>JAUPFP010000039.1:497500-1845000 GCA_036925085.1 Brachycybe producta | reverse complement strand
TGGCCATTTATTGATGTCAATGGATCAAAATTTAAATTTAGCGCGAGTGTGATTAATTATTGGATGCCGTTTTAAATCTTTATCAAATAAAAAAAGTTTCCTTGAAATGAATTTCACTAATTATCTAAACAACACACAATGAAAATTCAGAAATAATATTAAAGCCCAATTTCTAATTAAGAAAACTTGGAAGTTTATCTTCTACTTTTGAACCCATCTGAACATCCATGTTCCAAACTAGAAAACGCGTACCTGTTTGTCAAATGTTACTCCTCAACCTAAAACAAGGGTTTTATATGGGTGAGACTAAAACACGGAAACGTATGGAAACGCGCGGAAAACACTTACAAACGCACGGAAAAGTGCGGAAAACACAAACAAACGCACGGAAAACACTTACAAACACTCAGAAAAGTTCGGAAAACGCTTATAATATTTTTCCACATTTTTCCGTGTGTTCATAAGTGTTTTTCGCGCTTTTCCGTGGGTTTGTAAGTGTTTTCCGCTCTTTTCCGTGCTTTTTCATGTGTCTACACGTATTTTCCGTGTCCAGTAAAGCTTATAGTAGCGTAATATTTATTTTTCCGCGGGTTTCCGTCAGTTTCCGTGTTTTAGTCTGACCCGTTTTATATATTATTATATACTGTAGGAAATCGGAGTTGTTTGTTCCGTTTTGCACGTCTAAAACCACCTTCAATTTTTACGCGCGGAAAAAAAAAGATTCGTCAAATTAGGTGTTTTACAAACTTACTAGTCAAGTTTTTAAGGCACGCATAATAAAGCTTGCTGGTAAAACGTGACGTGACCAGTTTTTTTTTATTATTATTGACTTTTTTAAAACAAATATTTGAGTAGGTTATAGGATTATTTTAAAAAATAAAATGTTTCAATTTGGAATATTGTAGTTATTGAAGCGAAGACAAAATAAGATATATATAAAATATAATATAATAACAATATTTGAAAATGTTGTTGAAGCTGAAAAATCAAAATCCAATTTTTCTTCATGTTTTTTTTCTCTTATATTTCTGACAATAAATTAGGAAAACGCAAACAAACAAACAAACGAGTGTTTGAAAAAGTGCAAAATAAAAAAGGTGGTGTTGATCTGTGTGTAAAATATATTCACAATTTTTCAACGTTTGTTTGATAAATTGTGTGTGTATGTTACGCTCATATGAACAAATAGAATTGGCATTTTTCGGTTGTGTGTTCGATACATTGAATTTCTATGTATTTTTTTTTTTTGGTTCATTTTTCAAAACCATCCTTCATCAAGTTGAAAGTGAAAAACACTCGATTTCTCTTATAATATGTTGTGTGTGTTAGGTGTAGTGTGAAATGTGTTTCTTATATTCGTTTCCACTGAAAAACACTTTGAAATTTAATTTGTTGGAATTTTTTTTTATTTCCAATTGTGGGATGTCTGTCTGTCTGTCTGTCTGTCGTCGTCTATGGTGTTTCTATGTGAATATAAAATGGCCACATTTTCAGGTAGCCGCAATAGACTGATGAAAGAGTTAGCATTATTATGCTTTATGAACAGGTGATTTTCGAACTCTTATTTATTCTTGTAGTTTCAGCAAAAGCAACACTAATTCGAAGATCCCACGTGCAGAAAATGAAAATTGCGACTGAAATAAAAAAAATATTGCTTTTTAAACTTTTAAGTGGTTGCGGTTTTTCTTTTCACAGTTTTTTTTTCAAATTAAAATTAAATTGCAACTAAAAAAATGTTTGAAAAACTCAAAATTAGAATTTTAAATTAAAATTGTGCAAAAAAAAACCCCCCGACGACTAAGTTTACAACCATAATATTAGTATAAAGGCTGATTTAGTGGCGCGCTGAAGATGAACTTTTTGTAATTAATCTTCAGCGCGACATTAAATCTGCCTTTAAATTAACTCTGTTCCGCGGAATCCTTAGGATTTCGTGAAAGTCTGTCAATATTTTACAATATTTAAATAATAATATTTGAATAAAAAATATTTGAATTTAGGAATTTTTTTATCAGAAATGACAAACAAAATATAAAAAAAAACTAATTTAATATACGAAATACTATATTGAATTATTAATAAAATTGTTAATTTCACAGATGGTGGTTCCGCATAATAAAAATAATATTGCTTAAGGTTCAAGTTAACCTGAAAAAGTTTAAGAAACACTGGTTTATAAAATAGAAGAGATTTTATTATATTTTACAGAAAGTAAACTAAAAAAAATAGCTGAAATTTTATTTTAAAAAAAATTCCAAATTAGATAAATTCTATTTTCAGTCAACATCACCTTATGTCCTTATTGTGATCATCCAGGCGTCAAGAGAAACTGATAAGTGTTTTAGAAACTAGAAGGGGTAGTTGAATCACTTTTGAAAGTATTTTCATGTTGATAGCGTTCAAAATAAACTTTTTAAAGACAAAAACAAAAATATTCATCTGCTTAAAATTGAATTATTTTTGTTATAAAAAAAACATAAAAAGCTTAGTTTCTAAAACACATTTTAAGTTTCTCATTATTTTGCACCTGAAAGACAGAATAACTTAAAAATCACCTTAAGTTTACACTTTGTAATTTTATTTTTAAAGATGAACACAAAAAAAAAAGATATTTCAAATTGAAAAATTTGGATGTTTGGATAGGAAAAGGCGTTAGTCAGTCAGTAAAATAAAAAATGGGAAGTTCGTTCCGTCGGTATCAACTTTATAGTATTGAGTGAGTGAGTGAGTGAGACAGTGATAAAGTGTCACCAAGCTATAAATAGGGTTAGCCACATTCATCACTTTCTAATACATATTAGATTATACACACATTGAAACCTTGTGGAAGACGGTTTTCTTTCTAGTTTTATGTTATTTTTTGAACTACACACACATTGAGTGACTTTGTATTCTGTTTGAAGTTGTTGATGTGTGCATTTTGATGAGTTCTCTCTCTCTCTCTCACCCCCTCTCTCTCTCTCTCACCCCGTCTCTTCTTCACTTTCACGTTCACTTGCATTAATCATGAAATGATCTTTGAAAGAAAGAAAAAAAACCCCTATTTTTTGGTTCTCCTCCCCAACTTAACATGTTTTTTTCAGGGAGGTTGAAGATTTTTCTATTTGTACCCATCATCATCATCATCGCCTTTTTTCTCTCCGTATACAAGGACCCAGCCCCACGTACCATCCTCTTCTTCCCCTCACAACAGACTGCAATTTATAGTTACGATTTTTCCTTTTTAAGTTGGTTCAACTTCTTCAATATACATAAAAGAAGATAGAAACAAATTTAAGAGATTTAACTGTGAAGAAGAAGAAAGGTGGTGAGGTTTTTATTGATAGGAATCTTGAAAAGTTTTAAAATTATAAAAGGTGAAATAGGGGAAAAACAGTGAGTGTGAGGCAGAGGGGAAAGGGGGGAGAGATAGAAACTAGAAAGTTTTTTCTTCCATCGAATAAACTTTTGTTGCTTCTTCTTCTTGATAATTAGGTTTTGCTCCATTCTCTTAAAGGCATCGTTTTCGAGTCTTCTTTTTGTGTTTTTGTTCTTCAATTGGGTGGAAAGTTGAATGGGATGAGAGAAGAAGAAGAAAAAAAAGAGGAAATAAGGATTTAGAGGGTTTTCAGGATGAAGAAGAAGAGAGTTTAGGTTTATTATTATATCTATTAAATGTTGCAACCCAACAGGGATTAAAATGTCTTTGGTGACACGACGATGAGGAGGCTGGCTGGCTGGCCGTTCAGGGTTAGTTAAGGTGATAAATTTCAACTAGTCCTAAAGTTACAAATGAAAAGCATTCATTTTTAATTTTTAATTGCATTTTATTTTTCAAAATATTAAAGACAAAATATAAAGATTGTGGCGGTCCATTCTAATTGATGATAATCAAGGTTGTAATAAATTAATATTTAAACGTAATGAATTACAATTACTAATTACGCACAGTACCGAAAACATACATAGAAAAACCTGAAACATTCTGCTCCGAAATGGCCAGGGCTGACCTTTTGAAGCGGCGGGCATTTCACACATTAAATGAAAACGACATTCTGGTCTTGCAATCTTCACTGTTGCACAAAAATAGATCTGCACGTGCACATTAATTTACATTAGTTAGCATCATGGTGAACCAACTCTTTTAAGGTTGGTTTGGACTAGAGACCTACATTGTGCAAAAAAATGAAGCCCAGCCCATGAGACTTTATACCAGGCCCAGCCCACCACGCCTATGTAGTCCACCAGGCCCATGGAGCCCATAACAAAAATGCCAGCCCAAGCCCAGCCCGGCCCACGAGCTTTATTTAGGTATCTAGTTTGGACCATGAAGGAATTTTAGGTTAGAGGATAATCACTTTTCTACTGCGCATGTGCATTGTTCAAGGCACTAATTGAAGTAGATGATGCTACAGTGACTCCATTCTGCACATGCGCGGTAGAAAGCGACATTACCCTAACCTACATTAACCTGTGAATATTAGAATATGGGTTATTCTTGTAATAGATGGGTATACATACTTGTTAGTTATTTTTATTACAAATGATGTCGTAATTGGTGGCAGTTTTTGTGATAAGTCACTTAATTGTCAACTGTTTAGACGACTTTATTTTAAACATTATTTTGACAATCCCTTTCTTAAGTCTTGTTATGATTTCAGTGAAGATTACGGTGTTCAATAAAAGTGACCACTTTATGTATCTATGTTCAGGTGGCATGTTATGCAAAATGGCCACTTGATGTGGACTCTTAACCCAAGTGTTCCTCCATTTTTTAAGTTTTCATTATTATTAAGTGGCCTTAATTAGTGCCAGAAGTTTTTTTTAAACTAGTAATTAACTAATTGATTGGTTTCTTTTGGGTTATCTAGCAAGATCGCAAAGTTGACTTGCTGACCATTGGTCATGCAGTGATGACGTCCGAAGAAAGAGCAAAGTTGGAGTGTCCGGAGCCAGAGGTGAAACCTCGTGTGGTGGTCATTACTGGACGATTGCACCCTGGTGAAACGCCTCCTTCTTACGTCATACACGGTAGAGATATTTTTAAACATTAATGTTAATTAATGTTGAATTGTAAATGAGTGTTTTATTTTAGGTTTGATTTTATTTTTGTTGAGTCGAGATTCGATGGCTCAAGTACTCAGAGATTATATCACTTTTAAAATTATTCCAATGGTGAATCCAGATGGCGTTTTTCTAGGAAACTACCGGTCAGTAGTAGTAGTAGTAAATCACATGAAATTCTCCATTAAATAAGCGATTTTTCTTCTTCTTCTACTTAAAGGTTTTTAGCAAAAGTGGATTTTTATTTCCTTTTTTATTTCTGTCTATTTTGCTTAAAAATCGGAAAAAACTTAAGTTCGGTTAAGTTTGAAATTCGGTTTTTTGCATAAATTCTCCATTTCTGTGCTGCAATTTTCTTTATTTTCGTTTATTCTAATCCTCTTTCTCTCGTTTCTGCATTTTTTTTTTGGTCATATCTTGAATATCTCTTTTTTTCCTCCCCATTGATAATTGGAACATTTCAAAAAATGAACTCTCTTATGAAGTTATGAGAGATAGGAAATCTCTCTCTCTCTCTTTCTCTCTACTTGTCTATTGATGGAATAAGAGATTTGTCTTTTTTAAGAAGAAATAGAACGTTTTGCTATTTTTAATATGGAAATATTAATACAAGGTGTATCAAAAACGGAATCGAACCGTATTTTAAGAATTGTGTCCTGCATATTTTGTTGCTGAGACACTCTGACATAAGGACCCAAGTTATACAGGGTGGTCCCCAATAAAAAATATATATACACACACTGGTTGTTAGTAAACTGACTTGTTTATTTTCATTAATTTGACGTTACATATTTTATGCTTAAACGAAGCATTATTAATATCTCAAGTGTTGAAAATGTCGGCCATTCTCATCAATCCATTGCTGACACATCGGTTTTTTAGAAACTGATCTGCAAACATCAATTAACGTGTATCTCTTGTGAAGGAGCCTGGTTACGAATATTTTACCGAAGTGCGGCACAAACGGCAATGTAGAATAATGACGTCATGGCAAACAATGCGTTGGGATATACTTCAATGGCTGTGAAGTTAAATTGGCGTCACTATTTTATTATTCACGTTTGCGCCGCACTTAGTCGTATATTTGAAACCAGGCCTTAATTGTTCTCTTCAATTTCTCGCTATAATTAATTGCGTAAATTGCAAGAAATCGAAGATAATTATCGCACAAATACGAGAGATAACATTAATTGATGTTTGCAGGTCAATTTCTTATACCGCGATGTCAATATTGTCGAGAATGGGAGGACATTTTGAACACTTGACATAATAATGCATCATTTAAACATAAACTCATTTACTGTTTCTAATCTTTATTGCAACATATTTATTCTTAATAATAAAATTATTAAATTAAATTTGAGCAAATAAACATGACTATCAGCCAAACTCGGCTTTAGCGCCATTCAAGGGACCCTCTCGGGTCCCTTGAATGGCGTGTTTTGTGACGTTCTATCCGAGGTTTTCTATTTTTCCTCATTTAAATGCAGATTAATTATTAGTAGAAATATGTATTTTTCTGGTCAATTTTATTTTCTACACAGTCTGTTTCTGTAGCCGTTACATTTTTTTGCATTTCAAATTTCACGTGATCCGTTGAATTCGCTAACTGAACGACCAACTTCACATTTTTTTCTTGTCGTTTTCAACAAAAACATGTAAAATTCATGGAAATGGAATAGCAGAGTCAGTGGCGTAGCTATGACTTTGTTGCGCCCCCCCCCGGCCACTTAAAATTTTGCGCCCCCTTACCTTCCTCTCCAAATAGCCCTCATACTGGGTGGGGGTACCACTATTGTGATGAACGGCGGAACAGGTCTGAACAACAGTAGGAACAGTCGGAAGGTCAGGAAAGGTTAGGAAGTTAAGCTTGTTGCGGGGGATCTGGGGGGCCCAGCCCCCCATTTTTAAAGAATTATTAAAACAAATTTGTCCATTGTTCCGACAGTTCTTCCCGTTAATCAAATTACGGAACAGTCGAACAATGGACTCATTTGATTTAATAAGAATAATTCTTTAAAAACTGGAGGCTGCGCCCCCAACCACCCAGCAAAAAGCTTAATTTAACTAAACCTAACCTTCCGACTGTTCCTACTATTTTTCCGACTATTCCTACCGTTGTTCCGACCGTTCCGCCGTGCCCATTGATCTCTATGAAGATTTACTGGTACAAGTATGTAGTTTTTAAAAGTAAATATTAAATGAAAGTCGATTTATTTTCGAAATTAACTGAATAAATTAAGCGAGCGATTCGGAATCACTCGCTTAATTTATTCAATTATTTTTGAAAATACTTAACTTTCATTTCGTGTTTTTGCGCCCCCAAACCTCCTGCGCCCCCCCCCCCGCAGTTGCGGGTCTTGCGGTTGCCTAGCTACGCCCCTAAGTAGAGTGACGCTGTAACCGAAGTAAAATAACATTAGTTATATATATAGTGTATAATTCTTTTAATTTTGACGTTATATAGCCGTTGCTATAACCGAGTTTGACTGTAGACATTTTTGAAGTCACTCTGTATAAGTGAGAGATGGAAGAGAAAGAGATAAAAGTGAGATAAACGAAGAAGACGACGACTTTTTCCCGGGCCCCCCTTTTATCAAAACTTGGAAGATGGAAGTACCATTACTCTTACTTGAATATAGTATACTAGGGTAGAAAATACACACGCACGCACACACAATGGGAAGAAGAAGAAGCTTTCATATCATTTTTATTTGTTGCACAAGTTTTTTCCTTTTTTTCTGGTTTTTTGTTGTTGATATTTTTTGTTGTTGTTCCACTGCTGTTAGGGCTTTTATGGGTTTATATGGAAGAGGAGGAGGAGGACACATACAAACATATATACAAAAGAGGGGGGGGGGTATTTGGTAAATTTATTAACAGGCAATTTCTTTGGTTGCTCGTCTGTATATATATATATATATCTGTATAGATATAGATGTATAACCATTACTTTACATTACATTACATAGCAGGAGGAATTCGGGTGTGAAATATGGACACTTCTAGTTTTTTTTTTTCTTCTTTCGTTTCTTATTTTCTAGAGATATTATTTGTGGAGAGATCAGTAGGTCCTTTCTGATCGTAATTTAACTTCCATTCAGCCCCGTTTTCCTCTCCCCTTAAAGCTCTTAGAAATTTATCCATTGAAACAAAAATCCTATTTCTTTATTATTTTTTTCTCTACATTTTTCCCTTTTTAGAATTGAAATATAATTAATAATTAATTCCGATTATATATATATATATTTTAAATTTACATATAGATCAACCCTTTTGGGATTTGATCTGAATAGGAACTGGACCAATGCCTCTCCTTGGTCTCATCCAGTTTTGTTTGCTCTCAAGCAGCTCATGCACGATTTGGACACGGATTCTGTAAGAAAACGGGTTTGGGAATGGGTAATGGGAACAGTTGGGAAACGGTTGCCCAAAATCAGTCTTTTTGTTTTTGTTGAGCTAAAAAAAAATCAAATTCGATTAACAAGTTGAAGATCAGCTGAGGATCACCTATTTCATTTATACACTTGATTTGACAATTTGAAATAATCCATTTTGATTGAATCGGTTGCAAGAAAGTTAACATTTGTTGCAAAATTATTTAAATAATTAATGACACAAATTAATTTCAAGTGTTTAAATCAAGATTGACTACAATGTGCCACTTGAATTAATTTCAATTGCCAATGTGATTAATATTATTATTGCAACGGTTAAAAGTGGTTTCTTGCAGAAAACGCTCATTTTCATTTTTTTCCAAGAAGTTGTGGTAATTATAATTACCAGATTTAAAAACGAAATTAATTACAATTACTCATTTTTCTTAAAGTGATTTAATTACTTTTCAAAATATATTTTTTACAAAAACAGAAGTAATTGTAAAGTGATTAGACAATTAATTACATGTGTTAAAAAGTAGATTGGTGAATTAGTAAATACAGAAACAAAAATTTAATTAGAGGAATTAATTGCTTTTGTAAAATGACTCCCCAACACTTAATATTTATTAATTTAGAATGTTTCTCTACGGAATGAAGTATTTTTAAAAAAAGATTTTTGCATAAAAATGACGTGATTTGCATAATGATGGCTGCATGTAAGTATTGTCGATTTTTAATATTGAATCAGTTGAATTTGTGTTTAAAATTGTAGAAGTGTGTTTTGGATATGTACGTGGACGTGCACGCTCATTCTAGTCTTTTGGGCAGCTTCATTTATGGCAACATGTATGATGACGTTTACCGTTTAGAACGTCATCTTTTGTTTCCCAAGATCCTTTCTCAGGTGGCCAATGATTTCTCTCAACACAACACCATCTACAATAGGGATCCTCTGAAGGCCGGCACTGGACGGAGGTAGGAATTATCAAACACAACGTCCAATGTTTTGTCTTTCAGTTGTCTGTTTTTTCAAATAAAAAAATTTGATTCAAAGTGTTTTAAAAGCTAGAAAGGTAGCTCAATCTCTTAAGGGTATTTTATGTAGACAAATTTTTTTTTAAAAAATGTCTTTACTCATTAGGCGATTTTCAAAATGACATGGAAAGTTTATTTTGAAAGATATATCAACATGAAAATACTGGTGATTGATCTACCCTTCTAGTTTTTAAAACTTAGTTTTTTTTTAGTTTTGCACATAAAAGACAATAATAATTAAGAGTTAAAGAGAGGCCCCGTTTACACTGTAAAAGCACCTTAAAATACATTTTGGTGATGAGAATTTTAGAGTATAATATCAGGAGCAAACTGGGAGAATGAAACGGCCCGGAAAAAAATTATTTGCCCTATTATTAAATAACGTCAGTTCTCCGATCTCTTTCTCTTATGCAATTTTTAAACCGAGTTAAATCGAACCTCTAATGGAAAACTGGACCTCAAACGAAGCGGCCCATTGGGAAAAATACCGGCTATAGGCCAGTTCGCCTCTTAATGTTCGATGTCTCACAATCCTCTTCTCCCCCCCCCCCCCCCTCTCTACATACCACAAAACAACTTTCACCTCAAATTCAAACACTGAAAACAAATACAAAAAAAGTAAACCTAACGAAAGTAAAAAAGATGTAAAAGTTTGTTGTTGTTGGTTGTGTGGTATCCATTTGGTATGATGGGGTATGCTGTGGTATATGGTAAAATAGGCATTTTGTGTGCAATGTCATGTTTGTGGATGTATCTTTGAACAAGAGAAAAAAAGTGTTTGTAGGTTTTTATTCGTCCCAGGGTGTCGTTTTGTAGTGAAAAAAAGAAACATCTCTCACTTTTTTGAATTTGAAACTGTTAAAAAAGGGGGGGGGGGGTTGAAGCATCACTTATATAGTATTTACATTTAAGAAATGGAACCCCCAAATACACATTCACGGTTAGTACTGGTACTGGTACTGGTGGTGGTGGGTATTTTTCTATATATTGCAACATCTCTCCTTTTGTGAGGGGGGAGGGTTATAACCCCCAAAAGAAAGAGGAAGACAAAAACACCGCATTCAACTATCTTCTCTTCTTATCTCTCTCTCTCTCTCTCTCTCTCTCTCTCTCTCTCTCTCTCTCTCTCTCTCTCTCTCTCTCTCTCTCTCTCTCTCTCTCTCTCTCTCAAGTTTTCGTCTTTTTTTTTTACTTTTTATGCCTTTATTATATGTATATATTGTATATAATAAGAAAGTGGTTCTCAAACTTTTATTTGCGCACGGCACAGTACGGTGCCGGGAGAAGTCGCGGCACACCTAGTAACACTGACGGGCACACCTAATAACACTCACGGGCGCACCTAGTAACACTAGCGTGCACACCTAATGAAACTCACGGCACACTTTGTGTGCCACAGATTTCATTTTTTCCAATAAATAGAATTTAATTATTATTGCAAACAGGGCCGTAACTATATTGGATTTTACTGGTCCTCCTGGCGAGGAGGAACTTTCTCCAAGTGGAGCCCAAATGACAACATACAATATTAATACATCAAAATCTACAATCTTACAAATTATTGTAAAATTGATTGTAACATTCAAAGATTAATTTTCTAAACTAATTTTCATGTCACATAATTATGTAATTATTAAAAGTTACAAATTTCAAATTGAAATTAGATAATATCAAAAAAGGAAAGGGCACGGAGTGAGCCCTGTCAAACAGTTCGGACCAGGACACTTGTTACGCGGCCCTGATTGTATATAATAATCATTTAATCATTAGTGTTCTGAAGATGGCTCCAAATTGGGCCAAAATGTTGGCTTCTACTTTAAAAATGAATTCAATTCTATTTTGTGACTACATTTTTTTTTTTTGGAAGCTGTCATAATTGTTGTTTTCACTAATTATGCAATTATGCAGATATATATTGATTTTATCGTTAAGAAATCACGTTTCCTTTTGCCAATAAAGTTAAAATTTATTTGAAAATATTAAATAATATTAACATATTCAATATAACATCCAAAATTTCATGGCCCATCTTGGCGAAACTCATGGCACACCCTCTTGAGAACCACTGTAATAATAATTTTATATATTTTTCTCTGGTGTTGGAAAAAAAATGGTAAAAATCCAATAGGCAAAATGGAGGACGACGACGTTCGTATTATTTTACTTTCCGCTCTTTTTCACCAACAAACCTTCCTTTTTTTTTCGTAGAAAGAAAGAAAAAAGGGGAGGAGGGGGGCTAAATCCCCCCTTTTTTTTCTTACATTTACCAGATTTGATGTTCTTTTTTTTACTGCATATTGGATTCGTCCGTTTTGGACCAAGAAAAGGAAAGTTTTTATGACTCGAAGGCAACAACGTTTTTGCTTAGAGACACTTCTTTTCTCGTGCTATTCTTCTTCAACATACACACAATTGGAATTCTTTAGAAATATATATATATATATGTACCTCCCCCCTCCCTTTCTCTCCCAATTCCATTCATACAATACACATTTTGATTACAACCTTTTCACTTTCTTAAAAAAAAATGGGCTCCCTACTTTCACCTCCCCTGATTTTGATTTTCCCTTCGATCATCAAGGCCCCCTTTTTCCCCCATCTTAACAATTGCGGAAGAGGGTTTCTCTGCACAACTCAGGTGTTTGTAGTGTTTCCTTTTTTTTTTTTTTTTTTTTGCAAAATATCACTTGTTTGTTAGGAAAAGAACACACTTCATAGTATGTGTGATTTATATAGTTCGGATTTTTATGCAATATAAAGCAAATGTTTCTCAATTTGTGGCCCAAGTGCCAATTGTGAAGTAACCATCATCCTCATTAGAACAACTGCAATTATGCTTTTTTTTTCTAATTAAAAAAAGCCTCATTACAGAAAGAAAATAAGACTGTTATATGACAGTAAATTGTCATATCTACCTTATAACCTTGTAACAGTCACAAAATCAAATAATAAAATATTATTATGGCAATTATTGTCATATTACTCCAATTGACTCACATGCATAATAAAATAATAAAGCACAAGCAGTGACATCATAAGGTATGATTGTCACAATTTTATGACTTTTACTGTATTGAGGCCTCTGGTTACTATCAATTTGTCGACTAAAGTTCTAGCCTCTAACCTAGTGTATCTGATTGAGAGAGAAAAACTCAATTGTTGGTTGATATCTAAGCGAGACTGTTACTTAATAATTGGCTCTTTGGAGCTACAGATTGAGAAACATTTGCTTGATATTTGCATAAAAATCCGAGCGTTAGTGATTTATATACATTATTATCATTTATTTGTCACAAATTTCACAGATGCTCTCTCATCACCTCTCTTTCTCTTATTTGATCAAATTCGAAATTGAGAAATGTTATTGTGAGGAGAAGGGATTTGTTTTTACAAATATTGATTTTAATCATATTTTTGTGTGAATTTCATTTATTTCCATCTCACTTTTTCTTTTTGAAAAATTGGCTTAGTTAGATCGATCGATTTGTATTTCGATTCTAGACAATTTATTTGTTTGAAATTATTCCAAATGAATTGGATATAGCAAAAGATAAACACGACTTAACTCGTAAGAAGAAGAAGAAGAAAAAGCGAGGGTTTTTTTTTTAGAGAAAAATCCTTAAATTTACTTAAAAGCTAGAAGAAAATGGGTTTAGTTTTTTCTCTTCTCTTTTTCATTTTCAAATGATGGAGGGATATTTATTTTTCTCGCGTCATTTGACTTTTGGAGTCGATTTCTCTCTTTAATGTTAATATCCACCTCACCACATCTTTGCCTTTTGAACCACTTTTCATTTTCTTCTTCTTTTTTATACTTGGGTTACTTTTTTTCGTTTTGTGTAAACATTTAGGTGGCTGAATAGATATTTATTTTGCTTTTTCTCTCCTTATTTATTATAAATAGCCATTACCGTGGCTAATGCAATGCTCCATAGGCGTTTTTTTTGGAAATTTGGACACAAAAACGTCAAGTGAACGTTTTTAAAAAAAAAAAAACATTATGAAAAAATTCAAATTGTTTTCTAAACTAGAATGGTAAAAGATCATGCTAAAAGTTTTTTTTTTTATAGAATAAACATTTTAGGCACTTAGTTTTTTCTATAAAAAACTTATTTTTGCCTTTTTCTGTCATAAAAACTTTATCACCAAATATGCTAGTTTCTTAAACACTGAATTTTTAGTAATGTTTCACCTGGAAAACGTTCGCTTGAAAAATAGAATTTTTTTTTAAACCACAAGTGGGGGAAAGACATCCTATAGAACATAATGGCCACTGAAGGCGCGCCATCTGGGTAGGGGGGGGGGTTGAAAAGTAGTTATATATTCAGCCACCTTAATTCTAAAAGATATATTAATGAAGAACTGAAAGGTTGTTAGTAAAATGGACCTTTTGGCTGTCAATGGCCTTTACTTAACATATGGGACGAACAAAATTCAAGAGTTTATTAAAATAATAACCCCTTTGAATATTTCAATTAAAACCTGGTTACAACATTGAAGAAGCGATTGCAATAACTTCAATTAATTATTCTTCAAAACTGAGTTTACAACGAAAGATTTGTGGTTAGAATCCAGGACCATGTTTTTGGAAATATTAAATTTCACTTAAGTAAATCGGGATCCGAGAACCGCATCTCAATTGACATAAATTTAATTTCATGAAAAATTAATTTCAAATTCTTGACTATAATTTAATGTTTAGTATTTTTTTAAAAAAAAGTCTAAATAATAATTCCAAACAAAACAATTTCGAAATATTTTTTGGCTTCCGTTGAACTCAAATTTCCAACCAAGTAACTAGATCTCAAATTACTCGTGAAACAATCGATCAAAAATGACTGCAAATTTGTTGTTAATATCGCCAATTTTTTGTGTGTGTGTGTCACCAGATGTTCTGATCTTAAAACAGTTTTTTTGTGGATTATTTACTATAATATAGAAAAAAAGAACATAAAAACTAGAAGTTCTTTTTATTACGGCGTTGAAGTGTTTTAATATTTCAAAATTTTATAACTTGTTCACGGTTGAGCAAAAAAAAAAGAGGTACAAACCCCCCTCTACACACAAACAAAATATTTCATCGATCTCATGTTAAATTCAGAAAAATATTTCTCTCTCTCTTTAGAAATGTTGACATTAATAATGCAACTTTTGTTTATCTTTTTGCCCCTTTTTAAGTGAAACTTAATAAAAGACCAGTGAATTTTTCAACTTTGATGAATTTGAATAATTAACTAATTATGCTCCCAATTCACCAACCTTAATTAATAAAAAAAAATCAACTTTCGTTTGTGCTTTTTTTTAAGTGGGGGGCACCCTTATATTCATCATATTTCAACATTTAATCTAAATGAGGAGGATGGATGATGGTTTTTGCAGGATTTTTAATAATCCATTTGTGACTGAAACAAATCTCTTCTCTTTTGTTTACTTTTTCGAGCTTTGTTTTGTTTTTTCTTTTCATAAAAATGAATAAATATCTTTAATATTCCTAGGTATCTTTGTGCGACTCTTCATAAACCAGTGAACAGTTATACACTGGAAGTTTCATTTCATGGATTTATTCCGCATTCTTCGAAAGGATCGGAATCTCGGGTTCCGATCTCGTACACGGAACAAGACTGTATCCTTTACACAAAGAGAAAGACAGATCTGTTTTATGCAGTTTCAGAACAGCAACACTTAGGGAAGAATCAAACACGCTGTAAAACCAGCTGAAAATAGAACTGGAAATAAAAAAAACTGTGTTGTTTTTGCACTCAAAGATAACAATATTGCGTTTCGGGTCATTTTTTCAGCATGTGTGATTCTTTCCTTAAGAGTTATTTTGTCATGTTGATATCTTTCTAATACATTTTTTAAAACTACTTTTCAGAATAAATTGGTTTGCACTTTTAATCAACTATAAACAAGACGAGAAAAGAAAGCAACATAAGAGTAACTAATAATACTATAAACAAATCCTTAAAATATTGAACAGATATGAAATTGGGCCACAATTTGGGCAAGTCGTTCCTGGAGTACTATAAGGCTACGGGCCAAATTCCCTCGAATCTGCCGGTCCCCCCTTCGAACGGTGGTCAAGAGGGAAGACGAACTCCACTCATTCCACCAAAAGAACAACACAAAAAGAGCAATCGTCTAACGAGAGGAGCTTTTCTTCCTGGGCCGAGTTCAGCCCTCATGAATCAGGATTTGATTAGAGCCGCCGCTACTCGTCCTAAGAAAAAACCCTAAAGGTAAAACACACATTAAACACGATTAATTAAGGTCAGTTGTCACATTTCATTGATTGACGGTGGCCGATTTAGGTTACAATTCGTTATTGAATTTTAACTTTTAGTTATTTGATCCACTTATAATCAGAAAGCGAAATTGCTGTTTATAGTTATAATTAATGCAAAAATATTTATAGTCATCATAATCATAAAAAATGCTATTTTTTTCGGATAAAAGTTGTGCGTTTTATGCAAATGTCAATTAAACCCTAAAATATGCAAGAAAAGTGTTCATTTTATGCAATTAAGTGTCAATTATATATAATAACAAAAGCACAATTAATTAAATGTCCGAAGCAATTGAATACAATCATTAAAAACTAATAGAAAATGCAAAATCAAAACGATTTTGTTTAAAATAAAATTTTTCTGACCAAAAAATGTATTTCAAAGAAAAAATTGAAATTATAGAAACTGATGCGAATTTCCAATGATTATTATTTATGCAGTTTGTGCGTTTTATGCATTTTTAAAAAGATCACAGGAAAAAAAAAATCATAAAATTGTGACAAATCATACTTTAGGATGAAATGACATCATATATACAATTCAGTGGCAGTCATATGACAATACTAGTCATAGTATTACTTTGTAATTTGCTTCTGTGGTGGTTACAAAGTTCTGACGTAGATATGACAGATAATGACCCTTGTGTACTCAAAAGGTGCAAAAACTCATTATGCGTTTTATGCATTTTATTCAAACTTTTGACCTTTTTTAATCCAATCCACCTTCTAAAAATTCATTGGATATTTCAAAATAAAAGTTCATATACTTTTGATAATTATTTTAAGTTATGATGGGTTGCATCATGCTGAACGATCCCCTGAACGATCCCGTTCCACAATTAACCAATCTCCCAACGATTAACCTGGCTGAAGGTGACTTAATCGGATCCTTAAAACCTGGGAATAACGAGAAACATTACAAACATTTATTCCTGATTGAGGGAAAAAAAGAAAGGGATTAAGAGGGGCTGAAACGTACCCATGAAGGTGGCCTGTTTGAGAAACTGAGTGGTCGCTTCGAAAGTCATCTGTTGAAGTGGCGAGGCATTTTTCTCGAGATTCTTTCTGTTGAAGGCATGATAAGCACCATCGAACGTCATGTAGTCGGCTACGAGTAGCAGATGCCTCGGGTTGATCTCGATGCCGTAAACTCGAAACACATTCTGAACCTCCTGCAAACAGAAATTTCAAAAAAAAATTTATAAATAATTACACAAGTTGTGTTTTTGTTAACACAACGACAATGACAACAACGCACACGCTCAAAAATGAATTAATTCAATCAAAAGATACTTTCTTAATAACCCTAGAAAAGAAATGAGAGACTTGGGTGTTTGTATTGTGGGTGTCTGTCTATGTGAGAGTGCGCGTGTTATGTAATTATTAGCCCCCACTTTTTTTTCTAATTAAGACTCATTTTCTTCTATTTCATATAGAAACACACAAGATGAATAAAGTTTGCCTACAGTTAGTTGTGTTATTAACGTTGCACTAATTTCCATCATATACACATAGCTACCTACACAATTACAAAGAGTTAATTAGAAACTCGCAATTTCGATATATGAATGTGTTTGTGAGCAAAATATGCACTTTTGCATTATAGAACTTTTTTTTTCTTCTAAGTTTCATCATCGTTTCGCTTAATTGCCACAGATGTTTGTCTTTCTATTATTAAAAGATTCTAAATGAGAACAAACTTAATATGTCGGAAGAAGAGGAGGAGGAGGAGGATGCATGGGTGAAAGGGGGGGGGGGGGGGGGGGGGGGGGTTGGAGGAACTCCGAAAGTGATCTAATTTCATGTATTCGTCTTGACAAATTGTCTTTTTCTCTCTCCTGTCTCCAATTAACGTGAGTGATGCAATGTACGGAAAAAGGGGGACTGAGCTTAAAGGGGGGGGGGGGGAGCGCAGCTGGTCCCATTTTCAATCGATTACTCTTTTAGTCAATTTTTATTATTAGCCTATTAATAACACGACTTGTACTTTTAACACTGACTTTTTTTCGTTTCTAACTATTTTAATGTCATAATTGGTGCATTCTGTTGCATTGTGCACTGGGTGCCGCTGAATTGATAACGCCAAATTGGAAGAAGAAGAAGAAAAGTAATTTGTACCAACAATGAAAAATAGTGATCATTTAGTGTCATCGAGCTGAAGGCTGTACATAGAGGCTAAAATGAAACCGCGCCAAACTTAATAAATCTGGCACTAAACAGTTTTTTTTAAGTGTAAACATTTCACAAACTCTGGTTAATTCTGTCTTTCACGTGTAAAATTAAGAGAAACTGGTGTTAGAAACTAGAAAGGTTCCTTTTCTATTAAAAGTTTATTTAAAAATTGGGTTATTTTCAAACTCAAAAGTTTATTTTGAAGGATATCATCAACACGAAAATTTACCCTAAAACCCGATACAAGTTTTATTATTTTGCTTCTGTTAAAACAAGAATAATCAGCTGTTCATAAAACCGTCTTAAATGAGTTGCCTCCAATCGGCAAAAATGTATGTAGACAAGGGGGGGGGGGGGGGGGGGGGGGGGGAAGTACACAATTGGCCAATTCAACGCACGGTGCAAATTACCTAAAATGTTACCAGTTAAGAAAATTTACTCTCGAATTGGTTTTTGTACATTAACTAGTAATTTTACAGAATGACTTATTTCCAACATATGTAGTATTTATTACCAAAAAAAACCACCACTTAAAAGACGAAAGTCACATAGATTTTTCCATTGTGAATCAGCCAACACATTTTTTTTTCGCCCTACAATGTAATAATAATATGTGGCTGAAGAAAAGAAAGGCGCCTAAAAGTGAATCAATGTAAGATAGACAGAAAAGCCTACCTATGAAAAACAAGGGGGAGCTTTTTAAATAAGATGTGTGTGGGAGGGAGAGAGGGATGGCTGGATGGTTGAAGCTGCTTTTCAATTATTGATGTTTGTACGGTAAGAAACTCCCCTCTCTCCCTCCTCCTCCTTCTTCTTCTCCCTTTTTTTACCCCTCCCCCCTCCAGACGGTATGGCGCCTGATTTTGGCGCCGGTCTGTCTGCGAAACCGTCTCGCTTTTTCTCTTTAGGTCTACTGACGTCATCATAGAACCAACCCCAGTCACCAACCATCTAATCGATAACTTTGTTATTTTTTCCCCTCCTTTTCATGGCGCCATCATCAACACACTTTCTAGCCTTAACGCACCCCACTATCTTCATTTTATTTCTTTTCTCTTTTGTCCTCCTCTCCATCCGTTTCTTTACCATTGTTGAAATAACACACGCCATCTTTTTATTATTATTATTATTATTATTATTAGGGTTCGGGATTTTAATGCAAATATCAAAGCAAATGTTTCTCAATTTGTGACCAAAATGCCAACTGTGATGTAATTATCATCATCATCATCATTAGAGTAACTGCAATTATGCGCTTTCTAATAAAAAAAGGCTGGTTAGAGAGGCTAGCTATCTGGTTACTATCAGTTATCAACTAGAAAAGTTCTAGCCTTTAACCAGTGTTTTGATTGAAAAAAAAAACAATTGTTGATCGATCTCACCGGAATTGTTACTTTAGGAAATTGGCTCCTGGGCAAGAGATTGAGAAACATTTGTTTGATAATGCATAAAAATCCGAGTCCTAATTATTACATAGTGAACGTCAATATTTTAAGAACAGCTGATATTAGAACTTTTGAGTATTACGTCTGATCAGAAGAGAAAAATTAAGAAAAAAATAGAAAGTGTTTTAGAAACTAGAAGGGCAGTTCAATTACGTTGCGCGTATTTTCATTTTGATATTTTTCAAAATAAACTTTTTATAAACAATTGAAAATATTGTTTAAAGTTGGATCATTTTCAAACTCGCATAAAAATGCTTATTTTGAAAGATATCAAAAACATGAAAACACCCTTAAGAGGAATGAGCAACCCTTCTAGTTACTAAAACCCACTTTTAAGTTTCTCTTCGTTTTGCACCTCCAAAGACACGAGTAATGAAAAGTTGACGTTTACACACTTTAAACCCCACCTTAAAGGTATTTTCATGTTGATGTCTAATATCTTTTAAAAATGTGTTGAGAGATCAAACATTATCTTCTTAAAGTTGGCCATTTTCAAACTGACTAACAAGCTTATTTGAAATCTCACCATTGAAATCATCACTCTTAAATCCTCCCCCCCCCCCAATTACCCTGTATTTTTAAATGCTCTACGAGTGTATGTTGGTACTCTACTCGGAAAGTTCAAGTGTCAAGTTAAATTGAATATATAAACCATAGTTTGGATAAAAAAATTCATAACTAAAAAATTTAAAAACTAGATGAGTAAACGAATTACTTGACAAGAAGCATTTTCTAAATTATCTTTATCTTTTTATTTCAGTTTTAAAATGAAAGAAACTTTAAATTTTTTTAGCTAAAAAAATAAAACCAAATAATAGAAATTTTGAGAGATTTAATAATAGATTTTGAATATATCCTTCTTCTAGTTTCTAAAATGTAGAGAGACCATATTTAAAGTTATATTCGAATATATATTTTTTTTTATAAAAATTGTGGTTCTCATTGTTTTTATGTGACCTAAATAAATGATAATGGATGTTTTTATCTTTTCCATTGAAATTCGCCCCCTGACGAAAGGCAATCAATGGTTGCATCAATGCCATAAGAAAATCCCATGGAACTCCATTCACGAGGAGGAGGAGGTTCTCTTTTTTTTTTTTTTTTTTTTTAACAAACCAACAAAATTCTAAACTATGCCACAGGGAAACAAAGTTAAGGGGTTATTTATATTTTTGTTTGAGACTGATTAGAATTTGGGGTTTTTGGAAAATAGGGGCCACCAATGTACATCCCGATAAAGAGCAAACAGCTCTCTCATTTCAAAAAGAATCTACATGATGATGATGATGAGGAGAAGAGAGATCCCAAATTTCATCCAGGGACCCAAAAGAGAAATAAGGGGGATGTGAGTGGGGGTCGTTTAACATTGCTCAAATAATTAATCAAGTGTTTGGATCAATAAATGGCATACATATAGATGATGATGGTGACGATGATTCTTTCATTGCGTGTATGGAATTGGAGGAGGAGGAGGAGGGTAGGGGGGGTCGAGGTTCAGGGGTTTGTAAGGAGAGGAAAGAGTTCATAGAAATTTAATGCAATCTTAACCCATCCATCCATAGAATATAAAACATGGAAGGATTTTTACTAATGCTTTTTTCTCTCATTCCATGATCACATTTATTTTCTCTTGCTTCTTCTCCTTAGTCAACTTCGTTAAATATTCTAGTCTCGATTGTTCATTTCCTGCAAAATATAAGCAAACCCACACACACACACTATTGGTGCCACCCCATCTTAAAATGATCATTCCTTATTATCACTGCATATATATATATATATCCATCCATCTATGGGTTGTTAACATTGGATCTGACCAAAAAGAAATATACAGAGTCCCCCTAAAAATGTATACACACATTAGTTGAACACATTTCTTAAATTTAATTTATTTTATAATTAAGAGTAAATGTTAGAAGAAAGGTTAGATATACATGTATATATAAAAAGCATTACATGTTTTATGCTTAAATTAAGCATTATCGTAAGTGTTCAAAATGTCCTTTAGTCTCCTCAAGGCATTGCTGACATCTGCAAACATCAAGTAACGTATTGCTACAGTATTTGTTGCTATATTTGCATAAATGGGAAGAAATCAAAGAAAATTGTTGCAAAATACAAGCACTGACATAAAATGCATCATTTAAACATAAAACATGTAATAATGCTGTTTTATGTGTAATCATTATTGTCACATTTATTTTTAATTATAAAATTATAGATTTAAATTTAAGAAAATAAACATGACAGTTATTAACAAGCAAAGTGTGTGAACATTTTTTGAGGACACTTTGTAGATGATCTTCTTGCTACACATTTGAAATGTCCAAAAGACTTTTCCTTTTTTTTCTGCTTCCAATCTTTTGTTATTGTGGAGAAACCTTTTGCAAAATGAACAATAATGCAAGGGTTGATTCCAGTTGGGAGATAAGAAATAACAACACAATTCTGATGATATTCAAGTAAAGAACACTGTTGTTTAAGTCTACTGTGTGTGTATATAGAACATGGTGCCAGTGTTTGGAATTTCATTAACCTCAACACCCTGAAATAAAGTTCGGTGAAGTGGAAGAAGGAGGAGAGTAGAAGGGAGGAAAAGAGAAGAGTTATTATTAAAGGAAAAGGGCAGGTTAGAAATTGAATTTTCATACAATTCCTAACATGAACTTTCTTAATCGAATTACTCGTGTCTTCTTCTTCTTCTTCTTGATGGTAAAATACAATCTCATTAGCATTCATTGTCACTTACGGCTACAAAACAATTTATATATTTATTGCTGTAAGGGTGAGATAGATTAAATACAGTCAAACTCGGTTATAGCGTCATTCAAGGAACCGAACCCGAGTGTTTTTGTGACGTCGTATCCGAGGTAACCTATTTTTCGTCATTTAAATATGTCAGATTAGTTATTATTAGTAAAAATATCTATTTTCTACACGTCCGCTTTCCGTAGTACGTTTCATTTAGGCCCAATTCTTAAAGGACTCCTTTAGGTTTAACCTTTCATTCCAAATTTTATTTCAACCGTTTTGAGTTCGGTAACTGAAATTCGCGACTAACTTCACATTTTTTTTTTTTTGCCGTTTTCAACGAGAACAGTAAAATTCATAGAAATTGTGTTGTTATATCCGAGGTTCCTGCTTATAAGTTGTAACCTAGTTTGGTTGTATACGAAACAGTTGATTTTTTTTTTCTTCTTCTCCAGAATTGTATTTTCAAAATCAACCGGAAAGTAAACAATTTTGAAATTCAAGTTGTAACCAACAACAAGAAAATTGCATTTTATATAGAGATGCAGGTTTTTTTTTTTAGAAAAGGTTGAGGTCAATTTTCATGAAGTAATTTTGTTGCTAACTTTAGCCAAAACGATCAATATCATCAAAATTAATGGTTTTGCTCTACCAATATTATTATTAACCATGTAGATGCGAGGTGTGGGTGGGAATATGATTTAGTAGTGAAAGGGAGAAGGAGGAGAATTTAGAGAAGACAAAAGGGGTGGGGGGGGGTGAGGGGTTTGTGAGTCACTCATGAATATTTTAAGTGACAACTCGTGGATTCGCAATGTTAATACCCCTCCTTACTCTCTCTCTCTCTCTCTCTCTCTCTCCCCCCTCAAACACTCCATTCACTCAGTGGCTCCTCCAATAATTCTCACCTTATCTTTTTACGTGACTCGACAGACCAAAGGCTTTTTTTTATGCATTTGCCTGGTTCGAGTGCTGCCTCCTAGCTTTAAATTATGCTAACCTATTTGATAAATGGGTTTCCAATATATACAAACACAAATAACACACAAATAACGAACAAAAGGGGATCCGAGATTCGCTTTTTCGGGGGCTTAAGTTTTTCTCAAGGCCTACTTTCATATAAATCCCCGAAGATGAGTGTCATAATTATAGCCAAAACTTTTATTCTGCAAATAAAAATTCAAAAATCTGCAAATCGTTTTTAGAAGTTGTAAATTTTATCCAAATAGAAATAAATCCCTGCAAAAAGTACTAAATTAATTAAATGGCTGAAGAAAATATTAAAGATAGTTTTACGAACAACTGATATTAGAACTTTTGATTATTCCGTCCTTCGGGGGCAAAATTAAAGAGACATTTAAGTGTTTTAGAAACTAGAAGGGGAAGCTCAGTCACTTAAAGGTATTTTCATGTTGATATCTTTCAAAATAAAGCGCCCCAAACCTCCTGCCCCCACACCCCCCTCCTCCGCAATTGCGGGTCCCTAGCTACGCCCCTACTCCTTACCTTTACGATGACCCTGAAGGCAGCCTCGATGCCGTAAGTGTTTGCCATTGCATGTATATCATTGCAATACAATCGGTTCAAATCCAAAAGTTTGTCATTGTTGAAAATTTCCTTAAATATGAAACAAAAGAAAAATGGACGAGATTAATAAAAGTAAAACCGTTTGAGTGGGGGGAAAATGGGGTGGGTGGAGGGAAGGGGGGCCCTCGCCCTCTTTCTCCCCGTTTGAATTTCCATTTGTGTTATATACCTGTATGTTGATTCCGTCCGTCTTGAGAAGTTTCTGTTTGTTGCCTTTTTCGTCCGTACGATCGACCACAAAAGCCCTATTGATGCCGGGTGTTTCGTGGACGACGGATTTCTTTGCTTCTTCCACAAGTAACGTAATCATGTCCAATCGTTTTGCAGTCAGACCAACCTGTAAATGTTTGCATGTCATTTAAACTTGTCAAATTAACAAACATTTTTAACAAAATTGTGATCATGCAGCCTTCGTTAAAGTAATCCATTCACGATTTTATCGTAAAAGACGTAAATGCGAAACAATGACACTAAGGCCCATGGCACACGGAACACTTTTCGACTGCAAACCCGACCACTGCGGTGGTTGGAATATGGCCCAAATGTCTCCGTATGACAAGGTCGGCCCTTGTCATACGTAACACAACCCGACTTCATTTTGCAGTTGAAAAGCGCTCCGTGTGCTAAGAGCCTAAAACGGCGTAAGATTTAGCTCCCCCCTCCCTCTCTCAGTAGCGCGTTTTTATTTGTCGAGGTTACAAAGTGCTGTCATTTTAACTTAAGGTCACTAAAAATTGGAGCTGAAAATCGCTACTGCACTCCCCCTCCGAGGTCCCGCATTAAATTTCTGTTGCAAACCTGAATCGTGACTTCCCACCATTCCTCGTTCTCAGTGTCGAAATTATAGTCCGTAAAAAATGAACTTAGCGACAAAACATGCTAAGAAAAAAAGTAGAAATTCAAAACTTGGTTCATTGCCGAGAGAACTGCACAACAAAATTTAATTAACTCACTGCAATTCTACTCGTAATTTCTGTGTCGCTTATGTTTGTCGTCCACTCCTGCGACGACAACGGCCTTTCAGACTCTGATACATCTGTAGGATCATCTTCTTCCGATTCCAACTTTGAATTATTCGCTTGTGGTTAAAATAAAAGTAATAAATCTATTTTGAATTAATTCTATTCAAGAGCAAAATAAAGAGAAACTTAAGTCTTTTAGAAACTAGAAGTGTAGGTCAATCACTTAAGGCTATTTCATGTTCATATCTTTCCCAATAAACGTTTTATAGCCCAAAAATTAAAAAAAATATCGTCTACTTATTGCTGGGTTATTTGAAAACTTTTATAAAAAAAAAAGCTTATTTTAAAAGATAAAATAAAAAATACACACAATTGAATGAGCTACTTACTCTTCTAGTTTCTAAAACACATTTAAGTTTCTCTGCATTTTGTATTTGAAAGACATCATAATCAGATTTCGAGTGGCACCATTTATTTACTCTTTATAAACCACCTCAAGGGGATTTTCATGTTGATATCTTTCAAACTAAACTTTTTTAAAGAGAAAATTTAAAAACACGCAAAAAGACTTATTTTGAAAGATCGCAACATGAAATACTCTTAAATGATTGAGCTACCCTTCTAGTTTTCTATTTTCTCTTTCTGCAAAACCACTTTAATTACAAATTTGCTGCAATTTTTAACTTAAACTAACACAAAAAGGTATCCTCCTCGTCATCGTCGTCGTCATCTTCTTCACGATATTCCATGTCGTCGTTCTGTTCGTCATCATATTCTTGTTCCTGTTTGTGCCTATTTCTGTTTTTTACGGCGACTGCATCGTCATCGTGCTCGTCTTCCGAACTCTCGTCGTTTCGGTTAGCAGCCAAACCTTCGTCATTGACACCGTCGTCCTTCTCGCCACCTTCTTCTACGTCCGCGCCATCCTTCTCTTTTAGATAATCTTTTTCTTCGCCTCCTCCAGTGTGTGCACCATGAGTCTCTCTCATCGCCGCATTGCTCACCAGAGTCGAACTCTGCATTATATTCAACTTTTTCTTTGCAACGCGAATGAAGTACAACAAAAAGACGTGTTCTACGAAGTAAAGGATCTTGGCCGGAGTCACATACAAGTCGTGCTTATAATATTTGTACGGCAGCAGATGGAACCGGATTCTGTAAACCCTCTTTCGAACTCTGGTTTTTTTTTTTTGCCGTTAAAGTAAATCCAGTTAGTATTAAAGGTTGGACTGGAGGTTTTTTTAGTTATAAATATGCTCCTCGGGTAGCGTTACCATCATTTCATGTCGGCACGCGTGACTACACCCACAGTGTTGTACAGGAAAACTATTTCAAAGAGCTAATATGATGGAGTATAGGGTATAGAGTTTCTTAAAAATATATTTTCAACGGAATTTAAGGTGTTTACGAAACTATATATATATAAATAAATTAACTGGGTGGTTCCTTTTTTGTGACAATCTGTTTGAAAACGATCATTTTACGAGTTTTCAAACGTCAATATCAATTGAAATATAACTGTCCTCCAACAATTATTTTCAAACAAATTCTCTCAAAAAACTAACCATCTGGTTAATTTATTCATATATTTTAAAAAAAACTCACTAAAAAGACGCTTTTATGATTACTTGTATCTGTAGATTCCCTCCTTAAAATATTTTTCCTGTACAACTCTATGGACGTGGCCACATGCGGATGCATAATGCCATCATGGAGCACCATTTATAACCAATTTCAAGCAGAAATGTATTGGTCGGGCCTACTGTACTTACCCTGGCTTGACGATGATGCTCTCGTTTATCGAGATCTTCTCGAGAACTTCAGATAAGAAGACCTTAGTGAGTTTCTGTTTGAGTTTCTCCGCTTTTTTCTCTAACTTGGAGATGTTTGCGAGGAAAGGAACTTCAAGGGTAGGAGTGGCGATGTTAGCACTGGCCGTCATCAAAATCTCTCGCAATCGTGGAATTCCTAGAGTGACGTTCATTTCACCACGGCCGGCAAAGTGGAAAGTGTTTAGTGTCATCTGGGTGGATGGTTCTCCTATAGACTGTAAACAAGACTTAATCAACATCACCTTTTGAATTTCAATCGTATCATTTCTCGAGAGGAAGAAACGTCGTCACACTAACCTGAGCCGCGAGCAACCCAACGGCTTCGCCCGGTTCACACATAGATCTCATAACTTTCTGATGCAACATCGTACGGATGTCGTCGCGTTTCTTTTCGTATCCGACGGGAACCTCTTTAAGGTAAGACTCGATTATGTAGTCCATTTTTTCAGAAATAGCGCCAAGTGTTGTGTCCGAACGTAAGCGAGATGTTACCGGATCTCTCCGTAACCTGGGTTCGTACTTGCTGAAAGAGTCGATCGAGTCAAGATCGTTTATGAAGAGCCGATTTTTGAACTCTTAATTATTTTTTGTCTTTCAGAAGAGCAAAATCAAGAGACACTAGAAAGTGTTTTAGAAACTAGAAGGGTAGCTCCATCACAAAAAATCTCACCTCTTTTCTATTTCGTCCATATTGTACCACATTTCCATGAGTTTCTCGACTCCGTACTCTCGTCGTGTTTTCAAGTTCAAACCCGGAAATTCCGTCTTTAATTGAGCTAGATTTTGTTTTGAGAAGTTCAAGTAAGATCCGGTTCGCAAACTTGTTCTGCTCAAACTCTCCTTCTCCAGTTCCTCCTTTTGAAGAAACTTGCGCACCTGCGAAATAAAGCGATATGGAACATCAAAGTCAACCACAAACACGACAGGTAGATAACTTACCTTTTTAGTCTTCTTCATCGTCTTTTGGTAATGCTTTCCTTTTGCAAGAGCCTCTTCTTTTTCGTTCTGTTGGTTTGACTTTAAGTTTTCAAGTAGAAAAGGAAACTGTTCTTTGCATAAGAACGGAATTTTGACAATGTCTAAAGAATCTTCTCCGTACTGAAACTGTTTAGAAAAAAATGACGGCATTATTAGCTCACTAGCTGAAAAACCGTGAAATTCACATGTTTTTCTTTCAGAGATGTGAATTTTTTGACTTTAACTCCCACCAAGTGGTCCACTAAGTCCAGCATTATCGCAAGTTGTCTGGGAAACCAACGTGAATTAAACTCTTTTCAAGAATAACATTATGATAAATTCAAACTGTTTCAAAACTATAAAGGTGAAAGATTACATTAAGTTTTTTTTTCTTTCTGAAAATAACTTAAAAAAAAAAGATAAAATATTTTATAAGTCAGTTTGAAAATGATCCGTTTTTAGGTTTTTCATCAAAATTTCACAAAAACTATTTTTGCATTTTTCAAACTGTCATAAAAAGTTTATTTGAAAAGATTATTTCTAAAACACTTTTTCAGGAAAAAACATTACTAAAAACTTCAGTGTTTTAGAAACTAGAATAGTTGGTGACTGATAATAAGTGTTTTAATGATGATATCTTTAAAAATGAACTTTTTATGACAGTTTGAAAAAGGCGAAAAGTTTTTCGTGAAATGTCAATGAAAAAACCAAAAAAACGGTTCATTTTCAAACTGAACTATAAAATATTTTTTTGTTTTTTAATTTATTGCCATGAAAAATACTTAACGCTATTTTACCTTTCTAGTTTTGTAAACAATTTGAAGTTTTTTGTAATGTTGTTCTTGAAAAAAGTCGAATTTACGTGTGTAAAGCAACCAAAACGGTTTTGCCTCTAAGTAATTCATTTACTTTATATACTTTTATTTTATATATTTTATAAAAACGTTGTTGACATGAAGCCTAACCAACTTGTGGTCTGCCAATAATGTGTTGTTTGTGACGTCACACAACCAGTCCTCTTGTTTTCAACCCGACAAACGATGGTTGCAGCATGCGAGAAAGAGTACTTCAAATAAAAAAAAACACTTGCCTGAATGACGCTGCCGTCACTGTCACGAACGGTCAGATCGTATCCAACGCCAACTCCCTCCATGTGTTTTATGAGACATCTTTGAAGATAACCGCTGCGACTGGTTTTGACGGCCGTGTCGATTAGACCCTACGAAATAATGACGCCATTCGTTATGCATCTCGAAGAGTTGTTAACGTGTGCACAAACACTACTTCTCTTCCGGCCATGCAATGGAAAAAGTATTCTTGGGGTCTGACTCCAGTGAGGAAGCGACAATCGACGAATCCGCCCGCTCTGGGTGACGGATCGTACGGAACGAACGAAGGCAAAGTTTTACCACTTCCCATTGGCCGAGGACGACATCCTTCTAATTCAATCTGACCCAACATACAAGAGATTTGCATAGAATTCACCTAATGAAACAAAAAAGGGGAAAATTTTTAAGAGGTTTAGATTGTGACAATTCATTCAAAGTTCTATCGCAAAACACTCACTGTGGCTCCTTTGGCACCAGATAAGATCATCAACTGAAGGTTATTATCTGGAAAATGTTGTAAGAGACCATCTGGAACGCACACTCTAAAACGTGAAAAATGAGACGTTATCACCGTGTGGTAATACGAAGTTTCGAAGCGTGTTCGAGTTACTTGTTGATTTTGTTGTTTAATTCGTCCGTACGAACTTTCATCGACAGATCGAGTTGCTTCATCAAGACGTCGTCTTGGCTCAAATGTGCAGCCGCCATCTTTTCGTTCAGTGTCTCAGGATCTGCGTCCTCCTTGTCCACATTCAACGCGTCACAGACAACTTCTACACCTATCTTTCGTGCCTTACGCATGTAATGAGTCCTCTTCTTGTCAGCCTGTAATCATCAAAGCAATTACAACAATCCACATTCGTAATTTATTTATAAATGTTCTTGTTGTAAAATAACAGCTTGTGCACTGTGCAATGCTATTTAATAAAGGTAGCAGTGACCACTAAAACGATAACAAAGTGGTATTTTGGTCACTTATACATTGACAATGGAAGTTACTTCCTGAAAATGTTATGAACAAAGGAAATTACGCGTATATTTTAAGAGATTCTTAAGGATTTCAGTTTTACATTTGCATGGGGACATTTTTATGACATATGTTAATAGACTATTCTAACGAGGCATTTCTTCTGTGGTTTCTGGATTTAATTGTCCCTCTGTCATAAACCCTTTTGGTCTGCTTGCAGAGTACATTAAGTCTTCCAACTTACGCGGTTAATTAGATCCAAAGATTCCCACGTAAGTTGAACGCGTTCGAGTTCTGTGTATTTTTATTACGTTTACAGAATCAAAAGTGCCGCAAACGCATATCTGCGAATCTGCGCTCGTAACTCAAATGGGCTTGGCGTAATCATTAAATTACCTTTGATGTGACGAGAATGTCTTTGACACCCAAAGTAAAACCTTCAATTTGTAGAAAATGAGTGAACAAGCGGCCCAGATGGGAAAGTAAAAGTCCAGAAACTTCGCCTCCGTACAACTGTTTGAAAATCGGAAGCAATAAGAAACGGTTAGTTCTGTAAAATACGTCAAAATCGAATTTTCCACCTCGTAACAGCAGTGAATGAGTCCGAATGGCGTTGGACCACAATGGGCCTTGTCTAAGATGCCACATAAAACCTCTCCGTTACGAATGACAACTTCGCTCTCTGTCATCGAGACACCTTCAAGCTTCGTTCCGCCGGCCAACCAATTCCTGGGTGTACTTTTTAGCCAACTCTGTTGTGCAACCAAAACAAAACTTAACATTTAGGACTTCCTTTTCTAAAACATTCAGAGTTAAATTGTAAAAAAAAGATGACCTTTGATGGAATTTTGGACTTTCCGGTCAATGACAATAGATGATTTCCGATCGGAATGGTATTAATGATGACGGTCGAAACGACCTGTTTGCCGGACCACAACACGCAAGGTTTTAGGATAGATGGGTGAAGTAGTTGGACGCAATTTCTCCTGTTTGTAAGGGCTCCAAATACTAACTGCTGATAATCCTCCCTGTTTAATTGTTAAAATTTATCTTAAGCTGGCTTTAGAGTATAAAACGGGGTCTCTCGCAAACTCTGGTAATCATGTCTTTTGGAAGCAGCACTAGAAGAAGCTTTAGTTTGTTAGAAACTAGAAGGGTAGCCCCGAATGGGTTTTTTTTTTCTCAGAGCAATATCTTTTAAAATAAGCTTTTTATGTTAGTTTGAAAATAAGCCAATGAAATTTTCTTAATTTTTGTCTACAAGAAGTTCATTTTGAAAGATATCAACATGAAAATAACTTCAGTGATTTAAGCTATCATCGTTCTAGATTCACCCAAAAAGCAGTATACCCAGAGTTTGAAAATCGGCTATTCATAAACCATCTTAAGCTGGGTTTTTTAAAGTTTCATTGGGTTTCGAACATGCCTTCCAAAGAATTTTCCTCGTATCATTAGTAGGACAGAAGAGATGATGTGGTCTTGAATGAGACCTCCCAACGGAGTTCCATCTTTAGGAACCAGATACTGATGATTGACGCTAACTATAAAACAACAAGGGGAGTGACATCATTGTGGCGTCGAGGTAACATTGAGCAAACATTAACATTGTCATAATTGATTTTACTTACCGATACCGTATGCCTCGGCCCTCGCAACTTCGCCTTGAGGAAAATGAGCATTCATTTCGTCACCATCAAAATCTGCATTGTAACTCTTGCAGTTTGAATAGTTGAGACGAAGCGTCTTTTCGCCAACAAGGATACAAGCCTAAAGTATTTCGAAACATTGACAAAATGAATATCGTGTACAAAAAAGGTTCATGATCTTGGGGGAAACGTTTTGACGATCGACCTTGTGTGCCATGATACTTGGCTTGTGCAACGTCGGCTGTCGATTCACTAAAAGGATGTCGCCGTTCTGAAGATGCCGATAAACCTGAAAAAAAAAAGATGAAAACACAAAAAATCCATTTGTCAAATCAAAACTACAATTTAGAAAGTGATTTATACTGACTATTTTGCATCGTTTTATAGTGTTATCCAAACAAGGTGTCAGCAGCTGTTTTGCGATGGCTTCTCTCTGGTTACTATTTTCACTTAGCGCCACAGTCGAGCCATCTTCGTTCTGTACCAACACGGCCCTTAATTATGACATTTTTTTACATTATTTTTTGTTTACAATGCAAAAAATTGAATTAATGCTTTTTAAAACGCAACTTTAAAAACGAATTTCAACAAACTTATTGAGAAAAAGTAACCAAAACCGCAGAAAGAATTTTTCTCATCTCGTATCTTTTAATAATCTTTTTATGATAATTTGAAACTTTAAGATTTTCATTTTTCCCTCTTTAAAAGTGTGTTTGGAGTGTAAACGCCCCTAGGACTGTGAATATTCTCTTAGGGTTGGAACACACGGACGACTTTTGAAAGACTTTTTGGCGACAAAATGAAAGATACATCTTGAAATTCTTTTATGCTTTGTTTTTAAAAAAAAAAGCGTTCTTATAGTTTATTCTGCACCACACAAAGGCACAGCAACGTTTGACATTTTTTTCGGTTCTTTTCGTTACCCTGGATGAACTTTGGGACCATTGATGACAGCCTGTCGCATCTGTTTGATATTCCAAGGTGTAACCGGCTGAGGATAAGTTAATTTCTTAGCGAAAACGTCCGGAATTCCAATCTCATCAACGTTGATGTATGGATCCGGAGAAATGACCGATCGAGCTGCATAGTTGACCCTTTTGCCCATCATATACATTCGAAACATTCCCTCCTTTTTTTCCAACAGCTGATTATATAAGAAAAAAATTATAATCAAACGATATAAGGTGACGTTTTGTGTCCTCCGTTATAATTGAACCTGTTTGACGCCTCCTATGTTTACCAGGGATACTTTATCCGTGCTACCATGGTAGATCGAGTTCACTTGGACTTGCAAATTGAACCACAAATGGTGCATTTTTTCAATAGGAGTTTTTCCAGCCACTTGCGTTGTAAGATACTTTTAGAAAGTAAGAAATATTTTTTTCTATTTACTGAATGTCACTGACGATCGAGTAACAAGGGGAAAAAATCTATTTAAGGCAGCTTTATAGTTGAATTCTCTTCCGCGGATCTACATAAATTTACGGTTTTCACACAAACGAGAAACATCAAGAAATGCATAGTGTTTTAGAAACTAAAATACTTGGTGATACTGATAAGTGTTTTTCATGATGATATCTTCCAAAATAAACTTTTTATCGCAGTTTTTTCTTAAAAGGCGAAAATAACTCCGTTTTTTCTACAATGTAAAGTTCAAACATATAAGAAAAATCGGACTTTTTTATTACCAGTCTGTATGCAAGAGATGGCACAGCATTTTCGCCATATTTTGTGTGGGTATTCTTTAGCATCCAAGCTAAGCAAAACAAAAAAATTTCAAATAGGAACCACTTAGCCTCTATACGGGGGATTGTAAACCTTTTCTTGGCCTTATTTCATGCTTTTGACACAACCTACTGCATATAACAACTCCACAGCCTTAGATTGGAGGCTTAGCAGCTCATAGCCCAAAAGAATTCACGGATTTTTTTTTTCAATATCGACGAAAAGGTTCATTTTTAAAAATATCAACGCGAAAATGCGTATTAGAGATTCCTTTACTCTTCTAATTTTAAGAAAAACCACTATCATTAATTAAATCAATTGCATCTTCATGTCGCTTCAGAATAACCAGAGTTAATTCTCAACTGTTTGAAAACCGCCTTAGCTGAGATTTCTTTTTTTTATTTTATAAATAAATTTCCTATAAACTCGTTTCTTCGATTTTCAATTACGAGATATTATTTCTAAAGAGACCTTTAATTCCTCTGGATATTCCACTTCATTACGTTGTATCATAAGCATGACGTGACGCAGTTGAATACACTCCTGAACCAAACGATTTAAGATTGACGAATGTGGATTGACGAATTTTTCTCCATTTAAAGTACACATCTAGAAGGAGAGAGGGAAAGAAAAACCCATATAAATGAAAATTGGATGGTCTTTTATATAAATGGCTTGTAAGCAAAAACGTCACAGGTCTAAATCGAGTCGGCGAAACCGGAAGAACTTCTAGAAAGAGTCCCTCTATCGGAGAAACTTTGGAAGAATCGGTTTTAGAATCTACCAAAGAGCCGAAAATCTGGTCGAGGATTAAATGTTCATTTTTGTAGACTTTAAGGAGATGTTCCCTTGCTTCAATGTGTGACATGTACACTTGATTCTCGGGCGTGAACTCTTCCACATTGTCGTTCGTCATTGTGTTCTCTGCCTCTTCTTGATGTGGAAAAAGATCCTCTTCAAGTTCCTCGTCGTCATCCCTTCAAACAAATTTGAACAAGAATCTTGTTTGAAATCAATAGTAGCAATTCTTGGGTCGTGATCTGTTACCCAAAACAGTTCTTTAGTTTAAATCACGTGGTTTTTTAATTGATTTTCTTTTTTAACCAGCTCTTAATTAAACTCCGGTTATTCTGTATTTTGAAAACAACTTTTGGAAGAAATGTGAACGTGTTTAGAAAATATAAAACTAAATGAATCGCAAAAGGAAACATTCTCATTGGTCGTATTTTTTAAAAGTAATCGTTTTATTTGAAATTTAAATCATTTTCAAATTTCAGTAAAACGTTTCTTCGAGAATGAACATCTCTTTAAGTGATTCAGCTATCCTTCTAGTTTCTAAAACCCCTTCAAGACTTCAGTCTTGAAGTTATTACAGTTCCTGTGACTATTCCGCGTTTAATGAGAAATAAAGTGTTTTTAGAAACTAAAAGTGTAGCTCAATCACTTAAGGCTATTTCATGTTCATATCTTTCAAATAAACGCCCAAATATTTCAAATATAGCCCAAAATTAAAAAATAACATCTACTTCCTGCTGGGTTATTTTAAAACTTTTACAAAAAAGCTTATTTTGAGAGGTAACAAAAAATACTCATAAGTGAATGAGCTACTCTTCTAGTTTCTAAAACACGTTCAAGTTTCTCTTCATTTTGCACTTCAAAGACATCATAATCAGATTCCGAGTGGAATATTTACAGTTTATAAACTACCTCAAGGGAATTTTCATGTTGGTATCTTTCAAAATAAACTTTTTAATGACGAAAATATAAAAAATACCGTCCACTTAAATGTTGAGTCATTTTCAATAAAAAGTTTGTTTTGAGAGATATTCAACATGAAAAGATTGAATTAGCCTTCTAGTTTCTAAAACACTTTCAAATTTCTCTTAATTTTTGTTCCCGAAAAACAATAATCAAAAGAGTTGGAGAGGCACCGTTTACACTTTAAAACCACCGTATTTTAAATTCAAATTTTTATTTTTATTTTCTTATTTTCTTAATGTAAAATTGCCATTATTTTAATATATTACAATTTATAACTAATTTCAATAAAAATTAAACTAATAAAATTAATTACAAAATATTGGGTTTTATTATTGTAAAAAAATATGAACGATTATTTTATAAAAAAAATAATGGCCATTTAAAATTGTTGTGCGATCGACACTCACTCCTTCTTTTTGGAACGCTTTTTCTTCTTTGCCGTAGTCTTCACCAACGGTTTCTTAACGGAAGCAGCACGTACACCGAGAATGATCCTCGCTTGAGACTCCAAGTACATCGTCCTCCTCTTGCAGGAACACCATGGACAACAAGTTTTACCAACAGCAATTGCACTAAAGTAATTACCGATGACAATATTTCGACAGTCGACAACGCTCTTCACCATTACGTCCATTTTCGACGATTCGTTCAATTCTAATTAATTATTCATAGCGAGAGAATGAGACGATAGCAAGAGGGGAGGGCATCAAAGATTAAAAAATCGCAAATTCTTTCGAAATGCAGCCACCAATTTGAATATACAACAGCTCGTCGATAAGATCTTGTCAAGCTGTGTACGAATATAGAAATCTTTTCTTTTTGCGGTGCAAACACCAAACACTCCAGAGAGAAAAACGCGTGCAGAAGTTTGAATTTACATAGAGGTCCATATGGCATTTTTAAAGTATTTTTTCCCTTATACGTTGAATGAGTGGGCTAGGTTAACCGATGAAACCTAACATTGAAAACTAGAATACCTCTTTGGTTAAATTGTAATAAAAACAATAGCGTAAACCACACCACTTAAAAGCTTAGACGAGGCACATCAAATATATTACAGGGATCCATTTTAAATCTACTACCTGAATGGATATCCAGACGCAAAATAAAATCAGATAACCATTATCCACAAATAGTTAAAAATTATTAAGTTATTCCGGAACCTCGTTAACATCACAGCAAAACAACTTTAAAATTACAATCGTCTCCATGTAACGCTTGCGCATGTTTCGTGTTTGCATCAAAAAAGATTTGAACGTAAAGGGTGGAAAGACGAGAAGTTTCAAACAGAGCCGTAACTAGGTAATTTTGCTACCGAGGCAAAAATAAAACAGCCGGACCCCACTTAGTGGTAACATTCTAGTTATTTTTCAACCCTACGCTTTGTGCTCAAGGGCGGCGCCTTACTCAAATTACGGCTCGCTGATTCCCAATCATTGGTAATTTGATGGTTGCTATTCGAAAGAACCTCGACCCTCCATAGATTTACGTACTAGATTCTCCTCCTCCGACAGCATCGGTGATCATTCCTTCCAATTTCTCCTTCACAAGTTTGACATCGTCGCTAGTCAAAGAATGGTTATCGGCTACGATCTGTGATACAACCTCCTCCATATCCATGGCAACGGAGGTGAGACCGTGATTGAGTGCCATCAGTTGGTACAGTAATAACATCGTCGTTTCCTGTGACGCCATCATATGGCAACACTTCAGGCACGAACCCTTAATAAGCTTTTTGATTTTTTATCAAGATACCAAGAAAAAAAAAATACGAATAAATGGATTAACGAACTTTTACTAAGTAACGACGTTTCAAACGTAATCCTTTTGAAAATAACTACGGTGGTTTTAAAAGTGGAAACCTCTCGAACTCTGACTATTCTGTTTGTTGGGAAATAAATTACGAGAAACTAGAAAGTGTTTTGAAAACTACAGGAGTAATTGAATCACTTAATAGGTATTTTCATATTGATATATTTCAAAATAAACTTTCATAGACAAAAAAAATATTGTCTGCTGTTTAAAGTTGGGTCATTTTCAAACTCACTTAAAAGTTTATTTCAAAAGATATCACCTTAAGTGATTGAGCTACCGTTCTAGTTTCAAAATCATTTTCTATTTTCACTTAATTTTGCTCCCGAGTTCGAAGTTGGAAAATCAGCTGTACACAAACCATCTTAACTGAGCCAGTTACTCTTCTCGTTTCTAAAATACTTTAAATGTTGGTATCTCTTATCACTTGCTTATAAAAGGGAAAATCTGGCTCTTTCTTTGAACATTAAAACTTGAATCCTCAAAGTAGAAGGTCCCAACACAGAAAAATAAACGTATTCACTTTAATGTTGGAACCTTTGTTTAGACTAAATTCAAGTTGAAAAAGTTCAGAATTTCATTCAACGCACAGCTGCTTAGCCTCTATGCATCTGACTACGTAGCTTATTGACCTTATTTCGCGTGTTATTTTCCACTAGCAGTTGCTAGCCTCCAAGCAAAAACTATGAAATTGTTATACACAGCGTTAGCTTGGAGGCTAGCGGTTGCTAATCGAAATAATTCTCGAAACTCTGTTTCAAGTATCCCATTCTCGTGATTCTGTGATTTGTTACCTGAAAAGTAATTGTAGTCAATACAGGATTGAAAACGGGAACCGGTAGAACGATGTGACCAAAATGACCGTAACAATTCGATGAAAAACTTCCACAAGTGACGCAAGCTTCTTTTATTTCAATCGAACCTTAAGAAATGAACGAATGAATGATATGGAATTGAGTTTTAGGAGAGAAAGGAGAGGAGAAAAATACCGAAACGCGGGTCGTGAACACCGTTGGCCGTCGGATGTCCAAGAATGTCAACGGCGTTAGGATTGGTCACTTCTAGGACGCTCATTTTGAGCACTTCCTCCTTCGAGAAAGTGCTGAACGCGAGTCCATTCGTCTGATGTCTAGGAATCAGTTTCATGTTCTGCATCTTTCAGGTTAACAATCGGATCGGATCGGATCAGAGAAGTCGCCTGAAACGAAAACAATCATAATTAGTAAATCTCGCACAAATCAAATCACCACGTGGGTGACGGGCCCCGTTTTTAAAAAAAAAATTCTCAAGCGGACAATAAGGATGAAAAAAACCAGGGCTCAGCAAGAGGGGCCAGCCAATCAAGAGCACGTGGCCTCTCTTTGTTGCTCTCTTTGCCGGTAGCACGTGCACGCACTCGTATCTCTCTATATATATACTGTATATAACAGAAAGAGAGGCGTGTGCATGCACACTTATTTATCTTTAGAGTTACGTACGGATTAATGCCAATTATAGCAGCCAAAAACGTGTAAAAAGACGAAAATAGTTGAAAACGAGTGTGTTTTCTGTAGGCCTCTGCATGCTGCGCATAGGAATCAATACGCTGCTTTTGAATTTGACTCTTATTTGAAATGTGTCAGATGATGCGAGGCTATAATTTAGCTCATGGGCCACATAGGCTTCTTTATAAAGATAGCCTCCCTCACGAGTAACAACTCGATTTCATCACCACAAAAAGTGACTTCATCGCGATCGTTTTCAACGCCGTTACTTCCAAAATACTCCACCGAGTACCAATAATAAATATGAGGCGCTGTTTCAGTCAAAATGAGATTGAATCAACCTTGACTTTAATCAGGACCGCCCATAAGTGGGGCAATTTGACTCGGGCCCGCAGGGGCCTCTAAAAAGCAAAAAAATATGGCACTGTTGAAAAAATAATTCGTGCTCTATTTTAGAGAAGAAAAAAAAAACATAAATATCCATGAAGGCCCTGATATAAAATTGTAATAAAACTTAATAATGAAGTAACAAATTAAGATAATTGGTATAATTATTCAATTTTTATTTGACAAATTTTTAAAATTCTTGATTTAAAATATTTGATATAAAACTAATTATTCACGACACAAATTCAACATTACAAAAATTCATTTATTAATATAAAAAATTAAATATATTTTTATATAAAAAAAATATAAATATTAAAAATTTAATTGTTAATTCAAAATATCGATTTCGAAAATTTACATAACATGCAAAAATGGCTTTTTTAATTACAGTAGTTTACTTGTCGCATCGTAAGAAGAAGCTTGTGACGTCAGAGGGGCTAACGAAAAACATCGGCTCATTATTGTCATTTTGTTTGATAAAAAATGGAAGAACCCTTTATGTTTTTCTCTGTTGAGAATGTTTGCATTTACTCCTATTCTGTCTGAATAAATGTCACAATCCTTACTTTTACACCAACCCCCTTGACGTCATATGCTTCTTATTATGCCGAGGCAGGTATACTCATTTACATATATGAGTGTGTTTGAGGCTAATATTTAATTAGGTGCCCATAGACATAATCAAAACAATTCTAATCTTTTTATGCCATATACGGTGTCACATAGAAAGAATACGTTCAAATGACGTCTTGTATTTGTATTTAAATTATTTTCTCAAATGGGAGTACAATTATGGCGCGGATTTGACGTTTAGAACTGCATACAAGTTTAAGACGCCATATTACGTCAACTCTATTTCGTAATTTACTTTTCTGCACGTTCTGTCACTCATCGATTTACCCACCAATATGACATCATGTACGTAGAAATCGGTATAATTATATGAATATGACGTAACACTGATTAATAAATCGTTGAATAACGGTATGTGCGGTTTGTCCATAATCTTGCTTCAATTGTTCATTGTGAATATGATTGTAGATGCCATCTGTTTCGTTCCTTATTAAATGTTGTTGTTGTATGCGGCCGCTGTAACGAGATTTTTTTTGAACTTCTGAAGTTAGAGCCAAATAGCGCCCCTAGCGGCAAACGCGGTCAACTACATTTCCTATAAAAATTTTCACAGAACCTCTTGTGTGTACAAGGTATTATACCTTGTACACACATGAGTTAAAGGAATTCAAATTAAATGTGTTTAAGTGAATTAATTATACGGAATCCAGTTAAGGACATGATCCAAATAAAAATTGACTTAATTATTAATATTTTAAATTGAAATATTAAATCGATATTTTGTCAATAGTTCAGATAGATATATTATATTTAAGTATTAACTCAATATTTTGAGATTATTAACTGAATAAATTGAATCCAACATATTGTTTGTTGGCTCTGGTAGAACACATTATTTAAATGCATTTAAAATATCAGCTGTGTGTACTATAGTATTAGGAATGTTCCTAGTACCTAATATCGTTTCAAGTTCCTTCTTTTTCTTTACGGCGTTCCTGTCCCCACCAACACTGTTCTCAAACCTCGTCTTTTGAACGGAATTGTGTAAAGTTGAGCGATCAATGTATGCATAATGAAACGATATGTCCAGGAGCGATCCTGGCTCGTTTAGTTTTTTTTGGATCGTTTGTTTATTTTTAGAGTGGCCTGGAACTTTGTCAACCCTCTGTACTCACGTACAGAGGATTGACCCAGTTCCCTCAGCTGATGACGATGCCAATATCCTGTCTTGGGTCTTGGGTCCCTTTTTCCTCCCAGTCCCACCCCTTAATACAAAGAGATCGACTTGATAAGCCTCAGCATTGGGTCTATGGGGTGAAAACTTTCTTTTGTAATTTTGTTTTGATTACGATGAATCACTTGTCTATATTTTAGTGACCACTGGTCAATCATGTTGATTGGCCAGTTTGGTTTTTAAGTTTGATTTTGCCCAATCAGAGAATACTGAGAAAGTGTTCTCAGTATCCTCTTTTTGGGTATAAATAACCATGTATTTTCGTGTAAGCAGTCTTGTGGAGAGAAGTTTTGAAAGCAGTCTCGAAAGCAATTATTTGGACACAGACATTATGCCCAAATTTGCCTAGAGATGATGAGATGTAAATAAACTGGAAATTATAGTTAAAGAGTTGTTGAAGTTATTTTTATCTTTTAAAAACAAAACGAAGGACTTTAACATTTTGTCATCTAGCACTGTCAACCCAGGTGTAAACCTGGCTCTCCAGCACTAGATGAGACTTCTGAAGACAGCACGATCAACCAGCTTTTTACGGGCGAAAGCCCGAGGAGTAGCAGACAACAAAAGATCCTTAAAACTGTAAAGGTTCTTGAAAGAGGAACTTGTGAGGAAATGTATGGGACTAATTTGTTCCCTTCCTCCCGAACCATAATAGAATTAGTGGCCTAGCCAACCACTTTCCGATCGCCCGAAAGAGCGCTACGATACTTTTTGATAATTCTATTAGACCCCTGAATGTGGTTCGTTACAATAATGCAATATATTTTAAAAGGGATTATACAGGGGATAGACTAAACGTTTGTATGATGATACCGACTAATCAGTATCATGATCATAAAAAGTGCGGAAATTTGAGAATTTTCAGTATCATCATACAGACGTTTAGTCTGTCTCATCATATACATTAGCTTGGCGTGAACCCCTTTGTGGCGCCACAAAGAGGTTGACGTCGGTCGCGGCTTGTGCTTCACACGAACCACAATTGAAAATAAATGGGAGCCAGCTACTTGTGGCTTGATTCAACAAACTTATTGCCGCTGTGGTGGCAAAAAACACATTGGTAGTAGTTGCTCGTGTGAACAAACTCTATGTAATCACGGACGTGAACAGAACTGTCAAATGCACCCAAATATTACAAATTCGCCAGAGAAGGAGGAAGGGCACACGCTGAAATATGGGTAAATCTGATGATACATTGCATGCAAATGGAGTTCAATCTATTTTTAATTCCATTTGTCCTTAGTCTTTTGATTTATTTAATGCGTCATAATCAGTCATTCTCTTCTGAAAAAGAAGGGCGAATTACGAAACCATAATCAACGTGAAATTGCATCCACACGGTCATTTTAATGTGTACTTTAGAAACATCTAGTACAAAGTGCTGCCATGCCACGTTTATTGTCGGCATTTCAGGGGGACACCGGGGCCCCATGATGGCTCACCTATTCAATATGATGATGTTGATGCTCTGGATGTGGAATTTACGGATATGATTCCATTTTCTCCTATTGCAATGGTGGAATTTTTTGCAATTAAATTTAAGGTTCTTTTTGGGACTGGCTCACTACAGCTACTAGGAGGAAAACAGCTACTTGGGTGGGTCACTACAGCTACCAAAAAAATATAACCCTTTCTCCCTAACCGAACCTTACCTAATGAAACCGAATCCAACCTAAACTTAATGACTCAAGTAGCTGAAGTGACCGTATTCATAAATAAAAAGGCCTAAATTTTTTTGGTAGCTGTAGTGAGCCAGGCCCGAAATTACTGGTAAACACATTTCAATCGCTTATTTTAAGCAATATTACATTTTTAAAAAAAATGAGAAATTCGGATATTTTTTTCTAAAAATTATGAATCATTTAAAAATCATTTTTATTAATTGTAAAACGTTTCATTTTTTTTTTAACAAAAATAGTCAAAAATTGATTTCAAACAGGAATGTTATTTTTCAAAATAAACGTTTTAACAGACACAAATTAAAAAACATCGTGTTTAAAAAAAGCATATTTTAAAAGATATCCAATCAACATGAAAATGTGTCCTTAAACGATTGAGCGACCCTTCTAGTTTCTAAAACACTTTCAAGTATCTATTCGGTTTGCTCTTGATAGAAAGTATAATCAGAGTTTAAATCACAATTACAACTTCACGTTTAAGAAAAATAAATTCACACGGACACAACATTAAATTAATTTCATTGAATCCATTAAATGAGAAATTCGTCTTCGTTAATTATGATGGCGGCGGCGGCGGCCACTCCTTAGAACCTAATCACTCATCACGTTTTAAGGCCATGTGACAACCGACATTTGCCGCCAAAATTAAAACTATGCGGTTCTAACTTTGTGGTCAAAATAAAATTTTTGATAAAAAAGGGGTGAACATCAATTTTGATCGAGTTTCAAAAATACAATTATTTTTGAAACTCGATTAAAATTGATTTTCACCCCTTTTTTGTATTTATTTAACGATTTTTCACTTCGTAAAATTTTTGATAAAAAAAAGGGGTGAAAATCAATTTTGATCGAGTCAATTATTTTTGAAACTTGATCAAAATTGATTTTCACCCCTTTTTTTTATCTCATTTACATGAGATCCATTCAATACAATGTTAGCGATATTTCACGTTGTCTCTCATTAAAATATATACAAAATAATTACCATCGTAAACATCTCTTCACTCCCAACTGTCCGTTATCTGTTGCACGAATAAATTGGTGCTTGAGCTCGTTGAAATGCTCTGAACGGTCTTGGCTCAATTTAATAATTACTGCTTACGGAGCCATCTCATTTATGGCTGCAACTGTCACCAGTAGCCAATTGGATTCCAATGTGGATCGTAATTAAGAAGGAGCTGTCATGGAACCATTGGTGGTTTCCAGGGAAACCAATCCAGGCCCTCGCTTCTGCAGTTGCGGCTCGAGGGCACTCTTAGTGTAGAACGACTAGCGCCGTTCCCACCCCACAGAGCAAGAACAAGGACGAACAAATCAACTTGCAAATAGGGGAGAAAATAAATTTTGATCGAGGTTATTTTTTTTACCTCGATCAAAATTTATTTTCACCTTCTTTTTTCACAAAATTTTTATTGTGATCGATCTTTGGAGCGCAAAGTTTTAATTTTGCGTCCGTCATCTGTCGCACGAATCAATTGGTGCATGCATGAGCTCACTGAAATGCTCTCAATAGTTCAAGGCTCAATTTAATAATTACTGCTTACGGAGCCATCTCACTTATGGCTGCAACTGTCACCAGTAGCCAAATTGGATTCCAATGTGGATCGTAATTAAGAAGGAGCTGTCAAGGAACCGTTGATGGTTTCCAGGGAAACCAATCCAGACCCTTGCTGCTGCAGTTGCGGCTCGAGGGCACTCTTGGTGTAGAACGACTAGCGCCGTTCCCACCCCACAACGCAAGAGACGAGACAACAAATCAACTCTCCAGATCTCGGAACAGTTCGTCCTCTCATTCCTTTCTTTCCATGGTTAATACACTGTCATAGTTCGAGCAGCCCCCATTTCAACATCTGTGAACAACAAATCGTATTTATTAAATCGTATTCATAAAAATCAACAACTGGACAACGTGAAAAATCATTATCATCTGTAAAGAGGCTATATATATATCTCTATTCATGTAATAGGCCACAGGGTAGATACTATAGAAAGATATACAGAAGAATACTATAGAAAGATCACAATATTATTATTGTTGGATACCCCCCAATGACCGCCAGGCTTCAGTGTGACCAGCTCTCCTAATGGAAGAAACCCCCTCATTTCCATTTGATACAGTAAGACATTCATGGTAGCTTTTTTATGGACCATCTTTGTACTCATGCAACATCGAAAGCCGTGGGTGTGGCATGAAGCGCAATCACCGCGTTCACAATGGGTGACACTTAACGGTGTGTACTATCGTGAGGAGTGCGCGACAATTGTTCCATGCCGCTGGAATAGCAGCTCTTTATGACATCCTGCTTTAAATCATTTAATTCTGTGAACCACGTGTTAGGGTCATATAATTATATATTACATTTATTTATTTATTATATACTAATTTGGTAGTTTGGTTGGAGTTTGTAGCGGTGTTTTAGATGCCGCAGTGACCGCCAGGCTTCAGACCACCCACCGTCATCCATTGGCCTCTTCTCTCCTAATATGCGAAACCCCCCCATTTCCAGTTGATACAGTAAGACATTCATGTTAGCGTTTTTACTGCCAATTCATGTACTCGTGCTGCACGCGCTGCTTCGTGTGTGGCATGAAGCGCAATCGCCGCCTTCACAATGTACGACATTTAACAGGTGTGTACTATCGTGAGGAGTGCGCGACAATTGTTCCATGCCGCTGGAATAGCAGACGCTCTCGGTATGACATTTTTTAAATGCGCGTTGTCTAATATCAGCTCAAATGTTTCGAAATTTTGAATTCTGTTATTTCTTTCCCATTTATTATTTTTTTTAAATTTACTCTTCTAGTCTCTAACAAGCTTAGATTTTAGATTCATATCGTAGTTTCCATGTTTTGTTAACAGGTGTCGCCATCAGTCTTATTATTTGTCGTCTGATTTATTTACTGTAATGGCCGCCGCCGCCGCCTTCGTTTTCTTGTCGTTTTCTTCCGACTAAATTTTCATTTCGTCAATTTCAAGTCGTCTATCGTTAGGATTCGTTACTATAATAATAATAATAATATCAAAGGATGTTGTCTTCTGCATTTCGTTCTTCGTTAGGTTTCACTTGTAGTCATTTTAATGCTGTTTGTTCGTCGTTATCTTTATCGGTGATGTCCGTTTCGAAGCGAAACTTCGCCGCCGCCGCCGGTTTTACATCGACCTCCTTCCGACCGTCTTTTCCTAATCCTCCTTCTCCTCCTCCGTTTTCTTTGCGTAATCAACGACATTCTTATTGTACTAAGGATTCGAAACAGAAGTTCGACTATTTTCTTATCTTGGATTTTGAAGCTACTTGCGATAAAACACCTTTGCAACCACAGGTGAAGTATCTTAAGATTCTATTATCTTCACGACCGCCGTCTTCGCCTTTAAGCATTACTGCCGCGTTTACAGTTGACATTTCATTCTATTTCTCTTTTTTTCTTCTGTGTACAGCTTGAATATGAATTTAAAGAAGATGACGTCTATAAGAGGAAATGCCGAATATGCAAGCAGTATTCCTCCCACCTTTAACCCTCACTCTGTTAATTCTCCACAAAAAAAAAACACCACTTGTTGCGCTGAATATTATAGTTGCTTCATCATGAGATGAAGGTTGTGACGTCAGAAGGGTTGTCACAAAATTTATTATTTTGTCATTATATGACTCTTGATAGAAAAGGGAATGTTAAACTAAAGGGTTCTTTGCATTCTTTTCTTATTATTACCCCGTTTTAATCAGTTAAAATGTCAAGAAACCTAAATTTTCTGACGTCCCCCGTCTGACGTCACAAGCCAACTCTTATTATGGCGAGGTAACTATTTTTCTCCATGACGTCACGATGACGGTGCCACGTGCGCCTTTCTTTTTAAATGAAGTTAACAGGGTTAAATGACCTCACATCTGTTTGCATCAGATTTCAGGTTTAAATTTGGTGCTGCATGACGTCACTCATAAGAAACTGCCGCTAGGGCTAAGGACGCTATCATAGAGATAGAAAATAATAGAGGGGCAACACTTTGGAAAACAGCGCCACCAATCTGAGGCCACAGAAACTATCGGCCGCCATGACAGTTGCAGGCAAATGAGTATGTATCATTCATGGTCTGTGTAATGACCATGAGCAGTAATTGGCAAGAATTATTTTATTTCACATATCAGATAATATCATACATAAATAACACCACATAATACATGTTCCATTTTAATTTTATTAATAAAATGAAAAGTTTAAATGAAACAATTACAATAAATGAATAATTCAAACTGAAGTAAATAATTAGAATATGGTATGTCTAATATTATGATTAATACAATGCGTTTCATATTTATAGACGCACCCCAAAAATTGGTTATATCTTGTGTTATAATTGATAGATTCGCCGGAAATTTTCAACATAAAGAGATCATCTTATATTACAAACTTTCTGCTAGCGAGAAATTTTTTTTCTTAAAAAGGTAAAAATTAAAAAAATTAAAAACTGGAAAATGACCATTTCATAATTATAGACACACTAATGAACTTTTCACTTTTATTAATTATTGTGACACAATAACATTCAGAACACAACAGTAACATTAAAATTTATAAGGTATATGACTGTCCTGATGTTTTAGAACTTAAAACATTCTTTTCTACATAGTTTAAATTGGATTTATAAACACATTTACAGTGATTTACTTAAATTTTGCCCGAAGCAGCTAAAATGGCACTTTTCAGAGCTTTGATATTGTAGTATAATCATGGCAATCTGCCTAATCATCACGTACGATGATGTCCCAAACGTTTTCTACAGGATTTAAGTCCGGGGGACATGCCGGTCATTCGACGAGAATTATTCATGTATTGTAATTGTTTCATTTAAACTTTTCTTTTTATTAATAAAATTAAAATGGAACATATATTATGTGGTGTTATTTATGTATGATATTATCTGATATGTGAAATAAAATAATTCTTGCCAATTACTGCTCATGGTCATTACACAGACCATGAATGATACATACTCTTTTGCCTGCAACTGTCATGGCGGCCACTCTTTCAATTTGCTTCAAAAATGGCAGCTAGGTCGGCCTCTCTATTCTTTTCTATCTCCATGGACGCTATCTATGCGAGGCTGTAACGCCACTAACCTGCCACTAGGAGCGCTATTTAGCTCCATCTTCCAACGTCTATTTGTTTGTTTGTGTTTTTCGTCTTGAAAAGTAAGAAACTTGAATCTTTTGTTTAGTGTTTGTCTTTTGGAATGCCAAAAGTGACGATTTTACCGCAACAAAGGTTGTACGAGTTTCCCGAAAGTGGTTTCCAAGTGTACGACAATAAACTTTATTGTCCTTTCTGCAATGAATTCCTGGATCACATGAAAAAGTGTGTCATAAAAGCCCATTCTGTCAGCAGGAAACACGCCAAGGGCAAATCAGGTAAACTCACGTTAGAAATATGATGAAACCCGAGATATTCTATCGGTTAGGGGTTACCGTTTAGCCTCTATGCAGGAGACTGTGCTGCGATTTTGATTAGCAGCCGCTAGCCTCCAGGCTAAGACTGTGGACGCGCAACCTATATATATATATGACAAACTATAGCGTTGTCATGGAGGCTAGCGTCGCCTAATTGGAATAATTTTCCTTTTGCGCCTTCAGCGAAACATACAACTCAACAGTCTTAGCTTGAAGGCTAGCGGCTGCTAATCGAAAGAATATCTGCGCGAAATAAAACGAAAAAGCTGTGCGGTCAACCTGCTTAGAGCTTAGACGCCGAATCCTATTTCGAAAGAATTTCTGAAACCCAGGTTTTTTACTCGGTATTACGTTTACCCGTTTTGTGTGTGTGTGTTGTAGATCATTACGAGCATTACCAGCAACAACAGGCGTTCGGAATATCGCCCATAAATTCACTAATTCAAGCACAAATGAGTATGAATATTAATAACAGTTACGAAATGAGTCGTGCCAGCGACTATTCGACTACAAGAAAACGAGAAGTTGAAGGAGAAGAACGACAACAACAACAACAGAAGAAGAAGAAAACGTCGAAGAGTACGAAGACAACCGACGGACGTTTGCAAAGAGAAACCGTATCGCAGTCGATGGAAGTGGCAGATTCGAATCGAACGATCTCTTCTTCTTCGTCTACACTGGTAGACGTCAAAATTCCAATAACCGTTTTCGACGACCAAAGGTTCCGTTTCTGGCTCAAGGACAACCTCGATTACGAACTTCCGAAGAAATCGTTCGGATCTTTGTTTTACGACGACGGCGGCGTTTCAGCCGTTGATCTTGGAAACACGGCGGCCGCATGCTTGTAATAATTAATTTATCACCTTATTGTTAATATAACGATCGTAAACGATTCTGTCTGTTTTTGTTTTATTTTTAACTTTCGATAGCGATCGAGATGTTTGTATCGTTCTGGACGATACGATGGACACTGGAACGAGCGGTCTGATAGCTCTTAACGTGTTTGTATCGCCACTTGGAGAACAATTTAAATTGAAGCTAGTTGCGACGCAGTTCCTCGAGACTTATGACACCAATGCTGCATTCCGCTTGACTGTTTCTGCCTTGGAGTCTGTACGAATCGAAGGAAAGAACGTCGTGGTTCTGTTATCGAGCAACTCTGAGTATTTCGTCGCAGTCGGAGATCCTCTCAAACAATTCTGTCCGAGGTGAGAAGCGAACAAAACGCTTAAAATCATTTTACATATTATACAAATTAGTACGTAAAAACATTTTAATTAAGATATTCGTTTAAAATGAACGTGAACATAAAAAATGTAGCGAAAAACTAGAGGTGTTTTGGACTCCCTTGTAGGTTACATTGTTTCCCGTGTTGGGAAACGATTCTTGGAGCTGTAATCAACGAAGTTAGAAGCCAATGTACAATTTTAGATCAGTTGGCGTTTGCCGTCGATACCGCACTTAAAGCGGATCCGCACCGGAAACAATCTCTGATCGTCGACCTGAAACAACAGTCGAAAGACGGACAAGTTCGTCTTCTTCCGTATCTCGTCTCTTCCAAAAGGCCTTTCGATTGGTTACGTGTCGTTATCTTCCTTTGCGATAACTTTGATTGGTTAAAGAGTTGGATGTCGACAATAAACGAAACCGGTCTGAATCCTCTGAAACTCAAAGATCTCGTCTGTCGAGATCAGACGAAGGAACTGTTGAAAAGAATCCAAAACATCTCTTGCGGTCTTTCAAAAGTGATCGACGACTTTGAAAAAGGGACGCTTTTGCCCAGTTGCATCTGGAGCACGATGTTTGAAGTCGCTAACGGTTTGAGCAAAGAGGGTTTCGCCATTTCCGAACTGAAAATCCGTTTAGAATCGATGATGCCCTTTGCAGGATTTTGGAAGATCGTAGAACTTCTTGATCATCGAATGGTCACTTGTGATAGCAGTCAAATTTCGACGTATGTGAAAGAGTTGTATTTTTTCGGAACGGATCCCGTTCCGATAGAAGAAATTCAAAGGTACGAAAAGATCGTTAGCGGCACGAAGGCGTTATCACCGACTCAGTTTTGGAAGACGTGTTCCAATCAGTTGCCGACAATTTCGAGGCTAGCACTGAAAGTGTTGTCCGTTCCGTTATCGACGTCGTTCGTCGAAAAGACTTTCTCAATGTCCAAAACTTGGAATTTCAGTTCGAGCAAAAGTGATTCGGTAGCGCTCGATATGAGGATCTTTTTCAATAGTAAATAATCTTCGAAAGAGCTGCCGAATGGAAACTAGAGAAACAACGGAGCTCATTTAATGGCTGCAAAATAGCGTTTTGCAATTCTTGAAATTGTTTTCAAAACTAGAATGGTTAAAGATTATGTTAAGTTTTTTTCATGGCGATATCTTAAAAATAACTATTTTCGCTTTTTTTTCAAACTGTCATAAGAAGTGTGTTTTGAAAGATATCATCATGAAGAAAACTGTTAGCATTATCACCAACTATTCTAGTTTCTAAAACACTTCGATTTTTTTTTGCAATGTTTCTTTTGAAAAACGTTTGCGTGAAAAACTTAAAACAAAATATACCAAGAGGAGCAAAGTAAAAAAAAAAAATGTCTTATGCTCATATTTAAAGACGGAGCAAGAAAAAATCAATAATTCACATTTTCTTTATGGTTATGATTTTTAATATTTTTTTTATTAAATTCAAGATATCTTATTTTTTTATTTAAGTTAAAAAATAATTTCAAAAATAACAATTATTTTACATTAAAATTTAAACATTTTTATTGCCATTTTTGAATGGATCAACACAAAAGTCGTTTCAAAAGTTCATTTGCTTAGCAAAGCCTTTTTACACGAACCACTTTTTTGGTGGGCTCGTTTGATTTGCAAAACGTATTCGGCTTGTCGCCCAAACCGACCACCACTAGAGTCAACGGGCGGCGCTGATGGTATCAAAGTGGGTCCAGTGTTGTTAATCTTAAGGTGAAGCAGAACTATACATATATTCTATCATTGTTTTCATTCATTCATTTATTTATAAAGATTTTTTTTATTTGAGATACTTTGGACCCAATTACTACATAAAATCACAACTGTTTCTGTTTTAAACAACCTGAGTAAGAAACAAAAGTTTGTTAATTTGCTCTTTTTACGATCCTAGTTGGTACACGGAACAAGATTTGCATTTAAAAGGGGAATACGAAAAAAAAAAAAACATTTTTATCACAGCTACCACGTTTAGGGCTTTTTTTTTAATTAAATTAAATAAAAAAAAACATTCATTCTATCATCTTACCGTTTTTTAAAAATAAAATCTCAATTTGATTTAATCGACTAATGGCTCATTTTGAAGCTGAAGGTAGTATTCTTAATGATTGCTAAGTCAAAGGTAAGGCTAAACTCACCAACTTTCGCTAAGAAATTTCATGTAAAAATTGGTGAGTTTAGTCCTAACCTTTGACTTAGTAATCTTTAAGAATACAACAATAAAGGGAGTGCAGGGAAGGGAATTTTAAATATCGTAAAAGGTAGGAGGAGCCTGAAGGGGAATTTTGTAAAATAGGAAAGTTTTTTTAGCTTCAAAAAAATGTAGGTTTTTTATTATAACTTATATTTTCAAGGCATTTTGTTGTTTTAAAAATCAAAACTTAAAAAATTAAAATTCAAAGTTAATTGTAAACGTAAAGAAAGAAAACAAAATTGGAATGTAGAATTAAAAATGGAATTAAAATTGAAATCAAAAAAGGGGGAGGCGACTAGTAGAGTAGAAAGATCATCATTATTTGTTTATAAATTAGTTGAGGTCAAAATGGCTGTCATCTGAAGTCTATGTTTTCTGTAGAAATATCGGTTTCACTTCGCGTTCGCCAGATGCGGACGGTCGTATCGCTAAAACGAAAGAAAACGGATCCATTAAGATTTCTTGTCAAGTGTGTTCGGTGCCCCTTCAAACTCCGGTTATTCTGTCTTAATCAAGAGAGCAAAATTAAGAGAAACTGGAAAGCTTTTTAGAAACTAGAAGATATAGCCAGTAATGTCAGTTTAAAAAGGATCCAACTTTAAGCAGATAATATTTTCTAATTTTTGTTTCTAAAAAGTTTATTTAAAAAGATATCAACCTGGAAATAACCCCTAAAATTCTATTTTCTAAAACACTTTCAAGTGTCTCTTAATTTGCTTCTGAAAGGCAGAAGAAACTGCGGGAATCGTTTACACTTAATAGCAGCAACAAAACACACACGCCCGTGGTTTTACCTGGATGCTGTAAACACACAGCTGCCGTTGGTCGTTAGACTATTGATAGGCGAATTGTGAGCTTTGACTTCGCCGAGAAGCTTACATCTGTCAACTGACCACAACCGAACATAACCGCCACGGCAACAACTTAATAAACCTTTCCGAGACGGAAGGAAGCAAAGGCCAGTGACCCAATCCTTGTGAGCTTGATTCAACGACTGAGAGAAGAAAAAATCCCGGAACCGGTAAATAACACTGGATTTGTTTCGTGAGATTATTCGATACAATTTAATGAACCTGCTTCAATTCCGCTCTCTTAAGATCCCATTTCTTGATGCACATGTCTCTGGATCCGGAGAAGAGAACGTTACCGCCTAAAGCCAGAGTCTGAATGCCATCGTAATGAGGTGGTTCCAGGTCGAACTTTGGCTGTTGGATTCCACTCGCCGTAGGTGAAACTTCGAACAGTTTTATGTAATGGTCTTTAGAACCGGTTACGACAAAACTGTTGCTACCGTCCGAGTCTTCAACGGCTAAACAAGTAACGGCCGCTTGATGGCCACCGTTTAGTTTGCCGACGCTGCCGTAACTATGTGAGAAGGAGATTTATTACGAAGCCCAAAAGTTTGCATAAAATGCTTAAGTTCCCTAAATCACAGTTCCAATCCCTTTTGGGTTCACTATATTACCATATGTTGAATAATTAATTTAATCCAAAATCAAAATGCATGAAACGCACAAATTGCACAATTTTTGAAAAATTGCATAAATTTTCAAAAGACCATAAACATCGTATTAAAACGTACCCCAAATGGATTGGAACCGTTATTATGGCATTATGACATCCATATAAAATGTCTTCGATGTTTTAAATTTGTTTTCGATACCTTCTTAGATCCCATATTCGAACTAAAGATCCCGCGGCCGAGAACAGTCGTTGCCCGTGACTATCGACGACCACGTCATTGATCTGGTTTTCTCTCGACGACGTTCCATATGTCAACACCTGATTGGTGACTGCATTCGATCCTTCGGCAGTTTGTCCCGACGAATGTAAAGCTTTGATGCATTTCGTGTTGCCGTCACGAAGATCCCATATTTTTATGAATGTCGACGAAACCGAAAAGATCTGTCTGGTTCGTTCGCAGTAACGTACGACGACAACGCTGTTTGGATGACCTCCGAGAGTGGTGATCTCTGATCCACTGTGAAGATCCCAAACCTTGACCGTTCGGTCTTTTTTTAAAGTGAAAAAGGAGAACATTTCAAAATTTGGCGACAAAGAAAAAAGTCGAGAAGTTCGGTATATGGTTTACCCATGGATGCAGATAGTAACAGTGTGTCCGTAGCAACCACACTTAAAATACTTCGACTGTGACCTTCCGCAACATGAGTGCAAGACATCGGTGACGATTTGGCAATCGGTTTCGTGTTAAGGAACGACCGAATAACGCCACAGTTAGGTCGTGCCATATCACTGGATATGGTGCCACCGGTCAACCGAGAGAAAACGTTCTCTTCGCGCCCCTTTCTTTGAGGCGTGGGCGACGTCGGTGGCGTCGGATCGCTGTTGCCGATATCGCTGCAAAAAAGCAATAATAACCAACAGACATTTTCGTATGACGTACATTTTAAAACATACAAAAACACAATCTTAGCTTTAGAATGAATTTTATAGCAAATTACTCTTGAACTCTTATTTAATCTGAAGTTTCGGAAAAGAAACACTACGAAGAAAATGAAAGTATTTTAGAAACTAAAATCGCGTATGAATACATTTTCATATGTTCATAACTAAAACTGAACCCCAATAGTCTGCTGGTTGTTGAAAAACTAGTGTCATTTCCAAACTGTAATAGAATGCTAGACCTCTGAGCTTATACTGACCTGGAAATTCAGTGAAAAAAACTGAAACACGTAATGCAACTGGCGAAAGCGACAATAAATGCATAAAGTTTAGAAATTGTTTAAGATTTGTTTGACAATCATAAGCAAATTGTGGTATTAATTATAACGAAAATGTTTGACTCACTTTGCTCGCCAGGTGAAAGGCTGAATTTCATAATTATATTGAACAGATAGCACAAATATTTAATATTTAGTGATTACACCTCATTAATGTGAAAGTTAGAACTTCAGTTATGCAAAGCGAAAATATAGAGTAATACATTTTTGAAAGTGTTTAAGTTTTTTTAACCACCCTGCATAATTGCAACTATTCAAAGAAATGAACCAAAAATAATCATGGAAAGGAATGGTTTGATTTGGACATGATTAACCTTGTTATTTTAAACTGTATCAATATTAAAATCTCTCAGTTACGGGGGACTATTATTAGCTATTCTTTTTGTCTTCTATTTTAAGTACTTAATTTCTTGTGCAAAATTATTTAAAAATTCCCATTAGGTGTTTTTATGTGTGTAAAGCCCCGATTACGATCCTACGACTAAAGTGCGGCACTAACGTTAGTACCGAATAGTGACTTCGAAATGAAGTCACAGCCAACGCTTTGTGTAGTTCAGGTACATTGTTTACCGTGACGTCATTTTAACTTCATTATTCCGTTCTGTCGTTCATGCCGTGCTTAGTTGCAAGATCGTAAGAGCTTCCTTTTTTTGAACACCTACTAACATCAACATAAAAATACCATGAACCCCCCCCCCCCCCCCACTACCCCTTCTAGTTTCTAAAACACTTTCAGTTTTCCTTTAATGTTGATTGTGAAAGACAGAATAATTAAGAGTTTTAAGAGACGGTTTATACCTTTTAAAGTGAACTTAACAATAAATATGCTTTGTGTTTTAAACATTTACTTACTTTTACCCCAAACACGACGGCGCCATTGGAGGAGACCCTATTTCTGTAGCCCGTTATTCTCCATTTAATAATTTGTTAAAATGTTATTAAAATCGGATTTTTATAATCCGTTTCGCTATTTCTTCCTTTTTTTTTTTTGAAAAAAAAAAAAGGAATTGCAGGATATCAAAGAACCGGATGCTCGTGCATTTTCTACTTATGGAGCCGCACATTTCGTTAACCAATTGCACATTTTATAAAAAAACAAAAACAACATTCCCAGGCCACAAGCGAAAGTCAAAATTAGTTTTCTATTTTAATAGTTTACTACTTTATATAACCAAAAAAAAAACCACAGATGTTGATGATGAATATAACAAATGAACAAACAAAAATAATCAAAATAAAATTCATTTAAATCTTTCAAATTATAAATTTTGAGCAAAAACCAAAAAAAAAAATTGTAAATATAAGTATACAAAATTATATTCTATTTAAATTAATATCTGTGACTAGGTTAGAGACAAGACAAAAAAGCATGCGAAAGCATTAGAACAACAACAACTCACTTAGTAGAGGGTTGGGCCGAGGCAGCAGAAGAAGAAGAATAAAAGGAAGAACTGTAAGGGCTGAGCTTGCGATTAGTAGTACGGGACGCCGTCGCCTGAGTTGCGACGGGACGAACAATACTTTGATTACTGCTCAACCTAAAAGACGATAACCAAAAGCAAAAAAAAAACATGTCAACCATTTCGTCTTGTCCCATATCCATTTCCGTACCTTGCCGACATCGAAATCGTTTCCGTTAATCTGTCACATTCCAATTGGTCGTCGTTGATATTTACAATCGGAATTTTACATTCGCCTCCAAATAGTAGTTCTTCCGGATTGAGTGCAGTTTTACGACGAGCCTCGTTTAATTAATAGAAAAACGTAATTATCACTTATATTTCGGGAGATATGGTACACTTTTTTCGATTAGGAGCTACTTATAGCCTCTATACAGTGGATTGTACAGCTTTTTTGTCTTATTTCTCGACGTCTGTGCAACCTACATAAGAATTCCAAAGCCTTAGCTTGGAGGCTAGCAGCTCCTAATCGAAAGAATACGCTTTTTTTTTTAATATTTATACAGCTGTAGCTCAACTAAAGAGCTCCACTTATGAAGCACTCTTGTGCCGTAGCTAAATGTAGCCAGTAGATGATACAACTGCAACTTAGTACTAACTGTAAAGATATTCAAAGTCCTGATCATTTGTTCCTAGGGTGGTTCGACAATGGAACCTCGCTTGCAGGGAATTTTGCGCATGAAAATCAAATTGTATTATGGGGCTAATAACTTTTTAACAATATATACAGTATCTTTGGGTTTAGACAATGTATTTAACATGCTGCAATTGGATTCTTGTCCCTCAGCTATTATAGGCCTTCTTGGCTGCTTGCAGAGTAACATTTCAAATTGAAATTCTCACTATAAAGAGGACTAGAACGATAGGGGGAAGACAACCTCAAAATGCAGCTATATTATTAAAACTCGCAACAGTTTTTCTTCTTCTAACAAAGTTGAGCTACCGCCATGTGTGTGATATATGCATTTTTCGTATACCTTGTCTCGAGTCCGTTTAAGAGATTCCGTGCTTGATGATGAAATTGCCATCGTTTCGCCCATTGAAACACTAAATATTGGTGTTTGAGGTTTTTTTTAGGAAGGAAAAAAAATAGGAATGGCAGGAAAACAAAATCAAAAAGGCCAAGACCCAAATAATAAAATAATAAATATATATAATGAATATACTCGCAGGTGCACGTTAATTATTATCCAAATATAAGTTTCTTTCGAACAAAAAAATGGCCGCCATGCTCGTGCAAAATCACGGCACAGTGCCGGCAATTTAACATTACGGAATTCTCCACATGTTACAGTAAATCGAAAGGAGTGTTCACAAAGTTCACTATGAACTGGAATGTTGTGACGTCACAGGGGTTCACTAAATAGCTAGGCTTGTGTCATTTTGGCTGATTATAAAAGTTTCCCCTTTTTATCAGACAAAATGACACAAGCCTACTTTTTTAAATTAAAACTTCTCTGACGTCACAAGCTTTAAGTTACAGTGTGGCAACTAAAGTTATTTTAATTTTGTATGATGTTCAACATTTTGTGGACACATACACAGTAGTTTTAACCTAATCACTATTTGGCCTAAAAAAACCTAAAATAACTAGATTTAAATAATAGTTTTCCTCATAGTTACTTTGACTAATTTTCTTTAATTATTTGGAAGGTATTTACTGTAACATGTATAGAATTATTTTCTGATTTATTTGTCCCAACATTTTAATCATTTAACAAAGCAAATAAAAAAGGTTTTAGAAGCAGCCAATGAAAATTCCACGTTTTAGAAGCAACTTTTAAGAAGAAATTTAAAATGTTTTACAAACTAGAAGAGCAAATGAATCAAGTCAAGGGTATTTTTTTAAGTTGATATCTTTAAGAAAATATAACTTTGTGGTAATTTCATAATTTTCGCTTCTTCGAAAATACATGTGCATCGTTCATTAACTCTTGTTTCAATTTCTTCTTTTGCAGAATTAAAATTGCACGTTTTTGCTCAAATGTTGAGTCTTCTGTTTTTGAAGATACCGAAGATATGACAAAAGGATAAAAGAATCGTGCAAACGAACGGACAACATGCAAATGGGAAGCGTACAAAGGCATAACATACGCAAATCATCAGTTTAAGTAATGATCACCGGGAACACAATCACAAAAAGCCATTGTCATCTGTTCACATTATGCCTGCATATGGCCAAATAAACGAAGAAGGTCAAGAGCAACAAAGCTACGTAAACCAAGTGACTGTTACATTGGAACAAAGTTAACAAGTGCGTGTTTGTGTGCGTGCGTGCACGAGTGCAAGAGAGACGAAGGAGAGGGGAAGCCCAAATGGGAAAAAAAGACAAGAGGAAAGCAACGTGTTAGTAAAATAAGTCAACGTACGTACGAGCAGTTAGCTACTGATCAGACTCTCGCTCTCTCTAAGGTAGGAAACTAAATTACTCTTGTTATTTCGAGGGAAGTTTAAAGGGGGGAGGGGAGGGAGAGAAGTAATCTCGCCGTAATGCCTTTTCAGTGGCTCATTTTCAAACCACTCTCTTAATTGTTTGTTTCCTAACTCACCCGTCGATTGGCGAAACGGAACGTGAAGAATGCGCACTTCCTGCAGACGACACTAAAAGGAGAAACGAGAAAACATACAAGAAGTGACAAACAATTACAGTCATTCAAAATTTGGGCGCTTTATCGTTTTTTACCTCCACCGCTTCCATTGGAATACATAAAGAGATCCATTCCCTCTTGTTTTAACATGTGTTCCAGAAGTTGTTGTTGCATCACGTTGTTCTGTTCCAGTTGTTGCATTTTAGCTTCTGCTTCCTTGAGATTAGCATCTCTTTGAGCAGCTAACAAACTCTTGAAAGTATTAACAAGAAAGAGAGATGTTTAATGAAATCTATCGACAAACGTCTTTCGTATTCCACAAAAGGATGAAAAACTAACTTGGCTGATGGTCATTGCGAGCAGTTTATTTAACAAGTATTTTGTTTCCTCTTCTCCCATGTCCCTCAGCAAGTTATCGACATCCAGAAGATCCTGTCCATCCTAAAAAAAATGAAAAATACATTACGCATCAATTCTTCCTCCATCGCCTAATAAGAGCTAAAGAGTGAAACGTGAACGAGACGCAATGTTAAAGTGAAATTTGACGTTTCCAAACACACGGTATCGATTCTAACCACCCATCTCTTTTCAGACATTGTTTTGAACAATAATTGAAGTCGAAAATGCTTCTTGAATGTTGTTGCCAGATATAAAAGGTATTTTGTTTAGCCACCTTTCAAGTTCTTTAGAAACATCTTTAAGCTTCAAGAAAAGTTGGATGTGTTCCTTATTATGTTACTAATGTATGTTTCAAATTGCCGTTTGGTTGCTACGGACATTTGAGCAACTTTTGGAACCTCAAAATCGACTATTTCTCGTGGCACGTACAAACTCTTGAAAGTGTCTCTAGGCTCTTGAGAAGGAAACACCCTCATTTCCCACCTTTGATTCTTCCATTTGCATTATGTTAGCCTGACATTCGGATATATTTTCCTGAATATAGTCGATGTTTGCTTTCATCGACTCGATCTGGTCGTCCAGGTCACGAATGAAACCACTACTTTTCTGTTCCTGAATTGAAAGTTCTCGCTTTTTGATCTGTTTCTCGAGATTTTGGCTCAATGCCTCTCTGCCCTAGAGAAATAACAAAAGATGAAAAGAGGGAAAATGTTAGTTGTCGCGTTGTAGTTACCTTCAGGAAATGTTCCATATCTGATTCCCAACTGGTTATCGCTTTTTTGTTTAACACGAGTTTTGTAATCTGAAAACATCGTAAAAAATCTTAAGTTGCATACAACTGCAAGGGCGATTTAACAAATGAATCACAAGCAGATCAGATCTCACGTCTTTCTCTAGATGTTGCCACTTTGATTTTGCCACCTTTGGTGAGAAAGTCATCTTTTTACTGGCAGCTACAACAATTCAAAAAGGACCAAAAATATACGCTTTAAAGTGGAAACGGCGCCTCTCGAACTCTTTGATTACTCTGTCTTTCCGTTTCAGGTGCAAAGAATGCGATTTAGAAACTAGACAGGTAGCTCGATCACTCAGAGATTTCCATCTTTCAAAATAAACTTTAATATTTTTTTTTATAAATGTTGCGTATGAAGTTTATTTTGAAAGATAGCAACATTAAAATAGTATGAAGTGATTCAGCTACCCATTCCAGTTTCTAATACACTTTCAATTTCTCCTTAGTGTTTCTCTTCTGAATCAGCAGAATGACCACAGTTCTACAACCGGCGGTTCATAAAACATGTTCATTTCTAACCTTGGCTGCTTTGTTGAATAAGCATCTGTTGCCTCGATCTCGGAAGTCTTCCCGCCACTCTGTCCGACATAGGTTTGTTCATTTTGCGTAGTGCCGAAACTTCCTCTTGCTTTCGCCTTAAAACGGCCTCCTTCAGTTTCTTTTCGGCCTCCAACGTTCGTATTTGGTTCTGTTTCTGTCTAGATTCCTTCTTGAGCTGTGCAATTTCACGGTTACGTCTTTGTTCTGTGTCTTTGTGTCGATTAGCTTCCTCTTTAATTTTATTCATGAGTCGCACCTAATAATAAAAACATTTCGAACAAGAATTAGCAAAAGTAAACGCCTTTCCTTGCTGCCGTCACTTTAAGAGGCACCTTTGCTTTCTTCATATCCGTCAATTCTCCTCGCATCATTTTCAGTTGTTTCTCGTATTGCCCTTGGTTCTTAAGTAACCGTGCGTGTTCCTTCTTTGCCGCTTGAATCTTCTTTAACTCGTTTGTCATATCGTTCAGTTTCTTCTCGTATTCATCCTTCACTTTCTTTGCCTTTCCTTCGGAGACGTTCGCGACGTTGCCTGAAATGAAATTACGTTGGTTAGCGATTCCCGTTTATCGTCGGCTCGTTGTAGATCTTGTTGCGATTCACCCATATTGGCCAGCACTTTATCTCTCTCCTCTTGAGTAGCACGTATTTTAGCTTGTAACTGTAAGAGTTTCTCTTCGTACTGGTGACGCATCGTCTCCAGTCGCATCTGACTACGTTCAAGCTCTTCGATCAGTTTCTGTTTGATTGAGATCTCGCAAGTTAGTTCTGCAAGGTCTTCTCGATATTGTTCATCATCTTCTTCTTCTTCTTCTTCTACAAGGAGACAATCAGATCAAATCGAACTCACGCTAAAGACAAAACAGAGCAAGTTTGCAGTTTATTAACCATCGCTATCTATTTCACTACTGTCTTCATTGTTGTCTTCTCTGGTCATCTCATTATCCTGCGGAAATTAACAAAATATTCAAAAATGAATCTGACTGTGAACGAGAACTGACATTGCCGCCTACATCTTGACAGAGTTCATCGATCTCAGATTCCGGCATCAGAACGTTTTCTTCATATTCTAAACGCTGACGAGTAACGTTTTCTTCGGTGTCTCGTGTTCTACGATACATACAAAAGCGAAACGGTTTTAGACAGCTTTCCCTTTTTCTTCATGTATAATTTCTTATGAGACGAATACTGTTTTTTAATCTTTTCTTTTTCCCTGAGTTTTTCGAGATCCTTCTTTGCTTCTTTCAAGATCTCATCGACACCATCCATATGAGCGTCAGCTCCAATGTCGTAGATACCAGAAACGGCAACGGCGTGAGAGTGAAGTGGACTCATCGAGAGTCTCGTCTGAGTACGTGAAGCACTCCTTCTCAACATCTGGCACGTGTGCTCGGCCTCGAGGTATTTGGCTCTGTGACGAAGAAAGAGAGAAAAGGCAAATTTCGAATGTCGGTTGACCGAAAACGGCGAAAGGCAAAGTCGAAACAAATAAATAACCTCAATTCCTCGACTTCTTTTATGTAACTTTGTACAATGGCGCCAATATCCGAATTGTCACCACTACCTGGAGAAAAGATTACGATATTTATTAATTACTTCAATTTGAAATGTTGACTTTAATTTTGAAACAAACCGGAAGTTATCCAAACTCCAGTTGCCTTTTCTGTTAAAAGTTGAGTGTTCTTGACTGTCAAACATTCCGAAGTCTCTTGTAAGGCTTTCACTCGGACCCTGAGGTTGTTGTTTTCAGTCTGAAGCATCGTATTCTCATGAAACATATCGTTGATGTTCTCTTCTCCATCGACTACGATACGTTTACCCTTTAAAAAACAAGAGGTCAAGTTTCCGTTTAAGATATCTTATAAACTTTTGAACTCTTTTCGTTATTTTGCACTTTCAGAAGAGCAATACTAAGGAGAAATTGAAAGTGTGTTAAAAACTAGAAGGCATAACTGACTCACTTAATAGTATTTTTATTTTGACATCTTTCAAAATAAACTTTTCATAGACAAAAATTTAAAAAAAAATCATTCAAACTGGCAAAAAAAAATTCATTTTAAAATGTTATCAAACATTAAAATACACTCAAGTGATTTAGCTACCCTTCTAGTTTCTAAACCAGATTCATGATTAAGACAGAATAATCCGAATTTGAGTTAGTTTTATCGCTCTCTCCAGCCGTGAATGGAAGTTTTACCTGTTTGTACTCTAATAACTCCAACTGCAATAGTTGTATCTCGTGCCGTAACGTAGAAATAGTTTTACTATTTTTATCTTGGTTTGCAACAACTCGGTTTCTGATGTTACGAGCTCGATTAGCATATTTCAAGGTGTTCAGCGTCTCCATGAAATCGCAATCGGAAGGAGAGATACAAGCAATCATCAGTGTACGGCTAGAAAAAACAATCACAAAAATCGAGAATGTCACGAAAGACGCGGCCAAATAACTGGCTAAAGTTACACACACACACACACACCTGTTTCCACCCAAAGAATCCTGTAACAGTCTCGTAAGTTTCGAATCTCTGTACGGAACGTGACTTCCTCGTTTCAACACATCGCCCAACGCCGAAATCACGTTTCCAAGAGCCAACTAAAAGTCGTTTTAATAATAATTCACTTCAACGTTTACGTTTAAGTTTGGAAAACAACTCACAAGTCCACAGTTAATCGAGATTCCCTCTCTGGCACGTTCTCCCGTTGCACCCGTCCTCTTCAGTCTCTCCGATCCGGCAAGATCAACGAAATGAAATTTTGCCGTGAGTGTCTCGAACTCGTTAACTGTATCCAACTCCATATCGGGATCCTGAAACGATTTTATTTACTTTTGAGATAGAACCTTTTACTTACATTATTGCAATCAATGGCACCTTAGCTTTGGCTATCCTTTGTTGTTTCATGTGAAGCGTAAATATCGCATGTGACCTAGATGACTGCAGATTCATATTTGTACTAGCCGTCGTTCGTGACAGAGCTCCGATTTTTAAACATTTCAATGTCTAAAGAGATGACAACAACAAAATAAACACTATTATCTATAATTATACCCAAGAATTTAAAACTTAAGAAATGAAGTTAAACCTCTTGTTTGGACGTCACTACTTTCGTGGTGACTCCGACAGCATAAATTCCTCCGTTCGAATCCTCGTGAATTCGAATCGAAGATTTCTTTCCCTGTTCGCCAAACGAAACAATTAAAAACAAACATTCTCCCGACTAATTGTTTGCCAGCTTTAAGCAAACCTTAGAGACAGCGTCACTTGTTGTATCGAAAAGATCAATTATTTCTTCATTGTACAGCTCCATGAACTGGCAATGGATTTTAAACTCCGGAATCGGTTCATTGTTGGCATACGCTCTCTGTCGACGTTCCTCTATCCCTTCGAAGAGGTGTTCTACAGCTCTTGGAATAATACCCAGTTCGTCGTCGTGAACGTTCACGTCAAAACCGGTACCCATGGTATACGTTTTTCCGGATCCCGTCTACATAGTAATTAATAATCTGATATTTGTCAACCAAAACAACTATCCGAAAGTTCAGTAGGGTCATTCGAGAATGAAACTCACTTCCAAAGGAGTTGTTTTTATGGGATTCATAGATTTTTCTCACACTGATTGGGAATTATCACCCTCTGCCACATGGCTGTCAAGCTGATTTTGTACTTGACCTTGAATAACTACTTCGCAAGCAGCCTAGCGGGCCTATGGCAAATGAATTTTTTTGTCCAAAAGCATTATAATAAAACGCACTGTCAAAATAATTTATTCTAACCTACCATTACAATATAGAATAACAAGCATTTCTTATGCAGCAATTGGACCCTTGTTCCTCTGCCATGGGCCTTGTTGGCTGCTTGCAGAGTCATTTTTAATATTCAAATAACAATTTCCCCCCAATGTAAATGTAGAAAGTTCAGATACTGAATTAAAATGAACTGCACAAGAGTAAATTAGGGTTATTGTTGTTGGGTTTTTATGTTGTGGCTCTAGTGAAAATGCATTCGGCTCTTGTCCCTCTGCCACAAGCCTACGCATGATAATTTGCAAAATAATTTATCAAACTTAAAATTCCACGTATTATTTGATTTATTATTTTCATTTCTCATAACTCACAAGATCGCTTCTGAATTACTTTTTAAAAATCATTCATCCGTAATGTATTTTATGTAGAAAGTAACTGTAACTTCAGAGTACGTTACAAGGAAGAGGTGGTGGTAGGAGATTTTTTTTAAAAAAAAGAATAGATGATTTATTTCATTTGTGAAGAACGTGTTAAATGTGTGTTAAGTGTATTTGGCGGCGGAGGGTGTCGCACAACATGAAGTAGGAATACACTCCACCCTTGCCGAAAGGCAAATTTTATTAAACGCCGTTCCCAGGTTACTTTTTTTTTTTTAAGAAGTCCTCCCCGTTCTTCACTTCCTACGCAACATTTGGTTTCTATGGCGGCCACAAAACATATTTCCATTGTATTGTGGGTGGGTGTGTATGGGTGGAGCGTATTAATTCTCAATCAACTGAGAATTTCAATCAGAAGCAAACAGAAAGTAAAAAAAAAACCGCGTTTCGAAAACAATTTTAAGAAAAGTGGGTTAATGAGAGAAAAATTATGAGAAACATTATAAAAATTAAAACAAATTATTATAATTAGAGTAGTAGTCTTGTTTTTTTTTATATAAATAAATTATGATTAATAAAATTATAAAAAAAATTAATTTAAAAAAAGTGAATTTTCATTTTTTTAATTAAATTTTTTAATATTAATTGTTAAAAATTAAAATGATTTCGAATTCCAGTTATTCTGTGTTTTCAGAAGAGCAGCAACACTAAGAAGAAATTAAAAGTGTATGTTAGAAACTAGAATGGTAGCTGAATCACCCAATAGTAATTTTCAATGTTGAAATCTTTTCTTTTATAGAATAAAATGAACAAAGTTTAAAATTTAAAGTTGAGTCATTTTTCAAACTGACATAAAAAGCTTGTTTTAAAAGATATCAACATGAAAAAAAAAACATTTAGTGATTCAGCTACCCTTCTAGTTTCTAAAACACTTTCAATATTTTCTTAAATTTGCTTCTGAAAACAGAAAATAACGAGGAGTTTGTCGGTTCGTTTACATTTTTATCATCAAGAAAATACGTTTTATATTTCTCATTTACTATTGTTAGTTTGAATTTTAATTTGATAAATTATTCTGCAAAGTAGTCATGAAGGCCCTGTTTCAGAGGAACAACAATCCAAACAGAAAAGCTAAAAACAACAAATATCAATTTATGTTTTTATACAGCTGTCAGAAAGATTTATGAATCCACCTCCTCCCACAAACAATTGTTCTTTTTGCACCAAATATCACCAAAGCAGGGACAATTTTATTCTGCGTACAATTTAAATTGTGTTAAATGTCCACTTTGTCATTTTTGTCCCCAAAAAAAATCAAGAAAAGGCAGGAAAATTTATTTATAACAAATTTAAAACTGGCAACAAAGTATAAAATTTAAAATTTATTTTAATAAGAAAAATTGTTGACTAGCTTTTGCTCATCATTACTTTTGATAAAAAAAAAAAATTGTTAGAAAAAATCCACTCCCGCTGAGGACATTAATAAAGTGGGATGAAAACAGTGCTCGATTCGTACTATTGGCGCCTCTAAGCAGGGCCAACCCAAGGGTTTCATGCGCCCAACACGAGACTTAAAATGTGGGCGCCCCAGTTGTAGTCTGTGGTGTTTGTTACTCATTACTTTTAAAAGTAATTTGTCACAACTTAATTACTTTCTAATTATAGGCTTAAGTTTAAAAAAAGTTCATATTACTGCGTCGGTTGCACCTATTTTTTTGTATTTAGAGAGATTACACATCACTAATTTGAAAGTTTAAAAAAAAAATGGCTGTGAAACAGTCAGGCTGCAAAAAAAAATGAATTGTTTCATTTGGATGTGAACCATGTCCAATTCACTGAATCAAATGGAACAAAATAAACACGGTGAAATGTGGTTTAAGTGGTGTGTACCTGTCCGTATGCCAGAACCGTTGCATTGAAACCTTCAAAACATCTGTTCAACACAAAAAAAAAAATGACAATTAGAAAAGCGGAACTTTTCTGATTTTATTTAATTCATTGTATATCTTAAATAAATTTAACCCTTCAATGAGCTGTTGAACGCAAGTCTCGTAAATGAGCATCTGAACGGAATTGAGATCGAAGACGTAATCAAAGGTAAAGGCTTTGTCACTTCCAAGGACCACCTGAGGTTCTCCAGGTGTCACCGAAGTACACGAACGGTACATGTTGATGATCTCTCGAGACAGCTGAGGACGAATCCTAAAAACAAAAACAACCCAATTATTTAAAAATAAAAATCGGAGTATTCTCTCAATTAGGAGCCGCTAGCCTCAAAGCGAAGGTTGCAGACTTGAAATAAGGTTTAAAAACCGATACAATCTCCTTACATAGAGGCTAAGGAGCTTGTATTCGAAAGAATTTCCCCCCAAAAAGTAAAATGTTTTAAATTTTTATTGTGTTTTTCTTCTTTTTTTTCATGCGGAAGTCCAATTCACCGAAAAGTACACCATTGTAGTTATTATATATTTTGGTTCTGCCTGATTTATGTTTGTGTGGAAATGAAGCGAAAAGAAAAAGGTAAAATGGTTACAGAAGGGGAGCGCGTAACGAATTATTGGTAAAATAAAAGTTCGTGTTTCTTTGCAGCTACTGAGCCTGGTTTGTGTTTGTGACTGATGATGATGAAATTTAACAGGTGGTTATAATCACTGATCTAACTAAATCAGGTACTTTCATTTACTATCGCGTCTTCTAAGAGTGGCTTTGAAACGTGGAAACAACGTTGCTATTAGATGACGTTGCAACTGAATTAAAAACCAATTAAAGAAAATCCCCCCTCAGTTAATTAGATTAGTCTGAACTCGATTAGTGTTTGATTTAATTTTCACTAAATAAACTTTATTCTGATAATAGTAGAAGAGGTAAACGAAGGGTCATGTCATATTTTTCATGAATTATTTTAAATCATTTTCAATTGTTTTTTTCGAATAATGAAAACGCAACCCGTTCTTCCATATTAATTTCCATAGACAGACATTTCTAAAAAAAAATTAAAATAAGCTTAAGTTATTAATTATAAAGTTTAAAATTTCAGAATCACTTCCATTAATTAGCTATATAGTCTGTATCTTGGTGTAAAGAGGTATTTTTATGATGATATCTTTTAAAATAAACTATTTTATGAGATTTATTTTCTTAAAAGGGCGTTCAGCATTTTTCCCACTTTTTTTTTTAATAAAAAAACACGTAAAATTGGTCTATTTTTGTTAAAATTAAAAGTTAATTTTAAACGATATTATTGATGAATTTGATTTTCCACCTTTTTTTTTACGTTTTCAAGAAATCCCATCAGTAATTTATTTAAAAAAAAAATAATGATAACAGGTCGAAATGCAAAAATAAGCAGAAAAATAAACACGTGACAGAAAGAGAAAGCCGAAGAGAGAAAGAGAGAGAGAGAGAAACGCAAATGTTTCCATATTTGGTTAGAAAAAGAAGTAGGTAGAAAGTAGGCATTTAAAGAGTTTTCCGAACTGGTGTATATAATAATAATAATACAGTATAATAATATAGGCCTACAGCAGCAGGTAGGTTATGTATAAAAATGAGTGGAGGTGGTTGGTTTGGTCGGTCGGTCGGTCGGTCGGTGTAGGGCAAGGTAGAAGAAGAAGGGCAAATCGGACGCCCCTGCGCACGCATTTGTTTTTAAAATTAAAATAAAAAGAGGACGCCAACGCAAACAAAAAAAATCAAAGGCAAACAAAACTACACAAATGAATTATTTTAATAATTAAAAATATAAATTTGTTTCACTTTTTTTTTCTTTCTATTTTATTGAAATTTGTGAATTTTGAAATTCTTCTTCTAAAAAATATCTGTTGAGAAAAAAAGCTTAAAAAATAGCAAAATAATTAAAGACAAATTAAAAAAGAAAGAAAAAAAGTTTTGTTTTATTATTGTTAATTTTAAACTTGTTTGTTTCTGAATGATCCTATATTATTAATTATTGTGGTGTTGGTGTGTTCCAATCTCAAACAAGTACGAAGAGATTGCAGCAAGTGGAGGAGGAGGAGGAGGAGTCTCAAGTGGGTCGGTGCTGCCGGGCACGCTTGGACCACAGGCAATTAGAAATCGGGACGAACTTCAGTTGGCTTCGCCCTTTTTATGACGAACGGCAACTTCTAATTGGTTGGTTATGTAGGCTGACGTCACATGCTCCGCCTCTTTTCAACGTCGAACCACACAACAAACCAATTAGAAGTTGCCGGTCGTCATAAAAAGGGCGGAGCCAACTTCTGTTTGTTAAACTTAAGTTCGCTCCTCTACAGAGTGAATTTAAATCAACCGATTTTTTTTTTTCATTAAAATTAAATCACGATTTAATGAAAAACTTGACAGCACCACCACCATAAAAATCAAGTGATTTCAATCACATTTTTTTTTCAAAGTTTGTCTTTTGTATTAAATTAATTTATTAAATATATATATATATATATATATATATATATATATATATATATATATATATAAAAATCCCAGGTCTGTGTGTTTGTGTGTGTGGAGTAACAAAAACCATTGAAGCACGTCGGAATTTATATAAATTTGAATAAATGAACCGTTTTTTTTCTCTCAAGGTCAACTATATGTTGGACTCTTCCTTTGGAAAGTGTAGAAGGGGGGGGAGAGAGAGAGAAAAGTGGGAGGGGTGAGGGAAAAGTGTAGGGGGAGAGAGAAACGTGGCGGGGGGAAAAGTGGAAGGGAGGAAACTGAAATTGAAATGAAAGGAGTAAAAAAAAGGAAAAAACGACGCGCATGCGCACAATTGCCTGTGAATTTTGCTCCCGTCATTTATGACGGGTTACCCCACTAGGAATAAAATACTTGACAGATGAATAAACACACATTGAACACTTTGTCATGCATTCAACTGCAGTTAATAAATGAAAAAAATAATTTAAATAAAAAAATCTGATTTTTTTTTTCATTTAAAAAATGATTTTCATAATTTCACAAAACCAGAAAAGCAGAATTTTTTTTAAAAAAATTCATTTTTTGTATAATAATTATTTTTCTAAAAATCCTTTTCTGAAGGATAAATGAAAATCGACTTATTTCCTAATTATTATTTATTATATAGCTCATCCTCATCATCATTGTATATAACGTAGTTTATGGCATAATTATTATTGTTCTTGTGATTACATTGTGTTATTTTTACATCCTTTTTCTTGTTCACGATTTCACCAATTTCCTCCTCCTCCTCCCCCTCATCTTCTGCATTTATTACTAAAAAAGAGTGTATTTTCTTATTTTAAGATATTTTAAACAAAACAGGAGCAATTAGAATTGGTTTAGGGGGGGAGGAGGAGGTCAAAGGGGGGGTTACCCACCAACATTAGAAAATAGAACCGGTTTTCCCCTGCTCATCATTATTATTATTATTATTATTATTATTATTATTATTATTATTATTATGGAAACGTTTCTCTCTTTTGAAAACCCACTTATTATTATAAACCCATCTATGTGAGTTCTTTTAAGTAATGAGAAATGTACCTTTATTTCGCGTTTGTACCTTTTTCTAGTTTTTTTAATAAAAAAAAACTACATTGTATTCTTATTATATTCCTATTATTATAAGCAAAAGTGTGAAAAAGGATAAGGGCCACCACCTCTTAAAGTTACACCACGATTCAAATTACAACAAAAACACACAAATCACGATGGATAAAAATCATTATTTTGCTAAAAAAAATCAAAAATAGGATTTTTTTTTAAATTTAAATCAGTGAATTTTAAATAAATATAAAGGAAACTATTTGAAATTTTATAAAATTGCTTTTTTTTTTAGGAAAATGTTATTCAGACTGTTTATTCACCTTTCAAACAGATTATTTAGAATATAAATTCATTACATTAAAAGGAAGAAAAAAAAAATTCACTTAAAAAAAGATAAGATAAAATTCTAAAAAAAAACCAACAAATTATTGATTTAAATCAATCCACAACCCTGACAACGAATAGTCGACGACGGGCAGGAGGGCCTTCTTGTTAAAATTAAACGTGTTCCCCCTTTATAAACAAAAATAGAAAGTAAAATAAAGGGAGAACCTTAAATAGAGGCTATATTATTATATTTAAAGCTCACTCACTCACTATTTCACTACATTTTTCTCTAACAGGGGAGTTGAGCTACCTGTATTTATATCGTGAGAATGACGATATTTAAGAGAAAATACAAAATAAAATGAAAAATGTTGAAATTTTATAATAAAAGTCGTTCACACAACTCAATGAGATTTTTTTAAAAATAATAAAAAGTAACTTTTATTCTCTATTATTTAATTTTAAAAGATTATCTTTTCTTTTTAAACGACGACGGATGAATGAAACAACTATTATTAAGACCCGGTTCCACACGATGTGTGCCACTTGTCATCAATATGGATCCTTATTTGCATAAGGGTTCTAACCATAATCACGAAGAAAATCTTCACAAAAAGTGGGGTTTTTTTTATTTGCGATGGGTGGAAATAGTTTTGAAGGTGATACAAATGTGACAAGTGGCACACATCGTGTGAAACCGGTCCATTTTGTTATATTAAGAGATAGACAGAGAGAACAGAACGACAATGTTCTGAAACGGTGAAACGGATGAGTGGGGGCTATACACACGCACGCACGCACGCACATAATAAAGTTTTCATAACAAAACCGGAAACGAACTCCCCCCCCCCTCCCTTTCAATCATCATTCTCCATTCAAATTACCATTTCAATCTTAAATAGTAGAATTTACATTAACTATTTTAAGGGTCGAACTTTTTTTTTAAAATTTTGTCTTTCAAATACATAATTTACATAAAACTTAAGTGGTTTACATACTAGAAGGGTAACTCAATAATCACCTAAAAGTATTTTCATGTTTGTTTAATGAATCTGAAAGGTGACTTAACTTTAATCAAGTCCATATTTTTTTAATTTTTGTCAATAAAAAGTTTATTTTGAAAGATAGCAACAATGAAAATATCTCTAAGTAATTTAGATACCGTTCTAGTTTCTAAAACACTTGTACACACTTTCTAAAACAATCAGCTGTTTATAAAACAACTTAATGAACTCAAAGACCCCCCCCTTACTAGCACCCCACCCACCCCCAAAAACCACCCTCCTAATCATGTAATCCCTCAGGAATCCCTAAAATCCAGCTTAAGATTTCTTATAATTTTCGTTGTTATTTCAAGCTAATTAATTGCATATTATGTTGTGCTATTTAAGATGGTTTTATGAACAGCTGATTTTAGAACTCTTTATTATTAATTCTGTCTTTCAGAAGAGAGGGTTTTTTTAAAAAAAAAAAAGAAGAAACTTGAAAGTGTTTTAGAAACTAGAAGGGTAGCTCAATCACTTAAGGCATATTTTCATGTAGATATATTTTTCAAACTCGCATAAAAAGCTTATTTTAAAAGATATATTAACTCGAACATACCATTTGCACCTGGAAAAACATCAATAAAAGAGTTCAAGAGGTGTTTGCACTTTTAAGACGAACTTAAGCTAATTTTTTGCATATTTGTGCTATTTAAGGACAGACAAAGATGCAAAGATAACATTGTAACAGAGGATGAACAATGATAATACTAATATTTATGATAATATTATGACAATTGCGTTATTTTTTTAGATTAATATACAAGTGCAAGAAATTTTTTTTTTTTTTATATAGTAATCGTTTCTCACCTGACAGCAACACGGACACTGGTGTCGTCTTCCATCGTTCCAAACTTACACTGGGCCGCGATAAACAAAGGGCCAAGTAGTAACTAAGGGTCAGCTGACCCTTGGAGGATGAATGGATATTGATAATGGATTGAATCAAATTTGTTCGTCTCTTTCAATCCTCAAACAAAAATACGTAGAAAAACACATGATTAAATAACATGAGTTAGAACACCATACTGATGTGGGACCTCAGAATGGAAAAGAAAGAGGGGAGGGGGAGGGGGGCCCTGCGACCCACAAACAAACTCAATAAGTAGGAAGAGAGGTCCTTATACTTTTGTCTATGCGCGTCTCTTTCTCTCTATCAACGAATTAAAATACGATCATAAATCCATTAAAAAGAAGACAGATAATAAATAATTTTCCATCCGTCGTCTGAATCAGAAGTTATCTACATTTTTTTTATCGGCTATAATAAGACATATAAGAAAGAACAAACGAAACGTCACACAGCCAAATGCAATAATAACACGAATGAAACAAATGGCAATTACATAAATAACAAGGATGTCAATGAACAAAGCAGGTGGTTACAACGGGGACGACATAGAACAAAATCATTTACGAGATTCACTCGAGATTCACGGCAAAACGCATGCGTGAAAAGTGGGTTTACTTTTTATCCGCGTTACATTAGATACACAAAATAGAATTAAACTCTGGAAATCGCGTAAAAACGAGAATCAAAAGTAAAACGGCTTCCCGTACTCTTACGAGATTCATCCCCCTTTGTAATCCCCTTTGAACGGATTGTCTAGACAGTATTGCCAAATAACACAATCACAAAAAAAAATATTTAAATATAAATGGAAACAAATTTTGTTTTTTAAAAAAAATCATGAATATCAAAGTCATTAACTTATTTGAGTAAAATGACATAAAATTTTTAAAACAATCGTTTCCTAATTTTTATTAAAGCGTTATTTAATAACTGATAGATTTCTACAGAAGCCTATTGGGAAATGTTTATGCTTGCTGTTTTATTTTTCAATTTCAAAACAAGTCATTTGTAATAATAATGACCTATTCCTCAACAGCGATTGATGATGTATCACATAATAACACAAACTCGAAACCTTAAAAAAATTGAAAAAGTTACGTTTTTAATGTACTAAATGGTATGTTCCGATTGGGCTTCCGTACGTATTGCCAGCTGTTAACATAGTAAGGAAGCCTGTTTGAGACATATCATGAATAGCTACTTTGCAATCATATATAAGTTGTATGTGAATATTATTAATAATTAGATTAATTTCGATTAAAATGTATGCAATTTTATTTTCAGGATATTTACTTATTATTTATTATTGAAGTGTTTATCAGTGGTATATAGCGAGTAAGAAAAATTTTAAACAGGCTTCCGTAATTCAATGTTTTTTTATCGATTGATATCGATTTTATAATGCTTTGGACCTTCGGTTAAGTACTACAAGTGGACAAACCCCTTCACAGCTTACTACATACCGTTTAGTGATGTTATTAGAGGGATTGATATTTCGGTAGATAAACAAAATTTTCATTGTAAATGCATTTATTTAAGCATTTTTACATCACTAATTGGTCTACCATTAGTGGTGTTTACTCGACCATGGCAATATTGTATCGATATATATTGGGATCACGTCACCGTGTGCAGGATGCATTCAATATGGCCGCTTCCATAAGTTATTTGTATTGAATGCATTTTAAACACTTTTTTTTGTTTATTTGCAGTGATTTTTCACTTCGTATTTAAACAAGAGTCCACACTGGTTGAAATAAATAGACCATCAATGAAAAAGACTATTTGAAACGGTTGCTGCAGCTGGAAACCGGTTAAAAAAAAGTGTGCTACTTCTATTTCATAAAGTGCATCAGTTTGTATGTTTCTGTGGTTGTTTATTAAAAATGAATTCTAAAAAAGTGTCGCCACTTGCGCAAGATCTAAACAAAGAGGTAATTATAATAGTTGAATAACTAAGAAGACGCCCAAGAAGACGTGTTTTATTAAATTGTCTTTAGGAATTGGTTTTGAGGGTGACGCAATTGGAGGCGCACGTGACGCAGCTGAAGAACATCCTGGCGAAACACGTGCACGGAGATCAGAACGGAAAAAGAAGGAAAGGAGGAGACGGAGAAACAGAAGAAGGAGGAGGCGGCGGCGGCGGCGGTGCGAATTCCAAATCCAAGAGGAGGAAAGAGTTCGACTTCAAGAAGTACGGTGATCGCGGGTCGTCGTAGCTACGAAATTTGAGAATTGCAAGAAACTGCGGATATTTATGCTAATAAAAATTTGTTGTTTCTGAAAATTTGTCAACTATTTTTTTAGATTTTCTTCATATTTGTACTCATTACTGGCTATTTCTGAGGATTTATTACAGCATTTTTCAGCGTTTTTAATAGACGACTGTATTTCTTTTTTTATAGATATAACAAGAGACACGTTTTACTAAAAGTGTGTTATCTCGGATGGGATTATCAAGGATTGGCCGTGCAAGAAGACACTGCGATGACCATCGAGAAAGAATTATTTGACGCTCTCCTCAAAACTAGACTGATCGAGTCGAGAGAAACATCAAACTATCATCGTTGTGGTCGAACAGACAAGGGAGTCAGCGCATTTGGACAGGTTACTTTAAGCAACATTCTGGACCCGCTAAACTGGTCTCTGTTTTTATTCTTATTTTTATTTCAGGTGATTTCCATTGATCTGAGGTCCAACATGTTGGATGGTGAAGGAGTAATTGTTCCGGAAGGAAGTATCGCCCACAAAAGACAATCGGGAAGTGAAGTGGAAACTGAAAAGAAGGAAAAGGAGGACGAAATTCGATATGCTCACATTTTGAACTGTGTTCTTCCTCCAGAAATAAAGATCTTGGCTTGGGCTCCCGTTTTGCCCAAGTTCAGTGCAAGGTTTGTCTCAAGGACTGCCTTTCTAGTGTAAAATTAAGAGAAACTTGAATGTGTTTTAGAAACTAGAAGGGTACCACAATCATTTAAACCATTTTTTTTTTCAAAATAAGCTTTTTATGTGATTTAACTGCTTAAATTGTTGTCAAAAAAAGTTTATTTTGAAAGATATCAACATGAAATTGACTCTTTAAGTGATTGACCAACCTTTTTAGTTTGAAATGTCTCTTAATTTTGCTCTTCTGATTAAGACAGAATAAACAAGAATTCGAAAATCAGTTGTTAATAAACCTTCTGTTCATTTTGTATCAGATTCGACTGTGTCAAAAGGACTTACAAGTACTATTTTCCTCGAGGAGATCTCGATATCGACGTAAACCTTTCTTTTTTACGTCAAGTGACTTATTTTAGAATGAGAGTTCTGGATATTCTCCACCTAGTTGATGCGTAAAGCGGGAGAGTTGTTTGTTGGTTGTCACGACTTTCGTAACTTCTGCAAGATGGACGTAGGCAACGGTGTTGTCAATTACGTGCGCGTCATTCACAGCCTTTTGATCGAACCTGCCGCTTCAGTTTGTGTTGATACTTCTGACGATCTCGATTCCGGCTATCGCATGTTCGAATTGACTGTCGTTGGACAGTCGTTTCTATGGCACCAGATCCGTTGCATAGTTGCTGTGTTGTTTCTCGTTGGACAAAGAAACGAGAGTCCCGACGTCGTCGTTCGTCTTCTCGACGTAGAAAATACACCATGCAAACCGCAATACTGCATGGCCGCGGGTTGGTTTACTTACAGTTCTACAGTTTCACGTGGTTTCTTCTGTTCACGCAATTTTTTTTTCTTGTGTTTTTTTAGATTTGCCGCTTGTTCTGTTCGAATGTGAATACGAGAACGTCTCGTGGATTTATGACCAAGGTTAGAAAAATTCTTTTATAAATTGTTTGCTAGAGGTTTTTGGTTTATTCTGAAACTAAGATGTTTTATGAAGTGCTAATTATAGACTGCACTTAAGAGAAATTGAAAGTGTTAGAAACTGGAATGGGTAGCTGAATCACTTCAAAGTATTTTCATGTTGATATTTTTTCATAATAAGTGTTTAAACAAAAATTAAAGTCTTTTGAAACTGTCATAAAAAGTTTATTTTGAAAGATATCAACATAAAAATACCATAAGTGACTGATTTACCCTTCTAGTTTGTAAATCACATTCTAGTTTCTCTTAATTTTGCTCTTAAAAGACAGAATAATCAAGAGTTCATATTTTTTTTTGTAGAAGCTCATGTTTCACTGAAGAAGAATTTGCAAGAAGTTTGGACTAGACATCAAATACGGTAATAAGTTTTAAATTCGTTTAATTGACGTTTTTATAACATTAAAATTCTGAGCAAAATGTTAAATCTCAGAGCCACTATGATAATGGAAATGCTGAGCAACTTAGAAAGCGGCTGTGTTTTCGATAAAAACGGTACTTGGTTTCTGTAATACGAACTCTTGGAATTGGTTTTTTATTGTCGATTTCATTGATTGTTTCTTGTAGAATCGGATAAATTGAGACATCAAAGTCGATCACTCATTCAAGGTTGCAAGTCAAAGGTGTACAAACCACTGTTTAGCCGACCCGTTTGTGGTATAGCGTGACTCCTATTTCCCTTCCTTTTAGTACATTCTCGGAGCCGTAACTAGCTTATTTTATGCCAGGGTTGTTCTCTGTTGAGTTCGGGGCGAATTTTGGTTGAAGCGAAAAGCAAGAATAAAAGAGGCGTCCCATTGGCCTCGGCCCTAGTTATGGCTCTGTGCTTTCACTTTTATTTAGTCTAGTAAAACAGGTTCTAACTTTTGTTTCTTCAATTCTTTGCAGAAAGTTTAGAGGACAGACTGAAACATTTTAAGAAGAGACGCAAACTGATGGACAAGAAAGATGAATCAAAATGTGAAGCCGAATAGTTAAATAAAAACACGTTTTTATTTCACAACTTATGTTTTCGATACATTTCTTCGTTCGTTCGCTCATCGGTTGATTTTATGGAAGATAAATATTATATTTATAAAAATTTCTTTGTTCGTTTGAAATTTTTTGTTGTTAGATGCGTTTCAAGTACGAAAAAGCTTCCCCTCGAACTCTTGTAAATTTTGTCTTAAAGAAAATTTTTTTATAAGAAAGAAAGTTACCCGAGTCACGTTTTTCATATTGTACATGTAATTCCTTCAAAAAAATGACCCTCTACATCACAATTTGAAAAAATTACCAAATTTTAAGTTTATTTAAGCTAAAAAAATTTTTTAATCAAAAAGTTCATTTATGAAGATATGAACATGAAAATACTATTAAGTGATTCGTTTACTCTTCTACTTTATAAAACACTTTCAATTTCTTCTGAAACACAACAACTAGAGTTTGAGTAATCGGCTCCTTTAAACTTTAACTCATCGATTTAGCCAATGGTGTGACGTCACGTCAATATATTTCAATGAACGTGACATCACATCGCTGAACAAATCGATGAATAATAGAATGTGTGGTAAGACTAATGGCTGGAATGAAGTGTTTTTTTTTTTTCTTTTTAAAGGAAGGCAATTAAGGTTCAGCTACGGTCAATGATCTACCCGACACACTCCAACGGTTTCTCACCCTGAAATAAAGAAAAAGTCAACTTTAGCTGGTTTTAAAGTGTAAACGCCCTTTGAACTCTGATTATCCCTGTGTCTTTCGGGTGACAAATGAAGAGAAACTTGAAAGTGTTTTAGAACCTTTTAAAATAAGCTTTTTATGTGACTTTAAAAACGTCACATCTTTAAACTAAACGATTTTTTTAAAAATTTGTGTATAAAAAGTTAATTTTGAAAGATATCAACCTGAAAATATTAAGTGCTTCAGCTGCCCATTTTAGTTGCTAACACTTTCTAGTTTCTCTTAATTTAGCTCTTCTGAAGGAAAGAATAATCAGAGTTCGAAAAACCTTAATTAAATTGAAACGAGGGAAGAATGTTTCTTTTCGTTTATACCGTACCTTAAAGGCGTTACAAGCAACAGACAAGAAATTGGTCAACGATTGTTCTTCTTGTTCGTTGCTGAAAACCTTTTTAGAAAACGATTTTATTATGAACACGTTCAATTGATCAACGAGATTTGATCGATTACGTTATCAATAAGTATCCAAGGTACGAAGACCATTTTTGGATTGAGAGCTTCTGTCCTCAATCCATTCGTATGGAGTAAATCACTTCCTAGCGTCCCATCTGCACATTTAGAGATCTGGCTCCAGTCCAAACCCTTGGAAGTTGCACACTTAAACACAGGAAGACAGTTAATTAGGATGTTTTAATTATCACTTATATAAGTTTTTTAAATAAAAAAATGTGAATTCAACTGTAGAGATTAAGGCAGAAATTCAAGAACTGGGTTCCAACATACAAAAACCACATTTTATCAAATAACCTTTGATCAGAGGTTTCGTTGTTGTTGGAACCTTATTCTGAACGTACAAGTTGAACCTCAAGTAGTAAGGGATTCAAGAAGGGTACTTGGCACTTAAACCCTCTTGAACAGCGTTCCATCACAAAAAACAATTTTTTAGCATTCTTGAATAGGATATTTTTAGCTGGAACCTTGTTCTGGGAGTTCAAGTTGAATTTCAAGTACTAAGACACATGAATCACATAAATGTTGATATCTTCCAAAATGTATTTCGCCTCATTTATAGTTCAGCATTTTGTGATTTGAATACAAATTTGGAAGCAGATATCACAACTTGTTTACTATAAACGGAGCATTAATGTTAGTTTGAAAAAAAGCTGACCTGTGAATGGATTTTTTTAAATATAAATACAAAACTGTGCCCATTAAGGTGGCTGAATTGATATTTATTTTGTTTTTGTCCTGCAGATGGCGCCAATGCAGTGGCTAGTATGTTTTAGAAATTTTAAGTTTTTTCATGACGATATCTTTAAAAAATAAACTTTGTATTGACAGTTTGAAAAAGGCGAAAAGTTTTTCTTGAAATGAACTGAACTCTAAATTGTTTATTTTTTTAAGATATTCTCATAAAAAAAACTTTAGCATAATGTTTTACCATTCTTGTTTTGGAAACAATTTGAATTTTTTTCATAATGTTGGTTCAAAAAATGTTTACTTGACGTTTTTACGTCCAAATATTTTTTTCAAAAAACATCTACGGAGCATAGCAGTAGCCACTGCAGTGGCGCCATCTGGACGAACAAAAATAATTAAAGTTTGTTTGCATGGTTCTTTCAACTATCTAAGAAGAACTATTTATTATTACTAAAGTTTACTATTTCTAAAAAAAAAAGTCTAATTATAAGGAGAACCTTTTCACTGCCAGTAACCGGATTCGAAGACGAAAGAGAACACTGTACGAATGGAAGATGCCTACTGACATTTGGATAAAGGTGAACGGCACAAGCCTTTAAATAAATAAACCATCAAAACAGTGCTTTTAATTTATGGATTACATTTACAAACAGGTGGTTTCGGTCGTTACGTGTATTTTATTTCCTTGACATTCATTAGGACCGTGTTGACACTCAAAGCTCCAACTGTCACGCTGTTGCCTGTACTGAAAACAAGAAACATTTAAAAAGGATAATTAGATTTATTCATTCTACGATTCCAATTAAATTGATTTTGGAGGCCTGTTTACGCTGGCCTTTCCGTAGGGAATCAACTCCACATTGAGAATGGATCCGATAGAACTGTAAGTGGGCCACAGTTGCCTCACTACAAAACTGATGCTATCTGGACACAAAACCTCGTAGAAAACGGTCACTTTGACCTTATTCGGTCCTGTTCCCGCTCCTTCTCCTGAGCCACTTGATCCTTCCTAGAATCAGAAAAAAACGGAGAAAAATTCCAAATGTTTACAATTTTTCAAGGTATTTCACAGAAAAGTTCAAAACGCAAAAACTGCAGAGAAAAATTATGGCGCTTCATGAAATTGTTTTTAAAATAATTTCCAAAAGCAGATTATTAATTGAAACTTAGTAAAGTGGTTTAAAAAAAGTGTAAACGCCTCTCGTTCTCTAGATTATTCAGCTTTTCAGCAGAGGAAAATGAAAAGAACCTAGGAAGTGTTTTAGAAACTAGAAGGGTAACTCAATCACTTAAAGAGGGTTTTTTTCATGCTCATATTTTTTTTTAAAAAATAAACATATTATCGACAAAAATTAAAAAATATCGTCTGCTTAAAGGTGGATCAGTTTCAAGTTTCTCTTCATATTTTGCACCTGAAAAACAGAATAATCGAAAGTTTTACACTTTAAAAGCACCTTAATTGTATAATTGTATTCGATTTCAATGATGTTTCTGAAATTTATCAAAAGCACCGTTGTTTTTTTTTTTCTTCTTCAGTAAGTTTCTGCGTTTTAATTAAGGTATTTAACGGTTGTTAGTTACATTGTAACCAGACGAAGAAGGTTTCAATTCTTTCTCACTTCCCATCTAATAAGAAACAAAAAATAACATAAGGGGGGGATTTGAAAGAAGAGCTCTCTAAAGTGGCTGAGAGTAGCTGTCAAGTTCAACGAGAAGACGACTCTCACTGAGAGTGTGTGTGTCTAACCTGAAGCCAAAGTACTATAATGACAACGACGACTGTTCCCAGTAAAAGACTGTAAATACGTCTTCCGATCATCGTCTCTTTAATTAATTACGTTGTTGTTGCAGTCGATTGATGGAGTTTTCAGTTGCGAACATCCATAAAATGCAAAAATATCTCACCTTTAATCTAATCACTTTTATCATTGACAATAGAACCCACTGCTATGAAATCCATCCATTGCAGACGATGATAACAAGTGAAATGGATTAGCGTTTGGCAACTAGAAATCACTACGAGAGTTTTTAACACTGTGCGCTCTGTTGGAGCGCTAAACTAGTTTGATGCTCAAACGTATGACGTCATATAACATTTTTGTGCTATGTAGTAATGTTAAAATATATTAATACAATATTTTTTAAAATTAATGTACTTAAATAATATTTAAATTACTTAAATAAAATACTTTAAAATTAATTAAATCAAATATTTTAAAATTTAATAAAATACTTTAAAATCAATTAAATAAAATAGTTTAAATTAATTAAATAATACTTTAAAAATAATTAAATAATACTTTAAAATTAATTAAATAAAATGGTTTAAAATTAATTAAATAAAATGGTTTAAAATTAATTAAATAAAATGGTTTAAAATTAATTAAATTAAATATTTAAAAATTGAATAAATAAAAGATTTATTAATAAAATAAAATATTTAAGAATTTATTAAAACCCAATGATAAAAAATCTACAGCTTTACAAATTACAATTAGTGAATACCTACCTAAGTAAAAAAATCTTCAGTTTTAAAATTTTAATTTAATTTTGAGGCAATAAAAAGTTATCTAAATTTCTAGTTGCCAGACGCTAGCATGAAATTGCATTTAGATTTTTTAGATCGATTGGAGCAATGTTCACTTGTTGAATTTTATAGTAATTAAATGAATCCGAGCGCTCCGATTATTAAAAAAACACTCTTTGAAATAAGTCGTCAAAGACAAATATATAGAGGTATCTCAACTAAGAACTCTGCCTTAGCTGCCTATAAAGCATTCGATCATTTCGATAGTCAGGGCTTAGTGTGACCAATAGCCGGTGCCGCCTCTAATTAAAACTAAATTTTGTCTAATTTACATAACAATTTAATAAATTTACAAAACTTGGATAGTTTTATTAGATGTTAAATATTCTATAAATAAATATAAAATGAAGTAAGAAGAATAAAAAAGAACATTGGTGTTCATTCACACACGATGCTTTTCTCTAACATGCAGTTTTGCTACCTCTGTATATTGTCGCGTCTATGGGGGGGGGGGGGAGAGGGTTTCTATTTATAAGGCTGTTAGTGAAAGCGCCTTTATATTTTTATATAACGCTTCGATCGTCACCAGGTGTCGTTGGCGTTTTTTCGCGGTTTTTTTCCGGCCACGTGTTTTTTTCTTCGTCTTTTCTACTTTTTAGAGGTAAGTTCTTCTCATTTTCGTGAATGTTTAATTAAGTTATACGTAAAGGTTACGTTTTTTTGTTCGATCGCAGGTAAGGTTGGAAGTGAAGACGCGCCATGTGGCCAGTCACTTGAAGTAGAAGGAGAGGAAGAAGAAGAAGAGTGAACGTAAGTGACCTTTAATTAATTTGGGTGTTTCTTATGAGAGGGGAGTGTCCTTTCATCTTGACATTCTTGTGTGTGTGTTGTCTTTTAACATTTTGATTGATTGTTTCTTCGTATTTATTCAGTTCAACTTGAAAGTCATTGACCTCTTATCTTACAAAGAAAATGTAAAAAACATGTCGAAAATAGGAAAAGAAAAATGAACTTTTGTTACACAAAGAGAGATCAAAAGACAGAGAGAGGGAAGAACAGATAAAAGAGAGAAATCCATAAATAGAAACAAAGAGTTTTGTGAAGAAGGTACTAGTTTGTCCAGTTTAGAAAAATCAACATTATTTGTTGTTTCTGGCTCTGGGTGGAGTTCAAATTGGACTCTTTTGTATATGAGCCCCAACCTACACTTCTAATTGGTTGCCCACGACATATTGGTCTGGTCATTCCCCCCTCATCCTCCTCCCCCTCCATTTGGTCCGTCCGAACAAAGAAGAAGAGTAAAGACCCTTTAACAGGGCCAACCACAACAACATCAAGCAATTAAACCTTGATCCGCCTTGCTATCTACAATATTCTACAACTTATGTAATTGTTAGAAATACAAATGACATATCCCACAACAAGTCTTTTAATGCATTTCCTGTGTTGTAATTAGAGAGTGAATTTCTATGTATAAAATGAAACGTTTCTCAACATGTGGCTCAAGTGCCAATCTAAAGTGAACTTTTCTCACTTGGTAACCTTTTTCCAAGGCTCAGTGTTTCGATTGACTTTAGGTTGCACTTGTGCCTTAAATTTGAGAAACATTTTGCATAATTTGTGCGTAGAAATTCACGAAGTCAATACAATAAGTAGAAAAAACCACTCTGTTATACTTAGTACACACCTGATAATTTAAATGCAATTAAATAATAAACGTGTTCTACAGAGCCCTCTGGGAAGGACAAACGAACAATATGTCGTTGAATTCAATTTATTCAGTTAATAATCTGAAAATATTGAGTTAATACTTAAATATAAAATATATAAACTATTGACAATATTGATTTAGTATTTCAATTTAAAATATTAATGTTTGGTTCGTATGTCCTTAACTGGATTTCATATAATTCATCTAAACACATTTAATTACATTTAATTTACAAGGTATTAGAGAGTAGAATATCTTAAAGCATTTTCAACATGATATCTTTCAAAATAAACTTTTTTGTACAATTTAAAAATTCATTTTCACCTATAAAACGTCGATGCAAAAAAATAAAATAAATAAAAATACAATGAAACATTTATCTTAAACGACGTCATCAAGAAAATACTTTTAGCATTTATTTTCAACAAAAAAGAAAGTTAATTTCATTTTATAAACTCAAATATATTAAAAAGTGGGCCTTTTTTGTTGCCAAAAATTGACCATCATTTGTCTTTCTCATGTGTCTGATAAATTACAACAACGTAACATTTTCAATCTCAGAAATGATATATGAATTAAAAATTATTTATTTAGACGAAATAATTAAAAACTTCTATTAACTTTCTCTTTATCAACGAAGTTTTCAGTTTGTTGTTGTAGTTTGTTTAGTCTCCTTTCAAGAAATTCATCAGATAAAAAAGTAGTCCAATAAAAATTTTAAAATGTCATTTAAATCACATAATTTTTTATGTTGACGCCAGTTATTTAAACGAGATTTCGCTGAATTTTCTAGTTTTCAAAATACTTAACATTTTTTTAAGTGTAAACGAGGCCTCTCGAACTTTGATTATATTCTGTTTTTTAGGTGCAAAATGAAAAGAAACTTGATTGTGTTGTAGGAACTAGAAGGGTAATTTAATCACATAAGGATATTTTCATGTTGATGATATCTTTCAAAATAAGCTTTTTATATTCTTTTTCTTTTTTCTCTATAAAAAGTTTATTTTGAAAGATATAACGTGGAAATACCTTTATGTTAATATAAAATTATTGTATTAATATTAATTTATATGCAATACATCAATTAGCCATGGTTATATATTTTTATAAACACAAACATAAAAGTGGCTGTATTTTTTTAAAAAAAAATTTGAAAGTACTTACAGTGGAAGAGGAAGTTTGATTTAATATGTTGTCTTCTGTTGTGATATTACAAAATGCAACATTCAAACAAATGAAAATGGTAAAAACCAACACGATACTTTCTTTTTTCATCTTTACTTGGAAAAAACAAACACCACACGCAGACAGAATACACAGAGAATGACCAGTGGTCAGTATAATAACTTAATAAGTTAAGTTGTCTTGTGTGTTAAATGCCTGAGTGAGTGAGAGACAGAGAGAGATGCAATTTACATAGACTTGAGATAGAAGGAGAGAGGGAACCAATCAAGTTTATTTGTTGTAGTTTCTCGAATCAGGTGTTTTTTTTTTTAATTCAGGCAATTTTTTTTTCTCCATCTTTTTAATACAAAAATGTATGAAGAGGAAAAAAGGATCGTGAGAATTTCAATTTACAGTTTAAAATAAATGTGTGAAAATTTCACGATACATAAATAGAACCATAAACACAATAATAATAATAATAAGGTGGAACCAAATTAACCAAAAAAAAAACTGATTGAACTCAAGGCATTGTGTATTTTGAACTCTCTTAATATTACATATTTTTTTATGAATAAAGTAAAATATTGAAGAATAAAACCGTTGATGATTAAATTTTTGATGATTTCATCGGCTGAATGACGTTATTTTATAAAATATATTTGGGTCGCACAAAAATAAGTAGGTTTTTATATATGAAAAAAAAAATAATAAACTTATTAGCTAATATTTAAAAATATTTCAAGGAGAGAAAAATAACTAATAATAGTTCAAGGAAAACGTATTTTTTCTTTAGATTTTTCTGTTTACACAAAATTGAATGTGTTTTATTTACAACTTCCATAATGGCAATTCACAAATTGACATTTAATTTCCACAAAAATAAATTTTGATATAAAAATATTTTAATTGACCCACATTTATTTAAAATCAGTAGAAACATGTTTTATTTTATTACGATGATGATAAACATTATTAATTTTGATAAAAGTAGTAACACGTGAGGTTGTTTAGAGGCTAGAATGAACTCAAGATTACTTAAGATGGTTCCTTCACAACTGATCATTATATTTTTTGGAAGCAAAATGAAGGGAAAGACTAGAAAGTCTTTCAGAAACTAGAAGGGTTGCTTTAATCACTTTAGGGTATTTTCATGTTGACAACTTTTAAAATAAAACTTTTTATGTTGAAAATGACCCAACTTTAAGCAAACGATATTTTTTTTATTTTTGACTTGTTAAAAGTTTATTTTGAACAATAATTAACGTGAAAATAATATTAAGTGGTTCAACCTGATTTCTAGTTTTTATCACACTTTCACTTTGTTTATAAAACAAATAAAATACATTGAGTACATTTTCCAATAAATGAAAATAATATATGTCTTAAAATAAATGTTTTATTTTTTTGTATAAATGAACATTACATAGAAATATTTTAATGCTCTGGTCAAGTGTACATTGCTTATGGTTCAAAACTAATGTGATAACACTGATAAGTGACAACAAAACGACGTTAAATGGCTTCTAATAAATTTAGAACAACCTTATCAAGTTATCATTATCTACCATAACAATGCACCGCTCGCAGTCCGTCACTCTGAATCTTTTCCCGTGAGGTTTTCTGTAATATATGGAGGGTGTAGTTGACCAGAGCATGAATCTCTTGATAGAGATGAGCGAACGCCATCTGTTGGTAATGATGAGAATTTGTCGTATTGATACGATCGAAAAATCGATATCTAAAACCTCTTCTAGATACAGTATGCATCGATTATCGCCTTGAATTATCGATACTGTTAAAAAAATAATAATGGCACAGAATACGTAGAATGGTGAATGTAAACTAGTTATTAATATTACGTCATAAATCGTAGATTTTGACATTGGAAGTAAAGGGAACAAACCTTCACTGTAAACCACGTAGACTCTACAGTGTCTACCAGCCCATAGAAATTCCTATTGCTTTTTAACATTGGACGCTCAGCTGCTCAGTTCAACTGCGTGAGCGCTTAAATAATTGACGTCACAGTTTTGCCTTTTAAGAACGTAACCCGTTATCGTGCCTTCGGCGCGGTGGCGCTGACGTGGCGCACCCATTTAACACCCCCTCCCCTCCCATAATAGAAATTTAGCATTGCAGTATGTAAATAAGAACCCTTATTTTATTTAGAAATATCATTTATCCATCTTTTGAGCACAAATGGTAGAAAACAGTTCTCTAAATTTCTAGCTTCCAGACGCTTCTTCTTTTAAATATTACATATCGATACACCTTATCGATAGTCTCATCACTAAGCATAGTTATTATGGAAATGCTGGGGTGTTGTTGCACGTCGTGTGCACGTGCACTATTCCCGTTATATGTATTAAACCGTATTTGAACGATTAATTGTCACACCTCAGAGAGAGGCTAATCTATTGAATAGAGAGTAGGGAGGGGAGGGGAGGGGGGGGGGCCAGGGCCCCTCTATATTATTATGCAATGAAAAAGATCGAAGACAATTTATTGAAAGTAGATTCAATCATTTTATTTTTAATCTCAATATATTAAATGTTTCGTCGTCGTCTATTAACTGAAGACGAACCAAAACGTCACCGTCTATAATCACAACATAAGAGTAAATGAGTGAGTGATAGTAAGTATTATAATAAAAACAAAATTACAATCAGTAAAATAACATGTCTATCTGCCGCACCATAAGAAGAAGCTTATGACGTCAGATGGGTTGAAGTACAATTTAGGCTTGTGTCATTTTGTCTGATAGGAACATGATAGGAAAAACGATAATTAACAAAAAAAAAATCAAGAACCCTTTTCTTTAAACTGTTTAGAGAACGTTTGTTATCATTTAATTATCATGTTGACAAATTTGTACTTCAAAACCCCTTCTGACGTCACAAGCTTTCTTCTTACGCTGAGACAGACATATAGAATGTATTTATTAAAGTAGAGATCCAGATTGACCTTGATGATTAGAGAAAAACTTCTGTAGAAAACACCGAAATTACTGGTTTCAGAAAAAAAGAAAACATCGAACTGGAATCCCACAATTGCAGTCTAGGATTAAGGGGGTTGTCATTAAAAGAAGGGGGGGGGGGAGGGGGGTTGTTCAGTCCGGTCTTTGACATCAACATTGATTATAATTTATTACAGCAGTTTCTAAAGTAAAAAACTTAACTATAAATTATCATTTTTATCTTAAGATGGTTTATGAACACCTGATTTTCTGTCTTCCAGTTCCAAAAAGTCAGTTTAATTCTGCATAATGATTGACTAGCTCCAATCTACAAAAACGGTGCCAATGTGTGGCTCAGAGGTGCCGGTACGAGCCAATCAGGATTGTGCATTCTAGAACACATTTGCCTAAGGCGAAGAAATGTACACTTGGTTAATAAATTACGCCTAATGAGATAGATGATGACGGTGGCGGTGTTTTACAGATTGACTAGTCATTGTGCAGAATGACTTAATTATTCATTTTGACGGCTTGTTATATTTCAATAACCAGTTCTGAAGAAAAATTCCTTTCTTTTTCTCTTTTTTTTTTTTTCTCAAATGCAAAAAAAAAAAAGAAGTAGATTTGAAGGGTTCTCTTTTAAGTTGGTAACTATAGTTACACATTCTATAATTATTATTATTATATTTGACTTTTTCAAAATAAGTTCTTATCGATATCGCCATGATTTGATATTTGCTTAAAGAGTGAGCTCTCGGTGGTGTGGTTCTGGTTATGTGTGTGTTTCTTGATAATTAGAAAAGAAAAATGATATCTCAGGAGGAGAAGATATATACCAGTGGTGGTGGTACCGTTATCAGTAGTGTTTGTTGAACACACTTCCTTTAAAATATTCCTCTTAAATATGGCACAAACGCCCGGGACAACAACAACAGCCGTTCAGGTAAAAAAAAAACATATCGGGTTTGGGTTTCGGTCAGAACGAACTTCTAAAAGGGGGGGGGGGGCTCCATAACCTTAGACTTGGGGAATTGGAGCTAGCTATAGTGGCTATCATTTATGCAATTCTGGGGCCCAGAATTGCATAAATGATCGCATCAAATTCCAAATAGAAACCACATTCTAATTCGAACCGATCTCTTCTTACTTAACATGTTTTAGGAACAAGTGAATTTTGAACTCTACTGTTATTCAGTAGTTTTAAAAGAGCAACAATTGAAAGTGTTTTAGAAACTAGAAGGGTAGCTTAAAACTATTTTCCTGGAAATGGTAGAAAGGGCCCCGTTTACGCTTTTAAAACCGCCTTAAGAAGAGTTGTTCTCTCGTATTATTAACATTAAGATGGCAGCTTCGTCTCTGAAATACGTGAGTCTGGGAGTTCTGATCGTCCAGACGACTTCGTTGGTCCTCGTCCTACGGTACTCGAGGACTGTTGCCGTTTCCGATGGGTCGTCTTCCGGCGTTACGACTCAGTACTTGTCTTCGACGGCGGTTGTTATGGTCGAACTTTGTAAAGTTCTCTTTTGCTGTTTGGTTATATTTCTTCTCAAAGGTGAGAGAAAGAGAGACGGGATGAACGGTTCGATTTGTTTCATTGTTGGTTCTTCCTCCTCCTCCTCCTCCTCCTAGGAATGAAGACGGTTGAATTCTTGGCCACACTGAATACGGAAATAGTGGCTAAGCCGTGGGACACGATGAAGATGCTCATTCCGTCTGGTCTTTACGTCGTTCAGAATAATCTTCTTTACGTCGCTTTGACCAATCTGGACGCGGCTACTTATCAGGTTCGGTTCGAACGCCGGGTTTTTCAAATTCTGGTTATACTGCAGTTTCAGAAGAGCAACAATAATGAGAAATCGAAACTGTGTTAGAAACTAGAAAGGCATGCCATGATGCCTGAATCAATAATAGTATTTTCATGATCCAACTTCGACAGGATATTTTTTAATTTTTATCAATAAAAAGTTTATTTTGAAAGATATCAAGCGATTGAACTACGGTTTCTAATTTCTTTAAGTTTCTCTTAATTTTGCTCTTCTGAAAGACAGACTAAATGACTTAATTGCCTTCTTTTCCTTCGTGTTGTTTTCAAACGAAGGTAACTTACCAGTTGAAGATTTTGACGACTGCGATGTTCTCGGTGGCGATGTTAAACAAACGACTCGGTTCGTTCCAGTGGCTCTCTCTCCTCTTCCTCGTCCTTGGAGTTTCTCTAGTTCAAGTACACCTAAAAAAAAAAAGAAGATCGAAAGACGAGAAGAACTTCTCTTCGTCAGTCTCGTCTCTTGAACGAAACAACACTTTAAAATAAATGTTTACAGATTCCAAGTGGAACAACGAATACGACGACGCCGACGGTCGGATCCTCTTTGCAGCTTCCTTCCGGTCCTCAGTTGGTCGGTCTCGTCTCCATCATCGCTGCCTGTTTCTCGAGTGGTTTTGCGGGCGTTTATTTCGAGAAGATCCTCAAAGGAACTATCCAATCATTATGGATAAGAAACATACAGTTGGGTACGACATTCGTTACCGGTTCCCTTTTTTAAGTCGTTTGATCGGACTTCCGAGCGTATAGCGAAGAGATCTCTCCTTGTCTCTCACTTTTAGGTATTTTCGGAATGGGTTTTGGTCTCGTCGGCGTTCTCTTGAACGATTTTCCAGCCGTGAAAACGAATGGTTTCTTTCAGGGTTACACTTACGTCACTTGGATCGTAATCACCTTACAGGTACAAAGTAGCCTCCTATTAATAATCAGGGTCTCTTTGAATTGTTTCACTAGGTATTTGTTTGCCTTGGTAAGTTTTTTTGACATCTCGAGTGTCTTCTGAATAGTTGATTTTGGGACTCTTGATTATTCTGCTGTTAAAATGGAGAGAAATTAAGGAGAAATTGAAAGCTTTTTAGAAACTAGAAGCGTAACTGAATCATGTAATATTGGAGTATTTTCATATCGATATCTTTCAAAATAAACTTTTTTAAAGACAAAAATTGAAAAGTTTTTTCTGATCGAAGATGCGTCAGCTTCAAACTGACCTAAAAAAAAGTCTTATTTTAAAAGATATCGACAACCTTTAAGATTTGCTTTATGAACAGCTGATTTTCCAAGAGAAATTTTTTTTTTAAGAAAAGCTAAAAAGTATTTTAGAAATTAGAACGGTAACTGAATCATTTAACATTATTTTCGTGTTTGATAAAAATAAAAAAAAAATATCATCTGTTTAAACTTAGATCAATTGTTTCAAACTGAACACAAAAAGTTTATTTTGAAATGCATCAAACCTGAATCTAGTATTAAGTGAATTGAGCTACCCTTCTAGTTTCTAAAACACTTTATAGTTTGTTTTAATTTTGTACCGGAACGACTTGAAATCATTTGTCAGGCATTTGGTGGGATCCTTGTGGCCGTGGTTATCAAATATGCCGACAACATCCTTAAGAGTTTTGCAGCGTCGCTTTCTATCATCCTTTCCGTCGTCTTCTCTTATCTCGTACTGGGAGATCTGACGGCGTCCAGGTGATGACGATCGCAATCCCTTTCTAATTAATTAATCCATATACAGTAAGTCCCCGACTTACACGATTTCGTAGATACGTATATACGCGTATCAATTGTCTCTGTAATCTCAATAAAAAATGCATACGACGCGGTTTTTCGACTTAGTGGAAGCCTCCGTAACGAATTAACCGCGCAAGTCGAGGACTTACTGTATATATTTGTTTCAACAAAGTGGTTTACGTTTTTTTAATCCTCACTCTCTTCCTCCGAATGCAAAAGGTATTTTCTCGTGGGCACTGCGATCGTACTCGGATCGACGTTTCTATACACATGTCAGCCGCAGTCCTCTTCGGCCACCAAACACGACGACTCTGTGATAAGTAAAGTATGAAACCTCCGATTTGACGGAATTACATGTCGTGGTTTTGGGTCGTCTCTCTCTTTTTGTGTGTGAATCCGATTGCATGACGCACGAACTTTTTCAAAGATTGGGAACGGAGAGATAAGTAAGAAATTCCTCTCTCGTAGTCTTTCACTCGATCGCTTTCTCTTTCTCTGCATGCGTGGTGTTTGTAGTCGTTGTTTCGACGATGATCATGTTGGTGGTTGTAAACGAATGTGGGCACAAGGGCAGCGAGAGTCACTTTGTCAGAATGTGAACGTTTTAGTTCAGGTACAAGTATGTGAATCGAAACTATGTCCACTCTTCACCAAGTTTGTCGTTAAATGGTCCTTGAATCCTGGTTAATTATGCTATTTAGAAGCGAAATTAAGAAAAAAATGTGAAAATGTTTTAGAAACTAGAAGGAGTACCTCATTTGTCACTTTCAATTTCTTGCTGTTGCTTCTAAAATGCAGAATAATCAGATTTGGATGAATCTGCTGCTGTTTGATAACAACCATGAAAAAATACGTAAAATCGAAATCACAAAAAAACGTTTGTGATTTTTATGTTTCAGCGTCACTCAGATAAGCAAGTGTCAAAGTAAAATCGACAATTGTTGTTGTGAATCATCCTAATCATCATCATCATCTATCCTCCTCCCCTATTCATTTACCTGTTTCATTGTATAAATTCCATTGTTGAATTTCGTTTTATTTTACCGCTTTGTGTCACCTGTGTTACTGAGATAATGTTCAGGAATATAAAAACTAGTCAAAATACACAATTGCACTGATAATTTTGATGTCAATTCATTGTTGAAAATAAGCTTTTAAAAAAAACATTACTGTAGGCTTTTATAAAAGCCTATTATTTTAAGCAAAAATTGCCAAGTAAAAATTGAACTTTTGTTGAAACTGTTGAAAGTCTATTGCATTTGACAACCTTAGGATAAATTTAATAATTATTGCTGTACCGAAAATGTATAAAAAGGTGTTGTTTTACTCTGGTGAGACCAATATTAGAATATTGTTCACCAATCTGGAATCCTTTTTGAGCTGATCTCGTACATGGAATTGAAAAAGGTACACAGTGTACGGCTGCAAGGTATGTTAAATTTAAATACATGTATTCATGCTGGATGAACTTCAATTGAAATCACTAGCAAACCATAGAGCTGAGCAAAGCTTTGTTTTTCTTGAATGCTTTGCTACCTTAAATGGAATTCTTAAAAAAAAACGTGTAGGGGGTTATGCACCTTTTTGTGTTTCTTTCCAAATGTACTTAGACTAGAATTCTATTCCAGCCAAGTTCTATTTTAGGACGAATTCAATATGATGCCGATTTGCCTAAACTTTTGTCTTAAATGACATACAGTATTTCTCAAGCTGATACCGGGTGTAATGAGTTGAATTGAATTTGCGTCACACACTTTGGGAATCATTGACCTAGAGCATAAAGTAAAAACTGGCAGAATGGTTAAAAGATCGTTTAGACATTATTAGCAAATTTATTATTACACTTAATTCATTTTTTCCTTAAAAGAAATTTGTTATCCACGGTTATGTCTCTCTCCATTCAATATCACTTTTATGAATTAAGATCAAACTCAACTTGGAATTAAGAGATTCGAGATTGATTAGATTCAATTTTTTTCTCTGAAACCTAAAATTCCAGCCAAGATTTCAAAAAAAGGAAAATGCACAAGTTTTAAAATAAAAAAGTTACCTACAATATAAAAACAATTTCATTTAAAACAAACTGACCAGAAGAAAAATGTTTTCTTAAAAAAAAAACCTCAATCAGTTTGATTGAGTATTTTGTGCAACGATTTAAATGGAATTATGGATTCCTTGAGTGACAAATGACGTTCAAGAGCGAAAACATCAGAAAGGAATGTTGGAAATAAAAATAATACTATTATAAAATAAAAGTGCTGCCCGGGTTGGGTATTTTGTGGAAACTCGAGAGAAAATAGTTCGTAGTTTATACGTGGACTTTGGGTGGTTCGGTTTTTTGTCCTTTGACCATCTCCTCCTGAACGAGCCCCAGAGTTCTATAGATAGCTTTAAATGAAGGTCTATTGGATGGTTTTCTGTTCCAACACAGTTTCATGAGGTCGTAGATGCAACGTGGTGTATTGTCTGGACACTGCATCACACCCCCTTCCTTGATATACTTGACCACTTCCTCGTGAGTCATTCCGTAATATGGTTGGAGAGCAAACGAAAAGATTTCCCAGAGAACGACGCCGTAAGCCCAAACGTCCGATTCGACCGTGTAACGGTTGTAAAGGATCGCTTCTAGAGGCATCCATCGGACGGGAATTGCATCGTGTTCGTCACCCTTATAATAATCCGAGCTGTACATCTTTTGAGACAGGCCAAAATCGGCAATCTTGACCACCATGTCGGCACTGAGTAGACAGTTACGAGTCGCAAGGTCTCTATGAACGAATTTCTGTTCGGACAGATAAACCATTCCCGAGGCTATCTGTCGTGCCAGATTAATCAGGTCCAGATGTCCGAGTTTGACATCGGTAAACATATTTCCAGACGACCCACGCACAATGTAATTGGTCGGCGAACTCGACCTCAAAAACTCGTTCAAGTCTCCTTTACCCATAAACTCGAATAAGAGGCACATGGGTTTACCGATGGCGCAAACTCCGAGCAGTTTGACGATGTTCGGATGATCGAACTTGGACATGAGACACGCCTCGTGTTCAAAGTCACTCTGAAGATCTTCGCTAGCCTCTTCCTTGAGCATCTTGACGGCGACCATCGTGAACTCTTCTCCTTTAATGAGCGCAGGGGCTTTGGCCTACGTACAAAAACACAAAAGAACAGGGAAAACATAAAATGAACAGAATTCAAATGGAGTCAATCTGCTCTTAATTTAAGAGTTTCTAGTCTCGTGATTTAAGTCCTCGAATTCCTTGTTTTCTATGGCGATCTTTACCTGAAAGACGCGTCCAAATGCACCCTGTCCAATGTCTCGAATATAAATGATGTCGTTTCGAGGATACTCGAGAGCTTCCAGCTTTGGATTGAGCTTGGCAGCAGTGTGGTGATAAGCTAAGTTAGACGGTAACTTATCCAAGTCGATTTCGACATCTTGCGTTGGTGTTGCATTGTATCCCATCCTATGTTTGTACAATCTGTGGCATAATACAAATATGAGGAGAACAGCCACTAAAGCAGTTATGGCCACAACGCTCAAGACCAGAACGAATGTGGGCGTCAACCAGTTGGAAAGAGAACGTCTGAAGCTCATCTCGTCGTCTAAAGGTGCGCCAACTTCGAAGTTCAGACTAGAATTATCTACGGTAACGAGAAAACACGGGATGTTTAAACGGTAGTTCGAGTTTCCTCCTCCTTCAGAGCCGTAACTAGCTAATGCTTTGCGCCCGAGAAAGGCACCTCCTCACTCGTCTGGCACTAGTTATGGCTCTGTCCCCGGCCCTTCTCCTCCCCCTCCCTCCCTCACCACAATTTGGAATGTTACAGTGTTGCCATCTGAGTTGTGGATCCATGGTGTAACACCATGGGAACGGTTCTTCGCCACCTGCATTACGGCAGTAATTCTCTGCATTTCTGATCTCTGGAAAGACATTCGGTGGTCGGTTGTGTGTGTGAGGTTCTTGAGTGTCCCATCGCTGACAAGGAATCCCACTCTTGGTCACGTTGACACTTCCCTGATAGAAGCGACCTCGACCAAATATGCATTCCACTGAAACGCCACAAACGGAAAACGTTAATCTCGAAATGCTGTCGTATATATGGCGCCATGACGATTCACTCACCGGTGACGTCCTCGTGTCTCATGTCCGTGAGCCTCGCGTGAGAGCAAGGTGGATTGGACATGTTGGCAGAACGTGGCAAAGTCTCACACTGCGGAAACCGGAAGTGACCTCGTGACTTAAAAAAGATCCCTCGTTGTTTGTTGTCCTCGATCATCGCCCATTCGTTGAAACAGAACAAGTCTCGAACGGCGATGCAATCCTCCCTAAAACGATCAGAAACATCATCGTATTGAGTTCGGCTTTTGAGTATAAATAAACGCCTCTCGGACTCTGAACTGACCGACAGAGAGGTTTTCCGTACGATCTTCCTCCGACGATGGCGCACTGTGGAAAGGCATAGTGACAAAGGAGAATCTCGGCAGCTTCACGGCATGGTGACGCCAACGACATGATCATCTCTTCCCAGAGTCCCATCGTCAACTGTTCGTGAAGCCAACCTCCAGGGGTGTCGTGAGAGATGTTGTACCACACGAGGCTCGTGCCGTTCAGGAACGGTTTGCAAACGTGCCCGTTGTAAGGTGCACAGTAGCCCGCAGAGGGAACCAGTGTATCTTTGATAGATTGAAAAACAAACAGGAAATCATTTAAGACGTTAAATTGGCAAACGGGCCACATTTTGACTTGTTTTCGACTGCAAAATGGTTAATCGGGTTGTTGCTGAAACGGACCACTTTTAGTCTTTCCATAGAAAACCCATTGCAACCACAGCCCAATCACCTTCGACTTCATTTTGTATCGTTGAAAAGTGGTCTTTGTATTCCAATAAAAACCTTGTTTTGGCGACACGAAAACGTCGAATGTCTTCGTGTCGACTGTGGAGTTTTCTCCGTCGTTGAAGGCTTGACAAGTGTAAGTGGCCGACTCTGTGGCGTTCACTGTCAGGACGGACTTCACGTAGACTTCGTCACGTGTGTACTCTGGATCACGACTCACCTGTCAAACAGAACCACTTTTCATTAATAAGGACGCTTAAGGAGCAAAAAAAAAAGCTGAAATTTTAAGGTTGTCCGAGGTAAATTTTGCAAAATTTATTAGAAACTAGAAGAGTAAATGAATATAAATACAGTAGTTAGTGTTTTTTTTAAATCTGCAGTTTCAGAAGAGCAACGCTAAGGAGAAATTGAAAGTGTTTTAAAAACTAGAACGGGTAGCCCGAATGAACCCTCATGTTGATTATCTTTTAAAATAATCAAATATCTGAGTTTGAAAATGAAATAACTTTAAGCAAAACATATTTTTAAAAAATTTATTTTGAAAAATATCAACATGAAAAGGCTATATTAAGTAATTCAACTGTCGTTCAAGTTTCTAGTCCGTTATAGTGTTTACTTCTGAAACTTCACAATAGTCGCTACATTTTCAAGCGGACATAAAAAGTTTTATTTTGAACAATATCAACAATGTAATATTGAGCTACCCTTCTAGTTTCGAAAACACTTTCTAGTTTCTCTTAATTTTGTTCCTGAAAAACAGAAATAATCAAGAGTTCGAGGCGCGTTTTCACTTTAAAACCACCTTTTAATTTGAGCAATTTGTAATATAAAAAAGTGAAAATGTTTCGTCTTTTTTTTAAAAATTGGCGATAACAAGTTTAATTTGTAAGAGAGCTTCGGTTAAAAGTAGAGATTTGATAAACTCTTTATTTAGTGGAAACACAAAATGATATTGAATTTAATAATTTAATGTGAATGAAATCTAAAAAAGGTCCGTCCGTCCGTCCTCCTCCTCCTCCCTAAAAGAAGAGAAAAATGATGTGATTTCATCTATTTCGACGAAATGAGTATCGTAAATTATAGAAAAACCAAGTGACAACATTATTTATGTCTTTTCGATCGAGTTGAGTAGGGGGGGGGGGGGGCTTAGTGGTTTTTTTCTTCTTCTTCGTCCTCTGTCTCTCAGGGGAGGAACCATCCAATTTGGAGGCTAGCCTCCTCCACAGGTAGGCCTACTGGTCAATCGGTGTGGTCAGTTGCCCGCCCGCCCGCCATTCAAACAGATCGCTTTCTTTCTTTCTGACCAAGTTAATTGATTTTTCTTTTTTTTTCTAAAATAACTTTCCATTTTTTTAGATCTCATAAAGAAAAAAGTGTTTCTAGTAAATAACTTTTTAAACGGCATCAATGAACCCACATATTTAAAAGATTTAATTAAGCTTAAGATGGTTTTATGAACTGAGCTCATTTTCGAACTCTTGATTAATTCTGTCTTTCAGAAGAGAAAAATTAAAGAGAAACTAGAAAGTGTTTTTTTAGAAACTAGAAAGGTAGCAGAATCACTTAAGTTAGCATTTTCATGTTGATTTATTTCAAAACTAAATTTCTATTGAAAGATATCAAATCAACATGAAAATACCAACTGAGGTGATTCAGGTACCCTTCTAGTTTTTAAAACACCTTGAAGTTTCTATTCATTTCGTACCTTAAACACAGAGCTGAATAACCAAAGTTTTAATTTTTAAAATTATGTAAAATTTGATCACTTTTAAAAAATGCCATAAAAAGTTATCATTGTTGAATTTCATCTTTTCACCTTTGTTTACTCTTCTAGTTTTAAATGAATCTCGAAATTGTCTCAATAAATCAATTCCAACTACGGCGGCGTCGTTTTGCTAAGTTATCTCCTCAGTATAGGCTCAGTATATCGCTCTTAATTTATCCTCTCTTAATTTAATTGGAAACTACTTGTAATTGATGAGGTTTTTCTTTACGGAGTTTCTTAATGGATCTCTATGGGGGTGGGGTTGGGGGGGGGGTCACGGGTGGGTAAGGTTTTTCTTTCATTTCTGTCCCATTAATGACAAAAAAAAAAAGTTTGTTCACGGAAGCGAATTACAGTACGACGACGACGAAAGCGACGTAAAATTACTGTAAATCTTCTTTATTCATTGGAGAGGATAATTTTTCTAAGGTGGAGTGTGAAGATAATGGGGGAGGGTGGTTGGTTTTGTTATTAAAGAAGGAGGGAAGACTAAAGTGGGGAGAAAAATACCACGAAGAATAATAAAAGCTAGAAAGGAAAAAAAAGTAAACAACAGCCGAGAAAAAAAAAATAAATCAAGTGAGCTTTTTAATAAGACTTATTATTATCAAAGTAAAACAAACGATTCTGGGAGAGAAAAACAAGAACCTCGGGGTGAAGAAGGTGCGTCAACACTGAAATATCTCAACATTTGTCGAAATGTTCGACTTATGAGGCTACATCACAAAATTACTTCGAAAAATCCCCGCAAACAGCGCTAGCATCGTTTTTTTATTGAGTTAAAGAAAAAATGTTAATTTTTAAAATACAGTCGCGGCGGCAATATGTTAATTTTTCATATTTAAAGTTGTCCAATATTAAGTTTTCAAAGTGCAATGCGCACCTTAAATGTATGCTGATCGAATGATAGAATGACAAAAAGTTGGTAAGTGCGGTTCTATTTTTAAAAACTATTTCAAAATCGCGAATTTCTAACTTTTATATGTTAAACTCCATAAGAAAAAACATCCATTAAAATGCGCTTAAAAAGACGTAAAAATAATTTTAAAATAGCCAGGAAAAAAATCAGCACGTGCGCCAATGTGTTGGCTTCACTGTGGTTTAATTGTAGTCTTTTTAAATTATTTTTAGGTATTTTTTCCGAGCATTTTAATTGATGTTTTTTTTCTCCTATTTGGGCGTACTCAATGGTGTTTAACATAAGAGTTAGAAATTCGCGATTTTGAAATATTTTTTTAAAAACAGAAAAACACTTAACCAATTTTTTGTCAGTCTATCACTAGGTTCAGCATATATTTAAGGTGCTCATTGCACTTTGAACCATCAAAATTGGACAACTTTAAATATGAAAAATAAACATATTGCCGCCGCGACTGCTGTGTATTTTAAAAATTAACATTTTTATCTTTAACTCAATAGAAAAATGTGATATGCCTGAAGATCCAGCCTGCCTACTTTTAGACCTGGATGTGTACGTCGGACACATGTGCGGATGGTGTTACAAAAACGATGCTTGCGCTCTTTGCGTCGAATGCCTTCCACAGCTGGACGACACACAGTGTGGTTGTGATACGGATGCCGAGCGACTAACGCTCGACATTAGAGGATATATCTCGGTATTGGAAGGCATTCGAGCAGGTTTCGGTTGCCGCGTCAAAGGTTTCCAATGTTTGCTCCAACGTCGGAACCAATGTTGGACACATATAGTCTGACCAGTTCATCAATTGCGAACATACAAGTGTCCAATTGGCAAATGTTGGGAGACAATATTTAATATGGACGCATCATGGCAGTTCCTAATATTTGTGTAGTTTCTATGGTGAATCAGATGAGTCAGTATCGTCATACAGACGACGATTATCCCGCCATTCAAATGTCTGCTAAACCTTACCTAGTATATAGGCTTTGGCCAAACATTCGACAAACCTTTGTTTTGGTGTAAACATAGCTTGGATATGAATAGAAATAAAACAAAAACAACGAATGCAATTGAATCTGATTGTTTTTTTTCTTTCCTTTTAATAAAATAAACTAAAAGATTACGAGTTTTCTTCTCTTTTTTCTCTTTTACTAAGAAATTAAATATTAATTTTCTGAAAACAGATTTCTTTTGTTCTGTTTAAAAATGACAAGTTGAGCCAACTCTTATTGTTTTCATTTATATTTATTGCCTTCATTCAACTTAATAAAAGAAAACCAGGTGACTGGTCAGTCGGTCGGTCAGAATGAAGTGGTCACAATAGAAATGACCACTAGGAGAAAAGAAACCTTTTTAAGTTCCTCTTTCTCTCGCGTGTAAAACAGGAAGGAAAAAAACAGCCGAGATGAAATCGAACTCATTCAATTCCTGCGTCCAATTTTGAGTTTTTGTTTTTTTCTCTAGGTTTTTCGAAATCGACTTTTGTTTTTCGATATCTCCTCCTCCTCCTCCTCCTCCTCCTCTTATTTTATATGACTGGATTTGGTGTCACAGCTGCAATTGACAACCATTGAATTCGACCAAAGAAAAAACAATAATAGCCATTGATTCCTACATTAGTTTGTCTTTGCTTTTGACTGTCTTTTAAGTTAGAAAAGGAGAGAAAGAAAGAAAGAGAAAATGACACTTTTATGTAACTTCAGTTGAAAATAAAAAGGAGTTTGCTTCTCTTTTTAGTTTTTCCTGTAAAATCGAATGAAAAAGTGTCGAAATTAGATCGGAAAAGTGGAACAACAAGAATCGATCTTGGATACTTTTTTTTCTTCTTCCTTTTATATTGTAATATCTTGTTTGTGTTTTTGTGTCAGTGACACGCTCTTAACATTGTGACGAGATGTCACAAGAGACAGAGGTTTGAGGGAAATTGCAACCCCCCCAACTTGTCTTCCCACTTCATTCGCACATAAATTGTATTTTTTGTTACGGAATTGATTGTTTCTATGTTTTTCCTTTTTTTTTTTGAATCTGGTGACAATTGCAATTTTCTTTTTAATGATCTAACCAAAATAATGACAGTTCTAACTTCTATGAATACACTTTTATAAAACGTGTGTTTTCGTTTGAAGTATTTCTGTCCTTTAGAGACTAGAGAGGGCTTTTTTTTTCCTTGGTAGATTCTATTTTGTTGGCTCTCTCACTGATTATATTGCTCAGATGATGCTTTGTGCTTGACGCAAGATTAAAAGTGGCGCCTTAAGCTTTGCTACCCTTCTAGTTTCTAAAGCCATTATCACACTAGCAACCTTCAATGCAATTCAACTTGCAATGCAACCTGTGATGTGACTTGCAACTAGAACTTTGTAATAAACTTCTATATCACACTATTGCAACCTAGTTCCCCCAATCAAGTTTTTAAAACTTCGTTTATGTCAAAGGGGCCGACACATTCGGGTGAATCTCGTACGGTATCGGAAGCCATTTTACTTGTAATCCACGCGTTTTACTGAATTTTAAAATTTCAATTCTAATTCTGGGGATATCCAGTTAAAATGCAGCTAAAACGTAAAATGACTTTCCATCCACACGATGATCTGCTGTGAATCTTAGTGAAAATCGTACATGCATTTCTCTTCAATGTTTTTCTTTGGTTTATGCGTCCATATTGTGATCAACTAACAGGAAGTTCATAAACCGGAAGTCATGAAACCGGGAATTCGTTCAATGTTACATGTTACAAACGGCCTGATTGGTTGTTTGTCAAAAAGTTTGCTTGGAAAGTCTCTCAAAGTTGAACCTGAGTTTGACACTAGTTGAAAGTAAAGTTTTATCAAGTTGCATGTTGCATATCACACTATAAACATTGAAGTTGCATGTCACATTGCACGTTTTATTGCATCAAAAGTTGCTAGTGTGATAGGGGCTTTAAACACTTCTTCTAAAAGACAGAATAATCAAAGAGTTTGACAATCAGCTGTTCATAAACCATCTTAATTAGATTTCTATACAGTTTGTAATACTTTGTATAAAAAAAAAGTTGAGATGAGAAATGGAAGAGAAAAATCACAACTGATTCGAGAAAGAGAGAGAGAGAGAGAGAGAGAGAGAGAGAGAGAGATGTCAGATAACAATTTGGTGGCTAAGTTAACTAAGTTAATTGTAATTCCGAAGACGTTTTTCGTGTTGATTCTAGAAAATCCCCCCCATTTAAAGAACACACATTTGACACAGGAAATATCCCGGACTGTGTGTGTGTGCGAAAATTTCAAGATGAGAGAGAGAAACAAGAAAATTGACAATTTAAGCCTCTTTGATATGGATATATCCAACTTCCTCCTCCTCCTCCTCCTCTTAAATTAGTATATATGAAGATGAGGTAGCTTATACACGATCAACTCTGGCCTGTCCATTCTGGCTTAGTAATTCAAGATTGTCTTTCAAAATCGACAAACACGTTCTATTCATTCCTATCAATTTTTCTTTTAAAATTACATGTGAGCGGACCTTATTTTTGTATTTGTTTAAGGTGACTGAATAGATATTTTTGTTTTTCTCCCCGCCAGATGGCGCCATTGCATTTTTTTATGACGAAAAGAACTAGAAACTAGAATATAGTTGGTGATAATTTTAAAAGTTTTTTCATGATGAATAATTTCAAAATAATTTTTTTACAACAATTTGAAGAAGAAAAAAAAAGAAAGAAAAATAAGATTTTCATGAAATATCAATGGAATTTTCAAACTGAACTATACAATTGTTTATTTTTTAAGATATTGCCATTAACCATTACCATTCTAGTTTTGAAAACAATTTGATTTTTTTTTCATAACATTTAAAAAAAAAACGTTCGCTTGACGTTTTTGCCTCCAAATTTTACATAGATGGCGCCATCTGCAGAGACAAAAACCAAATATCTATTCAGCCACCTTAAATTAACATAACCAAGCCAAAAATGTTTCGTGTATGAGCTACCTATAAGACACATACACGAAGATTTAAGTCGCATGTTTAAAGGGAGAGAGGGAGGGAGGGAGGAAGAAGGAGAGAGAGAGAGATAAATAGAGAGAGAGAGAGAGAGAGAGAGAGAGAGAGAGAGAAAGAGATAATTCTAATGAAATGATTTATAATTAATACAAGACACGCTCTATATTTTTTCTTATGGGATTCGCAGGGATTTGCTAAGAAATTAGGGAAGATGGGTGGGTGGGGGGGGGACTTATTTCCAGGGCCAAAGTCTCAGTTAACCTGTTCTTAGGGAGAGAGAGAGAGAGAGAGGATATTTAAAAGGGGGGATAAGGATGGAGGGAGGGCGATGTCCTCTCTCCTGGGGCCCGTTTATTGGAAACGGTTTTCATTCGCCACTCAAATGCACAGCCCCCCCCCCCCCACACCAAATATCCAATCCTCCTATTTTCTTTCTTTTAGTCTTCTGTTTTTTTATTTTAGCTAAATTAATCTGAAACGCTTTCTTCCAGACTCAAAATCAGTTCAGAAATTATGAGCTCATTTTCTTGAAAGAAGATAAAAAAAAACCTCCCAACCCACACATTCTTGAGAAAATTGATGAAATTTTAGAATTTTTTTTTTATCTTTAGCAGGAGGAAGTAGTTAATATAAATTTATTATTATTTTATTTGTAGCCATAGTAATATTTCCTCTTTTTTTTAAACAAAATAATAAGGAACTTAAAAAGAGGAGAGAGCGATGGAGAGAAACAGTTCATTAAAATTCATGTTGGGGACATTAAATTATTCAAATTTCATTTTTTTTAAAAAAATTAATAAATAAAAGAAAGCAGGTAAATTGAGATCATGTAACGAGATTAACTTTTTTAAGAGATGATTTTCGCATTTGAAAACGCGTCTGCGTAAAAGCCAGCCAGCCAGCCAGGAAGTGAGGGAGGCCTCTTTCTCTCCCTCCCTCCCTCCGTCTCTCTCTCTCTCTCTCTCCTCCCCATTTTTATTACATGTTTTAATTTTTTTGTAAAATTTTAATCATGTGTAAGTAAACATTTGAAGAAGTAAAACTTTTTTCATTACTATAATATTGCCGTTCATGAAGAAGAAATATTACGCGAAATTCGTAAACTCTGTCTGAACTACACATTATGGGGGTAGATTTTTATGTAAATTTGCACCAACTTTTGAGACCTGTGATTAGGATTCAATCGATGTTTTCAAAAAGTCTCACAGTCTCCTCACTGCAAAAAAAATGATTAATGAAAATAGGAATGATGAATAACTTTTTACATCTAATATTTGCACATATGCGCTAATTTTGAACAAGTGGCGCTGATCTCGCGCCAAACCGAACCACCACCACCACCACTTTCAATCATAAGATTCACTACAGCCAAGGATGGCAATTGGAAAAAAACAAATATTAAATTCCAATACCAATAAATTGCATATTTACGATTCCGATTTAAATACCAAAAAAACTATCGATTAAATTCCGATTCCGATTCCAATGCATATCCTTGCCTGGTTTACAGCAACCATAAATAGTAAACATTTAGCCTCCAAGCATGTGCGAGCGCGTGAGCGCCACCGCGCAAGGTTTTACACAAGAGGTTAAAATTAATCGAGATCTTTTGAAACATACTCGCGATTCCTCAATGATTCAATCTGAGAAAACTGAATAAGAGGCCCAAATTGAACAAATGCTAAACTAAATAAACACGCTAAACATTTTGCCAGTGGTTCAGTTTGGCGTTTGTTTAATTTGTGGCGCCTCTTTGAAAATGCACATGAGTGAATGGGGATTTCTGTTATTGTCGTTGATGGGGAGAAAGAAGGAAATGTGCAAGAAGAAGAAGAAGAAGAATTTGGTCCACCAAAAATAGTGAGACCAAATTACATTTTTTACGACTTTCTATGGGGACTCCTTAAGTTGTATATTGTGAGGCGGCGGTCGTTCCAAATAAAATAAAAAAAAAGTAGAAATTCATCCACGAAATGGAATGAAAATCTCCTTCCAACTCTCTTAAATTCCAGTCTGATGATGATGATGATGGCCATTGGCTAGCAGCAGAGGCTATTTTTATAGCATCCAATGCTGTTTTATATCGACAAATGGTCAATAGAAATTCTTTTTACAAGTTAAAAGTTATTCTTCTCAACATTATTTATTCGGTAGAAGAAGAAGAAGAAAAAAAAATGCTATTGTAAAGTTTACATACTGAAAGTATAGACCTATTCAGCAGTATACACAACAACAACTAAAGAAAAGTTTACAAAAACCATTTTCAAATGTTGTTTCTTAGTTTTAAATTTACTTTTCTCTACTATAAAATGAGATGTCATTTGGTTCATCGTTTCGAAAGAAGTAAAAATAAGATCCCCCCTAGAAAACAATTCCTCCCATTTCAATTTATTCCTCCTTTGAGATCCATTTTACTAGTGGACAATTTCATAAAGTGGTCCTCCTCCCATGTCCCCCCATGTTACAAAAAATAAAGGGAACTGATGTCTTTTTCAGTGGTGCATAACATAAGGAATACAATAGGACCTTTAAAAAAACATTGTTGATGTTGTTCTGTTTTTCCCAACACACAATGTTAGAAATGTATAAAATGGTAGGAATGGCATTTCTACTCTTCTTGTTTCATCATTCCTTCTTTCAATTTCATTTATTGATTGAGATGAGTAATGTCCATCCATTTCTGATTCTCCCCCCCCCCCTTTTCCTCCCGTGTCCTTCCCACTTTGGTTGAAATTTCTTTCTTTCTCTCATTTTTACCATCACTTTCACTAAGTTATCAGAAAACAAGAAAAATAAACCTAAAGTTGGTAGCTCTAAAACGAAATTAATGGACTAAGAATGATGATCATAGTGAGTTTTTTTTAAAAAAAACATCAGAAGTGCTTTGGTTTTGCTTTCTTTTACTTAAAAAGTAACAATACAATATATATATATATATATATATATATATATATATATATATATATATATTTCAACTGAATCCATTTTCAATGTTCATTTTCTATTTTCTAAATAATGAATCACATTTGTTTACTTCAGACTGTAAGAGACCTACATTAAGTCCATTGGGCAATGAACTGGCAGTTTTATGACGAAAACCCTCTCGGCTTTGTGGGTTTCATGGGTTTGGTGAGGCTTTTGAAAAACCTCTACCCATAGGACTACTGGTTTGCTTTGTGGGCATCATGGACCTATTGGGCTTTACAGGCCTGGTGGACTAGGCTCATCAATGTCATCATAAATGTTTGTGTGCAAAAAGTGAGGCAAACATTCTGCTCAAATTCCACTGAATTTTAGTGTATTTTAAACCTGTTTTAATTTTTTTTTGCAAAGTAGAATGTCACTGAATCGCCAAACAATTTGCAAAAAAAAGTTTCATTCTTTGTTATTCTAAAGAGCAACAAAGGTCTAAAAAAATGGTCAGTTTCAACTTTGAAAGTGATCCTATAAAAATAACAAGAGGAGGAGGGTATTTTGCAATCACTGTCATAACAATCTCTTTGTTGTTTATAGAGATAATATTTTTGTAGTAAATGACCGAAAAGTTGAACTTATTCTTCTATAACTGATTAAGACGCTTTCTTCAAGAGTGTCTCTCTCTCTCTCTCTTGTTATTTCCACATTGTGAATGAAGAAGATGGTTTCTATGTAAACGCAAACATTGCTCTTATCTAATTATATACAAGATGACCGACCATCTCAGGATTCCAGACGGGAGAACAATTTAGTATTGATTGATTGATTGATTGATTAGTTGTCAGTTCCATCACCCCTTTTAGACACACACACAAAATGTCTAACAGAGAAGAAAAACCGCGTCCACTTTTGTTGTTGTGTCTAATTAAATTAGATGAACACAAACATAAAAGGACCTCTAAAAAAAGACACTAATTAATAGTTGTTCACTTCAAGTTAGTCTCCAGTGTACGTAGGCTAACCAAAAAAAAATTCATTTTGTCAGCAAAATGCATTTCTTCATCCATGTTTTATTTCTGCTTTTTATTATTCAATTGATGCACATTCAAAGGGATAGAGATTAGGAGGAGGAGGAGGAGGAGGAGGAGGAGAGAAAAGCTCAAAACATCTGGAGCAGTTTGTGAATTATTCATTATGGAGAATAACTTTGAATAAGACTTCGATTAATGATGCCGAAAACGAACAGAAAAAGTTTTTTTTCTCCCGAATGCCTTGTTTCCACTGGGTCGAAAATTTCAACCTTTTGACACAGTTCAACTGTGGTGAAAAATGGAACTCACGTGGCTCCTGCCTGTGATATTGAATGGGCGGGCGCCACGTGTCTTCCGTTTTTCACCCGAGTTGAATTGTCAAAAAGATGAAATTTTCGACCCAGTGGAAACAAGACATAAAGCTCCTCTACCACCTTTGGATGCAATGAAACTTGCGATTTAATTTGCGACTTTAAAGCGGATTTTTTAGAATTTAAATTAAGTATGTTAAAATTTCATAAAATTGCCCTTTTATTAATGGAAATTGCTGTTAAGCATACTATTATATTAAATTCATCATTAAGACAAAATATTGAAAATTCTAACCCTAAGGCTCTTGACACACAGACCACTTTTTGACTGCAAAAAGAAGTCGCGTGTGTCGCCAAAACCGACCACCTTGAATGAATGACCACCATCTTTCCATAGAAAATACATTGCAGTTGAAAAGTGGCCAAAAAGTGGTGTGTGTTCCAACCCGAAGGCCCTTTAACACACAGACGAGTTTTGCAACATTTTTCGACTGGAAAAATGAAGTCGAACATGGTCTGTGGCTATTTTTGCAATGTATTTTCTATGGAAAAACCGTGTATGTGTTCGGTTTTGTCGACAACTAGACTTCATTTTACAGTCTAAAAGTGGTCTGTGTAGTCCAACCCTTAATGTTCTGAAGCCATCAAACCTTTAAACAAAAAAAAAAGAACTTTGATAGGTTATCTCTGAACATGACTATTATAAAGTAAAATATGAGAGAAAGGGTTGAAATATGCGTTAAGCTTCTAAAATTACTCAAAAAAAGGCAAATTTATATTGATTTTTGTTCTAAATCCAACGGCTGTTGTTGAATGTTGACGAAATTGGTGGAAATGTTGAGGGTGTATTTAAGTTTTTGGAACTGATTCCACATCCATCTTACCCTCGGCCCCCAAATCCCCTTTCCCTCCCTTCCTCCGGGTTCTCCCCCAATAACACACCCACATACACAAAAGTGAAAACACAATTTGTTAACTTCATATTCTCACATAGTAGAAAAATACACACAAAAAACATTCCTCCTCCTCCTTACCACGGGGACGACGGCATTAACGTGAAAATGTCATCATTAAATCGAATAAATCATTTTGGATTTTATTATTTGAAATGCCGCCGCATTAAATGGTCTTATCCATGTTTTTAACTTGCTTTTTTTTTCCTTTCTAGCTTCATTTTAATGAGTATTTAAAAGGGTTTTGGTTTTTCTACTTTTTTAGCATTTTTAGCAGCATTTAGGGAATTCCGCTCATCAAAAGTAAAAGGAGTTTCATTAAAAGTATAACGTTATTAAGATAGTTTTAATATGTAAACGGGGGCCTCTCGAAATCTTGATTATTATGCCTTAATCAGGTGCAAAATGAAGATAAATTAAAAGTATTTTAAAAACTAGAAGGGTAGCTCAATCACCTAAAGATAGTTTCCTGTTAAAAACATTTTAAATAAAAAGTTTATTTTGAAATCCCGTAGAAATATCTATGGAAAGAACAGGAGTATTTTTTTCGTTTTAAAAGATTTGTATGCCATGTTTAAAGAACGGAAACAAAAGTATATTTCGTGCTATCCAATGTTTCGTGCTAAGCTATATGTATTTTCGTTGAATAACGTTATTAAATAAAAAGTTTTACTTTGAAATCCAGCGGAAACAGTTTAACACAAAATTAAAAGAACAGTAAAATTCGAGTTCGAGTTAAATGAATTTCGTGTTAAAAGAAAGATTTTGATTGTCATTTTCAAAGGACCAGACTGACAAAAATATTACGTGTTATCCGATTTTACGTGTTAAAAGGTTTTCACTTTATATGACCGTCGTAAAACTTTTAATTCCTTTTAATCTTCTAGTTTTTTAAAAAAAGAAACTTCTTAAAATCAGTTTCCGATAAGAAGAAGGAACAAAGGTTATTTATTTTTGAACGTGGAATCTTTTCTAAAAGCTGATTTTCACCATTTCCACTTAATTAACTCCATCCGTACTTTTATTGCATTTGACACGAAATTTATGCTAAGTGTATTTGGTCATAAGATCAAGAAAGACACGTCTTATTGTGTCACTTTTGATGCCATGTTTCAAATTGTCATAAAAAAAAGAGCGGCGATTGTTTATTTTTATGACTGTCACAAACTCTTACACATTGTTGAGGTATATATATATATTTCAAGTGTTAAATAAACAAAGACAAACTTGTTAGTAAATGACCCGCGTCCGGTTTTGCTCCTTCCAAATGTTTGATGTAACCATGACAACAGTCTTTGTAACTGTACCATCCTCATCCTCATGTTACAAAATGTAACATCCATAGAATTCGAATAGGAGGTGAAGTGAGGGAGGGGGGGAGGGGTTACTAACGAGATGCTTCCTTCAATGATGAAACCAAGTTGAAATTTAGAAGTTGTAACAAGAGATGTAACAACTCCACCCAAAAAGTGGGGAGGAAAAAGGTCATAGGTCCCTCCCTCTCTTCAATATCTACTACAAACTACTACTATATAAATTTACATTACATTATATGAGACAATGTAATTTTGTTTCTCCCATTCACTTTCATTCCCTCCCACTTTTTCTGCTGTTTCTATATTATTCAATTGGAAGGTGTTAGCAGTGATTGCCATCTTTCAGGCGTTTTTCTCTCTCTTTCTCTTTCTGTCTCTCTCTCTCTCTCTCTCTCTTTTTTCCAAGGCTTTTTTTTATTAAAATGAATTCTAATAAAACAAAGGTTGACATAAAAGTAGATCTAGATAAAAGCAACAATCTTTTAGATGTAATTGGAAGAACTTATTAAAACACGGTTTCGGCGCTTTTTTTTTCTCTTAACAGAAACAACTTTTAAAAGAACTTCGAAATTTATTAATAACTGGAAGAAAATATTAAGGTGGATTTTAAAGTGTGAACATAGGCCTTTAGCAATCACGATTATTCTGTCTTTCAAGTGCAAAATAAAGAAAGAAGAAAAAAAAAAACAACTTGAAATGTGTTTTAGAAACTAGAAGGGTTGCTCAATCACTTAAGGGTATTTTTCAGAAGTTGATATCTTTCAAAATAAGCTTTTCACATGTCAGTTTGAAAATGACCCAACTTATCACAAAAAAACGACGAAATAATGAAAATTACTTGTTGTAACAACAATTAATAAAACAAATAAAATGTTTATTGCGTGTTTCCATTGGAAGGCCCTAAGGGGGGCTGGCCCTAACTATAAAGTGCATTTAAAACTTAAAACTAATCTTTTAAACCGCATTTCAAGCACTTTTATTTCAAGACAGACATTTAATATGAAAAGTTGAGATTGAAATTGAAGTTGCTGATGTTTTTTTTTTCTGTTATTTTTGAGTTTCAAAATAACAAAAGGCTAAAAGATTTCTCCAACAACTAAAATGAAACAAAAGGAATAATAATAATAAAATGTGGTAATCCAAAATAAAGAGAAAATTCTAGTTGTAATATATAAACATATTCTAGTCTGCTATAAAAAGGGGCAAACCCAAGTAACCAGAAAAATAAGAGAAAACCCCATTTCATTTAATTGGATATTCTTTATTTAATGTGTGTGTCTAAAACCAGCATCTTTAAGAAAACTTAAACAAGAAGACGAAGACGAAAACGAAAAAATGTCCCCCCCCCCCCGCCGGCCTTCTCTTATTCCATCTTCCACTAATGAAAAATAAATTGTGTGACGTCACTGGTATCCCCGCTCTCTCTCTCTCTCTTTCTCTCCATTTCTCTCTTTAGAACCAGCTTTAAAAAGAGAAATTCAAAGTTGGTTGGATACTAGAAGAGTAAAAAGAAATTTTCATAACGATATCTTTCAACGAGAGCAATCTATGGCAATTTGAAAAATGATCCGCCCTCATTATTTTCATTTATTATATTTTATCAAAAGAAATTGCAATCAGATTTTCCAAATTTGAAAAATATTATCATGATAATTGTTTTACATTATCTTATTTTTTTTAGTAAATATGTTATTTCCAAACACATTTGTTCGTGATGAAAAAGAATGAAAAGGTCACTTTGAAAAGTTGGAGAAGAAGGAGGAGGACCCACTAGGGGCCCCTACTATTCACTTTCTTAACAGAGAGATCATTCATTTGTTAGAAAGAGAGAAAGAGAACTCTTGAGGGATGAAATGAAAGGACAGGCACTTATATAAAAATAGATAGTTCTCTTACATACTAGAATATGAGAGAAAAAAAATACTTCAAAAGTCTTTTTTTCTCTCTAAAACTACACTTGAGTCTTATTTATTTTAGTTTTTTTTTCTCTTCTTTTTTTTTTTTTTTTTTGAAGCTTTTGTCGACTTGAGTAAAAAAAAGAGATATTTTGAAGGCAAAACGAATCCATTATAATGTATACCAAAAGAGAAGAAATGTTTCTAACATTTTAATAGTAATCTGTTTATATTTTTGTATAAAAATCCCGAGAACAATTTAACTGAAAGCAAGCAAAATAGGCCCTAGTAGAAGTTCACTTTTCAATGGCTTATTTTGTAAGGACCTCCTTTTTTTTATTCAGAAGCCAATTGCTAGTTTTTTCTTTTATTCAGTGATCAAAATTTGTTTTTATTTCATTGTATTTTAAGAAGACGAAAAAAAAAAATAAGTGTTCTTTTGAAATTCTTAGAGAGAACAAGTTTAGTGAAAAAACAGGATCACTTTATGTTGTATTAATGCTTTTTTTTTACTTTCATTTATTTGAAAAAAATTTGTTCAAGTGTAATATAAGTCCATTGCGAACTCACATTTTCAGATGATTTTATTAGATTATTATGGATAAAAAAAATAATGGCTTTAAATTTGAAACATATAAAAGATGAATGTTATATAATTTGAAGAAACAGAGAGGAGTTTTGACTGAGTCCATCTCTCATAATCATGAGGGTTGGCTGGTAGAGGCTAGCTTTTAGAGGATATCTCATCCTCAATCCTCCAGGTTTAGAATAGAGGTGGGGGGAGCCAACAAGAAAATGAAATCGGCGCAGTGATGGCGCGTAGAAAAACCTGCGGCGGTCGGCGCAGCGCAATGTACTTGCATAAAAAACTAGTGTTGTGAAAATTAAAAATGATAAATATCGTATTGTTTCATGCTTATATCGATATTATCGTATAGAAACTAACGAAGTTTTTTTTTCTCCTTTAACCCATTTGCTTTCGGCGCAGGGTTAATCGGCGGCGGCGGCTGCGTGACCTTTAAAACTGCCTTAAATATACATAAATGTCTACTAATGAGATGTTGCTCTCGTTGCGATCCTTGCAGCTAATGCATTGCATACAGTATTACAAAAAAATGACGTCACTACCATGATGTATCACATTGCCTTGTGGTACCAGTTATGACGTAATTTTTCTGTAATGCTGTATGCAGTGCATTAAGCTGCAGGATCGTAACGATATCGTGAAACGTAATTTTCATCCCAATACAGTGGATTAGGGAGCATCATACTCATCCAATCATATTAACTAGAAGCACTGTTAGCCTCCACCTCCAAGACCCCTCTCCTTATCGTCTTGAAAGATGCATTCGTGTGAGATGATGGAACAACAACCGGAATTTTATGTGGAATAAAAAGGAAAATGGGGAAAGGAAGATATAAAAAAGATAGCAATATTTATCTTGTTAACTCTTTAAAAGTTGAAACTTTTATGCAGATAATATAATATAAAATCGATAATAAAATCATATTCCATGTATTAAATAAAAACCCCCCTTTCCTCCCATACAGCCACCCTTAATACAAGATTATATAAGGGTCCTTGAGGGTAAAATGCCTGATGGCCCATTAGAAATATTTGAAAAGGTCCCTGTGGACAATGAAAATCAAAAATCAAAATTCTAAAAGTCTCTCTTTTGCTATAAATATATTTTTTTTTTTTAAACTTAAGATTAGTTTTTCATTTTGTTTTTAATTCGTTGCTCGTTGTTATAAAATATCGCAATTTGATGCTAAATTAAATTTGTTTTAATAAATGTAGTGCTCAGCATATATCACCATTGTTTCGAATGAAACAGCATATTTAATTAAGTTTTCATATGAGAAAACATAATGAAAACGTTTTCTAAACTCCATTCATACAACTTTTGTAAATAAAAGTTTAACAACCTCTTTTCTTTTTGTTTTCTTATATTTTTCAATACAATTAGAATAGCAGAAGAAGAAAAAACCAACAAAATTTAATTAATGAGCCAATTTTTTTCTTCTTCTCCTTTTTAAACCACATCAAGTTTGTGTTTTATATTTAAATGAAGTTAATGAACGAGAGAAAAGCCAATACATATACATGGAGGTAACTCAACTAACCGCTCTGCCTATGGAAGATTCCATGCCCTAGATGAGTTTAACCAATAGATGGCGCCACTTCTACTTAGAGCTTAGGGTCGTATTCTTAATGATTGTTAAGTCAAAGAGTAAATCTGAACTCATCAATGTTTGATGGACAACAGTTTCTTGTAAAATTTAATGAGTTCCCATTTTAATTTGGCCACAGAACCATTTTATAACCTTTAAAACATTACAGAACCCTAATAGTGTGCAGCTGGTGAAGTGTAACAGCACCTCCTGGTGGGTTAATTGAGAACTAGCATACATAATCAGACAGATTCGTAAACTGGAATAATAGTAAAAATGTTTTCCCGCTATAGTAGTGCTGTTAACATCAAATTGTTCTACAATAAAAAAATTTACAAGGGTAATTGGTCTAAGGCATAAGGTATTAAGCAGTCATTAAGAATATGAACCATTATTTTTACTCAGTTACACCACTATTCACTGGTTACACCAAGGGTGCCATTGAGAATAACTACCTTTGTCGCACTGGTAGAGATGCATTGTATGAGGCTTGTAGCCACTGGCATCGATCTATGCCCTGAAACGTGCATGTCATCTCGACTGACGTCATCTTACTTTCACTTGTTTGCTGCACGTGCACATGACTTTGGTGTTTTTTTTTTCCAGTGAGGGTTGGTGGTAAACCCTCACTAAAGGTATTAGGAAAGATAAAAATCGACAGTCCCAAATGCCGTTAAAGAACCTATGCTTTTTTGTCATTCTCAAATGCAACCCCTTATACATTATAAGAGATGCCAATTTCTCTGTACATATATAGAGAAAGAAAATGGAAGATAAGAGGAATAGCTCACTCACCGAAGATGTTTTTCTCTAACATGGAGTTGAGCTACCTTTATATGTATATCTCTTGCCAGAAAAAAAAAGTGATTTCAAGCAAGATTCCTTTTTTGTTTTGAATGTTAAACTATATTACCGCATTTCTAGTCGTCTATTTCGTCCTTCTTGCAATCCCTACAATTTGAATACAAAGTGAAAAGTGAAATACCCGACTATAAATGCAACAAAAACCCTTACAAGACCATTTTTGAGTTTAAAGTGAAATTTTCATTTGAAGAGATGAAACCAAATTAGAATTGAAATAGAAACCGCCTCCGCCCTTTCTTTTTTATTTTAGTCTGTTTTTCTTTAATTGAATTCGTTTTTTTTTTTTTTGAAACAACTCTCGTAAAACAAATCATCTTTTAAAATAAAAAAATTCTATTTACTCAATAAGAAAACACACTCATTCTTTCAAATGGAATTGAATGGGGCCCACATTAGATAATATAAATAATAAAAAAGGAACCTTAAAGGTGCTATTTTTATTGGCTGTTTTAAGTGTGTGTGTGTGTGTCTATATATTATGGTCCTTAATAATGATGATAGCTTTGAATGTAATTAAATAGACTCATAACATGTGAATGGTATGTGTGTCTACAATATATATTGTAAATAATGTAATATCTAAGAACATACTGTGTGATCCCATTTATTCTCATATATAAAAGACATAAATGTATATTCTAAAAAAAATTCAACTACCTTTTTCTTCTTTCTACGCAATTGAACGTTTTCTTTAAAAAAAATTGTGTGTGTATTTGTGTGCGCGTGCAGTTTTATTTGTGCGTGTTCACTGTGTGTGTGTATTGGCCCTATGTAGAGTTATTTTGGAGGAAGAGGAGGAGGAGGAGGGTTTGCTTGGGTTGTATGTTGAAAAAGCACATTTTTAATTTCAAATTCCTTCGTTTTTTTCCTCGAGAAAAAGAAATAAAGTGGAGAAATATTGAAGGCTGGGTGGGATATGTATTTTTTATTTGTAAGAAGAAGAAGAAAGAAAAAAAAAGTTTTGTGAAGAAATCTTTAAGGAAATGATGCAAATTTAAACAGCGTGAAATCTTATAGAATTTCGTAAAGGGAATTTTCTGAATAGAAAAATACAAACCAGAAAGGAAGGAATTGGGAATGAGGGTTGGGAACCAAAGGGGAGTTAGAAGAGGGATATAGGGGGGGGGAGAATATATAATATTCGACAACCAATTTCTCTCTTTGATATGAAAGAGAGTGAAAAAAGTACATTCATCGCTGCAAAAAAAAATGTTTTTTCCTTTAAATATTTAATAATGATAATAATAAACAAAAGAATTTAATATTTAAATAGAAAGTATTTAAAAATCTTCGGTAAAATACGATGACGGAACCTTAATGGTGCATTCACACTAGGCTGGTTTATCAGCTGCTGGTTGCTGCTTGCTGGTTGTAGCCAGCTAGCAGCACAGTGTGAACCGCTGCTGCTTTCTCCTCTCATCAGCGGTTGGTGAAGTTGAACATGTCCAACTTTTGCAGCTACCAGCTGGTCATGTGACTCCCTTCCTGCTGCTACCAGTGTGTAACTCCACTGCTTGGGTTGGTTGTTGTTAGTTTGTGTTTTTGCACGAAGCTGATTGGATGACTTGCGCTGCTAATACCAGCAGTGACTGGACAAGTGTGAACCCAAAGCAGCCACTGCTTGCTGTTGCTGCTAATAGCTAGCAGCAACCAGCGGCTTGTAAACCAGCCTAGTGTGACTGCCGCTTAACGAATCTTAAGCTAGTTTTAAAATTTAAAGTGTAAAAGCCCCTCAAAACTGTGGTTATATTAATATCTTTCAGAAGAGCAAAATTTAGAAGATCTTGAAAGTGCTTTAGAAACTAGAAATGTAGCTTAATCATTTAAAGCTATTTTCATGCTTTTAAAAAGCTTTTTTTTTAAATAAAGCTTTTTATAAGTGTTTGAAAATGATCCAACTGACAATATTTTTCTTCTATTTTTGTCTAGAAAAAGTTGATTTTGAAAGATCTCAACATGATAATACTTTTAAATATTTGAACTATCCTTCTAGTTTCTAAAGCACTTTTTAATTTAAAAATCAGCTGTTCATAAACCATCTGAAACTAAAAAGAAGTCACTATTATAATAAAAATTAACTTCAAAATTAACCAAATTTCACACAAAAACTGCTCTTCTAGAATCTAGAATCGGATGCGCCACCAAACGACATCTAAAAATAAAAATAATCTAATAAAAAATAACTAAAGAGATAAATACTAGAATACTTAATTTTGAAGGTTTTTTTTTTAATTTTATAAATGATTTATTTTTTATTTTAAACATTATTTTGACATTTTTTTCTTAGGTCTTAATCATGAGACATCAATGAGAAACTTGTGAAGCTTATTGTCTCTCTTGAAGTAATTGAGTTACCCTTCTAGTTTCTAAAACAATTTGAAATTTCTCTTAACATTTATCAATGACTTTTATTTTAAACATTATTTTGACAATCCTTTGGTTAAGTGTGTTGTCATCATTTCAATAATTACAAGAGCCGCCAAATTTCCTTCTGAAATTTCGTCTTTTAGAACAGCGTTAATTAGTAATATTATCTAATGACACATTTCTAACGCCTTTAATTGTGTCATAATACGAAATAAAAAAAAAGTGTGGATAAAAGAATTCAATGAAGAATTCGTTTGAGGTTGAAGGTGTTGGGGGGGGGGGGGGAGTCTATGAAAATAATAAAAAAAGGGCGACACTTGAAGCTTCTCATTTTGAAAATGTGAAAAGCTCAAACAGTTGAATGAGTTCAACTGATAAAAGCTAGTAGAAATATAGGGTTATTTTATTATCTGTTTTGCTATTATATAGAACGGATAATGATCAGATGATGATGATGATGGTTTTTTCTCCAAATGATTCAATTATTGATCGATTAGAAAGAAGAAGAAAAAAAAACCGGTTTTAGGTCATGTCATCTTTATGCAAGACAGAAACAAATGGCAACACGATAGAAAAGCATCGCAATTTTGAAATAGACCCAAGTTGTATTTTAACCCCCATTTATACTTTATAGGGGTTGGGTTCCTCTCTATTCTTTCTGGTTGCCAAATGGGCATTTAGCCCAAAAATAACTCTTCTTCAGAGTTTCTTCTTCTTCTTCAGAGAGAGAGAAAAAAAAAGGAGATCTTCTTATTTATTTTTGTGAATTGAACGATTTTATTGATTTTATAGGGGGATGGCGGGGGGGGGGGGAGAAGATGAGATTTCTAAGAAATTGATCAAAGATTAATGAGGATTGTTTGTAAGAAAAACACGTAAACTTAAAGAGTAATTCAAATGAAATTAACTTTTGACACACACCTGTAAGTGATTTTTCTCTTTTCATTATTATTATTACCTTTTGTCCATTTCTAAGCCACCTTATGTGTGGAAATGGTTCTCCTGAGGCCTCACATTCTAAGTGAAGTTCCAGTCCATAGCTCACATTGTAACCCTTTGGCCATTCCAAAATCCTCACAGGAACTAATTGAAAAACACAAAAGTGAAAATTAAGATGGTTTTATGAATGAACAGGTGATTTTTCGAACTTTAATCATTCTATCTTTCAAAAGAGCAAAGTATTTTAAAAACTAGAACAGTAACTTAATCACTCAAGAGTATTTTCATGTTGATATTTTTCAAAATAAGTTTATTTTAAAATATATCAACGTAAGAATATTCTGAAGTGATGGAATTACCCTTCTAGTTTTCTAAAAACACATTCAAGTTTCTTTTCATTTTGCACTTTAAAGACAGGAGTTCGAGAGACGCCTTTTTATAATTAAAAAAAAACTTAAACATTCTTAGCTAATTATAATAGAAGGCCCCCTTAAAAGGTGGCAATCACTCAAAACCAACATTTTAATTACAAATTCAGTACTTGATGGTGAAGTAATTTACCTAAAGTGATGTACTTAAATTTACTGAATGAATTAACTGACTGGCTAATTTACTAAATGACTTACTTAGACCTGGGGGTTAATTACAATATGACATTAAATTGTCATATTTAGCTCAGTAAACCTTAACTGTCACAAAAGCAAATTACAAGAGAATATTTTCTCAATATTCTTTCTGTCTATCAGGTGCAAAATGAAGTGAAATCTGAATGTTATTTAGAAACTAGAAAGGGTAGCTCAATTACTCAAAAGTATTTGAATGTTGATATCTTTCAAAATAAGCTTTTATGACAGCTTAATACAATTTTTTTAAAAAATTTTCTCTAGTAAAATGTTTATTTTGAAAGTTATCAACATGAAAATACTCTCAAACTAAAAAGTGATTGAGCTACCCTTCTAGTTTCTAAAACACTTTTAAGTTTCTCCTAATTAAGAGTTACAAATTCAGATGTTCATTAAATCTTGGATCTTAATGTAGGCATAATTTTTCTCATTGCCTAAAACACTATATTAATTGTGCATCGATTTAGTGGTTGTATGCACATTGACTAGTGAATCTATAAAATGACTGCGGTTTCTTTTTCTTCTCTCTCCTCCCACACACACTTTGGCTAAGTTCTGAATGAATATTATCGATTGATTTGGTGTTTTCTAGCAAAACATTGCATGCACCATTATATTTATGACAGTTGAATAAGAAGATAACTAAACCCCATTGTTTAACACATTATCATCACAACCAAAGAGAAGAAGACATGTAAATATATATCCATATCTCTCCTTCTCTTCCTATATATATACAGTACATGTATATATGGGTTTCTAAGTAGTAAAATAAGCGAAACTCCCTGAATATTTCCTTTTTGAAACAAAAATGGTAATCTCACACATGTAATGAGTGTATGGGTGTTTTAATGATCATTTTTTTTCAACGGAGTGAAAGACTAAAAGACGAATGATGTGTTAACATGAATCTCCATATTACATCATGTAGTCTAATGTGTTTTTTTCCTTTCCTTCTTCTTCTTCTTCTGTGTATGTGTGTTGGAGGCTATTATTTTTTGTTAAGTTTCAGACTCAGAGAGTGCGAAAACATTTCGATCACCCGTTAAAAAGATGATGATGATGATGATGTGTATTTGTATAACAATATCAAAGCAAATGTTTCTCAATCTGTGGCCCCAAGTTCCAATTGTGAAGTAATCATTATGAGCAACTGCAAATATGTTTGTTTTTTCTAATTAAAAAAAGGCTGGTTAGAGGCTAGACATCTGGTTACTATCAGTTGCCAACTAGAATACTTCTAGCCTCTAACCAGTGTTTTTGATTGAAAAAAAAACATAATTGTTGGTTGATCTAAACGAGAATGTCACCTTACAACTGGCATTTGGGCCACAGGTTGAGAAACATTTGCATGATATTGCATAGAAATCCGAGCCCTAATGATGATGATGATGATGATGATATTCTAATATCTATGTGTGTGTGGAAAAAAAGGGAGGGGTAGGTGATAGTGGCCGGGAGGGGTTTGTGTATTTCAGTGAGTGACACTGTTGTGGTAAATCGATCACAACTTGAAATTAAGTAAGCATGTCTCCATCTTCCCCCCCCCCTTTTCTCCCCTGTCTTCCCCCCATTTCTGCTGTGAATGATAAAATAAGGAATAGACAAGGTTTTCATCTTATGGCTTACTAAAAATATGTGTGCGAGACACACAAAACTTAAGAGACCTAAAAAACGCAGAAACATTTTTCCTTATCATGTCTTTTAAAGAAGACATCAGAAAAATACTGAACGAAACCAAAAAAAAATTTACTTTAATATTATCATAGGGCTCAGATTTTTATAGGGCTCAGATTTTTATGCAATATTCAAACAAATGTTTCTCGCAACAAAAAAAGAGGTGCTTAGAAACTGAACGCACCCATTGCTACTGTGATGCTGCTTAATGCTGCTGATATGGACTTTTATGTCCCTCTGCCATAGGCCTATTTGGCTGCTAGCAAGAGTACTAATTGTAATTGTAATTTTAGAGTCGAAATAAAATATGATTTAAATCAGATTTATTTTAAATTTCATAAAATTTCCCTTTTTAAAAACTGAAAATCCATTCATGACAAAAGTGTCCAATCTGTTTAGCACATAATTATAAGAAATCCATTTCATAAAAGAAAAATCCTGAAAAAGAAAAAAATTTAAAATGTGATTTAAATCACTTCATTTTTATTTCGTTGATATTTTTTTTTCAAATCACGTTGATTTTAATGAGGAGTAAAAAATCATTTGATTTAAATCAGCTACGTTGTGTTTAAAAAATAAGGTACAGTCCAAACAAGCCCTTAAAACATTTTAATAAGCTCAGCCCACCACCAAGTTTATCAGGTCCATGAGGCATACAAGGTCCATAAGGCTATATTTTTTTGCAAAAGTCCAAGAGGCCCACGAAGACACAATGGGGCTTTTGTTCATAAAATTGCCAGCCCCCCTGCTATGTATGTGGCATAATAAGAAAATATAAAAATATTAACAATCCTTGTTTGCAATTTAATCTGTGAAATGGAGAGAGTCAAGAAAAGTAGAGAAAGAAATGAAAAACACGTCCATTGTTATTTTTCCAAAATCTCTTTTGTTTTTTTTAGGGGTGGTGGTGGAGGAGGATTTTTAATGATTCCCCCGCTTTTAAGGAAATGAGTGTCATTTTACACGTCTAATAATATATTCCCCCTACATTGCAACACATTGCAACTTAGATAAAAATAAAACCCCCCAAAAAAAATCTTTCTTGTCTTCCCTAAACACAAACATATAATGTATTGACATCAATCTCTTTTACGCATAAAAGTCTTTTTGCCGATCTTATTTCCTAACGAGTTGAAATTGATTTTCAAACACCCTTAAAGTAGGTTTCTTCTTCTTCTTTCTCACATTAAATGAGCTTAACTTTATTTTTTGCGCCTCATTTAACTTTGTTGGTGAAGTTTTTTTTGTTGTTGTTGAAGCTAAAATGCAAGCAAACAACAACAAATAATACAAAGAAAATAGCGAAATATCAACAAATGCCAACACAACAACATAAAGGGTCGGTTCCACACGATGTGTGAACAATTGTCACATATTTCGCACCTTTGAACCTTATTGCACCAGGGTTCCAAACACAAAATATAGAAAGGAGAGTTAAAAGAAGTTTCATTTTAAAAAAAATGACTCGTTATTTCTGTTATGACCATAAAGTGCTAGCCTCTCGCCAGGATTCACTTTATAAGTTCTTTATTTAGTTTTGACATTGACTCTAAACAATGCAATCTTTTGCGTGATTTAGCTCTAAACAGCAGTAGTGCCATCTATTGGCTGCACTCAGCCATGTAACTGGAAACTTTATAGCTGAACACAGATAAACCCCTAGGAAAAAGGCGCACTCTTCACACACTGTGCGCAAAAAACTCAAGGTAAACATATTTGACAAGTGCGAAACTGGCCTAATAGTGGCTAATACCTTGTTTCCATTATAAAAGTTAACTGCAGTTAAAATGATAACCTCAATTAAACTTTGAGTTGAAGCAAATATGCATCAATTCTAGCTCTTATTTCTTTAATAAGCTTTGGAGGACCATTTCTATTTATACCAGGGTTTCTAGTAAGAATTCTATGTTGCAATAAATACCCTTTATTCTCTGTAGTTAGCAGTCATTCAAGAAAAAACTGTATTTATTTTTATTTTTTTGTATTCGAAATGAGGTATAATAGTGCCTAGCATTAGAGGACCTTGACTCATCTTTATTCTGTACATGCGGAACCTAACCGAACTTAACGTCACCTAAAAGAACTACGCAAGTACAGAATAAAGATGAATTATCAAACTCCTCCGATGCTACTATAATAGTGTGCAGTGTGCACGGCGAAAGTTTTCAGGTTAAAATGTTAAAACACACCAAATGCCACAATGGCCAATAGGCGCGCTCTGAAGTACCATTTAAACCAGCAGGACTACCATCATTATCATCACCATCATCATCATCACACTGATGATAATGATGATGATTCTACCCTATTACCTAACTCAAGTGTACCTTAAAGATCTCCCAATTGATTCTTATTCTGTAGTTTTCTGCTACTGAATCAATTCAGAATTTTTTTTTTCAAGAAAAGTCAGAACTTTTTTTTTCTTTTTCTTCTATACAATTTCCACAAATGACACCATTGAAAAATGGATGCAGATGTAGAAAAAAAAGGAGAATACTCAACTCAACAGAATCCTTTATAGTTATATTTTTTTTTACTTATAGTATTGAGATGATGATGGAAGTTGGGGATTTTCTCAACATTCAAATATGTCTGTAGGACTACATATTGTACACAATAGATACACAAACAAAAGATAAGAAAGAGACAGAGTATGAATGAATAAGTAGGCTGCCACCGGGCCTTAGACATGTGTATTTCGGAGACCCAATAGCCCTTTTTTTAAAGCTTCCATTTCTTCTTTTTCTTATCGATTTGTCCCTCGAGTGATATGATGGTGACAGTGTGTTGTTGTTATTGTTGTTATTTGTGCGTACTCAACCTCAAAACAAAGTTAGAACCAATAGAAAAATGGACCTATAGTCTTAATAAATGAATGGGATAGAAATTGCCTATAAAAAATGAAACGCTAATAATTAATAGATGCTTATTTTTTTAGTGGAAATCTAATTTTGTAGCCTTTAATTAATAGGTTTGGAACAGATGTTTTTTTTTCTTCTGAACTGTTGAAAAGGATTTTTTTTTCTTCCAAAAAAAAAAAAAAGAAGTGTGTTCACGGTTGCTCACTCATGCATTTTAGTTGTATTTGTGTGTCTGTATAACACTGGTGAGAAACATATGTACAATTGTACAAACACACATATATATTCCAATAATAAATGGAATAAATAATTTAAAAGCTTGGGCCCAGCCTTCAAGTAAAGAAAGGTTCTTCAGATTGAAGAAAAGTTTTGCATAAAGCTGTCTACAGACGATCAATTCTAGCTTAACAATTCTTGCTTGTTAGTACTGAATTAAGCCCATTAAAAGACGAAGTAGTGTAAGTCGTTTACAACAGATTGAGAGGTATAAATATGGTTGGGGGTCACTACAGCTACCAAGGCTCATAAGAGCTACTAGGGGGAGAACAGCTACTTGGGTCACTACAGCTACCAAAAAAATATAACCATTTCTTCCTAACCTAACCGAACCTTACCTAATGAAACCTAACCGAACCGAATCTAACCTAAACTAAACGTATTGATAAAAAAAGCCTATATTTTTTTGGTAGCTGTAATGACCCTTGGTAGCTGTAGTGACCCTTTTGATAAAAAAGGTCTATATATTTTTTTGGTAGCTGTAGTGACCCTGGTAACTGTAGTGAGCCAGTCCCGGAAATATCTGTGCTCCCCCTAGTGGGAGCTAGGAATGCTCGATTCTGATAAGATTAATTGGAGAATTGATTTTGTTTTAGTTTCGATTAACCGTCTAAATGGAATCGATTCTAAGGCTTCCGATTAATCGTATGAACCAAATAAAAAAATCATCTAGGTTTTCTAGATAAGATTTTTCATTCGATTTTTTCTTTCCCCAAAAAAAGTTTTTTCTATCTAAATTATACTATTGAAGTGACAAGACAGGATTGTCAAGCCAGAATTGATCGTCTGTACCCAGCTTTAAACTTCATTTTTTTTTTGTCGTTCAATGGAGCAGAAGAAATGTCGTCGTATTAATATTCTAATTTTTATAAAAGAAAGAACCCTCGGTAATTATTAATTTAGACATGTTGTAATTTACAATGCAAAGTGTAGAGAGAGAGAGAGAGAGAGAGAGAGATAGGACTATAATAAAATATTATAATGAGAGAGGGAAGGAGACTAATAGAAAGTTGTGTTCATGTTGTATAGAAAACAATTGCAAAGTTTGGTTGTAATGGTTAAAACGCTTACTAATTGGATGTGTCTTGTCTAATCCATATTTATTTATGAAAACCCGGTCCACCACCATTAAAACCCTTGGCTTTTATTTTAGACACAGGATTATTATCAAGGCTCACATATATAGAAGCCATATTTTACGAGTACACTTTCTATTAATAGTGTTGGCTCTACTTTGAGAAAAAGTACCAGCTTATTTAAAAGCCAACTACTTATTATTACGAGTAAACCCGTCATGCAAATTGCATCAAATGAAAATGACTATTAACAGAGTTTGTATACTTCGGCTATGTATAAGAAAAATCCGCTTATAGAAAATAAGTACAAATTTTGAAGCAAATGAGTGTATGTAAATGGTATTCCCAAGTTACGTTAGCAGTGCCACGTATCGATTGGCCTTGTAAACCCAATTGAAACACATAGGAATTCATGGGATTCAACTCACGTGGGTTTTTTGACTTTAACCTCCGGAGCGAATTGAGGACTGACTGCAAACGCTTAAAGTGTTTTGACGCCATAATAGAGCACCTTTATATATATTGTAAAGTTTTGTAATGTAAGCATATTGGGAAGAAGTTTTTATTTTACGTTTTAATGACTTTGATGATTTTTTTTCCGGGATTTTTCTCTAGTATTTTCAGGTACATTACTAGGAAACCTTTTAATTTGATATATACATTATGTGAAAGTTTGTTTTTGTATAGGCGCAATTGAAATCCCCTACGCCTATTAATATATACTGTACAATGTAGTAGATTACAAGAAGTTTGAAATGATTCCGGTTCCTTTCTCAATGACATTGGTTGAAACTAATGGCTGCTTTTTTCCATTCTAATTGCAGTTTTGCAAATGTGTTCCAAATGAAGTTGAAACTTCCATTTCAAAACCACTCTAAAAACTAACGAGATTGAAATATATTGTAACATAATTTAATTTACACGAAAATCTCTCTCTTCCTCTTTGTTTTTAAAAAATGTCACCATTTTCGGGTCCAACTTGGATTCGAAATTTGAAAATGGTCCAACAGAAATGACAGCGGCTGTATTTTATTTTAAAAGAGTCAAATGACTGTTTTTTTTTATGGCGAATTGCCTTTCTAATAATAATAACAATGTAAATATATATAGAGAGAGAGACTTCATTGGAATGCTGAAATCTGTTTTGTAGCAGAAGAAATGTCATGTTACAGACACTTTTTTTTTGCATAATTATTTAATTTATCTGTTGTTGCATATTAAATAAGAACAACATTGAATTTGTGAACTAAAACAAAGAGAATTACAAAAAGAGAGAGAGAGAGAGAGAGAGAGAGAGAGAGAGAGAGAGAGAGAGAAAACGCCGGAATGGATGATACTGTATTTAACAAAATTCACTTTTCTATTATAAATTCTTATAAATATTCTCGATGAAGTCCTGTGTCATGTTCAGAATTTCCGAATTTTCAACTTTCCAGTCCACTGAAAAATATGCAAATGAATGAAAAAATAACAATGGCTGGAATAGACGAAGTCTTGGTCATCAGCATCTATAGAAACAACAGGCATTTAGAAATCGGGACGAACACAAGTTGGTTCCGCCCATTTTATGACGAACGCAACTTCTAATTGGGGTTGGTTATGTAGTCTGACGTCACATGCTCCGCCCTTTTCAACGTTGAACCATACAACAAACCAATTAGAAATTGCCGGTCGGCATAAAAAGGGCGGAGCCAACTTGTGTTCGTCCCGATTTCTAAAAATGCCTGTATAGAAATATCACTGTCAACCACGACGCCTACTGTCAATTGGCCTAGTTATTAAATCGTGCATTGTATACAGGAAATGAAGACATACTTGTCTTGCAGACTTCACTTGGGATTTTACTCCGTTCAGTTCACATGAAAAGAATTCTTGAATTTGCAGTTTCATAACTTCATCATTTTTTTGCGATTTAATACTCAAAACTGAATAAAATCTAAATCGATTTTTACCAATAAAATCGTTCACGTTGATTTAACATTTAAACTCCTTCCATACTTGTTAGGTTAAATTGTAATAAATGCTACAAATTACTAAATTTAATCAATTAGTGATTTGTGAGTATATTTTTCATTTGACAGTTGATTTATCTATTATCTGAAAGAAAAATAAAATCGGATATCCGTTATCCGCGGATAGTAAAATTCACTATCCGAGAGGCGTCACTAGTTAAACTTAATTATACTTCAATGGGTTTTATTTTATGCCAGTACTTTTACAATTATCCTTACAAATTAATTAATTAGTCACAACTAATCATGAAGATCGGAACACGTGTTAAATTGATAACCAATCGTTAACATTCACTGTCCATCTCCACATAGAGAGAGAGAGAGAGAGAGAACTAATGAATTAAAATGCTAGAAACGTAATTCCTGGAATGTGATGAGAAGAACAGTTTGGAACGGATGATGATGATGATGATGGTTCTTTTCCTTCCTTTTTTATCAGCAAGAGACAAACAGAAACAATGAGTGGGGAGGCGGGGGAAAGGGTGGGTGAGGAGAGAGGTCAGATTGGTCAGTTGCTTGAATCTTGCTTTCTTCAAATGGTCTTGTGCTTTCTTCATAAGTTCCACCAGAGTAATCTTTACTTTCTCTCTCTCTCTCTCCCCAGTGGCAAAAAAGAAAGTTTGAGTCTTGTGTTAGTTGCAATGCTTTGGTTCATCCTAGGCTCCCGAACTCATTTGTATGGATTGGTCGACTTGTGTGTTTGTGTGATGGTCACTCTACAAGAAGATTTCATCCATTATTACTCCCTCTATCTTGCTGTTTCTCTCTCTCTCCTTTATGAAACCAGAAAAAAAGCAATATAAGCAAGAGTCCGTGACTGTGACTATTGCAGTCAATGGCATTGTACATAGACTGTAACAATAATTGATTTGATACTTTGACTTTTTTTTCCATTTCGTTTGACAACTCTGCAAGTTGAACGGTTGTGACACTTTCTCGTGTACTCCTCCACTGTCCAATATCAAGTTGTCCAGCAACCAACCATTTTATTATTATACTTGTGTGCATCTCTTTTTCAGCCACTCCATCCCTCTGCCACGCTCCCTGACTCTTGTCTCTCTATCTCTCTCTTTGCACTAAAATGACATTACGTCAAAAGTTTTGTCACGAATTTCGGAACAACTTCAGTATAAAGTGGCCCCCCCCTTTTCAAAACCCATCTTTCTCCTGTGGTCTTTTTTTTTCTTTCTTGAATCTTTGATCGTTGTGACATTAATTCATGTTGTGGGTTTAAATGGCGTGGGAACATTTGATGGGCTGGGATTTGTTCCAAATCTCTTTTTTTTTGTCTCAGACTCTTTATTTCAAAGAAAGAGAGACAAACATAAAAAAATCTAGTTCCAAACTTTATCCCATTTTCATCTCAGAACTTTTGACAAAAAGGATTTTTGATGATTCTCATGAAAACTTCAGTTTATGTTGAAAGAATGTTTCACAAATTTCATTTATTCTTGTGTTTTCAATGGAGATTTAATAAATTTGAAAAGTAAAAACTGTGAACCACCAACCACTTTCTTTCGAAAAATACATTTAAGCTGAAGATGTAAAATTTAAGTCAGCAAAAGCTTTGTCATTTATATAAATGCTGAAGATGAATTATCAGCTGAAGTTCCCTTTCAGCGTCTATCAAACTTTGAGACATTTTTCAGCTAATAATGTCATAAAGAAGTGACCATTTTCAGCCAATTAGCAGTGAAGTAGCCATATTTGTTAGCAGCTATTTTTTTAGCATTAAAAACATCGTTTATCTTGTTTGAACAACCATTTTTATGTATTCAGCTTACAATATGCTTCAGCTTGTCTGTGAATGGTAAAAGATGACAGTTTTTCTAAGCTTCTGCTAAAAGCTGACTGATCCTTCAAAAATGTATCTTTTTCATCTTCAGCAAAATAATTTTTCATTTCAGCTTAACTATATTTTTGCTTGCCCCCCCCCCCCCCCCCAAGGTTATTTCTCCCTTTTGTTACAACTTAGCCTCCCATTTTTCAATGTTAATCCCTATATGTAGCCATTTAATGCTAAATTTAAAGCTAGGCACAGAGGGGATAATGAGAACCCACCTTAATTCCACCCAAATCCCTCTTTCTCCATTGGAATATATCCATAGGTAAGAGAGGCCTAGTAATAAATGGCAACAGATGGTTATATTCCCATTTCCAACTTCCCCTTAACCTCTCCCCACCAAATGCCATAGACATAACTACTATTAGGGTGGTGGTGGGGGGGGGGGGGGGGGGGGGGGGGGGTTATTTTCCGGTGTTCTTTGCATGTTTGTTTGTTTGTTTGTGTGTGCATATAATTGATTAATGGTAAATTCAGTCAGTCAGTTGCCTGAACGATCATCAATAAATAAAAATAATAAATGTGTGTAATCCTCTTGTTATTGGTTTTGTGCAAATGAATCGTGACTTTTTTTTTGTTCCAATCCTGTTTGTGTATTGAACTGAAACTGAAACCGAACTAAATCTACCTACAGGCATAGATAAAAGCCTCATCCCAACCCTCTCTCCTCAACTTCTTTCTGTCTATAATCCAATCAATATTTAGGACCAATAGTTAATCAACTGCAGAATGATAATTGATTATTTCATTTGTTAGAGGTCAACAGTGATTTTAATATCTCCGCCTGACCAGAGGATTAAATCTTTTTTTCTGCAACAATTTTAATGAACATTTTGTTCAGATTGACCACAACATTTGCACAAGTGAACATGATGTCCCCGGCGCTTGTTGTGTTGTGTATTTTAAGTTGGTTTTAAAGTGTAAACGGCGGGGCCTCTTGAACTCTTGATTATTCTGTCATTCAGGTACAAAATGAAGAGAAACTTGAATGACTGTTAGAAACTAGAATTAGGAATTAAGAAACTTATTTTACTTCAATAATTCCATTCTATTTATTTGGACGGGGGCGCCACTAAACATTGTATACACAGGCAATTAGAAAACGGGATAAACAGAAGTTGGCTCCGCCCTTTTTATGACGACCGGCAACTTCTAATTGGTTTGTTGTGTGGTTCGACGTTGAAAAGGGCGGAGCATGTGACGTCAGACTACATAACCAACCCCAATTAGAAGTTGCCGGTCGTCATAAAAAAGGGCGGAGCCAACTTCTGTTTATTCCGTTTTCTAATTGCCTGTTTGTATACTGGGCGCCAGTGCGCCATAATGTATAAAAACGACAATGCACTTTTTTATTGGTTCCTATTCCTCCTCCTCCAATTCGTTCTCTCCACTTTAAAAAAACCCCAAAACTGTATTTGAAGTGTTTTCTGTTGTAATATGTGGGAAACATTGAACGCGACGGGAAAACAGAATGTCTTTTTTCTATGTTCTGCTTGTCTGACGCATGTGTGATCCAGGCTTAATATTTTCAAAATTCAGTTTGGAATCTTTTGATTTCAAGTGGAATATAAAAATGAGACTACATCGCTAATATTATTATTAATATAATAATAATAATAATAAGTACAAATTGCGACATTTCAACTTAGAAAAAAGAAAAAAAAAACCCGATTTTATGAGATCCAATTGTTAAGTCATTTGGAGGTGGTTACAATTGTACTTATTGGGTGAAGGGTGGAATTGGGTGACAAAATAGGAGCAAAAGAAGAGAAGACTCAAATATGCAATTTTCAAAAAGAATGAATCGATAAGAAAATAGAATGAAGAAAAAAGCCATAGAAGAAAAATTCCATAAAACGAGATGTGTATTTTCATCTTTCTGAAGATCCATCTTTTTTTTTTTTTTTTTTTCTATCTTTGAAGAAAAGAGTTTGAAATTACATTCTGGCGTTTGGACTTTTCGCTCTCTCTATCTTTCTATCTTATCAATATATCTCTCTCTCTTGTTGAGAGACAGAAATTGAGAGATGAAAGGAAAAAGCGAAATAGAATGAACTCAATTATAGATTCATAACACAAGAGGAGAGAAGAAGATTAAGAAGAGATGACGACACCAGTTTCACTTTCATCACTTTCTTCTCCATTAGACAAATTATTATGTCACACTTTTTTTTCCGCTTTTACTTATTTTTTCGGTTACAAAATACGGATATTTTTCCGCTCGTAAATTAAAAGACAATCAAGTGAAGCGTTTTCCTATTCCTTCAATAGATTAAGGTGGCTGAATGGACATTTATTTTGTTTTAAGAAGAAACTTTGCAAAAAAAAAAAAATTCAAATGGTTTTAGAAACTAGAATAGTTGGTGACAATGCTAAAAGTTTTTTCAGTGATGATATTTTACAAAATAAACTTTTTATGACGGTTTATAAAAAAACTAAAATACTTTTTCAGAAAATTTCAATGGAAAAACTGACAAACGAGTCATTTTCAAACTGCTATAAAATGTTAATTTTTTAAGATATTGCCACGAAAAAAATTTGAGCAAATTCTTTTACTATTCTAGTTTTGAAAACAAGTTGAATATTTTCGTAATATTGTTTAAAAAAAAACGTTCGCATGCCATTTTTCCAAAAACATCTATGAAGCTTATCATTAACCACTACAGTGGCGCCATCTTGAGGGAGGGGCAAAAGCAAAATAAATATCTATTCAGCCACCTTAAAGTGGTTTTTTATTAAGTTTAAATGGCGCCTGATTTTGATTATTATTTCTGTCTTATAGGTGCAAAATGAAGAGATATTTGAATGTTGTTTTAGAAACTAGAAAGGTAGCTCAACCACTTAATGAGTATTTTCATGTTGGCAATCGTTTAAAATAAACTATTTTATGTGAGTTTGAAAATAGCTCAACTTTAAGCAGACCCTTAAATTGATTAAGTTACCCTTCCAGTTTTTAAACCACTTTCTAGTTTCTCTTAAGTTTGCTCTTCTAAAACACACAATAACCAGAGTTCGAAAATCATGAACCAATATTTTTAAAACTAAATTAATGGCTTCCTAATGACGTTTTCTATGTTTATAGGTCGTAAGTGAAAAGAAAATGGCGAAACCAAGCATATGATGACCCTTCTAGATTCTTAAACGCGAAGCACAGTCTTGAATCTTCTACTTTTCTATCAATTTTATATTTTTTTTGTGTGTCATTTTTAAGACCCAGCTGCTTAATTTGTATGAAACTGATTGGTGGAAAGAATTTACAAAGTTGAATCATAAGGGTAAAGTCGTTCATCTTTTCATCCCCCCACCCCTTTCCCCTTCTAGTCTCTCTCTTCTCTGTGTGATTCCCTAAAGTATGTTTCCTCGGCAACTTCCCCTTATTTTGAAATAGTAAAGGGGGGGGGGGGAGAGACAAATATACACAAAGCGGTTCATTCATACGTTTCAATGAGGGTAATAATTCTAAAGACGAAACCATTTTTTGTCACAAAGTAGGTTTTTTCTTGTTCCTTACTGGGTTTATTTTACTCCTGTATACAAGCTTCCTTGCATTTTATTAAGCCACCAGTAACTGTAAGCTATAAGCCCATAAAAGCGTACAACTTTTCGCTTCTTACGCAGATAGAAATCAGTGACGTCAAATGGCCCTAAATAAAAATATATAGAATGGTTTTGTAATGGGGTCTTAAGCATCAAAATAAAGACCCTCATGAGTCATGACGTTACTTAACTTCCTTAAACCTTTTTTTTACCGTTTATACTTAACGGTGGCATTAAAGTAATGCTCTGGTTATGTCGATAGGGTGATGAAAATGTTATAGAAAAATAATGGCGTCATTGATAAGAGGCGCAATTGTTGTACTCTAGAATTGAATCATTCACGGTCCTTTGACGTCACTCATTTTCTGTAGCCGCAAAAGAAACAGCGACATAACCAGAACATTACACATTTTTAATTTATATTTATGAAGGAAAAGAGACTCAATAGAAACGCATTATAGACTAGAATGTATATGCAAGAGGGAGCCACCTGTAGAATAATTCTTTCTTTTACAAATACAATTATTCATCATCACAAGTTCAAAATCATTTTCAAAGTGGACCAAAAAGTACCATTCCTCTTGTTGTTGTTGTTGTATATATTGAACGATTTTTATAAATTTTGATTGAATCGATCACCTCCATTCAGTAACGATTTTCGGCTTAGGCGCCCACCTAGGGCCCACAATTTTTAGGGGCCACCAAAAGTCAAATCTTTTATTTAAGATGGTTTTAAAGTATAAACGGGGAAGGGGGGAACCTCTCGAACTCTTGATTATTCTGTCTTTGAGGGCCAAAATGAAGAGCAACTTGTATTTGTTTTAGAAACTAGAAGGGTAGCTCAGTTACTTTAAGGATATATTTTCATGTTGATATATTTCAAAATAAGCTTTTGATGCAAATTGAAAAATGACCCATCTTTACGCAGAAGACATTTTTTAAACTTTTGTCTATAAAAGGCTTATTTTGAAAGATTGCCATTGAGCTGCTACCCTTCTAGTTTCTAACACACTTTCTAATTTCTCTTAATTTTCTTCTTCTGAAAGACTGAATTTCACTGAAATCGAACTTTTCATAACCCCATTCTAAGTATATCTACAGGAAGAGAAAAACACGATGGACTCCGAAATCTCTCAGCGCCCTACCATGGCGCGCCACTGGCTCCATTTCAATGTACACATTTGATCACGCCCTGTACGAGGCGTACTTTTTTTTTAAAATAATATTAACATATCAATTAATTTTCTCTCACAATTTCTCATTTGCATATAAACAAAAAGGGGATTATGGTTCCTTTACTTCTGATTATAGATTGAATGGAATCAATTCATAAATTCAGTTCGTTCTTTTGTGTAATTTGTGTGCGTATCATTAGCGCATGTAAATGCGCCCTTTTTTTTTTTGCTTTATCTTTCACGCGCACGTATTCACGCGTATTTTCATGTACTCATTTATTTTATTTCTTCGTAAAAAGGCCGCGCACACATTGTGGCGCCCAGCGGCCAATTGTATACAATGCTTAGTGGCGCTTCCATCCCCAATTAAGGTTAAGGCGCCTCCACATACAAACATTCAGGTGGATTCTTAACTATTTTTACAATGTAAGCCTACCTAATTGGTGACATGTTTATTTTCTAAACCATAATTAAGTTTTTTTCTTTTTTAAAAAATTATATAATTAGTAAAAACTTGTTGACCCTTTTGGCGCCTCTTTCTAGATTCCGCGCCCCGTACGGTTACACACCCTGGAGGCAAACCTGGTACAAGGGTTACCTGTTGCAAACTTGCGACATTGGTCAAGAGAAAGGGCGCGCCGTGCGCAGAGATGGAGGTCAATTTACCTGCTGCAGCTGAAGTAGGATCAGTTCCAATCGGTGTTATCACGACTAAGATGATTAAGGCAGCCGTGAAGCTCAAACCGACTCCAACGCCCAGCTGAACCGGGAAAAGCGCAACTCTTTTACGACGACAATGAGGACGTCTGTCAATTGAATAAGATCTGGCGCCAAAAGTGCAGTCAATTGGCGGCGGCGGCGCCCTCCTTCTTCTCCTTCTCCTCATTCTACAATCGACCCCCTTCACGATGACACCACCACCATGACTCATAATAAGAACCCGAACTCACTGAGCAGAAGAACAATGAAAAATGATGCTCGAAATTGAACCGTAAATACGGAAATCATTCCTCTTCTCTGTCTTTTTCCATCCTTTCTGTTCTTTCGCGCGCACTTAAATTACTATTAGAGCTGCCGTTTTGGCGCGAAACAAACATGTGCTTATCTTCAGTATTATCATCAGATTCTTCCAAAGAGAATGCGCGGGCGCGGTTGTTGCTGAAGTGTTTGGCACCATTGACCCGAACAAAAGAGACGAAAAACCCGAACTACAACAACATGAGCAGCTCCATTTCACAGCATCCAAAAGAGAAGAAAAGAAAAACCGTTTCATTTCATGTTATTTTACGGTGTAGTATATGGAGCATTGATAGGTGTCGCCTGTGCCTAAGGCTGCATTTTGTAGCGCATGTTCCCATTACAGTTCTATTTTTCGATTTTACCACTCGAGTGGTGCTGCATGTCAAGTTGGCTTTTTTTTTAATGGTTTTCTTTACAATGTTTTATGTTATGTTTAATGTGGTTTTAATTTCTTTTAAAGTTAAAATGCACCTCTAACTCTGATTATTGTTGTTTCGTTCAGGTGCAAAATAAAGAGAAACTTGAATTTATAAACTGGAAAGGTTTCATTTGGTCCTCCAGACCAGGGCCTTTCTTCAAAGGGGCCCCCAAACGAACACATTCAATAATATAATGTCTAAAAATTTCCAATATAAATTTATAAATTTCTTCAAACATTTTATAATTTGCAAATTGTTGTATAACTATTTTAATTAATTTTAACATTTAAGATTAATTTTCTAAATCATTTTTCTATCAATTAATTATCTCAGAATTAAAAGTTACAAATTGAAATTACATAACATCACAAACAGTTGAAATTTTTAATTGTTTATGAAATTATGATGTTATGTTTATTTTTAAAGAGTTACATGTAGCATAGCCTCCTATAGTATCTATAGGAGGTTATGCATGTAGTAGTATAGTAAAAGTAAGCACTAAGGGCCTTTTGTAACCTTGTTATGGTCTTATGGGCTTTTTACACAAGCAATTAGAAATCGGGACATCCAGAAATTGGCTCCGCCCTTTTTATGACGACCGGCAACTTTAATTGGTTGGTTATGTAGTCTGACGTCACATGCCCCGCCCTTTTCAACGTCGCACCACACTACAAACCAATTAGAAGTTGCCGGTTGTCATAAAAAGGGCGGAGCCAACTTCTGTTTGTCCTGATTTCTAATTGCCTGTCTTTTTTTTTTTTACATACTAATCTCATAGAATTGTTTATAACTGTCGCCAACTTGAATTACAGCGCCGCCCTGGTGGTTTCGCAAAGGGTGATCTTGTTTCGCGCGCATAAAAATGGTATCACACGATCAATGCTGACTTGTTCATTCTTGAATTTACTTTTTTAAATTTTACGTAGGACAACGCCTTGTTTTTTTGTTTGGCTAATTTTTTCATCGTTTCAAGGCATTACAATTTGAATCACTGTTTAGATTCTAAGTTTATTCTTCTACGCTAAAGATGGATAAGTGGTAATTAATCGTGTGTATCTGGCTTTTAGCAGACTGTATGACGTCATTGTCTGACGTCATTTTATTTCCGCCTTTTTTTTTTTTGAGTGTATTTTCATTTCCGTTTGTTTTCGGTGTTTTTTTTTTCTCCTCATTTCTGGTTCCGATTTCGTTTTCGTTTTGTGTATTTTCATTTTTACAACAAGAAGGAAAAGAGTTAAATGATTTGAAGAACAAAAAACAAATATATTTCGTTGAATTTGAAGGCAAGAAGAGATAAATGGCGACGTCAGCTAGGAAGTTATCGTAAGTTAACATGAAATAAACGACGCCTTTTCTTTTCTATTTGTGTTTTTTCGTTTTCGATTGAATGAAAAAACGTGAAATCCTTTCAATGGAGGGGAGGGCCCAGAGGGGGCCCTACCTTCACTATTAACAACATGGTGTTTTATTTACGTAGAACGTCCGGCGATTCACTTTATCAAGTGTTGGGAATTCCTAAGACAGCAACAGCCGACGATGTGAAGAAAACTTATAGAAAGGTTTGTCTTTTCAAATAAATTTTAGATCAATTTTGTAGAACGATTTAAAAGTGGGGCCTCATTAGGAGTTGCGGAGGTATTCTTTCGATTAAGCTAAGCCTCAAAGCTAAGGCTGTGGAGTTGTTGCACCAAAGGCGCGAAATAAGAAATTCCCATTCCAGTTATTACTAATTGTTCTTTTTCTAACAGTTGGCTCTCAAGTATCATCCTGATAAGAATCCGGACGATCCCGGCGCATCCGAAAAGGTTTCAATCTCTAATTAACGTTCATAACATGAAAATGGTGTTGAAAATACAAGAAAAGCATTTAGTAGACTAAAAAAGCAACTTAATAAGTGCGGAAAAGCATAAAAACAAGTGTAAATGCACTGTAGAACAAAAATGAATAGAAAATATGTACAGAAACTCGTGAAACCGTACGGAAATACGTGCACAATCATTTAAAATTCGCTGAAAGGCGTACTTTTGTGCATTTTCTGCACTTATGAAATACTTTTTTTCAGTCTGTTCAATGCGTTTTCGTTTCATGTTCATGTTTTCGTTTCATAGTTCTAACCCGCAATTACAATAATAATAAGTAAGTGCATTTTAATTTGGTTTCGTTATCAGTTCAAGGAGATCAACCGAGCTCATTCCATTCTTGGAGATCTCACCAAAAGGAACATCTACGACAATTACGGTTCACTCGGACTCTACATTGCTGAACAGTTCGGAGAAGAAAATGTAAATACGTATTTCATTCTGACAAGCGGATGGTGTAAGGTAAGAGGCTAACTTAAGAAACGAGACGACAACGAACGTATCTCTTAGTTAATTGTTCTTTTCAGGCGTTGTTCATCTTCTGCGGAGTCATAACTGGCTGCTACCTTTGTTGCTGTTTCTGCTGCTGCTGTAACTTCTGCTGTGGAAAATGTAAACCGAAACCACCGGAGGATTCGGGAGATTATCACAATTTACAGGTAACGTACTTCGTCGCACATCCGCCCGCCGTCTTTTTTTCCTCCTCCTCTTTTCTTGTTGAAAGTCTCAAAACAGACTTCAATTTGCTCTTCTCTTTCTTTTGAGTTTGCGTTTCGTCGAAGTCGAAATTTGTTCCAAACCACTTTGCCTCCTCCTCCTCCTTTTTTCTTTCTTTAATCTTGATATTGATTCGATTTCAGCTTCGCTTTTCGTCTTGTTTTTAAACGTCGTGGTTTTTTTTTCCTGTACCAATGAGTTTACGCATTTTTTTTTAGTATTTTAAGGAGCTTTCTTTGCATTAGAGCAAATTTCTAAAATTCTTCATTAGGAGACTCCTGCTCATTAGGAGTGACTTTTAAAGAACAAATTTAGTATTTTATTCAAAAAAATAAGAATTGCAAAGAAATTACTTTAAAATTAAAGTCGTTTTTAACCGATTTTGCGATAATTCTACAATAAATGACAAATAAAGGGATTCTCCTTCTAGTTTTTACAGGAGTTAGAGAAATTTAAAACTAGATAGAAACACTTGAGAAATGGTGGATAAAAATGATAATTTTATCACAAAAATTGCTTTTTTATTAACTGTAGAAGTCGACGTGTGCAATATGTTTATTCACCTATCAATTACATTCTTATTATAAATTTCATTTCATGAATGTGAAAAAAAAATTCACTTAATTTGACAAAAAAATTCCAAAATGTGATTTAAATCACTTAATTGATTTTTTTTATGGTGTTGCCAATTTTTTTTTAATTAAATCATTATTTAAGGACGGGTGGCTCCACAGATGTGTTTGGACACAAAAATGTCACACAAAAATTTTTTTTTAGAAACAACATTACAGAAAAATTCAAATTGTGTTCAAAACTAGAATGGTAAAAGAAAAGAAAAACTAAAAGTGATCCCGTTTTTATAAGTTACTGTTAAATGTTTAATATTGTTTATTTTGTAAGATATCGCCATGCATTTACCATTCTAGTTTTGTAAACAATTTGAATTTTTTCATAATGTTGTTTCAAAAAAAAAAATTTGCGTGACGTTTTTGCGTCCAAGAACATCTATTGATCCACTTTAAACCCTTAGTACCTTGGCACACGAACTACGTTTTAGTGGTCGGGTGGTTCAACTGCAAAATATTGTCGCAAATGGCTGCTCTGTCGTTGCAATATATGGAAAAATGGCGAACCTTTGCACACGAGCCACACTCCATAGTTGTCCGAGTGTAGCCTTAGTCTCTAGAATGTGTTGTTGTTTTAACAATCACTTGTAGTGAAACACGAGAACTTGACATTACGAGGCCTAATAGGCGTTTCTTTTCTGTTGCTGCTTCTTTTTTTTAATTTTTCCAAACTGCTGCTGGTTTTTTTTTTTTTTTTTTTTTTTTAGTCTATTTGCAAATTTTATTATTTTTCACACTTGTTATTGTTGTTATTGTTATTATCTGTTGGGTTTTTATATCTGCATGGTTCAGCGGCCAACCAATTCGGACCAAGCGGACGGTGCGGCTCCACTTCAGGTGAGAATCCGATCGACAAAACGGCGACCGATCCCAAATCCTACTTTTTTCTTTTTTAAAAATGTTGTCTTTCTTGCTTTGTTTTTTCTCTTCTTTTCTTTCCAAAAAATTGGTTCATAATTAGAGCCTTTTTTCTTCAACGAAATGATCTTTGCATTTTTCATGTCTTCTGTTTTTTCTTTTTTTGTCTTTTGCACTCAGGACGAATTGAGTGACGAAGAGGGTGGTGGTGGTGGTGGAGGAGGAGGAGGGATCCTCGGAACGGAGTCGGATTCTCCTATCGTTTCGCAGCAACCGACGTCGAGCAGCGCCACCGTGTTTGCGATGCCACCTCCGAATCCCACTTACTCTCAGGGGATGATGGGTCAGAGGTCTCCTCACAATGCGACCGAAACGACGTCTCTTAATCCTGCCGCCTCGGACAAGACGAGTTACACGGAAGCAACGGCTATGCACGGATCTCCTCTGAGCCGTTAGAAGCCGATCGTCGCTTTTTGATCATCTCTCTTTCGCTCTGTTTCGAAAGAGAGAGAGAGAGGCGCTTTCGATTCGATCGAACGGACGATCGGATCGATAGATCGAGGTCTGTTTCACTTGTTATTATTATTTTCATGATTCATTAGTCAAAACTTTTTTTTGACTTGGAACTCAACTAATTATAAATTTTACTTGTAGCTAATTAATTGCAAAAACAGACGAAATTTCTTTCCTATATTTAAACTAACCATTTGTCCTTTAAAAAAAAAATAGGAAGACCAAAAAAAAATAAAATTAATACATTTGTTAACTTCTCTTCTAAATTGTAATTCTATAAATGAGAATGACATCGATCGTCAAATTTAACTTAAAACTGTTTTAAAAAGGACAGTGTGTCCCAATAAAATTGTACACACACTTTCGATGTTAATGACTGCCGTGTTAATTTTCTTAATTTTAATAATACTATTATAATTAAGAATAAATGTTACAATGAAGATTAGATATATAAAACATTACATGTTTTTATGTTTAAATAATGCATTATTATCGCAAGTGTTCAAAATGTCCTCCATTCTCATCAATCCATTGCTGACATCGGTATAAGAAATTGATCTGGAAACATCAATTAATGTATCTCATATTTGTGCGACAATTCTCTTCGATTTCTTGCAATTGCTGCAAGAAACGTCGCAAAAAACATGGGATATGTTTAATTGATGTTTGCAGATTGGTTTCTTATGGATGCCTTGACGAGAATGAATAAAATTTTGAACTTCTTGACTTCATAATGTTTTATTTAAACATAAAAGATATTAATGCTGTTTTATATCTAATCTTTATTGTAACATTTACTCTTAATTATAATAATTATTAAATTAAATTAAAGAAAATAAACATGGCAGTTTATTAACAACCAAAGTACGTCTACATTTTGGGAGGAGACCTTGTATTTATGTTTCCCCCCCCCCCATTTTTTCTGAACTTTCTCAATTTCACAATATAGTTATTAATCAAAAATTTAAATCTCATCTAATTAGATAATTTACAACTGCAATTAGAAAAAATTCAATTCAAATTATTTAGTTTCATATTTTGAGAAGAGGAAAAAAGTCAGTGACTTTTTTTATTTAATTATAATGTCGTGTTTTGTTTTTATTTCAAAAAAAGTTTTCAAATTGTTCGTCTGTGTATCGAGCGAGTAAATGAGTTCGTGTGTGTGTTTGTGCGAGTGTTTTCTTCTGCACATTCCGTTATTCATCGATTTATTCAAGCAGTGTGTGACGTCACGTCCAATAGAAATATATGAACGTGACGTCATATTGCTGAACAGGTCGATGAATAACGGAATGTGCTCGTGTGATTGATTTACCAATTATGCGTGTTTTAATTTTTGACATTTTCCTTAGTTTCATGATTTCGCACAAATAAGAGAGCCTTTTTTTATTAATTATTCTTAACTAAATAAATAAAAAGGTATACAAATTTAATCATTTGTTTACTTTTAACTTTGTTTTGTCCATTAAAATGATAAAAAAAAAATTGACAAACCTAAAAACCTTTTTCTTCAAATCCTATTTTATTAATTAGCTTAAAATAATGAAACGAAATAATGTTATGAAGAAACGTAAATATTAATATCTTAATTAAAAAAAAAGTTATCAACATTCCACATTATTAAATTATTTTAAAAATAACAATTGTTAACTTCTTAGTTTTTTAGTGTTTAAAATAATATAAGATTTTGTTGTCTTTTGGAGACAAATTGTGGCTGAAAGACAAAATTTTCATCTCACACACACAAAAAAAAGCTCATCTCAAAAACTATTTCATGTCATTATGTGTTTTTTAAAATTTTAGTTGTCTGCGTATAAATTACAAATATACAAGTGGTTAAATTTGTTGAAACTTGCCATGTTTTTGTCTGTCTGTGTGTTTGTTTGTTGGTTATTTGTTAAATGTCATTAGCAATTTAGAGACCTACATAAAGCTCATGGACCGGTGGGCTTTTGTAAAAGCTCACCTCAGTCCATTGGCTGGCAATTTTTGAAAAAAAAAACCATTGGCTTCGTAGCTCTCTCTCTTCTTAGATTTGTGGATTTCATGCGACTAGTGGGCCCACATAAAATTTCATCCCGTAGGCTTTATGAGATGGCTGCTGAGATTTGGAAAAAGTCCAGGCCAATGGTCTGGCAGGATTTATTTGCTTCATCGGTCTGGTGAGATTTTGGAAAAGTCCATCCAATAGGTTTCGTGTGTCTGTTGAGCTTTTATAAAAGCCCAGCTTATGTACTTTGTGGGCCTCATATGTTTGGTGATCTGGGCCTCAATTTTTGTTTTATAAAATGTACGTCTCTAATGAGCCTCATCATCTCCAGTTCTGTTTGGATAAAAGCATAGCACTTAATTAAAGAATTTTACATATTTGAGGTATCAATTTCCAAGTGTGTAAGTGCATTTGCTAATTAGTAATTATGAAAGTGGTGTGGGTATTTGGCGCTGCTGACATTGTAGACTGCATCATCGTCATTATTATTAATGCAGTCAACAATGTGGGTATGTATTTCTGGTCATCATATTCTTAAATTAATTACAGAATCCGTTCGATATTTAAATTTAATCAAGCATCTTGTAGAATTAAATAAAACACTCATTACAAATCTTCTAACGAATGACCTGTGACCTCTAAATATGCTGTGCCTCTATGAACGTTAGGACTCGAATTCAAGAAGAAAACTGCAACACACGGGCGACTTTTGAAAGATTTTTCGGCGACAAAATGAAGTCGAAAGTTGCGGAGCTGTCATCGCAATGTATTTTCTATATAAAAATGTCAATTTGAAGAAAACTAGAAAGTATTTTAGAAACTAGAAGGGTGACTCACCCAACTTATAACAGGCAGACAATATTTTTTTTAAATTTTTGTCTATAAAAAGTTTATTTTGAAAGTTAAAACAATTTCTAGGTTTTTTTTTATTTTGCTCCTGAAATACAGAATTATCAACAGGTTGAAAATCAGCTGTTCAACTGGAACCATCTGAACAGGGTTTCAAAATAGAAAAATCCTGAATTTTGTTAAACTATGCTCAGAAAAGTTTTTAAGTTGAAATTCTAAAAGTTTTCTTCTTGAAATTAAGCCTTAAAATCGCTAATTATTTTATTGTATGAGAACAAGAAGTTGATGGAAAGGCACAGGTGTAAAATTTGAAGATTCCATTGTCCCGTGTTGTCGGGGCATTCAACGTACAATTTGTACACGTGTGTGATGGGGGGTATGAGGCGTGATTACAAATGCCCAGTTGTTCATTTTGCCGCCTTATCTTTTTCCTGTGTGTGTTTTCTGTGAATTCACTTCTTTTGTTTCAATATAATTGACTTAATAATGAAATGTTTTCATTATTTTTAAATGAACATTGAGTTGAATCAAGTTAATCGAGTTTGCACTTCAATAATACACTATTTAATATTCAATTACTTAAAATGTCAAATTCCCACACATACGCTGTGAAATTAATAATAATAAATACTCTATCTGTGTTTCAATTACTTAATTTTTTTCTATGTATGCTACTTCTAATATTTGTAACTAATTCTGATTAATTCTGAAAAATATTTTAAAGAAATTAATTACATCATTTCCGATTATAGGCCATGTTTTAGCAACAGTTGGTAACCAAACATTTGGCTTCTTAATTTGGTAAGTCATTTAAAGTACCTACATTCAATTCCACAGTTTGTATTTACGATAATGCTAGTTTTATGTTGTAAACGACTCTTGAACTCTGGTTATTCTGTTTTTCAGGAACAAAATTTAAAAAAAACAATTGGAAAATGTTTTTTTCAGGAGCAAAATTAAGAGAAACTGGAAAGTGTTTAGAATATAGAATAGTAGCTTAGTATTTTCATGTTGATATCTTTTAAAATTAATCCTGCTGCCATTCTAGTTTCTAACACTTTTAAATATGTTTAGAGCCTAATTTCAAAGAGGTTACCTCTTGAGATAAGTTCTCTATGTGTATTTTACTGTTGGAAGGAACATACAATGATAGTAAAAACAGGTTTATACAGTGGACATGAAAATATTGTAAGGAAAATGACATGTAAGAGGTCTGTTAGAATATTGTGCACCAATTTCGAGTTAATCTAATACTCGAAATAGAAAAGGTACAGTGTAGTGCTGCAACATTTGTTAATGGTAAATTACGTGTATTCTAACAGTGTAATCCTCATGCTGGATGAACTTCACGTGGGAATCACTAGCGCAAGCATGTCTAACTCAAAGACTAGCACGGGCCAAATAAACAAGGTCTTAAGTTTGTGTATGCCGCAAAAAAACAAAAACTTCAAATTTTATTAAAACGTAGGTTTATTTCGAAAAGTACAGTAAAAAAAAAGAACAAGGACAATTGTAAAATGTTTTCTTCCTGACACTTGGCGTCTCTTCTCTGCTACAATCTTTCCTACTTCAGGGGGAATCTTGTTTGCAGTGATTACTTTCAAAACTGACCCAAGTTGAATGTCAGTATCTGACAGGGGCTAGACTGCAAAGATATTCGTTGTGGGCCGCGACTTTGATATGCTTGCGCTAGCAAATCGCAGTGTTGAGCAAAGCCTTGCCCTTCTTGAACGCTTTGCTAGCTGCACATAACAGAGCATTGTTAGATGGAATTCTAACTAGAGACCCCCCCCCCCCCCCCCGTATAAGTAGACATGGCCATACAAAGCTTATTAAATATATAAGAACTAGAACTGATACAGGTTCATTGTCTTCTTTCCAACCAATAGTTTTGTTTTAGGACATATTCAATTTGACTATAATGACGTCTAAACGTTGTCTAAGTAATAATTTATGATTAGGGATTACCTCACTGTCACATCGCTCTTGCCCTCTTGCAGGTTTATGGAGTCGAATTGAATTTCTTCTTAGTGTTGCTCTTCTGAAGCATAGAATAACCACGAATTAGGAATAATCAGCTGTTTATAACAAGAAAATGTTTGTGTAAATGAGACCCGATTTGCTTTTATTATTGCATTGGTGTCAACGTGAACAGCAAATTTTACAATAGTAATAATTTCAGAGTATGTACCAGCTCGTAATTATAATTTTCAATAGAACTACTGTAGTAGTAGTTGTAGTACAAATTTACAATCAAATATTTAAGTATAGGCGCCAAAACCAAATTTTACACGATCAAAAAAAATTATTTACACTGAAAGAAAAACCAAAAAAAATTATATTTACAAACGGTTAAATGTAAATTATGAAATAAATCCTTAAACAAAAAGTTCTATTCACAAGTTTTAAATTAATCTATCAAAAAGAAGAAGAAGAAAAACATTTATCACCGAATTCCGGGTGACACAGTAAAAATACTTAAAACCAAATTCAATTAGGATGAAGATTTTCAATGAAAATAAATACAAAAAATCAGAAAAATGTACTCCTGATTTTATTTAATTTTTAAGATGATTTTTTTATCTAAACAAAAACAATCTTTTCTTTGATTTAATGAAAAATATGAAATAATTCAGCAGAAGGGAGAAGCGGTCGGATCGATGGTTTTGAAGATATCCTTCAAAGAGTCTATTACGAGAACCTCGTCCGTAGACGAGCCACTACTGTCCATCGGCGTCGGTAGCGACGTAATACCGATCGGAGGTGGCGACGATCTCGGCGGTTCTAACAAATCTTTCGGAATGGTTACGGAGGGCTCGATCGGTTTGTTACGAGAGACGACAGCCGAATGAGGCCTTTTTCGATATCCAGTTTCCGTTCTGTCGCCAGAGTCATAACCACCGAGAGGTGAGGCATAATCCATGCTACTCTTACGATTACAAGATCCGCCTTTTATTTTAGCCGGCTCTGGAACTTTTAGTTCGCTCAAAGGTGGAGTTCCACCACCTTCTTCTCGCAATATATCGTATTCTTCCACTTTACTCAGAGGTCTTTTACCGATCGGTTCTTTCGTAACTCCTTCTCTTGCCGGAGAACGGATGAGTTCGATCGACGCGTCTCTCGAAAGACGCCTCGGAAAAGCACTCGGCTTCTTTACGATATCGTCGAGGTCGTACATAGAATAATCTTCTTCCTCTCCCTTTCGACCGTCTAGCGAAGAACTTCCGCTACCTTTCGACAGCGATTCGTCTCTCAGTGGTCCCGGCATCGTAACGGCGCCCAATCGATGAAGACCGGGTCTCGCATTCGTAACATTCTTAGTTCCACCAATCTTCACTTTGGAGCTCGTGATGTTTCTGACAGAAGTTTCTTTCGCTTTCTTCTTGTGATGGTCGGCGCCTTCGTCCGAAGAAGAATGCGGACTACTGACTGCGTAAAGAGAGAACCTAGGATCGTCCGCCACGTGCCTCTTCAATCGAGGATCCGACATCACTTGTCTCGGATCCATGTTACTCGTAATTGCGATCTGTGCATAGTCCGGACGCGATACGACCGCAGTGTGAACCCTGTACGTTATGGAATTGGGATTTGACCCGTCCGTTCTGTCAGGACTGCTCAAAAGGGACCCTTTTGGGTCCCTTTTCACGTTCAGAAGAGCAGAGGAGGACTTTAGATCTTTGTTAATGGATGTCCGTTCTCTCTGTAGCATACGAGGGTCACGAAAGAACGATTTGTGAATGTGTTCGTGGGTTTCGATGCTGCGAGCGGCACGAGGGTCTCTTGATTCCGTCCCTCCACTACCACCACCACCACTCGCCGACTTCAGTGATCTCGGATCACGAGACCGTGAGTCGGCCGTGGATTTTTCTATTGTCTTCTTGACGGCATTCGCGTTACCGTTGACCGTATTATTAGTAGAGGTGCCGCTGTGAGAACTCTGATTTGTAATTGATTGGATCATTTTAGCAATGTCAAAGATGGAAGTCGTTGAAAACGGATTTGTTGTGGTTGTTGGTTGTTGTATCGGTTTGGGTGGCTCCACTTTCTGAATCGGCTAAAAAGGGAACACATAATACATTTCATTATAATTATGAACATATGTTTCATTTATGGCTGGTTTTGAAGTGTAAACGCCGCTCACGAGAACTCGGATTATTCTGTCGTTCAGAAGAGCAAAAAAAAATTTACAATTTAAAACCACAATAAATCTCCAACCTTAAAATTTAAATATTTTAAAGCAACATTTAAAATTTTAAAATAAACCAAATTCAACCGATTCAAATTGGTTTAAATTATATTGTTAAAATTATAAAAAAAAATTTTTTTGTTATTCAAAACTTTCTAAACTTGTGTCAATCATTACAATAATTAATTAATTAATAATTATATTTAAAAAAAAACGTAATTGGAATAGAAAAGAAAGACTTTAACCTGTTGCTGTAGTTTTTTCAAGACAGCTGTCAGTGGTTGATCTTCGTCTTCATCGTCATCGTCACTACTGTACCACTTTTCTTTTTCCTGCTGTTCGTCCATCTCCACTTCCCTTTCCGCTTTGGTTTCGGACCCACCGAATGCTTCGTATTCGTTCTCTTCGTCCTCCCCTAATTCCTCCTCCTCCTCCTCTTCCTGCTGCTCCTCCTCCTCTCTTCTATCAAAGTCCCGCTCATCTTCTTCTTCTTCTCTCCGTTCCACCTTAAGATCGGACAGATTCTCGTCGTCTTCCTCTCCATTGTCCATTTCTTCCTTCATCTCTTCTTCGCCACCTTCGTCTCCGTCGACCCTTCTTTTAGCATCTTTGTCCGCATTCTTTTGACTGCTACTTGCCGCTGCTCTTTGTTGCTATACACCAGAGAGAAAAAAGGCCCAAACCTCTCAGAAATTAAACACTAGATGGTGCAAGATAAGAAAAAAAAAAGGAAAACGATTCTCACCTGTTGGATACGTAGAAACAACTCTCGTTGTTTCTTCGGCAAGTGGAACGGCACTTGTATTGGACCTGTCGAATCCGTTTTCTTGGCTGCACCTTCCGATTCACTGTCGCTAGAACGGCCCTTTTCGTGGTCACTTTGATATTCTTTCTTCGTGTCCCAATCGTCCCCATCGTTACTATCCATTCTTCGACCTCTCATATCCACATCGACGGCTATAAATCAAAAGTTAAGCGTACTTTAGCCCCTAAATTTCTAACCATTAATAGTTTTCGGTGGCTATTTTCAGGAGGGCTGGAATATCCATTAGGCTAAGTTGGCTGAACCCTAGGGGCGCGTGCAAGTCATTTTCTGCACAATCCACCATAAAAGCATGATAAACTGAACAATTGATGTGCATCTTAAGCTACCAAAAAGCCTAGAGGCCCTTCTTGGATTAATACGACTCCGATTTTTAGCTTAGGGCCCCAATGATATTTTAAAGATTGGCATTAATGAGTTCGGTCAGATTTAGAAGGATAATCACCTGTTATATGCCAAGGACGAGAATTAAACATATTTCTTTCTCCGTCGCCGGAACAGTTTTGTGGTAACATTGTTCGAAGGTCAGTGTCCATTGATTCGCCGTTCGACACGTAAGGAGCGCAATCCATTCCTCCGATACGATCGTCGACGTCCATCATCATTCCCATTGGCCGATACATGTCGTGCTCTCCGTCGTCATCATCGTAATTGTGACCTCCTCCCCTCTGAGACCGATTCACACCAAAGGGAAGCGGAAGAAGCGGAGTCTTCGTTGGTATTCTAGGCGGTGATCCATTGTTCATGGTCTCCGCATAGAAAGGGACATTAGGGCCCATCTGATTATGGTCCTCTTCGTCCATCGGCGGCGACATATTCTGTTGTTGTTGTTGTTGTTGTAGATGTTGCTGTTGTAAACTGGGTGGTATGCTGACTTCGATATCAAACAGTGACGGAATTCCCTTCAGAGCTTCGTGGGCCGAACCTCCTCCACGATTAGGAGGCGTTCCCAACAGGCTCGGACGGAAATGTTTCTGATGAGCCTCTTCCATCATTTCGTCCTCCTCTTTATCGAGACACTGAAACAGATTTTACGTAAAAATCAGATGTTTCGAAACTTAAACGATTGGCATTTGTAAAAGTGTATTAGCTACTTTTTCCAAGAGAAGCCGTGTTTCGTCCGTCAGCGGTTCATGAGAGAATCGACATTTATCTGCAGAGTAGCACTTCACTCCCGTATGAAAGAATTTACAAGGATACTCGCGTAAAATACGAAAAAAAAACAATAACAGTTAAGGTGGTTTAATGGGGAAACTGTTTTAAGAACCGAAAATTAGCAAAATTACGTCACAAGCTCAAATTCCCCATAGAGAAACCCTAATTTATTACGTAACACAGAACACGGTATTCACAATCGGAACCATTTTCATTTCTACATGGCAGATTAGTATTTTGGACAATGGAATTCACTTCCGAGGTATTTGGTGCACGAAAAACATATTGTTTTATGAAATTCAGCCATGGGCTCTAATGGGCCAAATGGACTTTAATAACTATGCGTGTAAAGGATATTATGCAAGTAGATGCATTGTTCCGATTTGGCGCAGAAACCGTTCAAATAGAATTTACAAAGTTCCAGCTTCTTCGGAACAGAACCGTCGTGTTTAAACGTACATTCGTCTCCCTAAAAACAAATCGAGACCGTTTTCTAAAAAAAAACAACGCTTCCGATAATAAAACGAGTCGCAAACGTACCTTACTGCATTTTCCATCCTGATAAAACTTACAAAGGGCAACAGGAGGCCTTTGTTTCCTTTTCTTTCTTCCACCACCTTGACGCCCGTTATCACCTCCTCGTCTTCCTTTTCTACGATTCTTTCCAGGTCCATTTCCCATCATTCTTCCGGACGAATCTGAAAGCCGTAAGAAAGATGTGTCAATTTAAATGCAAAACGGAAGTTGCCATACTACACGATTCAAATATCCACCTAATGGCTCTCCTCCTCCTCCTAGTCCCATAGTTCCATTGTCGTATCTTCCGTTGGTGTCGGAAAAGGGAGGCGGACAACCGGGACCATCGTAATTTTCGTCGCTTTCGTATGGACTGTCGTAGAGGCCGGGAGGTGATCGAGATCGTCTCGTCGGTGGCAACGGCTGCGGTGGCGAACTGAAAAGTATTGAAATTTCACCGTTACCACCATAACCTACTATCGAAACTGTCGAAAGAGAAAAGGTCCTAACCTTCTATACGAAGGACTGTCGTAACCTGGAGGAGGCGATGTAGAATTCATATACGAATCCATTCCTCTGGGTCCCCTTTGAAACGGTGGTGAAGTGGACCTATAGAAAGGATCCTCGTCATTCACTCGATCGTGGTCGACGTAAAACTTCCGCTGCTTCTTGGCTTTCGGAGTGTTCGCATCCTCAGTCGAAGCCAGTGCGACTGCCGCAGCTCCCGTACCGAGCTCCTCTTCTAAAAGTTGTCCGAGAGGCCTCTTCTTTTTCTTCTTCTTCTTTTTCTTTGATTTCTTGGAAGACGTGACATTTCCATCATTGGTTACTTGAACCGTTCCCCAGTTCAAATTCATCTGGACATGATCATGCCTTGGGATTTTCGCTCCAAAGGCGCCAGGCGTCGGCAGTCCTCCGTTCTCTTCGTCCTCCTGAGAATCAATAATTTCACCATCTTCGATCTCTCCTTCCTCTTTCTCTCCATCCGAATGATCATCCGAAAAACCATTCCTATAATATTTGTAGATATTTTTAATAAATACCGATCGAATTTTTTTAATTTATTAGATAATCAAAACCAGATGTCGGATCATATTTATCTTTTCAAAGGCACATTTTTGTCTTCTCAGCTGCTAACTAAAATAATAGTGCCATTATTCTCGTGTTTACGGTTTTTTTTAAGTGCAAATGGCGCATCTCGAACTCTTAATATTCTGACTTTCAGGTACAAAATGAAGAGAAATTTGAATGTGTATTAGAAACTAGAAGGGTGGCTAAAGGTTATTTTCATGTTTATATCTTTCAAAATACTGTTTCTGACCTATTTGAAAACGACCCAACTTGAAGAGGACATCATTTTTTAATATTTGTCTTTAAAATGTTTATTTTGATAGATATCAATATGAATATATCCTTAAAGTGATTGATCTCCCCTTCTAGTTTCTAAAACACTTTCTAGTTTCTATTTTTCTCTTCTGAAAGACAGAATAATCAAGAGTTCGAAAACCAGCTGTTCGTAAATTTCATCTTCTCATATCTCCTTTTCACACTACCCCCGTTCCGTTTCCCGTTATGCTTTCTTCCATTTTACAATCGTCATTCAAATTTAGAATTTTAATAAAAATTATTATTTAATATATAAAATTCGTAATATTCATAAAGTTTGATGGACTCAATTTTGTTTATTTATAATCAAGCTCATCTTTTTTCTTATTTGAAAAGAGAAAAAAAGGAAAGGACCATTTATATTTTCACCGTACTAAAAGATACCTCCATGTTTAAATTGTCTGGCCCTTTAAGAATAAAAAGGGCCAATCTACTGTACACTAATTACAATAGACAACATGAACAAATCATTTTATGAGGGCTCTTAAAGTGTCTCATTTCAACACCCTGCTTTTTTTTTTCTCAAGTCAATATCGGTCAGTTGGGGGAACGTGGGAGGAAAGGGCCATTTTATTCCCTCCCCCCCCTCTCCCTGATCCTCCCCCAGTGTGCGTGTTATCAATGAACTGGATCAGCCCTTTCATTGACTTCAATTTTTCTTTCATAGGTGGAAAAAAAGAACTAGAGCGTCTGTTTTTTTTTAATGTAATAAGCCTTTTGTGACGTCATATTGCAGACAAATATTATGTTCAAGCGACACAATCGGCAGACGAAAGCCACCAAGAATATTATAACTTCCGCATTCCGCTTTGTTTAAGGCCTGAGGGGGGGTAGAAAGAAACAGGTGTAAACCTTTCAGATAGTCTTATTATTGTTTAATATAAGCCCTTTGCCTATTATCGCAGGCCCTTTAGAGTTAGCCTTTACCTAATTTACATACTAAGTAGCTAGCCGAGTAGTGGCACGTTTTTTGGCCCTAGGCATTATGGGATTTCAGGGCTACTGGTGTTTGATAATTTTGTTAGAACTATTAAATTATATACTTAAAAGTGATTTTAATGTGTAAACTCCCATAGAATTGTTTTAGAAACTACAAGAGTAATTCTCAATCACATGGTGATATCTTTAAAAATGATCTTGTTTTTAGATAAAAATTTACAAAATATCATCCGGTTAAAGTTAGGTCAATTTCAAATTGACATAAAAAGCTTATTTTGAAAAAGTTAAATGTATATTAAAGATGTTTTTCATGTTATTTATTTACTATCTCAGTATATGGAGTTAATATCTAAGTATATTAAATTTGTATTTCAATATAATAGGTTAGTTTAATAAAACACTGCTTTAAGATTTTAATTTGTTCAATGAATAATTATAAAAATAAAAATTGTGTTGACAGGGTAAAAATGCTGCGTGTCTAGTTTCTAAAACACTTTCTAGTTTCTTTTCATTTTTCAATTGAAAGACAGATTAATCAAAGAGCTCGAGAGCCCTCCCCCCCCGTTCACGCTTTTGAATTTTGAGGGCCCCATAAAAATTGGGGACCCTAGGCTGAATGGAAAAGGAAAATATTGAAAAACGAAAGGGAAAGTTGTCAAGTAATAAATCATGTAAACGGATCTTTATTCAATTTATCACATGATAGGCTTTCAAATGTACACATGAAACCTTTTTTTTTTAAGCATTTGCTACTGAAAGGGGAGGGGGGGGGCCTGGAGGTCAGTTTCAATAGGAATCACACGAACAGCTGTTTAATTATAATTAAATATTACCAATATAAAAGACTTGGTTAGAGACTAATTTTGATAAACAACCTATGTAATCGCTGAATACCTCTATCCTCTAATCAAGTCATCTTGATTGAAAAAAAAGCATACTCGTGGTTCGGTTTATAAGAGTCTGTGACGTAATAAGCCAATGTTACACCATATTACGAGTGTAATGAGACCATAATAATGACCACACATGACCTGAATCGTCATCAATTCGTGTATTTGTCGCGGGGGGGGGGGGGGGAGAGAGTAGGCGGCACGCTAGTGTGACGTCACAGCTGAAAAATATTTCAATCACCAGTTAGCCTCGCAGCAAGGAGGTCGACCTCAAAGTGAAACCGTCCAAAACTACGCAAACAAACTGTGACGTCATAATTTAATTCATGAGGTTCACAAGGACATTATGGAAGAGTCCATTTAAAACCATTTCTAACATAGGGGGTGGGGGGAAAAATGATAATTTGCAATAAATGAAATTTATTTTTCTGAAGCTATATTTCGAGATAAATCTAACCACACAAAAAAGATTTTACTCACATTTTTTTTATGAATTTCAGATAGTAAACAATGCTTGTTTACCTTTTCAGAATAAATTAATTCCTATTTAGAACAAAACGAAGCGTGGGGGGGGGGGGGGGGGGGGAGAGAAGGGTCTAATTTCGGCCATTTTGTTTACTTAGTTGTATATCAAGAATGTCATTTATTACGAAAGAAAGAAGTATTTGTATGTAAGAAGGGTAGTTCAATGTATATTTCCAATATTATGTAAAATTATGTATACGTAATGTCACATTAAAAGTGATTTTCGTTTACTTTTGTCATTCGATTCTACACTTTTAACAACCCATCCCCATCTTCTTCGTAAATAATGAACTTTACCAAATTACCGCTCCTCGACAGCGATCGATTTAACGAGCACACAAATTTGTCCTCCCATAGAAAAAGCCCACGTTAGCAACAGGAGCGCTCTCAAACAAAACTGAGCAGCTCTGCTGACGTCACAAGAATGCCGCCATGTTCGCGCCACCCAACTCCCCTTCCCTCCCTTTCGAACTAAAGAAAAATTAGGAATATTTGGAAATATTTAATATTTCCATGCAGATTTAAAAAAATATTAAAACCTTAAGAAGAAGAAAAAAAGACGCGGCACAAACTACTGTATCTCAAAATAGTGAAAATTACATTATTTTAGGGCTGTATTAACCTCTTTTTTACCTGATAAAACCCATAAGCCTATTTAGGGTTATTTCTTGTTCTTTGTTTAGACTTTAGAGAGAGGGGACAATGGGAGTGGATGGGCTGAAAATGGCGGACAATAAAATAAGAAGGCCCGTGTTGTGGTAATAAATGGCCTTTTTTTCTCGGTTTTTTGTTTCCCTCCTCAACGAATTATTTTTGATCATAATATGATCCGACTCTGGTCGTACTCAACCTTTGTTTTTCTCCATGTTTGTTCATTGTATGATTAAGGAGAAGGCCCACCACGGGAGGGGGTGAGCCAAACACGTTTTCAAGGGCCATTTTTTTAAAAAAATAAACTATTAGCACACTTTATAATAAAAGGGTTGTCAGTAGGTTCGTTAATTCCGCGTTCTGGGTTTGAGACTTCGTTGCATCCTTCTCCTATAGTAACAGCAGTAACATTTTTCCGCGGACCGACTTGCAGAGAAAAGGCGAAAATTTTTGCTGCTTCGAAAAATAAAAGGCAGAAATCCTAATTTTTTTAGGTTAAAAGACTCTTCTAACAGCAATGGCGCACACTAAACAATAATCTCTCGAAAAGAGAAATGCAGCTTTTTTAGCCTGGATGACGTCAGTCTTCTTCGTCGTTTTCTCCCCCTCGGTGCAAACTAAAGGGTGACACGAAATGGCACTACGATCAATTTACATTTTCATAATTAGATTCTATATTTTTAGAAAATCTTACATAATCGTGACATTTTTTTTTTGTTAATTTAGCTATAATTAGGTCGTTTTGTCTAGTATGATATAAAATTTATATTAATTGTGAATGAAATTAATTTCGTCGTTATTAGTAGGGTCGTATCACGCTTTAGATTCATCCCGTGACCTTTATTTGTCATTGGTTGTAATTGGGTGTGTTGCCATGACAACAATAAAATGAAGGAAATGAGATTATTAATAATCGCAGTACATCAAAAATGCATGAAATAACTTTTTGATGTAATATTGAAAAGGTTATGTTCGTTTCTTTCAATCATTTTAAGCGACTCTTTAATTTGTGACCCTGAAGTCCGTATAATTAGTAATTTAATCAAGATTCCTTTTATTGTTATAATTAAGCGTTCACCTTCAAAATAAAACTTTATTAACACAAAATAGACTGGAATTTATTAAAATTATCACAAATTATTTTTTTAAAAAAACATGTAACATTGAAGTATTTTGACGTAAAAAATCAATTGGAATGCGGGGCCCAGGGCCCGTGGTCCGTGCAAGTTCCATAAAATCAAAGATGTTTACACTGATACAATTGCAATAATCCTTTTAATTGACTCTCATGTATCAGCCATATTGGGTTACATGTGGTCCACTTATTGATGACGTCACTGTAAGCTTCAAGCTGTCTCAAAAATGAATATTGGCCATATTGGGTCCTAGTGTCCATAATGAGATACACGGTGACGTCATGAAACATAGGAGAAAACTACGAGAGTTTTGAGGTAATTCATTTACGGCGCTCTCTACACGCAAAAATATTTGTGGCGCCATCTGGTGCCCGTAGTGGTGAAGTTCGCTTTCGTTCAATTTCGTTGTTCGTAATATTTGTAAACAAATTTTACATTTTTTGTACAAAATTTAGACGGATTGTAATAAAACCTTCACAAAAGCAATGTCCGAAAGTGAAGGAAGCGCATATTCAGATGCAGAAAGCGAACACAGTTTCGCAGAAAGCGAGGTAAAATCAATCAAAATAATGTTTTCTAAGTGTACTTTGAAATCTCTTCCATCTGCATTTTAGGCCTAACTTTTAGGCTTATATGCTTATTGATGATTTTTTCGATCGTTTTTCGATTAGAAACCGCCAGTCTTAAAGCAAAAGTTGCGGATTTGTTATATATTTTGCCCGGAGGGCGCGCAATAGCGCGAAGGAGATGTTTAAGCTCGTACGGAGGGGTTAAGCGGATCTTAATCGACGGAATTTACGATTTTCGTTCACTTCCACTCTTTGTTGCGTGGAGAGAAATGATTTTGATTATGAACCGCCCAGCCTCGGTTTACGAGCTTGTACAGCTGTTTAACGTAGTTGCGCATTTACGGCGCAACGTATAAAACAACTCCGCAGCCATTGCTTAGAGGCTAGCGGCGACCGTTGAGAATAAGTTACTTTCATACTGTTTCATTGTTATTTTATTGTGTTTTTGTAGCCGAAACAGAACGACGATGCGAAGAGCGACGTAGGAAGTGACGTCGAAAGTAACGCGAACAGTGATAACGCAAGTGTCAAAGACGACGAAGCCGAAGAGGTGGATGAGGCCGAGGCTGAAGCAGAAGATGTTGGAACTGAAGAGGAGGAAGAGGAAGAAGAAGACGAAGTACATTACGTTTCTTTTCGTTGGATAAAATCGTTTCGACGTCGAGTTTTTTTTAGGATGAGTACGACGAGGAGGAGGAAGAAGAATATGACGATCGACCTCGTAAGAAGAAGAAGTCTCGATACACTGACTTTATTATTGATGAAGCCGAAGTCGACGATGAAGTTGAGGACGATGAAGAATGGGAAGAAGGGGCGGAGGATATTATCGATGGGAAAGCGACAGTCGAGGGACCAACGGCTCGAGAGATCGAAGGAAAGCGACGTCTTCAGATGATATGGAAGTTAGTCGATTTCCATTACCTCTTCGTTTTTTATTCTTCTGTTTTAAAGTTTTAATTTTTTCATAGTAATCAGAAAGAGGATGAGATCGAAGAATATTATCGAAAGAAGTATGCGGAAGCGTCAACTACTGAGAGGCGATTTGGTGACGGTGATGGAGAAATGTCAGAGGAAATAACACAGCAGACACTTCTTCCTGGTGTCAAGTTCGTATCTGAAACAACGCTTTTTCGATCCTAAATAATAGACATTTTTAATTCATTTTGGATTTTTGTTGTTGTGCAGAGATCCTAATTTATGGATGGTAAAATGTAGAATTGGAGAAGAGAAATCGACAGTTATTCAGTTGATGCGAAAATTCATCGCTTATCAAAACACAGACGAGGTTTTTTCACGTTGAAAGTCATTTAGGCTCAAATTCAAGAAGGAAACTTAAAAATTAAATCCTATGAACGGTTTTTTTTCTATGTTTGAACCCTGTTCAGAGAGGATTCAAATGACAAGTTTAATTATTGTATTTGGGAATTAATAAAATCAATGAGGCTTTTTGTCTTATTTTTTTATTATTATTTTTTTTCAGCCACTACAAATCAAGTCTGTGATCGCAGTCGAGGGTGTTAAAGGTTACATTTACGTAGAGGCTTTCAAATTGACTCACGTCAAACAGGCGATTCAGAACATTGGAAATCTTAGAATGGGCCAATATGCTCAACAGGTGTTGCTATTATTATTTTTTATTAAATGTCATGATATGCAAAGGCCAGCAAATGACGGAATAGAACTTTGTTTTTTCAGTGTTTTAGAAGCAACTCTGAGAAGAAATGGAAAGAATTTTCAAAACTAAATGATTCACTTACGGATATGTTTTCATGTTTATATCTTTATAAATAATTTGTTTATACACTTACTTCAATTATAAAAATTATTAATTAACAGTGTGGGATTTTCTTAACCTTCTAGTTTCTTCTTTCTAAACACCTAAATGGTTGTCCTATCATTTAAGACTAAAAAGTTTATTTTAAAAGAATATCAACATGAAAATACCCATAATATGTCCTTCTTTAAAAATAAGATAAATTTTAAGCTATCAAACGATTTGTTTTCCTAATTCTTTATTAGTAAAAAGTGTAATTTTATGTTTATGAACATTAAAATATGTTTAACTGGTTCATTAATTGCCTCTACTTTCTAAAACCTTTTTGATTTTTCTTAATGTTGTTTTTTACACAAATAATTAACTGAGTTCTGCTGTTGGTAATTTGTCTTGAAATTAATCGCGGATTTGTTTTTTTTTTTGCATTTAGATGGTTCCGATCAAAGAAATGACGGACGTTTTGCGTGTCGTTAAAGAGCAGTTGCTACTGAAACCCGATTCATGGGTTCGTCTTAAGAGAGGTCTCTATAAGGACGACATAGCTCAAGTGGACTTCATGGATACAGCACAGAATCAAGTTCATCTCAAACTGATTCCAAGAATCGATTACACGAAACCCAGAGGTGCTTTACGCAATGCGACCAATGTGAGTAAAATATTAAGTGAGATGAGTTAAGTTAGTTGGCTAACCTCGATTGTGCTTTTTTTGTTGTTAAAGGAACTTGATGGAAAACGTAAGAAGAAAAAGAAACCGGCTTCTAAATTGTTTGATGTTGATGCTATTAGGTGGACGCCGAATTCATGTTGGTCCTTTGTGGACGGTGTTTCAATTCGAACCATCTGATTTCTTTTTTATAGGTCGGTCGGTGGAGAAATTACGACGGACGGCGACTTTCTTAGTTTCGAGGGAAATCGTTACAGTCGAAAGGGTTTCTTGTACAAAAGTTTTTCGATGTCGGCCATTGTGAGTACTTTGTTATTGGACCGTTTGGGCAGTTATTTAGTTAAAATGTAATGTGGCTAGTTGTATTTAGTGTTATTTAATTAACCAGAAATCTTTTGATTGCCTTTAATTGGGTTACAACGCCATCTAGTAGTAACTTTTTAACTAGTTTGATGTGTTTCCACCTTAACAGGTTATCTTTTATGTTATTAGATCGCCGAAGGTGTGAAGCCGACGCTGACGGAACTCGAGAGGTTCGAAGAACAGCCAGAAGGAACCGATCTCGAATTAGCAGAGTCGCGACGTGAGGATCAAGGTCACAACTTTTCGACGGGCGATAACGTCGAAGTTTGCCAGGGAGAATTGATCCACCTTCAGGGAAGGATCATAAGTATTGATGGAAACAAAATAACCATTATTCCTAAACACGAGGATCTCAAGGTGAGCTTTTAATTAATTTTAACGAATTCTTGTTTGTCTAAAGTATTTCGCTTTTGGTTTCATTTCAATAAAAAGGATCCGTTAGATTTTCAATCTCACGAACTTCGTAAGTATTTCAAGACGGGCAATCACGTGAAAGTGATCGCCGGTCGTTACGAGGGCGACACGGGTCTAGTGGTGCGCGTCGAGGAAAACCTCGTCGTTCTTTTCTCCGATCTAACGATGCATGAGCTGAAGGTGTTGCCTAAGGATCTTCAGCTCTGTTCTGACATGGCAACTGGGGTCGATTCGTTGGGTCAATTTCAGTGGGGGGATCTCGTTCAGACAGAGTTTGTTTCACTCGGTTTTTTGCCCAGAAGAAATTCCGAATTCAAAATTTCATTGATGTGATTTGATTTCTTTTCTAGTCCACAAACTGTTGGTGTCATTGTGCGTTTAGAACGTGAGAACTTTCAAGTGTTGAACATGCACGGAAAGGTAGTTGCACTATTGTTTTTTTTTTAAAGAGCATCGAGTTTTGCACGTGCAACGCAATGGGATCGATTTGGTGGTTACGAAGTAGGAGAAAACGGTTGTAATTTCAATTATTATTCAAAATTCAGTTTAAAGAGAGTTTTGTTGTTAGAATTAAGATCATGTTTTTGAATACATGTCAAATTTCGCTTAACATTGCGTCTGTGACGTCCCGCGCAGAATGTGCATTAGCTCACTGCTGTAGCACCTTAATTCACTGTTGAAGTGTTCTAATGTTATTGACTGAATTCGATTTAAAGGTTGTTACAGTTAAACATCAGACAGTAACGAAGAAAAAAGATACTAGAAATGCTGTTGCTCTTGATTCAGAACAGAACAACATCCAAGTGAAAGATGTAGTTAAAGTCATCGATGGACCACACTCGGTTAGAATAGAAAAATGATAAGAATGATGTGTTTTATATTTTCTTAAGTAAAATGTATTTTTGTGTGTTTAAAGGGCCGCCAAGGAGAGATCAAACACCTTTTCCGTAGTTTTGCTTTTCTTCATTCTAGGATGATGTTAGATAATGGTGGGATATTTGTGTGTAAGACGCGTCATTTGGTTCTAGCTGGTGGATCACGGGTTAGTTTACATTTCTTTTATTTGAAAAACTTAGTAAAATTGAAGAAAAGGGTAGAAATGTAATTAGCATTTGCAAACTCACAAATTCTGGTTATTCTGTCATTTAGTAGCAAAGTTAAAAAAAATTTTCATAGCGTTTTAGAAACTAGAAGGGTAGCTCAATCACTTTTAAGGGTATTTTTTATGTTTGATATTTTTTAAAAATAAGCTTTATTTTCATGTTTGAATATTATGCAACTTTAAACGGAAGATATTTTTTAAATTTTTGTTCATGAAAAGTTTATTTGAAAGATTGGAGGGTGTAACGGCTTTTAACCGAAAGAATACCAGAGTATTTATTTGTTTTCTTATTGAAAACAATGAACCATCTTCCGTTTTTAGCCAAGTTCGATGCCATATTCTGGTGGTTACACACCGATGTCTCCTCGTATCTCCAGCCCGGCTCATCCTGGAGCAGGTGGTGGAGCTGGAGCTGGAGGTGGAGGTGGAGCGGGAGGTGGAACTCCTTCTACTCCAGGAACTCCAAACAGTGGTATGTTTTTGTTCCCATTGTCTTTTTTTTTTTTTTTTGTAATCTTAGATTTTTCATTTGGATTTCTGTATTTTTTAACCGGTTATTAGGACGTGGTGGATTTGCCGGTGGTCGAGCACGTAGTCGCAGAGACACAGAACTCATCGGTCAAACGATTAAAATTACGCAAGGATCGTATAAGGGCCACATCGGAATTGTTAAAGATGCGACCGAATGTACAGCTCGTGTAGAACTTCATTCGGGTTGTCAGACGATTTCTGTCGATCGCGCTCGTATAACTGTTGTCGGGCGAGTAGAATCTATTTTTACAAGAATATTTCTTCGATATTTCTATCTCAACGTTTGTCTTTTTTTTCTTCTTCCGTGTTTAGTGGTCCAAACAAAGGCGGTCTTTCTTCTTACAGCCGCACTCCGTTATACGGAAGCCAGACGCCACAATATGGCGCCGGGTCTCGTACTCCGATGTACGGTTCACAGACACCTCTTTACGACGGTATGTTTTTTATTTTCTCGATGGAAGTTTAGAAAGAATACAGTCGCTTGACTTCTAAATCGATTCACAGGCAGCAGAACACCACATTATGGAAATCAGACTCCATTACACGATGGAAGTCGAACTCCAAACCAAACTGGAGCTTGGGATCCAGCAAATGCCAGTACTCCAGCAAGGTCGATACCGATCGTTCTCATTTGTTGTGTAACTTCTGATTTAATAATATTTTTGATGGTGTTTTATCAGATCGAGTGAATTCGAATCGTTTCATTATGATGATCCATCTCCGTCTCCGGGTTTCAATCCAGCCACTCCGGGATATCAACCTGAAACTCCTCAGGGTCCGTACACTCCTCAGACTCCTGGCAGTGCTGGAATGTACAGCAATGATCACACTTACTCTCCTTATCAGCCATCGCCATCACCTTCTGGATATAACAGTAGCAACAGCAACATTTTTTTTACGAGTTTCAAATTGTAGAATTTTTATTTCGTTATTTCTAAGGTACTCCAAGTCCGGCCGGTTACGTTCCGACTCCAAGTCCTGCCGGATATCAACCATCTCCTTCTGGATATGCAACGACACCGTCACCAATGGGTTACAGTCCGATGACTCCAGGTGCTCAATCGCCTTTCATTCCTCAGACGCCAGGATCTGGAATGGAACACATAAGTACACAAGACTGGCACACGACGGACATCGAGGTTTCCATTCGTGAAACTCATGAAGATCCAGGATTGGTCGGACAAACCGGAGTCATCAGAGGAGTTTCGGTTCGGAACATTTAAGCTATACTACGAAGATGAATATCGATCAAACGATTGTTTCTTTTTTAATCTATTGATTTAGGGTGGAATGTGTTCCGTGTTTCTTCCCGAAGAAGATCGTGTGGTAAACATTCTCGGAGAACATTTGGAACCTGTCGTTCCTAAACGTGGAGACAGGGTAATTGACTTGAAGTTGGTTTATGAACAGTTGGTTTTCGAACTCTTGATTAGTCTGTCTTACAGAAGAGCAAAATGAAGAGAAACTAAAAAGCGTTTTAGTAACTAGAAGAGTAGGTCGTTCATTTATGGGTATTTTTATGTTGATAACATTCAAAGATAAATTTTTAGTTGGTTTCAAATTATTTTGAAATATATCAACATAAAAATACTCTTTTAAGTGGTTGAGTTACCCTTCTGGTTTCTAAAAAAAGACAGTATAATCAACGTGCGTGATGTGTTTACACTTAAAAATCGCAAGTGAAACAAATATGGTGAAAGCCATTTAATATGAAAGCCGACAACTCGAAAAATACGTATAACACGAAATATAGTTCAGCGCTGTTTCTTAGAATAGCAAAAAAAAAACATGAAATTTGTTTTAACACTGAAAAAATATTTCGGTTCTTTGTATTTTATATTAAACAGTGTTTTCACTGTAATCAAACAACTTCAATAAAAAAACGGGTGTGTTTATGTTTTATTATTTCGTTTAACTCAGGTAAAAGTTGTTCTCGGTGACGAACGTGAAAATTCCGGAGTTCTTCTTAGTATCGACAACATGGAAGGCGTCGTTAAGATCGACGGTGATGACATTAAAATGTTGCAGTTACGTTACCTTTGTAAAATGAAAACGTAATTTCATTTACGTTGTGCCAGGTTGAATTTTGTTCTGTCTTTGTCTTTTCTTTTCTTTTTTTTTTTTGTATTTCTTTACTTTTGTGGTTTTCGATCGTAAAAAGTGCGACAATGTTTAAAAAGTATATAGTATATAAAGAAGAATATTTCGTCATTTTTTTCTGTTTATATTTTGATTCAAAAACAAAATATAAATATTTTACACTCGTTTATATCGGATTATAATGACTATAATATACTGATAATTTATGTAATAATTAAATGAATAGAAAACTTATTAATTAGCTTTTTTAAAAGGTCATTTCTAAATTCGAGATATATTCTGCTACATCTTTAAACAAAACAACTCAACAACTTGATGCTTAAAAAGGATTATCGCAACAAAGGCCACAGGAAAGGCTTCCTTCCCTTCAAAGGTTTTCGATTAATCGTAGGAATCGATTCAAAACCCTACACGATTTTCAGTCGATTTACACAAGTGACATTCAACGCAAATTCTGCCACAATTATTTTAAAAAAAATGGGTCCTCCCTTCCAATATCAAAATGACGTCACTCGAAAGTTCTGATAACTTTCTGTTAAACCCCCATGACATCGTGACTTTCTTAAGAACTGCAATCGTTGATTCAATGGAGAAACTGTATAGTTACGGAATCTGCTGTATGCAGTAATCTATTAAGCAAGAAATGAACCCAAAATAGAAGAAATCGTTCATTTAATTTTGAAAAAAATTAATTTAATTAGAAAAAACGAATGGAATAAAAATCGATTCTTTGATGACTTTTGGTCATCCGTACATAGCATTAGTGTTGTATCTGATTGGAATTTGAAATTGCTTTTACTTTGTAAGTATATTTTATTTCGTAATTTATTGTGCCGTAGAAACTGTTTAACACAAACTAGAAGATACGGAAATATTTTTTGTTAACTTTATTTTGTATTAAAAGAAAATAATTTAAAAGGTTATTTTAAAATATGAGGTGTGCTCACTTTCACATCACAGAATTGGCCACAGCCAATTAATTCTATTGTTTAGAAGAAGACAGTTTATTCTTCACATTTAGTAAAAAAAACTTTGAGAAGTTTATCGTCAAAATCCCTGTTTGTTTGTTTTCAGTAGTATTTTGTGAAGATTTGATCTTTAAATGATTTATCACATCATTTCAGGTGCAAAATTAGAAAATTGAAAGTGTTTATATTAGAATAAGTTGGGTTATTATCAATCATGGTCCAGAAATACAATTAAAACAGTTTTTAAAGCTGATTTTTTTAAATTTCGAGTTTCAAAAACACGTTTAAGTTTCTCTTAATATTTCTTTTTATAGGTAGAATTTTGTAAAATTAGAAAAAAAAAACTACCTTCAGAAGAAGAGAAGCAACAAAAACGTCAATAGCCAGGTAATTATACAGGTAGCTAGGATGAACCAATGAACATCAACAGGTGATTTCAATTTCCACCAATAAACTATGAGCTGAAAATTTAGTTTTATAGTATTTTGGCTCCGGGTTAGAAAAAAAAAACTAGACTAAAACTTGGGTTGGAAATTGCCTTTAAAAATGTGTTACATAAAAATGACAAGTTTTTTTGGATCTTTTTCAGCTTTATAATTCATAATGAAAGTTTTTCATTAACTGTTATTTATTTTTGAATTCTCAGTCTCCAATGGCAATTGTATTTAAATGTCTTTAAAATGGGTTCGTTTTTTGAATGTACATCTCTAGGTCAGTAAGTAATTAACTTACAAAAAGTTCAAAAGTCTAACATTTTCTAGTTATCTACTTTGCATATTAATAATGTTAGATAATTTTTTATTTTAAAAAAACTATCACGTTTTTAATTTTCTTTTTATACTTACCTTATCGTAAGAAGAATCTTGTGACGTCAGACGGGTTAACAAAATAGGATTTATCATTTTAAAAAATCGGATTTTTTGTGATTTTTATCACGATTTAGAAATGGCAGTACTATACATTATTAAAAATTTATAATTTAGATATATGTTTAATGATTTATGTTTTAAGAGGCGTGCCATTTAATTGTTTATTAACTTTAATTACAAATTATTAATTTAAATTTTTTTAATGTAGCCATTTTCAAATTTAGCTTTAGAGATTTGACTGTTATTTTTTTTTAGCTGATAAGTGATAAACTAATAAATAACATCAGTTTTTCTTAATTTCTTTTAATCATTGATTTAGATCAATTGATTTAAATCAAATGAAAAAAGGGTTAATAACAAAATAATACAAAACTGTTGAGAAGTTTTGCTTTCATCCCTTTTCTATCGGATTAAATGATAAGATTTCCTAAATTTTACATGAACCCTTCTGACGTAACAAGCTTCATCTTACCATGAGGTATGTATATTTTATGCTTAATTTGCAACTTCACACATAATTAAACATTGTGAAAGGAAACGAGATATTTAAGTAGTGTATGAATGGATTCATTGATTTATGTCTATGTTAAACTCCATTTGGCAAAACGTTTAAATGTTTTGAAACATTTGTTTTCTCAGAAAATATTTTCATTTCAAAAGCTCAGAGGATTTCTACCATTTTTTCACAGTTCTGTACAGAAATATGGAATGTGTACTTCTTTTTATATTGAGTGAACAAATTTACGTTTTAGAAAGCTCAATTTGAGAAATTTAAGATGTGTTCAAAAGTGGCATTTATCCAAAAATGTTTGAGAGGGGAAAAGATGTTATAAAATGTGACTTAAAAGTTACACTTTGTGACCATGCATTCTATTTCTTTATTCTATTTTAGAGAAAAAGACAAAAAAAAAAGGAATATAAAGCTAGCCATGCAATATAAGACGCGGTTTACAGACACAGTTTCACACAGACAAGGTCTTGTCAAAGCGAACTGTGCTTCTCTGTCTTACAGACTTATTTGAAGACCCCATGCACTTATGAAACAAACGTGAGGTTTGGTCAATGGGAAAGCGCGTCTGCAGACCGCGTCTCATAGTGTATGGCTGGCTTAAGATGCAATTTTCGACATGAGAATTATGCAAAATAAAAATAATATAATTTTTGGCAATATATATATACTATTTTAAATAATTAGTCCTTCCTTCCTACATCTATCTTTATTTCTGTTTCTATTTTTATAAAGCTAATTGACGCATAATAATGTTCTTCGTAGATTTGGAAGTCTGTCATAAATTCAAGGGTCCACAATTGAATGTGTGTACTTCATTCTCTCTCTTTCTCTATCTTAGTTGTGTCTTATTTATTTATATGACAAGTTGTATACATACAGGAAGCTCAACTCGATGTTAGTGAAAAATAGTGTTGGTACAAATTACTTTTAAAAGTAAGGAATTACATTTACTAATTACATCAGTAAACAAATAATTTATTACAATTACCAGATTTTGAGAAAAAAAAATTAATTACAATTAATAATTTTCTCAAAGTAATTTAATTTTAATAAATAATTCTAATCATTTGACATGGCATGCAATGAGTTTTAGAAGTTCCATTATCACTTCGCATAGAATGTATTGCAACCAACATTTTCATTGTCACTCATCCGGGTTCACATGAAATGAATTTTTGAAGTTTGCATTGCATTATCATAACTAATTTATGAAGTTAAATTTTTAAGAGTAGAATGGCTCAAGGACAGGAAGAAACTCAACTCAAATAAATGAGTCTGCTTGTTAAACATTGTCTGGTAATGGGCAGGAAAAACTTATTTAATTTAAGAGGAATCCAAAATGAAACATCCTTATAACATCAGGCATTTTACAAAAACAAAAGTAATTGAAAAATAACTGTGGAGTAATTAGATTTCTAACAAAAAATAATTACACTTACAAATTACATACTTTAAAAAGAAATTGAAAAAAATAATTGAATTACAGTAATTCATTACTTTTGGCAAATTACTTCCCAACACTGAAAAAAACGTCGTGTGTGAATGCTCGGATTTTGATGCAGAATCAAACAAATGTTTCTCTACCAACAATTACGTTGTTTTCAAACAAAAACACTTGTTAGAGGCTAAAACTCTTATTTGACAACTTATAGTAACCATATATCTAGCCTCTAAACAGTCTTTTTGATTATAAAAGCATAATTGCTGCTGCTCTAATAATAGTTATGATGATTACTTTACAGTTGAGAAACATTTGCTTGATGTTTGCACAAACATCCGCACCCTAGTTGAGTGTGCTTTAGTCTTCAGCCTCTCTCTCTCTCTCTCTAGGTCTCCCCTTTAGGCTTTATCTTTGTTTGTTTTTTTAATAAAGAGAACCTTGAATCTCAATTAATAAGACAATGAATGAGAATGAATGAAATAGAAAAGAATTAAGCTTTAATGAAGTAGCAATTTAAACCAATCTACTGGCTAAAAAATACTCAACTTTGTTATCGAATACTTCATTGGCGCAATGTTAGTTTCATTCCATTTAGAAAATGAATAAAACCATTTCAGAAACTTTGTGATTTCTTTATTTACTTATTTATAAATTAAAATATCCATTTGTAATATATGTAAATAGAATGCATGTAAATATATCTGATATCATCACCCAACATGTGTAAAATGTCAACTGAGGATCATAAAAGGTATATATTACAATGTTAGCACCAACCAATTGATCAACATTAAGTTAAAACATTTGTTCATTTTCTTTTTGTCATAGGGGAACAGTGAAAAACATTTCCAGGAAAGCTTTCATACATTTACCAATGACAAAACGCCATTTCGATGATTAGATTGTGATTGGTTCGCAAAGTTTGTCCCTTTTATTTAGCTTGGACTTTTTTTTTGTTTTTGCTTTGTTACTTTTACAGACATTTGGATGTTGGGTGGTAAAAAGGAATACTCAAAAAGCAGGTGTTCAGATGAGTATGTGTCGAGTGTATACACTCAAAACTAATATTATGCCAGGATTATGACTGTTCTAGTCTTAATGGACATTGGCCTAGTTGGGTCACTAGTCAACGGACTGGAACAACAGGTGGCTACTTCAGGATTACAACCTAAATTCATTACTTTAACATTGTAACGATATGGAATTTGGAATTACTTCCATTTTGTAAGTCCATTTATATTCATGAATTTATTATCATTTGTTCTATAATTAATTTATATTTTATAAATAATTTGTTAAATTATTTTGAAATAATTGTTTTCAGTATTTTTATCAACATTTTATTCCCAGTGTAGGTTATTTGAAAGATAAATTATGTTTTGGATTCATGTCCAGTGTTAAGATATGAAAATATCTTAAATTGTTTATTTCTTACTTTAAACCCCACTTAAAATGGTTTTAAAGTTTAAATCACTCTCGAACTTTTAAGTGTTTTGTCTTTCAGGAGAGCTAAAATTGAAAGAAAGATGAACGTGTTTTAAAAACTAGAAGGGTGTTGTAATCACTTAAGGGCATTTTCATGTTGATATTTTTCAAAATAAGCAGACTATGTTTTTTTATTTTTGTGTATAAAAAGTTTATTCTGAAAGGTATTAACATGAATTTAATATTAAGTGATTAAGCTGCATTTTCTAGTTTCTAAAACACTTTCTAGTTTTTCTGCATTTTTTTTCTTCTGATCATGTTGCCTCTTCGATATTTTAACTTATATTTTGATCAAAGTGGACGATTTTCTTCTTCTTCTAATACTAATATGTTGAATATTGATTGCTTTCAATTAGGATAAATTAGATTTATGTGACAGGCAATAAAATGGAATTGCAATTGACCTGAATTGAAAGAAGAATTGAGTTTTCTAGCCCCTTAACAGCGGGCAATCACTGAATACAAGTGATTGCCCTTTTATGTTTGAAATGAACAGATGCAATTCAGATAAAATAAATCACTCAGCTTGGGAATAACCTTAGTTCAAGCTGTAATTTTCGTTAGTGACCCATTGTCGGAATGTTTCATATTATCATTGATTCTATTGTTATTCCAGTATTTTGAATTCAAGTATCTGCCTCAAGTTGGTTTTGTTTTTTAGACTAGAATTGGACACATTCAAGTTTTTTTTTAATTTTTCACTTGGAAGACAGAATAATCAGAGTTCGAGAAGTGCTGGTTATATTTTAAAACCAACTTAATGCAATCTGAAAATTGCGTATGATTTATCACTTAATTTTGTGTGCTTTTTCAACACATATTAAAAATTGGGTGTTTTTCATCTTATATTTGAATTCATTAATTGTTACTAATGGTGTTTGTTCCCACGCCCTTTCCGTCTTTCTCTTCAAAGCTGTGTTGTTGTTTTTTCTTCTTCCAACTTGTAAACTCAACTCATTTTATTTCTGCAATTAATTTTCATCATTTTAATTATACAAACAGTATAATTAAAATGTCTTCTTTAACAAGTAGTTCAATTTAATTGCATGTCATTAAATTCGAAATATGATGGGTATAATTAGTAGACATGAATAAGTTATTATCATCTCATATTCCGAAAATGCCTTTATTAATTTATTATACCTTTCCCTACCACCATCACCATTATGTATTGGAGTGAAAAGATGTGCTGACATAAAAAAGTGAAATAAGTTAAAGGTGCATTAGGAAAATTATGAAAGATGAGAATGCATTTTATGCATAGTGAAAACCTGAATTCGGAGAAAACGAATTTTAGCTAAAAGATAAAATGGCTAAACCTTGTCAATTTCTCCTTGTCAAAACTCGTTTAATTCTGACAGAAAACTAACTTTTTGGCGGTACCAAACCCTATCCAAATTAAAATTGGTTTTCACTGAATTTTTTGGCTTTGACTGTAGCATAGAATGTGTGAGCCCTCTAGAATAAGAGTGGTGTAAGTCACAAAAAAATGAATTACAGTATATGCAGTCTTATTATTTCAAAAAAGATATCTATGAATTGTTGATAGAAATTGATGAAGTTTAGCTTTAATGTGGTTTCTGGTAATTTTTCCATAGCTGTAAAAGTGGCTTATCTGTCATAAGCACAAGGTTAAGAGAATGTCCATTGATTTCTTTTAGTATAATAGTAGTAATATTTGGACTCCACCCAAAACATGAATGAAATGATGGAAAAAAATAAACACTTGTGGATTGTTAACCACCACCAGTGTGTCTATCTATAAACAAGTGTACAAATAAGTATGCAAGTCCTGCGTGACATTGGAAATGCACCACCATTAATTGCGTACTTGCATAAATATAGGCTTATGATGATTGGTACATATATATCATCATTACCTATATACGTATAGTATTTATTATATATGGTTAATGGTTCTGGTTTTTGTTTTCAAGCCTCAATCATCACACTCAAAAACAAAATAAACAGTTGAGCACTTTGTTGAATTTGGGCATACAGTATATAGTATGGTGAAGTATACAGTATTGCTCAAAATTCAGGTCGTGCAACTAACTCGTATAAAATGAAATATTTTAGAAATCATGAACGCTACACATTTGAAACTTCAGTTGATTGTTTAACAACATATAAAAAATTAATAAATTATAAATATAAAGATTTTTAAACCTGTTTTTTAAAAAAATTCAACAACTTTTTAGGGTTGGAAGTGGAGGCTACCATTGCTTCTAGTTAATTTGGTTGGTATGAGGGGGGGATGTTTATTTGGTTTCCAAAAACAAAAACAAATTTGAATTTGAAAAATTCGTCTGTCAGTAGCCCAAAAGGCCTGGGGCAGAGAGACAAAAATCCAATTGCAGCATGCGAAATACATTGTCAAACACACAAAGATAAACCGTACAAAAATTTCTTATTTTTGTTAAAAGTGGTCACCTCTACCCAAATATAATGCCCTCCAGCACAGTTTACTTAAAGTTGGTTTACATCATTCACTTAAAATGTTAAGATTAAAATCTGTCCTTCTTGCAAGTATAACTATCCTAACTAATCTCCAAAAGCATTTTTGTCAGCACACTTGGTGCTCTTAATGTATTCACTTAATAGCTAGCCTTCACCTCCAACCCTCGTCTTTTATTATTTCTGAAACATTCAATTTTAAGCAATAGACTGCGCCACTCAAGTAGAGTTTTACAATAGACTGACTGGTGCTTTGGTTCTGAGACATACTGTATGCCTAAATATGTGCGCAACAACCAACCCACCCACCCATGGAAAAAAGTGCAATTCTGATTCACTCTTATTGTGTTGTGTATAATATAAATAGCAAAAAAAACAAACAATTCATTTCCCACTATAATACAGCTCCATTCACATTGCACAAGCAATATGCAATTAGTGCTTAATTTTATTAATTTCTAATTCTGTAAAAGTCCTCGCACAAACATAATTTCTATAGATTAACGCCCTGTTTCACGCTTAGTTAATAAGTTTGAAGTTTTTTTTTTATAATCTCCAATGTGTACATCAGATTTAAGACAATATGTAGTTTAGATTTTAATTGGTGCAAATGTAGTTTAGTCGACGAAGTGACCATTCAATGGAACATCAATATTCAGCATGGTTTTTATCTCGTAAGCTGATTAACGATTTTTGACTTTAATATTAAAACTATAAATTTGTTGTTGTTTTTTGCATTATTAATCAATCATAAAAAAATTGATTGATTAATAATTATGCAAAGAAACAAAGTTTTAATAATTTTTAATTGCTATAATAATTATCATTTTTGAAGGATTTTGGTGTGTTTTGTTGGCCATCCTTACCTGACGTGGGCCACTTCGAGTGACACGAACACAAGTTGGGAAGGGACAAACAATGACCTAAGTGCCATGGTCAGCACTAACATGGTCATCACGTGTCCACCTGGACGTAATTGCACGTCTATAAGGACGACACCTGGAGCTAACGTGGCTTCACCCATTTCCATGTTTCTCACTGGAACAATAGGTAACACAGTACTAAGAAAATTTAAGAAAAGTCCTGTAGAAACTAGAAAAGTGTAAATGCCAAATGATCAATTTTAATTTTAATAATATTTTCAAAAATAAATTGATTTTAATTTTTAAATAATTTTTAAAAAATCACGAAAAGAGATGATTTTGAAACTCTGGTTATTTTGTGTTTCAGGATCAACTACTCTTTAAGGAGAAATTGAAAGTGTGTTAAAAACTAGACCGGTAATTCAATCACTTAATAGTATTTTAATATTTAATATATTTCAAAATAAATATTTTGTAGAATAAAATTTTAAAAAAATTCTGTCTGCTTAAAATTTAATTATTTTCAAGTTCACATAAAAAGCTCATTTTGTACATGAAGTGATCGAGTTACCCTTCTAGTTTTTAAAAAAATTTCAAGTTTCTGATTAATTTTTCTTTCCAGAAGACACAGAATAGTAAGAGTTCGAGAAGCGCCGTTTACACCTTCATTAATTCGATTGTTTGTTTAGGAAATGCGGTGGCCCTGTTGGTTCTGCACCGAAATTCTCGTCGTGAACAGATGCGGACCGTGTTCTACTTATTGGTCGGTTGTTTAGTTTGGACCGATGTGATGGGCATCGTATTGACCAGCATCCCGGTGCTCGTGGTTTACCTTAATGGTCGTTGGGTCGGTTCCACCGGATTGTGCAATTACCACGCGTTCACCATGATTGCGGTCGGTCTCATTACTCCCTGCATCGTTTGCATCATGGCCGTGGAACGGTTCCTCGGTATCCGACACGGTTACTTCTACAAGAAGCACGTGAACCGTTCTCGCGTACGAATGGTTCTCCTCACTCAATGGATCGTGGTTCTGATCTTCACCTCTTTACCTTTCTTTGGTTTTGGTCAATACTCTCGTCAATATCCAGGCACCTGGTGTTTCTTTGACCTCCATGCAACCGAACTGGTCCATCAGGCCTATGCTTTCACTTTCGCAATCTTTATCATCTTTCTAATCCTCATTATTATATTTTGCAACATTGCTGTCATAGGTGAGTGGATTTTATAATTTCGGAACTTTGGTTATTTTATGCGTTTTAGAAAACCAGAGAAATTTAAAGTGTAATTTTACAAAGTAGAACGGTTTGTTGAATCACTTAATAGTATTTTCATGTTAATTTCTTTGGAAATAAACTTTTTATAGACACAAATTAAAAATACCGTCTGCTTAAAGTTAGAATTATTTTTCAAATTGATCAAAAAAGCTCATTTTGAAAGATATCAACAAGAAAAATAGCCTTAAATGAATGAGCTACCCTCCTAGTTTCTAACACATTTTTCAAGTTCCTCTTATTTTTTCGCTTGAATAACTATCAAAATAAACTTTTTACAAACAAAATTGGTAGCCAATCAATTAATGGTATTTTCATGTTGACATTTTTCAAAATAACTTGGGTCCTTTTCAAACTGACATAAAAAGCTTATTTTTAAAGAGATGAACATGAAAATACCGCTTTAAGTGATTACGCTACCCTTCTAGTTTCTAAAACACTTTCAAGTTTCTATTTTAATTAGTTTCCTGAAATTCTACAGTTACAGAATTGTAGCTGAATCACTTAATGGGATTTCATGTTGATATCTTTCAAAATAAACTATCTAGAGATAAAAAAAAACAATTGATTTTGTCCAAAATTCTTTTCTTCTGGACATTGTATAATGATGTCCACCACTTTAAATAATATTTCATTCGTCCAATGAGCAACCGATGACAGTCGTCTATTCGACGACATTTATTGTGGGTGGTGAGTGTCCATAAGGACCAAAGCAAAGCTAACGAAATGGATTTCTAACACGCAAACCCCTTGGTATCCATTTCAAGTAGATCCAATTCCGAATTGTTCGTTAAGCAAATAATCTAAACTACGAATATGATTAAGTTACAGTCGTTCATTATTTTTATTATTTAAATTCAGTTAAGCCGGGGTCTCACATGCAAAAAAAAAAATGAAAAAGGAATTTATCTTATTTTAAATAATTTCATTCTATTTATTTGACAAAAAAAAGTAGGCAGAAAAAAATGCTGAAATTTTTTTGTCCTGTGACGCAGAACTCTCCTATCCGTTCTTTCCACTTGAAAGCGACAGAAAGCAGAAAACTTGCCTCAATTAGGCTCTTAATTTATTAATTAATACACAGTAGTTAGTAACCTTTATGCGTGTCTCAGGTAAGCAAAACTATTAAAATAAAATGACAAGGAAAGAAAAGGGTTTTAAGTTCGAACCCAAAGAGAGAACATTTACAATTTTATGATGTAATATTCGAACCGTATTTTAATATTGTTATACAGATCTCTAAAAGATCATAAAAGAGGGTTGTTAGAATAATAATGGACGTATGACGTAAGACTTTGATGCTGTTTACTAATTTATACCAGGAAAATAATGGGGTTATTTGTTGTTGTGCAAAACATTAATACTTTTTATTCGGAAATGTAAATTAATGGGTTATAATAATATATTTTTAGCTTCTTTCTCGGATGCTTTTCTGCACACTTCATTTGTAATGTGTGATTGCCCAATGCTAAGGAGTAACACTAAATCGCCCTAAACCTCAAACCCTCTTTTAAAAAAAACCCTCCGTTTAAATTGGTTTTATTATGTTCTTGTTTTTTTCTGTGTCTGGCAATGGATGTCACAGATCATTACTTTTTTACATGCAAATTATTTTTTTTTGTGCTGTGTGTTTGAAAAGTCACACGCCTCCACTATTGTGGATTACTTCTTAATAGTAAAAATTGTGGCACTTTTCTAGTGAACGGGTAGGTTTCGAGCATGAGCAATTTTTCGAGCGAGATGCAGTTTACGAGCTTGCGGCAGTTTTCGAGTGAGCGACAATTTTCGAGCTTGCAGTACTTTTTGAGCGAGCAGCAGTGTTTGAGCTTGCAGCACTTTTTGAATGAGTGGTAGTTTTCGAGCGAGCAGCAGTTTTCGAGCTTGCAGCGCTTTTCGAGCGAGCGGCAATTTTCGAGCTTGCAGCGCTTTTCGAGCGAGCGGCAGTTTACGAGCTTGCAGCACTTTTCGAGCGAGCAGCAGTGTTTGAGCTTGCAGCACTTTTTGAATGAGTGGTAGTTTTCGAGCGAGCGGCAGTTTACGAGCTTGCAGCACTTTTCAAGCGAGCAGCAGTTTTCGAGCTTGCAGCACTTTTCAAGCGAGCAGCAGTTTTCGAGCTTGCAGCACTTTTCGAGCGAGCAGCAGTTTTCGAGCTTGCAGGACTTTTCGAGCGAGCGGCAGTTTTCGAGCGAGTGACACTTTTCGAACGAACGAGCGACGCAGTTTTGGAGCGAGCAGCAATAAGAAGTGACATAAAGCAGTACTTATTATGTTTCCCTTTATGTACTTGATATTAGTTACAGGATGTGAATGTTTTCAATTATTTTGCAGGTGATTTTGCAGGTGTATTTATATATAACTTATGTCAATGTTTTTGATTCTTGTGTTTCATATTGGGGATGGAGGTTGGGGGGTGGGGACGTCTCTTTGATGTCTAAACAACACATGAATATTTACAACCCTCTGATGAGCCATAACTGTATGAAAACAAAAAAACACATTCGAAATGTTAATGGAGAGGAAATGATGGGAAATTATGAAAGGAACCTTGGAGTTAGATTGATTTATCTGTTTTAAGAATGTGTTTTTTTTGTTGCAAAAATGGTTACAGCACAAATGGATTTATTATGACTTATGAAAGTTAATGATGTTGAAAGTTCTGTTGACTTGCAAGTCAAGTTACTAAAAAAAAGTTCAAACACAAATTTCTATAATGGATGAACACTTTTTTTGTTGAAGTAAATTTAAAAGAAAATTCGAAAGTTTGTAAAGCAAACGAAAGTAGTTAATAAATAAACTGAAAGGATTTTTATGACGACATTTGTCAAAATATACTTTTTTTTTTGCCAATTTGAAAGTTTTTCTTCACAAGAAGTTTGTTGATGCATCAAACTTTGAAATCACAAACTGGGATAAAAAAAAATTTATTTGGGAAAATTCTATAAAACTCAATTGTCTTCTATTCTAGTTTCTAATAAAGTTTTATTTTTTCTTAGGCAAAACACAGAAAACAACAACTGAGAACATAATTTCTTCTAGAGTTGTTCTATTCTATTTCATTTGCATTTTTTTTCTGCCTACTTTCTGCCAAATAAATAAAATTAATTTTTTTTCTGCGAGTTAGTCTTAAGCCAAAGTGAAACTTAAACAAAGCTAAACGTAAAAAAGTAGCCTAGCATTTTTTTTAATCAACTCGGCGACTTTACATACTGTATATGCATTTATTGTGATTTTATTTTCGTTTTCAGCCACTCTAATTGGAATGAGACATAGAAGAAAACATTTAAATTCGCCATCCAGAGAACGGCAAGTCCACCGTTCTCAACGCCAAAGAGAAATAGAAATACAAATGGTCATTCTTCTTGTGGGCATCACTTTGCTTTTTACCACATGTTGGATGCCACTTATGGTAAACAAACGACCAACGGTGACGTGGGTTGGAGGTGGAGGCTAGCTATTACTGGATTACAATAAGGCACTTAGACTAAGCGTGCCAGAGACCATTCTTCCTGAAAATGGCTATTAAATGTCTTTTTTGCCTATAGGTCTAAACGTGATTTTATTTAGTATAAACGTTGCTCTAACTCTGAATGTGTTTTAGAAACTAGAAGAGTAGCTGAATCACTCATTTTGATATTTTTCAAAATATGTTTTTTATGTGAGTTTGAAAATAACCCCAATTAAAAGCGACCCTTCTAGTTTCGAAAACACCTTCTAGTTTCTCTTAATTATTCTCTTCTGAAAGACAGAATTAATAATCATAGTTCGAAAATCAGCTGTTCCTATAAACCATCTTAATGGATGAGAGCTGAGCGTGCTAGCTTGTCTAGAAGGACTGCCAGCCTCCACCTCCAACCCTCCAGGTCCAATCCCATGCATACTTCCAATGCAATAATAAATAATTATAAAGAGACAAAAATGTTTAAAACTTTATTTATTTCAGGTTCAGATCATTCTAAATCAGATAATTGATTATAACAACGATTTTCGTCGCGATTTATTAGCCATTCGTCTCGTCTCCATTAATCAGACATTCGATCCTTGGATTTATATTCTCTTTCGAAAAGTGATTTTCACCAAATTCTGGCATTTCCTTCGCAGATGCACCAATGGAAAATCGTCGAAAACCTCCATGGATTCAAAGCGAACCGTACCCAATATAGGCGAGGAGAACGATCACCAGGGGGCGCCACCATTTAATTTGCCACTTCCACCTCCAGATGGCGATGGTGGCGGTGATGTTGGTCTGAACAGTAGCAATGATTACTGTTTAAAATGCGAATCTCAATATGGTGACGTCATTCAGTTGACGTCAAAGGGCACTGACGAAGGTGATCCACTAGAGGGCGAGGATGGGCCCTTGTCGTCGGCATGGGACGGAGACAGTGCTTTGGAAGCCGAAGATTACGAAGAAGATCTCAGTTCTTCTGTGGGTGACATCTATGTGAAGAGCAACAGCGCCGCCCTGGTGTCCAGGTGTAAGAACTGTCATCAGTTGATTACCACTGATGTTAATGGTCCATTGGAAAATGGGCTCCTTAAGGGATATTTTAAAATGAGGCCTCAACAACCTTCATCCACTGAAACGAATTTCTTCAGAAAATATTCCAAAAGGAGCCTTCCAATTGCTACTGAATTACCCATGTAATATTTTAGAAAATCTATTATGAATTCGAAACATATTTTCATGTTGTTTTTTTCTTCTCTTTCTTTAATTACAGGAAGGATAATTGTAGGACGGTTCATTCGGCCATTATTTAATTTAGGGTGGTTTTAAGGTGTAAACGGCGCCTCTCGAACTCTTGATTATTCTGTCTTAATCAGGCGCAAAATGAAGAAGAACTTTAAAGTGTGTTTTAGTAACTAGAAGAGTAGCTCAATCTTTCATGATGATATTTTTTATAAAATAAGCTTTTTATGTCAATGTTGAAAATGACCCAATTTTAAGCAGACGATATTTTTTTTTTAATTTTTGTCTCTAAAAAGTTTACTTTGAAAAATATTCAGATGAAAAAATACCCTTAATAATGAAATGATTGAGCCATCATTCTAGTTACTAAAACACACTTTAAAGTTTTTCTTAATTTTGCACCTGAAAGACAGAAGAACTAACTATCTTAAAAAAAGATTAATTTATCCTGAAAAAATGTATTTAAAAAAACTACCTAATTGTGTAAATGTGTGTTCTATTTCTGTATGAATTCATTCAATTTTCAGCTATTATTTATGTCCATATTTTATTTGTTCATTTCTTTTGTACGTGATTATACATAATGAGATAAATTTGTGTTTTCATTTTTTAAATGCATGTTTATGGCTCAAATTATTATATAAATTCATCATATCCATTCTTATTATCTTATAAACTTTGATAAAAACTTTTTAAAAAAAGTTTTGTAAAACGTGATTCGCACGTGACCTCATTTCGCGCCAAATTTTGCTCTCTTTCTCTCTCTACGTGTGTAATGCATTCGTCGCCATTTTGGTTCCATATGGAGCAAGAAAATATTTTTAAGAAAAGAGCAGGTTGTGTTTTCCTTTAAGAGTGTTTGTTATAAAGTTATTGTCATGTTTGTAAAATTAATAAACAATTATAATCGATCAGATTTATCTTTTTTAATTGATTTTTATGTTTAGATTTTTTTTTTGCATTTGAACCAAAATGGCGGAATTAACTTTTTTATAGCTAATTTACTAACTGATTAATTAAGACAGCGATTAAATTTCTTTTTCATGTACAACAACCATCTGAAAACTAAAATCAATCCAACAGAATTAATGAACTTTAAATATTTTATTTAAATGAATTTGTGAGTAGAATTACGTAGTCTTAGTGAATTAGTTTAATTTTCCTGCCAAAATATTTAACATCGGTTCACTTGGTTGCTAATAGGTGGCGCCAACATTCAGGCGTTATTATTGTTTGACGTCACTTAACCCTGCCTCCTCTTACAAAGAACAATATAGAAAATAATCGATTCTAAATAAGATCGATCTTTTATTATTGTTATTTTATTCATGTTTCTGATTATCCTGTCTTTCAGGAGCAAAATAAAGAGAAACTAGAAAGTGTTTTAAAAACTAGAAGGGTAGCTGAATCATTTAAGGTTATTTTCATGTTGATATTCTTCAAAATAAGCTTTTTATTTGCGGTTTGAAAATGATTCAACTTTAATGCAGACGATATTGTTTCATTTTTTTTTCTAAATAAAAAGTTTATTTTGAAATATATCAATTTGAAAACGCCTTTAAGTGATTGAGCTATCTTTCTAGTTTCTAAGACACTTTATGGTTTTTCTTAATTTTGCTCTTCTGAAAGACAAAATAATGAGAATTTCGAAAATCAGCTGTTCATAAACCGTCTTAAAAATGAAATAAAAGATCGATTTAGAAAGAAAAACAATCGATCTTTGAAACATCGATTCTAGATCGGTGTTATATGAAATTATAATGGTGGATTCTATTTGACAGGCGGGCGATGTTGATTGAACTTTGATCCCTTGTCAGTTTCCAATTATTTATGGTATTAACGCCGTGTTCGTCGTTGTTTCATCTGTTTTTGGTGTGCGAATGTTTCGCAAAGCCAAATTCAAATGGTTATTTTGGATGTGTTTGATAAGTGTTTTACTCTTCGTTTTGTCGCTCTTTCTCTATTCGAAAACGACAAATTCTTCTTTTACGGGTTTCGTTGAGGAGAAAGACGGCGGCGGCGGCGGCGATGAAACGAGAGACGGACGAAAACGATTCCTGGGAAAAGGAGGAGGAGGAGGAGGAGGTCATCAGGGGTCAGAAAAGAACAACAGGCATTTGGCCGATCGCAAAGGGTCAGAAGATATATATGCAAGATATTGACGCAGAAATTGCAGGAGAAATAATAAAATAAGGCTTTCTATAAAACGTTTGTGTATTTAATGATTTGAAAATGCAAAACATTTTAAAATTAGTAGTAAAAAATGCGCAGAAATTGTAGAAAGACATTTTTTTCGCAAAATTTCTCATATATTATACATATTTTCAATGAATTTCTGTAATTTTTCATTAATTTTTAACTATTTGAAATGTGGGTTTCTGTATTTTTAAATCATTTAACAATCGTTTTTTAGAGTGCTTTCTGCAATTTCTACAATTTAGAAGCTTGAACACGACGGAAATCTGCGTATTTTTTTATAAATTTTCTGCAGTTGATGTGTTTTATTAATGAAGGATGACCGTTTTTTGTAATTCTTATTAAATAGATCGAGTTCTCCGATGGTTTTATCGGTTGTCGCTTGTGGAGATCGATTGAATGAGACGTTAGTATTGGTCAAATCGGCTGTTGCATTGACCACTAGTCCGTTGAAAGTGATCATTGTGTCCGATGACCACCTGATGTCCAGTTTCACACAAGAGGTGAAACTTCTCACATTTCATCTTTCATCTGTTGCATAATTTTGTTAATCCCATCTGTCATTTCTCATTCAAAAGGGGTGTTCAATGAGGGGAAGGGAGGGAGAGAGGGACGAATGATGAGGTTACCCTCACCCCCATCTCTTCTCTTTCACTCTTATGTTGTTCAAATTCAAACATCTGTCAATTTTTCCGGATATCATTTCTGTTTGTTTTTTTCGTTGATGATAGTTTCTAGGATGGCCAATCGAGATACGAAAACGGGTCCAGATTTCCATCCGTCCTCTTGAGTTTCCTCGAGATGGAAGCGCTGACGAATGGAAAAACCTGTTCAAACTGTGTGCTTCTCAGCGGCTCTTTTTTCCGGTTTGTTTTCTTTTCATGTCCCTTTTTTTTTCGTAGTAAAAAAAACGCGTCTGTCTTGTAAAAACACAGAAATATGAAATTCAAGAAATTTACAGAAAACTGCAAGAAACCTTTAAGAAAATTACAGAAATTCTTTAAGAAACAACTTAAATTTATGCATATTTACGAGGTTGCTAATAAGTAGCAAAACTAATAGCAACTGTCGCGTTTTTGTTTTCTCTTTATTAATTCTGAAGTCGCTGCTTCACGACGTTGATGCCACTCTGTACGTCGACACGGACGTTGTTTTTCTTCGTCCCATGGAGGACATCTGGCGTTTCTTTTCTCAGATGAATTCTTCTCATTTGGCTGCAATGGCTCCCGAGAACGAAGACTTTGCAACCGGATGGTACAATCGATTCGCTCAACATCCATTCTACAAACCTCTCGGTTGATTACTAAGTTCCAACAAATCTTTTTTTTTTTATCTTGATTGGTATCGGTTTACAAATCTGAACCATCGTCGTGTCGTAATTTCGTTACAGGAGTGAACTCGGGAGTGATGTTGATGAACCTGACGAGGATAAGAGCTTTCGATTGGGAAATGCAACTCGTTACTATCTACAAGAAATACAAACAGAAGATCACTTGGGGTGATCAAGATCTACTTAACATACTTTTTCATAAACATTCCGGTAATTTTTCAATTTAAAATTGTCTCCGAATTAGTGTTGCTCTTTTGAAACGGCAGAAAATAACCAGAGTTCGATAATCGGCTTTTAATTTAAACGAATTTTTTTATTTGAACGTGTTTTTATTTTTCCGAATTTTTGAAGACAAACTGTTGGTTTATCCTTGCGAGTGGAATTATCGTACGGATCATTGCATGTATTCGAGTGTCTGTAAGTCGGCCGAGAAGAACGGCGTTGCGGTGGCTCACGGAAGTCGAAATGTGTTTCACAGTAACAAGCAGCCGACGTTTAGAGTTCTTTTCGAGACATTTCAAAAGGTTTTGAGATAAGAAGACTACATCTCTATTGATATATGATGGTTTTTATTCGTATTTTGTTAAATTCTAGTACGATCTCGGTCAGGATCTAAAGACGCATCTCTTGGAATCTCTTCGTCGTAACCTTCAACAAACGGCTCACACAAACTGTGGTAAAATCTATCCGATTTTTTTGAAGGCTCTCGAGAGTTACGTCGATCGCATCGTACGATGAGAATTCCCGACAGTCCCTTTTTAACAGCTCGCTTTTTAAAAATTTTGTGTATAAATTAATGATATGTGGTTTGTAATTATTATAGACATTGACAAGAAGTATGAAACAAATTAATATGGATTGTAAGCAAACATGGAAACGCGCTTAAAACTGCATGGGAAAAAAAGTATTTAAGAATTGCGGAAAATCAATTTAAAAAACATGAAAAAGACGCTTAAACGTTTATTTCGTTTCCATACTTTTCCTCTTCTTAATCTACCGCTTAAGGTGGTTTTAAAGTGTAAACTGCTCTTCTCGTACTCTGATTATGAAAAGAAACTTGAAAGTTTTTTTTAGAAGCTAGAAGAGTAGCACAATCACTTTAAGGGTATTTTCATGTTGATATCTTTCAAACTAAACTTTTTACGTGAGCTTTTTTAATAACCCATCTTTAAGCAGATGATATTTCTTAGTTTTGGTCTCTAAAAAGTTTATTTTGAAAGATATCAACAAGAAAATACGCCTTAAGTTATTGATTTATTTTTCTCTTCTAGTTTCTAAAACAGTTTCAAATTTTCTTTTAATTTTGAAGGGTGGTGTTTCTACTTTAAAACATTTTGAAATGTTTCTTTGCTCGTTTCTATGTTTTAGTCTTAAAATCTAATTTTTGTTTATTTGTAAAATTTTAGAAACTTTTTTTTAAAAGAACTTTGTAAATACTGAATAGATATTACTTTTTTGCATAATTTATTGATGCTAAAGATAATTAATATACAATTTCATAGATTTTTTATCTGTAGATCCGTGTGTGTTTTTAAATCTTTTATTATTTGATTAATTATTTTCTGCACGTTCTATTGATTTATCGAGCAGTGTGATGTCACCTCTATATATGTCAGTTTATGTTACGCCATACTGCTGTATAAATCGATGAATAACGGAACGTGCTGATTGAAAATGAAAATGTACAATAAAAGTGAAAAGTGAATAATTTTAGTCTGATGTCAAAGTTCTAAAGTTTGCCAATAGGTGGCAGTGCAAAAGCAAGCGCTTTCTAAAGTTGGGTACATACTGGCAATTCTGTCTTGGTCATTTTGTGATTTTCTGATGAAATTCTACGTGGACAGAGCCTATTTTTTTCTTTTATAAATAATTACTTTTGTCACCATCTTTTTAAAACATTACGATTTGAAGAAATTTTTATGAATGTTATGATTGGCCATAGCCTCCTATGGATTGGCATATCTATTATTGAACGTCTGTATCCAGTTTAAGCGGTTTACAGACGATCAATTCTGGCTTGTCCATCTTTTAATTTTCAAATGAAATTTTATATTGGCAGGTCGCTTTTTTTTCTCTTTTTTTCAACTAATTTCTCATTTTATAATCACTGCAAAGTATTATGAATTAAACAAATTCGTATAATGTTTTCAAGCTGAATATTGACAAGCAAGAGATGGTCGTCTGCATCCAGCTGAGAAATGGCAGCTTCCAGTCTTTTAATTTTATTGAAACTAAATTTCCTTTTTATAGTTTAAAAGTGTTGTGACATTTTTAGCCCAAATGACACCATCTAAAATGAAAATATTTGTATTATTGGTTTGTTTCGCACATGTTTTATCCATAATATTATTCATGTGTGGTTTTTTTTCCATTGAAATCAATGAATTTGCATTCTGAACATGATGAGTCCAGAAACAGATCCGAAACCGGTTCGAAGATCGTTGGTAGAACCGTTCTCATTGTGGTCGATGCACTTAGGTCCGATTTCATTAAGGACCACGCGGACAAAATGCCCTACGTTCGACGTCTGATTCAGAATGGAATAGCGAAACATTTCATTGCAAAAGTGAATCCTCCGACGGTCACGATGCCCAGAATTAAGGCAATCATTTAATTAATTCTCTCCTCTTCTAATTGTTTTAAAAATTAGAAGGGTAGCTCGCAATCACTTAAGAGGATGTGTGTTAACATATTTCAAAATAAACTTTTTATAAATAAAAAAAATTAAAAAATATCGTCGGGTTAAAAGTTGGATCATTTGTAAACTGACATAAAAAGTTTATTTTGGAAAATTTAGGCCCTATCAACATGAAAATGCCCATAAGTAATTGACATACCCTTCAAGTTTCACGCTTTCAAGTTTTTCTTCAATTTTCACATAAAAGACAGGATAGTCAGAGTTCGAGAGGCGTTTACACTTTAAATCAGCATAAATGACAAATTATCTGTAGATTGATGTTGGTTTGTTGTCATTTAATTGCAGGCATTGACATCGGGAACGATTCCAGGTTACATTGACCTCGTCTTAAATCTCGGTTCTTCGGAATACACCGAAGACAATTTAATAAGCCGAGCAACGACGAACGGTCTTCGTGTCGTCTTTTACGGAGACGACACTTGGATTCGTCTCTTTCCTCGCCATTTCGTACGAAGCGAAGGAACGAATTCGTTTTATGTTAAGGATTTCTATCAGGAAACGTTTTAATATTTAGGGTTTTAATTCGTTATGCAATCAATTGAAATTTAATTTTGTATTTTCAGGTGGATCGAAATGTGACAAGACATTTGGACGAAGAACTGAGACATCGCCACGATTGGAATCTTCTAGTTCTTCATTATCTTGGACTGGATCATATCGGACATACTTTAGGACCAAGAGACCCATTGATTAGTGTCAAACTCAAAGAGATGGATGACGTCTTTCGATTCGTACACGAAACTTTACAAATGGTTTATTTTGAACGAATTTCTTCTAGGATTCTCTATTAAATCTAATATATAAGAATGTAAATTTTAATTCAGAGTGAGGAGAAGGAACCGCCTTTGATGATCATATCCGGAGATCATGGAATGAGTGAATATGGAGGACATGGAGGAGCATCCAGACAAGAAACAACGGTTCCGCTCATCTTCATAAGTTCTGCTTTTGATGGTTTGAAACTTTTAACTGAAGAGAACAAACACGAGATTTCTGACTAGCATTTTTAACATTTGTACAGTTTTGTTTAAATATTTTTAGGCATTGTTATAAATGACACAGAAAAGGAAGTGCTTCAGATAGATGTGGCTGTCACTCTTTCGCTTTTACTCGATCTGCCGATACCAAAGAACAGTTTGGGAAGATTGATACTTCCACTTTTCTCAAAGTTAGATTGGAAGAATCGTCTGGCGTTGATCCATTCCAATGCTATTCAATTGGAAAGTGTTGCCACACTATACTCTGACGATTTGACAGGTTTTAAAAACAAATCTCGAATTCTGATTATTCTCTATTTTAGGTGCAAAACGAAAAGAAACTTGAATATGTTTTAAAAACTATAAGGGGGGTATGTATTATGTGTATTTTCCTGCTTATGTCTTTCAAAATAAGTTTTTTATGTCTGCTTGAAAATAATCCAAATAAAGCTGACAATTTTTTTTAATTTTTACTTAGAAAGAAATAGTTTATTTTGAAAGATATTAACATGAAAATACTATTATTATATGATTTAGCTACCAGTTCTAGTTTCTAACACATTTTCAACTTCTCCTAAATGTTGCTGTTCTGAAACTGCAGAATAACCAGAATTTGAAAATCAGCTGTTCATAAAACAACAATTAATTAACACTGGTTACCTTTATTATTTTTATAGAAAGCTGTTTTAGAATATTCCGAACTGCCAAAAAGCAATATGCAAATTGGGTTGAAAATGGAGCTTGGAATCCAGAAGATATTCTTTGGAATCATAGACGGGCAATTGTGGAGTTTTCTGATTTAGTTTCGCCTCGTCTCTCAAGATTTGATGGATATACGATGATAATAGCGATTGTTCTTCAAAATATCACTCTGCTTTTTGTTCTCTGGGTACTTGGATTTGCGTCGCACAACGATAAAAACCGTTTTAGCTTCAAAACATTGATATTGATCATAAGTGCCCTTTTATCACTGCATTTGTTCTTTTGTTGGTCAGATTTTTGTTCTGGTAGCTTTTTATGCACTTTGTCTATCTTTTCAATCGTGGTCGCAATCATCACCACGATTGTTTTGGCTACTTTTTTATCGGTTATTACGACAACGACGTTCGTGAACTTGTTCGAAAAGATATTCCAATGTGTGGCGAGTTTAGATTTCGGTTCTCAGTTCCTGTTATTCGGATGTTTAGTTCATTCTTTAAGTTTTGCTTCTACCAGTTTCATTGAAGAAGAACATCAAACGTGGTACTTTTTGTGCACAAGTTTTCTATTGATTAGAACTTTGACATTTAGCAGAAGTGCGATCGAAGCAAACAACTCGAACGAAACTAACGATCGTCCGTATCTGATGATGTTGAGAACGGTGTTAATTCTAGTCGTATTTCGAGTTTGTCGTAGTTGGAATAGTACTGGAGATAAGTGGGCACATTTGGAGGATATCGGCGATTGGTTGAATCGGCATGTAAATTATTAACATATCTTTTGAAGTTTGCCACCATAACACGTAATTCTTATTGTTTTTTTTTAAGCTTTGGTAACGAATGCTGGTTATCGTTGGCTGTGGCGTGTTCGCTTTTACTGTTAGTTAGTCTACGATCGCTATACCATCGTTGGGCCGTAACTGCCTTCTTTGGCCTGACGTGTGTATCTACTTATCTGTATCATTATGCAGCTGGAGCAATAATAATTCCTTTCTTCGATAAATCCTCGCATAATTTGTATGTTTATCCTTAAGTTTGAATATACAGTGGAGACGATTTAAACACGGAATGGAAGGGACTTGGATATTTTTTCGTGTTAGCCGAATTATGGTGCTACAATATGAATTTGCTATCATGATAAACTAAGGCTAAACGTTTGCATAAAATTCACAAAACCCATAATAACAGTTCCACTTTATTTTGGGCAATTATAATAAAAAATTAATTACATAAAATGCCAAATTGTGCAATTTTTGGAAATTTGCATAAATTTGCAGAATGTCACATCTTTTAAAAAAACATGTTTTCGTCAGAAAACCGCGTTACTTTTGTGTATAAAAAAGGGTTTTACAAAGATGCCAAAACGATTTTTCGTTTTAACCAATATTTTCATGTTATCCGTTTCGTTTTAAATGGTTTCTACTGTATATAATTATAAATAATTTTTTTTGATAAAATTTCAATTTCAGATACACTTCAGTTGTGTTTGCAAAAGTCAACTATGGGTTGATATTTATTTTAGCCGTATTTGCTATCTATACGTGCCAAAGTGTCGGTGAGCGATTTGAGTCACTCGTAACGGTTTGGCTGGCGCTATCGATTCTGCTCGTGCAGTCGCACAACGTTCCGTTGGTCGCCTTTTGGTCACTCGCGAAGGAGTTGTATTCTTTCAAACGTTTAATTCCTAGATCCCATCCTGGATGGATTATAACAATGCCTTTCTTGTGGCTAGCACAGGCTTCTTTCTTCCAGCAGGTGATAAGATTGGTTCATTTTATGCTCAATCGGTAGATTGTCTTATTTCTTCGTTCATATTATAGGGATATTCAAACAGCCTGGGAAAAATCGAAGTTGCAACTGGATTTGTTGGATTGGAATCGTACAATCCCATTTTAGTCGGAGGATTGCTTCTGTGTTCAATTTATTCCGGTCCCATATTTTGGATTTTGAGCCTCTTTTCAATTATTCATCAAATTGATGACAAAAGGTTCTTTCGTTTTGCTAAAAATTACGTCCGGTGTTTATAAAATAAATTTTTTTTTTGCAGGATTCGTTTCAATGTGTTTTACTGTCTTCTTTTCTTGCTCCTGTCTCGCATCCTTCCCTGGTCGTTTTACTCGATACTTGTCTACGTCCAACGTCATCATCTCTTCATTTGGACAGTTTTCTCTCCGAAGCTAATCTTTGAAGCTGTACATTCATTGGTATTTACCTTGATTGTTGCAACTATTTCAGTGGCTGTTAAGTGGTTGATTTAATAGGTACTTTTAAGATAATTCCTGATCGTGTTGGAAAGCAATAAAATCAAATGTAACAGGTGCTCATTCAATTTAGGGATATTTCAACCTTCTCCCCCTACACCTCGTAAGCAAAAATTGTCTGTGATCATAGCAGCCGAAACAAATATTTTTTTGTATAATTTAATCATGTTAAATATTACTTTGGATCAGAGTAAGATTAGTTAAGTTTGCACGCAAATTGCATTTGTACAGGAATGTGTTGTTTTCGTGAGTCAATGGTTCTAATCATAGCCGGTTCTGCGAACAGACAAATCTAAGCAATTGACGAGCGGTGCCGCATGACCCGCAAAATCGTAAAAAAACTATTATTTCATTAAATAATAATTCTTACGATTTTTATATAATTAAATAACTATTTCATTCAATTTTACTTGGTGTAATTTCATTGATCGTAAGTAATGTTAATTAAGATATTTTTTATTTTCAATTTTAAACATGATTATTTTTATTGTCGATATATTTTCCCATCTGAAAATTAAATGGCTTTGAAGAAGAAAAAACCGTAAACCATGATTAATGAAAATTAAATCGTCAAGACGAGAGTAAAAAGCTTTTACTTGTATCATAAATGCAAGTAAAAGAGGGAAAGGTTCACGAAAATGTATTTCACTTTGAACTGCTATTTGGCGTTCCCTGTGGTTTAACGAGATTCTCGGAAAATTCAACTATCTGATTGCATCCACGCACTTCGTGGTCCAGTAAAGGAAGTTTAGTCACATGGAAATCCTCGTACAGATCTTCGATCTGTCGTCGAAGCGATAAAAACAAAATAAATATCGGTTAAAACTCGCTCCGATCATTCGTTTCTCATTTTAATCTTTTGGTCACCTGATCCAAATATTTTGCCTGCACGCGACACCTGGCGGTACATAGATGACACGGCTTCTCGTTTTTATCCGGAAGCACAAGTTGGTTGACAACGATATTGTGAGTGTCTATCTGAGATTTAGTCAACTCTTGAACCAATCGTTCCGTCTCGTACAACGAGAGAAATTCGGCAATACAGATGCAAACGAATGTCGTTTGATTCTTTTTCAAATATTAAAAACAGATTAAAATCATTGTAGAAACGATTCTAGTAGGGGCAGAAAAAAAACGATTACTAACTGGATCACGAAATTGTTCGTTGACTTGCTGAATGATTGGCAACATCTCTTCTAGCCTAGATGAGATCTGATCCGGGTTAAAGTCGCTCATTCCGAGAAGAGTTCCAACCTGTCTCATGAACGGACTGATCTGAGCTTTAAGTTTCAAGAGTTTTCCGAGTCCTTTTTCTACGACGGTCGGAAACGACAAGAGACGCAAAGTGTGTCCAGTGGGCGCTGTGTCGAAAACGACCACCGAAAAGTTCATCCCTCGTACCAACCTGTCAAAGAGAAAAACAATCGAATAATAGAGATATGTCCCGAAAAATATCATTTGACGTTGATCTTCTCACTTCATAACTTCCGCATAACTCATCGCTTCGTCTATTCCAGGAAAAGCACCAAGAAGTTCATGAACAACTGACTTTCCAGCTCTCATGTAATCTTTATTGAATGACACAATTGAAAAAAAATTCATAAATTCCAAACATCTTTATATTAAGGTGATTTTAAAGCGTAAAACGCCTCTCGGAACTCCGATTATTGTGTTTTTAAGGTACAAAATGACGAGAAACTTGAATTGTGTTTTAGAAACTAGAAGTGTAGCTCAATCACTTAAGACTAATTTCATGTTGATATCTTTCAAATGATCAAATTTAAAGAAGACAATATTTTTTAATTTTTGCCTGTGAAATGGTTAATTTTTAAAGATATCAAAATAAAAAATATCCTGAAGTAATTGAGCTGCGCTTTCAGCTTCTAAAACACATTCAAGTTTCTCTTCATTTTGCTCACCTGAAAGACAGAAATAATCAAGAGTTCTAGCGGCCATGTTTACACTTTAAAACTGCATTTGTCATCTTAAATACCAGTTTCATCGAAATATTCCTCTGGCAATTCGGTATAACCCAAGTTGGGATCAATTTCCTTTACAAAAAGACACTTGTTTAAGACGGTTAAATTCGAAATGATGGGGACAATAAACCTACCATCGCGTATAAATTATTGAACCCTTTGACCAAAGTCGGAACTTTTGTGAATTTCTGATCAAATGCATCGGAAATATTGTGAGCAGGATCGGTTGATATTATCAGGACACTCTCTCGTACTTTAGACAACTGAACTGCCAAACTACAGCTGTAAGAAGCGAGAAAGACACGTTTCAATGAGGGTAAAGGAGCGATGACGTAAGCATCAATGTCAACACATATATTCGACTCCAAATCAAACAGAAACCTTAAAATCTAATTAAATAACCTGCAGGTTGTTTTTCCCACACCTCCTTTACCACCAACAAAGATCCATTTCAATGACTTCTGTTCTATTACATTCTTTAAAGAAGATTCTAAGGGTGACAAATCATCGTCTGTAACATTACTGGACGCAGCCATCTTTAAATTATAGAGACAATGTTGTCAGATAACGTTGTCATTTCTAACTTTATCAATATTTCATTTATGCAAGTAAAACTAAATAATAAAAATTGAATTATTTCATTTTTAGCATTCATAATATAATATGTATATTTTATATTTAAATCTTATTTTCAAATTAATTTTATTTATTCAAATTACACGATGATTAGCTACAGGGAAAAAAAGGAGACATCCTTTACTGTTTCCACAAATGTTCATGACTCATGAAACATGCATCTCTGTAGACAGCTTCAGAACTTTTTTGGCTGCGCCCTTTTTATGAGCATCAGACCAATTATCAACCAATTAGAAATAAAAAGGGCGGGGTATGTGACATCTGACCCAATAACAAACCAATTAGAAATTGTTGATGGTTATAAAAAGGCGGAGTCAAATAATTTTAAGATTATTTTAAAAATTCAAATACATTAAAATGAAAAGGTCCAAATGAGGCTCGAACCCAGGACCTACGGCACAGAGAGCAGTGCTCTTAACCACACAGCTATACAGACAACTGCAACAACGAACATAATAAATTCTACTTAGGAATTGTTTAACACCTTGAATCTTTCATAAAAATAAAATTAAAAAAAATTCAGCCAATGTAGATGGAGCCACCGTCTCCATTAAAAAAATTTTGCCAAAAAGCAAAAACTTTTTTTTGAGGTATAGGATTTTTAACATAGAACTTTTTTAATTAATGTTTCAAATGTTTGAAGACAGGGGCGCCATAATCAACTATTACATAGAGTCCATGTATAAAGTGGTAGGTTAGTGGGTTTAGTCTTGGGTCAGGTTAGGTTAGGTTAGGTTAGTGGGTTAGGTTACTGTTGGGTTACGCTACCGTGACGGTTGCCATGGAGACAAGAATAGCGTCTTAAATTCTTAATGTCTTACATTTTGTTTCGTTTTTAAGATGGAAATGCGTCATCTTTACGATTGTTTCAGCAGACTTTCACGAGAAGCTAAAGGTTAGTGATTCATTTGTAATTCATTAATGCCCATTTCTAGTATTTTTATTATATTTCGAATGTATTTTTGGAGAGTAGAATTATGTTTCACGAGTGAAGTTCCGATCCTCGATGAACCTCCGAGTCCACTTGAGTTTTACCGTGATTACGTTTCTTCCAACAAGCCTTTCATCATGAGAAACGCAACGAGAGATTGGCCCGACGTTAAGGAATGGTCACCTGATTATCTCAGGTCTTTTTTCTATACCAGTATATATCTCTTTTCTGATTATCTAATAATTTAAGGTGTTTTTAAAGGTGTAAACTGACAGGCGAACTCTTATTATTCTTTCATGCAAAATCAAGGAAAGTCAGGTGCAAAATGAAGGAAAACTAGAGAGTGATTTAGAAACTAGAAGGGTAGCTCGACCACTTACGCGTATTTTCATGTTGATATCTTTCAAAATCAACTTTTTATAGACAAAAATTAAAAAAATATCGTCTGTTTAAAGTTGAGTCATTTTCAAAATTATCTAAAAAGTTTATTATGAAAAAGATTGAAAATATTCTTAAGTGATTGAGTTACCTTTCTACTTAATAAAACTTTGTCAAGTTTCTCATAATTTTGCTTTGTGAAAAACATAACAGCGAGACTTTGAGGGAGGTTTTGTACTACTGTCATTTAAACTTTAAAAACCACCATAAAAAGATTATTTTTAAAGATATTATCTTTTCAATTTTTACTCGTCTAGTTTCAAATAAATCTTGTAATTTCGTAAATTGATTATAGACCTCTTTTTTCTACAATGTTTTAAATTTTAATGGTAAATAAAAGGGAATTTTGATACATTCCTTCTTTAAACGCAGACAAAAAGTTGGATCTAAGGAGGTGACTGTTGCAATAACACCAAATGGTTATGCAGATGCAGTTTACAAAGTAATAATTAAGTATGTTTAGGAAATGATAAATTAACACGCGACGAAGATTTCTCGAAAAATGTTAAAACGATATATTCCACGTTTTTGAATTTTAGGATTACTTCGTTATGCCGTACGAGACCAAAATGACCTTTTCTCGTTTTCTCGACATCTTGTTCTCGAACTCAAACGAAGTTCATTACGTGCAGAAGCAAAATTCCAATCTGACGGACGAATTCGAAGATCTGTTGTCCGATGTCGGTAAAGACGTTTCGTGGGCAACGGAAGCGTTTGGCAAATCGCCCGATGCCGTTAATTTCTGGATGGGTGACGGCCGAGCCGTCACTTCAAGTATTATTGTATCTCATGCTGATTTAATTTCTCTTTTTTAATCTAGCTTTAAATTATTTTTAATCTTTGAAGTGCATAAAGATCATTATGAGAACATTTACTTTGTCATGTTTGGTCATAAGGAATTTATTTTGCATCCTCCGACAGATTTACCTTGGATTCCACATGGTAACGAATCTGTTTTCTTTTCTTTTTTACAATTACAGTCGTATATTTTGTTGGTAAATAGAGTAAGATTTTGTTGTAGAAATGTATCAAACTGCTCGGTTTCGAAGGAATCGAGAAGAAGAAAATGGAAAACTCGATCTTGAAGTGATTTCTGAAGACGACAAAGTATTTACTCGGAATGTCCAATTCATTGATTTGCTTTCAGTTACGATTTTCTCTGTTAGGTACCTTGGATTCCTTTGGATCCTTTAAATCCAGACTATGAAATGTATCCGAATTACAAGAAAGCAAATCCGATAAAATGCAGAGTGAATGCGGGAGAAGCGCTGTATTTACCGTCACTTTGGTTTCATCACGTCGTGCAATCTCACGCTTGCATAGCAGGTATGGTAAAAGGAACTGTCGGTTTCTTAGCTGAATCAGCTAAGAAACCTTTCGTAAGCAATCGAAACCACTAAGTGATTAAAAGTGTCTTATCTAATCGTTATTCAGTGAACTATTGGTATGACATGGAGTACGACTGGAAATACGCCTACTATAAATTCGTAGAATCGCTTATTTCAAAGGTAAATTCAACAGGCGAGTAAACAATTGTAATTTTTTTAAAATTGTTTCAGATTTGTTTTTGTGAATTTATTGTAAAAATAATAAGAATAGACAAAAATTACAAAATATGAAATAAGAACTTTATTAATAACGGTTTTGGTTGTATTTCTTTTTTTAGAGATTGTCTGTTTATGAACATCTGATTTTCTAGCTCCGTTTATTCTGTCTTTTAGGAATAAAATTAAGAAAAATTTGAAAGCGTTTTAAAAACTAGAAGGGTAGCTTGGCCACTTATGGGTATTTTCATGTTTGTTATCTTTCAAAAGAAACTTTTTATAGACATAAATTAAAAAAATATCATCTGTTTTAAACTTGAGTTATTTTCAAACTGACATAAACAGTTTATTTTGAAAGATATTAAACGTGAAAATACTCTAAAGTGATTGAGTTAGCCTTCTAGTTTCTAAAACATTTTCTATTTTCTCTTTAATTTTACTCCTGAAAGACAGACTAATCAGAGATAGAAGCGTTTATGCTTTAAAACGACTTTGTTAAGACATTAATTCATTTTTTCAGGAACCATTATTAAGACAAGTTTGAACATACTTCAGAAACTAGAAGAGTAAATTAATCACTTGAGATTTTCATGTCGCTATTTTTAGAAAATAAACTTTCTTATAGTTTGAAAATAAAAAAAAACGTTTAAGATTTTTTGGACTATTAGTAGGCGATTTTTTAAATAAATATAATTACTCTGCAAGCATGCCATATGTCATATAGCAGAGGGACGTTTAGTCCAGAAACTGCGTAAGAAATGCATTTTACAAAATGATGTTTATTTATTTGCATTTTAATATTGTTTCTAAAACTCAGATTAACAAAGGCACTGATATTAATCAATTAAATGAATAATTATTCTTCGCTTCGCTGAAAGACTTTAAATTGACTGATTTTAAATCAGAATCTTTATTTTCAAACCTTCAAAAAACATTTACATAAAAGTGCGTTCGTGAAAAATAATTTAAAATTTACAAAGCATAATAAATCTACAAAAAAAAAATAAGTAACAAAAATAGTTCTTTGCTTATTTTCAAAATTTTGAAAGTTTCGGAATGTTGCCAGATGAAAAGCTACGTTTTATTCTTTTGGGTTGTGCATTCGATTTCGACGATCCAGATGGAAAGACGTCGGGTTTTGAATGACCACCGAATCCATCGTAACCTTGGTCTCTGCTTGAAGACGCACCATGTTTCGCTTGTAACGTCATCGGTTGCTGACGATGCCTCTTGAAGATATTGAAATCTTTACACGGTTTTGATACCGATGGCCAAAGAGAGGACGACTTAACAATTAAGCCGTTATTCGTTTTTGTTTTCAGTGCGACGGTGGCAGCCACAAAACTAGTCTTAACGGCGAAATCGACCGTTTCTTTATTGCTTTTCCTACTGATTTCTCCCACCTTCAGCACATTATCGTCCGAATTACGAATCTATAGTTTTTAAAGGAAATCCTTCAACTTGTTATGCCGTTTATAAATTATCGGAATTCTTTCGTTTTACCTTCGGTGTTGAAAATTTCGGCTGGGGAGCGGGACTGTAAGATGTAAACGAGTGGTTAGAAGGCGTTGGCGATCTTAAAATTCAACTCGCTCCTTACCTTTCGTTAATAAATCTATCGAACGACGTATTCTCGGTCTGCCGCTCTTCGTGCAACTGTTTTAATAACACTTCGCCCTTCTTACGAGAAGATTGAAGTTCTCTTTCGAGAGAGGCCACGCTGTCCTTCAAAGTCAAGGTCTCGTCTAAGAGTTGTTTGTATTTTGAACAGGATGTCATCGTTTCTGCTTTTGCAATTCTGTAGTTCTTTTTCAGTTGATTGATCTCTTCCGTTTGTTTCTCTTTTTTTGCTTTGGTTGTTTTCAATTCTCTGGTTTTATTTAAGAAAACATAAGAACAAGGGTTTCATAGAGGAAAGTGAAAATTAATGTTTATAGGAAACCCTAAAATGCAGACATTTCATGAAGAAAAAAAAACCATGGCGATCTATAAAGTCTGTAATAAGAGTAGAAAATTGCAGAAACTTATTTAAATTAATAAGAAATTGCAGAAATTTAAACTTGTTTCTGCAGTTTCTCGTTAAGGTGATTTCAAAGTGTAAACGGAGCCTAGCGACCTGTTGATTATTCAATCATTCAGGTGCAAAATAACTTGATGGTGTTTTAGAAAATAGATAGGATATATTTTCCTGTAGATATCTTTCAAAGTAAATTTTTTATGCGAGTTTGATAATGGTCTAACTTCGGACAGACAATATTTTTTATTTTCGTCTATAAAACGTTTATTTTTGAAAGATGTCAGCGTGAAAATCGCCTTAAGTGACTGAGATATCCGTCTAGTTTCTAAAACAATTTTCTAATTTCTCTTAATTTCGCTCTTCTGAAAGACAGAATATTCAGCTGTTCCTAAACCATTTTTTTATTGAATTTCTGCAATTTCCTTCAAAGTTTACTCAATTTTAATGTGCTTTTCTAGTTTCTACTCATTTCGAGACATTTTATATATTGCCCAGTCTTTTTCTGTAACTTCTGCATTTTAGGAAGAACCAGTGTTTATGACTAACGAACTTTCGTAAGAGGCTACAAGCAGTTGCCAATTGTTGAAAAGAAGCCGGGTCTTGAGAGTAACGATTCAAGATATCTCCAGTTTCGAGCAAAGTTCCATCGATCATCTGTTGTAAACTGTAAATAGAAAAGATCGTGTATTTTTCAAGAACAGATTTTAGTTTTTATCTTTTTATGTTTACTTGGCATAATTATCGATTTCTTTCTTAGTAACGATTAGTTCGTTTTCCGCCGCAACTAGACGTGTATTTTCCTTCTGAAAGTAATTAAGTTGCAACTTGCAAGCTTTCACAGTTTTTTTGAGTTCTGCGGCGACTCCTTCGCTGTTTTTCAGTTCCATTTGCGTTTCATTCATGAGCAAATCTTTAACTTGAACAGTTTCCTTCAGTTCTGAAACTTGACGTTTTGCCTCACGTAAGTTCACTTCCAGTTCGTTATTCTTGTTCTTTAAACTGTCGTAGTCGTCTTCTCGATTTTCGACGCCTTCGCCATCGCTAAAATACAACTTATTAATCATAAAACGAACTTTGAGAGGAGCTCGACATTGAGGACAAGTGTTGCTTCTCTCTCGCCACTGAGCGAGGCATTGGTTGTGAAATGTGTGCCCACAGGGACACGCTGTAATATCGCTAGAGTTCGAGAATAACTCGGCGCAAATTGGGCATTGGACTCTCATTGTTGCATCCCTTTTAGCCGATCTGATCTGTATTAAAATATGTAACGAAAAAAGGCGAACCGTATTATATATAATAAAAAACCTTAAGACTAGATTAAGGTGATTTTAATGTGTAAACGCCACTCGAATTCTGCTTATTTTGTCTTTCTAAAACAATATTATGTGAAACTAGAAAGTGTTTTCGATACTAGAAGGGCAACTCTATCACTTAGTATTATTTTTATGTTGATATATTTTAAAATAAGCTTTATGTAGACAACATAAAAGGCTTATTTTAAAAGATATCAACACGAAATGATTCAGTTATTCTTCTAGTTTCTAAAACACATTCAAATATCTCTTCATTTTGTTCCTGAAAGGCAGAATAATCAGAGTTCGAGGGACGTTTACACTTTAAAATCACCTCAATATCATAAAATGATCAAAATAAATCGAAAAAAACAGGAGAATGACAACAAATAAAACTTTAACCGCTTCGTCAATTTACACAATGCCAAACTGACAATGAGGTATAATAAGGAAAATAAATTCCCGCCTTTTTATCCAGTTTAATCATTTACTTTTTGCCATTGTTTTTTTTTTCTAATAATATTTTTGTTTCGTTTAAGTATCATTTTATTTCTAATAACAAAAAAAAATGAAATCTTAATAATAACACAATTATTATACGGTATTTTTAGGCTAATTTATTGAAAATATTTATTATTTATACATTTTTATATTGCAGGGAATATAAAGCTAAGTTAGTTGGCTACATTTCTTACCAAAGCAGTGTTGCCACTTTTATATCTGAACAACGATCTATAAAGAATTTATAGATCGTTGTATCTGAAAGAGTCTCGAAGACTCGAAAGAAGAATATCTAAATATAAACAAATAATTCTATAAAATTATAAATCAAAACAAATTGCATATTTGTTTGTTCAGTTTACATGAATACTAGCATTTGGATAATAGAGTTTTGTTAGCGCATGCGCATTGGTTTATATAGGAAAGTGATAGCAAGTGAAACAGCAGTTTCCATTTGTGATCAATAGATGGCGCTGCTAACGCAAATCTGCAAGCACTTTTTTTATATAAACCAATGCGCATGCGTTAACAAAACTCTGGTGAGTCTAGTATCCAAATGCTAGTTACATGAACTGCAATTTCTAATTGGTTGATATTTGGTCTGACGTTCATAAAAGGACAGGCAATTAGAAGTCGGTGAGAATTACTTCAGTTGGCTCCGCCCTTGTTATGACGACCGGCACCTTCTAATTGGTTTGTTGTGTGGTTCGACGTTGAAAAGGGCGGAGCATGTGGCGTCAGTCTACATAACCAACCAATTAGAAGTTGCGTTCGTCATAACAAGGGCGGAGCCAACTGAAGTTCTTCCCGATTTCTAAATGTCTGTCATAAAAGGGCGGGGCAAACGAATTTCTTGTGCTGGTTCCAAACGCTTGTGCCAACACTACACCAAAGAGAGTAAAGAGTCTCTCTTTTCTCTCTTTGACTACACCTAACATAACTCTTATTTATACAGGAACTCAGGTAAGACAGTAATAGGCTAATAACCGAGTCATAGATAGAGAAACGGTAGCGTCATTCTCCATACAACACTAAACCCACTGACCTAACCCAACACTAAACCCACTGACCTAACCCAACACTAAACCCACTGACCTAACCCAACACTAAACCCACTAACCTAACCCAACACTAAACTCACTAACCTAACACTTTATACATGGACTCTATGTAATAGTTGATTATAGCGCCCCTGTCTTCAAACATTTGAAACATTAATTAAAAAAGGGTAATGTTAAAAATCCTATACCTCAAAAAAAATTTTTGCTTTTTGGCAAAATTTTTTTAACGGAGACGGTGGCTCCATCTACATTGGCTGAATTTTTTTAATTTTGTTTTAGGAAACATTCAAGGTGGCATAGGTTCCTAAGTGTAATTTATTGAATGGCCTAACATAGTTGTCAGTTTAGCTGTGGGGCTAACATCATTGCCTTCAGAACTGGTGTTCATCGGTTCAAACCTCACTGGTGTATTTTTAAATTTTTAAAATAATCTTAAAGTATTAATTATTATTATTGTTAAAATTCTGTCTTGTGCAGTAGGCAGGTTCGCCTAGCGAAGCACCGTATAGAACAAACAAACATCAGAACTAATCGGAACATTCTGTTTACTCATCGCTTTAGCCAGCAATGTGATGTCACGTTCATATATTACAATATAAGTGACGTCACTTTCATATGTAACAATAGTAAGTGACGTCACGGTCTAATATAACAATTTGTTATGTAAGTGACGTCATATGGCTGCATAAATTGGTGAGTTACAAAATGTCCTTCTAAATACAGCTAAACAATGACGCTTTCGCTAAAGATTGATTAACTATCATTTTCATTGATATGAAGGAGGTTGGAATAAAGAGAGACGACATCACGTGACTTTGGTCTGACGTTCATAAAAGGGCGGGGCAAACGAATTTCTGGTGCTGGTTGATTGGTTCCAAACGCCTATCCCAACACTACGATTAACCTAACACTAACCCACTAACCAAACCTAACCCAACACTAACCCACTAACCTACCACTTTATACATGGGCTCTATGTAATATTTGATTATAGCGCCCCTGTCTTCAAACATTTGAAACATTAATTAAAAAAGTTCTATGTTAAAAATCCTATACCTCAAAAAAAAGTTTTTGCTTTTTGGCAAATTTTTTTAATGGAGACGGTGGCTCCATCTATTGTTATTTTCTTAAACATGAGTTATGTGCGCATATTGTATCGAATTTTAAATTTTCCCTCTTAAACTCTAACCCCCTCCCTCTCCGCTAACATAGCCTAACCCAGCACTAACCCACTAACCCAACACTAACCCACTAACCTAACACTTCATACACGGACTCTATGTAATATTTGATTATAGCGCCCCTGTCTTCAAACATTTGAAACATTAATTAAAAAAGTTCCATGTTAAAAATCCTATACCTCAAAAAAAAGTTTTTGCTTTTTGGCAAAAATTTTTCAACGGAGACGGTGGCTCCATCTACATTGGCTGAATTTTTTTTAATTTTATTTTTAGGAAAGATTCAAGGTGTAGAAATTCCTAAGTAGAATTTATTCTGTCCTCTGTTGGTGTTGTCAGTATAGCTGGAGGCTTAAGTGCCCTGCTCTCTGAGCTGAAGGTCCTGGGTTCGAACCTCGGTCGAGTGTTTTATTTTTTAATGTGTTTTAATTTTTGAAATAATATTAAATATATTTATTATTAAAATTCTGTTATGCGTGTTTGGCGGGATAGCTTAGATGGTTAATACATCTAGCGATGAACCAGTGTTGTGGTCCTTGTAGAGAGATCAAATTTCTGCCTTTCACCAGAAGATACTGGTTTTTTTTTTTGGAACGATGTTATTGTTGGTCTGACGCTCATAAAAGGGCGAAGCCAAAGAAATTCTAAGGCTGTCTACAGATGCCAATTGTGGAAGTAGTAAAAGTTGTTTCCTCTTCCTGTTTGGAAAAGTAGAATTGTTATCCGGCAACATTGTAGCTATTTCCTGTTAATGGAAAGTTGTTTGTTCAGTCGTCTCGTCGTTGGGTTTCATTTGAATTTATTGAAACGAAAAGGTAAAAAAATCAGTTTAAATTATTATTATTTGGTTATCTTTACCGAATTTTGAATTATTCTTTGACTAGCGCCCACTTATAGCCTCTAATCTGAGGCTGTGGTGATATTACCCCACAAATCTCCTGCATAGGGAATACCACCCTCAAGACGCCGAAATTGCAAAAATCCCTTGAAAATGATCTATATCAAAGTGATACTACATAACTACATTTAAAATAAGTTATATTAAATGGGTCATACTAAAAGGCAGGACGGGCAGAATTTCATTATTTCTGGGCAGGTCGCGATATTTTTGGGCAGGGAATGGTTCAGTTTATTAGGGAATACCCCCACCTACACTCGATTACCCTCACCTGCCCAGAATTAATAACATTCTGCCCTTTAAAATGACCCATATTAAATAAAATCTTGCGGAAATCTATTGAAAATGAGTAAAAACAATAATGTTTTTGCAATTTCTTATTGATTTTACTAAATTTTACTGCATATTTTTTATTAATTTGGCGTATTTTGAATGAATTTCCGCGGTTTCTGCAATTTCCTATTAATGTTTCTTATTTTAACCGGATTTCTCTAGTTTCTTCAATTTCTGCGTTTTAGGTAGACACCGCGCCCAGCCCGCATAGAGACTAAGCTGCTGCGAATCCAAAAAGAAAGCCCTATTTATGTCGTCTTTTATGTTAAAGGTGGCCATTTTCATTATTTGAAGTTTAATAAGAGAGACGCTAAAAATTATTCATCATTAAAAATGGGTGATAATGAGCCTGAAACGAAGAAAGCAAACTTGGAATTGCCAAAAAAGATGAAGATCGGAACTCATAACGGAATGTTTCATTGTGACGAGGTCCTAGCTTGTTTCATGCTCAAACAGCTACCAGAATATAAAGAAGCGCAAATTGTCAGGTGGGTTTTCAGAGGTGAAAATACTAACGTTGAACGTGGTTTAACTAAGGGGTTTTGTTTCTACTTCAGATCACGTGATCCTGTCGTTCTTGAGGAATGTGACATCGTCGTTGACGTCGGAGGAGTTTACGATCCATCAAAGAACCTTTATGATCATCATCAAAGGTTCTGATCCTTATACAAAACACGTATTTATTCTTAATAAAATTTTAAATAGGGAATTCACTGGGACGATGGCTAGTCTTTGCCCCGGAAAACGATTCGTGACGAAACTGAGTAGCGCCGGTTTAGTGTATCTCCATTTTGGATATCGGATACTTGCCGAAATTCTCAATCTTGAAAATAATTCCACACTCGTTCATAGTCTTTATGATAAAGTTTACGAGAACTTCATAGAAGAAATCGATGGAATCGATAATGGTATCACGATCTGCGACGAGAAACCCAGGTTTTTTTTAGTTTCTTCTCAATCGCATCGACGATATAACGGAACTTTTAACTTTATTTATAGGTACTTAATAACTTCGACTCTCAGCTCAAGAGTAAAACATCTGAATCCGTCTTGGAATGAACAAGATATGGACGTTGAGGTTTCATGATCCGATTTGCTAGTAACAAATGGATGTTAAATGTTTTTTTTTAAAAACAAAAACACTTCAGAAGCAGTTCGAAAAGGCTTTTTCACTTGTAGGAATCGAATTAGTCGAACGAATCAACTTTTACGCTAAATCTTGGTGGCCTGCAAGAGATTTTGTATTGAAAGCCATGAAATGTCTCAAAGATGTAACAAAACCTTTGATTTTCTTGTAACTCCCTATTTTGCGTGTGTACATTTTATGGTATGATTTCAAATCAGGTTGATGAAAGTGAGGAAATTATTGAGTTTGAAAATGGCGGATATCCATGGAAGGAACATTTGTTTGATCTCGAAAAGGAACTTCAGGTCACTGTGCCAATTAAGTTTGCAATATTTAAAGATACATCCGGAATGTGGCGTGTTCAGGGCGTTCCGATCTTCAAAGATTCGTTCGAACTGCGGTACGGAATATATTTTTTGCAAAGTAAGTACTGGTAATGATCTGGATCGTGTTTTTTTTTTTAAACTTTGTAGGGTTCCGCTTTTGGAACCATGGAGAGGTCTTCGTCAAAAAGACCTCGAAGAATTGAGTGGAATCAAGGGAATTCAGTTTGTTCATGCGACCGGGTTCATCGGTGGTCACGAAGATCGGTTGGGAGTTCTGAGAATGGCAAGAGAGACCCTGAAAGAGCATCATCTTAAGAATTCGCTAATAAACAAGCACGATTAAGCGATTAAAAACATTTTTGTTAGAAATTGATGAGTTTGTTTTAAATCTCAACTTTTATGTTTTAGTAGGCAGCAGTTGATTTTTGAATTCTGGTTATCTTGTAATTTCAGGAACAACATTGAGGAGAAATTGAAAGTGTGCTAAAAACTAGAATAAGTTGTGATATCTTTCAAGATAAACTTTTTATTTAGAAAAATTATAAATTATCGTCTGCTTTAAAGTTAGATCGTTTTCAAACTGACATAAAAAGCAAGACAATGTTTTTATTTTTTTGTGTGTAAAAAGTTTATTTTGAAAGTCACGGTTGGCAGTATATCATTGTGTTAACGTCTCTGCTCTCTGAACTGGCGGTCAGTGCTTTGCATCCCACTTTTTGGCACCCTCTCTTTTTAATGTGTTAAATGTGGTTTGACAATAGCCTATTAACCAAGATAGACGATTCTTCAGGGTCATTTTCGTCGTCGTTTTCTAACATGGTTATTTACTTTACCTAAATATTCTAAATCTTGACAGGCCTTTTATTAGAAAGAGGCTATAGTTAGATTTAATCTTAGTTACTATATGTCTCCCTAGATGGCGCATAAGATCTGGGAATATATTTATGAACGTATCGATATATTTACGTATAATATCGTAAACGGTACTTTATCGATTTATTTGCATTATTATCAAAGATCAAGTTTTATTGTGTGGGTCTGTGACTTGTGTGTGGGCCGTCTGTGTTTTATTGTGTAGATGTGGTGGGTGGGGGAAAATGAGGGTTCTGATTTTGCATTGTTTTCGTTCGGTTCGGTTAGTTTGTGAGGTTCGAATCTGTCTTACGTAAGATGCATGCGTTAAAATGTTCACTTTTAAGACAATAATAAGTGCGCTTTAAGACGCTTCAATGTGTTTTATTTGCGTTCTATGAACTCTTTTGGTGACTCAATTGGCGCCCTGATTATTAATTCAGCGGCTGAACAGCAGCAGCAGCGGCGGCGCAACCAGAATTAAGGGACGATTATTATATCATTTTGCTTCTTCCGTTCTTCTTATTGTGTATTTTTTTTATCGATGGGAACGATTTCCCTCCGCAATAAAACTTCAGACACATGTTATCATCATTATACTACGATGTTGTGTTTCAATTAGAGAAAACTTTTTAGTTGTAATCGAAGTTAGCTTTGATATGACGTCATCCGTGTTGTCGTCGCATCTCTAATAATAATAATAATTAAATTCTGAAGTATTCAAGTTGTTTTATCCGATCTTTGTATCATTTTGGAGGAGGAGGACGATGAACTTCGTTTATCCGAACGATCTATCCTTTTAGTTTTTAAAGAACAACAAGTGAGTAATATAAATAATAAAAGAGAGAAGGCTTTTTAAGGCCCGTTTCACACGGACCACTTTGCGACCACAACACAGTAGTAGCGTCGCGTAGTGGCTCGCGCGACTTATTTCACACGAACCACTGGAATGCTGGCAGTGCGGGCCAATAGTATGGGTCGTAATGTAGATTTGAATACCTCGTGATTCCGTCATTCAGCTGCAAAATGAAGAGGAAACTAAAAACTAGAATGGTAACTCAATCAATTACGAGCATTTTCATGTTGATATCTTTCAAAATAAGCTTTTTTTATGCGAGTTTGAAAATGACCAAACTTTACGCGTACGATTTTTTTTTTAAAATTTTTTCTTATAAAAAGTTTATTTTGAAAGATATCAACATGAAAATACTCGTAATTGATTGAGCTACCCTTCTAGTTTCTAAAACACTTTTTAGTTTCTCGTAATTTCGCTTCTTTTGAAAGATAGAATTAATCAGAATTCGAAAATCGGGCTGTTCATAAAATAGCATAATTATCAGTGAGAAACAGGCGGCGATGGTCGCCACTTGTGGTTGGATTCAAACACTGGTCGCCACTGTGTTTGAAACGAAAACGGTGTAACTGTAAACGGTTTAAAACAACATCTAAAAGCTAAAAAACAACCAGGTTTTTGTGTCGACACAAAGCAGTCCGTGTGAAGCGGGCCTTACGATAATAATAATAATGTGGTTGTGTGCGTAATGTACAAGGTGTCCTTGGCCTGAATACGCACATTTTACAAACACGCTTCATTTTAACCAATCACAGACAAGTAGTGTTTCAATTTTATCAAAACCCAAACATTAAAATGAATTGTAAATATTATTTTAGATAAGCTCTCTCTCTCTCTCTCTCTCTCTATCATGAATATTAATCAATGATTAAACATTGTCGCAAGATGGCGCTCAATTCGTTTTTGTTTGTGCGTATTAAAGGGGTGGTTTAAAGGGTAAACCAATGTTTTTCGCGGAAATACTAAGGTTTCGCAAATTATTCGTAGGGGTTCCACTTTTTGCATGTGAAGATTTTATAATATTTAAATATTTCCCCGATTACAGAAATGATAATTAAAAAATCTAAATAAAAAAAAAACTAATTAAAATAGTTTTTACTTTGACAAATAGGGGTTCCGCATATTAAAATAATGTTGCTTAGGGTTCCGTTACTGGAAAAGTTAACGAAACGCTGGTGTAATTCGTGTTTTACGCTCTCCTACTCGATTATTCTGTTTTTCAAGACCTGAGCAAAATGAAGAGAAACTTTGAAACTGTTTTAGAAACTAGAAGGGTAGAGGAATCACTTCATAGTGATTTTGATATTAATATCTTTCAAAATAAACTTTTTTATGTCAATTTGAAATTGACTAAATTTGAGGAAAAGATATTGTTTTTTTAAATTTTTGTCCATAAAATGTTTATTTTGAAAGATACATGAACATATCCTTAAGTGGATTGAACTACACTTCTACTTTCTAAAACACTTTCTAGTTTAGAAGTGTTCATTTTGTTTCGGAAAGACTTGAAAGTGTTTTAGAAACTAAATTTCATGTTGAAATCTTTTTCAAAATAACCTTTTTATAGACAAAAATTAAAAAAATATCATTTTCTTTACATTTTTTTTTCAAACTGCAATAAAATGTTTATTTTGAAAGATACATGAACATATCCTTAAGCGGATTGAACTACACTTCTAGTTTCTAAAACACTTTCAAGTTCCTCTTAATGTGGCAGGCAAGTGTGCCCAGCAATAAACCCCCTGGCCTTTTATGAGCGCTATCAATTTCTTATTGGTCTAATCTCATAAAAGGGTGGAGTAAACGACATTTTAGTGCTGAGCACACTTGCCTGTCTTAATGCGTTGCTCTTCTGAAAGACGGAATAATCAAGAGTTCAAAAGTGAAGCTGCTCATATAAACCATCTTAAATATTGTGAATAGGTGGCGCTCTTGTTGTTCTTGTTTGTACGTATTCAAAAGTGGTTATAAAGATTAATTTTATGGTTAATATTTTTTTTATATGAGCTTGAATGACTGAAGGTCGAATGAAAGACTTTTTTTTATTATTGTCTTGTTTATTTCAAATCTTTTTATTATTATTTTTTACAATGAAGATGTCCTCCGATTTGGACGTTTGTCGTTGGCGTCGTTGGCGCCGCGACATCTTTAGCCGTTCGTCATCAGCTCCCACTAGCCGTTCCACTGTGAACTTGGGTGACTTTCTGGCTCAGTTTCAGCTTCTGGAATTACTGGATGTTTTTCCCGCTACGATGCCACTCAGGCGATTCTGTCGTCTAACCATCGATGATGTCACTCGCATTGAAGATAAGGCGCAACGAGAGAGGGCGCTACAAGCGCTGCGATTGGCGCGAGAGTTTGAACAGAAAACGGGCGGAGGATTAGAGGTAAGTGTTCACTTCCGGGTTTATCATTAATTATTAAGTATAAATATCGATTGGCAATTGTTATCATCATTGGGGGGAGGAAGAGACATGATTTATTTTGAGTTGCAGTAGAATCTTGATTATCCGGACTAAATTGGACCGGATCTGTTCCGTAATACTACAAGTTCCGATAATCCGGAAAATCGACGGGTTTTTTTAAAGTTTAATTCTCTCCTTGGCTTGTGGAAAAGTTAAAAGTGAAAAACTATGATAAACTAAAAAAAACATTATTATGATAAAACCCAGTCCGGGTTACCCGGAAGTCCGGATTAGACATCCGGATAATCAAGATTCGAATGTATGTTTGAATCTTAAGCATGTATTGAAGTGGTGGTGATGATTCAATCATCAGCTGATTACTTAAGATGTGATTACTAATTATTAAGAGTGATTATAAGTAGTAAATTATGACCCGTTTATGATACAAATCACGTGGAACTTGTCACGTGAATGATGATGATGATGATGATGGGGTAACCCGATGAGGAGTTTTAGGAGCCACTACTAGTATTGTGTGGTTTTCTTTTTATAAAGCGTTGAGTGTAGATCAGGTCAAGGTCAAAGCGGAACCCCATAAAAGAAAAAAAAACACTCAGGGAATCGATAATTCTTTTCTTCCTTCTTTTCAAGCGGATAGACAGATACAATGAGGCCGTAATCGGAAACTAAAAGAAAACGCTGTACCGAAAAATGAGCTCCATAAATAACATGTGTATTGATAGTATTTCTCACAGCTATTTTTACGTGTTCGGCTACGGCTAACTTGAAGCAACTGCTAACTTTAAACATTTGCTAATGATGTGGCTCAAATGCTAATCATGAAGTAATCAAATCATCAACTGCAGCAACTGCAGTTACGCTTTTAGAGGCTAGATTTCTGGTTACTGTTAGTTGTCAACTTCAGTTCTAGCCTCAAACCAGTGTTTGATTAGTAAAAAAAAGCATAATTGCAGTTGCTCTATGAATTTCCAAAGTTTCTTTCTCATAGAAGCACCTTAACCAAGTCCACTCTGAATTGTCCTATCATTTGAGGCGCGCATTGCACACCGGAAATGAAGACATGCTTGTCTTCTATTGAATGTATTGCACCCAACATATCCGTTCCCGCTTCGTTTGAAGCCGCAATAATGAAGTTGCAATAAATGATCGAAAAGGAATTGAACTCATAGCTTGCATTTAAATTGGCGCCATCTATTGCCAAAGTGGAAAACGTTTTATATTTAAAACGATGGAGAAACTGTTGCTGTCTACGATTGACAGGCATTTAAAAATCGGGACGAACACAAGTTGGCTCCGCCCTTTTTATGACGAGCGGCAACTTCTAATTGGTTTGTTGTGTGGTTCGACGTTGAAAAGGGCGGAGCATGTGACGTTAGACTACATAACCAACCAATTAAAAGTTGCCGGTCGTCATAAAAAAAGGGCGGAGCCAACTTGTGTTCGTCCCGATTTCTAAATGCCTGTGTACGATTGTAGACTGTAAAAGTGGGGCCACTAGAAATGCTAACAAATAATCCTAAGCACGTCACATTTGCTGAAGCAGTTTCAAAAGTGCTTAGCAACTGAACGCACCCAAATGTGTGACGTGAAAATGACGTCATCAGGGTTTGCAACTGTGACAGTTAATACACATTTAATAAAATTCATTGATTTATTCAGCGATGTGACGTCAGGTCCATATGGACAAGACGTGACTGTCGTGTCTATGAATCTTCTAGTCTATAATACGTGTGGCAGTGAGGTTGGTACGGTCTGTTAGTCTGTGACACTCACAGGGATCACATTTTTTTTGCAGGAATAAATTTGAACGTCTATATAGAAGAAGCTTATGACGTCATAGGGATTGACGAAGATTGTGTCATTTAGTCTAATAATAAAAAGAGATGATTATGGAACATTTTAAAACTGTTTTAACAAAAGGATTCTTGAATTGTTTTGTTTTTTAATTACACCACATTTTTTATCAGATAAAATGACACAATCGTTTCCTCTGACGTCACAAGCTTCTTTCTTAGGATGAGGCAGGTATAATTATAATTTATTAAGAAGCTTAAAAATTATTTCTACAGAGTTTTAATTTGTAGGATTTTGTCATAAATGCCTAATGCATCTAATTTGAATATTTGTATAATTAATAATCATAATTAAGCTACGTAAGTATACATTTTGCCAGTTGTTTATTTTTATTTTTCGATATTTCTCTTATCTCTCTCTCTCTCTCTCTCTCTCTCTCTGTGTTTGCTTAAATATGAACGCGATGTCTACGCGAACAAGATGGAAGAATGGGCCCAACGTAGGACACACACACAAGGAATCAATCAATAAATACTCTTCTTGTTTTATTAACGAGGAGAACACATCTTCATAAAACACAAACCAAAAATGAAAATTTAAAGGTTTTTTTCCTTTCTGCTACCTTTAGTGTTGTTACCATTGCTATGGGGAAAACTTTCCTTTGAGCTAGTGACTGATTAAGCGGCAAACTGAATAAACAACAAACTGAATAAGCGTTTGATGCTTATTCTGTTTGGCGTTTGTACAGTTTGGCGCGTAACGCTTAATTCTGTTTGCATTTGTTTAGTTTGGCGCTTAACGCTTATTCAGTTTGGTGCTTGTTCAGTTTGACACTTATTCAGTTTGGTAGTTTAATACTTGTTCAGTTTGGCGTTTGTTCAATTTGGCACTTAACGTTTAATTCTATTTATTTGTTTAGTTTGGCGCTTAACGCATATTCAGTTTGGTGCTTAACGCTTAATGTTGTCATTTGTTTAGTTAGGTACTTAACGCTTATTCAATTTGGCGCTTGTTCAGTTTGACACTTATTCAGTTTGGTGTTTGTTCAGTTTTGCGCTTTTTCAGTTTTGCGCTTTTTCAGTTTTGCGCTTTTTCAGTTAGGCGTTTATTCAGAGGTTTTCTTCTTGAATTTAGATCTAACAAACCCAATTTGTTAGATCTAAATTCAAGAAGAAAACCTCTGAATAAACGCCTAACTGAAAAAGCGCCAAACTGAACACTGAATTTAGTTGCTTCACTTTAACGTGACAATTAGCGTTAATTTATTTTACATGAATTATCTTCATAGACGACTCACCTGTTTAGTTCAATATTATCTCGCTCTTTATTTTGGCGCTAGTGTCGTCCTCCAAACTATTTTTCTTCTTCTTCTGTTTAAATTGGTGCAAAGTGATTTGAATAGAATTAGGAAAAAAAAAAACAGTGTTCCTCCTGTTTGATGCGTATTTTTCTCATTGTTGTCATGGCAACCTGATGCAGTCAGTTTTTGTGTTTGATTAGGTCCATTTTCGGGTTTTTTTTATTCACTGTCAATAAGGTATATGCATACAGGTAGTTCATCTTCATCTTAGAGAAAAACGTCATGAGTGAGCTTTATTTGTGTAGCCTCTCATCAAGGTTCTCTTTATACCTCTTCTTATCTTTTTATTTCACTTCATAAATTAAACTTTGAATCTCTTTTGCAAAGCAATGAGAAAGAATGAAATAAAGCCTCGTTTTCACGGTGATAGTTTTTTTGTGAGAGAGTAGCTGTCATGAAAGTTCTGATAGTTCTTCTCTCTTACGACAGCAACGGTCTACATATCTTGAAGTAACGTGATAGTTGTCTGTCACGTCTACTTCACAGATGTGTTTGAGTCAACAACAGTGTTGCCTCTCTCCCTCCATCAGAAGCCAAATTTCCCTATAAAGTGAATTTTTCCCTACAAGTGGTCACTCAACAACCATTATAGTTACTATCACTGTCGCAACGGTACTATCAGCTATCGCAACAGTGCGATAGTGACTGTCATGTGGTCTGCTCGATGATAGTTCTCACTATAGTTGCTCTCATGACAACAACTATCGTGAAAACTGTCATCGTGAAAACGAGGCCTAACGCTTCTATAAGGTTCAACTGTCACATAACAAACAAACTTGGCCGCTTTTGCCTGACTTGTATAAAAGTTATTCGAAAGCGGCCATGTTCGTTTGTTACGTGACGGTTGATAACATGTGAATATGTATGCATAATAAGTTAATAACGTGCAAAAAGTACGTTTTTCTCCTATCATACTCAATAGACTTTTATCTAATCAATCAGCTGTCAAGTGACAAACAAAAATGGCCACTTTTGCCTAATGTGTATCAAGTAAACCTTGTTAAGCTGGTTTATGAAGAACTGATTTTCGAACTCTTGATTATTATATCTTAAGAGCAAAATAAAGAGAAACTATAGAAAGTGTTTTAGAAACTTGAAGGGCAGTTAAATTACTTAAAAATATTTTCAAGTAAATATCTTTCAAAATAAGCTTTTTATAAAAGAAAATGCCATCGTCACCTTAAAGATGTGTCATTTTCAAACTCGTATAAGAAGCTTATTTTGAAAGAAAACAACCTGAAAATACCCTTCAGTGATTAAGCTACCCTTTTTATTTTCTAAAACTCTAGTTTTTCTTAATTTTTCTTTCATAAACCATCTTAAGCTCTTAAGTAGCAGTTGCGCCATCTATTGACTACACTCAGCTATAGCATGTAATGAGTAACGGACATAACTCGTAGTTGAGCTACCTGTATGACTGGGTTTTTTTTTTCTCTCACTTTTTTCTTGTTAAAATTGAAATTTATATTATATTTTATGTTTATTTTATAAATTGTACGCGTTTTGCGGCGGCGGCGGCGTTGGGATTCTTCTCTTCTCCATTCCTTGACGCTTTAAATGTCACATTTCGACATTCTTCTTATCTACAAAACGGTTATTTTAAATTCCATCAGCAACAACTTAATTTATTCATCACTTGAAATTGATTTTTTTTCTTCATGTTTTAATTACATTTGCTTATACACGTGTGTGTCTATTTGTGCAATATGGGTTTCTTATTATAATGAGTGTACACTGTATGTAAGTGCTTGTTATGAACTTATGATATTCGAATACACCTACAGGTGTCTGTCTGTCTGTGTCTGTCCGTATGTAGTCTTATTTAAAATAAGTTGTAAACATGTTTTGAATGAGGAGGAGGAGGAGATTTTGTTTCATCCACGCATTTAAGCCCTTCCTTACCTATTTATTTAATGTTGTCACCAAGTGTGAAATCAGTCATTCTACACAATCACTAGTCAAGTGTGTGAAAACCACCAATTTGATGGTAAAGATACACACAATTAAGAGCAAAATTCTAGAAGATAATTGGACACTGAAAAAGGCTCTAAAAAGAAGCCGAGTAGGTGCTCAGTTTTTATATGAATAAAGTTTCTTTAAGAAAACAGCACCTACTCCGGCAATGTGAGTAGGTGCTCATTCTCAAATTATAAAATATTGGCCCTTTCCAAATTCACAAAACATGGAGCACCTACTCAATGTATAGAAAACATATACTCTTTATATTCATATAAAAAAAGTAAGCATATGCTCAGCCATAACAAAAAGTCCGTCCAGTTTGAGCATCTACTCACATGTTTTATTCATACGAATTTAAGCACATGATTTTTGAAGCAGATGCTCACTTTTTATGATCATCACTCATTGGGTGGTATTAATAAAAGTGAGTACATATTCTTTGCTCACATTTTTCGAGCAGGTGCTCGAATTGTTATGAAAAAAATCGCGTGAGTAGATGCTCAAACCTGTAGCACCTATATATACTCATGTTATGAGACACTACCCAAACTCCGATCAGTTGCTCACATTTTTTTTTGGTATGGATAAAAATGACTTACCTACTTTTACTTACTACTCCATAAATTGAGTAGGAAGCAATTCTTTGATGTGAGAGTGAGCACCTACTCACATAACCATAGTAAGTGCTACATTACTGTACTGTCAACTTTATTCGTATAAAAATTGAGTTTACTGAGCACTTATTCTACAACTTTTCGAGTAGCTGCTCGTGAGTAGATGCTTAATTTTTATAAAATATGGCTGGCATATGTTGTGCCTCCCAACAAAGATGAGAAAATGAAAGAAAGAAAAAAACGTTTTTAAAATAACATTAAATTTTCAAGATATTTTCCAAAAATCTTTTTCCTCTTGTTGATTTTTGTTTCAATTTTTAAGTTGATGAATGAGAGACAGAAATAAAAAACAAGGTTTTCTTCTTCTTTCGATCTTCAGGTAAAACAGTGACACAAACACACACCTAACAACGAGAACAACTTATCCAATAGGAAGAGACTTTGTGATACCAGTTTCTTGCATATACATATATTGGTTTATACATTGTGTATACACATTCTAGTGGAGGTGTGGTCTATATTTGAACCAATCACCTGTTTGCTTCTTTGATTGCAAGAAGATGGATTTCTTCTTCTTCTTTATCTACCTGGCTGGCTACACATTTTTTAGAGGAGATCCCCCCTCCCCCCTCACTCTTTTTACATTCAACTATTACGTGTTTAAGTGCGTGTTACGTGGATCACTGTGTTTAAGGTCCATTTATGATGTTTTGGGGCCACAACTAGCATGTTGGAAGATTTTTATTGCAAATTCTCTTATTTCTTAAGTGTTGCTCAAGTTATTATTAGTAGTAGCTCCTCTCTCTTTTACTCTCTCTCTCTTTCTCTTTTACTCTCAGTCTATTATCGCACGGGTTGTTATGGAGAAACGCAATCGTATTAATTCTGACATTGAAAAGAGTATTTTTACTTCAACCTGTTTGTTTTGTTCAGTCACTTCGAGTGTTGTTCAGTCGTTTCATCTCTCTCTCTCATAACTGATTGACTTGACACGCACATTTACCTGCACGCACGAACGCGTGCACCGTCTACACCTTACCTTTATTAGGATTGTTTTGTCTTGTGTGTGACAATTTGCCTCATATCTTCGTTTTTTATTAGGTTATATCGATTATACGGTCGGATAATTATATATTTGTCTTGAGAAAAAAAAGGTTTTTTTATACTAATCAATTAATTGAAGTTTGGTGTTCAGTTATTAAACGTTACGTGTGGCGCCACCTTACGGATATATATATACGTTCTAATTAGTTAAATAATGGATCATGTGAAGCATCATGAATCATTAATGTTCGAAGAAGATATTCCGGTAATAATGAGACGTCGCGGTTGTACGATGACCGTTCGTATCGTTAGTGTGGATGATGACGGTTGTGGCGGCGAGTGGAGTAATTTGGTGGCCGTCGATCATCTGGCCACCGCCACTTGGGCGCCACCGATTTCGTGTCTCTTGTCACCACAGGTATTATCATCACTCGTTAAAAAACGCACAGAAAAAAAATACACTGCGGTTTCATTCCGTTATTTTTTCCCCCCCATATTTTTGCTCTTTAGATTTCTTAAAAACTAGAAGAGTAAACGAATGTACATATCTTCATAATAATATACTTCTTTACAAAATACAAACTTTTTATAATCAGTTTGATAATAAAGAAAGTTTTAATAATGCAAAATAATTTATCAAGAGTATTAAAATCAATTAATTAGTTAATCCGAACGAATTAGTTTTTAAAATTGTTTCAGATTTATAATTACAATTTAGTTTTAATTAATTACAAGTAGGAATTAATTTTTTTCAATTACAAGTACAAATTAAAATTGTTTAATATATACTTGTAATTAATTATATTTTCTATTAGAAAATAATTATTATTTTAAATTACTTTTCGATAGAATTTTTTATTTGAAAAGTAAAATTGAAATCAATGAAAAAGTTTCGATTAAAGTCAGTAATTTTTTAATTTAATTATTAATCCTATCGAATTAAGCTTTAAGTTTGTTTAATTTGTACTTTTAATTTCATTTTTGATTGGAAATATTTAGATTTTCGATTCTCGAAATCGCTCGATCGCTCTTTTGTGAAAAATAGTTGAAACATTTTCGAGTAAAATGAGTAGTTTTTAAGTTTATTTAGTTATTTTAAATCTAATTAATTAATTTAATTGTAATTAGTAATTTGTCGTAGCGTTGAATATTTCACGTTTTTTTTGTGGCAAACGTTGAAAGAAGAAAAGACGAAACAATAAGTTCAAAGTTTATTTTAAAAGATATTGTTTACTTTTCTTGTTTATAAAATAAATCTTGAAAGTCTTTTTTTTTTTAAAAAAAAAGGCGTTCTTTTGTTTTCAATGTTAAACAGAATCTGTTTTGTTCTTCTGATTTTCTTTTCTTTCACGAAGGTTCTTTTCTAGTTTGCAATTCATTCGTGTAAAACTAGTTGTCGGTTCGTTGGTTTCACTGCAATACACGTCTTGTGTGATTGCCTATCTCCAGGGGTTTCTATAGTTTTTCCTATTTGTCACCAGGATTTATTTGATTCAGTTTTTCATTAAAATGAACTCGATTCAAATCTAACTTAAATTAAAAAATATGATTTAAATTTAAAAGCTGATTCAATCAATTTTTAAGTCGGAGATCAGCCAAGGCTTACATATACCTTGTACAAGGTGTTCAAAAAAGAAATGCAACCCATCGAGCGACTTCACGTTTAGTTATTAGTAAATTATGAAAGTCGTTTAGCACGGAAAATCGGATAATACGAAATACATGTTGAGACTGGTCCCTTAGATAAGCATTTATATATATTTTTAACACGAATATATATTCCGGTTTCTTCCATTTCGTGTTAGAAACGCTTTTCATTGTATATGGGTTGAGTTACTTTTGGAACACATTGTAAATTGAGACTTAAACTAATCCCCGACTTAACTTAACGGCAATTATATATAAAAAATGGGAGTTTTTAAATTAGTAATTTTTATCCACCCTGGTTACAACTATTATGTTATTTGTCAGTATTTATGGCGTTCAAAGACGAGTGACGTTTAGTGGTCGAGATGGACTATGAAAAGTCGCCGGCGTGTGCCCAAAACCGACCACTCGAGTCGAATACTTGCAGTTGGGAAGTTGTCCTAGCCGTAGTTGAATGAACTGCAAAAAATGGTTATATAAATGCGACTCAAGAGGTCAGTTGCAGTCTATTTCGACCACTAAAAGTCGTTCGTCTGTTAACGCCATTAATGTTTCTTTCTTTGTTGTATTTTATGAACAGCTCGAACTCTTGAGTATTGAGTTTTTCAGAAGCAAAATTAACATAAACTAGGTGTTTTAGAAACTAGAAGGGTAGTTTAATCGCTTAAAGGTATTTTTATGTTGGTTCATTTTCTCAAACTTAAATAAAAAGCTTATTTTGAAATATATCATCAACATAAAAAAAATACTCTTTAAAAGTGATTGAGCTACCGTTCTAGTTTCTAAAACACACATTCAGCTTTTGCTTTGCTTTGCATCCTTGAAGGACAGAGAATAATCACAAGAATTCATGGGGGGGGGGGGGCGGGTTTTTTTTTTACTCTTTTAAAACGAAATTAAGTTACACAAGAAGACGGAGAGTTAATAGACAGCTTCCGTTTGGTTTTCGGTTACAAAGTGAAGATGAAGAATGAACTCAAATTACTATCGATTGTTCGTTTTATCTTAAAATGTAGAAAAGCGGTTCAATGATTATATTATGTGGATGTCATTGGTAGTTGTTATCTGTAAAATAGCTCTTAAGATTATTATTGTAAGAAAATGTCAAGAAATGAGAGGTTGGGTTGGGTTGGGGGAGGGGAGTGTGTGGGGTGGTCTCTTTAAATATACACAGACTTATATAGGGGGAGAGAGAGAGAGAGAGAGGGAGGGAAGTTGAATCTTGACAAATTAAACGAAGATCAAACGTTTCTCTTTTGTTGTTTGCTTTATTTTGTGCGTGGGTCGCGCCCCACCAACACCACATGGGAATAGAAATGAAAGAAAAGAAAAATCTCATTGAAAGCTTTTTTTATTATTTAATGAAAGAACTGTGTTGCAAATAAATTGGATTTATTTAAAAAAAAAAACAGGTAGCTTCCAACTGAGCCATAAAAAATAAGGGAACAGTTTTGTTGGTCCACCACAGGTAAGAAGGAAATGAACAACGGGGAAAGCATAGATATTAGCATAGATATTAAGACCTTGGCATACAGACCACTTTTAGTGGTCGATTTTGACTGCAAAATAAAGTTGCAAGTGTGGTTGGGCTGTGGTTGCATTGTATTTTTATGGAAAGAATCGAAGTGGTCGCTTCTCGCTACAACCCGACTTCATTTTGCAGTCGAAATCGACCACCAAAACTGGTTGTTAGTGTGTATTTAATAAACAAGTTTCTATAAACTGCATAGAACCCCATAATTAAACCGTTTCAACCCCTTTTGGGTACATTATAATACAGTATACTTGCAATATATGTGCAATAATAATGAATCAGTTTAATTCGTTATAAAAATGTTCAAATTGCACAATTTTTGGAAATTTTGCATAATTACACATTTCTTTTAAAAAACAACTTGTTGTTTTCAGTAAAAACTTCTACAACGGGGGATTCTTTAAGCAAATCGTTTTTATTTTAATTTTTATTTGCATAAAACGAACACTTTTCTTGCATATTTTGGGGATTTTTGCATAAAACCCACAATTTCTAAAAGCAATTGCAACATTTTTTTTTAAATTTTTATTTGCCATATAAAAGTTTTGACTTTAGTCATAATGTAAAAAAGAAGATTGTGTATATGGAACCGTGACATTTGCAACATGTTATCCTCATATTTGAGCAGAAAATGGTGGAATGAAGCACAACATCAAGAGACAGGCATCTGTAGACGGGCATCTGTAAAAAGGCGGAGCCAAGCAAATTCTGAAGCTAGAATTTGTTTGGCTCCGCCCTTTTATGAGCGTCAGACCAAATATCAACCAACTTGAAATAAAAAGGGCGGGACATGTGACATCAGACCCAGTAACAAACCAATTAGAAATTGATGACGCTCATAAAAGGGCGGAGCCAAAGAAATTCTGAAGCTGTCAACAGATGCCTGTCATCAAGAGAGATTCTTTTAAAGAATTCATTAGCATGTGCACCCTTTTAGATTTGTTGACAGCATAAAGAAATAGGCGATTTAGTTTGCGATTGCACCCAGTGACACAGACTGAGAAAATATATCAAACCACTTGAGTGACACACAATAATAATGCCTCTCTCTCTCTCTCTGCCTGAATCATCATCTATATTAGTCTTAACAAATTTAATGATGTTGATCCGAAATTCACTCAATGTCAGACACATTTCTATCTATAGTTTCAAAATAGATTATTATGGAAGTGCAGATGGAGGGGGATTTAAGCAGGTTTCTACGTGTCTATTGGGCTATGACGTTGTATTGTCACGCTTGAATTAACATTTGAAAATTGTTGTAGCATGAATTGTACTTCCGGAAACGAATTTGAACGCAGGAAGTAAAAGGTGATTTGAAAATGAGATATAAAAAAAAAATTTCTAAGGACATGTTCTTTCTATTTTTGATGTTGAACCTTTATTGTTTTTCCTCACTAACAATTTACATTAACTAGGAGGCAAATTAGTAATTATAGGTTATAAAAACAAGAACAAGAGAGAAGGAGGGAGGGGGGGGGGTTATTTTGGAGATGTCACTACCAACCTTGGAAGCAAGTCTTTGAAGCAAACAATTAACAACAAGGTTCAATAATAAAAAAAATAAACCTGCTTTTCTTATTATACCTTCTCAGGTTTAATGGTAGGTGGCGCCACTAACCGACACAGACAAGTTTAGAATATATTTGCGTTTTTAATAGAAATTTACACAGTGTGTTTGTGACCTCGTTTAGTATTATTTCTAGTTTGAAAATAAAAATCTCTTATCAGAAAAAAAGGGGTGAGGGAGGGAGGGAGGGAAGGAATTGATTTTTTTTCTTACCTGTCCGCAAGATGGCGTACTATCACAGTGATTCACTCATTACGCTGTGCAGTATCCTATTGAAAATAGGGTCATTCAGTTATAGTGACGTGTTGTTACCAATTGTTTTTTTTATTACTGCGGAAAGGGAATTTAGAAGAATAAAAAGTGAGCCATTGTAATAATGGTAATGATTATTACATAGACTTGAAATGAATGTAAAAGAAGAATGGCGCTTGTAATTGAATGTTGATTGCTGTCTTTTGTAATTTAATGGACCCAACTAGGTTATGTTCATGAACCACTTTTAGAATAAATAAAAAAGCCTGACCAATTTAATTGCGCCCTTTTTTGACAATGAAATTTAAGAATTAGACTGTACAGAGTGGGGTCATATAATAACCTCTTTGTAGAATTTGTTACATTGGTTTGTGACATCTTAGCTAATAATTTATGACTGCTAATATTATTCCTATGCAATATCAGACATAATTCAGTAAATTTGCATAAAATGTACAAATTATTTGGGTACATAACATCTCACAGATAGCCAGCCGACTCTGAATTTGCATTAACATTTGAGTCGCACAATGCTGCACACAGGAAACGAAGACAACCTTGTCTTGCAGACTTCCCTGAGAATGCATTGCAACCAACTTTTACGTTGTCGCTTTTCTGGTTTTATTGCAGTGAATTTTCGAAGTTGTATTATCATGATATAATATATTAAGACCCCGACCACGCCCACTCTGAATTTACCTAACTTTTGTCAACAGGAAATGAAGACGGTATTGTCTCGTTAAAATGTATTGGCGCCCAACATTTTCAATTCATTTTTTCTCGTTCTTAGCGGGGACTACATTTTATATTTGGAGAGAGAGAGGGATATGTGTAGAATACTAGAAAATAACTTGATTAAAATGACTAGATGGCGCCAATGTCATCAATAAGTTTTTTTCTTATTTTTAGAATTAGGGATAAACGGATTTGTCAGATTGAAATTTATTTTGAAAATAAGGAAGTAACAACAACGTTTTAAAATACATTTCAGGTTTATTCTAACCTTAGGGTTTTTATATTTTAAAGAGAAGAGGTGAAAGAAAGAAAAAAACACAAACAAACACAAAGTGTGCTAGAAACTAGAACGGCAGCTGAATCATTTAATGATAGTATTTTCATGTTTATATGTTTCAGAATAAACTTTTTATTAAAAAAAAATTAAACGAATTTTAGTCATTTTCAAACTGACATAAAAAGCTTAATTTCAAAGATATCAATATGAAAATACCCATAAGTCATTGAGCTTTTTTACCCCCTTCTAGTTTCTAAAACACAGCTTCTGAAGGACAGAATCAACAGAGTTAGAGGTTAATTTATACCTTGTACACACACACATGAGTTAAATGAATTCAAATTAAATGTGTTTAAGGTGAATTATACGGAATCCAGTTAAGAACAAGAACCAAATAAAAATTGACTTAATTATTAATATTTTAAATTGAAATACTAAATCAATATTTTAATGTCAATAGTTTATATAATGTATATTTAAGTATTAACTCAATATTTTGAGATTATTAACTGAATAAATTGAATTTGATGACATATTGTTCGTTTGTCCTTCACGGGGCTCTGTAGAACACATTATTTAAATGCATTTAAATTATCAGGTTTGTACTAGGCTACACTTTAAAGGGAACGTTAAATGAGAGAAGTTACTAGAACAAAGTTGGAATTTGAGTGAAAATTACTCAGTTTGAAGTAAATTCAGATAATTGCCTATATATAGAATGATATAAAGGTGTGAAAAAACGTCTAATTTGACGATAAAAAAAACACTTCATAAAGATAACGAGAAAAGAAAAAAAAACCCTCGTGCAATTTTTTTTGTTAGTTTTTTGATTTTTTATTTGTTGAATTCACACGTCGATTGGAATTAATAAAGTGAACACAAAACCTTAATTCAGACCTTAATAATTTTAAAAGTGGTCGACCTTATGTTAGCAATAATAATTGTAAAAAGTTTTGGAGGTCAGTGTGCTTTCCCCCCCCCCCCCCCCCCCACTTTTTGTGTGTGGATATATTGGAGCCTGGGAGGGTGGGCCAAAGTGAAATCTTTGATTTCAATCTGTAAAAGAAAATTAATATTTGTACATTTAATTAATTTTGTAACATTTATCCGTGTTTTTTTTTTCTTCTCATTTCATTTTGCTACAAATTCAATAAACACTCAATTTGGTTCTTATTTAGTGCATAAAAATGGCTTTTTGTTAAGTTATTTAAGGGTGTGGTTTGGTGACGGTGGTTCCTCTCTCTCTCTGTGTCTCTGTCTCTCCTTCCATTTTTTTTTTCTCAAGATCTATTTTTTAAAAATATTTATTATTTTTTCTTGTTTATTTTTAAAAAAAACAAACAGATTTAACTTTTGAGAGGTGAAGGGCGTTTCTAGTAAAAATCATTATTTCCTTCATTGAATAGGTATTTCAAATGAGTAGACGGCAATTAATTATAAGAAAACATAATTCTGAATTTACTCCAATGTCGAAAAGCTAAAAAATGGATTGAATTTGGGCAATAAATATATAATTATGTCAACAACAAAAAAATCAATGCCCCAATATAGTATCAAAATACAGCAAAAAGCCGAAAACCGTAATGTTGTTTTGTTAAAAAAGACGGTTCGCTTGACGTTTTTGCATCCAAATTTTACAAAAAAGACATCTATGGAGCATTGCATTAGCCAGGACAGTGGCACAAAAGCAAAATAAATATATATTCAGCCACCTTATGTTTCAAATATGTGTAGTTAGTTTTTATTGTTTCATAGTTTTAAACTAGGTAATGACGGTCAATTCTGGCTTGTCAATCCCGGGCATGGAAACATGCGCGCACCTGTTAAAATAATTTTTATAATATATAGTTAAATATGAGAAGATACATAAAGCCGCTATCACACTAGCAACAAAATGTGCAATGTGACATGCAACTTGGTAAAACTTTCCTTTCAACTATCTGTCAAACTCAGTCTCACGGAGTTGAACAGGTTCAACTTTGAGAGACTTTTCAAGTAGACTTTCTGACAAACAACCATTCAGGCCGTTTGTAACATGTAACATTGAACGAATTCCCGGTTTCATGACTTCCGGTTTATGAACTTCCTGTTAGTTATAATATGGACACAAACCAAAGGGGCAGACATTGAACAGAATATCATGTACGATTTTCACTAAGATTCGCAGCAGATCATCGTGTGGATGGAAAGTCATTTTACTTTTTAGCTGCAATTTTACTGAACATCCCCAGAATTAGAATTGAAATTTTAAAATAAATTCAGTAAAACGCGGATTACAAGTAAAATGGCTTCCGATACCACCGTACGAGATTCACCCGAATGTGTCGGCCCCTTTGACATAAACGAAGTTTTGAAAACTTGATTGGGAACTAGGTTGCAATAGTGGGGATATAGAAGTTTATTACAAAGTTCTAGTTGCAAGTCACATCACAGGTTGCATTGCAAGTTGAATTGCATTGGAGGTTGCTAGTGTGATACCGGCTTAAAAGTTCAAAAGGAAACAAAAAGATGGACAAGTCTGAATTGACCGTCTGTATCCAACTTTAAAGTGGATCTAAATTGTTCCGGCAGTTGAATTTCCCCAATGTTTTGAGGAAATTTAGGGATCTTCAACAAAACTATTTTACATTCCCGTTAAATTCATGAAAAGTTTTTCCTAAAAATAACAGTTCTAAAAGCCCAAAATGACATGTGTTTAGTTAAATCATTTTCCTTCAAGTCTATTATTAAATTATGACTTGAAATAACCCTTTTTAATATCGACAAATCTTATAAGGAAAAAGCTTTCTGACGTCTCTCTTTTTACCCAAATCCTTTTTTATTTAAAAAAAATAAGCTTGTATTGACCCAGTTGTGGTTTTATTTCCACCTGGAAATGTCTTGATTTTTAACCGCGAACGCTTCAGGTTAGTCGTTCATTTCGGGCTCAAATTCAAGAAGGAGAAACTTTTAACGAAATTGGTGCTTCAACCCTTAAAATCAGAATTCCAACATAGAAAAATCAAGGTCTGGTAGTTTATGGACTGCTGTTTTTTAAACTCCTGATTAGATTCTGTTCTTCAGAAGAGCAAAATTAAGAAAAAAGTAAATTTGAAAGTGTTTTAGAAACTAGAAGGGTAACTCAATCTCTTAAAAGAGGGTATTTCCTGTTGATATCTTTCAAAATAAACTTTTTATTGTCCAAAAATTAAAAATTATACGTTTACTTTATGCCAGGTCGTTGCTAAACAAACATTAAAAAGGTTATTTTGAATGATATCAACGTGGAAATACCGTTATGTGATTAAATTACTCTTCTAGTTTCTAAAACACATTCAAGTTTTTCTTCATTTTATACCTAGTACACACACCTGATAATTTAAATGCATTTAAATAATAAACGTGTTGTACAGAGCCCTGTGAAGGACAAACAAACAATATGTCATCGAATTCAATTTATTCAGTTAATAATCTTGAAAATATTGAGTTAGTACTTAAATATAATTATATAAACTATTGATTTAGTACTTCAAATTAAAATATTAATTTAGTATTTCAATTTAAAATATTAATAATAAAAGTCAATTTTTATTTGGTGTTCATGTCCTTAACTGGATTCCGTATAATTCAATCTAAACACATTTAATTTGAATTCATTTAACTCATGTGTGTACAAGGTATTACTCTCCTGAAAGACAGAATTAAACCACCTTAAAAGATGATCAATATATATATATTGGAATCTTATTCCGAAAGTTCAAGTTGAAGTTCAAGTGCTTCTTAAGCGGCGATCCCATTATTAGGCAATATTTAAAGCAAGATTCACTGCAATAGTGCAATGTGACCTTGAATTAATTTTTTAATACTCAATGCAACATTTTGAAGTGATTTCTTGTAGACAACACCATCTTAAAGAAAACATTGATCTTCTGTGAATCTTGGGCACAGTTTCTTGCAACTTCTGTTGCAAGAAATTGTGCCCAAGATTCACAGCCATATTTGACTTTTATTTCTTGCACGGAATCTTGCAAGAAAAATAGCAGCCAGCCAATGTAATCGCCGGTTTTAGATTTGTTCTTCTTGAATTTGGACCTTTTTTTCTCTCTAGATGTTTTTTCAATCATGGACGCGAAAATGTTTCCAATTTTTTTTATTAATATTATATATTAAATTTCTGCTTATCAATATAGATAGAAAATAAGGGGAGGAGGAATCTTTCTTGTTTTCTCTTCCTCCCCGTTCTCTATTAATGAATTCCTCGGGCAAATTTGTTTTGTATTCAAACGATGAACAAAGATGACGTCATTTCAAGCTGTTTCAATATAAAAATTTCATTTTCATAATTAGTTGTTAAAAGAAGAAAAGAACATCATCATAAAAAAACGGAATAATTATTTGTATGATGCATAAAAATGGTGGAAATATCAACACAAGTGGAGTTGATTATGTCATTTTTTTCTTATTTTTCTGTGTAGTTTTTTCTTCATCAAATTTTCAGTTTTACTTTAAAGTGTTGAAGAACCAACCACACACGTCATCACTATTAAAAATGGTATTATTTCGATCTCAAATGACAATTACTAAGAGTTGGAAGTGGAGGCTAATTCTTGTTAAACATGGTTTATGAACAGCTGTTTTTTTAATTCAAATTCGGGCTAATTCTGTCTTGAAAGTGTTTTAGAAACTAGAAACGGTAGCTCAATCACATTAAGTGGTGTTTTCATGTTGATATCTTTCAAAATAAACTCTTTAAAGACAAAACACATAAAAAATATCCATCTGATTAAAATTGGATCATTTTCAAACCCACATAAAAAGCTTATTTTAAAACATTACGTTTAAATACCCTTTGAAAGTGATTGTGCTACCCTTCTAGTTTCTAAAATACATTCAAGTTTCTCTCCTGAATGACAGAATAATGAGTTTGAGGGACCCCGTTTACACTTTTAGTATTTTCTTGTTAATATCTTTCAAAGTAAACTTTTTATAGACAAAAATTACAAAATATCATCTGCTTAAAATTAAATCGTTTAAAAAAAAATAACATTACAAAAGCTTATTTTAAAACATTATATTTAAATGCCCTTTAAAAGTGATTGAGCTACCCTTCTAGTTTCTTTTTTCCTTGTTTTAAAAGGAATACTAAGGAGAAATTGAAGGTGTGTTGTTATAAACTAGAACGGGTAGTTCAATTTTCATCTTGATATCTTCCAAAATAAACTTTTTTTAGTCAAAAATTAAAATAAAAATATTGTCTGCTTTAATTTAAAGTTTGATTATTTTCAAACTCACATAAAAAAAACTTATATAAATCATAAAAATGTGATTGAACTAACCTTTCTAGTTTTTAAAACCCAAGTTTCTCTTTTCATTCTGAAAGAACAACATGTTTGTTATTTGCTAACAGCTAGCCTCCTCCTCCTCCTCCCTGTTCAACCGTCTCGTCATCGTTATTTGAGATTGGGGAAATAATAGCCTTACAAAATTTAAGATGAAATTTGTTTTATTGCACACATTTCTTCTTGGTTTATTTGTCTTCCGGTTTTTTTTTCTCTAAAAAGTCTTCATTTTCTTTATATTCTTCTATGAAGTTGTTGGGGGTTTAAAAAATTAGTTAGCAATTTTTAAGACCTAGATTTTTTCCATAAAATTCTTGTGAGTTTCATATCTTTTTACCACCTGTGGAGAGAGTGAGAGAGAGAGAGAGAAACAGGGTTTCTATATTAAGAGAAGAAGGGGAGGAGGAGGAGGAGGAGGTAAGAAGACTTTTTTGTTTGAAGAAAAAAAAATTACAAATATTGAATTTCTTTTGAAAGGAGACTAGAAAAAAACAAGGTTTATTGTGAACGTTTCCTGTGAAAAATGCGACCGGATAAGACTTTGTTCACTTCCGTTTTATTTTTTTCAAATCGAATAACTTTTCTGAGATCTTTTTATTTTAACAACTATATACAGCACTAGTTTTTCCATCTTCATCTTGAATTTCTTATGAACACTTAACTTGAAAGGCTGTGTTTATAGTTAAATATTTTCCTTCTGAATTTGTATTTAAATTCTACGCTGATTTTATACGTCCGAGAAGGGTTAGATGACAATGGAATGCTCTTTCTAAACAGGCTATTTGATGACGTCATTAATGAATTGTGGGTTTCAATTTTCATTTACTGCATTTATATTTGCAATGCAGGTGATTTTGTTTGTAGTTATATATTAACAATGCATCTTGCATCTTAGGATCTTAAGATCCCTCTGCGATAGGCCAAACCGGTTGCTTGCAGAGTATTTTTTTTGTGTGTAAATTTTGTAATTTTGTAATTATAAGAGAGTAGCAGCAGATAGAAAATGAAAATGACATTGAGAGATAGAGAGAGAGAGAGATGCAAGGAGACAGAAGTGATCACCAAAATACTCAACTATAAACGTGGCATTTTAAAAGCCTTTTATAATTTTTGTTTAAAAAATTTCTATCCAATATAAAGAGTTCTGATTACAACAGTAAACGTAGTCGAGTGAAACGGGGAATACATTGTTATTGGATGATGAATTCTGATTGGATCCGTACTTTTCTTTTTTTTTACCTACCTGCCTACCAGTGCTCGGGCCTACGTGTGTTGTTGTTATTACAGGTGGTCGAATTTGTTAGGCCTCGGGTTTTTGTGTGTCTTCTTCTTACTTTGTTTGCCACAAATGCAGCAAGCCAGCAACACAACACAAGGCTAAAAACATTAACTTTGTTACTATATTTAAATACACGTAGATATTACTGCAGACACATGTTATTTATTTTTTTCTAGTTTTGTGTTTTAATTGGTCAGTTTGCTTGTTTTTCTGTAGAGAGAGTGTTCCTTTTTTTTTTGGTTAAAACAAAAGTACTCCTTATTTACATTTTGTGGGTTGTGCCACACATACACATTTGTGATTTTGTGCGTGAAAATAATTCATATTTCTGGTTGGACAAAGAGAAACGGTTAGAATTTTTATTTTATTAAAAGCCGGCTATTTTTTTTATTCTTTTTTTTTCATTTGATTGTCCGGTTTGACCACTACAGAGGTGGTGTGGTCAGCAGACCTTTTTTTTAATAGGAGAAAGAGAGAGAGAGAGTAGGATTTTTGAGGTATTATACGTGTTTTCAATACAAACTACTCAGTTTGTACGTCTCTCTCTCTATAAACGTGGATTTGTGTGTCTTGTTTTGTGTGGGTTTAGGAATCTTAACAACTTAACATTATTAAGAGTGAGTGTGATTTATCGGAATTTTCTGTGTTTTCTTATCTACAGTTAATAGTTTTCATTGTGTGTGAATGTTTGACCTTAGTGGTCAACTTTACAAATATGGTTTTCCGTGGTTAATAAATGCGTCAGACGTCATTCATCATGAAAAATGATGAATTAGTCGGTAAGAAACTAGATTAATATTTGTTTGAAACGTGCTTTATACAGACCACACTTAGTGGCGCCACATAAAGTAGCTAACCATTAATTATTAAAGCCAAAAAGAATTATTTTTTACAATCAAACGAGGCTGGTTAGAGGCTAGAGTTACCTACAGTCATAATTCAACGGTATTTTAAATTTTTTAATATAACTAGCCTTTAACCAGCCTTGTTTTGATTGCAAGAATCAGAATTCTTGTTTATCTTAGGACCTTGACACACAGACCACTTTTTTGACCACAAGATGAAGTCGAGTTGTCGCCAAAACCGACCACCACCTTGAGTCTTTTTTTTTTTTTTTTTAAATAGAAAACACATTGCAAACACAACCCAAACACCTGCGACTTCATTTTGCAGTCGAAAAGTGGTCCGTGTATTCCAACCATTATTGATTACATAATGGGTGTTCACACGACACTTGCACTACAGTGGCGATAGAGGTGTTCGAGCTCAACCACGAGTGGCTGCCACCGCCTATTTGTCAGTGGTCAATGAAGGTCATTCTAGTGGAATACATTTCAGGACAGCATTCCATTGTTTTGTTTTTTAAAAATGGTGGTCCGTATGAAGCAAGCCGCGTCGGCTACTGCTACTTTGTGGCGACACAAAGTGGTTCGTGTGGGGAGCAGCGAACCCTTACTTTATTTCATTGGTTGTGTTTTACACTATTTCTGAAATTGCTAATTTCTGATTGAAAATGGAGATAATTTTTTTAATGTGTTGAGTTTTTATTTCTTTGGACATTATGGTTATAGGCTTATAGCACTATGACGTGTGTTTGTCTATTGTTCCAATTCGTGTCTATTGGTCATTGGCATTATTGTCACGTTATTTTGTTGTTGTTGTGTGGGATTTTTTTTTTATTAATTATGTTGTATGAGGAATTTGTATTTAATAAGCTATGATTGTGTGATCATATTAGAATTCACTTTTGGCAAAACGATGTTTATCATATTTTATGATATTTACAAATGACATCTCATACAATCAATATAATTAGTATTAATTTATGCGGAAATCCTTGGCCATATTTTTTTAAAAGATAAAAATGTTTTGCTTTTCTAATGTGTTGAATTTAAAATACAATGGGGGGAAAACGTTTAACACGAAAAAGAAAATCGGATAACAAGAAATATATTTTTAATCCTGTTCCATAGAATAGAATAAAAATTCCTTTAACACGAAATTCATGAACAGCTGATTTTCGAATTCGAATTAGTCTTATCTTTTAGAAGAGCGAAATTAAGAGCAACTAGGAAGTGTATTAGAAACTAGAAGGGTACCACGGCAATCACTTAGGGTGGCTTTATAGATATTTATTTTGTTTTTGTTTCACCAGATGGCGCTCCTGCGTGGCTATTATGTTCTATGGGAGGTTTCTTCAACCCACTTGCGATGTTGAGACAATTTATAGTTTTCAAGCGAACGTTTTTTTAAGAGAAACATTGTGAAAAAATTCTTCGAAGTGTTTTTGAAACTAGAATAGTAAGTGGTAATGTTAAGTGTTTTCATGTTTATATCTTTAAAAATAAACTTTTTATGACAGTCTGAAAAAGGTGAAAATTAAGTTTGTCATTTTCAAACTCTGACCTCTATAAAAATGTTTTATTTTTTAAGATAATTTCAAGAAAAAACTTTTAACATAATCTTTTACCATTCTAGTTTTGAAAACAGTTTGAATTTTTTTTTTTTTGGTAATCGTGTTTCTTTTACAAAAAAAAAAGACTTTGGAGTTTAGCATTATACACTGCAGTGACGCCATCTGAGGGTACAAAAACAAAATAAATATTTATTCAGCCAACTGGAGCTCATAACTCAAGTCACAGAAACAAATTACCAAATATTGTCATATGACCGCCATTGACTGGTATGCAGCATAATATGATAGTCATAAAATAATAGCGCACAAGTTGTGACATCATAAGGTTATAGGTTGTTATAGGTTTATGATTTTTTTAAAAAAGACGTCCCTGGTGACAATCACATTTTCATATTAATTTGGATCCTACTTTTGAGAGTTGAGCGAGCGCCTTTGGGGTTTAATGTTCTTTTCAGTCTTAAAGTTCATAAAATTTCCATTAAATATTTTTTTTCTAGAATTTGTTCATCGCTCAATTTAATTTTAGAACTTCTTCATATTTAAAATTAATTGTGTTTTGTACGTGATTTTACAGAAGAAAAACATTCTGAAAAAAATGAAACAAAAAAAGCAAAACCTGTTTTTAATGTAAGTTATTTATTTTGCCTTATTGGTTTAAAGTAAGTTTGTATGATTAAAATGCCCTATGGCGTTTTAATATACGCTATATATTTTAAATAAATATGGCGATGATGGATCATTAATCATTATTTCACTGCAATAACACCTTTTAATATGGCGGCAGTAGCAGTAGTTCTCTCTCTTTTTTCACCTGATTGGCAGCTGATTATCATTAAAAAAAACCGCCATATTTGTATGACTGGTCACATTCATTGTCATTGTTATGGTTTATGACACATCTGACACTTTGTGTGTGCAAATTGGATGTCAGAAATACTACAAACTTTGCCGGATTAACTGAATAACTGTTACAACAACAACCTAGCTTTCGAAAAAACGCCGATCATCGTTTTTTGTGTGAGTGGCGAACACGTTGGCAATATTAAAAGCAATGTTCACTGTAATGTGTCATTGCATTAATTGCAATTGTCAATGTGATTAATACTCTTGCAAGACTTAAAAGTGGTTTCTGGCAACCCACCGTCTTGCAGAAAACGCAAATCTTCGGTTTTTTTTTCTTGCAAGAAACCGTGCAAGATTCACGGCTGAATATTTCACGTATTTCTTGCACAGAATCTTGTATGCACAGTTTACTGCAAGATTGGATTCATTTCTTGCAGTAAAATCTTGCACGTAAAATAGTCATTGTTTTTTGCTGCTTTTAAGCGCCAATCACATTGGTTGCTATTTTTCTCGTAAGATTCCGTGTAAGAAATAAGTCAAAAATAGCTGTTAATCTTGTAAAGAAAACAAAGATAAGCGTTTTCTGTAAAACGGGGGGGGGGGGGGGGGGGTGTGCAAGAAACCACTTTAAAGTCTTGCAAGAGTATTAATCACATTGACAATTGCAATTAATTCAAGGATACATTGCAATCAATCTTGCTTTTAATCGGATTTTGATTTTCTGAAAGGTCAGTTCAGCTTCTATCAATGAAAAAATAAATACAGTAAAATGTAGATTATCCGGATATCGGTAATCCAGACTTTTGTGTAATCCGAACTTATCATAATATAAATTTTTTGTTTTATCAACTGGTGTTTTTAACTTTCCGTTATTTTGAAGGAAAGAATTAAAAGTAAAAAAAAAATAGCGATTTTCCGGATTATTCGGAGTTTTTGGTAATCCCAACCAGATCCGGTCTCATTTAGTCCGGATTCGAGATTCATCTGTACATTCCCCTATAAATTTATTGGTTTGATTGCGTGTCTGTCACATTTAATGTATGCAATACAAATAATACCGAGTTTACACTTGATCTAAATGCTTGCAACAGTCACAAAAGCAAATTACAAAAATATTATGACAAATATTGTCATATGGCTGCCATTGGTTGATGTACAACATAACTACGACGGCCACAAAATAATAACACACAAGCAATGACATCATGACATCATTCTGTTTTCATGTTGATATCGTTTAAAATAAGCTTTTTTAGGTCTGTTTGAAAACTACTCAACTTTTAAGCAGATGATATTTTTTAATTTTTATCTATAGAAAAGTTTATTTTGAAAGATATCAACCATGACAATATTATTGAGTGATTGAGCTACCCTTCTAGTTTCTAAAACGTTTTGAGTTTCTATGTGAAACAAAATAAATATCGTCTATCTATCTAAAATGTTAATGTTATGAAAAATGAAAATATCCTAAAGGTAGCGCCACCTTTAGGATATTTTCATAACATTTAACATTTTTAGAGACAAAAATAAAAAAAAAAATAGTCTGCTTAAAGTTGTTTCATTTTCAAACTCACATTAAAAAGCTTATTTTGAAAGTTATAAAATTGAAAACTTCTGTAAGTAATTGAGTTACCCTTCTAGTTTCTGAAACACATTGATGTTTCTTTTCACATTTTGCAACTGTAAGATAATAATTAAGAGTTCGAGATGCGCCATTTACACTTTCTTAAACCCACCTTAAACTCGAAAAGCGCATTTAACTTTGTATCAGGTGTGGCCTAATACCTAGTACACACACACCTGTTAATTTAAATGCATTTAAATAATAAACGTGTTCTACAGAGCCCCCTGTGAGGGGCAAACGAACAATATGTCGAATTCAATTTATTCATTATATTTAATACTGAAATATAAAATATATAAAATATTGACAAAATATTGATTTAGTATTTCAATTTTAAAATATTAATAATAAAAGTGAATTTTTATTTGGTTCATGTCCTTAACTGGATTCCGTAGAATTCACCTAAACACATTTAATTTGAATTCATTTAACTCATATGTGTGTACAAGGGTATAAGTGTATTAAGTGTCAGATGTAAACCGATTGGTTGGTTGGTTTTTGTTGCATTATTGCGCCTACATGCTAACAACAACAAGAACATGATTGGGAACTTGCAGCCCACAACCTGGTGTGTGTTCGTTATATTAGTACGTTACCTGTACTGTAGATGGCGTCTTTGTATTCGTTGTCTTTGAACTAAAAAAGGAGTTGTTTTATTTTTTTTTTCTCTTTCAATCTTGTCTGCTTCAATTTCTGCTGCTGCAATGGTTCAACTGAAAACACAATTGAATAGTCGAGTTAGTTGATTATAAAAACAAGTTGGAAATGAGTCACACAACACACAATGTAATGAGGAGTCTGAGCAATAGAAATATGAAACAAAAGCAACTTTTATTTTTTGTTTCCTTGTTTTTCTTATTAGTTTCATAAGTTTGATAAATAGTTTTAAAAACAAAAGTACACTTTTTATACTGAAAAAAAAATAAGTATGCGGAGGAGGGAATGAAGTATTCGTGTCTCTTTTATAATTTCAATTACTTTGAATTTAACCAAAGTGTCAGGTGTCCAGAAACAACTTCACTAAAAGAATGTTTGGAAACAAAAAAGCGTCGTCTATTTTAATACCACGTCGTAGGGTGAGTTGGTTAGTTTTGTAAACAACGACATTTTTTTTTATTATAATTTATAACACTAACAAGAGTGTATTAGTTGTGTCTGTGCATTAATTTTTTGCATAAAATGTGATGATCCATTTCCTTTTTTTTTTTCTTTCTTCTTCCTGAAGTGGAACTGAATCAGATTTTAACCTGATTTAATAACGTGTACATGGTGGTGGTGGTGGTGGTGGTCAATGGGCGCCTGCCTGCTTGTCTGTTAATGTGTGCTTAACGACTAGAAACAGTGATTCCTAGCTCACTACCATAACTATATAGCACGCTGATATAGCGCCAAATTGAAGAAGCTCTAATTCGAACAAGCGCCAAACTGAATAACTGCTAAACCTTCATATTAAGGTTAGCTAAAAGTGGTAATCATTTAGCCTTAAAGCCGTAACTTCGGAGAGTTGTTATCTAGGCGTGGCGCTTGAGCGCTGCTTTGCCACAAATACGTATGTTAAGGTGAAAGGCCGTATGTATAGAGACTAGACTGAACCAAGAAAACTATAAACGCCAAATTGAATTAATGCCAAGTTTGAACTTGTTTGGGCAGTTAGACGTTTGTACAGTTTGGCGCGTAATCTGTCGTCTCCGTAACGATATTATTATGGTAATTCCTCCTTGGGCGCGCAGTATCTGATTGATTGACCAGATCGGTTTTCATTTCACGGCCATTTTAGACAGGCATTTCAAAATCGGGACGAACACAAGTTGGCTCCGCCCCTTGTTATGACGACCGGCAACTTCTAATTGGTTGGTTATGTAGTCTGACGTCACATGCTCCGCCCTTTTCAACGTCTAACCACACAACAAACGAATTAGAAGTTGCCGGTCGTCATGAAAAGGGCGGAGGCAACTTGTGTTCGTCACGGTTTCTAAATGCCTGTCATTTTAGTCACATGTCAATGTTTAGGACAGGCATCTGTAGACAGCTTCAGAATTTTTTTGACTTCGCCCTTTTGTGAGCGTCATCTATTTCTAATTGGTTTGTTACTGGGTCTCGTGTCACATGCCCGGCCCTTTTTTATTTATAATTGGTTGATATTTGGTCTGACGCTCATAAAAGGGCGGAGCCAAAAAAATCTGAAGCTGTTTACAGATGCCTGTATGTTTAGGTCTGAAGGATTTTCATTTGTTTACATTAAAGTGTGTAAAAATTAATTATTATTGCAGATTCCCCAGGCAATGTGCGCAAGTCCATAAAATGTTGTGAATCTGCATATTACGGTCAATTTGCACAATGTCTAAAATCACATTAATCTACTTAATTATAATGAATGACCTTAATCACGATTGGATTGATTGGATAGAGATCTATTGCCTAAAACATTTGGCAATGAGCCGATTTACTACCGAATTGGTTTTTCATATTGACTAGTGAGTCTACAGAATGACTGATTGTTATTCTGTTTAGGAGGGGGGAGGGTCATAAAGTAAAAGTGAAGTGATTTTTGTTATCCATAGGTCTTAGCTGTGCTGCTAATAGAGGCAGTTAGAAATAGGAGAAAACTTCAGTTGGCTCCGTCCTTGTTATGACGACCGGCAACTTCTAATTGCCGTCAAGGCAATGTCAACGTCAGACTACATAACCAGCCAATTAGAAGTAACCGGTCGTCATAACAAGGGCGGAACCAACTGAAGTTTTCTCCTATTTCTAACTGCCTGTGTGCTGCTAATTGAGTATTTTAATTGAGTATAAGTTTGGATTAATTCCAAGTATTGAATCTGAAGTGGGGAATATATAAATTATAATAAATTGCGATGACGTTTTAAAAGGGTGTAATTAATTATGTCATTTCAAAGTGAGTTTTAATTCGAATGATTATTTAATGAAATGACGACATTTTACTTGAAATGATGAATCGATCACAGTTATCAATGAATTAATTATATTTATTCAGACAGAAGAAAACGACGTTCATTCAACCTAAATTTGTAATTATCACCGAATCGAATTTATTCATCCTTCACGATTCAGTACTCTCACACGCCCCATCCCCCCCTTTTTCAAAACTTAAGGGTGGGTTATTATAACTTGCTAACTTGCTATAGGGGTAAAGGGGGTGGAAGGGAAGGTTTTTTTATCCGATTATTTGCTTCAATTGAGATAAGATAGCAAATAAAAGGGGGGAGAGAGAGAGAGGCTAACAGAGTCTCAACTATTTATTACAAGGGTGGTGGTGGTGGTGGTAGGTGGAGGATTCTTAATTGATGATAAATAAAGTGACTACAAGTTGATTTTGCACACAGGCAAGTGTGCGCAGCACAAAAAAAACATCGTTTGCTCCGCCCTTTTATGAACGTCAGACCAAATATCAACCAATTAGAAATTGAAAAGGGCGCGGAATGTGACATCAGACCAAATAACAAACCAATTAGAAGTTGCCGTTCCTCATAAAAAGGCGGGGCAAACGATGGATTTGTGCTGAGCACACTTGTCTGTGATTTTGCAGGTCTTTTAAAGCTGCGATCACATTTGACAATATTTACAGCAAGATTCAATGTTATTTTCAATGAATTGCAGTTAACCAATAGGATAATATTGGGTTGGGTGCATTTAAGAATTGATAGAAAACAGGAAAGGAGCGTCCGGAAACAGTTTGTTGACAGAGAGCGTTTGTAAAGAAGAAAACGTATTTGGGAACAATATTATGTAGGGATGTAGAAAGAATATCGATACTTTACTGGTATCGATATTTTTCTTTTCGATACCCATAGTATAAATACCCAAGTATAAATACTTTTTGTCGAGTCTATATGCTAACGCCACCTACCCTTCTTAAGAAACACATTAATCTAATCCAGATTACTTAGCTTTCTCGAGAAGATTAAATTGAATTTAGCATGTATATGTAAAAACGTCATGTTTGCTCCATGGCCGCCGTAGCCGCCACATAGTGAGGCTTTCTATGACTTCTCATATTTCAGAAGGAAATGGCAAAAAATCAAAGCAAATCCGGAAATTCTTTTCTTGTGAAAAACTGTCTGGAAAGTGGAACAAATCCATCTTCAGCATTCTTTATACATCACGAGGAGGAAGTGTGTTTAGTTTCCGATTGCACGCCGCCCGCCACTTTAGCAAGACTTGTTATGGTTTCTTATAAAAACAGCTTTGCAGAAAATCGCTTATTTTTCAGTTTTTGTGTTTTTGGCTTGAAATTGTGTCAAATTCAAAAGTTATATTTCACTCATTTCTTGCATTAAATCTTGATTAGAAAGTTAAAAACTATACGCAACAGAATCACATTTATAAAAGTAATTTCACGACGATATTTTTCAAAATGAATATTTTTCTGGTCGTTTGTCAAACAAAAATTGTTTCTAAATCTACTATGAGGAATAGACGTAATTTCAAAACAATCATGAAACGTTTATTTTAGAAAATATCGTCATTCAATAACTTAATTCCTTTATTTTTCTAGTTTCTAACCAAACTGATTTTTTCTTAAAATCAAATCAACCGTTGATTTTCTCGAAATTCTCTTGATAAGTTTGTGAACCCCTCTCAATAGATAATAAGTCACAAGGATTAGTTATTATTATCTATTTATTATTGACTTGTGTGTCTAATCAAAGTAATTATTACTGCCAAAGTGAAAAATCAGTCACACTGTAAAGTCACTAGTCAATCTGCAAAATCAGTAAAGTCTCTACAATGAGGCATGACTGGCTTTATTTATACGAGCGTAAAATGCCTAAAAAACTAGCCAATCTAGAAAAATGTCGTTAAGACAATTATCTGGATTGGTTTGTTAGACATGGTGCAAATTGCGCAATAATGACTAGAATGTCTTGAATTTGAACACACAAAAGATACAATTGATCACAATTCTCTTCTGTTAAAAGTGGATTATGTCGTAAATGGTCATCAAAACCAGATAATGCCACGTTTATAGTTGGCTAATCTTTGTACAATTTCAATACAAAAGTCTCGATTAAAAAGATAATTTATGAACAGCTTGATTTTTTAGAAATTTTGATTATTCTGTCGTTCAGAAGAGTGAAATAAAGAGAAACTAGAAAGTCTTTTAGAAACTAGAAAGGTATCATAATCACTTAAAGGATGTTTTCATGTTTGATATCTTTCAAAATAAACTTTTTATAAACAAGAATTTTAAAAAAAACCCCGTCTTGCTTTAATTTTCACTCATTAAAAAGCGTATTTTGAAATATAACAATAAAAAATACCTCTTTAAGTGGTTGTTGAGCTACTATTCTAGTTTCTAATACTCTTCTAGTTTCTCTTAATTTTGCATCTGAAAGACGAAATAATCAAGAAGTTACAGACTAGAAACGCATCCTTAATTAACTCATATGGTTGTCAAGGAAATGAAAAACTTTTAAATTTATTGTTCGTTGTTGTTGTTCCTCTTTAATAATTAGGTGGATCCTAATAATCCATCATCAAGTGGCGGTGACATTGTTTGTCCGGGTGGTGGAGGAGGTGGTCCTTCTTCACTTCCGGCCCGTCTTTGTGACGATGATTGTCTGGTCGGTTCCTCTTCGTCCAACAATTCTTCCTCATCTTCGGCGTTTCATCACACAACCGCCCATCATTCGGTGGCTGCAGCCGTCGCTTATCTCCACCGGAAATCCCGATCGTTCAGCCGTCAAATATCTGAGGACGTGAGACGAAGGAGGGAAAGTTTTGCCACTTTTTCACCCACTCATCACCTCTCTATAGGTCAGTCCCCCATTTATAATTAAATTCTTTTATATATTTTTGTTTCATGTTTTATTATATTGTCATGCAATAACAACGAATGACGTCATCACTCATGCTGAAGGAAAACGAGAACTACTTTTATTATTAATATTCCTATTTTTTATTCCTATTATATATATTTTAAATTAGGAACAATGTTGTTGTTCCTGTTGTTTTTGAGTTCAGTTACAAACCTGACCTCTTCACTTCGTTTTTATTAAAAAAAAGAAACTTCCAACCAAAACTAAAAAAAAAATTTAAGAATCATTTGAATTATGAATCATTTTCATTCATATTCCTGGTTTCTTTTTTTTTGTGTGTTGTTGAATGTGGTGGTGGTTGTCACGGTGAGTTGACCCACTCCCCACACCCATTCATAGTCACGAACTATATACAACACAAGAAGGAGTTTTTCTAGTCTCCTTCTTCTTACATTTATTTTTTTTTTCCTTTTCCTTCTTCATCTTCTGAGTCGAGGGAGGATGACGAATAATGGCTGTCTGTGTTCGGAAACTACAGCCTAATTTTTGTTGATGTTATAAAAGTCTGGATGATCGAACATTTTTTTTTTCTTTCTTCAATGTAGTCACAAATGTGTGGCCGACGGGTAGATTCCTACTGTAGATGCAAATCATTTGCAGTGAAATTAAGCACAAAATGATGAAAATAAGTTTGTTCAAAATTAGAATCAAAATTTGTATTGCGAAATTTGACAGTTTCTTTTGTTTATACAAATTGCGGAAATTTTGGTTGAATGTCCTGTGACATTATTATTATTATTATTATTATTGTAGATCTCAACTCTGCTTCCCGTTGTCGGAACAAAGTTTCCTTATTTTTGATAACTTTTTGTAGCTCTTATACCTAGTACACACCTCATCATTTAAATTGCATTTAAATAATAAACGTGTTCTACAGAGCCCTGTGAAGGCCAGACAAACAATATATTGAATTCAATTTATTCACAGTTAATAATCTGAAAATATTGAGTTAATACTTAAATGTAATATAAACTATTGGCATTAAAATATTGATTTAGTATTTTAATTTAAATTATTAATAATAGTCAATTTTTATTTGGTGTTCATGTCCTTAACTGGATTCTGTATAATTCACCCTAAACACATTTAATTTGAATTCATTTAATTCATGTGTGTATACAAAGGTATTAAGAGATGCCTGCTTTCTTGAGAAAAGGGTAAATGAAGCTAGCACGTTTTCCGGACACGTTTTCTTTTTAAAGATGTTTGATTTGCAGTTAATGGAGTTTTGTTTAGTTCTTTTCCGGACACAGCCAATATCAAGAATGACACAGCAAGCAGCTGCTTTTTTTTTAAGTCCACAATTTCTATGGAACACTTTTTTTTTCCATTAATTTTTCTTTCATAGTTTTGACACCCCTCCCCCCCTTTACCCCTTACAATTCCCCCCTTTACCCCTTACAATTCCCCCCCCCGTTTAATAATCTCAATTCATCCGCCTCCACGTTTCTTCTGAAAACGTGCTCTTTACGTTTGTAACTCAACAAAAGTTCCAATTGATGTGAAATATTCATTATTTCTCCGGAAATATCAACTTCATTCAAGTTGATTGAATTCCAATTTCATTGACAACAAAATTGAGTTCACATTTGGAACACTTAAGTACATTATTATTAAAAAGAGAATGTGTTTACTTGATTTAAATTGGGTTTATTTCTTGATGATAAATCTGCTTTCTTATTACTTGTTTTGAAATTTTCTATGATAACAGGTGGCTCAAATGTAGAATAAAGATAATTTTGTAAATATTATCGATCATAAAAGTTGGTTTATGATAACTGATTTTTAAACTCTTGATTAATTCTATCTTTCAGAAGAACCAAACTATAAAGTGTTTTAGAAACTAGAAAGGTAAAACTCAATCACTTAAAGACGATTTTCAGGTTTTTTAAAGAAACTTTTTATAGACAAAAATTAAAAATATTGTCGACTTAAATAAAAAGCTTATTTTAAAAAGATTATCAACATGAAAATATTTTTAAGTGATTGCGTGTAACCCTTCTAGTTTCTAAAACACTCAAGTTTCTCTTGACTAAAATCAACTTTTGATAAACCTACTTAAAGGTATTTTTTTTTGTTTGATGTTTTTCAAAAGAAACTTTTAAAAAAAAATATTGTCTGCTTAAAATTGGGTCATTTTCAAACTTGACATGAAAAGATTTATTTTAAAAGATATCAACATATAAAAATATTCATAAGTGACTGAACTACCCTTCTAGTTTCTAAAACACATTCAAGTTTCTCTTCATTTTATGATTTTTTACACCTGAAATACAGTTTAGAAAAAACCACCTCTTAAATCACAACCACCCTAATTACTAATAATAAATAATAAATTAGATTTAAATTAAAATAAAACATGAAATATCATTTTAATGGTGAATAATTTACTTTGATTTCTTCATAGAGAACCTTTCATGATTTTAATCATTTGTTGTAAATAATGTTTTCACGCCCTTTTTAAAGGCTAAAAACTTTTTAAAACCGTTTCAAAATGTAAAATTGGGTCGATTTTCACGCTGAGAAAAAAAAAAGTTGTTGGTTTATTTTCTTATTATTAGTATATATATTAGTATTACACCCCCACACAGATCCACTTGTTAATAATATTAGAAACGCAAGTTAATATTTTCATGTGTTTACCACTAGATGACGCCACATTCTCCACCTGTAAAAATTTCAATTTAACAAATTTCTTTTAATTTATCTTTTTAATTTGTTTTATTTTGTTTCTTTTTTCTTTAATAAATAAAACTGAAATTAAGGAACCACAACGGAACCTACGAATTTGGTCCGCATGAGAGGTTCTGCCCTGGGCCAATCAGCTCCATCTCTATCTGATAGCATGGTGAGCTCAATTTTTGATTATGATTATTATTATCATCATCATTATGATTATTATTATTCATTTTTTATGAATGTGATTTTTAAGGTTAAAAAATATGCTTTTTTTGCATTTTGAGGGACTGGTTAGAGGCTAGGGGGTTAACAGAAAAAGTCACGAAATTGTGACAGTCATAAATTATGATATTTCTTTTTTGTTATTATTATACGACTGTCATATAATCCTGGGATCTCATTACAGAAAGATAATAAGACTGTCACAAGACAGTAAATTGTCATAACTCGTTCATAACCTAATAACAGTCACAAATGCAAATGACAAAATATAATTATGACACATATTGTCATATGACTGGTGTAAGGAATAATTTGTCAGGAATAAAATGATTGAGCACAAGCAGTGATATCATGTCATATGACTGTAACAATTTTACGATTTTTTACGTATTTGAGGCCCTTGTACACAAGTCAATGATAGTCATATGACAGCATTCTTCATACTAATATTTTGCTTTTGTGACTGTTGTGATGTAAGCAGCTAGATATGACAATTTACTGTCATGTGACAGTTTTATTTTCTTTCTGTAAAGATTTCCTAGACTTCAGTAATTAAAATGCAGATTCATTACAATTGTTTTCATAATTGATTGGTTAGAGGCTAGTTTTTCATTTCTATAAAATTAAATTATTAATTTTATTATTAATATTAAAAAATAATAAAATTAACAATAATAAAATGTATTTTATAGAAATGAAAAACCTAGCCTCTAACCAGTCTATTTGATTGCAAAAAAAGCATATTTCTTTTTGTCGTAATGACTTTTGGATGGATGGATGTTTGTTTTGTGTGTGTGTCGTCAAGTAGGTAAAGTGGGTAAAGTGAGAACGGTGCCAAACAAGGAAATCGGTCCCCTGTTTTAAGATACAGTGGTCATTGTGTGGTCATTTGACATGTCAAAAGTTTCAAAGTGGGATTTAATATAAAAAAGCAGAACGGAATGAAAAGCGTTTTTGTTTTGAATGATAATGAATTGGAGCCAAATGTAATTGTATATTACATAGGATGTTGTTATAGTTTCCATTTTTTGTGCTAATTGTTTATCAATATCATTGATGGACGACACAGTGTAGGCTTAGAAATGCTAACATGCCTGAAAATAAACGTAGCTGGGGGAATTTGCAACTTGTATTTCAGTTTTATGTGGAGGTGGTGGAGGTCGATCATCTCGCAGTCAGTCAGTCAGTTTTGAGCCTCGTGAAACTTAGTGGGGGAGGAAGGAGAAGGACATTTAAATCGTCATGTGAGGTTTTTTTTCTTTTCGTGAATTACCGAATCTTGGACAAAATCACTAAATTATGCTTGATTTATACAGAATAAATCGATTTCGGTCGAACTTTTCGGTAGTAAAAATTTCTGAAGTTCCTTAAGTTGATTTTTAAACTGTAAATGAGGGCCCTATCGAACTGTTGATTATTCTGTCTTAATCAGGTGCATAATTAAAAACTAGAAAGGTATCTTAATCACTTAAGAGCATTTTCATCTTAATATCTTTCAAAATAAACTATTTGCAGACAAAAATTAAAAAAATGTCGGTTAGTTTTCAAAATTGTATAAAAAGTTTATTTTAAAAGATATCAATATGAAAATTGAGCTACCTTTCTAGTTTCTAAAACACTTACAATGTGCACCTGAAAGATATTAATGAAACAATAAATTAAACCATTTTAAAATTGAAATATTCAATGAGAGAGAGATTGGCGCTTGAAAGTGGTTTTTCATTTTTCAATGAAAATAACAGCCATGCGGACGTTGAAAAAGGGAGACGGAATTATTATTATTGACGTTGGCTTAACCAAGATGCGATTGTCTCTTTAGGAATCCGTCAGAGGTCGTTGCAATTTCCTTTCCGAATAATGTTTGCCTGCAAATTTTCAGTCATTTTCTCTCTTCGTATCTTCAAGGGTCTCGTTGTTTCTTCTATTCTGTTCTGTCTTCTTCTTCTTCCGTTCTGTGTTCTTTTCTCTCCTATGTCTTTATCCTTTGGAATTTCTTCATTTTCTTCGTCTTCCAAATTCCTGCTAAGTGTTTCTTCTACTATTTAACTTAACAAAAAAAAATCAGGTTGTTGTTGATCAACCATTTGCCAAGTCTTTTGATATATTTGACTTTTTTTTTGTACGCAACTAAAACAACATTTTACGTTTTGGAAAAATTTCTTGCGCGTCGTAATTTTCAAATAAGAGAGAGAGAGAGGATCTTGAATTTTTCAAACATGAATTTTTATCATGAAGACATTTTTCTTCCATCTTTGACTCTTCTAGTATTTTCTCTATCTTCTTGTATGTCAAAATGAGTCAATTATCCATCTTCATCATCACAGTTCTTCTGATGTTTTAGCAGAAGAAATTTGTTCACATCTAAACCACACTCACTTCAAACCCCTTTTTTTGCAGGATAAAAAAGGGGACCCTTTCTAGTTTTTTATTTGTTTGAGTAACCTTATTTGGTGGTAAGTTGGTTCCTCCTCCTCCTGTTTTCATCCATGCACAAAATATGCTCCCCTTTTTTTCCTCTTGATTTTTTTTTTGTTGCTTGTGGTGTTTCTTGGTTTGTTTTCTAAAATTAATCATCTCTCAACAGCTGTTGATAACGTAATTAAAACTCATTTTATATGAATATTAATCAAAAATTGTTTAGGCTGCAAAATTTTCATAGATTTTGTTTATTGAATTTGACTTACTGCCACTTAACTACTGGTTTTTTCTTTCTTTCTAGTATTTATTTTCTCATTCGAAGATGATGTCATCTGTTGTTGTTGTTGTTTTTGATGTCACTATTTTTGATCATATTTAGTGATTCTGTCATTATTTAGGGATCTGATTTTTATGCAAAATATCAAAAGCAAGTGTTTCTCAATCTGTGGCTCAAGTGCCAATTGTGAACAACTACAATTACGCTTTTTTAATTAGAAAAGGCTGGTTAGAGGCTAGATGTTTGGTTAAATACTATCAGTTGTCAACTAGAATTATAGCTCTTAACCAGTGTTTTTGATTGAAAAAAATCATAATTGTTGGTTTGTGATCTAAACTTGGATTTCACAATTGTCACTTGGGCCACAGATTGAGAAATAATTGCTTTGATATTTTGCATAAAAATCCGATACTTAGTAATAAGTAAGGCAACCGGACAGATGCATTTTTTCAGTCAATATAACCTGTGTTATAATGTAGACTGCAGTTCAAGTCTAAAGAAGAGAGACTATTGATGATAATCTAGCCTATAGCATTTAATCATGTATTTTTTTCTCACTGAAAAATGCATTTTTCTGATGTCCTCAGTAATAAGACTATCATATCATAGGATGTTTGCACAAAAGCCAAATTGCAATTATAACTTCTATTGAAGGCAGTCATAAGATGTAGTTGGATTGTAAATGTGATGATTTTTCTAAAGTGATGCGTCTTAGGTCCTAATTTAAAATGCAAATTTGATGATGTTATGGAGAACTTCCATTTTTGAGGTCACAATGATACTTTTATTGAACCTTGACAAAGGAAAACAGTGTTCAATGTTGGTACTCAACCATGTTTTTCGGGCTCAAATTGAAGTTCAAGTTGTAAGGCTCAAATTTGCAACACAGGTTTTGGAAGTTGCACTTCAACTTCCATTTTCTGAACAAGGTTTCTACATAGAAAAAATACTTATTTTGAACGATTATTTTTTAACATGGTTTTTCTATGTTGAATCCTGTTCAGAGGGTTGAAGTTTTAAGTACTAATGTCCATATTTGGGAAGGATCTTGGAACTTGCACTTCAGTCTCCGCCATCGAAATAGGGGGTTTCTACATATAAGAAAAATACTTAGTGAATTATTTTTAACCTTGTTTTTTTCTATGTTGTAACCCGATTCTTAGAGTTCAATGTGGAATTTAATAGTTTCCTTCTTCCCATTGCGACCTTAAGTTTCCTCGTTGAATTTGGGCCTTAGATCTTGCGGCTTTTTTTTAAAAAAAAAGTCAAATTTGCAAGTTAAATTGGTTGTGTTTTGCTTCCTCTTTATTGTTTGTATCCAGGGGTAGCTTTGTTTTTTACTGGCGACGTCATTGATGCATTAACTTAATTGATGCAATTCCACTGAGAGATCACATTAATTTCACTTGAAATGAAAGAGCAACAACAACAAAAACAAAACAACTACAACAGTCGTCAGTCACATAGTCGTTGTTTTTTAGCCCCTAATGAAATAGGGAAGATGCAATTCAATTGGGCCATTTGGTCACTTTTCATGTCATTTCTACTATTTAGTAGTTCTGTTTTCTCTCTCTCTTGAATGAGTTTTATTTGGTGAACACTTTTTTCTTCTTCTAAATTGTGGCTCACAATTTTTATTTACATTTTTTTGGAAGGAAACAGCAGCATGTATAGAAGAAGCCACTTCTTAACTTAAAAGTCAAGTCTTAAAGGGGAGAAAAAATGGATGATTTTCAAAATTCAAGGAGAGAGAGAAAACACACAGACTGAGTGGGTTAAGTTAGAAGGCGTTGTCATGGCAACGAGAAAAAAAAAAAGCGTTGACGTCAACGGTGGCAATTTGTTACCCTCAAATGCAATGGTTGGGGGGTACTTCTTCCCCAAAAAAAAAAAATTCATTTCTTTAACTCTTGTGTCATGTGTGTTTCGTTCTCGCAATCTTTTGTCTTATTTTTGCACTCAAATTTCTCAATTTTTTTTGTCAACATATGAGTTTTTGAGTCTCTTTTGAGCATTTAGTTTTTTTTTTTTTGCATCTGAATTTGGTTGTTGTTGTTGTTGCCCCTCAACATTTTTATTAGCGGCACTGATCTGTGTGTGTGTGCTTTTGTTGTATTCAAAGGGTTAATGCTCGTTATAAAAATGACGAGACAAAAAAAGAAGGGTTGAGTGAAATTGAAAGAGACAAGAGATAATATATACATACATGTATATATATATATATATATATATATATATATATATATATAGTGAGAGATAGAGAGGGAGATTGGCAGTGAGAGAGAGATAAAGAATGAGAGAGAGCGAGATAGGGTGAGAGAAATGGAGTTGGTTTGAGAGGGTTGGAGGCGGAGGCTAGCAATGCTTCTCAGTGAGGCAACTGATTTTTAAGATGGTTTAGAGAAACAGCTCACTTAAGAGAAACTAGAAAAGGTGTTTTAGAAAATTTGTTTTAGAAAAACTAGAAGCGATAACTCAATCACTCAAGGATATATATTTTCATGTTGATATCTTTCAAAATAAACTTTTTCATACAGAAAACTTAAAAGTTGGGTCATTTTGAAACTCGCATGAAAATCTCGTTTTGAAAGATAATACAATGAAAATTTTCTCTTGTTGCCCTTCTAGTTTCTAAAACTAGTGTTGTAAATTTTAAAAAACGTGTTTTTTAAAAAAAAAACGGTTACGGAAAAATTAAAAAAGAAAACGACGGGAAAAGAAAAACGCAAGAAAGAAAGAAAATTGATCAGTTTTAAGTACGTGTCCCCGAGATTACTGAATGATTGATTCAGTTAGAAAAATCTACATTAAAATGTTTTTTTTTTTATTATAAAATCATGTTTTATTTAAAAAAAAAAGTTAGGGGGGGGGAGGAAATGCAAAATCTTTAGGTATGTTGATGTTGAATCCTGATTCCTGATTGGTTTCAGTTCTACCTACTTTAGGGAAAAATGCAAAGATTACGTTAGCAGTGAAATGCGAATTAACGAATTAAGAATATAAATTGTCAGATTCGTGAATTAAGTCATTTTAATTGCCTTCACTATATGATAGTAAATCTGAAAAACATTTTTTAAAATAAAAACTTAAAAAAACATAATAGTAAAAAAAAAACACGTTCATTTTCAACACTTAGTAGGGGGTTGGGACCAAATGGAAAATAAGAAAAATTAAAAAAAAAAAACGTTTAAAAAAACATCAAGAAAAAAACACGTTTTTTAACAAAAAACCATCTAAAACACTGTTCATTTTTCACCACTTTTACACTATTAAACCAACTTAAACGCCAAATTGAACAAACGCAAAACTGAATAAGCATAAAAAATTGGCTGTTTTTCAGTTTGCTGTTTGTTAAATTTGACGCTTATTCAGTTTTCTAGTTTGAGGCGTCTAAGCATATTTAAGCATACCTGTATTATATTTTATCCTTTCACTTTATTGCGCGCCATTGGCATGAGTACTCTTAATGTAATACTTTTAACTGCTAGCCTCCACCTCCAGTCCTGGTCGTCTTTTGAGATTTGTACAGCCATTGTTGAGATGGGGGGGAATAAAACACGAAGCCGAAATCTATAGTTTCAAAAACGTCGTATATTTTTTTTTGTTTTTGTTGGAAATGTAGACAAAGAAAGGGGGGGAAGAGAGAGTTATGTGCAATATTTCGAGGGCAACATCCATCCATTTACGACTAAATGTGGCTCTTTTTAGCTGAACTAGTCAATGGATCTTTAAATATTTTTCTTTTGGTGGTCGGTTTAGGGAGGGGGGGGGGGGAGGGGATCGATATTTTTACTTGTTGGATCCCAAACAAATGGGGAAAACTTCCCCTCCGCAAAGAAGAGAGAAAATGAAGGGGAAAAAGTGGGGGGTTGGGGATGTATTTCAATAAATGATTAAACTTCCATCATTTCCTATCTCTTTTTTCTGCTTTTGTGGAAGAATGCGATTGACAGCCTGAATCTCATACATTATGTTGATGGGACTGTTTTAGAAACTAGAAATTCATTTCACCCATCATTAAAATGTCGTTAATTCTCTCTCCCCCTTCTCCCTTTTTTATCTCCCTCCAATTATTACCATTAGTTAAATTTAGCTTATACTATAATCAGAAAGGGATTTTTCAGACAGAAGAAATTCAAATTTTATTTAGAAACGAATTTAAATAAGAATCTATGGAAATAATGTATTCTTGCTAATGTATTGTATGATGTGTATGTATGCTTTGTATTCTTGATATCTTTCAAAATAAAGGTTTTAATGGCAGTTTGAAAATGCTGAAATTTCACGATTTTCTTTCTAACTTCTAAGTAAAAAAAAGACTAAACAAACATTAAAAAATAGGCCATTATCGAACTAACATAAAACGTTCATTTTGAAAGATATTATTTATGAAATTATTCATTTTTTCTCTTGAAATGAAATAAGACTCCTAAGCGCCACAATGCGCCAAAAACATGCAATAAGGAGAAGGGCTGTATATTGAGGCTAAAATTAATGAGGATCTTTTCAAACAACTTCTCAATCTGGAAATAAACACCAACAAATTTGAGTGCTATTCAATTTTGGCGCTTAATAAGTGGCGTAATTGATATCTTTACTATTCTAGTTTCTAACATTCTTTGAATTGATTTTGCTGAAATTAATTTTCCATGTGGTTGAGGTGGGGGGGGGGGGGGAGGAGGAGGGGGAAGGGAGGGGAATAACTTAAAAACGTGGCTCTATTTTTAGTAGGCCTAGTCTATGAGGGGTGGGTGGATTTACGATGTTATTATTTAACTAAGTGTTATGAACTCCGCCCGGTTATATTATTTTCTAAAATATTACCGTTCTTCTTGTGTTAATATGGACTTTTTTTTTAAGTCTTATTACAATATTAACAGTTTTTAGTTTGCACTTTGGTAATTAGAAAAGCTTTCTTTCTACTCAGGAATATATACACGTAATCGATATTAGGGATTAAGTTTTAAAATAATCCCTACTTGTCAAGATTTGAATATTTTATGTAGACACACACGGTTTTATTAAGAATTATTATTATCTTCATCCAATAGACTCAGAATTATCATCACTCAGACAACCTACGTTTAGCCCTGTTTCCATTAGGTCAAAATAGGTGGAAAAAAATTTATTGCTCTTCAACATTTACTAACTAAAGCCCCGTTTTCACGATGATAGTTGTCACGATAGTTGCTGTCATGAGAGCAGCAACTAACGCGAAAACTATCATCGTGAAGACATGACATGATAGTCACTATCACACTGTTGCGATAGCACTAACACAACTATCTCGTTTGACTAGATAGTTGCTAGTACTGTCGCAATATAGTAATAGTAGTTGTGTGACTGCTTTGTAGGCATATATCCACTTTGTAGAGGGAGAGAGAGGCAACACTGTTGTTGACTCAATGACATCTGTGAAGTAGACGTCACACTGTCATGTGACACAACTATCACGTTACTTCAAGACACATGTATAGGCAGTTGCTATCGTGAGACAGTGAACTATCGCAACTTTCATGACAGCTACTCTCATGAAAGAACTATCGACACCGTGAAAACGAGGCTTAACGATTTCTGCTTTGCCAATTTTTTACATTAATTTTCGGGTTAAAATGGATAATGTTAGTACTTGGATAGACAAACCTTGTAGCGTGAAAACATCATAACTCATTAGTTCAAAATGAACAATTAGTTAAAAATAGAAAAGTTTAGTCTCTGCCCCCCTCAAGCATACAATTTAAAAAAAAAACCCAAAGAAACAGAAATTGGTTTGAAACGTCTGTGGCCATTTTGAGAGAGAATTCAGAATTAACCTGAATGGACAAGCCATAATTGATTGTGTGTTCCGACCTTAGGGTAGCTTTACGCTCGATCAATTTTGCCTTATCAATTGTTTGTTTTTATTTTGAGATTTTGCGTGGGCGCAGCGCCTATTCCTTTCTTTTTTTAACTAATCGGTTTGTTTTTTCATCATAGCAACACATTATTACAATTTGCAGAAATGTGTACGTTTCTACGCTTACGGATTGACAAGTCAGGATTGACCATTTATAAACTTACCTAAGAATATGATTTGAATAATTCCGCCCCCTAAAAAAAGACGTCACAATGCGTTTAAAATTGTAAAACATTGAGTGAGACAAATGTAGAAAATCGCAATAATAGTTGTTGATAATTCATTTGATGTTTTGGAAACAATTTTCCAAAAAATGAGACCACAAATATTTCTAAAATAAGAGACAAATGTTGACAAACGTTATCGATTTTTATTTGATGATGAAATTCAAACTTAGAAAACAAAACACGAACCGCCGATCCGCCGCTTTTTTTTCTCTCTCTCTCTCCCATACTTTGAAAAAATTGCATGCAAATGACCACTTTTGATAGTTGTTTTTAACCTGTGTCATATTTTTTTATCTCCATCACCTCCTCCTCCTCCTCCTCCTCCTATAACCAATTCCGCCCCTTATAAATCTCCTCTTTTAAAAATGTATTCAAGATGTTAAATCGTGAAAATAGAAACCGTTCTGGGGGTCCTCCTCCTCCGCTTTCAATTCCTCCACATCCTCCACCCTTACCGCCCATTCACAGCAGCCACCACTCTCACCCTCACCCTCCTTCTCCGATGGCGATGATCCCTCCGAACACGACCACTGTAGCTGATGTCGCTGGAACGGAGAGTCTTATGGATTCGATGGGAAACAAGGGTGAGGTGGCGGCGGTGTCAGTGGAACGGACTAGAGGTTCGTTTCCACGCAGTGTTAGTGACTCCACCTTGCGACGCACCGATCTCACTCTACCCCTTTCAAACCTGTTGACGTTCATGCACCTTAAGGTAAGTTTACCCCTATGTTCTACCCCCGCCCCCCCACCCCTACCCTACCCTTAAATCCCCCTGTCTGTCTATCATTTCTCCCTCCTTCCCCACCTTCGTTCTCCTCTCATTATATTATAACGATGCTCACACTAATGGATGATTTGAGATTTATGAATGGATGAATGGTTTTATTACAATTTGTAAATATGTTTGTGTTGTGATGATGATGATTATCCCTAAAGGGACAATTGATATTTCAGCTAAATCATGCTTTAAAGCAATGTTGTTGCTTGCACACAAAAAAAACAGGTAGAAAAAGCAACTGGTTTTTATTAAGAAGTAGCCATTGTAAAATAGGCAAATGAAGAGAGAAGACAGAAATTGAAAGTGTTTTAGAAACTAGATGGGTAATGTGTTTTTTTCCGTGTTGATATCTTCCAAAATGAACTTTTGAATCAAATTAAAATGATGAATTTTAGTTTTTCAATTCAAATTGGAAAATGCATTAAAAACATGTAAATTCACTTAAAATCTAGTTAGTTTCTTAAATATTTTCAAGTTTTTCTTTAAAAGTTGTTTTCATAATGCGGATTATTAAGTCTTTTCAGTATTTAGTCGAAACTAGAAGAGTAATATAGAAATTGGAATTTAATAATTTATATTTTTTTGTAATTAACTTTTTTGTCGATATTTAAAATAACGAACTTTTATGTACTTTTTTATTTTTTATAAAAAGTAAATTTATCAAAAGTAATGAAGAATTGTAATGAAATATTTTCAATTAAATTTTCAAGTAATTTAATCGCATTTTAAGTATTACCATTTCTAATGAAAAATGCAATTACTTTTTTTAAATTATCAAATCACATATGATTTGTAATTATAAAGGAATTCTAATACTTCGAAGAAAAAAATGCCTAATTGTAATTAATTTATTTTTTGAAAATTGATTAAATATAACTGTAGTTAGTTTTTCACCGATATAATTATTAATTAATTACTTTGAAGAGTAATTTATCTCAATACTTATTAAAAATACATTTATACACCTCTTCTAGTTTCAAACACGGAATAAAATATTTTGGCAGAGGATTCTTCTAAATCACGATTTAATAATAAAAATAATTGGCAATATCATAAAAATGAAGTGATTTAAATAAACATTTTGAATTTTTTTTAATGAAATTTTAAATAATTAAAATATAAAATAAAATGATAAAAAATATGCGATTTTTTTCTTTCTTAAATTGTGATTTCTTATTTATCCCTCTGTATTCTACATTAATTTCATTCTATTTTTGGTAAAAGAGATGAAATAACTTTTTTCTGTGTTTTTTAATCATTTCAGAAGGAACTTAATATATCACGAAGGGGAAGGTTAGTTTTTTTTTCCATCTTTTTTCTTTAAAAATTCTTCTTATATCCTGATTAATTTATCATCATTATTATTATTATAAATAACACCTTCTTCTGTCGTTTTTATTTTGTCGTCGTCGTCGTCGTTGTTGTTATGGTTGTTCAAAATATATGACATTAATGTGTATGTGACAATGACCTTTTTTTTTTTTACTAGTATAGTAACAAATATACAAAACTAAATTGAGTGTTTCTATAGCAACCAGTCGACTTTGAAAACATTGATCCCAACTTTTTGTGTGTTTCGGGTTCGGTTGCTACTTTTTTTTGGTCTATCAATGAAAAAGTCTTTTCTGGAGAGAGAGAGAAAAAAAAAACGTTTCTCGTATTTTTTTTTTTCTACTCTCCTCCTCCTCCTCCTCCTCCTCCTCGTTATTATCCAGTTTAGAAAAGTGCAATTTGTGCTTCCAGAGAGAAGAAAAATGGGGAGAGAAAAAGGAAACTAAAGGAAAACCAAAAGAGAGAGAGAGAAATATCTCTTAAATTAACGGGTTTTTTTCCTCTCTGTCTATCTCTCCATCTTGCCTTTGAATGTCATTGATTTTTCTTATTTTTCTTCCCGCTTTTTTTGTGGGTTTCTTCTTCTTCCTTCTCTGTTATTATTTATCCTGACGCAATTTACCAACAAATCGATACAAGTTTTTTTTTTATTACTTCTTCTTAAGTTTCACTTTTGTCCTTTTCTTGTGATAATTGCGTTAAATTTTTGTGTTTTATCTGTTTTTTTTTAGCCGCAGTTCTCAACGTAAGTCTTTGATTGCGAATACATCACCAACTTTGCCAAGATGTCATTCTCCAATTTCACAAGGTGAGATGAAATTTTAAGAGAGAAAAAAAAAATCATTAATTAAGATTATAAGATGGTTTTTAAAGTGTAAACGAACCGTCTCTCGAACTCTGGTTATTTTCTGTCTTTCGAGAGCAAAGTTAGGAGAAAATGTGGTTTTTCAAAGCGAGCTTAGCGTAGTCACTTAATATAAGGATATCTTTTAAAATGAACGTTTTATGTAAATTTCAAAATAACTCAGCTTTAAAAACGAGACCATATTTTTTTTTTATCTATAAAAAGTTTTATTTTTAAATGATAGCAATATGAAAATAGCCTAAAGTGATTGGGCTACCCTTCTAGTTTTGAAGAACACATTCTAGTTTAATTTCATTATGCTCCTGGGTGCGCTCATCCTCAACACTTTAAACTAAAAATGGACAACTGTTTATAAAATATCTCAAAAGGCCTCAATCTTAAAGTTTGTAGGTAAACTTTCACCTTTAATCAGGCCGATTAAAGGTCAAAGTTTACCTACACATTTTTAACCAATTTAAGAGTAATAACTGTAGCCTCTAACATGTCTTTAATTTGCGAAAAGCATAATAATTTATGGGCCAATCGAAAAGTAACTCCTGAAAGTGGGCAATCACTGATAGCATATTTATTCAATATTCGATTTTGCTACAGAAACAACTAGTTGTGTTGCCATTCAAAGAAAACACTAGTTAGAGGCTAGTTTTTTTTGTTAATTTATTTGCTAGTCTAGCAAATAATGTTGACTAAGGGAACCTTTGTAGCCTCTAAATAATCTTTTCTGACTGAAAACAAAAACAATTGTTGTTTTTCTATTCATTCTGCACATTTAATTATCTAAAAATGTCTTGTTTAATTTTCTATCTTATTTTCGGTTAATACATTTTTTAATATTTAATATTTATTATATATTTTGAGTGAATTTAACGTGAATTTTAATGAAAACCGCTGAAAGCAAAATTTGTTATTCTCAAACATTTTAACGCTTCTTTTTTGTGAAGATTAAGTAGATTATGTTTTCCATTTTCGCTCTTGTTTTAGTCAAAGGGTTTTCGGAATAGATTATAATTGAAACACCCCCCCTTTCTCCCTTTATTTCTTTAATTCCCCCCCCCCCCCCCCTTACTACCGAAATCTCCTAAATAGTACAAAATGGACTATTCGTCTTCCTTTTTTCCCCCTCGTTTTTTTAGTATTCAGATCACAATATTTGAAATATTCTAGTTTTGAAATCATGTGTATACAAAAGTGTAACACCCTGTAAATCGTGATCCCGCCAAAACCATAGCCTGGGGGGTAAACAACTCTCAACCGTCCCTCCCTCCTCTCTGACTCACCTTTCTGACTCATGCCCAAGTGGCGGATTGATACATAAAGGACCATGGTCACTTGGACCTGGTTACACCTCGCAGGTGTACACAGGTCCAAGGTATAAAAGGACCATGTTCCTCTTTGTTCCTCAGTTCTTTCCTTTGCCTGTTTTTGCGATACATTCCAAATCATGGGCCTGAGGATTTCCAGTTAGTATTTTACTATTCACCCTTGTATCTGTACTTCTTACAAGGAATGAATAAAAGTGTTGTAATAAGAAGTAGCGTTGTCTCTATGTCTTTATGCTAATAACTTCTCTTCAGAGGCCGGAGGTTTCATAGGGCAGGAGCTATACGATTCTCAGCAGCTACAACATCTTCTCTAGTCGGAATACCGATGGAGAAGATGTATATCAGCATCAACCGGAAGAGAGAGAGATGGCCGCCACTCTCCTGCATTGATTTCACCCCCATGCAGAAGAGTGACTTCAATCTATCTCCATCCAGCTCTCTCTACAGCTCGGATCTTCTCTGTGCAGGTGTCATACTGCTCAGAGAAGAAACGAAAAGTAGAAAATGTCATCTAAAGGTTGGTAATAAAATATTGGTTGATGTCAAAAGCTCACATTTGGTGGAGGTGCGGGGTATAGCTCCATCTGCCTTCTCCGACCTGTAAACAGAAGCCGTCCTTTGTCCTAAGTCTCGTGATTGTGCCTCACGAGGCTTCGTCCGTCCTTTCTATGTTGGAGCCACGTATGGAGACCCTCGATAGCGTCAAAGTCAACCGCGTGGCGCCTGTCTGTAAAACCGCGTATGGAGACCCTCGATCACGTCAAAGTCAACCGCGCGGCGTCCTTTGTGTTGGAACCACGTGTGGAGACCCTCGATAGCGTCAAAGTCGACCACGTGGCGCCTTTGTAAAACCGCGTATGGAGGCCCTCGATCACGTCAAAGCCAACCGCGCGGCGTCCTTTGTGTTGGAACCACGTATGGAGGCCCTCGATAGCGTCAAAGCCAACCGCGTGGCGCCTTTTTATGTTGGGATCATGTATGGAGGCCCTCGATCACGTCAAAGCCAACCGCATGGTACCGTTTTTGTGGAATCGCGAAAGAGACTTGTGGCTACACACACCACGTGTCGACCGCGCGATTCTGTGTCCTGTCCTTAGAGACACGTGGGAACGAACTTTTGTCTGCTGACCGCTTAGCACTCGGAAAGTGGACAACCGTTTGGACACACGTGTTTCCGTCCGTGTTTTTGTATTTCATGTTTCCATTACAATCACCCACTGTCACCTTCACTCTTCTTTAATTTTCAAAGTGAAACCCACACCACGTGGGCAACACTTTAAACAAATTCTTCTTACTCTCCGAGAGGAGTTTGCAGTCTCATTATGAGATGAGCAAACAAATCTCATCTACTAATCTATTCATCTATTAATAGGCTTTTAAAGGACGTGTGTGTCTTTTAAAATGTCCTATTATCTTCACTCTTCATCTTTAATTTTCAAGCAAGATTCTCCCTAGCTCTATTTCATTGTTAGGGGGCTTACAAGCTTAAAACACACTTTTTCTAGCCACGTGGGACTTTCTTGTCCCCCCTTTTCTTTGTTCTTTGTTTTTACACTTGTGTTTCCCTTGGGACCCTCTATGTCCCAAGTCATGTTCTTCAATTTCTTCATCATCATCACCTCAATGCATCATCACATGAACTTTCTCCATTGGACAGCACTGAAGCCCGGCCGCCATCTTGGATCGACCGGACACTCTTCAAAAAGCGCCAACGGAGCGGTTTTTCGCTCCATGTGACTCATTGTTGTACCTTCTCTCATCTTTTTGTGTTCTCTTCTCTTCTCTTCCAGAGGGTTGCACTCACGCGCCCCCTGGCGGAGTTCCTCTTGTTAGAGAAAACTTCTCTTTTTCTTTGAATTTTCTCTCTGTTTGTGTCTTTCTCCTGGCCACCATAAAAACGTGCCCCGGAGGAACTTTTCAATCATCAATTTTTGGACATTGCAATAAACTGAACCGGAAGTGGCCACCTCAGCGCCACCTACGGACTTCTTCCTTCTACTCAACATAGTCCCTCACTGGGCACTGACTCTGTCTTTTCATCCAGAGCCATCCAGCAGTGAGGACTCAAAATTTCTCCAGTCTGAACATTTCTTCTGGTTCACCAAGTATTTATCTTGTTGAACACACTTCAATTTCTACACTGTTTTACTGTTTTAATAAAACTAAATTGAAACTTTTGATGTGCGGGCACCGCACCTAAGTTTTAAACTTTCAAAGTAAAACAGCTTTCTTTTCTTGCTTCTTTGGAGAGTTCAGCCATCTTGAACTTCTCCTTTGTTTGTGCATTTAAAAAGTTCAGCCATCTTGAACTTTTTGTTCTTTGTGTGTTCTTCACACACACACTCTTCATTCTTGTTTCTAAGTAAAACTAAAAGTGCGGGCACCGCGCTCTAGCTTTACTCTTCGTATTGCTTTCCTCTTCTTCAGGCAACTGCAATACACTTCCATTTCTAATTCACTTTCCGCAGTGCAATCTTGATTGGGTGGTGTACCACGCTCGAGGTTGTATTGTACATCTGCTGTTTCTTTATTGAGGTTTTTGGAATTCTCGTAACCTCCACGTGGTCGCCAAATACCACGTGTCGAGAGAGATCCTTCCAAAATCTGACGCTCAATAAAGAACTCACGACGCCACACCAGTTGGGAACCAAAACTCATCACACGCCCAACTGAGAACACGATCAACCCGACACAACCATCACCACACTAACGGAGTGAACGGCCACTTCGTTATACACGTCACAAGCTTAGGTAATCTATCGTTACTCAGTGTATAAGAGTACGATAGTGTCGGTTGCCGACAAGCACTAAGTTACCGACGCACAGTGACGACACCGACCTACAAACCGAACGAGTCCCATCATACTGGAACCGAAAAGTATAGCTCAGAGTGTACTCGAGAACCCTCGGAGCTGCACACAACGACTTGGACTTCGCCGGACTCGTTCATCACCGCACATTCACATTACACAAGCCACTTCATTAATCATGGCTACCTCACACGACAATACGGGGTCCCTGTCTGATCACCAGGGTTCGCACGAAGATCTGTTGGAAGTACCCGTGACTACTGATGTGACACCACCGCCGCGGCCGACTGGGGCCGAGTTTGACCACCTGTCACAACAAGTGGCTGCACTCTCGACTCGTATGTCTCAGTTCATAGACGACCGATTCACGCCGAATCGACCGACTACACCACGGCGGACAACACGCACACATCGACTTCGCGACGATGACTCGGACGCCTCTTCAGCCCCCTATGTTGGCTACAGAGAGCGTCACGATCGTTACGAAAGACATTACACACCGCACACACGTCATCTACCGCGTAACCCTGACTGGCAACAACAAGGGCAGTCAGATGATCCGCGTCACAGAGATGAGCGTGCGGAAATACCGATCACGACACGTGCTGATTCTCCTCACTCGCTTGTCCGGGTTGCACGTAGCGGTCGCCGCTCGACACCCCCGGAACAACAGCCTAGCCAAGGAGCGACACAAGGCACTTCAGTTTACGCGCCACGTTTTCCACCTCAAGGGGTAGGTCTGATGCCGGCTGGAATGTCAAACGTCCAGGATGGCATCTATCGACCAACCCCCAGAGAACCCTCCGTGGAAGAATTCAATAAGAAATACAGCGGTCGCCACCCAGCCGACTCAATCCAAAAATTCAACGGATTGACAGGTTTCCGTCCCTTCCTGGAAGAATTCGAGGAAGTGGCACACCTGTACGGTTGGAAAGACCACCACAAGGAGGAATACATCACGGGGTGTTTCACTGGGGCCGCCCGTACGTGGCTGAGTAAACTGAGGTATGAGCTTCAGGACATTCCTTGGCCAGCACTGAGAGTACAGATGGTAGATACGTTCGGAAAGCCGAACGAACTGGCCATCTTGGAGAAAAAGTATACAGAGATGCTCCAGAAGGAAGGTGAGAGTACACAAGCTTTCATCTGGGAGTTTATGATACTCGGCGACCGAGTTTACCCGCAACTTGACGATCAGCTGCGTATAAGCCAGTTGCGCCGCGCTCTACATCCCACCATACAGAACGCCGCGCACCACGCATCTACGACGTCGTTCAAGGACTTCGCAAACGCCGTCCTCAATATGGAGGTGGTCTTGCTGTCCTTGGATAAATGGCCGACGGAACCAAAACCCGCAGCTGATTCACAGTCGGGTAAAGGAGCATCGAAGACCGACCAGGAGCCGGCGGCAGCCGCCAGCCCTAAAGACAAAACACACCGGTCTAGGCATGATAAAAAGCCTAGTCAGACTGCTGCCACCGATTCAAACCGACACTCTGCAGCGGACACCCAACCAGAGACCACTCGCACGTTCGACAAGAGTAAGTCGACGTGTTATAATTGTGGCAAATTGGGGCATTTCGTCCGTGAGTGTCGGCAACCAAAGAAGAAGGTTGCAATCAAGCAGTTTGGAGAGCCGGTTACCGACTATGACATCAAAGGAGAGGTGCCTGAGACGGATATCATCACCGAAGACGGCGTTGAGTTTGCTCTAATAAGAGTGGCGGGACAAATCCGCCGGATTCCTCTTCCAGCAGCAGACTCAGCCGCCGGAGCGCCTACTCCTGATAAACCCGACAACGACAGTTCTGACGACTCTGAGGATATACCAGTCAAGGTGCTCGACCGGGCTCCTGCACATAAATGGACCCCGGACGATCTAATCGTTTGGCAGGACACGCTCGACGTCCTTAAACAATCCGTCAAGGAGATTGGGTGCCGTGAAAATAAAACAATAGCCATCATGGCTCCCGGAACCCAATCGCCGACGAAGGGCCACTCCTGCTGCCGAAGACTAATGACAACGGTGTATGAGCAGCTGGTAAGCAGCTGTTCACCTCAAGAAGTCGGAGACTATGATGCCAGCGACAGGAACCCGCGCATCGCCGTCACGATCAACGGAAAGAGTATACGGATGCTCGCGGACACCGGAGCTACGGGCAGCGTTATCACCATTGAACTCGCGCAGGAACACAAGTTCGAAATCGAGCCTGTGTTAATCCCACCCAACATTCAGGGTGTGGGAGGCCAAAGGATCACCGTGGTGGGGCGACTCGCCGCGACGGTCCAGCTGGGCCCCCACGCTGTGCGAGGGCACTTACTAGTGATTACCGGCCGGCACGAAGCCATCTTAGGCCGAGATCTAGGCCGGGCTCTGCACTTAGCTGTGTCCATGACAACAAACAAAGTATACGTGGAGGACGACCTCTTCGAATCCACACTCCGACAAAAATGCATCGAAGCACACATCGGATGGGCTCTGGGAGAAACTTCCGTAGAGGCCCCTGGCAAATCTGCCAGCACCTCTAAGGAAAACCTCGAAACTCCACCCCGTAAGTGACGACGAAAGCAACGGCCACCCACGCTGTCAAGAAACCAAACGCGACGAAAATAAAACAATAATTCACCAGTGTTTATTTCATGACTATGGAAATAAACACCAGCAACCATCAAATATCAACAATAGAAGAGCGGGAGGAATTTGAGAATTGTTGTGTTAAGAAACAACTGAGGACAGTTGTCAAGAGGTGGGGGAGGGGATAAAAGGAACCCCCCAACGAATAAACAACCCCACAGCATCAACAACCCCTCTAAACACTCTCAAATAACTCCCAAAACTCTACAAAATTCACACAACTTTAATTTTTGAAACACTTCTAAACTTTTCAACATGGCCGCCAATATTTACATATTGGCAACCATTTCAAACATGCAATAAACTACACCGGAACCACGTGGCCTTCACAAACAACTGTCAACCACGTGGTACACCTGGGAAAAACGCCGAAGGCTAGTCAAGGACGTTCAGAAGAAAAATCAAGAGCCATAAAAGGGTCAGCAAAAGAAAAACACCGTGCTCCCCTTTATTATGGACGAACGTCATTGACCATGCTGTTGACAGTAGAAGGATAGAAACTTCAAAGAGACAATTGCTCTGGGGGCCAGACCAATGCACTGGGACTTCAAAGAAAAAACAAACAACAAAAACTGCTGGCCATAAACAAATAAAAAAGGAAGAAAATCAGTTTTGAAGATTTTGTGAGAGCGGACACCTTCAATTAAAAAATAAAATTGAAGAACCTGTCACCCTCTCAATTAAGATCGAATTGTGGGACACCAACTCCTGCCCCACTCCCCCCTAAAAATAATAACAAACAGCAAGGTACATTAGTAACCTTGCTGACCTATTCTTTCCAAAAAAAGGCATTAAGGAAAAGAAGGGGAGAAAGTTAATGGGCAACTTCACACCTCGGTGTGAAATAAAATAACGGCCCTTCCCCCTCGAGATTCCTTAGTCCTTTTGTTTATCTAAAAATAATAAACAGGACCGACTCTGATAAGAATTAGATCAACACCTCTCACATCTAATATCGGTGGGACAACCCCCACCCCCAATAAATAAAGTCGTGAAGAAACCAATTAGAGTAAGGTGTCTTATTCTAAAAGGGGCCGGCCCTTCTAACTTTTAAAAATTAAATAAGAAAGTGACCAAACTTGGTCAATTACCACTCGATTTGCTCTCTTCAAAGAAGCACTCGTTTTTGTTCATCTCTTTATGCTCGATCTTCTTCAATCATCAAATCTTCAATCTACTTCTGTGCCAAGTTCCAAATTTTAATTTCGAACTTCTTCAGTTTTGTTGTCAATCCAAAGCTTGAGTACCACCTTCAAGCCTTTGAACTCACGTGCAGTGCATCAGGCCTTCAGAACTCTTTGGACCTCTTGAAATAATAACAGAGTGATCGGGGACCGATTTCTGTTATTATTTGGAAGTAACCACCAGCAGCGGGACTTTTGAAAAAGTAAGAACTTTCTAACTCTTAAGAAATATGCCAGGTAGAGGCTCATGGAGAGGAGGCAGAATGATGTCTGCCTCTTCTAGTGAAGATGAGACGGAGAGTGGAACGGCGGGGACCGCTGAACCCCTCTCTCAATCTACCTGCCAGCTACAAAGGGCGGGCGCCGCCAGTGCGCCAATAACAAGAAGAGAGTCGCCAAACACAATAGATAGGCGCCGCACCTCCTCCGAACCGGAGAATTTTCACCGGCGTGGGGAGAAGCGCCTAAAAGCAAGCTTCAAGCGACCTGCCAATGTCGGGCGCGAAGGGAAGCCTGCTGCTCCAAGCAGCATCGTCCCCTTCGACGTCACGACATCAAAACACTACTGGGAGGAGCGGGAAGACCGCATCGATATTAATACAATGGCATGGGGGGTTAACCAGGCGTTCCGCGATAGCATCGCGCCTGGTCAACCCATTCCGGGTGGAGCTGAAGCAAGAGGGAAGCGTGGGGGAGGTGGATCTGTGCCCTCCCCCTCGAAGACCTCCACTTGGAGATGCAGAGGGAGGCTGCCCTTCGCCAGGCAGCCAGAGATAAAAAGGAAGGGGAGGACAATCTGGCGTACCTCCGTGCGGTTTGCGCCCGCCTTGTCGAGCTGGGCTTACCGTGTACGGCGCAACTCCCGAAGGAGGAGCTCCTGCAAATCGAGGCCCGACTCCAAGAAGCCGCCCAAGTTACGTCATCGGCCACGTCATCACCTCCATCCTCAAACTCGCCAGCAACCCTGACAACTGGCCTCTCCACATCTCCTTCTCCACCCATAACGCCACCAGAGCCTTTCCAACACTGCTCACCGGTGCCGTCAATCACTCCGCCGCCTCCTCCTCATACACCATTATCGTCACCACCAACCTCCCGATGTGCCACGCCTCCACGCAGCGAGGCCGCCACACCAACTCCGACTCCAAAGCTACCTTCCATAGTGGTGGTTCCCCAACCTGTTCGTGTTCAGGTTCCCACTGGGGCTCGCCCCAAGGAGCCTCAACAGTCCTACAGGGGCCACCACTCTTCTCGAGACTCTCTTCAACGGCCACAACCACGTCGCTCTTCGCCACGTGGTTCCCATCTTTCGCCCCGACGCCGACCCGACGGAAGAAGTCAGCAGGAACAACGTGGTTCCTCTGCACGCGGCCCTCCGCCGCGTAATAACTTCGACCCAAGGGTCAGGCAAGACCTACAGGATCACCGAGTCCAACTGGACCGCGACCATCGCTATGAAACTCGGGGCCCTCCTACTTGGGTCCCGCGTCGCTCTCCTCCTCCGCCACCTCCGGGCCGCCCTTCTGGACAACCTACGCCTACACCTTTGATGCCGCCACCTTCCGCAGAGCGTGCCGCGTTCTTGAAAAAACAGAAGGCCATCACAAACCTTCTGCAAGACGTCATGCGACAGGGAGGTGACCCCATGGAAGCACTGGGCCGTGCACCAGGAAGTGCCAAGCCACTGGAGGCGCTGAGCAGGAAGTCGGCATCGAAGCGACTACGTCAGCGGGCCCGCGATATGGCCCGGTCCGCCTTGCGCCATGCCAGGCCTATCACGGGCGCATCAGTTTCTTTGGAACCTGCGGCTCCAACACCAGCCCGACCAGCCGCACCGCCCACTGTACCCCATGCCGGGGCTACTCTGGGGCGGTTACCGCTGGATCATCCGTTCCGCGCAGCCACCTCCGGCGAGAGATTGCTCAACAATCGGTGGGTCACTTGGCAGCGCGAAGTGCGCTCGGCCAACACCCTTTACGTAGGACACTTCTCTTTGGAGGAAGGGTTTCCCCGTCTGAACCTCCCTCCCCGGGAGCGATATGTCGTGGGACTCTCCCGCCTAACAAGTGTCCTCATCACCATCGTCTTCCCAAGAAGACGGATTGTTGAAACCACCAGTTTCGCCGGAGATGCCATCGATGAAGCCACGGAAGCCCTTTTGGGAGCTTTCGTCAACTCCGTCTTTAGACTGCCAGCTGGACAGACGTTCCGTACCAGCCGTCACTACATTCCGGAACCGGATCCTCGTTACCGAATCGCCGTCTTATGGGACGCCGCTTGGGCTACACTGTACAACAAGCGGTCCTCCCGCAAGATTATCGGGGACCGGGACATCTTCAATATCTTCCACCGGGATCTACCTGACGACCAGGGACAATGGCTGTCTGCCGCATCCAGCTACCGATGAGGCCAGGTCCGGCGGGATTACCCCCCCGTACGGTTCATGGACCCAGGATCCTCCCCACCCTCCGCAGCAGGGATAGCTGCGCGCCACATGTACTCATGTGGTTGCCACCCATCCGGGTGGCATTATCGAAAAATTTATAAAAAATAAAATACGTTGCAACTGTTCTTTTCTTTTTAGATTTCAATAGCGGCTCGCCACTCAGCGAGCATTAATTATCTTTGTTTTATGTTTTCAGCCTTTTCCAATTTTTAAGGGCGCTGACACTTCGGTGCCAGTGCCTTTCCATAACCACCTCTGTACACGGTAAGTCCTCAGCCACCCATGTCTCCCCGCTGCGTAACTTGAAAACCTTCCACCCTTGGCTGGAGTACGAGGACGTACTCCAAGCAAAGTTGGAGGGTATGTAACACCCTGTAAATCGTGATCCCGCCAAAACCATAGCCTGGGGGGTAAACAACTCTCAACCGTCCCTCCCTCCTCTCTGACTCACCTTTCTGACTCATGCCCAAGTGGCGGATTGATACATAAAGGACCATGGTCACTTGGACCTGGTTACACCTCGCAGGTGTACACAGGTCCAAGGTATAAAAGGACCATGTTCCTCTTTGTTCCTCAGTTCTTTCCTTTGCCTGTTTTTGCGATACATTCCAAATCATGGGCCTGAGGATTTCCAGTTAGTATTTTACTATTCACCCTTGTATCTGTACTTCTTACAAGGAATGAATAAAAGTGTTGTAATAAGAAGTAGCGTTGTCTCTATGTCTTTATGCTAATAACTTCTCTTCAGAGGCCGGAGGTTTCATAGGGCAGGAGCTATACGATTCTCAGCAGCTACAACATCTTCTCTAGTCGGAATACCGATGGAGAAGATGTATATCAGCATCAACCGGAAGAGAGAGAGATGGCCGCCACTCTCCTGCATTGATTTCACCCCCATGCAGAAGAGTGACTTCAATCTATCTCCATCCAGCTCTCTCTACAGCTCGGATCTTCTCTGTGCAGGTGTCATACTGCTCAGAGAAGAAACGAAAAGTAGAAAATGTCATCTAAAGGTTGGTAATAAAATATTGGTTGATGTCAAAAGCTCACAAAAGGGTGTCTTTGAAGTCGGTTATAGCTCGTCATTCAAGGGACCCGAATGACGTCGTATCGGAGGTTACCTATTTTATTTCATTGAAATACAGAATAATTATTAGTAAAAAAAAAATAAAGATTTTTTTGTCAATTTTATTTTCTACACGTCCGGCTTCCGTAAGACTTAATTTTGACCCAAAATTAGTTTTAATCTTTCATTCCAATTTGTACGTGAACTTTTAAGTTCGCTAACTTTCAACGAAAACAGTCAAATTCATAGAAATGTTGTCGTTATAATTTCTATAATTAAATATGTATATATAATAAATAAATACATGATAATTAAGTGAAGTTATTAAAAATTGAAAATGCTCAAGGAGTTTAAGGACACCCTGTATATGTATATCTTTTTTTTTTCTCGAAGGGTTTATTATTCCAATATTATATTATAGCCTTACAGTTGTTACAGCAACGTCATATTTCGCCCCCAGCCCCTCCCCGCTATTTTTCATTGTAATAGTAGTGTTCAGTTCGATCAATATGCAAAATAGCCCAATCTCATTTTACCCTTTGAATAGTATAATGTTACACGCTTGTTCTAAGGGATTCATTGTGTTTTCTTGTCACAAGACACAATTTTGGCATTTGTATAAATTGACACATTTGTTTGTGTGTTTGGAAAAGGGGGGGGGGCTGTATAGAAAAAAAAGGAACAATTGTCTTAAGTTTCTTTAGAAGGAAGTTTTGAAATATGTTTCACAAGTTTTGAAAAATCCTTCTTTAAATGCTTAGATTTTTGTGTGTTGTGAGGGAGGGAGTGGGTGGCCGGCCGCCGCCACCTCTTTGTGTTTCTGTCATTTCTAACGTCTTTTGAACATTTTTTTTTTCTTGCCATTTTCGAGAACGGGCATTTTTTTTGCTGTCTTCGTAGAAATTGGCTTCTTTCCATTAGGGTTTTTATTTTGTGTAATTCTCTTCGTTTGTATATTATTCCGAGAAGGAATTAAGTGATGTGACTTCTGCGTCATCGAGTCCACATTTTTGTATTTGGAAACACAGCCCCCCCCCCTTCTATCGTATTTACTATTTCAATTAAAATGTAATTTTTGGAACTCTGAAATTCAATTGAAGGTGTGAGTTCCCCCCTCCCCCTCAAACTCTGGGTTACGGTTGGTGGTCTGTTGTTAACCTAAAATGATAGCTACACGAACCCTATAGTCAGTTATTTATTTATTCATCGATTTATCCAACACTTGTAATACGGTGATGGCAGTGACGTCACACTGGTGCTTAAATTAATGAATAACATTATTTAAAATAAAATAAAAACTCATCAAGTAATTTTATTTAGAGATTAGAACGCGAGTTGAAATCACTCAATAGTATTTTCATGTTGTTTTTATTGAAAATAAACGTTTTTCAAGAACAAAATATAAAAACAATTACTTAATATTTGGTCTTTTTCAAACTGACACAAAAGTTTATTTTGAAAGATATCAAAACGCAAAAATATAATTGACCTACCCTTCTAATTTCTAAAATTAAAACTTAAAAAGTTCAGTTTAATATTTTGTATTGTCTAGTCTACTTTTACTGGCCAGCATATTAAATAAAAAAAAACTTGAGTCGTTTAGAAACTAGAAGGATCTTAATAACTTAATATTTTCGCGTTCATAATTTCTAAAAACATAAGCTTTTCATGGCAGTTTTAAAATGATCAAATATTAATCTAACCACATTTTTTAATTTTTATTCATAAACGTTTATTTTGGATGATACCAACATGAAAATATGATTGAGTGATTTCAGCTAACGTTCTAGTTTCTAAAACTCAGTGTGGTTTATGGTCGTGGTGGATAAATCGATGAATAACGGAATTTAATGTAATCAGAAAGTATTTGATTATCAGCTGATCATAAAACATTTTTAACTGATTTTCAAGTGTAATCATTACTTTGAAAGTAGCTCAGACGGCCTGTGGCAGAGGGAGTATTTAGTCCGAATGCAAGAATAAAAGTGCATTGTCAAATATATTCTTATAGCCTAATATGAATGTTATAAATTCTAATAAAACCAATTGTTATTTTTGTGTGTGTTGTTTCTACAGGAAGTCCATTAGAGAGTCCTCGCAATATGTCACCCAGTCAGCATTTTGCATTCGTCCCAGGAAAGAGGTGTGTTTTGTCCCAAGTTGGACGCTCACTCCCCTTACAAATTTGTCTAGTAGTGTGGCGTCACACCAACCTATATTTCTATGGAAGTGACGTCACACTGCTGGACAGATTGATGAATAACGGAATGTGTTTGCTTTTTCAGAGGAGATGGTCGTCGATGGTCAGTTGCGTCCCTTCCAAGTTCTGGCTATGGGACGAACACTCCTGGCAGCTCAAATGTTTCGGTAAGTTTTGGGTTGTTAAAATTGTACGATTCGTTTTCTTTGTGAAATAATGAATTGATTAACTTTCCAACTAATGAGAATAGTTTCATGTTCTGCTGCGCTGTTGTCATTTCTTTTCTTTCTAACTTGTGATTTTCTTTCATGCTGCTTTTTTTTCCTCTACCCTTTTGATGTTCTTCTGTCTTTTTATCTACAGAGCACCATCTTGGTCAGTATTTTTCATCACAGACATCTAATTGTAGATGATGATAAACAAAATTTCCACTTATCTTTGAATCCATTGTTGCAAATTCTGTTTCTATCAGCTTTAAGCTGTTCTTAAAGTGCAAAATGTTTTTCCAACTCTGGTTATTCTGTCTTTAAGGAGCAAAACAATTAAGAGAAACTTTCAAAATAAGCTTTTTTTATAGACGGTTTGAAAATGATCCAACTTTTTAAGCAGTCGATATTTTTTAATTTTTTGTCTATTATTTATCAACATGAAAATATCCTTAAGTGATTCAGCTACGCTTCTAGTTTCTAATAATGTCGATTTTCTTTGATTTTGCTCTTCTGAAACCACAGAATAACCCAGAGTTCCAAAAATCAGTTAGCTAGCTGTTCCAGAAAGAAAAAAAAGGAACGTATTAATTAGATACATTTTTTGTTTTATTTATTTATGTTTTGTAGTCTCAGTGTTCATCTCAAGAGAAGCTCCATCAGTTACCGAACCAATCCACTCCGGATGAAGTCAAGTGTATGATCAAACATTTCAGCAGCAACGAGAGTAATCCGAGTTTAGACGACGAGGGTCGGAGGTCACCTATGACGCGGCCGCGTTCGAGAAGTCTGAGGTAACTCATATTGTTTTGTTTTTTTATCTCATTTTCATTTATTTAGTCAGTAGTTATTTATTCGAGCTTATTTTATTTGTCGTTCACTTTTATATCCAAACTACCATGTCTCAAACATACGGCACTTATTTATATATCTGAAAGTTATTTTAAGAATAATGATTCTCATTTGCCATTGTGCATCCTCTCTTAAGATCTTATTAGACACTCCAGCGTGTGCACGTTGTGACGCCATTAAATAGACGCAATGTTATGGCAAAATTCATGTGTCCGAAAATATGGTCTCGATAATGGCAACAGAACTGACTTCAAACGGAATTTTGAACAATATTGGAAGTTGCAATTGCTTCTTGAGTGTTGTGACCAGCGTATTCAAATAAGGTTTTTTATTTTACACCCTCTTTTTGAATTATGCTAATGTGCTCGGCCCATGTTAAAGGTCATTAACCTCAAAAAGATACATTTTAAGCTAACAGGCTACTGTTCTTCAGGAATATCTTTCAGGTTTAAGAAAAACAGTGTGTATTCCTTGTCGTTTTTTGAGTATTGCGGTAATTTTGAGATGTTTCGAATTACCGTTTTGTTGCTTTAGTCACTTGATCAAAGCCCTTGGCGCACAAACCACTTTTGTTGGTGGATTTCGATTGCAAAATGAAGTTGCAAGTGGTTCGGCTGTGGTTGCAATGTACTTTTTTTTATGAAAGATCCGAAGTAGTCGATTTTGGCAACGACCTGCAGTCGACGTCGACCACCCGAAGCGGTCTGTGTGTACCAACCCCAATTTTGAAACCGTCAAATTGACCACGTCTCATTGGCACGTGCAATTCTGGAGTGTTTAGCCTTTTATCACATGTTTCTAAACAACACGCACAGACGACACACCTTTCCTATTTTTCTTCAGGGATAAACAAAATTGTCTTTTGCCTGCTACTTACTTCTGCTGTTGTTGCTTCAAACAATACGAACACTTGTTTTGTTTTTCTATAAAAAGAGAGAGGGGGGGGGGGGGGAGAGAGAGAGAGAGAGAGAGAGAGAGAGAGAGAAACATCTCTCTTTTTGTATCTAATGTCTTCTTGTGTGTGTGTTTTTATCTTTATTTCTCAATCCCACATTCTGTTTTTATCTTTTCTTTTCCGCACATGCTACCTTAATTATTTGGGGTGCACCTTAGCCTGGCCTGGCTGTGCATTTCAACTTTGGAGTAAGCTCAAGTCATTTTTATTTTATGCGTTCTTTAATATTTAGTTTGTTCGTATTTTTCCTCCATTTAGTCCTCTTCACTTTCATTAAAAAAATTGTTTCGATGTTTAATTAAAATATTCTAAGGAAAATAATATACTTGTGCTGCGATTACATTGGCAAGAATTCATTTATGATTGTTTGGGAATTATCTCCCTGCCACATGGCTCTAGAGCTGATTGCAGGTGTACCGAGTTGAATTGAATTGCGGTACCTCTGAGTAGTTGACGAGACTTGTTTCGCACTGACCACTGTTGAAAACAATGGCATGCTGTCATTGAGGACCATTGTCATCATCGCTGACAATAAAAGCGGTGGTTTAAACTTATAGAAGCACTCAACCATTCGTCGCCACTGTGGTGCAAAAGAAACTGTGGTGGTGGCGACCCGTGTTAATATCTTCTATGTTATCAATGGCATGTTTAAAACGGCCACTTCATATGGTGAAACGAAGTTGTTCGTGCGAAGTTGGCTTAATGCTTGCATTGGTTTCTTGCACGTTTGGCTTGCCAAAAACGCTCGTTTTTTGTCTTATGCAAGACAATTTTCAAGATTCACAGCAATATTTGATGCAGTTTTTGTAGAAAAATAGCCAATGTGATCCCAGCTATAAGTTAAAATTTTGAATTGGTTTCAGATTTGCTGTTTTGAATGCCTCTTTTTTTAGTTATTTGTTTTGTTTTATGAATGATTAACATTTTTTGTTTTTTTTTTTGCTTCTGTGTGTATTTGGATTAATTGTTTATTCTGATTTATGTTTTTGCAGTAGTCCAATTCGTTCTCCTGGTGTTGACTCTGAAATCGTCATGACAAATACACTGTACAAGGAACGCTTTCCGAAGGTGCGCGCCCATTTTGTTGGTTATTCAGTTAAAACGGAACTTTTATTTCATTGTCTCTGAAATTTGTTCTTATGTCAGGCGACGCAACAAATGGAGGAGCGACTGAGGCATTATATTCGTGACCATGAAGACATGGATCACGTCGATAATTCGGATGCGATTCTTCGCTTTGTTCACCACCAAGTGGTGGAGGTTGCACGCGATTGCTATCAGAAGTCACAAGAGAAACTAATAACTAGTCGATACTTCTACGAGATGTCGGAAAATCTCGAAAAACTTCTTCTGGAGGTTAATTTTTCATGTTATAGAGCCTCTTTGTGCTTGTTTGTTGCTTTATGTTTTACTTCTTTTGCTTGTAGACGAGAGAGAAATCTCCTCAGGCGGCAAACCACCTGACGATTATGGTCAAGAAGCTACTCATCATTGTTTCTCGACCAGCAAGGTTGCTAGAATGTCTGGTTTGTACCAATTTAAAATGAAAACGTCTCTAAAGTTTTATTCTATGTTTCCGAAGTAACATTAAGAAAAACTTGAAAGGATTTTAAGAAACTAGAAGAAGATACGGGCTTTTTTGCCAATCTTTCAGTTTCAGGCTATTTTTTTTAAATCTTTGTTCGTAAGTTATTTATTTACCGATCTAGTTTCTAAAACGCTTTCTAATTCTTTGTGTTGTTTTTCAAACGCGAAATAATCAAGAATTTGAATAAGATTTTGTTGAAAATAAGTCTTATCTTGTTTTATCGTTTGTGTCCTTCAAGGAGTTCGATCCTGAAGAATTTTACCATCTTTTGGAGGCTGCAGAGGGTCAGGCGAAAGATCTTCAAGGTATCAAAAGTGACATTCCAAAGTACATCATTGGAAAGTTGGGTCTTAATCGAGATCCGCTAGCAGGTTGGTCAATTTAATTATTTCTAGGGTCTCGTTTTTTTTCGTCTATGACCCTTAAGAATACGTCTCTGAATGTCATTTTTTGCGTTAAATCAATTGTTATGGTTTTCAGATCTTTCTGAAGACCTTTCCAGTTATGATAGTGGTCGTCCCAGTACTCCCGATAACGAGGAAGTCGATGTACGTTTCACATTTAGTCTATTGTGCTTTTGTTTTATGAATTTTTGTTATCAATGACAGAGTGGTGGTGCAAAGAAAGACTCGACGGATGCGCCTGTTTTTACTTACCGAGGTGGTTTGGGCGATAAAGCACGCGCACCCGCTGAGGATGATTTTGAGACGATAAAATTAGTTAGCAATGGAGCTTACGGGTACGACCACGACGTTCGTTTTAAACGAATTTCAGAATTGTTGTTGTTGTTGTTATTTTTTCTCAAAGATCTTTGATTTTTCCGTTTTAAGTGCCGTGCATCTTGTGAGGCATCGTGACACGAGGCAAAGATACGCGATGAAGAAGATCAACAAGCAAAATCTTATTCTTCGTAATCAAGTGGAGCAAGCATTTGCTGAACGTGACATCATGAGTTTTACGGATAATCCTTTTGTTGTTAGCATGTTCTGCAGTTTCGAAACTAAGGTTGGAAGATAAACAAATAACACTACTTTTTTTATTGATTTTCTTTTTCTTAAGAATTGAACACTTGGTTATTTTGAAGTTTAAAAGCAACAGGAAGAAAACTCAAATGTTTTTGAAGCTAGAAGAGTAAACGACTCACTTGAGAGTATTTTTACGTTCAATTTTTTTAAGAATTGAAAGTTGGCGAAATCTTTTATGAAATTATATTATACGAAATGTATTTAAAATAAATTTCATTTCTGTAACGATTTCGTGTTTTTTGAGTTAGTGAAAGAACCCTCAAAATGTTTAAACGATAAAATTTACCTTATAAGGTGGAATTTCTACTCGCTTACACTAATTAATCGACTCTAAAAAGTTACCCTTCTGCAGTGTTACGCGTGAACACATGCAGTGAATACGTTGCTGTCAGTTTGCACGTGTTTAACACTCATAGACGCCATTTTAAGGGGCGGAGCAGGCTACTGGCTTGAGATGCAACAAACTGATTGTGGGCAAAGTCGAACCTGATAGTTTGTCCTACCACCTACCTGCCAGTATTTGCCGTGTGTTCTGGCTTTCCGTAACGGTTCGCTATTCTGTACTCGAGTTGTTCTTCGTTGTTGCTTTTAAAATTCAAAATAAGGAGTTCAAGCTGCGTTTTCTATTTAAAATGAACTTATATATTGTCATCTGTACGTAAATTTAGAAACATCTTTGTATGGTGATGGAGTTTGTTGAAGGCGGCGACTGCGCCACTCTTCTTAAGAACATGGGGCCTCTCGGTGTTGATATGGCGAAATTTTATTTTGCCGAGACGGTTTTAGCTGTTGAGTACTTGCACTCTTATGGCATTGTGCACCGAGACTTGAAACCAGACAAGTAAGTGTTGCAGGAAAAAAGAAAATGGTTCTTTCTTTTCTATCTTATTCTTAAACTGTGTTAATTGTTGCTTAAAACTTTACAGTTTGTTGATTACTGCAATGGGTCACATCAAATTAACTGATTTTGGTCTATCTAAAATGGGTCTAATGAGCTGTAAGTATCTTCGTGCTTGATTTCACTTTACTGTAGGGCTCGATCGATACTATAATTTTGCCGCTAGACCGATGCCGGTCATTTTGACCGATTGTTTATTAATAACGAATCCGACAATGCCGATACTATTAACTTTATTTTCCCAAAAATTACTAATAACTTTAGCAAGTGCTAAAGTAAATTGCAACAATCTTTGGTCTTAAGTTCGCCTATATTATTGATTTAAACGCAAAGAACTGAAAGACTAATAAAAAAATATAAGAAGAAATCCGGAAACTAATTAATGTCTTGATGCCAATTATTAAAAACGCTAACCATCGGCGCTGATATTATCGTTCTGGCGACGTATTGGTCTACTCCTACTTTGTTGATTTTATCGTGACACAAATTTGGGTCAATTTTCTTCATTATAGTGGCAACTAATATGTATGAGGGTTGCGTCGATCGCGATACTCGACAGTTTAGCGATAAGCAGGTGTTTGGAACTCCTGAATATATTGCTCCCGAAGTGATTTTGCGACAAGGCTATGGTGATTATAATTTATTTTTAATATAAATATGGCAAAAAAGTATACGCTTTTTTTTGCAATCAAAGAGGCTGTTTAGAGGCTATTTGAGTGCAAAAGCATAAATCTTTTTGCCTAATTAATAAGGTTTGCACCCAATTTTACAAGTGATTTTATTTTATAAAATGTAATACAGGTAAACCTGTGGACTGGTGGGCCATGGGTGTCATTCTGTATGAATTTCTAGTGGGACTTGTTCCATTCTTTGGTGAAACAGTCGAGGAATTGTTCGCACACGTTATCAATGGTATTGTTCGTTTGTGACCATCTTGTTTTACGTTTATTTATTGTGATTTTGTTTTATTTGTAGATGAAATCGAGTGGCCCGACAGCGAAGATTGCGAGGTCCCCGACGACGTGAAAGATCTAATCACTCAGCTATTGCAGCACAATCCTATCGATCGTTTGGGCACCGGTGGAGCCGGCGAAGTTAAGGAACATCCGTTTTTCGATGATCTCGATTGGAAGTTTATTCTAAAGGAGAAGGCAAAGTTTGTTCCGCAACTAGATCACGAGGAGGACACTAGTTATTTTGATTGTCAGTATTTAGGGGTTTTTTTTTTACAACCTGTAAGGGTAAAAACATAGTGGAGCATCCGCTAAAGCATTTTTACCAGAAAAGAAGTGTGAACGATGTGTTTGTTTCAATTTCACGAGTCTACTTTAGTCGCTGTTCCATTATGTTTTTTATCCTAATGGTGTTGTTTTGAGACAAGTTTGTTGAATTTTCGTTGTTTTTTTCTTATTTTAGCGCGTTCTGATCGTTACCATCATGAGATAGACGATTTTGAAGATACAGATGACACAGACGATAGTCCACTTTTTGGCAGCTTTTCTTCTTGCTCTCCGCGTTACCGTCGAGTTTACTCTCGAATCGACAAGGACGACAACGGATCACAGAAACTTCGAAAGGACGCCATTTTGGCCAGTAGAGAGGCCTCTCGAATTGACTCGTACAGTCACTCTGATCACTCCGAAAGTCCGTCCTCGAGAGCGAACAGTATAGTTCAAACTCCGGAGGACGCACTCGTCAAGGACATTGTTAGTTCACCAGATACGTACGTGTAACATGAGTTAACTTTGTATTGACACAAATAATTATATTTAGCCACCTTAATCACGTTTGTCTGTTACTTTTTGCAGTTGTAACAAATCGATCGGTCTTCAGAGCACACCCGAATCGTCGCAGACTGAGAGCGACGAAGTTTCACCTCAGATTCAACGTCGTAGGCGTCCGAATATGCGAGAGCTTCTTCCTCGTTTTTCTATTTCTACTGAGGACGATCGGAGTATAGTCAATACTCCGATTGAGCACAAAGAACTGTCTCCGGTCGACGAAGGAGATCGTGGTTCGGTCGACAACGCCTCCTCCACTCCCGACTGTATATCTTCCAAGAAAAGATCTACTTTGATACAGTCGTCGTCCTCCACTTCGTCGTCTGGCTCATTAGCTACACCGTCCACCTCTTCGGGATCTCTAGGCTCAACGCCCAGACTTGCCTCGTTTAATATTCACGGGAAAAATCGTTCCCGTCAGGTCATCAAGTCGGCTTCGGTGTCGGGACTGTCTCTCGTCATCCCTGCCGAAGACGGACATCCTCAGCCCATTAACTCTCCGGGTGGTTCTAGTACAAGCTCGCGAGATGCTTCGCCTTGCCGAGAACTGTCTCCGTTGGTTCAACATCTGAAACCTCCAATCATCATTCGGAAGGGTCCTCGTGGCTTCGGGTTTACAATACGAGCCATCAGAGTCTATTTTGGAGACACCGACTTTTATACGGTTCACCATTTAGTTATGGCGGTCGATGAAGGGAGTCCCGCGTTTGAAGCTGGTCTTCGTCCTGGAGATCTCATCACACACATCAATGGAGAGCCCGTGCAGGGATTGTTTCACACTCAGGTTCTTCAGTTGATTTTGTCCGGAGGGGATCGTGTGAACATCCGTGCAACTGCCTTGGAGAACACGTCCATCAAAACTGGTGGAAGGCGACGGAATCCAACTCAGGCAAGTTTTTTTGTTCTGACATTTGTTATAACTTGTGTTCAATTTTTAACTACAGTGAACATCTTTTAACACGAAATGGAAAGGACCGGAATACTTTTTCATGTTAAAAAGAAAATATTTTTATGCTAACTATTTTAAAAGCCGGGATCAAAAAATATATTTCTTGTTATCCGATGTTTTTTGTCTTATCCTTTGTGTGTTAACGTGATTTATGAACAGCTATTTTTCGAACTCTTGATTATTGGCTTGAGAGAACAAGTGTTTTAGAGGCTAGACGAGTAGCTCAGTCACTTTAAGGTATTTCCGTGTTGATATTTTTTTCAAAATAAACGTTTTAAAGACAAAGGTCATTTTCAAACTGACATAAGACTTATTTTTTTTAAATATCAACATGGAAAATACCTTGTGGGATGGAATTATCATTCTAGTTTCTAAAATACATTCAAGTTTGTCTTCATTTTACACTTGAAAGACAGAATAATCAAGACTTTGAGATGCTCCGTTTACACTTCAAAATCACCTTAAACGGGTTTCACTGTATAGTCGAAAAACACGAAACGGAAGGAACCTTAGAAAATTTTCATGTTGGAAGTTAGAATTTTTCCTAATTGTAATTTATATTTTTTTTTATTATAATATCGTTTTCATTTTGCAAATTTAATTATAGGGTAAATTGGCTAAACGAAGTATTGCCAGACACAGAAGACCGAAAAGAGAGTCAGATAAAAAGAGACGAACATCACTGCTTAGAAAATTAAGCAGTAAAAGAGCAAGTGCAGAGATTCAGCACTTGGTCGGAGCAAGTTCGAGCAGTAGTGGAGGAAGTCTCGCTGCCGTGACTCCAACCACATCTAACATGGGTGTCTTCGGAGGAGGAGGAGGAGGCGTTCAGGGGCTTTCGTCGTCTAGTAGCGCAACTGTTACTCCTGTTTTTTCCTCTGGTGGTTTACAACCTGGACTAGAAGAGAAATTAGACAAAAGCGGAGGCCGATCTCCTCCAATCATGAGCCAAAGTCGAAGCTTTCAGTGTCTCAATCGTTCAATTTCGTCACAAGAAAGTAGCCTCCCCGGGTCACCGACTCGAGTTCGAGTTCCTCGTTCTCCGCCCACCGGACGTCTCTATTCTCCTTCTGATTCTGCCCACTCTACGGCAAACTCGTCTCAGAGTAGCTCTCCATGTTCGAGCGTACCTAATTCTCCGGCCGGGTCCTCATCGTCGTCCAGCCATTTTCAACGTCCCAGTACCCTTCATGGGTTAAAACACAAGTTAGCGCAGACAATTCGTTCCCCTCATCGTAGGAAGTCTGTTGGTCACATTCCGTTGTCACCATTGGCTAGAACCCCATCTCCATCACCTCTTCCTAGTTCGCCCACTAGAAGCCCGAGTCCTTTAGTTTTTCCTCCCGGACATCATCCGGGAAGTTCAAACACGACTCAGACTTACAGTCCTGGCGCCTCTTTAACTCCCGCTTCTGCTGGTACGGTTGTGGTGGTTGCTCCCAATCCAGCTCCAGCCGCCATTGCGAAAAAAAGCTTTGCTCGGCCGAAAAGTGCTGAACCGGGTTCGCCCCTTTTACGTCGAGCACTTTCTCCAGATCGTCTTCATCCACAGGGAAAATGTCGACGGGATTCGACTAATCAGAACATTTCCCCATTGGCGACACCGTCATCGTCGCCTCCACCGACGACTAAAATACTCCCCGCTAATAACACTCCGAGACTGACTGTAACTTCACAGTCACCTCCACCTATCAATAGGGACGCTTCAATACTTCCTCTTTTGCCCACGATAACCTCGATGACAGTCAAACATTCGCTGGGGACGAAACTTCATGGAATCAATCCCTGCGACTCAACGGCCGTCTGTCAAGAGGACTCCGCAACCGATTGGCCCATAGCGCAAATTAGACATCATTCGCATATGGCATCGGAAACGAGTCAAGAAACTCAGTACGGAATTCATTCTTCGTGTTTTCCTCATCTTTCGTCTAGAGAAGATATGCGTCGGAGGTCAACGCCACCCTCGTTGGCATCTCTTCCCGTCATTCCTGGGAGTCCTCCCAAGCCAGATGACCTTGTTTGCTCTCCCATTCTTCAGGCGACTGTCAGGAGTGCCACTTCGAGTGGCACTATTTTCAGTTCGTCTTCATCCGAAGCAGAAACGTTTCCGTCATCCACCGGTCGGCAGCTGCCTTTGAGTATTGCTTCTACCGTTGCTACTGTCGAGAGTGGAAGTCTGGTCAGTGTCACATCTACTTTTCCTTCAGCGATAAATAAAGATTCCTCCATAGTGAGTAGAGTGAAGCGTGCATTTCGTCCAACTCCTCCTCCCCTACCTCCTCCTCTTACTACGACTACTCTCGAACAAACGCCAAACACGACGGCAGCTCCTCTCGAATCGCCGAAAGCTACTTTTTCATCTTCGTTAACGTTGTTGTTGGAAGGCGAACGTCAAGCGCATCTCGGACGTTGCTCCAGAACTTCTACAGACGTCGCTTCGAATGAAACGTTTGAAAAAGACGGTTCTGCGAGCGTCAAGGCTACATTGACGAACGAGCAATGGCAGGAAAATTCGCAAGACTGTAGCAAGTGTTCGAAACATAACGTGGCCAGTCATCAAGCAGGTAGTTGTAGCATATCGGCGTCATCATCAGTTGGTACTGGGGCGATTTCTAAGAACATTGCGGATCATGGCGACAAGGACAAGAAACCACCAGTTGGTCGAAGTTCGTCTTCGTCGTCCCGTTTTACGACGTCCTCGGAGTCGAGTTCGAAAAGGAATTCTACGACTACGAATAGTAGTAGCAGTTGTAGTAGCAGCAGCAGTGTTACCAGTGACGACAGTTCTACTAGCAATACTAATAGCAAAGGAACCACCACCACCACCGTAGTAGATTCGAAGAATGTCAAAAAGACGTCTTCGATTTCGGCTCAAGGCAAAAGAGAATTGTTTAAAAGTAGCTCATCATCAAAGTGAATGAATTTTGAGCTCTTTGTTGTCCCTTGTTTTCTTGTTGTTGTTTGTTTTTCGTCTACTTTTCGAAACACACTTTTATCTCTAGTTGGACTTGTCTCGTTTTCGTCCAAAACTGTCTGTGATCGTTGATTTTGGAAACTTTGAAAGAAACAGAAGTTACTGCTGAATGTATTTGTAAATACATTTTATTCATCGTTTTTTTTAAAAATCTATTCGGATTTTTCTTTCTTTTTCTTAATTATGTAAATATATGTAATTTATTTTTGTTGGTGATATTTTTTTTATACTCTTTTGTGTTATTGTTTAGAATAATATTGTAATACTTGTTCTTTCGTGAAGAGGAATGGTAACGTTGTACCCGAGTGAACTTTTTGTCTTTCTCTAGCCTCTTCCTCCTCCTCGTTGTTGTTGTTGTTGGTGTGTTTTTGTCAGGCAACTAATTCAAAGTTTCAATATTATATTATGATTTAATTTTTGAAAAGAATGTTAATAGAGTTCGATTAATGGTTGGACATCTTTTGGTCAGTGTTGATCACCGGTGGATCTTCAGTTCTTCTCACTTTTTTGGATTCATTTTTAATAACTTAAAATGTAAGTTAACAGATATGTATGGGTTGTACAGGAAAATCTTGTCGAAAAAGTCGAGTCTCGTTGAAATGGTTTTTTTTGGTGTGTTTTGTGAGTTTTGCGCAGAAATAGGTGCAGGGATTCGAGTATTTATGGCCGGCCGTATTCTAAAACGTTACTTAAGACAAAAGTAAAGCTTAAAAAAGTGATACTTAAAAAATTCTCAATAGATTTAGCTTTATTTTAAGCAACGTTTTAGCGTTGTATTTCTAATGATTGCTAAGTCGCAGGTAATGCTAAACTTATCTTTTTTATATGAAACTTCTTATCAAATGAAAATCGTGAGTTTAGCACTACCTTTAACTTCAGAAAACCAGAAAAATGCGTTTTAAGGCAAGTCAAGTGAGTCTAATCAACACTAGACACTGGTTCCAATTCTTAGTGGGTGCTAAGTTAAAGCTAGTGCTGAACTTGCGAACTTTTTGGTCGTTTGATTTTAATAACTAAATTCTAGCCTCTAACCAGCTTATTTGCGTGAAAAATGAATTTTTCTGGTTGCAGCCGTATTCATCAAAAATACAACCTTTAGTTTTTAAGAAGCAACTTTAAAAAAAATATCAAAATTAAGTGTGAACCTTGTAAAGGAATTGAGTTGTATTATCTTCTCGTCGTATTTGTAATGATTGATGATTGTGAAAGGTAGTCAAAGTTAATGCTAAACTCATCAACTTTTAATTGAAATTTACTATCTAATGTGTGCTTGAGTTTAAAAAGTACCAGCGTTGACTATCTTACTTAATTAGTAATTATTAAGAATAAAACCCCGATATCATCTTTCAAATAAATATCGGCATGAAAAATGCAAAAACTCTATTACACTCTGAATTTCTTTCAAAAGATGATTCTAAAAACAACTGAAATACTTTCAATCGTTGCGCACTTTTATTTCTGATCGCACAGTCCGTTTTTTAATCGATTTGTCCAGCAGTTTGACGTTACGGCTATATATTTGTATGGACGTGTTTTACGATGATGGAAATAAATAAACGATTAACGGGAATGTACAGTAAGCAAAAAAAAATTGTTGAAGTTGGATATTTGTATAATTAGATTGTTTGTTCTAAAAAAAAACCCTACACTAAAATACAATGTCCACTCGAGTAAGATAACTAAATACACATTTAAATATATTTTGGATTTATAGCTTTTGTGTACGGATCGGAACCAAGTACGTTCACCATCGTACGAGCTTGTCTTTAATTAGGTAAAAGAATGTTCTCGTGGTCATTAAGTCTATAGAGCTTTAATCCCATTCGCTCGTGTTTCGGATGTGTTTTTTTGGGGGGGGGGGGGGTCTCTTGATGAAAGTCGTGGGTCGCCAGACTTAAGCCACTTGCTTGATTTCAATGAATTAGAAATTCTCGAACTTCGATAAATCTATGTCTCTCTCTCTATATATATATATTTTGGAAGTGTATGGAATTGTTTGTATTAATTTCCATTGTTCTTGTTATTAGATTTCGGTTTTACATTGTTAATTGTTGTCAGGTTATTTGTTGGTCCTTGTAAATGAATGCTTGTTATCGTTACCAACCAACTTGTCGTTTTAACGATATTCATTAATCATTGTCAAATAATAATTCATATTGGAAATTATTATTTTCTTTCCTCTTTTTTTTTTCTTTATATCAGTCTCCTATTGAATTAGAACAAATGAAGGTTTTAAAATTATTTCGTAAATTCTACTCAGATTCACACCGATTTCAATTTGGTTTTTGTTTATTAACATCATGTCTTGTTTGAATTCTACAATGAAAAAATTACAAATTGAAAAATACTTGGCCATTATTACAGTATACGTTTGTGGTTTTTGTTTTGAAAACTGTTCCAATAGAAATGAATTTTTGATTGAAATACAAAAAACGTTATAATTTCCATAACATTTTTTTTTTACTTGTCATTAATTAGTAATAGTCATTAGGGCATAAAATAAGAAAACGCAGGGGTAATGGTGCTATTGAGGTAGATTAAAATGATTCTAAACGGTTATCCATGTTCTGAAACGATTCCCACTGTATAATTGAAAACATTGTCCTTTATCGGAGACTTAATTGCACGCTGTATAGAAATATATATATTTTTAGTCAATTCAATTCAACTCTGTGCGCTTGCTTTCAGCTCAAGACAAACATATGGAAAGGGGGGGGGGGTATATAGAGCCTCGATTATCCGGATCACGGTGATCTCAACTGGCTTTTTTATTTACTTTTTTACTGATTTATTTTAAAAAAAGATACAGATTATCGTTTAAAGCCCCCTTATGTGCTTATGGTCTTACGTGCATTAAACTAATTATCGATTGTCTTTTTAGCTTTGTCTTTCTGTCTGTCTGTCTTAAGCACGTCGGAATTTATTTAAATTTAAATGAACCGTTTTTTTTTCTCATGGTCAACTTTATGTTGCGCTCTCCCGATTCAAGAACCCAAATTAAACTAGAATTTTGCTCCCGTCATTGATACGGGTTACCCAACTAGTTTTCATATAATGTAATACATGTCGGCCTATATAGTATTATAAAACTATAATTGTTTTTTTGAAGATTATTAATATTATCAGTGTTTGATTTTTATATTTTTTAAAATGAAGGAGAGAATTAAGTAGAAAAATCCGTGATATATCCAATTATCCGGACTTTCGGTAATCCTGACCAGGTCCAGTACCATTTACTCTGTATAATCGAGGTTCTCTTATATTTTCTTAAATTATTATATACATGCGCAGTGAATTCCTGTTAATTGGGACACATCGGGACACGTCGAGACGAGAGTAATTTGGCCCAAGTGAGCGCCTGGCCCTAATAAAAGATGTCCCAAAATTATTACCAATGACCCTAAGAGCCCTACAGTTGTCGGTGGTTGTGTAGTGAAGCCCCCAGATGTGGGCGGCTGCTTGGTGCGGCCCCCAGACGTGGGTGGCTGCTTGGTGCGGCCCCCAGACGTGGGTGGCTGCTTGGTGAGGGGCTTATTAGTGGGCAGTGGCTTGGTGACTGGCTCGGTCATGACCGGCAGCGTGGTCGTTGGTGGTGGCATAGTGACAAGCTCGGTCGTGACCGGTGGTGTGGTGAGGGGCTCGGTCGTCGGTAGCGGCGTGGTGACAGGCTCGGTCGTCGGTAGCGGCGTGGTGACAGGCTCGGTCGTGGGTGGTGGCGTGGTTACGGGCTCGGTCGTGGGTGGCGATGTGATGACGGGCTCGGTCGTGGGTTGCAGTGTAGTGAGGGGCTCCATCGTGGGTTGCAGTGTGGTGAAGGTCTCGGTCGTGGGTTGTAGTGTGGTGAGGGGCTCCGTCGTGGGTTGCAGTGTGGTGAGGGTCTCGGTCGTGGGTTGCAGTGTGGTGAGGGGCTCCGTCGTGGGTTGCAGTGTGGTGATGGTCTCGGTCGTGGGTTGCTGTGTGGTGATGGTCTCGGTCGTGGGTTGCATTGTAGTGAGGGGCTCCGTCGTGGGTTGTAGTGTGGTGATGGTCTCTGTCGTGGGTTGCAGTGTGGTGATGGTCTCCGTCGTGGGTTGCAGTGTGGTGATGGTCTCGGTCGTGGGTTGCAGTGTGGTGAGGGTCTCTGTCGTGGGTTGCAGTGTGGTGAGGGTCTCGGTCGTGGGTTGCAGTGTGGTGAGGGGCTCCGTCGTGGGTTGCAGTGTGGTGATGGTCTCGGTCGTGGGTTGCAGTGTGGTGATGGTCTCGGTCGTGGGTTGCTGTGTGGTGATGGTCTCCGTCGTGGGTTGCAGTGTGGTGAGGGGCTCCGTCGTGAGTTGCAGTGTGGTGATGGTCTCTGTCGTGGGTTGCAGTGTGGTGATGGTCTCTGTCGTGGGTTGCAGTGTGGTGAGGGGCTCCGTCGTGGGTTGCAGTGTGGTGATGGTCTCTGTCGTGGGTTGCAGTGTGGTGATGGTCTCGGTCGTGGGTTGCAGTGTGGTGATGGTCTCTGTCGTGGGTTGCAGTGTGGTGAGGGACTCCGTCGTGGGTTGCAGTGTGGTGAGGGGCTCCGTCGTGGGTTGCAGTGTGGTGAGGGGCTCCGTCGTGGGTTGCAGTGTGGTGATGGTCTCTGTCGTGGGTTGCAGTGTGGTGATGGTCTCGGTCGTGGGTTGCAGTGTGGTGAGGATCTCGGTCGTGGGTTGCAGTGTGGTGAGGGGCTCCGTCGTGGGTTGCAGTGTGGTGAGGGGCTCCGTCGTGGGTTGCAGTGTGGTGAGGGGCTCCGTCGTGGGTTGCAGTGTGGTGATGGTCTCTGTCGTGGGTTGCAGTGTGGTGATGGTCTCGGTCGTGGGTTGCAGTGTGGTGATGGTCTCTGTCGTGGGTTGCAGTGTGGTGAGGGACTCCGTCGTGGGTTGCAGTGTGGTGAGGGGCTCCGTCGTGGGTTGCAGTGTGGTGAGGGGCTCCGTCGTGGGTTGCAGTGTGGTGATGGTCTCTGTCGTGGGTTGCAGTGTGGTGAGGGTCTCGGTCGTGGGTTGCAGTGTGGTGAGGGGCTCCGTCGTGGGTTGCAGTGTGGTGAGGGGCTCCGTCGTGGGTTGCAGTGTGGTGAGGGGCTCCGTCGTGGGTTGCAGTGTGGTGATGGTCTCTGTCGTGGGTTGCAGTGTGGTGATGGTCTCTGTTGTGGGTTGCAGTGTGGTGAGGGGCTCCGTCGTGGGTTGCAGTGTGGTGAGGGGCTCCGTCGTGGGTTGCAGTGTGGTGAGGGGCTCCGTCGTGGGTTGCAGTGTGGTGAGGGGCTCCGTCGTGGGTTGCAGTGTGGTGATGGTCTCTGTCGTGGGTTGCAGTGTGGTGATGGTCTCTGTCGTGGGTTGCAGTGTGGTGAGGGGCTCCGTCGTGGGTTGCAGTGTGGTGAGGGGCTCCGTCGTGGGTTGCAGTGTGGTGAGGGGCTCCGTCGTGGGTTGCAGTGTGGTGATGGTCTCTGTCGTGGGTTGCAGTGTGGTGATGGTCTCGGTCGTGGGTTGCAGTGTGGTGATGGTCTCGGTCGTGGGTTGCAGTGTGGTGATGGTCTCGGTCGTGGGTTGCAGTGTGGTGATGGTCTCTGTCGTGGGTTGCAGTGTGGTGAGGGTCTCGGTCGTGGGTTGCAGTGTGGTGAGGGGCTCCGTCGTGGGTTGCAGTGTGGTGATGGTCTCGGTCGTGGGTTGCAGTGTGGTGAGGGTTTCGGTCGTGGGTTGCAGTGTGGTGAGGGGCTCCGTCGTGGGTTGCAGTGTGGTGAGGGGCTCCGTCGTGGGTTGCAGTGTGGTGAGGGGCTCCGTCGTGGGTTGCAGTGTGGTGATGGTCTCGGTCGTGGGTTGCAGTGTGGTGATGGTCTCGGTCATGGGTTGCATTGTAGTGAGGGGCTCCATCGTGGGTTGCAGTGTGGTGATGGTCTCGGTCGTGGGTTGCAGTGTGGTGATGGTCTCGGTCGTGGGTTGCAGTGTGGTGATGGTCTCGGTCGTGGGTTGCAGTGTGGTGATGGTCTCGGTCGTGGGTTGCAGTGTGGTGAGGGGCTCCGTCGTGGGTTGCAGTGTGGTGAGGGGCTCCGTCGTGGGTTGCAGTGTGGTGATGGTCTCTGTCGTGGGTTGCAGTGTGGTGATGGTCTCGGTCGTGGGTTGCAGTGTGGTGATGGTCTCGGTCGTGGGTTGCAGTGTGGTGAGGGGCTCCGTCGTGGGTTGCAGTGTGGTGAGGGGCTCCGTCGTGGGTTGCAGTGTGGTGATGGTCTCTGTCATGGGTTGCAGTGTGGTGAGGGTTTCGGTCGTGGGTTGCAGTGTGGTGAGGGGCTCCGTCGTGGGTTGCAGTGTGGTGAGGGGCTCCGTCGTGGGTTGCAGTGTGGTGATGGTCTCGGTTGTGACCGGAGGCGTGGTGAGGGGCTCAGTCGTTTGAACCTGTTTCAAAATATACTTTCTAGTTACAAAGATGAAAATAGAGGGAAGCGGGAATTAAATTATTTTGTTGAATATGTAGCTAGAGATGAAAAACGATAATTAGGAAATACCAGTTTCAGCATAAACTTGGAAAAATACGGAAAAGCTTAAATAATCTGAAGCTGAATGGCTAAACATGTTTAGTTTCCACTGTGCACAAGGTATAGTCCACAGAATAGAGAGGCAGACAGAAGGGAAGTGGGGCCATTTTGTGATAGAGATACTTCTGCGCATGTGCGACTACGCCATTTTGCCAGGTAGGATTAACTCCTTATAACTTGCAACTAGGGACGGGCCATTCGAATCCTCGAATCCCGCGAATCTTGAAAAAGATTCGAGATTCGAAAACTCGAATCTTCACCACTTTTTTCGTTTTTCGAAACTTTTGAATCCTAACCTTAAAAAAATTGTTAAAAACAGTGATAAAATTAGTTTTAACTCTATTGACGTCCAATAAAAGCGTTGACTAACAAAATATGGCGATTGTTGCAATTCCGGATTACCAATATCACCTTGTTGACACACTGGTTTTTTATTATTAATTTATTATTTATTAATTAAATAATAAATATTACAAATTTGTTAAATAATAATTATTTATTAAATATTAATTTAATATTTAATATTATTTCATTCATTTGTATTGGGATATTGACATTTGCCCTAAAAGAACATTTGCCCTAAAACCATTTGCCCTAAAACCTCATTTTTGTTTTCTCTTTTCATACGGTTTAGTGTCTTTCTTCGGTAGTGCCTGAGGCATACAAAAAACGCCAAATGACGTGAATTTACACTACTGATTAGGGCAAATGCTCTTTTAAGGTAAGTGGTTTACGGCAAATGGCCCTTTATTGCAAATGGTTTTAGGGTAAATGTCCCTTTAGGGCAAATGGCCCTTTATTGCAAATGGTTTTAGGGTAAATGTCCCTTTAGGGCAAATGGCCTTTTATTGCAAATGGTTTTAGGGTAAATGTCCCTTTAGGGCAAATGGCCCTTTATTGCAAATGGTTTTAGGGTAAATGTCCCTTTATTGCAAATGGCCCTTTATTGCAAATGGTTTTAGGGTAAATGTCTCTTTAGGGCAAATGGTTTTAGGGCAATTGTCTTTAGGGAAAGTTTCTATAGGGCAAGTGTCTATAGGACAAATGTCTCCCAGCCATTTGTATCTTTTTAATGAATAAAATAGGATTCTTATATGAAGGATTCGAGAGATTCGTTATGTGGCATGCCTGGAGTCCTTTCCAGTTGACCAGTTTGTATTGTGGCCAACACCTGTTGTCCAGGCATGTTTTTGTCTTTGTCTCTTGTTTGGGTGGCTGGCCCTGTGCCAGCCAGTTGAACCGGGATCGTACGCCGCTCTGCACCTCCCAAGCTCGGGCTCTGCAACCTGCCGGGTTATCCAGGTTGACTAGATGACCTGGATGCGTGGCCCTTGGTCGCGCCTCCGTTCTGGGTTGGTGTTGGACTCCTCAGCATGTTGTAACTGTTTGGGTTCCGTGTGTACGGGACTCAAGTTCTCACAATTTAAAGAGAAAGTGATGACTTCAACAAATAAGAAAACTGGCTCTTCTTATTTGTAAATACTGACTTTATTTTATTTTGACTGTAACCTATTACAAGCGAAATAAAATGACATACTAGCGAATGATTACTACATAAGCGACTGAAACTCTCAGAAAAGATTCTAAGTCCAAAACGATTTTTGTACTTCAAATATTCTTTGCTCTAACGAGGAGGGTAACATGCTGGTCCCGCAATTATTTGCCTACTGTCCTCCCGAGGGTTCCTTGTGTGCTTGTTTTATTACTCTGGCCCCTGGGAGGGGCCACTCGTGACCAGCGGCCGCCCATAGGTCATTCTGACCAATGGCGATCGCTGGTCCCAAAATATCTCCTTATTTGGAACTTATTCTTTCAAAATATGCAAATAATTTCGCAAAAAATTATTCGGGTCTGCTCAGTGTCACTGGACATGAGGAAAAGTAATTTCCTCTCCTTAATCATTTCCATGTGTCGATGAAAGAAAACTCTTTCCAAAATTCGGGCACTCATCTTTATGGGCTGCCTTTCCGCCTAAAGAAAGGGGTGGTCAAACTTCAAAAGACCGAGTAGCAACAGCCTCTACACATGTGGGTGAGAACATGTGCAGGAGGTGTCACAGTTAGATTTGAGAGATTTGAGAACCTTTTAATATATTATATTGAAACGATCAGTCCAGGAGCGCTCCTGGCTCACTTAGTTTTTTGTGGATCGTTTGTTTTTGTTTTTGATTGGCATGGAACTTTGTCAACCCTCTGTACTAATGTACAGAGGATTGACCTAGTTCTCTCAGCTGACAATGCCAATATCCTGCCTTGAGTCACCTTTTGGGTCTTGGGTCTCTTTTCCTCCCAGTCCCACCCCTTAATACAAAAAGATCGTCCTGATAAGCAGTAGCATTAAGTCAATGGGGTTGTATTTTTCTTGGAATATTGGTCTTTAATTAGAATGAGTCATTTTTCTATGTTTTGGTGACCACTGGTCAATCAAATTGATTGGCCAGTTTGGTTTTTGATTTCAATTTTACCCAATCAGAGCATACTGAGAAAGTGTTCTCAGTATCCTCATTTTGGGTATAAAAGGCCGTGTATTTTTGTGTAAATCAAGCATTCGTTGAAAGCATTCTGTAAATAGAATCTATGCCCAATTTGGGATAGACCTGAATAGAAAAGATTGTAAATAAATGGAACTTATGCTTTAAAATTGCCAAGTCGTATTTTTTATACTTATTGGAGAGAACGAAAGTTCTAACATCGCCATCATCTCAAATTGTCAATCCGGGTGAAAACCCGGATCACCACTTCTAGATGAGACTTCAAGGGACAGCACGATCGACCAGCTTTTAACGGGCGAAAGCCCGAGGAGTAGCAGACAGCTAAAAGATCCATTTTACTGTAAAAGTTCAACAAGGAAGAACTTGTGAGGAATCGGAAAGGGATTAATTTGTTCCCTTCCTCCCGAACCAGGATAAAATAAGCGGTTTAGCCAACCGCTTTTTGGTATATTTTATTCACCACAAGGTGGTTCGTTACAATATTCGGATTCGGATTCGGACTACCATATTTCATCGCTTCTAAGACGCACTTTCCCCCCCCCCCCCATATAAACGTTTCTAAAAACGGGGTGCGTCTTAAGCTGATGCTACACGTAGCAACAGTCAAGCAACAATACTAGTTGTAGCAACAGTAGCTTCCAATTTGTTGCAAGCAACACCTATGATACATGTTGCAATGTTCATGAAACTTAGATGAAAGCAACAACTAATGAAACAAAGAGGCTGTGAGCCAAAGACTGTAGACATTTTGCTTCGTCTTTCTCTTCTTCATCAGTTGAAAATTTGAAATAGTCATGTGATTATTTAAGCCGTTTTTATTGGTTGTTGGCTGAAATGGTTGCTCAAAAATAGAAAAAAGTTCTATTTGAAAATTCTGTTGCTTTCAATCTGTGAGCAACAATTCGGGTTTGTTGCTCTTATGACAGATGTTTCAACTTTCATGAAACAGTAGAGCAACACAGCTATGTTGCTCTTAAGTTGCTCAATTGTTGCTACGGGTAGCATCGGCTTTAGAATCGCAGCATTTAGCGGTTATTCGTTTCTTAAAATCAAAGCCTGAAATTAAGGTGCGTCTTACAATCGATGGCGTCTTAGAATCGATGAAATACGGTATATACATTTAGAGAATCTCACCATAATCTGGCGAGTAATTTATGAGAAAACCGTAAAAGAACTTACCATTATATCGTAATTTTCAGTTTTACAGCAACTTTCAGAATAAAAACGCGGAATATTTAAAAATTAAACCGAATGCCTGATTGTGAAACTAGGCAATGTACTTTTAACTTTATTTTTTTTTTAAAAAATTTGATATATTCTGTAAATAATTGACGAGAAAACAGCAAAAGTACTTATCGATGCAGCGAATTTTCCATAGACTTCTATGTTAAAATTTCGCCTGTGCCAAAAATATCACCAGTTTGCAGATGGCGCCGCCGCCGCATAATTGCCGCACACGCACAGAAGTAACGCTGTCACAGATTTTGGCCCAGTTTGCCTTCTGTTTAACTCTATTATATGTAGGCTTGCCACCTGTTTAGGACAGTCCTCCATTCGGAAGAACTGTCGGTCCTCCGGCCAGGACCATCCTCCTCCACAAACGTATTTAAGTTTTTATACAATTGATTGTGTGGAGGACATGTTTGCCTTCGTGGAGGACGTTCCTGGTCGGAGAACATTTCCTCCGAATGGAGGACTGTCCTCCACAAAGCAGGAAAGGTGGCAAGCCTAATTATATGCCAACGTAATCAAAAATTCAAATTACGAGGCTGAAACTGGTCACAATTAGCTGAATTACTTATTTCACGGGGCCAGATTATAAAAAGTTTGAACAAATTTGATAGAAACTGAAAGTAAATTTCAGCAAAAGCTGAATCTTCAACATTTCTATAAAATGGCAAAGCTTTTGCTGAAACTGTGATGCTCAGACATCTTTACATTTACATCTTCAGTTCCTTTTTTCTCCTCTTCAGCTTTGAAGTCAAACGTTGTGCTAACCTCATAATTAACTTCTGGTACCATACGACTAGTGGCGACACTATGCAACCGACTACAACTGTCGGCTCAACGCAACCACCTACGACAGGCGGCTCAACGCAACCACCCACGACCGGCGGCTCAACGCAACCACCCACGACCGGCGGCTCAACGCAACCACCCACGACCGGCGGCTCAACGCAACCACTTACGACCGGCGGCTCAACGCAACCACCTACCACCGGCGGTTCAACGCAACCACCTACGATCTATATCCATCATGAATACTGTATACCCTTGTACAATGAAATTCGCTGGAAATATAATACAGTAGTACCCGGTATAGAATCTTTTTGAAACTTTGGGATACAAAAATCTTTCTATTTCCACGCACTAAAAATTATTATATATATATAATATCCCAGGTCTGTGTAACATCGAATTTATATAAATTTGAATAAATGAAAAAATGAACAGCTTTTTTTTTTCTCAAGGTCAACCATATGTTGCACCCTTCCCATCCAAGAGTCCCATGATATTAAATTGGAGAGGGGAAAAGGTTGGAAAGTGTAGAGGGGGAGAGAGAGAAACGCGGAGGGAGAAAAAGTGGGAGGGGGTGACTGAAATTGAAATGAAAGGAGTAAAAAAAAAGGAACAAACGACGCGCATGAGCATTGAGCACACCAGAGAAAATGAAAAGTTCATTTTCTCTTTTAAATATAAAAAGGGGAGGGGATAATAGTAGCAAAATGAAACTAGAATTTATCACAGGCAATTGTGCCCAGCATTAGAATTTCTTTTACTCCGACCTTTTATGAACGTCATCAATTTCTAATTGGTTTGTTACTTTGTCTGATGTCATAAAAGGGCGGAGAAAAAGAAATTCTAAGGCAGGACACAATTGCCTGTGAATTTGGCTCCCGTCATTTATGACGGGTTACCATACTAGTATATTAAATAACAAGTTTATCTTTTAAAAGGGGTGCAAGTGCCCACTTTGCCAGTGTCTTTGGTGGCGCTTATGCTCAGGACACCCTATACTATGAAAGAGAACACACCCTTTGGAAACCGGTGGTTTACAGCTTCCATGTAATAAGGAAATTTGGTTTATTTTGCTTTTTCCATCAGATAAAAAAATGTTAAATTTTAAATTATATTAAAAAATTAAATATGTAACATGCTGTACTGTGCGGCACACCCTTTGGGAATCACTGCACTTTATAATATATGAAAATACAAACAAAAAAATATACCCCATGAATGCTCACATTGTCATCACTTTTGTTCTTTTCATATAGATAAAAGTTTTCTTTTACAATTTTAATCATTTATATATTATTGATTTAATCACAGAAATTAATCACGAAAGCATCAAATACTTTTCGCCGCTTTTGATTTTTACCCTTCTTCGAAGTTACATTTCACAGTTACCGGTATTCCTACTTTTGTTTGTGAAATTTAATTTCACAAACAAAAGTAGGAATACCGGTAACTGTGAAATGTACATTATTACATTAACTACTTTGTTTTTTGAAAGTGTGTTATGTAATAGATAAGTTACATATAAGTTGCATATTTTCTCATTTGCATACATGTATTTTGCACTAACTATTTCCAGGGGAAAAAGTTGGGAGAAAAAAACGGTCGGGGGTGAGTGGGGGGGGGGGGGGGAATAATTTGCCAGACCCTAAAAAGTAAGGAACTCCAAAAAAAAAAAAAAAAATACGTAGATCTCCAGCCCCCTTTAAATGTGAGCGTATTTTACATTTTTTTAATCAAAATTACGCCCGGTTCTATTTTTCTTTTTATCTAAAATAAGTATTAATTTTTTTTGGTATTTTTCACAAATGTGTAGACAAGCGTAGCGAGCAACAAGTTTTTTTTTAAATTTTTCAAGCCAGCAAAATTATTTTTTCTTTCTAAAATATTTTTCTAGTTTCCATTATTTTCCCCCAATATGTGTCGTGGATGTAAAGTTTTGACTTTTTGGTGGCCCTAAAAATTGGAGGCACTAAGCATGTACATAGTGCTCCTATGCCAAAAATCGCCACTGGTCGGTGGTCGACGCCTCATGTTTAACATGATTTCGTCCTATTATTCCTGAGAGTTTTCCAAAGTCAAATGACCTTGTTTGCTCTCACATTTTCAGGCGAATGTCAGAAATGTCACTTCCAACGGTACTACTTTCATTTCATCTCTGGTCACTGTGGTCAGCAGCTTGGCTTCGAATGTTGCTATTTTTTTGCATCTGTCGAGAGTGAAACTCTGAATAGACTGTGTTAAGCAAGTGTTTGTAAATGTTTGAAACATTGTTGCCAGTTTTTGGTAGCATATCATAGTCATCAGTTGGTATTGGGGCAATTTCTATAAACAGTGCTGCTGATCGGGCCCGACAAGGACAAGAAAAAACGCCACACTTTGTGACTTTGCAGGGACGAGTGTTCCGTGTGAAGCTGACTTAAGATGGTTCTGAAGATTATATGCCTCTCGAACCAAACCTGATTCAGTTATTATTGTTTTTGAGGTGTAAAATGAAGAAAAACTTCAATGTGTTTTAAAAAATTGAAGCTCTATCACTTAACGGTATTTTCATGTTGATATCTTTCAAAATAAACTATTTTTGTGAATTTGAAAATGCTCCAGCTTTAAGCACATTATATTTTTTTTTGGTCTATAAAAAGTTTACTTTGAAAGATATCAACACGAAGATATAAAACACTTTCTAGTTTCTTTCTTCTTCATTTTCCTTTTGAAAGACAGCATAACCAAAGTTTGAAAATCAGCTGTTCATAAACCATTCTATGTCAGAAGTAGAGGTAAACTCATCAACTTTTAAATGAGGCTTAGCACCACCTTTGACTAAGCATTCCTCAAGATTTTGACCTTTAATTTTTAGAAGCTTTTTTTAAAAAAAAATCTTATAAAAATTAGATTAATTAGATTAATAATTATAATATTTCAAGGTTAAAAGAATTGATTGGTTAAATCTGAATGACGATATGTTTAAAAAAAAGTCATTATAGCCTCTCACTAGTAGTCATGTGTTAATTAAGGTATTTGTAAATTGTAGGTCAGACTTAAAGTGCCTTCGCACTTGGTACTGTTAGCCTTCTAGCCTCCACCTCCAATCCTCGTTGTCGTTACACTACGTATAGCCTACGGAATCATCCGAAATCATTCTTGGAAAATTGAAAAGAAACCAAATCAGTGGCGGAAGGTAAAAAGCCTTGAACAATATATTTTTTTTTTCAGATAACTTTTTAATAATTGAGTTATAAACGAATTACAGCAAATGATTTTAATTTTGTGCAAACTTATTTTACAATTTGCAACATATCCTGTGCGTGGTTTATTGAAATATTTCATAGGGTATTGTTGCAATCAGGTGGTTTTGTTCCACTGTAATTGTCACACACCAATTCAAGGAAGTTCGATTGAGCCAAATCTTCGTTACTTTGGCTGTAAACCTACAAATAGAAGAAACACATTGGTTTATATTGAGAACATATAAGTATTTATATTATTAGATAGAATTATTGAACCCCCTCCCGCGCCCCCCCTCCACTTGGGCTCCACTTACGCCATTGATGATGATCCATGGAACCCACGTGACTGTTGGTGATAGGCTTAAGGTCAAGACCCCATTGCTGTGCAAAATATCATTGCCTTCGTCCGAATTGGCGCAATTGTTAATTGTGTCCCAATTTAAGTTGTTGTCGATTGCACACTTTACATTTTAATAAATGAATATTAATATTAGTTTTTAATATAATAACATAGCGTGTTTAAAAAAAAAGGTTAACACTTGTGAGAATTATTCAATTTACTATAAATAATAGACTGGAATGGCAACAAGAGAAACTTCTAAGACAGATTCTAAGTGTTTTAGAAACTAGAATAGTTGATGATATTGCTAGACGTTTTTTCAAGATAAAATTTTTATAACAGTTTGAAAAACGCGAAAATAATTTTGTGTGAAATGCTGAGGGGATATTGCTATGAAATTTTTTTTTAGCATATTCTTTTAGAATTATAGTTTTCCAAACGATTTGAGTTTTATTGTTATGTTGTTTCGTGTACGTTTTTGCTTCCCCAAACATCTATGGGAAGCAACTTATGCAACCGGCAACCATTCTAGTTTCTAAAATACTTTCAATTTTTTCTTAATTTTGCTCTTGAAAGACAAAATAATAATAATCAAAGTTCCGGAAGCTATAATGTAGTTTAGATAAGGATGCCAATATTTAATATTAATTTATATTTTGAAATTTAAAGTGGAAGTTGTGGACTGCAACATACAAGTAAATGCATTGAAATATAAAATGTTTTGATTTTTATTAAATTTGATGCCAATAAGTTGGCAATAACATTCAAAATGCAATTAGAACTATGTGCTAAGTAACAATTGTGTGAAATGATTTTCTCATACAATGATGAGGCATTTTGATGCCTTAAGGTGGCTGAATAGATATTTATTTTGTTTTTGTTCTCCCGGACGACGCCACTGCGGTGGCTGACGCTATGTTTCATAGACGTTTTTATAAAAAATGGATGCAAACACATCAAGCGAACGTTTTTTTTTTAGAAACAACAGTATGAAAATATTCAAATTGTTTTCTTAACTAGAATGGTTACAGATTATGCTAAAAGTTTCTTCATGGCAATATCTTAAAAAATTTAAATAATTTTATAGTTCAGTTTGAAAATGACCCGTTTTTTACGTTTTTCCATTGACATTTTGACGTGGGACAAAAACAAAATAAATATTTATTCAGCCTCTTTAATTATTAACCTCATTTTAATGTTTATTATGTGTCTTGGGGGGGGGGTGAGGGGGTATTTAATTAATACGGGAGTTTCTTACTTGTTTGCTTTCATTAACCGGATCTTGTGCCGCCATGGCGCAACTGATAAACGGTGTCGATTCATTCTGTGCATAATATTTCAAAGCACATCCCTGTCAAATTGAAGACATATATAATTATAATTTACAGTATTTGATTTTAAAACAATAGAAATTTACTAACTCATATCTTATTTTTCTTTTATTTGCATTTTGTAAAAAAACAACAAAATGAATCAGTTGGAGAAATGTTTTCTTTTTAAGACATATCTTATCAAAATATTAGAAAAAGATAACCTAAAATTGATTTATTTTACCTGAATCTTGTTACCCAAACATTCTCGAGGTCCATGTTGACAATTAAATTGCCACGTATTTCCATCTTGAGTAAACTGTTTTTCATTAAAAATCATTAAGAGTTGGTTAGAAAATGACATAAATACAAGCATATGAATAATATAATTAAAGGGTGTGTTGCTTACATTGGCGTTTCCAAAGGGCACGAAAGTCGTGTTGAAAATGGGCGCCACTTTCTGATAGGCCGGCCACAGTTGATCGGCAATGAACGCCTTACTGTCTGGACACAGACTTTCATAATAAACGCTCACCTGAACTGGATCGGCCACCACATTTAGGGCTACCTGTTAAATTAAAACTCAATTTACACTTTGGAGACCACAGACGACTTTTTGACTGCAAAATGAAATCGGGTTTTCGCCAAAATCGACCACCTCGAGCCTTTCCATAGAAAATACATTACAACGACAGCCCCAACCAACTTCAACTTCATTTTGCAGTCGAAAAGTGATAAAAAAAAAAGTGGTCGGTGTATTCAAAACGTGTGTTGAACAGGGCTTTGGATTTGGGATTTGATAAAACATCTTTCTAGTGATTTAACTTTAATTTTGACTACGTTTTCATAAAACATTTTTGTCTATCTTAACATATTAAGTTGTAAAAGGCCATTCAAACAATTCTTTTTAGTAATTAATGTTCATTATGGTTACATTAAATATTATTTTGTAATATTATATAATTAAGGTGGTTTTAAACTGTAAGTCCGAACTCTTTCTGGTACAAAATGAAACAAAACTTTAAATGTTTTTTTAGAAACTAGAAGCGTAGCTCAATCACTTAAGTAATATTTCACGTGTTTATCTTTTAATGTGATTGGAAATGACTCAACTTTTAAGCAGAGGATATTTTTTTCTTAGTTTTTGTGTCTATAAAATGTTTATTTTGAAAGATATTAGCATGAAAATAAAGACACTTTCTAGTTTGTCTTCACGGGAATGACAGAATAATCAGAGTTTGAGAGGCGTCATTTACCCTTTAAACCCACCTTATGTGAATCAGATAAGATGGTTTATGAACAGCTCATTTTCGAACTCTGATTATATTCTATCTTTCATAAGAGAAAAATGAAGAGAAACCTGAATGTGTAGTAGAAACTAGAAGGGTAGCTCAATCACTTTAGGGTCTTTTCATGATTGATATATTTCAAAATGAACTTTTTATTAAAGTTTGAAAAGGACACAACTTTAAGCAGATGATGTTTTTTTCAAATCTTTTGTCTATAAAACGTTTATTTTGAAAGACGAAGCATTCAATAACATCTCTCTAACATCATCCCTCTAGTTTCTAAAACATTTTCTAGTTTTTTCTTAATTTTGCTCTTCCGAAAGAAGAGTTCGTTTTCGTTATCCAGAGTTCTTCCTCTATTGTATAAACAGTTCAGATAATTTTAGAATGTGGTATATGGATATGTTAATGTAAAACGTTGACTATGGTACCACGTAATACCACAAATACCACAGTCAAGGTTTTACCGTAAGAGATCCACATCTTCTGGACTTACTATTGAAAGAATTGCCGCTGGTAGTTGCATCCTCATTGTATTTTAGTAGTACTTAGTATACTGTAGTTAGTTATTTTGAAAAATATACGAATATTCACTGAGACTTTGAAAGAACAACTACTTTAAATATCTACTAGATCCTGAAATAAACTGACTGACTTTTATGCTGTGTCACTGGTGATTATTTTTTTTTGTAACAAAAAAATGACAATTTACAATTTGTAGGATTTCTTGACGTTTGTTGTTATCTCATGTTAAAGTGTGTCTCCTTGAGGTCGTCCTTGATTTTATACGATGAGTTTGTGTGTATCTTATTAGCATTAATATAATATATCTATTATGTTGTATAAATAAGACTAATTAAAGTGGGAGGCGAGAAGCAGAATTCTAATTAGCGTGGACTGTCTAGAAACGTGTTTAATTGACAATTTAATTATCTAAAAACACCATTTAATATTGGTGCTTTCGTTTGACAGTCACCTGTTAATTTTCGACAAATAGGAAAAGGAAGGGTGTCTATGACAAGTGATAATGACTAACAAAGCTGAACCATGTTTTTGGACCTTTGTTGCTCTGAAAGAGCGCGAGACCCGATATATGTTCAGAATCAGTGCCGGATTAAGGTGGGTGCTATTGATGCTGCAGCATTAGGCCGATTCCTGAAATAGGCCCATATGAAAATTGATGACGACGTTAAACAGTTTACTTAGTAATTTAACCGCGTTTTTTGCAATATCTTGGGGATTCTAGCACTGCTGCATCAGGACCAATTTCGTCTTAATCCGGCCCTGTTCAGAATAATACTATTAATTGTATTACTAATTTTTCTAGTTTCTAAAACACTTTCACCTTAGTAAGGCTTTGTGCCTAAGAAGTTTAAAATAAACAAAAATTTAAATTGTTAATTTTTAATTTTTACTCATATGTTATAAACATAAATGCCAACAAAGGTCGAAGAGATTCGTCGAATCCCTTGTTTATTTAACTTTCAATGTGATTTGTTTACTTTGGAAACATTTCTCTGCAGACTAGAGAGACTTATTTAATTGTAAGTAAAATAAAATCAATATTGAAAAATTAATTATTGTGATAATAAAAAGACATTTTTTTCTGCTTATTTATTCCTAAAATGGAAAAATAGGCTTGAAATACAAAAAAATACTGTTGTGAAATTAAATTTTCCCACTGGCAAAATTAAAATAAGAATAGAATTGTTCCACAACAACAACAAATAGTAACAAAATGACACTGTAAGATATCTGCTGAACCATTGGGGTAGAACCACTGCCAGTGGTCGTGATTGGATATTTTGTGCCGCCGGTCGTTGGCGATTGCGTTGAGCCGCCGGTCGTAGTTGGTTGCGTTGAGCCGCCGGTCGTAGTTGGTTGCATTGAGCCGCCGGTCGTAGTTGGTTGCGTTGTGCCGCCGGTCGTAGGGGGTTGCGTTGAGCCGCCGGTCGTAGTTGGTTGCATTGAGCCGCCGGTCGTAGTTGGTTGCGTTGTGCCGCCGGTCGTAGGGGGTTGCGTTGAGCCGCCGGTCGTAGGGGGTTGCGTGGAGCCGCCGGTCGTAGGCGGTTGCGTGGAGCCGCCGGTCGTAGGCGGTTGCGTGGAGCCGCCGGTCGTAGGCGGTTGCGTGGAGCCGCCGGTCGTAGGCGGTTGCGTGGAGCCGCTGGTCGTAGGCGGTTGCGTGGAGCCGCCGGTCGTAGGTGGTTGCGTGGAGCCGCCGGTCGTAGGCGGTTGCGTGGAGCCGCCGGTCGTAGGCGGTTGCGTGGAGCCGCCGGTCGTAGGCGGTTGCGTGGAGCCGCCGGTCGTAGGCGGTTGCGTGGAGCCGCCGGTCGTAGGCGGTTGCGTGGAGCCGCCGGTCGTAGGCGGTTGCGTGGAGCCGCCGGTCGTAGACGATTGCGTTGTGTTGGTCGTAGGTGGGTCGCTGGTCGTAGACGATTGCGTTGTGTTGGTCGTAGGTGGGTCGCTGGTCGTAGACGATTGCGTTGTGTTGGTCGTAGGTGGGTCGCTGGTCGTAGACGATTGCGTTGTGTTGCTCGTAGGTGGGTCGCTGGTCGTAGACGATTGCGTTGTGTTGGTCGTAGGTGGGTCGCTGGTCGTAGACGATTGCATTGTGTTGGTCGTAGGTGGGTCGCTGGTCGTAGACGGTTGCGGTGTGTTGGTCGTAGGTGGGTCGCTGGTCGTAGACGGTTGCGGTGTGTTGGTCGTAGGTGGGTCGCTGGTCGTAGACGATTGCGTTGTGTTAGTCGTAGGTGGGTCGCTGGTCGTAGACGATTGCGTTGTATTGGTCGTAGGGAGGTCGCTGGTCGTAGACGATTGCGTTGTGTTGGTCGTAGTATTGTCGCTGGTTGTTGAGGGTTGTGTTGTACTTTCATTGTTAGCCAGTTGCATTTCATCGTCAAACACAGACGGTTGCATTGGGTTGTTATATGGAGTGGCCGTCGTCATCATATGATAGAAAGTAGTATGAATCTGTTTCCAAATAAACTTACATTGTTTTACTTTTTATAATTTATAATAATACGAGAAATATGATCAAGAGTTCGAAATGCCCTGTTTATATTTTGAAACCACCTTAAAGGTTTGACTGTAAAGCTGTAAATTCACGGTCAATTTTGGCTTGTCAATCTTTTCAATTTCTTTTGATGTTTTGCGTGGGCCGTGCATATTTTTTTCTTTTTTTTCTAATTGCTCAGCTTCTCATCATAGACAAGTATTATATTTGAAAAAAAAAAATGTGTCGGTTGCTACGCCCGCAGATTGACCCGCCAAAATCGAACGTGTATTTACAGCTTAAGATAATACATTAACAATATTGTATTTTGCATATTTTGCATCTCACCGTTGCAAATAGTGAGACTTTTGTTGAAAAATTGATCAAGGTTTGAATTGGTTTTATACAGTTTCAAATTGCATAAAAACCTTGGTTAATTTTTTTGAGATGCAAAATATGCAAAATACAATATTGTTCATGAATGTATTATCTTAAGCTGTTCCATTTTGGCGCGTCATTCTGCGGGCGTGGCAACGGACACATTTTTTATATTAAAATTGTAGGTTTTTCATTCAATATTTAATTACTTTAAAACATTGAATGAAAATGGAACAAACAATTTATTCTAAGATACTGTGGTAGAATTTACAATCGAATAAAACTGTATATAGAAATGTGTAGAAATTGGTTAACTTACCAAAAGAGTGATAAACACAATCAATTTCCACATTGTAATTGCAAATATATTGCAAAAACGATTTTGTTAATTTTTTAACTATATATAGACCTTTGAACGTTATTTAAATATATTTATGCATAAATTACAGAAAAAATCGAAATTAGTCCTTTTTAGAACCGTTTGTAATATGCTAGAAAAAAATCATATGTCCTCAAACTGCAGTGGACTCTGAATGAAATCTAATTTGTTTCATTTGTTTATTGATGTTTATATAGAAAGTGGATTTGATTAGATAAGGTTCCTATGTGTTACTTATATGACCTGTTGATCCATATTTTAAAAAAAATAGTTGGGTGCGGTGCAATGCCGAAAAATAATATAGGAAAATATGAAAAAGAAATCTAACATAAATAAACACCCAATAATTAATATCTTAACTTTTGTGTTCTATCTAGAATATTTTCAATTACGATACAGATAAAGTTATTTTGTTTTGCATTTTAATTGTTATAATATAAGTGGCTCTCGAGGGCACCTAATTTTGAAAAGTTCCCGATGGCTTCATAGTTTTTATATGCTTAGCAGTTATGTACTGGCCCAGGCGACAAGGAGGCAAATGCCACCAGCGCCGATCCTTCAAGACGACGGTGCATCAAACATTATTTTTAATACACTGCCGAGTAGTACACGTAACATGCGTTTCGTTTAAGGATACGTATAACGCCTTGCCCTTTTGTATTTGAAGCTAGTTGTTAACAACATAGTTGAAAATTTAAAAAAAGTTATTGGATAAACAAGGTGACAGGAGCCCCTCCGAAATTAATAATAATAATAATAATAAATAATAAATAATAATAATAATAATAATAATAATAATAATAATAATAATAATAATAATAATAATATATATATATATATATATATATATATATATATATATATTAAGCCAGGTCTGTGTGTGTGTGATTAACGCTGTACAAACAAGGACAAAAACCTTGAAGCACGTCGAAATTTATATAAATTTAAATGAATAAATGAACCGCTTTATTTTCTCAAGGTCAACTATATGTTGCACACGCTCCATTCAAGAACCCCATGATATTAAATTGGAGAGGGGAAAAGGTTAGAAAGTGTAGAGGGGGAGAGAGAGAGCGAAACGTGGAGGGGGAAAAAGTGGGAGGGGGTGACTGAAATTGAAATGAAAGGAGTAAAAAAAAAAAAAACCGACGCGCATGCGCACGCCAGAGAAAATGAAAAACTCATTTTCTCTTTCAAATATAAAAAGGGGCGGGGATAATAGTAGCAAAATTAAACTACAGGCAATTGTGCCCAGCATTAGAATTTTTTTCCTCCGCCCTTTTATGAACGTCATCAATTTCTAATTGGTTTGTTACTTGGTCTGACGCCATAAAGGGGCGGAGTAAAAGAAATTCTAATGCTGGGCACAATTGCTTGTGAATTTTGCTCCCGTCATTTATGACGGGTTACCCCACTAGTAATAATAATAATAACAATAATTTAATGGAAGCCTGAAGCTGGAAGCTGGAAATCGGGTTGACCTCAGGAGCCTCTCGTAACTGTGAAAAATAAATTTTATGGTTACCAAAATTTAAGAGCATTTTTTTGGTTGTTTGATAATCCCAAACTTGGATACGTTGCTCATGCTTAGAGGGTTTCTTAGTTTTGAGAGGCTACAGCGGCTATGCAGTTTCAATGGGCTTCCAGGGCCCTTCCAGTTTAGAGAGGCTTCTGAGGGCCTAGCAGTTTCAATGTCTCATTTTTTAATTTTCAACTAATATAGTTTAAATTTAGTTGTTTTAACAACTAGGTTTAATTACAAAAGTGTATATAGGTGTTATAGTTTTCGCCAGACATAATTCTTAAATAAAACGCATGTTACTTGCGCCATTCGGCAGTGTATAAAAGTGAATGTTTGGCGCACTGGCGCCAGTACGTGCCTGTTTGAAAGTTGATCCACTTGGATGCTAACGTTATCATAATTTTTATTCTATCTGGAATATTTTCAATTTTGATACAGATAAAATTGTTTTTGTTTTACATTAATTATTAATCATTAATATTATAGAATCACCACGGAAATGAATCACAAATGCATCATTTTGATGTTTTCCCCAGCAAAGTTGCATAACAGAAAGTGATAATAAGTGTGAAATGTAGCTACTTTACATTTTTAAAAACGTGTTATAAAATAGAAATGTAACTGAATATCACATCTTTTTTCATTTGCATATTTGCATTTTTTTTTATTCTGTTATGATTCTGCCCAACATCTTTTTTCTTCTGCTTTTAGTTTATTTGCATAAATGGAAATGAACCTTTGCAGAAAAAATTCCTTCCTAATCCAATACCTTCAATGACAAAATTATACAACGTTCAGAAAATGAAAACACTGAGTGTGGTGTGGTTAGGTGGTGTTAGATAAACAGACGGATAGACAAAATGTCCACAAGTGGCTTTATTCATTAATATTTGAACTGATCAACAAATATACATTTATATGACTGTTTATAGTTGATTGAGTGTGGCATTATTGACATGGACTGCATGGTGTTAGAACTTATGAGTTTATTATACAGAATCCTAGTCATATGTATTTGTTTTCAAACAAAGAAATGTTTTATGTTTATGGCAACTTTTTTCGACATTGGCCAACATAAATGTTGACACATCTCTGTGTGGATAGCAATTAGACATTTATCCTAATTCATGGTTAGTTTCAATAAACTGTTAGTCGAACTCTGGATTATTTAGCGTTTCAGAAGCAACTTTAAGAGTTTGGAAGTATTTTAGAAACTAGAAAAGTCAGTAAGTCACTTTAAGGACACAGTTTCATGTCTGTGTGATGCTGTTGACTATAACCTGTATCATCATAGATACTGTGCTAATATTAGGAATGCAGAGTGGATTCCATATATCCGGTATAGTTTGCCATCTCCACGGGGTTTAGCCTAATTAAAATACAGACAAACTGGGAGAATGACAAATACAATGCGGATACTGAGTTCACTCTTTAAAGGCATTGCAATTGCTCCTATCGGTGCAATTTCTACGATGATAGAGACGAGTCAGTCTCGTTATACATACGATTAACGAGACCCCTTAAAAATAAACATGTTATAAGTCCTATAGATCCAAAATTGTGCAATTCGTCTGATAATATCCAAAAAGTTTCAATTCTGTCATTTTCTAGTTTCTAAAACACTTTCTAGTATTTTTTAATCTTCCTTCTGGAATGCTGAATAGTCAGTTCTAGCAATGGAAGCCGTTAGTTTTGAAGCGTGGGTTTTTTCATAATTGCTTTAAAAAAACTTTATTGAACTGATAATTAAAATTATCGATTGAAGTTAAATTAATAAAAATGCGCAAAGTTTGGAAAATTAAAAAAATCTTTATTAAAAACCTCATTGAGAGAAACCCGTTAACTTGAAATGAAAATAAATTCGATTAAATATTGGGTGCAATCTGAAACTAAAGACTACTTATTTTTGCTGTAAAGAATCCAGCAAGATTATTGCTCCCCGTTTTCGAGAAAAAGAATTTCTGGATGTGCTTCGTTTGTCATTTACTTCTTAAATATGAGGCCATTAAAAGCCTTAATAGGAGGAGGCCATTTTGAAGACATGATGTCAACATTATATAAACATTCGATCTTTACATTCTTCACACGGAAAGTCGCCAAATTCAATGTAATCTTCTAGAGAAAGCAAGCATGTCTGGATTAGATGGTTGTTTTCTTGAGAAGGGTAGGTAGATCTAGCATGAGTATTTAACTATATGGTTTTCGGACACGGTTTCTTTACAAAAGACCCCGCCCATATGTTGTTTCCAAATGCTACTTTTCTGTTTTCCATTACGGGTTTCTTTAGTTCTTTAGTTTCCAAATGTACCAATTGTCAATGTTCTCTGCATTGAGAATTAATTAAGCTTTAGTACAAATAAATCGTTCTTTTTTTGAAAATAATTCAAATTGAATTTTGACGTAATGTTGTTTCCAAAAGAAACGTTCGCTTAACGTTTTTGCGTAAAACTTTTTCAGGCACTTTAACTTGAATTCATTTAGCGTAGAAGTGTAGATAAGGTGTTACCGCCGGACAAATAATTTTTCCCAGGGCTATTTAGATTTTCTCTCAGTCTACCCCTGAATGTAATCCCCCTTAAAGCAATTTACTTTAATAAAATAATTTATTTATTTTGTACAAAACAGTTTTCTTAATTACATTTGAACATCGCCAATATAAAGATTGAAAAATTTATTCGAATCCCAGACCCCCCACAATAATTGTAATTTTATAGGTGTTTTTTCATTACGCTAAGGGCACTTCCTAGTGTGGCCACCACCAACACGAAATTACTCAGTAGACCCATGGAACCTGCGGTTGTTGTAGGTGATGCAGCAGTGGTTGTTGTTGTGTTGCTGTCCGATGAGGTGGTAATGTCGGTTGTGTTGCTTCCCGATGTGGGGGTAATGTCGGTTGTGTTGCTAGTTGTTGCCTCCGTAGTTGTACCGGGATCTACTGTCGTGGAGTTATCGCCGGATCCTAATTCCTCAATTTCATTTGCATTGTTATTGAAGAGTAACACTTCTTCAACTTGTTCGTATTGAGAACATTGCACCTTTGGAAAGAAAAACAAAACGAATGTCCCAATTAATAAATCGATCCCGAAATTAGTTTTGAATATATTGAACATACGAGTTAATATCACATGTATTTTATTTTATGTGGGGGGGGGATTATCGCCCAAGGTTTAAGTGGGTTTTAAAGTGTAAACGTTCCTCGAACTCTTAATATCTGCTGTCATTCAGAAGCAAAAATTAATTGTTTTAGAAACTAGAAGGGCAGTTCAATCACTAAAGAGTAATTTCGTGTTGATATAATTTAAAATAATCTTTTTGTGTGTCAGTTTAAAAATAACCCAACTTTTAAGCACACACAATTTTTTTTTAAATTTTTGTCTATAAAAAGTTTATTTTGAAAGATTTGAACATGAAAATACTATTACGTGATTCAGCTACTATTCTAGTTTCTACTCCTGAAAGACAGAATAATCAGACTTTGAAAGGTGTTCATTAAAGAAACATAAAAACATTTTTAAACCAGTATATTTTACCAAATTCAAGCTTGACTATTATAAAGTAGAAATTGCAAAATATTATACGCAAATGATTCAGAAGCAATATTAGCAAGAAATTGAATCATTTACGGGTATTTTTTTTATATGAAAATCTTTTTCTTGGCGATTCTAAATTCTGTATTTTCGTTTTCACTAAAATTTTTTATAATTAAAACGGAAATTTGTTTTTAAACTGCCATAAAAATTTAAAGGTTATGGACATAAATTGTGATTAGCACTGATTACAGTACGTGTATATGACTCATTTACGCGTCTAGTTTTTAAAAATGTTCTTGTTTTGAGTTGTTTTCAAAACATAAAGAGTTACTGTATTTTTATGAATTATTGCATCTTTACTGACTATTTTTTTTTTACACAAAATAATTGTCTTTTTGATTTCTAATTACGAACTCCTAATACAATCTAAAAAAAACTAAAAATTTGACAGCCATATTCATAAAATCTTCTCAAAAATGAATTTGTCACCGCCATCTTGATATTTTCTAAAATAGAAAATGGACAAATTGGAAGAGAAAATATTTTCGCATAATTCAGTTTTATTTTGTGATGATGCCACACTTAATATTATTAAATATAAACAGTTGAAAAACTTAATCTACTCAAATACAACAAAATTGCATTTACATGTATTAAATAATTAAATTCAGATTAAATATGGAACATCAGAATATCATGATATATTTTAAAAAAACATCAGAAATATTTTGATATTTTTCAAACAAATCATGATTTTTTTTTTCTAACTCTGTTAATTATTTTAAATTAAGCTTATAAATAATTGACTTACCAAAGTAAAAGTAGCAAACGCTATTAATAGTAAAACATTTACGGACTTCATTTTAAAATGATTTCAACAAAATATTATCCAATTTCAGTTAATAATTTTCCTTTAGTCTCTCGTTAGTGAATCGACTGTAGTTTTAAAATTTAAGAGTTATTGGTTCAATTGAAGTGTTGAAAAGAAAATGACCCTGAAATAATTTTATTTCGTTTTTATATGTTGATAAATCTTTTCTGGTTAAATAAGCTTAGATTTGCTTATCTTAGCCCCACCACACACAGACAAGCCCTATCTCTTTTTTTTCTCTCCCATTTTTGTGTTGTATCAGCTGTATTTCAGCATCCTTTTTCAATATTTCAAAAGATTATTCAATTTTAATCTCCAAGACAATTATCACCATCTATCATCTATCATTTTTACACGTCATTTCAGTTGAAATCGTAATTTCCAAATGTGTTCTGTGTGTGCACTCTTGAAAAGTTCCTGCTCAAAATCCTCATTCTGAATTTTTCTTTCCAAATTTATATATTTAACATTAATTAAATTCTAATCGAAAGTCTTTATGATTAATTAATTATATTTATTAAAGTGGATGAGTAACAAGCAAATGTTTCTAAATTTGTGGCCCAAGTGATAATTGTGAAATAGTCATCATCATTAGATCAACTGCAATTTTGTTTTTAATAAACCAAAAAAGGCTGGTTAGAGGCTAGATGTTTAGTTACTATCAGTTGTCAAGTATAATTCTAGCCTTTAAACTGTGTTTTTGATTAAAAAAAACTCATAAGTGGTTTTAATATCATAATTGACCCTTGGGCCACAGATTGAGAAACATTCGAATGAAATTTTCTTAAAAAAAAAATAGTGGTCCTATTAATAACTGATATACACGAAACATTTTCATTTTGTTAGTTTTATTTTTTTTCGTATTGTTCTTATATTATTTTTTTCTAGTTATGAAGAGAAATTTCGTTATCAGTTTTCACTAATATTTGTTATCTGGTACAAGGCACATTGTTCTTATTAATTTATAGTGTGTTTTATGTGTTTATTAAGCAGAGATCAGTTATTTCTTTTTTGGCAAAATTGACAAAATTAGAAAAATTCAGTTGAGCTGTCGATATAAATTTTATTCAAATTTGAGTTTAGTCGAAAATGAATCATAATTAATTATTACTGGCATTGTTTTGATTTTTACACAGTTACATTTTACTAAAACACTGAACAACGCGCAAAAGGTTTCATCAGATATCTGGTTCCGTTTTGGAGCTGTAATGAGCAGAACTTTCGAAATTCATCCACACATACTGTACATCCCGCACCCATCCAAATTATGCTCGTTTTTACCCAAAAAATACAAGACTCTTTGTATCATTAAAGAGCAACAAAGATCTAAAAATAACAGCCTAACCAAATTAACAAATAAAAGTTTCGAGCAAATATGCTCGTATAATTGTTTCAAAACTGTTTTATTGTTTTAAGTGTGGTTTTCTTATGTGTTGACTATTTTGAGTCAGTCAACAATTATAAATATAATAAGTACCCGGTATTAAAAATTGAAAAATATATAAAATTAATTTGAAATTTTAGTCAAGAACTGAAACATTAATTAGGTTTATGTTACGAAATTTAGTATGCTTTCAATCAGATAGATATATAATCAATATTGAAACCACACACATTGTACTGAAATCTTTTGTTTCATTACTGACATCAAATGTGTCATGGCTGTCAAGATAATAAAATTATACAAATGTTTGGGAATCTGATAATAATTGGTAATAGTTTTTAATTTTGATAAATCTGCAGTGTTGACTGTGTTATGTCATGAAATAATTTCCAACATTTTGATTAAAATATATTGAAATGAATGTTTTAGATATTTAGTGTCTTCCCATAGACACGCATGTAAAATTGTCATTTCCTAATAATCGTACACAATATACAGTACATTACACATACCGGACTTGATAGTCCGGTACAGGTATTTAATCAATTAATTGAAATGTTGTGCCTTATTATCAAATAGGCACAAAATTTTAATTCATTGATTAAATACCGGTATTTTTTATTGTATAAGCTTACTATTCTAAAAGTTAGATTTTGTACAAACAAAAATTTTACTATTGCATTAGATTTAAAAATGACTAAACCAGTATATTAATACTATACAATACTATATACATTGTACAAAAAAAACTTCGACACACCATACACTCCAAATTGAAAGTTTCCAACTGAAAACACTAAAGAAAAGTCCCAGAAAAAATAACAGAAGTCATAAAAAAGCTAAACAAAAAAACCATCGGCCCGAATACGTTTTCATTAAAAAATGAACATAGGCCTACTTCAAAAAAGAAAGGAAAAAATAAAGAAGAAGCACAGGCTGGAGTATGTTTTTTGGTTTATATAGTTGAACCATTATGGCATCTAAACATTGCATGTCATATAGTGTTAGACGCCATGTAGGTTCACTTAAGTGCTTCAAAATGTTACCTCCTTCTACATGCATTTATTATACTGTATGTGTATGGCATATATATCTTATATATATTACAGGGGTGGCCAGCTACACTTGAAAGAGCCATTTCTTTATCTTTGATAACAAAACAAACAATGAGAAACTGAAAAATCAGTTCAATTTTTTCGGTACTTCGTATTGTTGTGAGTCTTTGTATTCATTTATTAAAATTTTTATATTCATTTTTAATTTATTAAAAATAAGCATCGGTCTGTTTTCATTGATCAGCATTTAACTGAGCTTGTGCGAACTGCCCTAACAACTCATCAACCAAACTTTTGGCAGCTAACTGCTAAGATGGACAACATTCGTAAAGCATCCACAAACAAATCTAATTTTTAAAGATTTTCTTTACAAAATTTTTTGAAAGAAGCACAGAATAAGGAGAAGAATAGAAGGGAAACTCTGGTGCGGCGCCTTTGAAGTTGCTGTGACAAAATTTCATGACCTTGGACTGAAAGCTTCTCTTATTTTAACCGGTTACTGGATAGCCGCCATTTTGAAATGTATTACTATGTTTGGTTGTTTGGATGTTTTCTTGTAAAGGTAACATATTATTCACTTGATTAAATCGAAACATAATTAACATGAGGAAACGAATACTTTTTAAATTATATAATTCTTTTAATTTTTTAATATTGTATATCGTTTTTAAATAATCAAATTCAAATCGTGTTAAGCTTAGTGTGTAATTTACATATAAAATGACGATAAAAGTAATTTTTTATTCAGATTATTTTTTAATAAATGTTATTTTTAAATTTCAGTTTTATTATTATGTAAAATAAATACATGGAAAATATGAAATTTTATAAACACATTTTTAATTTAAAATTTTTCAACTTTTATATTTTTACAATTTGCCAACTTTTGAATCGTCGCTGTTGCCACAGATGAACACATATCAAAGAGTAATACATTTCAAAATGGCGGCAGCTGCGTCACGACATAATAGCGACTAAAATTCTGAGGCGGCACCGCACATGCGCAGAAAACTCTGTCGCAAGTTAATGGCTCTGTTTCCCTTCTGTATATCTCCTTATTCTGTGATAGAAGTGTACTTTCAGCTCGAACTTTAGGAGTTATCAAACACTTTACTACTTTTCTGTGTAAACAAGCATTTGCTTTTGAAACTACATACATTTTGCAAAGAAATTAAAAAAAAAAAATTCTTAGAGAATATTAACGACCCACATGATTTCTTTAAATTCGAAAATATATTCCATAATCCTATTTAGGGTTTGTTTCTTATTTTTAAGTGAAACCGGAAAAAAAGACATGAATCATTAAAACACCGATATCTTGTTTTAGATTTTAGTTTTTAGAACAATAATAAGTGCATTTTTGATCCATTTTAATCAGCACCCTGGAACAAAGTTTCAAAAATATTCTGAGAAATTCTGATTAGTATTTTGGTGATTAGTATAATTATGTGAAAAGTCAACACAAAAACAATTTTGATATGATAGTAATTTATCTTTATATATCACAGTTCTTGGTGATTTTCAAATAGAATAAATTTAACACCTTTTACAGTGTTTTTCGTCTTTTCTCTAGGAACTAATACAACATGCAAAGTATTTCTAGTTGCATTCCTGTAGCTAAGCCACCGCATACAGCATTACAGAAAAATGACGTCACCACCATGACGTACCACATTGCATTGTAGTACAAGGTGCTAGCTGTGATGTCATTTTTCTGTAACGCTGTATGCGGTGGATTAGCTGCATGAACGTAACAAGTGACATTATACAAAGTGAAAGATATTTCTATTCAATTTATCATTGAAGTATTTTGCATTTTGTATTAGAAATGTACATGCTTGAGTTGTAAAAGTCTCAGTTAACTTATATAAAAGTAATTAAAATTAATTTAATTTATTTACGACAATAAAAAAGATATCTGAAAAAAATATTTTCTTGGAAAAATAAGAAACTTCATACAATCTTCATACAAAATCATTTTTTTTTTCATATTAAGATAATTTTAAATTGAAAACACCTCTCGACTTTTAATTATTCTGCTTTTCAGGTGCAAGATGAAAGAAACATAAATGTGTTTTAGAAACTAGAAGGGTAGCTCAATGACTTAAAGGTATTTTCATGCAGATATTTTTTTTAAAATATGCTTTTTATGTCAGTTATAAAAAAGTTCATTTTGAAAGATATTAACATGAAAATATTATTAAGTGACTAAGCTACCTAGCTTTCTAGTTTCTAAAACACTTTCTAGTTTCTCTTAATTATGTTTTCTTGAAAATAAGTTCATTAATTTTATTTTTTTAGGGCTGGGGATGTTGACATTAAAATGTCTCTTAGTTAAGGTTTGAACTGGTAGTTTAACCGTGGTTAATGGTTTACTAGGCTGGTTTAGATGCAACTTTTCAACTCTGCTTTAGTTTTTAAATTTGTATTTAAATTTCATTAATAAAACACAAAGCGGCTGTGGTTTAATAACATTTATTTTCTTATGTAATTCAACAAATATTTAAAAAAAAATGGAAAATAACCGACTGAAGAAACTCATTTTCATATCAAAATATGAAAGATAAAAACCATTTACTTCCTTTACTTATCATTTAGACCAAATACAATAGATTAAAAACAACAAGAATCGAATTTATCAAAAACAATTTTGTGAATTTAGTTCAGTGTTATACAAACAAAAAAAAATTAAATTTTGATTACGTGATTCTCATGAGATTTCATTTAAAATGCATTTTGATTCATTTGTGCTAAGTTATTATAGTTAGGGTTGTTAGTGGCCTGAGTTTGTTGGACAATTAGCAGGCTTTGTCCCATTGTAGAGTGCACACACTAAATCTAACAGGTCCTTTCTGGACCTTCTCTGATATATCCCATTGTGAACCTACGAATAGAAAATTACATCATTTTCAAATTTGATTAATTATTTCCAGAGCTGGGAAATTAGGGAACTTTGTCAAAACAGCAAAAGTTTTAGAATGTTGGGAATTAAAATGCATTGATAGAATGTTTGCATATCATTAAGTTGATTGTACTCAAAATTAAAATCCCGATTTTCCTTAAAAAAGCGTTTTCTTCCCAAATTCCCGAAATTGATGTTTTCATTCCGATTTTACATTATTTATTATTATTTTTCAGTTTGTTTTTCCAATTTGGGATTTTTTTAGATTGTCAATATTTTCAATGGATCGGCATATTTAATATACCAAAATTTATAATCTCAAACTAAAAACAAATATAAGGAAAGGCTAAAAAAAACAGTTTCTAAATAAACCAAAATTCCCTTCATGTGTGGCTATTGGAGTTTGCTTGAAGAACACATTGAAAAAAACAATTGTTATTCAATTTAATTTTGCTGATTATTGAATAAAATAAATTTGAAAATCCCGATTTTATTTATTTTTGATTTTGCATAATTATGTTGAATCCTGAGGTTTTTTTTAGTTCCCGAGTTTCTCAGCCCTGGTTATTTTTAGATATACAGTATATTATTGACCTACTAACCCCTTCTATTACAATGTGTGGCACTCCATAGATGTCCTTTTTAGCTTTCGTTTTGACTCCGTTTTCGTGAAGGAGTTGACTTCCAAGGGCCGAATTTGCACATTGATCAATTTGAGACCAATCCAAATTGTAATTCATTGCACACTGTTATTGAATATATTTCAAATTTAAAGACTAGTTATTTTCTTAATTAACAAGTTAATAACTTAACCTTTTGAGCATCTTCAATGGGATCTTTGGCTGCTGAACAACAACCAATGAAGGAAATGCTTTCTTTGGAAGAATACAAATAAATTGCACAAGACTAGAAAAAATGAAATTAAAATAAACAGTAAAAATGCAAAATATAAAAAAATTGTTCAGAACTTACTTGTATTTTATTTCCAATGCATTCATATGGACCATGTTGGCATTTAAATATCCACGATTTTCCGTTCTTTATGTACTGCAAGCAATACAAATAAAAGTTCTTCAAACATATTTCAGCAAAACCATAAGTTGGTTTGAAAGTGTAAACGGGACAAAAATTAAGAGAAATTTGTGTTTTCGTAACTAGAAGGGCAGTTCAACCACTTAAGCGCATTTTCACATTGTTATTTTTCAAAATAAGCTTTTTTACGTCAGGGTTTGAAAAATAATTCAAATTTATGTAAACATTATTATTTTAATTTTTGTCTTATCATAAGTTTATTTGAAAAGTTATCAACAGAAAAAAAAAATATTTGTGATTCCGCTACCCGTTCTAGTTTCTTACACGTTTATTCTTAGTTTTGCTATTCTGAAAAGCAGAATAAAATGCTAATAAAACTGTGACGAAGAAATTGATAGCGTTTTAGAAACTAGAAGGGTAGCTCAATCACTCATGTTGATATCTTTCAAAGTAAGCTTTTTTATGGTCAGTTTGAAAATAACCCAACTTTATAAAGTTTATTTTGAAAGACATGAAGATGAAAATTGTAGAGTGATTTTAGCTGCTGTTTCTACACTTGGGGCCACAGATTGTGAAACATTTGCTTGATACCGGGTATATTGTATAAAAATTGTAGGCCTAATAATTAATAATGTTAGGCTAATTACGTCAGCGAGGCCAAAGGGCACCAGTTCCACATTAATAATGTCCTGCAGCATGGAATAGGTGGGTGAAAGGTGGTGAGCCAGAAATATTCTGCTGAATGGACATAAGCTTTCATAGTAGACGGTGATTTGAACTGGATTAGAAGCCAAAGATTGTCCCACCTGAAGAATCCATAATACCGTATAACAACATTATATAAAATATAATAAAATTAATTAATAATGATGCATTTTTCACTTACGAAGATAATTAGAACGAAATGTATCATTTGCAGCTGTGTATTTTTAAGTCATCCAAATAACATTTAGCCTTTAGCGTTAATAATTTATTTTTCTAAATTCATCATTTTCATCAGGAAAAGTTTTTATACTTATTTTATTTACACTATTTAAGTATTTATTGTTTGTTATAAATTTCAAAAAATTGCAAACGTAAAAACAATTTATTGCATAATCATAAAAAATACAAAGAAAAAGATAATAGTTCAAACAATACATTTCTAAATTTTATTCTCGAAATTTTACATACAAAAATTAAAAAAATGTCATCGGCTAAAAAGTTGAGCCAGTTACACAACCTGACATGAAAAGTTAATTTTAAATCTCTTGATATCAAAATGAAAATAGTTACCCTTCTAGTTTCTATTGTCTCTTATTAATTTTACACCTGAAAGAATAATCAGAGTTCGAGAATCGTTTATAATTTACTCTTCAAAGAAATTAATTACATCAATAAAAAAACTAATTGCAATTACAATTATTACTGAATTTTAAAAGGAAATTAATTAAGGTTACTCATTTTTCCCAAAGCAATTGAATTATTTTTCAATTACAAATCAGATAATAGAGAAATCAAATATAATAAACATTTAAAAAACAACATTTCAGTCAGTTTTAATAAAAGAAACCTGCTAACATAGAAAAAGTTTAAATAAAAAGTTTATTTTAAAAGACAACAACATGAAAATACTATTTAAGATGGCTGAATAGATATTTATTTTGTTTTGTCGGCCCGGAAGGCAGGGGCTAATGCGAAAATCCATGCATGTTTTTTGGGACATCAAGAGACATATTACGACAAAATTCAAATTGTTTTCAAAACTAGAATGTTAAACGATTATATTAAGTTTTTAATGAAAATTGGATTTTCCATTGACATAGATTCTACTGTATAATGAACGGCGGGTTTAGGGGGAAAGCAGATCTCTTATAGAATAGCAACTGCAGTGGCGCCATCCGGAGGACGAAAACAAAATAAATATCTATTTAGCCATCTTAAATTATTAAGGCACCGTTCTAGTTTCTAAAGTACATTCAAATTTTTCTGCATTTTGCACCTGAAAGACAATAATTAAGAGTTGGAGAGAGAATAATAGCATTCATCTGGTTTGGGTCCAAGATATTTGTCACATAATAATTGAAGCAGATCATTTTGAGCTTCTTCTTCCATTTCATCCGAATAAACCTTATTGAAAAAAAATTAGAAACAATTTTAAATAATGTAATTTTAAATTTTAGAAAATTTAAAACTGACTCCATCTATTAGAATCCATGGAACTCCTTGAATGGAAGGTTTAGCTGATTTTGTTTTCACTCCATTTTGATGTAGAAGATAATTAGCTAAGTTGGAATTGAAACAGCTTTCAATTAGCGACCAATCCAAATTGCATTTCTTAGCACACTGCAAAAATAAAATCAATATGCAAATGAGTTATTTCTTGTGGGTTGGTTCAGGAATTCATTTTCTGTACTGAGTGACTGGATTTTATGGGATCCGCAGCTCCTTCAGTGCAGCCAATGAATGGAAGGCTGTCACTATTGGATGGATACAACTCTAATACGCATGACTAAAATTAACATAAATACAAATTAAACTTATTGGAAATATGAATGTTAAATTGAATATATCGGGCTCTAATTAGAACACACAGACCACTTTTCGACTGCAAAATTTAGTCGGGTTGTCGCCAAAACCGACCACCTTGAGTTTTTTCATAGAAAATACATTGCAACCACTTTCTACTTAATTTTTTTCAGTCGAAAAGTGGTCTGTGTTTTTCAACCCCTTGAGATATTTTGTGAACATTTTATTTTCGAAATCTGAATATTATGCGTTTCAGAAAAAGAAACACTAAAGAGTAGATTGGTAGCCCTAGAAGGGTAGCTCAATAAGAGGTATCTCTATGTTCATTTTTATTCAAAATAAGCTTTTTATGTGACATGAAAGTTAAGTGATTGAGCTACTCTTCTAGTTTTTAAACACGTAAGTTTTTCTTCGTTTTGCTCCTGAAAGACAGTGTACTCAAAAAGTTCTCACATTTCAAACCACTTAATTATTGCACTGAAAAAAGAAACCAATTGCATATCAGAGTTATTTTTGTGTTATTCCAGATTGTTTACTCCTGAAATCATTTTGATAATTTGCTATCATTTACTTTAGCAACAATCTCTAAAAAAATTATATCACAACTTAATAAGTAGAGTAGGACAAATTATCAGTGAATTTTTTTTTTCTTTCACAGATTGCTTTGTGAACAAAAATTAATAATAATACGCTTAGTCATTATTTAAAATTAGTATCTTTAGGCCTATAACTTACATGAATTTTGTTTCCAATGCACTCGTTTGGTCCATGCTGACAACTAAAATCCCAACTGCTTCCATTTTTTGTAAACTATTCGCAGAATTGAAAACAGTTTTATGTTATAAAATATGAAATTTATTTAAAAGATAGTTTATGATCAGCTGATTTTCAAATTCTGATTATTTTCTCTTTCTGAAGCAAAATTTAAAAAAAAACTAGAAAGTGTTTTAAAAACTAGAAGGGTAGCTTAATTAATCGTTTATGAGGTATTTTTTATGTTGATATCTTTAAAAATAAACTTTTTGTAGACAAAAAATGAAGAAAATATCGGCTGCCTTAAAGTTAGATCATTTTCAAACTCGCATAAAAAGTTTATTTTGAAAGATAACAACATGAAAATATCCTCAAGTGATTGAGCTACTCTTCTAGTTTCTGAAACAGATCAGTTTTTCTTGATTTTGCACCTGAAAGACAGAACAATCATAAGTTCGCGTGGTGCCTGTTACATTTTAATGACTGTTGACTCACTTGTGCATTTCCAAATGGGACGAGGGTGACAGTGAAAATATCTGAAACTTGTTGAAATGTTGGCCAAACCTGATTACTCAGGAAGTCTTTACAGTAGGGACACAGAGTTTCATAAAAGACAGTCACTTGGACCGGGTCATAATTGAACCCACCGCAAAACCCCATCTTCAAATAATATCGAAACCAAATTTAAAAGAAACGAAAATAGGAAATTGACTAGTTTATATTAATTTATTACCTGTAATTCGAGAAGTAAAAATAACGCGTACACAAAAATATTTTTCATTTTGACGATTTTTTAAGCTATTGTGAATTTATATATTGAGTCATTTTTATATATTTATAATTTATAATTACGTCATTTGTTGTTTGACACAGTTAATTTGTCAAAATATCTGCTAATTTTTTCCTTAATTCCAAAGTTTCTGATTAGTGACATTTTTTTAAAAACAATTCAATTTATTTTATCTTAAATAAATAAATCGATTTTGAACTATTTTTTCAATGAAATTTTCTGTTTATTATGGTTACCTGCATCACAGTACTGTTATCAGTGATTGCCATCATTCAGGGGTCATTGCGATTTTATTACTTTTAAAAAAGGTGAAGAAAAATACTTTTTCAACCAAAGTTACGGGAGGTAGAGTACTAGAGGCTATATTCCGTTCTTCAGATAGTTAGGATTAGATTTAGATTTTAGTCTCTAACTAGTCTCCTCCGTTGAAAAATTATGCTTTTTTTAACCAAAAAGACTAGTTAGAGGTTATAGGGCTACATTATTTAGTTTTCAAGAGGTTTTTTTCTAGATGTTATTTACCGTAGCCTTTAACTTGTCTCTTTGGTTGGAAAATTATGTTTGCTTTTTAAATAAAAAAACTAGTTAGAGGCCATAGTTTCTTTTGAAAAAAAAATTTTTTTAACTAAAAAGGTCAGTCAGAGGCTAATGATCTTTTTCAGAAGTAACTTTAAGGCGGTTTAAAATTGTAAACAATCTTTAAACACTTAATTACTCGTTTTTTTGTGTTTAAAATGAAGAAAAACATGAATATTTTAGAAACTATTAGGGTAACTCAATCACTTAAGGGAATTTTCATGTTGCTATCTTTCAAAATAAGCTTTTTATGGCAGTTTGAATTATATAAATGGAAAGTACCCTTTTGCTACCCTTCTAGTTTCTAAGACGCGATCAAGTTTCACTTAATGTTGCTTCTGAGTTTGTAAACCATCTTAATTGCGAGTTGTTTTGAGTGTTAGCGTCTTAACTAATCATTTTTGGTTAGAAAAAAGAACACTTTTTTCGTCTTATGTGAAATACTGTATGTCTACTAATTTTAATATTTATTTAATTAATGAAACAGACTCAAGTTCAAAATTAATTATGACTTTATTGAAAACAATATAAAGTGAAGAAGATATTTAAAGAGATAATCCATATTCTTGAAGCCAGGTTAGACCTTCTTCAGTTTTACCTGCAAAATGAAATAAAATTATTTTAATTATTATTTAATTAAGTTCCTTAATTAAAATGTTACCTTTTGGAATATATTCGCAGCCGATCCATCCATCGTAACCAAGTTCCTCCAACAGTTTGAAGACATAATCAAATCGGATCTCTCCGAAAGTGTTTGGTTCACCTCGAAATGGAACTTGAGCAATCTGAATGTTACCTAATTAAAAAATGTAAGAAACAAACAATTTTGTTAATTATTATTATTAAACATTTTCAGTATTATTTACATACCGACGTAAGGAAAATATGCCTTAAGGTTGTTTGTTAAATTTCCGGTTATGTGTTGCATATGAAACAAATCCTAAAATTTGAAATTTATCATCATCATTGGGTTCTCGGATTTTTATGAAATATCAAGCAAATGTTTCTCAATCTGTGGCCCAAGGGCCAATTGTGACGCAACAATACCGTTTGAGATAGCAACCAACAATTAATTTTTTTATGATCAAAAACACTGGTTAGAGACTAGAATTGTCCAGTTGACAACTGATAGTAACCAGATATATAGCCTCTAATCAGCCTTTCTGATTAGAAAAAGCCATAATTGCAGTTGCTCTAATGATGATGATGATGATGATGATGATGGTGGTAATTACTTTACAATTGGCATTTGAGCCACAAATTGAGAAACATTTGATTGATATTGCATCAAAATCAGAACTGTAATTATCATCATTTTTTTTAACATAATGATAACATTTTTTTCTATTAAAATAACTAACCAATTGAAGCTTGATATTGGGACTATTCACTTCCTTAATGTAATTGACAGCTGAAAACAAAAATAAGTCAAGATCAATTTTCGAGTGTTTTAATTGAATATTTTTTTTTTGGTTTTACTATAAAAACTAAGTTACCTTGTTCGTAATCGTTCAAAAAGTAACCGGGAACCGTAATGCTGTTGATTGGTTCGATCAAACCCAAGATTCCTTCCTAAAATTTAATTTCAAACAGTTTTTAAATAACAAGTAATTTTTAGATAGTGTCGACAAATTCTACAAATAAATCTTAATTAAAAATATATCTCCTTCCATTCTTAATTAATTGAGTTACTCTTATAATTTCTAAAACACTACGGAAGGTTTTAAGGTTTTAAACTCTGATTATTCTGTCTTTCAGGTGCAAAATGAAAAGAAACTTGAATGTGTTTTAGAAAACTAGACATACAGCTCAATCACATGAGTTAATTTCATGTTAATATATTTTTAAAATAAATTTTTTAAGTCAGTTTGAAAATGACAAAATTGAGCATTAAACACATTTGTTTTGCATTAAATTGAATAAAATAAAATAAAACAAAAATGTTTTTTTTTATAAAGCCAAAAAAAAAAAGAGACAGGAATTTAATTTTAAAAAAGCGAAATTGATAAGAACTTCAATAAAAAGTATGAACAAAAATGTCTGTTAAAAAAAAGTACAATTAATAATACATTGGCTAATTGTTGTGCCGCATATTTGAGATTATCTAGAAAAGTGAGCCTGGCCAACTGGTCACCAGCTGGACACTTTCCAGCCATAATATGGAGTCTATTGCAATCTAGACGTTTGCAATATTCGATTGAGGTCTTTAAAGTCTCTCGAAACAATTCCACTTTATTAGGCAAAGCTGCGTAACCCATTTCGCCGCAACTCAAATCACCTAAAAAGTAAATTCAAAACAAGAAAATTATTTTAATATTATTTTTTTAATTCAGAAAATAAAAATTAAAATTTTTTGTTGTTATCGATGAAGAACGATATATATATAATCGATAACAAACGATATGTGATATCCTGGGGAGACGATCGATACAGAATGATATCTCAGCTGAACATCGAAAACAGCTGACGTGATTGGCGTCTGGCGACTAGAAACTTGGATTACATCTTTATACTAATATGCGCTCAGTTAATGACGTCACAACAGAGAGTAGCCCGGAAAGTTTTTTTCACGAATAAAACTGAGGAATTTCAAGTTTTTAATTTCAATTTTTCAAATTTCGTATTTCAATTTTTATTTCAATTTCAATAAACATTTTAATTAAAATGATTTTTTTTCCATTAAATGCTGCTTAACAGAATGTTATGTGACGTCATACACTTGAGCCGTACGACTGACTGAGCGCTCAATAAACAACACAGAACGCACAGTGTTAATAAACCCATAGCAAATTCTAGTCGCCAGAGGCTAGTTTGATACGGTCGTAAATGTGCACAGATGAAACGAAGATATGAACATTGATCACTATTCTGATGTGGTCGTAATGGTGTAAAAATGGAACAGATATGATCGATGTCAATTTCAAGGTTAATGGAGGCACGTGCTTCTCTTTCGTTAATCATAGCCTCTCGAATACATTTAATAGGAGGCTATATATTAATTGACGGTGGTGCATTCGATAACGACTACCATGTTGTGGCTAGATAGCCTCAACACAACGAGCGGTCTATAATCACACGCCTATAGACGTCATGTTAGAATATTTAAAAAAACGTAACTTTGCGCCTGTGTTGATGCTATAATTCTATTAAAAGTTGGTTTTTTTTTAGTAGATTTACCTGGATGAGAATTAATGAGGACTTGCTTTATGCCGTTCGCGTTGCGTTTCGCGTCTACGACTTGGTCGATTGGTAGGTCGTAAAGAAAGGCGCATTCTACCCCTTTGAAACCGGCCTTTCGTGCTGCTTCGTAACGATGTAAAACATTGGAATGTTCTCTGAACATAAACGCTAAATTTGCAGCGAATTTAAGAGGCGCCATATTTCTTGTTGTGTTGTTAAAAATGCATGGATTGACCTTGATTAATACGTTATCTATTGTCTTACCAAATCTCATCGGTTCAAGAGTCAATTAGGGGCTGGATTGTATAGAGGGGGTTATTTTTGGGCGCCGATTTGAGTGTATGAGACTCATGGGGGCCATCAAAATGCGGTGTCCCCCCCCCCCCCCCCACCCCCCCCCTGTGGTGAAGTGCGACAGGCTGTGGCCCTTTCTATAACTATTCTGTCTTTCAGAAGAGAAAATTGAAAGTGTTTTATAAACTAGAAGGGAAGCTAGCTCACTGCTCAGTCACTTTCATGTTGATATCTTTAAAAACGAACTTTTTATAGACAAAAATTAAAAAAAATATCGTCTGCTAAGCGTCGTCTGCTTAAAGCATTGTTCATTTCAAACGCCCATAAAAAGCTTATTTTGAAATATATCTAACATGAAATTGATTGAAAGTGATTGAGTTACCCTTCTAGCACAGAATAAGGAGAACAAGAGAAGGGAAACTGAGCTTTTAACTTATGACAGAATTTTTCTGCGCATGTGCGGCGCTGCTGCACATTGAAATGTATTATTTTCCGGTGTACAGTAATACATTTCAAAATGGCGGCTAACAAGTAACCGGTTAAAAACGCCATTTTGAAATGTATTACTTTCACATAGGCAGTATTACCAAAGAGTATTACCATTCCACAGTGGTAGCTATCAAGTAACCGGTTAAAATAAGAGACGCTTTCAGTCAAAGGTCGTGAAATTCTGTCACAGCAACTTCAAAGGCGCCGCACGAGAGTTACCCTTTTGTTGTTCTCCTTATTTTGTGCTTCTAGTTTCTAAAACAGTTTCTTATTATTTATGTTTAGTGAGGGGCGATAGATGTCGCTGTGTGTAAATGAAGAGGATGAAAAAAGTCGTCTACTCGAAAGAAGCGAAAGTGACGTGGAAAACGACGAAGACGATTCAATGGAGGAGGAGAAGGAGGCGGACGGCGAAAAGAAGAGGCTGGTGGTGGTGGTGAAAAGGAGGAGGGAGTCAATTAAAGGTGTTTTTAATCGACCTCAATTTATCCGTTTTATTATTATTATTATCGTTCTCTTTTTGTTTTATCGAAATAGATATTTGACAAATATGACTGATAACAATGTAATTGAAATTGTTCTTTTTTTTAAAAAAAAAAACAAGAAATATTTCTATTGAGTTCCATATTTTCTTCTGTTTAGTTGTTTAAATATGAAGAAATCTAATTATGATTCTAATTTATTTGACAGAGTTTCAAAGTTGGATGGTAAGTTTTATTTAAATAGCGGGGGGGGGGGGGGGGGGGGGGAGGCGTGTTTTTCATTTTAGAAAAAGACGAACTTATAATAACAGTAATTATACTTTCAACTATTAAAAATGATTACTTAAACTAAAAACAAAAGTTGTTGGCGAAAGAAAATGAAAAAAAAAAGTTGGCAATTACAGAAATACATTTTGCAACATTTTCTTCTTCTTTCAATTTGAATCATTCAAGTCATTCGGTTTTTATTTCAAAGTTTATTTTTATTTTTTGTTTGTGTTTTCTTTTGTTGGAATGTTTTTTTAAAGGTTTTTTTTTTTGTGATCAGTTTTTATATTTTTCAGGTTTTTGATTAAGATGGTTTATGAACAGCTGATTTTCAAACTCTTGATTATTCTTGTCTTTTCAGGAGTTATATGAAGAGAAACTAGAAAGTTTTTTTTTTTTTTTTGAAACTAGAAGCGTAACTCAATCATTTTGCGGTGCTGACCATCTCTTGTCGGTTGGCGTACGGCAGAGTGACCGGCAAGCCGAGCCCTGAAATGGCCACCCGTGCTTATTTCTGGGTCTACGCAGTTCGAAACTGACCAGCTCCGTAATATGTTGAGAACGGGTAAAAAGATTTACCCCCCTCTTGGAGCATCAGTGACTTTGTCGCGATATCTTTCAAAATAAACGTTCTGTGGAAGCTTGAAAATGACCCAACTTGAAGCAGACGATATCATTTTTAAATTTTTCTCAATAGAAAGTTTATTTTGAAAGATAGCAAAACATGAAAATGTCCTGAAGTGATTGTGAAGTACCGTTCTAGTTTCTAAAACACTTTCTAGTTCCGGGTGGACTTTAGTACAGCTCCCACGTGAGGTTAGGTTTTCATAACGATTTTTCAGTTTTGTTTGAGCGCGTAACTTTGGTCCTGAAACGCAGAATAATTAAGATTACGAAAATCAGCTGTTCATAAACTATCTTAAGTGCACCTTCATGTCAATATGTTTCAAAATAAACTTTCTATATACAAAAAAAATATCATCTGGTTAAAATTAGGTCATTTTCAAACTCGCATAAAAAGCTTATTTTGAAGTATTTCTAACATGAAACTGATTGAAAGTGATTGAGCTGCTACCCTTCTAGTTTCTAAAACACTTTCTAGTTTCTCTAAATTTTCGACGGAAATAATCAAGAGTTCGAGAGGTTCACTGTTTCCTGTTCTTAATTAGTTTTGTTATTTTTAGTTGGAACAAACGATGGACTCTCAGCTGGAATTCCAAAATCCGTCATCGTTCGAAATTTATTCGGATTCTGGTTATTTTCTTTGAAACGTTTTCAAGTGAGAAATGATCGATTTCTAATAATTATGTTTTTTTTTTTTGTTGTTGAAAATTAAAACAGGATTCTTGGTCTTTGCAATAATTATGCGTACGTCATTATGCTGAGTGCTGCTCATGACATTCTAGACGAAGGTTCATCTACGAATGTACGGTTCTAGTCTTCGGAAGATTAAGCTCTCGTATTCTAAAAACGTTGCTTCAAATTAAAGCTACAATTAAAACAAGTTAACTTATTATAAATGTTTTTATTTTGTTTTAAGCTTTGCTCTGTCTTAAGTAAGATTTTAGAATATGGCCGTAAGCTTCTACTTTTAAGTTTTTACTTAAAGTTTTGTTTTTTCTTTTCTAGGGAACTTCTACGGATCCGTCGTTTCTTCCTGAGCGAGATTGTAATTCAATCTCGACTGGTGTTAGTCTTGTTTTTTTTAAAGCTCATCGGTTGTGATATATTTGTTAGAAACTAGAAGAGTAAGGAAACAACATAAAAGTCTTTAAAAATGAATGTTTTATGACAGTTTGAAAATGGCCTACTTAGTTAATTATTCGTATAATTTTCTTTTAAAATGGACTATTTTCAAGTTGTCGCATAATGTTAAAATGTTTTACGAACAGGTGATTTGATTGAAAGTGTGTTAGAAACTAGAAAGGTTAGCCGAATCACTTAAATCTTTTACAGTAAACATTTTGTAGGCAAAAACTAAAAAAAAGTATCATCTGTTTTAAAGATGGATGATTTTTCGTATTCAAATACAAAGCTTATTTTGAAAGATGTCGACATGAAAATACGCGATGTCACCATGAAGATAATTTTGAGCCACTTTTTTAGTTTTTAAAACATTTTAAAGTTTCTTGTAATTTCGCTTCTGAAAGACAGAATTAACACAGATTTCAGCGGTTTTAATTCTTTTTTTACTCTTCTAGTTTTTATAAATATGACTTTGTGATGAGGATTCTAACTCGTTTGAGGCCCATTATCAGTGATTTTTATATTTCTCTATTATGTTTCTCTAAGGCGATCCTTTTGGCTAACATTCTACCTTCTCTTGCAATCAAAATGGTCTCTCCTTTCGTCCTTTCGTACACTTAGTGTGTTAGATATTTATTTTATTTTGCGGCCACATGTGACTCTAGACTGAAATGAATTATTTTTCATTAAAAATAGTCTCCAGATTGGATTTGCGATCACGGCTGCGTTTCTCAGTTTTTTACTCGTCTCGTTCAGTGTCGCAAGTTGGATGACGTTCATTGGTGCAGATTCTTGATTGTTTTGACTTTCTTCGATTGCTTTATCGTCATCATCGTGGTCTTTTCTTACCTTAGGTGTCGCTTGTGCATCTCTTTGTAGCGGTCTCGGCGAAGTTACTTTGCTTCGTTATTCGACAGGATTTGACAAGTTCAGATAATCGAAATTTTATTAATCGTTTTCTTTAAATTTATCCATTGGTCGTTTGTTTTAGGAATGTTGTTTCTACGTGGTCATCTGGAACTGGTACGATTGTGACTTCAATCGAGAGTCGTAAAGGGATGATCGAAATAAATGGATCTTATTTTAATTTAGGTGCTTCTGGTGTGTTGGGTGCATTCAGTTATGCCACATTCACGACAGCCGGATTATCACCGCGAAAGACCTTACTCGTGATGCTCGTGTTTCCTTTCCTCATGGCGATTACGTACTTGCCTTTTGAACCATTTTCTTTATTCTCTCGTCTTGGATTCAAAATGGTATAATTGATCTTCTGATTTCGTTCCGATTTCCAGGTTTTGCTTCGTTTTGGTTCATCCAAAGAAACTTGACAAAATGAGAGACTTGAGTAACGTATCTTCCGGAGGTTGTGCAGAAGTTGGGGAACTTCCACCGAAGTTAACGCTCAAGCGAAAATTATTATTAATTAAGGTTGCCAAATCAATTGATTTTGCTTTTTTTCCCGTTTACTCTTTTTTTCTTCGTTACAAAGTGTTTGAAGTATAAACTGCTCTCGAACTGTGGTTAAACATTTTTTTCAGTCTGAAGATGGCCTAACTTAAGTAGAATATGTTTTTAGAGTTTTGTTTATCAATTTCTTCTGAAACCATCAATAACCATCTGAAACGCAAAATAACCAGAAATTCAGCTCGAAAATCAGCTTTTCATAAAACAACTTAAGTGATTTATCGACGAAAAACACTTCCAAATTTCTTATTAAATGCTGCTTTACTGAAACATAGAATAACCAAAGTTCGATTGACGACCGATTAAAAAAAATCTTAATTGTTTGAAATTTAGCCACTAATCAAGTACATGGTTCCGTTATCGCTAGTCTACTTGGCCGAGTATTTCATAAACCAGGGACTCGTACGTTTAACGCTTTTTTCGTGTTTTTACAGGAGGTTTCTTATGTTTTATGTATTTTTGTTCTTGTTGTTGCTTTTAATTACAGTTGGAGCTGGTCTTCATACGTCACACATTTCTTACTCATGCAGAACAGTATCGATGGTAACTGTTGTTAACTATTACTAATATTTGAAGAACTGTTACATCAGTTCTTTCATGTTTTTAGGTATCAGGTTGATTATCAAGTAGGTGTCTTCATTTCGAGGTCTTCCGTCAATCTAGTCCAAATTGATAAACTTTGGTTGCTACCCGTATTACAGGTCTCTATTTGTCTTTAAAATTATGGTGGAAACTGTTTAACACGATAAATTGGTTAATATGAAATGAATTTTCGGTTTCATCTCTCAGTATTGGTGTTTTCCAAATAGTTTCATTTGTTTAAGACGAAATTATTCGTTAATGCGTGGAAATTTTTAGGTCCCACAAATAAAAATGTGTGTAAAATCAGTTTTTTACACGAAAATATTCAAGTCTTTCTTTTAGGAGCAAAATTAACAGTTAATTAACATGAAAGACATATCCCGGTCCCTTCAATTCTTGTTAAACAGTTTCACTTTATGACAATTAAAAGTCATTAATTGCGTTACCCGATTACAGTTTGCAAACGTCGTCGTATTTCTCTTCGAAGCATATTATCTGTTTATTCCGAGCGTTTGGTTGATCTTTGCTTTCGTCTTGTTCGAGGGTCTTTTGGGTGGTGCTTCGTACGTCAACACCTTCTACAAGATAACTCAGGAGGTCGTAACATTAACTGATTTGCGTTTTTCTTTTTGTCAGGTTGCATTTTTATTTTTTTATTTTGTCGCTATTTAAAGGTGGATGAACCCGATAGAGAGTTTTCGATGGGAGCTGCATCTATGTCTGATTCGTTTGGAATCACGATAGCGGGCGCGATCTCCATTCCGGTGCATAATCTCTTGTGTAGCGTGCCGATTCCTAAGTGAAGTAAAAAATCTTTTTTCCCTTTATATTTTACGGATAATAATTAATATTCTGAGTCATAAATGTATATTTTATACGAGATTTTTATTCATATGTCCAACAGAATGCTTTAAAATAATTATGCTTTGAGTGCAATAAATATATTATTTGTACAAAAACAAAGGTTTACATAAAAGTTAAGGTAAATGTGTATGATACTCCAACATGTGCGCGTGCTGCAGAACGCTATTGACGCAATTTTAATTGAAATTTGATGTTTCCTAAAACATGGTCTCGATTTTAACAATGAACCTGGCTCGAAACTGTTCGAACAATAGATCTAATTGAAGTTGCAATCACTTTTTGAAACTTGTGGCCAAGTATTAGCATTTTTGGTTGCAATATTCAAAGGTTTTTTTTTTATTTCATACAATGTTGTGACAACCTGGTCTGGCTCCCTCATTCATTTGAAGGAGCAGATAAAATTCCTGATGGCTGTCTACCAGGGTGCATGTAGTAGGGAGGCAGTCACCATGTTGTGGTTAGTGAACCTCTCCATAGAGTTTTATTAGTGAGAGGTTACCACTGTCCCCTCCAGGTGTAGTTGCCTGGAGGTTTATAATGGCCAAGAGGTGTGCGTAGGCAGTCGGTAGTGGTTTGATCAAGTAGCAGCAACCTGCTGGAGGCCAGGTCGGCCTCTGTGTTTGTTCTTTTTATCTGTTTATTTTGTGTAACGGTTGTTCCTGCTGGTAAAGTTGGCCAGCAGATCTGAAAATATCTTTTTAAACGTGTTATTAAGTCTGTGTTGTTATACTGCTACCTACTGTGTTGTGTCAGTTACATGGGGTGTTTACCAGTGGGAGGGGGATTTCTGGGGTAAATCTACCGTGTTGGTCTGGTGAGCTAGTGCCGGTGTGTGGCTGACCCTGCTTGGCCCGCCATGTTCCTTGCATCGTCGTCGGCTTCTCAGCCATCGTTCGCAGCGTGGGAGACTCTGCGGTGGCCGGTGTCGGCCAACGGTTCTACGGAGGTGCTACAAATAGATTCTTGACCCTATTTGGAGTTGAGACCGGTAAGCTTTGAGGAAAATTTTGTGGACTCTGTTTGGGTCGTTACAATTGTGAAATATGCTAATTTGCTTGACCCATGTTAAAGGTCAAGAAAGTACATTTCGCTAACTACTTTTCGTTCTTCAAGAACATCTTCCAGCTTTAAAAAAAAACGTGTATTTTTTAACGTGTTGTTCAGGTATTGAGCTATTTTCATGATATTTCAAAATGCCGCTTGGTTGCTATAGCCGTTTGAACAACTTTGGAACTACCAAATTGACCAAGTCCACACAACACTGTACAACAATGCAACAACTGCAAACATTTGAAACTTGAATGTCTTGAAAGTCAATGAAAAAAGAAATGTTATGTAATTATTTCAATTTTGTCAGACTGTTTTGTACTTAGTTGTTCACAGAATGATGAGGAGAAAAAAATTGCTTCAGGAAATATTCTGAGGGAAGTTTTTTATATAAAAATTTGGATGTCCCTTGTGAGAAATAGGAAATAGAGAACAAATACAAAAGTTTATTTTCTTTACTTTTAGATCGGAGTCTGAATCTGAATCAAGTAAAAGACGAATAAAGTGAAAGAAAAGCACACTCGTTGTACAGAATTTAATCAAAGTTATTATTATCTTTACTTCTGTATATAACACATACAGGACATGAAAATAGTTCTATCATCCATGTAGGCCTCTATATATGTCGTAAAAAATTTAGCTGTTCAGAGATTCGCTCAGTTTAGCTCAAATTTTTAGAGGAAAGTTTTATCTCAACTTTTGTATAAGGACTGGCTTTAAAGATCTTTTTACCATTGTAAGGACCTAACTATAATTAGGAGGCAGTCATTGGCATAGGTAGGTTGCCTTACCCTACAGCCCTTGCTACATAGTGAGTTAGAACGTCACGATAGGTAGCAGAGCTGTAACGAGGGTACGGCGAGTGAGGCACCTGCGTCAGTCTCTTGGACGCAGAAATATACGGGTGTAAAAATAACTAGAATGATCATACTAAAGGGAGGTGCTTGGGTACAAAATTAGCTAGTTTTAGTAACAATTCTGTGTACACATTGTGCGCATGCGTGTACATGTGCATACGAATGTAACAATGAAAGAAAATTGGTTGTTTGATATATGAAAGCGTATTTTAAAGCAATTAAGGTCTATAGGGTTCCTTGAATCCCTTGTTATAAATGTTTTCCTTGCAAGACTGGATTTAAGTTGGAGTGTGGCAAATATAGGGCCAGTCTCCAAGGTCGCCGTACAAATCTGCAATTTCTTAGGACCCACACAACTTTAAATCCGATCCTGAAATTTGTTGTTCGGTATAATATCTGTTGCAAGTGGTGGCTTCAATCGATGAACGTTGAAAGTACAATAATAGCTAAAAAAAAGTTTCAAGTTTTTATTTTGTTCTTGAAAGTCAGTATAATCTGAGTTTGAGAAATTGAGGCGTTTACACTTTAAAACCACCAAGCTCTCAAACATAAATGAGGACATTCTATATGGTATTAAACTAGTTTTCAAAGTTTCCTGGAAAGCCAAAGAAGGAATTTAATTTCTATTGACATTTTTAAGAAAAAGAAAGGTTTTATTTGCACAATTCTGTGTTTTCAGTTAGCCAACTAATTTAACTTTCAAGAATTTTTATTGTTAAATTTATTGTTTATGAAAAATAAACACTGAAGGAAGTAGAAAACTATCAGTTAATGTGCATAACCACCAATTCGGTAGTAAATATACACGATTAAATGCATTTTAAATAATAATCAAGAAGCACAAGCGACATTAATAATATAATTACTGTATTTACAAAGTTACAAGTAATATACAAAGTCAATAATTATATTTATTGACTTTGCATTTGAGTCACTTCCTAAAATGTTATCATTGTGACTCGTTGCACACAGAGGCAACGTGTGTCAACATTTTGGCCTTCAAGTGGCTTCAACACATCGTTGAAACAAAGTGGCCACAAGTTGACGCATGTTGCAAGATGTTCTAAAAAATTAAAAGGGAAAATGGCAACAAGTTGCAACATGTGAGAACTGTCACTGGATGTTACTCCAGTGTGGACAGTTGCCGCTAGTGGCGTCTTGTTGACGGTTGACAGCTGTCTTTTGATTCCCTAAACTTTGTTGCCACTGAATAGACACTAATTTTGCGAAATATTGGTACAATTAATTGCTAATGAGCGCTTTGTGGCAGCAATATGTTTCTGTTGTGTGAACCACAATATTTAGTGGTTGTTGCTAGATGTTTCATCAGAGACAAACTGGGAGAAAAAAATAGCCCGGGGAAAAATTATTTGCCCGATCCTATGGAAATCTAACGATGCCCAAAACACCACCCACTTTAAATGCGAGCGTAGCGAGAATACATTTTTAAATTTACTTGATTTTGCCCGCAGTAAATGTTCTTGATTCTTTCCTTATTTTATGCTATTTTGCACAAATTTCAGTGAGCATAGCGAGCACAAACTTCTTAATAAATTTCTAGTAATTAGTTTTCAGGATTGATTTGGCCCATAAAAATGCCAACAAAGATATGGTATTTTACTTTATAAATACTAATATTATTTTTCCATCCATTTCTTTGTCCGAATATTAAACTTTTATCATGTTTCATAATAAAACTGGCGCTATTGTTGAAAAATGTCGCCCATCAAACTAGGTGGCCCATGGGTCAACATAAATATTGACACTTATTGCCTTCGTTTGAACAGAGCTTTAGATTTACTAATGTTCTATAATTATTGATTTTGCACATTGTCTAGCAAAATGCATTCACAATTAAATGAATGTAAACATGAGAAAGCAATTTGATCACATTGCCAAATTGGATAATCATGTGATTTGATTGTGTAACTACTAGAAGAGAAGTGCATCCTCGTGTAGATGGGCTCATTGTAATAACCACTCTATTTTTTGGCTTTCCCACAAATTAACACCTGCCGTCGTTAATTTGTTTGCCAGTGCATCAACATTGTATTATTAACAGCTATTACGTCATTGAATGAGAATCAGTTCCATTTGGAAAAAAATATTCATTTTCCTTGTGGCGCAGAAACCTCTTACCATTTGGCATTTGTCATTTTGCCACTTTCACCTGTAGTACCATAGTTGTAAACAGGGTAAGGCGAGTGAGACACCTGCCTCGGGCACAAAGCTCAGGGGCACATCAAATAAGGGCTACAAATATTTAGAATGACAATACTGGTGCCAGTTTTATTTTTGCATTGAGTGCAAAGCTCATAGGCGCAGCAATAAAGGCGCAAAATAATTAAAATGTCAAAACGGGGGAGAAATTAGCTAGTTATATAGCCCTGACCCCCTAAAAGTAGTTAACAAAACTTCATATTTAATATAATAGAACATTGATACATAATGATTATTGTTTATCAATATGAGCACTATATAAATAAAAATTTGATTTCTAAATTAGATGAATGCGTTTAGATTGACTGTAATTAGTAATTACTAATTAGTGTGGGTGTTAACGATGAGATTTATTGAAATACAATTTTATAAAAAGTCGCTTCAAGGTGTAGCTTTAAGTACATTATATAATTACATGGGGGGGAGGGAGGGGAAACCACAGAGCAAAAACGAACCACTAACTGCCTGAATCTTGTATTGTTTAAAATTCATACAAAAGAAACAACTGGACAGCATCTTTCTTCAGGGTTTCACTTTTAATTCTCAAAAAAAAAAAATACAAAAGAATATATAGAACAGAGTGTGACTTCGCAAAATCGAACAAAATAAATTATAGTGCAGATTGAGTAATATACTTTTTTTTGTATATAAATTCGTAAATTTAGTTAATTTTAAATTCTATTGAAATTTGTTGCAAACAGCCCATCTAAAATTATAGATCTATACATGCATTTCAGTGTTATCACCAAAGAGGAAAAATCAGCTATTCTACAAAGTCACTAGTAAATTTACATAATCACCAATTCAGAAGTAAATCTACACATTGACAGAGATTAAGATGGTTTATGAACAGCTGATTTTCTAATTCTGATTATTCTATCTTTCAGAAGAGCAAAATTAAGAGAAATTTTGAAAGTGTTTTAGAAACTAGAATCACATAACAATATTTTCATGTTTGATATCTTTAACCACCTTTCTAGTTTCTAAACCACCTTTCTAGTTTCTAAATCACATTTCAAGTTTCTCTTCATTTTGTATCTGAATGGCCCCGTTTACACTTTAAAACCACCTTAAATTTATGACCGCAGTAATTTCAATTCAATAATTGAATAAATTAACTTTAAAAGATTAATGGCCCGGACATTTTTTTTCGGTGAATTGCAGAAATTTGAACTTTTTACTGGAGTTCAACTCACGAAGTTTCCTCAAGTAAATGACACCAGATTGTTTGCATAAAAACCCCTTTCTTACATGAATAATATTCTCTTTGTGAGTATATAAAATAATTAAAAATGCCAAATCATTAAATGTTAGTTAAACATCTTTAGGCTATTTGCGTCACTTTCACAAGAAGTTGTGTTATTTAATGGCTGGGAAAGGGGGGGGTGGTGTTAAATGAAAATACAATTGTTATTGACTTCTGCTATTGCAATTGCATCTAATTATTATTGTTATTGTGGTGACTTTGAAGTGGGTGTGTGATTTTTCAAATTAAGTAGTAATAATTTAAGTTACCTATCTACAGTATGTTTTTACCCCTTTGCAAAACGTATATAAAGAGAGATGCATTAGGAAACTCACATGTGTGTCGGAGATTTTAAAGTGTTGTTTCTGATTGAAATCAATGAAAAATGATGATCAATTCGAATATTACTAGCGAAAAGACCGGACTGGAAATGCCAGTAGTGACAAGACCGGTCGAAATGGCATCTACGGCCCCTTCGATCTTAATGCCTGAATTAGCTTTGGTAAAAACAAAAATCCACTTGAAATCTTTGAAATTGAATTGGATTTTTATTTATTAAGGGTTTCGCGCCATCACACAACAATCAAATGTTGCGCAACAACTAATTTTCATTATTTTGTCGTTTACCATTCTAGTTTCTAAAACACTTTCTTTTCTCTCTCAATTTTAATGAAAATCAGCTGTTCAAAAACTATATGTTGAAGTTGTTTATGGTGGCGCAAAGCGGCAAAACACCAAATTTATAATAAGAATGTGCAACTTGAATTGTGTTTTAGGATGCGGCTCACAAAGTTGCGGTGAAGAAATTGAAGTTGAAAATCATCACATCATTAGTGTTGGGCATTTCTACTATTTTAGGAGCGGTGGTTATCATGTACATGTTTTATTATCGACCTGAACCAGTAGACAATACACAGGTGAGTTAATTAAATAATTATTAAATTAATTCAAACTGAAAATTTGTCTGAAATTTTAATGGTTATATTTATTTTGTTTCAACAAGTTTTTTCAAGTAATTCTTCGTGATAGTTCGCTGGCCGAAACTATTCGTTTAAACATCAAAGTCGATCCCAATGATCAGGTTCGGTTCGGTTCCGGATGCTAACTAAGAATTTTATAATAATAATTACTTTTAGTAATTTTCTTGTTTATAGATTGAATATATGAGTTCGCCTGTGGAAGGAGTTGAAGATGATTCCATCATTGGGATCAAAGACTTCAGACGGGTAAAATGGGATTGTTATCACTATTGTTGGGAATCTGGCAACTAGTTTTGAAATTGTTTAAAACTATACATTAATTAAGGCGTTTTATAAGTAATCATTTTTCCAAAATATGCAAATGAAAAAACATAAACGATTGGAATAAAACTCTTGGCTATTCTACTTTTTTCAAAAAAGCAACATTATATGAGAAAACAGTGGGCGCAACCGGGAATCCGGGTGGTCTGGGGCGGGTTGATTAAATTTTAAATAAGCATTTAAATCTCCGGAGGGAGAGAGGAGGAATTTGAAGGGCCAAGGGGGGATTTTTAAGTCCTTGTGGGAGGGGGCTTCAGCCCTCCTTCCCCGTGGTTGCACCACTGTGAGAAGAAATTGAAAATGTTTTAGAAACTAGAATTGTAAACTGAATCACTGAAGTTTATTTTTTATGTTGATGTTTTTAAAATGATTTTTATGTAAATTATAATGTATGTTTTTTTTTCTGGTTTGACTTTAAAAATTTGAAAAATAGTTGCAAAAACATTCCAAACACTGCAGACGATACTTAACAGATATAATATAAAACCTTCTAGTTTCTAAAACACTTTCTAGTTTCTCTTTATTTTGTTCTTCTGAAAGACTGAATAATCAGAGTACGAAAATTAGCTGTTCATAAACTAACTTAACATCTCATCTTATCTAGTTTCTTATAATTAAGTTCTAACTCTCATTTGTATTAGGGTATAATTGCTTACAAGGAAAAGGATGGAGACACTTGTTATATTGGTCAGGTGGCCGATAATTCAAGGTTTGTGGCTTATGGAAATGGTTCTATTCAGGTAAATATCCTAACCACACAATCTTTATCTTTATTGCAACTTTGCTAATTGTAATTAAATATTTGAATGGCTCATTTCAGGAAGCTGATGTTCTAGCCAACAAGACTTATGTCCTACTGAATACAACTATTCATCCGTTTGTGCTACAGTTGGCGGCGGGTTCCCACATTGTCGAATTTTGTGGAGACAATGAAGCAGTTTGGATGATTCCTTACGAGGATGCAATCGGATTCAATGGCCCGAGTAAGAACACTATATAAATCAGAGCCGTAACTAGCTAATTTACGCCCGAGGCAAGAATGAAGCTGGCGCCTCCTTAGTATTATTATTCTAGTTACTTTGCGCCCGAGGCAGGCGCCTCACTACTCTCCTTGCCCTAATTACGGCGCTGTTTACAATATTTTTTTTCCAATAATATCTCGATAATCTCGTATTTTTACTAATGTTGATCAATTTGTGTTTGTTGAAATAGATGAACGTCAAAAGCGATGTTGGAAATGTGGAGGTTGGGGCTGGGGTTACAATCGTCGTTACATTCGACGTTGTTGGTGGGATTGCAGTTGGTGGGGATGGCAGAAATTCTGTTCAAAACGGTGTTGGTATTAGAAGGAAAAAAAAAAACAATAATTGAAATCGATTTAAATACACTTCATTTTTTTTCTTATACATTGTCTGTACGAAGAGAATATTTTATTTTAAACTATAGAAAGTTTTTTTTTTTCAATAAAATGAATGCTATTATCTAGCAGCTAATTATTTGCTGCTGCTTGAATTGGTTATCATCTTTTTTGGACAATTTTCTAATATATTATTTTGAATAATAATGGTGATGGTGTTTGTTAGCTAACTTCGTTTAAATTTGTAGACTTATTACTTCAAATAAAATCAGGTTGAAATATTAAATATCATTACAGTGAAAATGCTAGATAATTTAAAAACTACTATTCTGTGACATTTACTCAAATTACAACCAACCAAACAAAAATATCTATTAATTAAATTAGTTTAAACTCGACTTGTGTTTGGTCTTTTTTCGCCAAACAAACTTTATTCTTATCTAAAGGTGTATATGATATTTTTTTCAGAATTTCTTTAAATCATTTTCAATTTTATTTTTGAATAACGAAAGCGTGACCGTTCTTCCATGTTAATTTGTATGCCTATAGACAAACATTTCTATCAATTAAAATAGGATGAACTCATTAATGCCAAGATTTTAATTTCTAGAATCACTTTATTAATTAGCTATGGTCTATAGCAGGGGTGGCCAGCTACACTAGCTTTGGAAGCCACATTTCAGGAAGGAATATTTGAAAGAACCATTTATTTGTCTTTGATAACAAAACAAACAATAAAAAACTGAAAAATCAGTTCAAAATTTTTAAAGTTTACCCACAGATCTTCCCCCCCCCCGCTCAGCCTGATTCAGTCTCTCGCAGATGCCCCCCCCCCTCGGAAGTCTGGAACCAAGTTCAGCACACATGATTCATTTGCATAAGAGCCGCGCTATGGCCATCCCTGGTCTATAGCTAGGTGCAGGGTTTTTTTTGTATAAAGATATCTTTTAATCCAAAAGATGCAAAATTTAATCATTTTAAAACTGCCATAAATATTTATGAGAAAAGATATCATTGAGCAATTTTTTCAGCTTCGTTTACGCTTCTAGTTTCTAATACATCTTGAAATTATAAGTTAATTCAAATTGGACTTTCGGTCGTTTTTCTGCATTGACCCTAATGAAATTGAACTAAACAGAAATTTCAATATCAGGTGGGATTTTCCAATATTTTAAAGAAATGGAAAAAAGAGTTATTTCTTTATAAATTTGTAGAAATTATGGAGATTGTTTTATTGAGTTTGATAAGCAATTTCTGTGTATTGTGTATAGTATTTTGTTCGAGAAGATATTACTTAGAAGACAGGAACTTGAAAACTGTGGCCACACATCCTGGAAGCTACTTAAAAATAACATTGATTATGTATTGTGCTTCTTGCTTTATTTTATTTTTTAGAAGTTGATTTTAGAACTTTGCGCGGAATACAAGTGCGGAAGTTAGATTTCAGCAGAGAATCAACTAGAAAGACTAAATCTAAGCACGCAAAAAGACACAACTTAAAAACAGTTAATTAGTTTAGTGGTTTTTGATTTTTTATATGAAGAACTTGGGGTCCTTTATTAGAGTTAAATAATATACTTAGATCCTTCATGGGATATTTCTAATTCTGGTGGATGTTCTACTTCATTATGCTACCGTTAGTTTTGTTTTTCATCACGATTTCTTCTGCATTGGACACGCATCCAAGTAGGAAAAATAATGACGACCAATCAATATAGAAATCTAATTGAGGCCCTTTTTCCGTAGGTGTCCTGCCATTACCGACAAATGTATCGAAAACGTATACGAATGTAAAGATAGACACTTCAAGGATAGGAAGTTGTGATGTTGGCAATTTTGATGTCCTTTGTGACAAGGAATGTTACTGTTTAAACAACACACCCTGTGCTCAGAATGGTACTTGTCTTAATGGTTTATGCAAACATGGATATGGTGGACCAACATGCTCTGGTAACAAAAATGTATTTATTATTACGAAATTTCATCAAATTAACACGAATTTTGTTTTTGCTAGAATGTGATGTGGGATTTTTCGGAACCAATTGTTCCGAAGTGTGTCATTGTTTGAACGGTTCTTCTGCGTGTAACTCAAAAACTGGTGATTGTGTGGGTGGTTGTGACCTTGGATACAGTGGTCCAACTTGTCAGAAAATCATAGGTGCTTTTTTAATGTTTAATTATACCTTGCATGATAAAAAGAAATGTATACACACTTTGATTGCTAAAAACTGGCATGTTTGTTTTCTTAAATTTAATTTAATAATTTTATAATTAAGAGTAAATGTTACAAAAATGATTCGATATAAAAGCATTGCATTTTTTTTGTTTGTTTAAATGGTGCGTAATTTCAAAGTGTTCAGAATGTCCTCTATTGTCATCAAGGCATTGCTGACATCGGTAAGAAATTCATCTGTGCGACAATTCTCTTGGATTTCTTGCAAATTATACAATTACGAGCGTATAGCAAGAAGTCAAAGGAATTGTCGCAGAAGTAAAAGAGGTACGTTAGTTCTAATTGATGTTTGCCGAGATTGAAGGACATGTTTTATATCTAATCTTTATTGTAATATTTACTCGTAATTATAAAATTATTAAATTAAATCTAGGAAAATAAAAGTGTGTATACATATTTGTGACACTTTGTATTATTGCAGGTGTCAAAAAAGTGAACAGTGTTAGTTTGCAAATGTAATTTAACACGTAAACGTGTAAATGAACATATTTTGACAATGCATTTCTTTGCTGCTTTTGGACTAAATGGTTCCTCTGTCACAGGCCCTCTGGGCTGCTTGCAGAGTAATTATTAAAATTAAAATAAAAAAAAAACACTTGACAGGTTTTTGAAACTGAGCGTTCAAAACTGTTTATGGTAGTTAAAATTTGATTTCATTATTACATCAACATTTTTTTAGGATTTCCTGTAATTAAGGGCATTAAGAAACCATTGGATGTGAACACGGGTCAGATGGTCGTGTTCTCTTGCATTGCATTTGGTATCCCACAGCCAATTATAAATATCACATCCTCAAGGTGCTGATCATATGCCTTCAACTAGCTGAATCTATATTATTGTATAAATTGCAAGATTGTTTTGATTTTGTTTTCAAGTGGCTTAAATATTGTGCAAGAGGATGTACACAAAACAGAAGAAAATGTTTACGAGCGTGAATGTGTTTTTGGTCCGACCATCGTGGCTGGAGAGGAATATTTTCACTGCAGTGTTGAAAATATCTTTGGGATGGATAATGACACGTTCACAGTAAATATTATTGGTGGGTACAAAGTGTATGGCTTATTATTGGCAATAATTAAGGAGTTTTTAAAATGTAAACGTCCTTCAAACTCTAATTATTTTGTCTTTCTAGGAGAGCAAAATTAAGAAAAACTTGAAAGTGTTTTAGAAACTAGAAAGATAGCTCAATCACTTCATGGTATTTTCATATTGGTATTTTTCAAAATAATTTTTTGTAGATATAAATTCAAAAATATCGTCTGTTTAGAGTTGGGTCATTTTCAAACTTACATAAAAAGTTTATTTTGAAAGATATCAAACATGAAATTACGGTTAACTTATTGAGCTACCCTTCTAGTTTCTAATACACACTTTCAAGTTACCCTTCATTTTTCAATGCACCTGATGAATAATCAGAGTTCGGAGAGCATTTACATTTTAAAACAGCTTTACATTACTTTTTTTTGGCAGATCCTCCTGTGTTGGACCATTTACCCATTGTCGTCGACGAACAACCTGAAAGCATTTCTCTAATATGGGATCCTTGGGAACATAATATTGATTTGGGAGGAGATTCCACTGATGTTGTCGATTATCTGGTTAGTTCATTTTTTTAAAAAATCCAAATGACTAAATTTACTTAATGGTGTTATTTTAGGTTGAATACAAAGAAACCGGAGATGGAACCTGGTTGAGTAGTGGCGATTGGCAGCAGAATGTCAGTCATTCGATCATAGGTCTTTTACCAGACACCGTTTACGATTTGACGGTTCGATGTCGTCGTCATGGCGAAGGCGGCGAAGGAGGACCAGGTCCCATATTGCAAGGAGCCACAAAATGTGGATTACCAAATGACGACGGCATTCCACAAAATTTAACAATTGTCAAAATAACTTCAATTTCTGTTCTATTATCGTGGAAGGTTAATATTTGTTGAATTTAGATTTTGGTCGAATATTTATTTTCATATTTATTCCATAATGTCAGGCGCCTTCTCATACCAATTTGAAATGTACGTTGGTGAAATATATTCTCCAGTATGTCAATCTCAAAGTGGTGAAATCTGAAAAGATTGAAATAGACTCGATTGACGTTAATTATACATTGACAAACCTGACACCAAATACGGAATATGAAATTTCTTTGACTGCAGTCACCAGTGGCCCAAGTGCACTTAAAGATGCTATCATCAAGTTTACAACTGACAAAACAATTGGTAAAATGCGTTTTCCTTAAGGTGGGTTTTAAAGTGCAAACGGGGCCTCTCGAACTCTTGATCATTGTCTTTCAGGTGCCAAAGGAAGAGAAACTTGAATGTGTTTTAGAAGGCTAGAAGGCTAGCTCAAAAACTTAAGGATATTTTCATATTGATATCAGCTGTTCTGAAATCATTTTAAAAGAGATCGTTTTGATTTTTGCATTTTCTGTTATTGTTTTTGTGTATCATAGTTGTTAATTGATTTTGGTATTTAATTAATTATGCTTTTGCATAAACGTTTCATCATATTACAAACATTTCTCAATGTTCTTTGTTTATGTTTTAGGTGGTGGCACATTTTATAAGCAACGAGATAACGCAAAGACCATTGATGTGTTTTGGGACGATCCGAGTTTGTCACATGGAAAAAATTACAGTGTCACTGCGAAACTTGAAAAGGCTGGAAATTGTGATTTCGTTAATCCTGGCAACGATTTTGCACCGATTCATTTAGTAGTGACTAATAAAACAACGGTTGGTTATTGTTAGTCTATTTTTAAGAGAAATATTAAAGGGGTTTATTGTTATTTTTCTGTTTCCAGGCGAACTTTGATCAATTGTTACCATTTTCAAGATATTTCATTGTGATTGAAGCTCAAACAACTACGAGTCAAAAAGAAATTTCTTACATCACAGTTGAGACACCGATGGCTGGTTAGTTATCAATTTAAAAAAATGCGATAATAAATTAATTTACAATTGGATTGTTTTAAAAGAACCGTTCGTGGCACCTAATTTGACCGTGACGGACTTTGGTCTGACTTTTTTGACTGTTCAGTGGCAGCCGATTCCTTGTCATCAAATTAATAGCAACAGTTCTGTCTCTTATGTTTATTCCGTTTATTATTTGCATCCGATCGAATCCACTCGAAAGAGGCGAAGTGACAGGAATAGTCTAGTTGAAACAAAAAACATTTCAGGTGAATGCGAAACAACATCTTAAAAAAATGACATTTTCTAACTTTTTAATGCTATTTTAATTTGCAGAAAATGGTTTCACGGTTAGTGGTCTTTCGCCGTATTCTTTGTACAAAATTGCGGTGAGAGGAGTGACGGAAGTGGGTGAAGGGCCAGAGGCAAGCCTTCAGCATGTTACCGTTGACAAAAGTGAGTTGCAGATTACTTGATATTTTTCACAGATTGGACCTCACATCTATGGTATTTGAATTTGAATAATTCCTCTGCAAGCAGCCTAAACGGCTGGCATGGCCGGCATGGATTGTAAAAATAATCTAATAACAAATGCCATAAAAATGTCCACTGAAATTAATGTAGAATTAAGTTGCTAAGCAGCAATTGAATATAACAGAAAGAGTCATAACATTGTGACACTCATATCTTATGATGTCACTGCTTGTATGCTATTATTTTATGACCATAATATTATGTTGTACACTAGTCAATGACAGTCGTATGACAATATTTATCATATAATAATATTTTGTCACTTGCTTTTGTGACTGTTACAAGCGTATGAGTTAGATATGGCAATTTACTGTCATATGGGCGTATTATTTTTTTATAATAGTGCCGCTGGTTTATAAAACTTACAACTCTTAGAGCCTTGGCACACGGGCCACTTTTGAATGGTCGAGTTCAACTGCAAAATGTTGTCACAGGTGGGTAAACTTTGGTTGACGTTGTATTGCAATGGAAGGACCTCGCCAACCTTCGCACACTAACCACATCACGCCGACTTCATTTTGCAATCGAACTCGACCAATAAAAAGTGGTCGATGTGCCAAAGCTCTAAAATTCTCCTAAAATTAAAATCCTTCCATTCACAGTATCCTCGGGAAGTAAGTTCCAGTCTATAAGCTGAAATTTGTAAATTTCTTTAATTATTTTGAAATAGTTCCAGAATCACCAACTATTTTAACCACAATACACATTAATTCATCTACTGTTACTGTCCAGTGGCGACCACCAAATTCCAGACACATTATTATTGAGAAATATAAGGTTTGATTTGAAACATTTTTTTTATTTCTTAAGCTGTTGTAACATTAACTGCTGATTTTCTAATTTTGGTTATTCTGTGTTACAGTAGAGAAACACTAAGGAGAAATTGAAAGTGTGTTAGAAACTAGAACGGGCAACCAATCACTTAATAGTTATTTTCAAGTTGATATTTTTCAAATAGTCAATATAGTCTGCTTAAAGTTTCAAACTAACATAAAAAAGCTTATTTTGAAAGATATCAACATGTATGAAAATAACCTTCAGTGATTGAGTTTCAAGTTTTTATTAATTTTTTTTCTGAAAGACAGAATAACCAGAGTTCATCTGGCGTCATTTACATGCTAAAACTAGCTTAAGGTGGCTGAATAGATATTTATTATGCTTTTGTTCTCCCGGACAGCGCTACTGCATGTAGTGGCTCACGCTATGGTCTATAGACATTTTTTTTGTAAAATAGGGCGCACATAATTCCAATTGTTATAAAAACTAGAATGGTAAAATATTATGCTAAAAACATTTGCATGGCAATATCTTAGAAAATAAACGATTTATAGTTCAGTTTGAAAATGACCTGTTTTTAGGTTTCCCCCTTTTTCAAACTGTCATACAAGGCTTATTTATATTTTAAATATATCAACATGACAAAAAACTTTTAGCATTATCACCAACTATTCTAGTTTCTAAAACACTTTGAATTTTTTGTAATGTTTCTCTTGAAAAACGTTCGCAAAACCACGGCTTGAGAGACGAGACATCATATAGAACATAATAGTCATGTAGGCGTTCCATCCGGGGGAATGAAAACAAAATAAATGGGGATCTGTTCAGTCACCTTACAAATTTAATTGACTTAATAATGTTATTTTAGATACAATATGCCATTTTTGAAACGAACACGAGTTCTGAGCCTTTATGGTTGCTTGATGATGACAATCAAACTATAGAAACTGTGAATAATTACACGACAAAAGTGAATTTATTCAATTTAAAAGTGGGTTTCACTTATTATGTCCGAGTTGCAGCAAAGTCCGAGTATGGATATGGTCGTTGGGACAACAAATCATTTGTAATGGAGGATGACTCCAGTAAGAACTAAATTTGTTGCTTCTAAGTAAGCATATTGTAAACTAATTTGAGGTTTTTTTCTACTGTGATGCCGTAGGTGTCCGTCGAGTTTTGACGTTTTTAAGTCCGCAACCACCGTCACCTATTATTGTACCAGACACCACCATTGGTTCGAACATGGTCAAGATAAAGATTTTTCCTATAGACGATTTTGAATTACATCCAGAACTGTCGTAAGTTTTTTAACCTAATTTTTCTATTGTCTTTGTTGATTATTTATTTTGGCACAATTTAATTAAAATTAATTTTAAACACCATAAAAATCAAGTGTTTTAAATCACATTTCATGAAAGGAATTTATTCTAATAAGGTGCTTTGCAGGTGAATAAACTTATTATAAACATATTTAAGATTTTGTAATGAATGGATTTTCAGTTAACAATAAAAGTTCATTTTTATGAAATTTTAAATAATTTATGGAAAAAAAAATCTGATTTAAGGTGATTTTAAAGTGTGAACACCACTCGAACTCTCATCATTCTGTCTTTTAGGCGCAAAATGAAGAGAGACTTGAATGTGTTTTAGAAACTAGAATGGTAGCTCAATCACTTAAGGGTATTTTCATGTTGATATCTTTCAAAATAAGCTTTTTATGTCACTTTGAAAATGCCTAACTGAAATGTAGACGACACTTAGCAAACAATATTTTTGAAATTTTTGTCTATAAAAAGTTTATCTTAAAAGATAAAAAAATATGAAAATAGCCTTAAGTGACTAAGCTACCCTTCTAGTTTCTAAAAGACTTTCTAGTAATTCTCTTCATTTTGCTCTCCTGAAAGACAGAATAAGATAAAATTAGTTTTTAGTTTAAATATAGTCGTCAATTGAATAAAATCATAAATAAAATTATTCACAAAAATTATAAAACTTGTTAATTATTGTTAGTCGTTTTTTTTCTCTAATAATTTTCAGGTACTATGACATAGTTGTATCTTTAGATGAGAGAAATGATGACTTGAATGGTTCACTATGTGAAGAATACGAGTCGGTGTCGGAAAAAGGGTCACGGTGTTGGACAGCGGCTCGTATTAAGGCCTTTGTAATCAATGAAGATCCACTAAATGGTTACAACTTTGTCGTTGGTGACGAACGTTTTTATGGGGATTTTTTCAACGGACGTTTGTTGGCGAATGAAAATTATTTCATAATGATCCGCACGGTGGACAAGGCAAAGTTACAAGCAAGTTATTAAAATTAATTTCAATTATAGTCTTCTAATTATTTTTGTTTCTTAAGATAATTAATTTAGGAACAGATGATTTTCGAAGACTCATTTATTCTGTCTTTCAGAAGAGCAAAATTAAGAGAAACTAGAAAGTGTTTTAGAAACTAGAAGGGTAGGAGCTCAATCAATTAAGGACATTTTCATGTTGTTATCTTTTAAAATAAACTTCTTATAAAAATCTCATAAAAAAATATTGTCTGCATAAAGTTGAGTTATTTTCAAACTGACAAACATATTCAAGTTTATCTTCATTTTGTACCTGAAAGACAGAATAATATAATTAGAGTTCAAAACCACCTTAATTTAAATTTAACTAAGTCTGTTGTTTTTTGCAGAGTTACTCGTTGCTGTCTCGAATGGCTTTTAAATCTGCTGATGGTATACGAATTTTCACAAATGTGGCGCGTAAAATGATTGAAAATGTTCGATTGTTTTTTTTTGTTTGTTATGCAGATTTCTCCAAAAATGATTTATTGGGAGATTCAGCAAGAGTTTGCTTTATTTGGAATCTTCATTGTTACTTATTTTTCGCACTTGTTATCTTTCTTGTAATTCTCATCTGGATTTGCATCGCTTGTTTCTTCATCTGTCAAAACAAGTAATTGTATTAACAATTATTGAGTTATTTTTAATTGTTCTAATGAGCTAATGTTACAAATTTAAATACAGAAATAGAAAGAAAGCTAAATTTCGTCTTGAAACGCCAGCCAATATTTCCGGAGTTTCTGTAACCCATAGGTCACATTTTGATGTGTTTAGTACGGAAATGACTCCTTTAAATCGCAACGAATCAGCTGGTAAATGTTTTTATTTTTTAAAAAAAAAGGTTATATGAACAGCTGATTTTCCTCGAACTCTGGTTATTGTGATTTTAGGAGTATGACTAAAGAGAAATTGAAAAGAGTGTTAGAAACTAGAACAAGTAGCTGATTGACATAATATTTTCACGTAGGTATCTTAATCTTATAGACAAAAATTAAAAAAAAATTCTCTACTCAAAGTTGGAATATTTTAAAACTTGCATAAAAAGCTTATTTCAAAAGATATCAACTTTAAAAGACAATTAAGTGATTGAGTTACCGTTTTAGTTTCTAAAACGGTTTCAATTTCGCTCTTGAAAGAAGCAATAATCAGAGTTTGAGGTGCGTTTACACTTCAAAACTAGTTAATTTAAATTTTAAAAATCTGTCTTTTTGGTCCAATGTTTCATTTTTTTGTAAAAACTGTCGAAAAATGAAAAAATATGAAATTTTGGAACTATAAAAATTTACAAAAAATTTAATTATTGATAGCAATTGTTATTAACTAGACTTTGCAGTTAGTTTTAAATGACTACTGTTGATAATGATCACACGAAAAAAAATTTTATATTGCAGAAATTCGAAAGATTTTCTATATATATATATAATTTACATGCATAATTTAACATTCTTACTATTCTACTTTTTAACGTGAATCACCAAAATGTATTTATTTTAATATAATTCGTACAGCAAGAATGGAGACGTTTAAGAAGTCGAATTTCTTCGGACCGATTAAGGTTAAAGATCTTGCCGAATACATTAATTTACGTTCGACTCATCCTTCAAATAATTTTGAAGAGGAATTCAAAGTAAAGAGAAATTTCACTTCATTTACATAATGTAAATTTCAAATCAAAATATAGATCTATACACAATAAGCATTTTTATTTTTTAGCATGTCGTGAGAGGACAAAGTTTCTCTTGGAATGAAGCAAAAAGACCTGAAAATATAAAGAAAAATCGTTATGGAAATATTTTACCATGTAAGGATTTTACATTTTTCAAAAATAAATATAATGCATAATTGGGCCTTCATATACAGTGGAAACCGTTTAACACGAAATGGAAGGGACCTTAATAATTTTTTTTTCATGTTAAGATGGTTTATGAACAGCTGATTTTCAAACTCTTCTGTTTATTCAGATTTTCAGATGAGCAAAATTAAGAAAAACTAGAAAGTGATTTAGAAACTAGAATGCTAGCTCAGTTCGTTAAGGATATGTTCATGCTTTGATGTCGTTCAAAATAAACTTTTTAGACAAAAATTTAAAAAAATATATTGTCTGCTTAAAGTTGGATCATTTTCAAACTGACATAAAAAGCTTATTTAAAAAAAAATATCCGTATGAGATTAACCTTGAGTTTTACACATGAAATGTGTAATAGTCCCTAGTCTTTTACACTTTAAAACCACCTTAATCAATATTTTCTAGTTAACCATTTTGTCTTAAACAGATTTCAATATATTGAAAATTCCATCCTAAAGGACCGGTTTCCACTGTATTATTAATAAGTGATTCACATGCTTACACATTTTTTAATTTATAATTTTCATTAGATGATCAGACAAGGGTGATATTGAGTTCTTTACCTGGAATTGCTAATTCTAATTACATAAACGCCAGTTATGTTGATGTAAATTTAATTTTCAATACATAATTTATATAATTAGGTACTAATTAATTAATTGGATGTTGATTATTTCAGGGTTATCAAAAGCCCAAAGCCTACATTGTAGCGCAAGGTTGTAATATTTTAATAATTATTTTAATGTTTTTATTATTATTATTTTTATTATTATTATTATTGTTCTTTAGGTCCAAAAGAAAACACTTTTCATGATTTCTGGAGGATGGTTTGGCAAGAAAAAGTTACGACAATTGTCATGTTGACGGCATTAGTCGAAAATAAAAAGGTGCGAGACATTTTGTAATAAGCAGGGCTGGGAAATTTGAGATTCAAAATATGCAAAAATCGGGATACAATACAAATAAGAAGATTAGCAGTTTTAAAATTAAATAACAATTATTTTTTCAATGTTTTCTTCCAGCAAACTTGACTGTATTGCCTCACATACATGACACTTTTGTATATTTTATAAATTGTATTATATCTATAAATTTTTCTTACACATTATGTTACTTATAGTTGGAAAGTATAAATTTGGGTAATCAAACATCTAGATGCAGTGAAAGAAATTCCAGAATTTTAAAAACTAACTGAAAAATAGTCATAAAAACTGTAAAATCAGAATCAAGCCGTCGTTTTTGGAAATTCTGGAATAAAATCATTTTTTTGGGTCAACTTAATTATATACAAATACACTTTAATTCTCGCCATTCTGAAACTTAGGCTGTTTCGGGAAAGTTACATAACTTCCCATTTCTGATGGATTATTATCAATCGAGTTCAGTAATTGTATTTTTTTTTAAAATACCATTTTCATAAAAATAGAAAAAGTGTGATCAATATTGGCCGAACCAGTCTCGTCTTTTTGGTGACATTTTGGTCAGTTTGACTACAACAGAACACTTGGCCGACATTGTCATACGGCGTTTTGAGCTTAAGATTGTTGGTGTGAGTCTCTATTACAACTGTAATAATTGTAGTAATAACTGTAGTAATTGAAAAATGCATGACTTATTTTTTATGATTGTCATTTTTTTTTTTTCGTTTACAGACATCCGAGATGAGATTCGTAACTCACTATCATTACGCCGATTGGCCGGATCTTTCTGTTCCAACTAGTGTCATTTCTGTGTTGAGCTTGCGTCAAAGAATGTGTGAAAAACTCCCAACCAATGCGGGACCTATTACAGTTCACTGCAGGTATCATACCTAATATGCAAAGAAAATGTTTGCATATCGAGACTCATTCAAAATTAGAAAAAAAGAACTTTGAGGGTTGGTTTACACTTCCAAACCATCTTCACGAAAAACTGTTTCATTTCTAAGTATTAAATTAATCATGGTCGTCGTTATATAGTTTTTTTTTTATTAATCTGTTTTACATTTACGTTTCTAGTTTAAAATGAATCTTGAAATTTCTATAATATCTAAAGACAATTTTCCAAAAATACAAATTTCGTTTTCTTTTGTCATTTTAAGTGGTGGTGCCGGTCGTTCTGGAACATTTGTTGCGATTGATGCGCTTTTGAAACAAGCTTACGAAGAGGATCAAATCCACGTCCTCAACTACGTCAATAAAATACGTTCTCAACGGACCAGCCTAGTTCAAAGCATAGTAAGTGCCGTTCTTCTTCTTAGATCTTCTTCTATCCAGTGGCATATACCAATGGGGATCCGTTTGCTTCCGGCGCCGCCAGTCTCCAATCCGCCGCCAAGCCGCCAGTCTTCAAATTTATTTTTAATTTTTAAAACTTTTATTTCTAAGTTTTTCGATTAATAAGTAATGATTTTATATTAATTAGTAAGACAACCAGATAAAAGACTTTTTCAGTTGAAAAAATAACTTTTTTTGGGATTGGCGTTCCAGTAGGTGTTAGTTTGATGTATGGGCGCCCGCAGATACTGGGAAGGCGGGGGGGGGGGGGGGGGGCAAAAGCCAAATTTCACATTTTAATATGTAGTTTTTAGAATTTAAAAGAAAAAGTATTTGCGCTACAATTATATTTTTTACTCGCTTCGCTCGCTGAAATCATAAGAATAAATTTGTTTTAACAGTTTTGTCGATCGCTACCCTCGCAGAATACGGATCATTTTTGGCGAACTCAAGACTTTTGCTCCCGACACCAAAAACCTAGCTGCGCTCCTGCTTTGATCCTTCATTGATGCTAACTGTATTCAAATTTCTGTGTAGGATCAATACAAGTTTGTTTACGAAGCTGTACTTGAACAGTTGCAAAGTGGAAACACCAAAGTTATTTGCAATCGTTTTCCGACTTACTTTCGAAACATTTGCAAAAACTCTGACATCGAGCCTTCCGATATGGTCGAACAATTTGAGGTGATTTTCTTTTATCGAGTTTTATTATTTGCAAACATTTTCAATTATTCCCTTGCCTTTAAGACACTGAACAATTTGACTCGTCGCCGAAGTTGTTTTCCATCACCTAAAGCTCTAACGGCTGAAAACGCTTGCAAGAACCGAGATCCAAATATTATACCTCGTAATGCCTCATTTGGGTTTATTATTTTTCCACATTCTAATCTCTTTGATTTTATTCCATTCATAATTAGTGGAACATAGCAGGGTCAAATTTGAAACGGATTTTGGACCCAGCGATGCATATATCAACGCCATCTTATGTGATGTTGGTATTTTTCCCTTTTTAACACTGTATTTACTCTTGGGACAAGTTACTTTTCAAATTAATTAATTACAATTATGAATTACACCAAGGAAAACGTAATTAATTACAATGACAATTACTAATTTTTTTAAATTTTAGTAGTCATGTTTGTAATTAATTAGTTTTTAATTTCAGTTATTCATGTTTAACTGAATTACATTTCAATTAGAACATTAGAAAGTGATCCTTAAAATGTGTTACTGACATTATTTCCAGGGTTTGAAAGAGAAAGGCGAATTTCTGGTGACTCAGATGCCTTTGGATAACACAATCGAAGACTTCTTACATATGATCTACCAATTTAAATCGTCCGTCATTGTAATGTTGAACGACTGCGAATTTATTGACGAAAACATCGTATGTAACATTTGCACGTTTTGTCATTGATTATTGATTTTTATTTATTTTATTAAAAAATTCGCAATTCTTGATTTTCATTAAAAAAAAAGGTTCCCGGTCAGTATTGGCCAAACGATGGTTGTACGCAATATGGACCGTTTATCGTTGAAGTGGTCACGTTCGAAGAGAAGGGAATGGTGAACATCAGAACGATGAGACTTTCTCACCTTGATAAGGTCTTTTATTCTAGTAATTTAGGTTTCGTTTCGTTTATTTTTGAAGCAATTTTAAAAGAATTAAAAGATATATTTAATAATTTAAAAGATAAATTAATATGGTTTTATGAACAGCTGATTTTTGATCTCTTGATTATTCTGTCTTTCAGAAAAGCAAAATGAAGAGAAACTTGAATGTGTTTTAGAAACTAGATGGGCAGTTCATAACTTAAGGGTATTTTCCTGTTGATATGTTTCAAATGAAAATGACACAACTTAATTTCACAGACTACATTTTTTAAATTTTTGTCTATAAAAAGTTTATTTTGAAAGATATCAACCCTTCTAGCTTTTAAAACACATTCAAGTGTCTCTTAATTTTGCGCCTGAGAAAACAGATCGAATTAACAGAATTTGAAAATCAACTTTTCATAAAACTATCTTAATATAATTTGTGATCTGTTTGACTTTTAAAATTTAAATTCTTGTTTGTTTTAGAGTGATTTCCTGCACCACAGTTTGATTCAGTTGCAGTTTCTCGATTGGACACCCGGTGAAATGGTTCCTTCTTCTAGTTGTTCACTTGTTGCTTTGCTCAATATGACTGGTGTTTTGCAGCGAAAATACGGAGGACCAATAACCGTCCACTGCAAGTATGCCCTAAGATCATGTGTACGGTTCTTTTTATATGAATTCATATTTCATAACTGAGAGTACGATAATCTTTTTTTTATAAAAGTGACGGTGCGTCCAGAAGTGGAATGTTTTGTACGGCACACGTCATCAAGGAGCAAGTTGAGATGGGCGAAGTGGACGTTTTTCAGGCTGTCAAAAGATTACGTCAACATAGCCCACACTTTATAACATCCACAGTAAGTACGCTACTGAATAATAATTAATGTATAATCCTAGAATATGGGACCGTGGCCAATTTGGCTATACCAGAGGTTGTTGAATGCAATTTTTTTCGTACAAATACCAAAAACGTACGAAAAAACGTGTGCAAATGTTAAAAGTTTACATGGAGGTATATGGCATTTTAAAACCTTAGTATTTCAACCTATTTTAACATGTGTGGGGCTCATGCCCCATACGCCCCTTCAAAAGGCCTCTACACAAGGGTCATGAATATACAGTATAAGAAACACTTGCCAATTCATTACACATGCAGAGATGATGGACGTGTTTGAATTTGGTGTTTTTCTGTATAACAATCGTGTTTTTCTGTGAAGTTTGTAAATTATTTCTTTTTATATTAATTTATAGAGAAATATGTACTGAATAAGGTTTCTTGCAAAGTGATCGTGTGGGTGGGGGAGGGCGTAGCCCTCTATTCCATTGAAAATAATATTTATTGAACAAGTTATACAGTATATAATTATTATTGTCATTTATGCACACAAATATAATTACGCTCACATAAACAGTACGTTAGGGTATTTTTTTATAAAAATGATTTGGTGGCTGCACCTCATATTCTAGGATTAAGGTGGCTGTTTTTCTCCTCCTCGTATGGCGCCACTGCAGTACCTATTTCATTATGTTATATTGGAGGTCTCTTCCCTCAAATGCGGTTTTAAGAAAAAATTATATTTTTTAAGCGAACGTTTTTCAGGGGAAACATTACAAAAAATAAGTGTTTTTAGAAACTAGAACATTTTTTGTGAAATGTCAACAGGTCGTTTTCAAACTACTATGCTATGAAAAATATTTTTGCATAATTTTTTATAGTTCTAGTTTTGAAAATAATTCGATTTTTTTTTCCCGTAAAACAGTTCGCACGACGGCTTTGGCGCCATTCGGGGGGGGGGGACAAAAACGAAATACATATTTAGTACCCAGTCACCTTAATAGGCTTAATGGTGATAATATTTATTGTTTTGTTTATAAAGGAACAGTATAAATTTTGCCACGAAATAGCACTGGAGCTCATGAATTCGTTCAGCATCAGCAATTTTGCTTGAAGAGGTGATTTTCTACTTATTTTTTAATTTTGTTACCTAATTTGACAAGTTTTAATTAGCCAATAAAAGAGTTTTCTTTACAAAAGTTTTTTTTTCTTTTTCTGGGCTCATTTTTCTGGTGCCTATTTTTTGGGGCTCATTTTTCCGTGGCCCATTTAAACATGGTCTATATTTCATGGGCTGATTTTTCTAGGTCCCATTTTTCTGGGGCCCATGATTTTTTTCAAAAAATGGAAATTTTTCACAAGTTATATGAAGGCCCATTTTTCTGGGATCCTTTTTCTGGGGCTCATTTTTTCGGGCCTATTTTCCCAGAGCCCATTTTTCTGGGACCCACGTTTTCTGGGCCCATTTTTGAAGGCCTAATTGCCAGGGGCCCATTTTTATGGGGCCCTTAGAAAATTTTCATTTTTGGATAATTTTTCCTTTTTTGAATTTATGCGTTTTTATGGTCCTCGGAAGTCTGTTGGGCCCTCCCGAGTTCATTTCTGTGTCTCTACCACCTTTTAACCCCGTTTATCCTCATTTTACCCCTTTTTCCGGCGCCATTTTGTGTACATTTTCGGCGCCATTTTGTGTCCATTTTTGCCGCCATTTTTGTCCATTTTCGGTGCCATTTTGTGTCCATTTTCGGCTTCATTTTGTGTCCATTTTCGGCTTCATTTTGTGTCCATTTTCGGCTTCATTTTGTGTCCATTTTCGGCTTAATTTTGTCTTTTTGGCGCCATTTTGTGTCCATTTATGGCACCATTTTGTGTCCAATTTCGGCGCCATTGTGCGTGTGCAATTTCGGCGCCATTGTGTGTCCATTTTTGGTGCCATTTTGTGTCCATTTTCGGTGCCATTTTGTGTCCATTTTCGGCTTCATTTTGTGTCTATTTTTGGCGCCATTTTGTGTTCATTTTCGGCTCCATTTTGTGTCCATTTTCGCTGCCATTTTGTGTCCATTTTCGGCTTCATTTTGTGTCCATTTTCGCCGCCATTTTGTGTTCATTTTCGGCTTCATTTTGTGTCCATTTTCGGCTTCATTTTGTGTCTATTTTTGGCGCCATTTTGTGGTCATTTCGCCGCCATTTTGTGTCTAATTTCGCCGCCATTTTGTTTCCATTTTCGGATTCATTTTGTGTCCATTTTCGGCTTCATTTTGTGTCTATTTTTGGCGCCATTTTGTGTTCATTTTCGGCTCCATTTTTTGTTCATTTTCGGCTCCATTTTATGTCCATTTTCGCTGCCATTTTGTGTCCATTTTCGGCTTAATTTTGTCTTTTTGGCGCCATTTTGTGTCCATTTATGGCACCATTTTGTGTCCAATTTCGGCGCCATTGTGCGTGTGCAATTTCGGCGCCATTGTGCGTGTGCAATTTCGGCGCCATTGTGCGTGTGCAATTTCGGCGCCATTTTGTGTCCATTTTCGGCTTCATTTTGTGTCCATTTTTGGCGCCATATTGTGGTCATTTCGCCGCCATTTTGTGTCTAATTTCGGCTTCATTTTGTGTCCATTTTCGGCTTCATTTTGTGTCCATTTTCGGCTTCATTTTGTGTCCAATTTCGGCGCCATTGTGCGTGTGCAATTTCGGCGCCATTGTGTGTCCATTTTCGGTGCCATTTTGTGTCCATTTTCGGCTTCATTTTGTGTCCATTTTAGGCTTCATTTTGTGTCCATTTTCGGCTTCATTTTGTGTCTATTTTTGGCGCCATATTGTGGTCATTTCGCCGCCATTTTGTGTCTAATTTCGCCGCCATTTTGTTTCCATTTTCGGCTTCATTTTGTGTCTTTTTGGCGCCATTGTGTGTTCATTTTCGGCTCCATTTTATGGCCATTTTAGCTGCCATTTTGTGTCCAATTTCGCTGCCATTTTGTGTCTATTTTCGGCTTCATTTTGTGTCCATTTTCGGCTTCATTTTGTCTTTTTGGCGCCATTTTGTGTCCATTTTTGGCACCATTTTGTGTCCAATTTCGGCGCCATTGTGCGTGTGCAATTTCGGCGCCATTGTGTGTCCATTTTCGCCGCCATTTTGTTTCCATTTTTGCCGCCATTTTGTTTCCAAAAACGTAAAAAAACCAAAAAAACCATAAATCGAAAAAACTGAAAAAAAACGAAAAAAACCAACAAAAAAAACCGAAAAAAACGAAAAAACGATAAAAACCCGAAAAATAAAAAAACGAAAAAACGAAAAACCGAAAAAAACGAAAAAAAACAAAAACCCAAAAAACGAAAAAATGAAAAACCGAAAAACCGAAAAAACGAAAAAAAAAAGAAAAACCGAAAAAACGAAAAAAACGAAAAACCAAAAAAAAACGAAAAAATGAAAAACTGATAAACCGAAAAAACGAAAAAAACTTAAAAACAGAAAAAAAGAAAAAACCAAAAAAACCAAAAAACGAAAAAACGAAAAAAACTGAAAAAACGAAAAAAAACAAAAAGAAAACCAAAAAAACGAAAAAATGAAAAAACGAAAAAACGAAAAAACGAAAAAACCAAAAAACCAAAAAACCGAAAAAAAAAACGAAAAAAACTGAAAACCCGAAAAAACGAAAAAAACGCAAAAAAAAACGAAAAACGAAAAAACGAAAAAAAACTGAAAAAAACCAAAAAAAAAACAAAAAAAAAACGAAAAAAACGAAAAAAAACCGAAAAAAATGAAAAAATGAAAAAACGAAAAAACGAAAAACCGAAAAAACCAAAAAACAAAAAAACTGAAAAAACGAAAAAACTGAAAAACTGAAAACCAAAAAAAAAACAAAACGAAAAAAACTAAAAAAAACGAAAAAACGAAAAAACTGAAAAACCGAAAAAACGAAAAAACCAAAAAAAACCAAAAAAAAAAAAACAAAAAACGAAAAAACTGAAAACACGAAAAAACAAAAAAACGAAAAAAACTAAAAAAAAAACAACAAAACGAAAAAAAACGAAAAAAACCGAAAAAATGAAAAAACGAAAAACCGAAATAACAAAAAGACGAAAATACCAAAACAAAACCAAAAAACCAAAAAAACCAAAAAACCAAAAAAACCAAAAAAACAAAAAAAACAAAAAAACAAAAAAACGAAAAAACTGAAAAACCGAAAAAACGAAAAAACCAAAAAAACCAAAAAAAAACAAAAAACGAAAAAAACTGAAAAAAACTAAAAAAAAAACAACGTATCGTTTTGATAAAAAACGAAAAAAACCGAAAAAATGAAAAAACGAAAAACCGAAATAACAAACAGACGAAAATACCAAAACAAAACTAAAAAATCAAAAAAACCAAAAAAACCAAAAAAACGAAGAAACGAAAAAACGAAAAAACGAAAAAACGAAAAAAAACGAAAAACCGAAAAAACGAAAAAACGAAAAAATGAAAAAATGAAAAAACGAAAAAACAAAAAACCGAAAAAACGAAAAGACGAAAAAACCAAAAAAGAAACCAAAACACCAAAAAAAAAAAGAAAAAACCAAAAAACCAAAAAACCAAAACACCAAAAAAAAAAAAGAAAAAACCAAAAAACCAAAAAACCAAAAAAAAGCAAAAAACCAAAAAAACGAAAAAACGAAAAAAACTGAAAAAACGGAAAAAACCAAAAAACGAAAAACCGAAAAAACGAAAAAAAACGAAAAAAAAAACCGAAAAAATGAAAAAACGAAAAGCCGAAAAAACCGAAAAAACGAAACAACGAAAAAACCAAAAAAAAAAAAAAACACCAAAAAAAAAAAGAAAAAACCAAAAAAACGAAAAAACGAAAAAAACGGAAAAAACGGAAAAAACCAAAAAACGAAAAAACGAAAAAAATGAAAAAAACGAAAAAACGAAAAAAACGAAAAACGAAAAAAATGACACAAAATGGCCCCGAAAATGGACACAAAATGGCCCCAAAATAGTGCCGAAAATGGCAGCAAAATGGCGCCGAAAATAGACACAAAATGGCCCCGAAAATGGACACAAAAGGGCGCCGAAAATGGACACATGTCGGCAATATGGACGCAAAATGGCGCCGAAAATGGACACAAAATAGTGCCAAAAATGGCCGCAAAATGGCGCCGAAAATGAACACAAAATGGCGCCGAAAATGGACAAAAATGGCCCCGAAAATGGACACAAAATGGCCCCGAAAATGGACACAAAATGGCCCCGAAAATGGACACAAAATGGCGCCGAAAATGGACACAAAATGGCCCCGAAAATGGACACAAAATGGCCCCGAAAATGGACACAAAAGGGCGCCGAAAATGGACACAAAAGGGCGCCGAAAATGGACACAAAAGGGCGCCGAAAATGGACACAACATGTCGGCAATATGGACGCAAAATGGCGCCGAAAATGGACACAAAATAGTGCCAAAAATGGCCGCAAAATGGCGCCAAAAATGGACACAAAATGGCGCCGAAAATGGACACAAAACGCGCCAAAAATGGACGCAAAATGGCGCCAAAAATGGAAACAAAATGGCGCCAAAAATGGACGCAAAATTTCGCCAAAAAAGGACACAAAATGGCGCCGATAATGGAAATAAAATGGCGCCGAAAATAAACACAAAATGGCCCCGAAAATGGACACAAAATGGCCCCAAAATAGTGCCGAAAATGGCAGCAAAATGGCGCCGAAAATAGACACAAAATGGCCCCGAAAATGGACACAAAAGGGCGCCGAAAATGGACACATGTCGGCAATATGGACGCAAAATGGCGCCGAAAATGGACACAAAATAGTGCCAAAAATGGCCGCAAAATGGCGCCGAAAAATGGACACAAAATGGCGCCAAAAATGGACACAAAATGGCGCCAAAAATGGACGCAAAATGGCGCCAAAAATGGAAACAAAATGGCGCCAAAAATGGACGCAAAATTTCGCCAAAAATGGACGCAAAATTTCGCCAAAAAAGGACACAAAATGGCGCCGAAAATGGACACAAAATGGCCCCGAAAATGGCCCCAAAATAGTGCCGAAAATGGCCGCAAAATGGCGCCGAAAATACACAAAACGGCGGCAAAAATGGACGCAAAATGGCGCCGAAAATGGCGGTGAAAATGGACCCAAAATAGTGCCGAAAATGGCGCCAAAAATGGACGTAAAATAGCGGTGAAATAGGACACAAAATGGCGCCGAAAATGGACATAAAATAGCGGTGAAAATGGCCGCAAAATGGCGCCGAAAATGGACATAAAATGGCGGTGAAAATGGACACAAAATGACGCCGTAATGGAAATAAAATGGCGCCGAAAATAGACACAAAATGGCGGCAAAAATGGACACAAAATGGCGCCGATAATAAAAATAAAATGACGCCGAAAACGGACACAAACTGGCGCCGAAAATGGACACAAAATGGCCGCAAAATGGCGCCGAAAATGGACAAAATGGCGGCAAATGGCGCCAAAAATGGACACAAAATGGCGCCGAAAATGCCGCCAAAAATGGACACAAGATGGCGCCGATAATAGAAATAAAATGGCGCCGAAAATGGACATAAAATGGCGGTGAAAATGGACCCAAAATAGTGCCGAAAATGGACGCAAAATGGCGCCGATAAAATAATAAAAATGGCATTAAAATTGTGCTAAAATGGTTTAAAATGGCACTTAAAATGCTTTGAAATTAATATTACATCAATTTAAAAAAAACTCCACAACCTTCTATTTAATTTATTGCTAATTAGATAAAATTCCTCAGCTTTATTTAAAAGAAATTCCGTCGCTTTTTAATAATGTTAACACGTATTTGTATTTCCGTAGCTTTACAGCAGTATTCTATAGGTTATGGAATTCCATAGGTAGCTTATATGAGGCGTCCGTAGGGTACAGAATTTTCGTCGACGGAAATTTCGTATTTTATACCGACCCCCCCCCCCCCCCCCACCACCGGCCAAAGGCCTCCTCCTCCCCAAAAAATTGTTTCTACTAAAGAAAACGCAAATAATTGCAATCGACAGAATATTTTAATACAAATTATTATAAATTTTTATTGGTTTTGAAAAAAAAATTCCCTACTGTAAAACATTTGTAGCTCTAAAATTGTAAGTCTAGCATCGTCAACTTGACTGAGTCTACAGCATACAATTCAGTTACATCTTTGAGGCTGTTAACATATTGTGAAGAATAGTTAATATTATGTTAGTTAAGATCAAATTTAACAACGACTTTATATAGTTGATTTACTGGACGTTTTCTAAAAGAACAGCAATACCCTGACCTCCACCAATACATGCTGATCCAATGGCGTATTTTCCATTCTGTCGCCTGAAATAAATTGTATTTGCATTAATAAATTTACATAAATTGATCAATATTTAATGATTTCAATCACATGGGCTTGTTTCATATAAAGCGAATCAGATTTCCGCATTTCATGGACACTTTTTTTGGTCATAAATTAAATATGAATTAGTATTTATACTGTGGAAACCATTTAACACGAAATGAATGGGACCATAATAATTTTTCATGTTTTAAAGAAAAATTTCTTATGCTATTTTAAAGTTCTGGACCAAAAATATATCTAATGTTTTCGTGTTTACTTGATGGATCCGCCTGAAAATTTTAACATAAAGTGAGCATTGTTATATTCTAAATTTTCTGCCAGGCAGAAATTTTTTTCTTAAAACGGTAAATAAAAAAAAAATGAAAAACTGAAACATGACAGTTTCATAATTATACATACTTGCATGTACTAATGTACTTTTCACTTCTACCAATTATTGTGTCAAAATAACATACTAAACAAAACAGTAAAATTAAAATTAATAAGATATACAACTGCCCTGATGTTAACTTAAAATACTCTTTTCTATATACTTTAAACAAGATTTATAAGCAAACTTACAGAAACTCTGCCCAAAGCAGCTAAAATGGCACTTTTCAACTTTGCTACTGTATTATAATCATGGCAATATGCTTAATTACCACGTACGATTATGTCCCAAAAGTTATCTATAAAATTTAAAGTTCAGAGACCACACCAGGCATACGAGAGTGGTAATACTTTGGTTTTCTAACGATTCGTTCCTGAGGTTACTGGAGCGAACTGGTGCATTTTCTTCCTCAAATACTAAGCTAACATCGGGAATCGATTTTGGTAGGTCAGTAAATACTCTCATAACATTGTCTGATAATGAACATTCTTTTGGTTGAAATGAAGGTAAAGCTACTCATTCCAAAAGCACTAAACACTCCTCATATTGTTAGACTCCCACCACCAAAACTTTTGAGGGGAAAGAAATTCAACCTTGATGATCCTAACGGGTTTTCTTCTTTTCTTCATTTTGGACGAATCTGAGAAAAAAACCACAATATTTTTCAAAACAACAATTTGGCAGTGAGGGGAGTCTAATGATATTGGGAACTAAAAGTCTTTTAGTGCCTTTGGAACCAGCAGCTTAGTCTTTGAAACGAGTAGCTTAACCTTTATTTCAAGCAAAACAAATATCGTCAATTATTAGACAACATAAGGGTACTCCCGTACGAATGTCGATTCCCTAGCATCAGCTTAGTATTTCAGCAAAAAAACGTGCCCGTTCGCTCCAGTAAAAGATGGAAGGAATGGTAACAAAACCAAACTATCACAACCCGGAATTAAATCCTACAGAGAACATTTGGGACATCATTGTACGTGATGATTACGAACATAGCTGAAATTATGATATACTAGCAGACCTGAAACATGCCATTGTAGCTGCTTTAGGGGAGCATTTCAGTAAATTTGCTTATAAATCTAGTTTAAAGTAAGAATAAAAGAATGTTTCAAGTTCTAAAACATCAGGACAGTCATATACCTCATTAATTTTAATGTTTCTGTTGTGTTCAGAATGTTATTTTGTCACTATAATTAATAAAAGTGAAACGTTCATTAGTGCATCTATAATTATGAAACGGTCATTTTTCAGTTTTTAATTTTTTTTCATTTTTACCTTTTTAAAAAAAACTGTTCTGCCTAGCAGAAAGTTTATAATAAGAGACGATCTCTTTATGTTAACATTTTCAGGTGGAGCCTTCAAGTGTAACTAGTTGTACTCAATTGCCTGGGGTGCGTCTATATATACTGTATATGAAACGAACAGTATTAACATTAATAAAATATTTACATTACCATGGTAAACAAAATTTTAATTAAAAAATTGTGTTTTTTTTTTATTTAATAAAAATTACGATTTCATTTTAAGGTGGCTGAATAGATATTTATTTTGATTTTGTACCCCAGGAAGACCCCACTACAGCGGCTAATTCAAAACTCCAGATATTTTTGTGGCGCAAAAAAATTTGGACGCAAAATTTTTTTTTCTCAGAACCACAGAAGTGAAGGGAAGATACCTCTTATAGAACATACTTGTAATAGCCACTACAGTGGCGCCATCCGGGGGAAGAGGAATGACAAAATATCTATTCAGCCACATTAAAGATTTATGCAACCTTTAAAATGAAAATGTGTGAAAATTATAGATGATTATTGAATGATCAGCAATGCCAGGAAGTTTGAAATTACCCTTTTTAACTCTTCTCCCCATCCCCCACCCCCACCCCAGACTCACATCACCAAATAAGCAAATGATCTTTTGAGAGCATTAAGATAAATTCCACTAAACTAAGGATCGATACATTATTAGATTTGCGAGAACCCGTTAAGTCTCTACGATATTACCTAAGTTCATGGACCAAGTGACTTGTTATCCTACTTCCGGAAGCAGCCAAAGGATGACCAAGAGCAATGGCACCGCCGTCAACATTAACCTTTTCTGGGTTCAATCCAAGTTCCCTTTCGACCGATAGGCACTGTGCTGCAAACGCCTCGTTCACCTGAATTATCAAATTCATTAGTTAAGCAGTGACAAGAAGATAAGACACTAACTACAAATAACCTCTATTAAATCAACATCATTTAAGGCCACTCCTGATTTGTCCAGAACTTTGCGAATCGCAGGCACAGGCCCAATTCCCATTATATTCGGATCACAGCCTATCGTAAAAATCAGACGCAAATAGTAAATTACACAATGGAACAGAACTTAGAAAACGAATTTAAAAGCAACTTAAGTGTTTTAGAAACTAGAGTAAATCAATCATTTAACAGTATTTTCCTGTTCATTTCTTCGAAAATGATCCTTTTAGAGAAAGTGTGTTTTTCACTTTATCATTTTAAATGACCCAAAAAACATTTTTTAAAACGTTTTTAGTGACTTTAGAAATTATCAATACTTTTATCAATACTTTCTTAAATACTTAAAACTGTTGTTTGAAGTTTAACATCCATTGAACTCTGGGTAATCAGTCTTTCAGAAACATGCTAGATAAACTTAAATCACTTGATTGAAATCAAATGATATTTTTTAATAAAAATAAAAATAAATCATATTTATTTGATTTATTATTTATTATTGAAAATGACAACATTATTTAGAAAATGTTAAATTAATAATTTCTAGTTATAAAGTTAATAGACAATTAAATGGCACGCCTCTTCGAACTTTAATTGTTTCATATTGTTTGTGTTGTGTAAAATGTAATATACATTTAAATTTCAGATTTTTACTGTAAAGTGCTGCTTTTCTAAGTCGTGATTTAAATTACTATTTAAATAAAAATAATTCCCCAATAAAAATTATGTTTGTTTTTTTCCTCCCTCAATCAGAAACCGATTTAAGAAAAGAAAATTCAAGTGTTTCAGACTAGGAAGGTAACTCAATCGCTTTCATGTTGACATATTTCAAAATGAACTTTTACTGCGATTTTAAAGATCCGAATATGAAAATGTGTCCTTAAGCGATTTATTTACTTTTCTAGTTTCTTAAGGTGCAACCACACAAATTTGACCAGCTTAAATCAGCATTGCCACTCGCCAAAGCTTTGCTGAAAATACCTCGAAGTCCACGCTACTGGGCGGTTAACTCTTATGAGTAAAATTCAAAAACAACACGACAACCGATTTGAAACTACGTGCGACCACGAATGAACAAGAATAGACACAGCAAGGGTACGTCCCCACTACGTGGTTCGGTTTGGCATCCTTTGATGAGACCGACATCGTTCGGTTCCGATTCGGCAATGCCGACTGTCGTGTCCACACCAATTCCACAATGTCGAGCGGCAATGCCTATTTAAAGGCGATCGGCATAGTGTGGATGCACCTTAAAACAACTCCAAATTCTTTTCCAAATCCAGAAATAAAAACAAGACATTCCGTTTCCATTTTTGGTGATTAATAATTAATGACAAGTATGCAGCAGGAAACAAAACAATAAGTGAGACTAACCAACATATGAATAAGCCACTAATCTCGCAAGAGGAGTAAGATTGTTTTTCTTAACAGCGTCTTCACTGGCCAATATAACAGCACCAGCTCCATCACAAATACCCTACAAACAGCAGCAACAACAACAACAATGGTAGATTCAAACACAATTAAGTGACGGCTGCAAATTATATCTTGCAAGCGAAAATAAATCCGAACCGAAGAATTTCCTGCTGTCACAACTCCGCCCTTTTTAAAAACGGCTGGTAATTTAGCCAACTGCTCCATCGTTGTATTTGGACGCGGATGTTCGTCGACGTCCACAATGACGTCACCCTTCTTTGACGCTACAACAACAGGTTCCATCTCGGCAGCAAAACGACCAGCTTTATGAGCTACAATGTTTGTTTTTTTTTGTTTTGAAACGAGATTTAAAAAAAAAGAAAACGAATTTTAAAAATATGTTTGATGGGATTCATTTCAATGTCAACTCTCACCTTCGGCCCACCGTTGTTGAGATCTTAGAGCAATTGCGTCGCACTCTTCTCGTGTCAGTTTGTATTTGTCGGCAAGGTTTTCGGCCGTACCACCCATCGGAGTTTTGATATGCGAATCGGTAAGCGACACCCACAGTGAATCTTCCAACTGTTTCAATTTTAATTATAACAAACTTAGATTAAAATGTTTCAATTCAAATATATAACACGGCTTCATGGTAATTTTTCAAGTATAAAATGAATATTAAAGAGACCATTGCCTCCAGAAATTTCTTTTCAAAATATTGATTTATGCAACGATTGCCAAAACGATTTTTAAATTTTAAAATAAGTCAATAAAACCATAAAAAAATTAAAATTGAAGTGACTTTTCATCACTCACCAAAGGACTTCATTTTAAATTTCCCAAAACGAAAGTCTCCCCCGCCCTTTTTGACAGGCAATTAGAAAACGAGACAAATAGAAGTTGGCTCCGCCCTTTTTATGACGACCGGCAACTTCTAATTGGTTGGTTACGTAGTCTGACGTCACATGCTCCGCCCTTTTCAACCTTACTACATAACCAACCAATTAGAAGTTGCCATTCGTCATAAAAAGGGCTGAGCCAACTTCTGTTTATCCCGTTTTCTAATTGCCTGTCCCTTTTTGTGGCAAATGTTGTCACTTCACATTTCCCATAATTTCTTAATCAAATACATGTATTCCCTATTCATAATTCAACTGAATACAACCTTCCATGTAGAATAATTTAAATATTAAATGCATGGTTCATTCAAATGAAAACAATGTGAGGTGACAACACTACCAGAATTCGAGTATACAAGTATACTTTGGGGGTTTTGTTGCCAACGCCCGTTGTTTGGTGGCGCATATCTATCTGATAAAGTTCATTTACATAAAGTCAACTGATTTTTAATTTTTTAAGTTATATTAATCACTTATTTTAAATTTTAAAAATCGTTTTGGCAATCGTTAAATAATTCTTGACAATGTTTTGACAAGAAATCTCTGGAGGTAATGGTCCCTTTAAAAGCAATAAAAAGGTACGTTCGCACTTAGAAACTTAAGAACAAAAAAAATAAGGTTGTTTTACAGAGTAAACGGCGCTCCTCATATGTTTTTAGAAACTAGAAAAGTAGCTCAACCGCTTAAGAGTATTTTCACATTGAATATCTTTTAAAATAAGCTTTTTATATCAGTTTAAAAAATTATCCAACTTTAAGCAGATACAATTGTTTCTGTTATTTTTTCTTCAAAAGTTTAATTTGAAAGATATCAACAAGTAAATACCCTGAAGCGATTAAGAAACCCTTCTAGTTTCTAAAACACTTTCATTGCTTTCAATTTCTTTTCAAAATAAACCTTCCCGAGACAAAAATTAAAAAGTATCATTTGCTTAAAATTGGGTCAATTTCAAACTGTCATAAAAAGCTTATTTTAAAATATATCAACTTGAAATTGATTTAAGCGATCGAGCTACCCTTCTAGTATCTAAAACACTTTCAAGTTTCTCTTAATTGTGCACCTAAAGACAGAATATAACAAGAGTTGTAGAGACGTTTTACAGCTTTAAAATCAGCTTAACTCTTGAACCTGATAAAACTAAGAAGTAAACAACAGTTGCGTTAGATGAATGATAATTACGTTTGGATTTTCTCCCAACTTCGTTCCGAAACGAATGTTCCTAACAGAATATGGTGCCAAACTCATGCTGTCGCTTCCGCCAGTCAACACGATGTTCGAAACACCCAAAGAAATTTCCTTCGTTTGAGAATTCAAATAAAAACATAATTCAAAATCAAACCATGCAATTACTTCTTAACCATTTGTAGGGTCAACTGACGAACAAACAAATGAAAAGTGTTTGCACCTGAGCTCCATTGACAATGGACTGAAAACCAGATCCGCATAGACGATTAACCGTTAGCGCCGGAACGTGATCCGGAATTCCACATCGAAGCAAAACGTGTCTCGCTATGTAACATCCATCTTTAGACGCATTCTGTTTCAAAAAATATTTGAAATCATTAAATTGACGTTTCAACTGCGTAAGACAATTGATACAATTTCGACTTGTTTGTATTTTGTTGGTCACTCATCAGATACACTTTAGATATTGTACAGCATTGACTTGCAAACATGATAAGTGTTACTTACGTTCATGCAATATATCGACATCTATATATGCAATCTATTTCCAAGCGAATCTTTCTCAATTTGTGGCCCAAGTGCCAATTATGAAGTAATAATCATCATCGTTAGATCAATCAACAAATATGGGTTGTTTCCATCAAAAACACCGGTTAGAGACTAGAACTCTCTACATGACAACTGATAATAACCTGACATCTAGCCTCTAACCAGCCTTTTTTTGATTAGAAAAAGCAATAATTGCAGTTGCTCAAATGGCCCACAAATTGAGAAACATTCCCTTGGAAATAAATTGGTAAATTTCGATAGACGTAAATTTACATTTCACAGTTACGAGAGGTTTTCAAGCTTAGACATTTCGGAGGCTTCTTAATTCAGAGAGGTTTTGGGGGCTACACAGTTTCGAGAGGCTTCTCAAGGCCTTCCATTTTAGAGTGACTTCTGAGGGCCGCCTAACAGTTTTGCGAACATCTCGGCACTTTCATAATTTCGAGACGCTTCTGCCGCTTCGTTAATCGAATAACTTTCTTTTTAATTTTCAACTAACATAGTTCAAATTTTGTACAAAAAAATTATTATTATGTTTTTAACAATATCTCTTGTCATAATTTTCGAAATACATATTTGTAAACAAAACAGATGTTACGTTCTCTACTTTTCAGTGTATAGAAGTGAATGTTTGGCACACTGGCGCCTAGAAGAACCGGCGTAGGTAGTATGTGCCTGTATATTCAAATGTTTATAAGAAGAATGAATACCTGAATGACGCATCCGACAATGACAGAATCGATTTGTTCCGGGCGAAGGTTGGCCGCTTTCAAAGCTCCTTTTGCGGCGACTTCTTGAAGACTGGTCGGAGTCACATCCTTGAGTTTTCCGCCGAACGCACCAAAAGGCGTCCTCTTACAACCCACCAAGTAAACACCTTTATTACAGTTATAAGAGTGGAAAAACATCCAATTATTATAATTAAACCTGACCATATATAAACCAAATCCGATGTTAATTACCCCTTGTAACAGCAGCAGCAGCCATAATTCGTAACAATCGTCGTTTGGAAACTCCTACTTCAAAATGACAGCAGTGAAACAAAACCCCAACCGGCAAATACAAAACTTAAACTTTGGACGCAAAAAAACGACAAATTCAGAGTCACAAAAATTATTTTAAAAAAATACAAGTCTGCACTTTCTACATACGTACCACCTTCCAGAGTCCAGACAAGAATAAGGTCAAACGGGGTCAAACAACTTATTAACCTTCAAAATAGGAAAAATGTCCATGAAAATGCTAGTTACCAAGTTGTATTATAAAGGTAGCTCAACTAAGAGCTTTTTGTGCTATATCTGAATATAGCCAATAGATGGTGCCACCTCTACTTAGAGCTACATTCTTTTTCAAATACAACACAATAAAATGACTAGTCACTGCGCAAACAGTACATGGCCACGCTAAAGAAATTCAAGATTTTCTTTATAAAAGGCCATAGAAATACTAAGTAGAACGAACTTCCAAACTTTGAAGAGAAGCTAAACAATTAAAAAAAAACACTCACACGCAACGTTTTCTTTAAAATAGAGTTGGACTACCTCTACATATTTATCTTGCTAGTTACGCAACACACACACTTGTTATTGAATACACTCACTAGATGGCGTTAAAAATTCACTTTATACAGGGTGACTCAGTCAGACTTGCTCACAATACATACACCTTAGTGAATATTTATATACATATAACTATTAAAATAGACAATCAATTTTTATAACAATAAAGAAATAATTACATAAACAATTCAAAAGTCATAAAAAAATCAATTAAAAGTATATCAAACTCTGTTTTTGAAATTTTGACGTCTATTACAAATAAAATTAACATAATAAATATAATTTAAAAAAGTTAATATATTAATAATTACAATATTGAACTTCTCAAACTATTTAATGGCAGCCTAAAACGTTATTGCCTACTTAGTTATTTTTCGTCTTAATTGTAATGAATTACAAGCGTACAGCTGTTTTCTATGTCCAATAAAAATAGTTCGTAATTTTATAAATTACAAATTTATTATTAACACAATTAACTTATGAATAGTAGTGAGAGAATTTAGAAACGCATTACTTTTTAAAAAAAAAAAATTCAACTTCTTAGTTATTTTGTTATTTAAAAATAAAAATTAGATACCATTTTTGAATAATAAAAACCAAAAACTTGTAATATACAACCTAGAAACCTGTAATCTGTGAATCACTGATCGATTACGAGGTTTTTATTTAATAATAATTAATTGGTCTATTATCTGCAGCTAATAGAAATCCAGAACGATGCTCATAGAGTATAAAGTTAATGAAGAGTTACACACGCTGAAAAAATAGCAGAAAATATTTCTATGGGTCCTTTGCACTGAAAGCTATTTAGCGCTTCTGGCAAATTCCTTACAAAGTGAAATTCAGTGGGCTGTTTTTCTCAGCATGTGTGATTCTTCCTTATGAGAGAACAAAAAGCAAAGAAGTTACCATATTTAATAAACTATACTGAAAAAAAGAATGATCTCATTTTAAAACAAAATAGTTGGGACAACGTCCTATAAGGGCTAAACATACACTACATACAAACCCTCATCCTCATCTCCTTTTTCATTTAAAGTACACACACATACATTCCCACACACAAAAACACACTTTACTTACACTGTACACACAATTACACAGTGACACATGTACTACATACATACTTCATACACATACTACACATACTAACAACACACCTAACATAGACTCACAAACGCACAAGAAAAAGAGATAACTTTTTTAAAACTTGTGTTATTTATTTGGCCTGAATCCAGGTTTCTGGTTAATAACGTCAATGGATCTCTTCAAAGAATTCGACTTAATTCGTGGCCAATGCAACCTTGAGTTGCTGCTGTTGCTTCAGCTGACACAAGGGAGGGAGGGAGGGAAAACGGGGGATGGAAATTTCAATCGACACCCATATATTTTTTTCTCTCTACCCAGATGCAAAGGCAACAACTTTTACAAACTGAGATGAGATTCTAACACACAGGCACATAGACACACACAGTTGAACGTAAAAAAGAGGATGAGGAGGAGGAGGTTATCATCATCATGCCTTGATGACTGTGGGCATCATAATCCGCACAAAACTCCAGTTTAAAAAATGTGGTGACGTCAAAACATATATCCTGAAAAAAAATTACACGTGTTTGTGGCAACATGTTATAATATCTACAGTCATAAAGAATTTTTCGTGATTTTTTTTGGTTCATTTTGTGTGTATATGGGCTTGAAGAATAATTGTAGCAAAAACGGCTAAAAGGAAGTAAGTGCACCGGATTTCTTAACATCCTGTGCTCAAAGTACAAACCCCCGGCACCACTTTGGGTAGCAATTCTTCGAAACGGACTTCTTCTTCTTCAGCAGTTCAGCAGAAGTCCAAGAAGTCAATGGTGAAAGGATCGAAAAAGATGGGAAAACGTAAAAAACGACCAAGGAGCAACAGCATGCCACCACCGTCGACATCGGGCAATGGTGACAAGAATCCGGCCAATCAATCTTTCCAGACCAAACTCCAATTGTCCATGCTGAACCACAAATTGGTGGCACTGGCAGAACAGGAAAGTGCAGTGGCCGCTGTCCCTCAGAAACCAGTGGAAACGGCCACTTTCTCCAAATTGGTACAACAGAGACATAAATATCCTGTCTTGTTTAGAGTCGAATGGCAGGTATAATTACAGAGAAGTCTGAAAATAATTCAAATTAAACTACTATTAATTAGTATTAAAAATTGAAAACTGTTTTTATTATTTAATCTTAATAAGTACAAAATACAAAAGAAATAATCCACATTTTAAAAAAATTAGAATAGCAAAGAAAAGTGCTTTAGAAAAACATAAAAAGTACAATTTACAAAGTACTTTTCATTATAATTCTCATTTCTCAAATGCGGATTAGTTTTTGTCGTTAAAACGTTTATTAAATATATACATGTATACTAGAATTTAGAAAAGTGCTTTATGAACATAAAAAGTACAATTTATAAAGCACTTTTTCTTACTATTCTAGTTTCTAAATGTGGATATTTAAGAAATAAACTTTTTACGACAAATTATCGATTTTCATTTTTCTGAATAACAATGGTTACATTCATTATTCTAGTTTCTAAAATACAAATTGGCCAGTGCCTTGATATCCACACTCTGCATATAATTAATTCATCACTTCGCAATTATTATTTTTTTTTCCATTTCAAATAAACCAATTAAGATAAACTTAACAAAAACAGAAACTTGTCTGAACAAAAGAAGCGATAAAAAATCTCAATTTGCATTGAGTTTACTACAATTTATTTATTTTAGTCAATATTATATTTATTGGTTTTTTTAATGAGCATTCTAAAAAAACCAATAAATATAATATTGACTAAAATAAATAAATGAGTTTCAACAAAATACATAATTCCAACTCTCCCCCATCTAACTTGTATATACAGTATAATAGTGTATAACAAATAGCCTCTTGTGATTTATTTGGATTGCGTGTTTCCGTTACATTACACGGAATCTAAAACATAAACACAACTACTCTCTTTACTGTTCTTTTGTTATATTTGTATTTATTATAGATTTCTACTTTTAGATTGTTACACAAAAAAAGTATACAATGTAACATATACACATACCAAGGGCCCAAATTCAAGAAGCTAACTTGGGGTTCCACAATATAGAAAAATCCTATTTTTTCATTGAGTTACAAATTTAACCCTTTGGAAGAAAAAAAAAAACGCCTTCTTCTGAGGGTACACATTTAAGGTCAATTGCCAAGTTTTATTTTCTTGAATCGAATTTCAATATAAATAAGCAACCATTTTCCACCTCTCTCTTTTCTGTTATGTTACGATGCACACAAACAAGGGATCACAATTTATTATTATTTGTGCTTCGTAGCCTATTATAATATCATAAATGCCTGTTCATGTTAAACGTAAATATATTTATTCATAGATTTTTATCGTTTGACAAAGTCATTCAAATTTCAACCTGGCAACAGAAAAATATCAAAAGAAAACACAACAAAATAAAACGACAAATTATTATTTTTCAAATAAGAATGCAAAGGAGAAAAAAAGTACCATAATAATAATAATAACAAAAAATGACTGGAAAATTTTATCTGTAAAATTCATTTGACTGTATGAAGTACAGCTGGGGAAAATTCGGGGTTTAAAATAGGCATAAATCGGGAAAATGATTGTTTTTGGGGAAAAAATATCAAAAATAAATAAAATGAGGGGCCTTAATAGAAAAAATTCAAAATTGTGACTATTTTTTAATTTGCTTTTGTGACTGTTGCAAGGTGCATCAGCTACATATGACAATTAACTGTCATACATTGTATGACTTTCTTATTGCCTTTCTATACGGACGAGGCTTATGTTTTCTTGAAGAATACTTGGTTAGCCTCGCGTACATGAGGAGGGCATTTTTGTTTATTTTATAAATTGTTTTATAGAATTTCATTATATAATGTATTTTATTTAGTTTTAGTGTTTTGATTTGATTTGAAAAATTACTCTACAAGCAGCCATAAAGGCAAAGAAAATGCATTGTTAAAACCAGAAATAGTACATCAAATATGCTGATTTCATCAGCCTGATGATGCAGTGAAAAGTTTCAAATTCTAAAAAACCTCCAACATTTTAAAAACGAACTAAAAAAAAATTGCATCATTAAGTGTAAAAAAATGGAATGAAAATCATCATTTTCTGGAATAAAGCCTTTTTTTTTCGTCAAAGTCTAGATTTCCATTTTGTGTGCAATCTACTTAATTACATGCAAATATCCCATGGCGCTTTAATTCCCGCCATCCTGATACGTTTGCTGCTTCGACAAAGTTTTCTATTTCTCTAAGCGCTGCTTATAAGCAAATGGAAAATAAAATGTATGAAAAAAAGAGATAAATGTTTGGTTGGACAGGAACCAATTGCTATTTCTAGACACACTATTACTATATAGAACATGTTAAGATGATGATGATGATGATCACTGATCAGCCTACAAAAGTATAAGTTCCCAAAGGAGAGAAAAAGTATGCTGCTGTTAAAATGCAACAGTTTGCATCATCAGTAGGATTCCCACAGTAAGAAATAAACACACTTTGCTCACATGCATTTTATTATACACGATCACATACAAAATACAAACACACACAAAATAGCCCAAAATAAACCCCCCATTTCCGTAACAGAACACATTTTTTCCCCAGTCAGATCCTAAAATATGAAAACGAACCCATTAATTACATTTTATTTATATCGTCACTAATAAATCATTTTTAAAAAATTCAGTAATTTTCTGAACTTACTTAATTAACACTTTTATTATTTTAAATTACATAAAATGAAAATACTTTGATAATAATAAAAAAATTCATTTCATTTCATTGTAAATATATTCAAAATGTTGAAAATACTATAATTTTGCCAAAAATCAGGTGATTTTAAAATGTAAACGGGGCCACTCTAACTCTGGTAATATTTAGTCTTTCAGGTGCAAAATGAATAGAAATCTGAATGTATTTTAGAAACTAGAAGGGTAGCTGAAACACTTAAGGGTATTCTCATGTTGATATCTTTCAAAATAAGCTTTTTTTAAATTTTTGTCTATAAAAAGTTTATTTTCAAAAATATCAAACATGAAAATACCTATAAGTGTTTGAGCTACCCTTCTAGTTTTAAAACATTTTATACTTTCTCTTAATTTTACTCCTGAAAGACAGAATAATCACACTTGAAAAAGAATCAATTGATTTAAGTCAATCCATTCTGTTGACAACTCAATTCACATAGCTGACTACCAGGTAAATAAAACTTTCATTTCATGTTGAAATTTCTGTTCTAAGAGACAAAGATGGATTCAAATGGAGTCTAGTGTTAAGTGTGTGCTATATTAATTTTTAAAACTTGACACAGAAATAAAAATCTATTTATTCCTTTCAAAGTCATGTAAAGAAGAGAAAAAAAAAAACGGCGTCAGACTCGTAACCTGGATTCTTTCTTGGAAAAAAAAAACTAAGGACAAAATACTAACATTTCACTGCAAATAAACGTACTGTAAACAAATGTCAATGTCAGTGTAAACAAAATACAATTATTAATTATGTAAATAACTTGGCCCAGATTTAGCATTTTTATTATTTTACCTGAGTATTTTCAAATAGTCATATTTATAGCATCGTGTGTTTATTATTATTACTTTCAACGAAATAACTGAGCTTTTTAATAAACTAATGTAGTAAATTTAAAAAAAAAATGTTGGTGAAGAAATAAAGATTGAGAATACGAAAATTTAGAGCATCTTTACTAAGTATATGGGGGGAGGGGGCCTCACTTAAGTGGGCCAAGTTTAAAAGAACACAGGCTAAAAAAACAAAATGTGCCACCAGAAAAAAGTCAGTCAGTCGACTAATATTTTTTGTTCGTTTGTAATGGTCGACTCAAGAAAAAGAACTGACAGAAATAGCATCAGTCCTAAAGTGTACTTAAAAAGTCACAAAATGTGACACTAAAACAAACTACCATTTTTTTCTTTTGGCTGTTAAAATTTGAAACAGTCAGGGGCCGACTGGTCTACCGGGCATTTTCCCGATGGCCCAATTTTATGATGAAACTCATTTAAAGTTTAAAAATCGCAGGAAATGTTATTTTTATACAAACAATATCTAAGATAATGAATAAAACTAGACTTGGGTTGGAAAGTGCAATTTTTCGAGACTTGTAGGTCTGATCATTAGGTTTGATATATTGCTGATTTTGTGGTCCTAATTGCATCCTCTACAACTCACCACATAAAATCAAATATTTTTCAATTTATTTGTCAGTAAGTTGGCCCATTGCCTAATGACAGATAACATTAACGATGACTAATGATCAATTTAATTTGATCATTCAAACATTTGAAGGAATAAAAGCTTAATGTTGCTGTACACGTGCAACTATATTACTGAATTTACGACACCGTAAAGGGGAAGAAGCGGACAAAAAAATAGTTGTCGTGTAGATTTATGCAGAAATTGGGGTGCATCACCGTACAGTTAAAAGCAATTGTTGTATAAAAAGTCGGTGAAAAGAAGTTGAATAAAGGGGAACTAGAAAACGTTTTAGAAACGAGAAGGGTAATAACCCAAACACTTTAATATTGATATCTTTCAAAATAAGCTTTGCATGTCAGTTTGAAAATGACACAACTTTAAGTGCTCGGACAATATTTTTTAAAACGTTTATTTTTAAATGTATGACCAGAGTGTTTATTGACTGCAAAAAGTATAATTCTTTCCGCATAGAAAAATTTACAAATAAATAAAAGAAAAATGACCCCCTGAACGATGGCTTCTTAGTGTTTCAAAGGAGCTAGCAATGATTGCCTAGTTTTTAAGAAAGATTTAATTTTAAGTATTTATAAACGATGGTTTTTCCTTTTCCACTTTTTATATTAGTTACTGTGTAAAGTAGAAAGTCACAGTGTTCGTCATGCGATTAAACCAGCCAACGAATGCAAAAATCAAAATAAAAAAGTCATCCCATGTGAGTGATTTGAAACCATTTTTGTAGTATTTTTTTTTTGTTCAAAATAATAAAAAGAAATTTTCTTAAACAGATGACTACAATCGAGTTGTTTTAGACCCAATTCCCGGCATTCCAGATACAGATTACATAAATGCATCTTACATTGACGTGAGTGCCAATTTTATAATTTGTCATCATGCATTCAATTAATTCTGAATTCATTTTTACTAAAAAATTCATTTGGTTTTGAAATCTTTTTTTTTTATTTATCCTTATTAAGAGTTTGCTGAAACCTAATGCATACATTGCAACCCAAGGACCAAACGAAAAGACGGTTCCGGACTTCTGGAGAATGGTCTGGCAGGAAAAGTGTCCGTGTATAGTCATGTTAACAAAAACATTTGACTTCATCAAGGTGACAACTTCAAATTCAATTAAATTAAGTGCATTTACCTAATGGAGTGGAAAGTGAGAGATAGCGAAAGAGAGGTCCAAAATACTTAACATAATTACATTTAAATAATTCATTTAATGACTGGAGGTGAGAGAATTTAACAATAAAAATTACTCACGGCCGTATTTGTCATAACGACGTTATTATGAAATACATGTGTTTCAAAATTCTATTTTATTGATTTCCTTTTCATTTTTAAAAATTCAAAGAAAATCAATAAAAAAGTACGTGAGCATCTTCATCATTTAGACCAAAAGTTTCCATAAAATGTGCAAAATGCATAATGACGGTACTAACCCCTTTTCTTGGTGCACTATGATACAATATGAGTGAAATAAATGCAATAATAATCAGTTTAATCCAAAATAAAAATGAACAAATTGCAAAATTTCTGAAACTTGCATAACTTCACTTACTTGTTTAAAAAAATACATTAATTATTTTTTAAAATAAAATAACTCTGTGAAGACTTTCATAAACAAAATCGTTTTTTAAAATTTGTAGGTGGTTTTGACATGAAAACGCCGCTAGAACTCTGATTATTCCGTCTTTCAAGAGCAAAATGAAGCGAAACATGAATGGGTTTAGAAACTAGAAGGGTAGCTCAATTACTTAAAGATATTTTCCTGTTGATATCTTTCAAAATAAACTTTTATGCAAGTTTGAAAATGACACAACTTTAAACAGAAGACGCTTAAGCAAACGACAGTTTATTTTTTGTCTATAAAAAGTTTATTTTGACAGATATCAACATAAAAGTACCCTTAAGTGATTAAGCTACCCTTCTAGTTTTCTAAAACACTTTCTAGATTCACTTAACCATAGTTCAAAAATCAGGTACTCAAAAACTAGGACGTTTAATTCGGACTTTTAATTAATTGAGCTTTTGCTATAATATCAATAATATATACATTTTTAATTACAAAAATGTTACATAAAATGCATAGTTTCTAAAAGTAATTTGTACATTTTCTAATATTAATTTTATTTGCATAAAAGTTTTGGTTGTATTCATTTATTGAAAGAAACCAATAAAAAGCAGTTTCTTTCCCCGCAAAATGTGCTGCTAACTGCAATAAAACTCAACTTTACACAAAACGCGTTTTTTGCTCTCAATACACAAAAAGCTAAAAATGATGTATTTATGACACCCCTGAGATAGAGAGGGGAGGTTTAGGACGATTGGCATTAAATTTGTAACGCTGTTGTCGCTTTTTGATATTTTCTTTTTACGATGTGTGTGTGTGTCATAAATTGGAGACATGAATATTATGTTGCTTACTTCCATACCAAATGACTTGTCATTTTTACAATAAATTGCAGATAAGGAAACATTTCAATCATAAACCTCAAAGTTGTGTCTCCAAACATCCATAACTGTTCTGATTAGGAGATATAACAAAGTTGTTACCATATTTATGGAGGTTTTTTGTGTGTTATGTGCGTTTGTCGACTATTTCAGGTAATGTGCAATCAATACTGGCCTCAGCAAGTCAATCAAGCGGTGAAATATGGAGACATTGAAGTGACTGTCACAACTGAGGAACACTTGGCTAACTTTGTCATTCGCAACATCAAAATTGTCAAAGTGAGATATAATCATAAAAAGACTTTTCTTTATGAACAGCTCATTATTTTCGAGTTCTGGTTAATCTGCAGTTTCAGAAGAAATATGTTAGAAACTAGAACGGTAGCTGAATCATTTTATACCATTTTCATCTGATACCTTTCATAATTTAGACATACAAACTGACATAAATTAAAGCTACCCTTCTAGTTTCTAAAGACACTTCCAAATTTCTCTATGTTGTTCTGTAAAGACAAAAAACCCAAGAGTTTTAGAGGAATTTATACTTTAAAACGTCCTTAATTTTAAAGATGCTAACAGTTTTCAATGTTTGTTTTTTAATATAAATTCAAAGGAAGATAGTCAGAGGTCAGTCCTTCAATTTCATTACACCGAGTGGCCATGTCACAACGTCCCATTTGCGAGTGGTCTTCTCGAGTTCAGAAGGAAATTTCGGATGTACACACACAATTTGAAAGCAGACGGACCAATCATAATGCATTGCAGGTGAACAATAAAATTGCCGCATAAATTTATTTTTATGGACCCATTTCTTGGGATGTTTTAAGAACAGCTGATTTTCAAACTATGATTCTTGTGCAGTTTCAAAAGAGAAAAACTAAACAGAAACTGAAAGTTTATTAGAAACTAGAACGGTTGATATCTTTAAAAACAAACTTTTTATTTACAAAAAATTTCAAAAACCACAAAGTTCAAATTGCGCATTTTCCCAGTGACATAAAAAGCTTATTTTAAAAGTTATCAACAAGAAATTACTCTTAATTGATTTAGCTACCCTTCTAGTTTCTAAAACCGTTTCAAGATTGTGTCTTAATTTTTCTACTGAAAGACAAAATCGTCAGAGTTTGTGATGTGATTTACACTCTAAAACCAGCTTAATTGCTTTTCCATTGGTAAGTGATGGTGCTGGACGTACTGGAGTGTTCTTAGCGATCGACGCCAATTTGGAACTAGCTCATGAAGACGATTTATTCGATCTCTTTGGTTACGTCAAAAAACTACGAGGATCGAGAAGAGGACTGGTCGAAAGTTTGGTAAACGAACAAACTATTGTCCCTCCGAGATCAATTCAATATTTAATGTATTACTGCCTTAGGATCAATATCGCTTCATTTACGAGACCCTGGAAGAAAGTCTTCAGTGTGGCGACTCTTGGTTTCCAGTTGCAGAACTGTCCCAGAAATTAAAATACAAATCAATGAAACATGGGTTAGCACGACGCAACGAGTATCAGAACGAATACGAGGTTGTCTAATGTCCACACACAAGTCCTGTAAGCCCTTCTTAGAAAACCAATAATGATGAAATGTTTCTTATCTTTTAAGAGGATGTGCAAAATGACACCCAAATTCAGCATCGGAGATTGTGCTGGAGGACATCGACAGGAGAATCGAGACAAAAACCGTGACGTCATTGTCGTACCACGTACGTTTTGTGAAATTTATAACATACAGGGTCAGACTGGAAGAAAACACAGGCCTCACCCAAAGGAATTCTTAAAATGCCTCATAACTAAGAGTCTTTAAAAGCAAGCGTGATTGGTTTTTCAATACAGTCAAACTCGGTTTTCGAGAAAATGCCCCATTTCCAGAAAGACCCGTCCGCCCCTGCCAAGCGGAAAAACCAATTAATCGAAATGCTTTTTTCTACTTATTTGGGGTTTGTTAACAGCCGACAACTATCGCCCTTACTTAACGTCGTTTCAAGGAAATGACTGCACAGACTACATAAATGCAGTTTTCGTTGATGTAAGTTCTTATCCTTAAAGAAGTAACTTCAAACTAGACGAACCAAATGAACTTTATTGTCACCTTTCAGGGTTACACACGACCAAAGGAATACATAATAGCTGAGTGGCCACTTAAACACACAATGTCCGACTTCTGGTCGTTGGTTTACGATCACGACTGCAATAGTGTAGTGGTTCTCTGCAACCCCGAACCCACATTGGTGTGTTTTTTTTAAAAAATTGCAACCTATGTAAATCAACTTCAAGACTTCTTGAATAAAAAAAAATCGAATTTACTTTCATCTCGATTTTTTTAAAGCTATTTCCAGGGTTTTGGCCGGAAACTTCTCGAAGTCGGAAATACGGAAACGTTTTCACTGTTGAACACGTTTCGAATCACCACTATCCGAATATTAAAACTTGGATATTTAAAATTTCTAAAAAGGTTGTTTACAAGAAACGACCCAATTTGTCGATCTCAGCTTATATTTCGGTTCTTTCTCTTACGTTTAGGTGGTTTCACTGACCGAGTTGATGGCCGGCGTCAAAGCCGAATCGAAAACTACGCAACTTTTTCAACTGACGTGTTGGCCCCTGGGCCACAAAGTTCCCACTTCCACCAATGCCCTCGTGGAACTCATGAATATGGTGGACAGATGGCGTCAAAGGACCAATCAGGGTCAAGTCGTTGTCGTCTCAAAGTAATTAAAACCAACAAAATGTATCTTATTTGCATGTTAAAAGAAAACGGAAGTTTATGAATAGCTAGTTGATTTCCGTAAACTCTGATTATTCTATATTTCAGAAGAGCAACACTAAGAAGAAACTCAAAAGTGTTAGAAACTAGAAGACAGTATTTTAATGTCAATATCTTTCAAAATAAACCTTCTACATTATAGACAACAATTGGATTAAAGTTGGTTCGTTTTCAAACTGTCATAAAAAAGTTTATTTTGAAAGATATCATCAACATGAAAATACTGAGCTTGCCATTCTAGTTTCTAAAACATTTTCAATTTTCTCTTAATTTTGCTCCTTAAAGGCAGAGTTATCGTAGCTTAAGGTGCGTTTACTCTTTAAAACCACCTTATTAATGGATTGCATATATAAATATGCAAATAAACTAATCAAGTAATTCATTGTGTAACCATAGCAACGGAGTGGCTCGTGCTGGTGTTTATTGCGCTGCGAGCGCAGCCATCGAACAAGTCATACAGTACAATGAAGTGGATGTCTTCCAAGCTGTCAAAACCGTTCGTCAGCACAGACCTCAACTCGTAGAAAGCATGGTATATATGAAACTAGTAGTAACCATTCACAGACAAGCGACTTTCAGTGGTCGAAAACGACGACCGATAGTTATGCTGCGGTTGACATTGTATTGCTATGGAACGCGACCACTTTTTGAAGTACAATTCGACCACTCAAAGTCGCTCGTTTGTGGACGCCTTAAGTGAAATGCTACAGAATCATGTTTTTGTTTTGTTTTTCAGACGGAATACAAGTACTGCTACGACTTGGTCTTACATTACGTACTGCATTACCTTCACAAAAAATAACGATAATCAAACATTATTACACAAAGTAATGAGTCTGTAGAAATGGAAGAAAATCTAGATGACATTTATTTAGGTTTCGTGATGGTTTCTTTGTCTGTTCTTTTGTCAAAATGCATTTTAACTTAAATAAAGCTAATTTTGCATTTTCGTTCTCTTTGGCAAGATGAGGATTTTGCGAATGAAAGAATTTTTAATTTAGGGGATTCTTCAGGTTGTAAGTTGCTTTTCAAATGAATTTTACCTTTGCATTGGGTGAATTTTGAATGGAAGTCATAATAGATTATTTTGACAATGCATTTTCTTATGCAATTTCTGAAATAGGAGTAAATTGTCCCTCTGTCATAAGCCTTTTGGGCTGCTTGCCGACTAATTATTTAAATTCAAAATCTTATAAAATCAGCTAACACTTTAATGATAGCAAATGAAAATAAAATATATATATTTACACCTTACATATTGGATCTTCAAAATCGTCCGAAGTTACTCCTTCATTTTCTTTGCGGATGGACCCTCGTCATTACCCTCCTCCGTTGTTGTGTTAAAAACGGGTTTCGGTTGTGTTCTTCAAAAAGAAACAAAAACAGAAATTAAAAATCACTTTCATATCAAACTAATGTTGGGAGTGGTTCAATATTCCCAGCGAGAAATGTTCTCAAGGAAAGAAGTTTTCAATAAATTGTCCTAAGTCATTTTCATGTTGTCCCATTCTTTTGTATTGCTCTATGTAAAGAACTAGGCAAAGTATGGCCTTCCGACAAAGGACCCACAAATAATGACTGACTTCAGGAAAATTCTTCATTAACAAGAAGGCAAACAGACCACTGTTGGTGGTCGATTTCGACTACAGAATGTTGTCACAGGTGGCTTAGTTGTGGTTGCAATGCAAGAAGAAAGGCGCCAACTTTGGCACACAGTTAAAAGTCTCCAGCGCACCAAGGTTGCCGTCCTCCCATTGAAAATACATTGCGACAACATTCCAGCTACTTTCGACTTCATTTTGTCGCCAAAAAGTCTTTCAAAAGTCGCACGTGTGTTTCACATTGGAACTTTTTCATTTCATTTTACAACACTTAAATTAACTCAGTTTACAATTTGCACTGAAAGTTTAGTTGGAACACGGAATTAATAAATTTGCAAACTGCTTACGAAATTATAACAAAGTACAAAGAAAAAACAAAAGTGTCATAAAATTACCTCGCATAAGCAGGCGAAATCCAGTAGGGATTTTCAGCTGCATCCTTTGCAAACTTGAGAATAGCTTCTCTGGGATCTTGATCGTCTTCCACCTTCTTTTTAAGCCCCATACTACGTATGATGTAAGATGATAAAGTGCCACCGGCCGCTGCAATTCGACCACCCTGACCTTTAAAAAAAAAGGTAGAAACGAACTCCCAGTTAAATTAAATCAAGCGTCAAACGTTTGTACTTTACAAGATGACAATTATCACCTGGTCCTGTGACAGGTAAATCTGGACGATGAGATTTTATCGGATCCTTTCGATCTTTTTCCAATCTCTTCTTCATACTCCTCGGTCTTTCCTCTCGAAATAATGGCAACGCATGAGCTACAAAAACACGAATATGCAAATAACTATTATATTTGCTATTCTTTTCAACTACATTATTATTTCTAGTCTCTCTCTCTCTTTCCGGTTACGCACGAGTAATGATCTGTTGAGATGCAACCATTTCCACGTGCTGACTTTTTTTCGACCTCTTTACTACACAGAGTTTTGCTCCCCTAATAAAACAACAAAGAAGCGATTAAACTTCTAACCGTCATACGGACCCTCTGAACAGTTATTACTTGTGACTCTTAACTGGGTTGTAATAAACTTTACTAATTCCATTTCCACAACCAGTAATAATCTGGTTTAACTTTGGATGCCAAACACAACGAACGACACTCTTGCGTGTTAAATAAAAAAAAAATAGATTAAAAACTAATTAAAGTCTGGGCAACACTAATTTTAGATGCTTATTTCATGTCGAACCCCTGAATCCTAGCCTCTAACCAGGGTCATTGATTTAATTCATATATTTCTATAATTAACCATGTATTTCGTCCCACTAGTACTACCCTCGTCCCCCAACCCTCGTCGTCGTTTAAGATGGATACAGCTATTTTTTTTAAAAAAAGATCAATATTCAAATCTACTTTAAGAGACATACCGAATTCGTAACGTCAATCTCGGAAACTTTATTGAACGTGTCCGTTTCCAGAAAGACTAATTGACCGATACCATTCTTACGAACGGACGTTCCAGTCACGACCAAACGATCGTCGGGACTAAACGAGCAGTCAGTCCTGCAAGAAAAGCACTTACAAAACACAGTAATAAAAGAAGTGACTAGTAAAAAAAACGTTAAAACTAACTCTGGAAAATTGTTTTCAAGACCATTAGCCTCAAACAGAGGCTTCTTAAGGAGTCTAGAGTCCCACAACTTCACAGTGTCATCACCTATTTCAAAATACAAACATCCAAAAACGTATTAAAATCACTTTTAGTCAACATTCTCGATCACATTTACCTCCTCTAGTGCACACGTGTCGACCGTGATAAGAATATGTAATACAGGAAGTCTCGGTTCCCCTTTGATGAGCGTTACGAACTAACTGAGCTGTATTCACCTAGACCCGAGTGAAATAAAGAAAACTTAAGGTTCTTGTGAAATTTAAAAGAAAATACTGAAATCCTACAAAGTTTTTCCTGTGGTCCCAAATTTGAATAGATCCATCTTGGCATCCGGCAGCCACGAGATTTCCGTCTCTACTGAACGTACAAGAAATCGGAAGCGCACGAAGACCGTTTTGAGAACGTGGCTTTATTACACTTTTGTGTTTCTTCACATTTCTCAAGCTCCACAACCTTAAAGTTCTGTAGTAGAATGTTAAATAAAAACGGTATCAAAAAGTCTGATCCATTTGGATAGTCAGCTAAATCGTATGTTTAGTTATCACCATAAAAAAATAAAACACCTAAAACAATTTACATATATACATAACTTTTTTGATGTATTTCAAGATTTATTCCGTACTAAAAGAGTAAAACGAACGTACTGTAAATAATATTCGCAAAAAAATGTTAACTGAAATTTTTGGGGTGATTTTTGCAGGTTTTAAAGTGTACAAAATTCCTCAAACTCTAATTATTCTTATTTTCAGAACCAATATTAGGAAAAAAGTTGTGTTTTAGAAACTAGAGGATATTTTCATGTTGATATCTTTCAAAATGAAATCTTTTACTCTTAAAACATTTTGAAGTGGAAAACACAAACATAAATTTCAATTGTTCTAAAATGTTTATTCTCTTGTTCAGTAAATCTTGAAATTGTTCCAAAAGTTGCTTAAAAATGTTCTACTATAAGTTTTGCAAGAATAGAAACTATTATGACGTATATAGGACTTCCAATTGTGTGTTACTTATTTCCTTCTATACTGTTTTAACTATTGCTGTGACATCGAAAGTATTAATGAAGAATGCAGTTGAAATAACAAGGCTCTTCTCTGTGATTGGTCTATTGAATTTTGACGACACTTCCTAATATTTTCTTTTATTGCATTGCTTATAGTTGTTGAATTGTAAGATGTGAAGTCAAAAATGAACATAATTTTGTTGAATTTCTCTTAAATTACCCATCATTACTACATGTCATGAACTCGTTACGATCATTTGGATGCCAGCATCCACTGTTCAACATGGCCACATGTCCCTATTAACAATATTAACATGAATTTAACAAACAACCAAGGATAACATTGAATGAGACGAAATCGATTTACTTTTGTGTTTGCCATATCCGTTATGTACTGATCTCCTTTGATGCATTCTAAAATCTCGAATCCATCCCTATCCAACACTTTTGCTTGAGAATTACCAGAAATAACGAGAATACTATCGCCAGTGACACTAAATTGCAAAGATCTAATCGCATGGCTATTTCAACAACGAAAAAATAAATGCTGCGATTTAAAACGAAAATGCGATAACCAACAGATCCCTACTTTTAGAAAAAAACAATTTTACCATTCACACGGTTGTAAAGTTCGAAAAGACTGAAATGAAGTGTCCATACCGGCGAAATCCCATAACCGAACTTCGTAATCGTAACCCCCTGTTACCAGACGTGATCCCGAAGGATCTAACGCCAGAGCAGAAACCTAGTAACCAAAATTACCTAACAAATTAAACAAACAATCAAATAGATCAAATTATTAGTCATTTTATACCGTCCTATTTCCGTGCATTAAACTAATCTCGTGACTTGCTGGAATAGATTTATCGAGAGACTGTGAAAAAAAAAAAAAAGAATATTTGTTATCAACTAAAACATATAAAGAAAAAGAATATTCCTAACTACGTCATCATCATCTTTATCATCGCCTTCTGTATCAACAGATCCACCTTCCATTCCGGGAGGCAAAGGAGGTCCAATCAATTCGTCATCACTGTCACTTTTATCGGCTGGATTCTTTGTTTCTGTCGCTTCTATCGGTCGATTTCCTAGTTTCTCCTCATCTTCAGAGTCAACGTCCTTGTCATTTTTAGCAGAAACTTCTTTACCTTCAGAGAGAAATTATTTTAAAACATTACTGACGACGAGTCGTCGTAACAGTTTATACTTTTGTTTCTGAGTTCTGCAGCAGTTCTTCGTGTCTCTTCAAATATACTTTCTAAATCGAACGTTCGAGCTTTCTTTCCTGGAAAACCCAATGAACGCAACTTTCAACTTTAAGTTCTGAATTTAACAACAATAAGTAAACAAACCGAAGCCTGAAAACCCCATGATTTTAGCCATTTCTAACGAATCTTCCTGAGCGACTTCATCCTGTTTCACGTTAAGTGTCTGTCCTTTTAACGCTGTAGTAAGACCACGTACATCTTTGGCTTTCTTCGTATCTTTCATTGCTATGAAAAGAGAATTCAAACGTCACGAAAACGCTGTTTTTTATAAATCTGACTTAAGTTCTTAACCAAATTAACCGCTTAAAAGTCCTTCTTAAGTTACAAATAGTTTATATAACAACAACCTAGCTTATATATATCATTATGTTAAACGGCGCAAAATACCAAATCGGAAGGAATAATTAGAAAAACAATAAATTAATTACCTCTCAAAGATCGCATTTCTTCCAAATCGTCGTCCATTTTGGCTTAAAAAAACCCTCTGTAAAGCCAGTGTTGCCAGATACTACACATTTAACTATTAAATTCCTTTAAGTTGACCCATCGTAAAAAGAAGTCTGTGACGTCAAAGGGGTTGGCAAACAATTTCGGCGTATTTTTGTATAATAAAAAAAGAATAACAAAAACAAACAAACGAACCCCTGTTTTGAGACTTTTGAGAACGTTTGATATCATCCCTTTTCTATCAGACTAGATGACACAATCTTGAATTTTCCTTAAACCCGTATGACATCACAAGCTTCTTCTTCAGTGAGAATTCAGGTAAATAATACCGAATTGTTCCATTATCATAAAATTTTAAACAACCCTTATTAGTTTTACTATACAGTATGTCACATTTAACAACTAATATGTATACAAACGAATTTCAAGAAATAAAATTGTTTTGAGCAAATATACATAAATCGTAAATGGGCAACACTGTAACAACACTCCCTTGCAGAGCCATACATAGAGATCTCTATATCTAAGGGTCTGATCCAATGACACCGCGAACGCCATCTATGAGCCACTACAGAAAACGAATTTTTCTAAAAACTACATTCTAATTCTGCAAACTAACTCTGCCAAATAAAAATATTTCAATAGGAACCACGCTATTATTATTAATTTATTATCATTATTACAAACAGAATCTAATCTCAATACATTATAATTTGCAGAAATTAACAATTACTCATTAGCAAATTAAGACAACCTAAAGGTCCTTTGGATCTTTTCTAATTGACATATCGTACTTGTAATGATTCGCCAATCCGAAACTTTTTGTGGGGTAAGTCAATTTGAACATGTCCCAGTTGTCTCTGTGAGATATCTTTAATAAAACGGCAGCAGCTGCTCCGAGAGCACCAATACCAACTCCAATCGGAAGACTTTTAACTATTTAAAAACGGAAGGAACAAGATTATGAATGCGAGTTTGAATCTGACTTCCTAGCCGATCGCTAATATAAACTGCATTGTCGTTGTAATCTCACATTTTGCTCCCCAGATCGAACCACCGGCAAACCCTCCAATGATATAGTTGATCACATCGTCCTTCTTACGTATGGTAGCAGTGCTACAAGCGACAGTAGCAGCCGTAGCTCCCATCATAGCTATAAATATTTATCATTAAAAAATATACAAATCTTAACGAACAACAAGTTCAATAACATGGAAACTGCTTAATTAACACAAAAATAGAGGAAATCGGAATATTTTTTCGTGTTAATTTGTATTAAAAGAAATAATTTTAAAAACGTACTTTATAATAAATTTATGATAAAACATATAATGCGAACATTTCTTTAAATATTTAAAACTTGTATCTTGGCTTTGCCTACTTTTTTTAAACAAAAATCAGTAATTTTGGATTTCATATTTTACATAATTTGCCGGGCTTATGCATGCGTGTAATAATATTTATCGAATACAGAATATATGTCGAATACAGAAAGAAAGAAGGAATTCTAAAATGATTTGGTTTTTTTTTTTCCATATGAAAAGTAATTTATAAAGAAAAAAATATCGCAAAGCGAATTTGGAAAACAACCGAAAATCTATCTTATTATCCGATTTTTCATGTTATTCGCTTTCATGTTAAACGGTTTTGGCTGTAGATAGACAAACCTTAGATTATTACTTTACGTAAAGTAATAGTCTAAAGACAAACGTACCGCAAGGACCAAGTAAATGTACCGCCCTTGCGAGTCCACCATAGAACGTCTGAGGTTTAGATATTAAAACCAAGTCTGTAAGGGTGTATACAACTCCTAAAATGTACAAAAAAACACAAAATAATAAGTGATTACAATATTATTGAAGATGTTCGCTCACATTTGACCTTAAGAGACACAGTACCTCCTTCAATAGAACGTGTTGTTGCATACCAAAGCTTTTGAAAACAATCTTCTCCATCCGGTTTATCGAAATACGAAAGCCAAACCATAATTAAACTCTAATGTCAATTACAAAAAAAGACAAAAATGTTACGTTTTTTAATATTAAATAACAAGAAATAACAAATACCTAATATGAGGAGTCCTAAAGAAGAATTAAACGCAGAAAAACACAGGCATCTGTAGACAGCTTCAGCATTTTTTTTGGCTCCGCCCTTCTATGAGCGTCATCAATTTCTAATTAGTTTGTTACTGGATATGATGTCAAATGCCAGGCCCTTTTTATTTTTAATTGATTGATATTTGGTCTGACGCTCATAAAAGGGCGGAGCCAAGAAAATTCTGAAGCTGTCTACAGATGCCTGTAGAAAAACTAAAAATGTGGAGTCAATGTATAAGGGGAAACAAGTCACTGTTAGGCTTTATAAAGTCGCCATTTTGGTTCTAATGCAGACGACAAACTCTGTTGAAACTAATTGTCTTCGTGACGTCATCGTCGTGTTTTTAATCTTATGTATTAATTTCAAAAGTGAAATATGACAAATTATTGTGCTTAAAATGCACTATTGATTCTATAATAATTATTAATCGTCGTCACATTTAACTTTTTATTGTAATTTTAAAAAAAATGGAACAATTATTAATGATTATTATAAAAAAAAACAATAAAAATAAATATTGAATTTTTTTACTTCCAATCGTTAATTATACGCAGCTATAAACAACTGTGGAAATTACTGATAAAACCCCATTATAGGAAAGAATTCCATCTTTAAAAAGACTCAAAATGGCGATTTCACAAAATGCTGGGATTGTGGGATTTATCTTTGGTGAGAAACAGGAAAAAGGAGGAGACAACATTTACTACTTCCACTCATGTTCATGAATGAAGCCAAATTTTGGAGATGGAAATGCAGGGGAGGGGGGTGTGGCTTATTCGCCATATTGTAAAGACCCCGAAGAAGTTAATATATATTAATTTTCAACATAGAACTAAGATGTTATTTTCTTTGTTTCTTTATTAGAAAAGTTTATTTACAAAGTTTATATAAAACAAAAAAAATACATATTTAACCTGTTTGGTGAGAACGTAGCCTCTTATCGATACTATGGGAGGCTATGGTGAGAAACAAGGCCTACTTTAGTCTCTTATGTAAAACATATAGTAGACCATAGTAGCAGACGATGTTTATGTTAATTTCCCTTTTGAAATAAGAAGACGTGTAACTATGGGTGCATTCTGAAACACCTACATGCAATTCACAATAGCCTCAAATACGCACAGTTATGACTTAATCCTCATCATAAGAAAATGTTTATGACGATTTTATATAATAAAAATAGGGTAATAACAAAAGAATTCAAGAACCCTTTTGTGTAAACTGTTGATAACAATTGATATCATCTTTTTTTCTATCAGATTAAATGACACAATTCTAAATTTTACGTCAACCCCTCTGACGTCACACGTTTCTTCTTACGGTGAGTCAGGTATAGTTCTTGTGGTGCACGCGAGGCTATTATTCACTTTTCAAATGCACCCAGTGCTGTAAATATTAGGAAATCTAGAATCTATAGGCAGTCTAGTTACTTAACTTTATTTATAAATAGAAAGATCAACTATAAATGGACATTGGAACGGTGATTCATGCTGACGAGAAGAATTAGAAACACAACAACGGATAAAACCCACTCTGGAGTCGACACGTTGATTATGACACCATTTGTGATTATTCTAACTTTATAAATTAATACCTAGTGAATCCTTTAAGGCAAATCATATTTAACACATATCAAGTCGAAATGGACAAAGTTCGTTTCTTTCACTTCTTTTTGCTCATCATTTGTGCACTCTGTCTAGTCCATGTCTACGGTTGGGGTAATAATATTATGTAAAAATTATTTATGAGCGTAAAAACACTCAAGCACGTGCACGTGCTGTTTGCATGACACAATGTTAGGTGAAATTTGACGTTTATGGTCTCCAGTCGAACAACGAAACTTGGCTTCAGACTGTGTTATGAACAATATTTGAAGCTGCAATCTCTTCTTAAATGTTGTGTCCAGGTTTTAAGTTCTTTTGGTTGCAACATTCAAAGAGGTTTTTTATTTTTTTAGTTGCTAAAGCAGTTCGAGCAACTTTTGAACCATGTCTCATTGGACGTGCAACTCTTGAGTGTGTCTAAGCAGTTGAGTTGTTACACAAACTATATTTTCATTCCGTTCAATACAGGTGGCGGTTACAACAAAGTGAAATTGTCAGAAGTTGAAACTTTGACCCTTTACAAGGACCGTCAAACCACAGGAAGAAGATCGAATTCGGTCCCACAATTACAGTGCGTCGGTGGAAGTGCAGGATGTTCCGCTTTCGTCCCTCAAGTTGTTCAGTGTTACAATCGTGGCTCCAGTGGACGCGACATCCAAGTATTAAAATACAGAAGGGTTGCGTTTTACAAAATTAATGTTTGTTTTCTTTCGTTTCTTTCAGTGGGAATGCAAGACAGACATGGACAACGAATTCCGATTCGGTAAAATCACTGTCTCTTGCGAAGGATATGATTATCCGGAAGACAAATACATTTTGGAAGGATCTTGTGGAGTAAATCTTTCATATTGAGCCTACATTTTAAAACCGTTAAGAGTAGACCGTGGTATAGCTAGGCCTGTGTTTTGTATTTTCAGTTGGAATATACGTTGGACCTGACGAAAGAAGGATACCAAAAGAAGAAATCTGGAGGAGACCAACACAGTTACTACCAACAAGGATATACGAATGAGTACTTAAAATATTTACGAACGCTATTAAAATGTTTTATTCTGTGTTTTATAGCAAAATTAAGGGTAACTTGAATGAGTTTTAAGAGACTAGAACGGTACCTGAATCGCTTCAACGAAGATTTTTCAAAATAAACATTTTATAGAAAAATACAGAAATAATTTAGATGGTTTATGAATAGCTGATTTTCGTATTATTGATTATTCTGTCTTAATCAGAGGAGCAAAATTATGAGAAACTTGAAAGTGTGTTAGAAACTAGAAGGGTAGCTCACTATCTTAACGGTATTTTCATGTTGATATGTTTTAAAATAAGCTTTTTATGCGAGTTTGATAATTGTCTAATTTTTGAATTATATAGAAAGTTTTATTTTGAAAGATATGAACTCAAAAATATACGATTTAAGGGATTCAACTATCCATTTCTATTTTCTAATACACTTTAAAATTAATTTTTAGAGTTACAGATAAAATACAGAATAAACTAGATTGTGAATACAAATTCCAATAGTCCTAACTAGTGAATTTTATTCAATAATTCTATAGCAACAAGTATTACCCGTCGTCAAAGAAAGGAATTTTCTCGGGAATGCAAGACATCATTGTTCTAGCCGTTGTTTGCATCATCATATACGGCATTTACAAAACTTGCATAGCAAACCAACTCAAGTGAGTTCGGCCACAACTTAACGAATATTGTAACAAGAAAATTTTAATTTTCTTCTCTCTTTACTTTCAAGTGGAGCTGAAAGTGGAGGAGATGGACACGGTCCAGACTCCCAACGGCCGTCGTGGTTTGGCTCCTACTTTGGAAACGGAGACGGATATCGTAGGGGAGGCGGATCACCGCCACCTTCTTATGGCTTCAGACAGGACTATATGCCAAGCGACGGTAACCAACACACGCCCAAAGTAATCATGCCTCCCACATTTATAATAAAAAACAATCATTCCAGGGTGTGGTGGAGCAGGTGCAGGTCGACCGTCCAGTGGAGCAGGGAACTTTTGGACTGGAGCCGCCACTGGTGGCATATTGGGTTACATGCTGGGAAACAGAGGGTGAGTTCGCAAAGCATAATTTGGAACCACGAGACCGTAATTTGTCGATTTATCGTGTGAATTATTAGTAACCAAGCAAACTACTCATCACGCTCGAGAGGCTACGATACGTGGGGAGGAACGACCACCGATAGTAGTAGCTTCAGAAGCGGAGGTGGAGCGGGAGGAAGCAGCGGAACCAGGACAGCATCCGGTAATTGGGAAGCATTCAAAAATCTTTGAAATATTTCACAAACAACTGTGGTTCAAACGCAAGAGTTATTCTGCGTTGAAAGTGTTTAAGAAACTAAAATGGTAGCTTATATAATGTATAGTTGATATCTTTTAAAATAAACTTTTTTAGGGTCAATTCAAACAGACATAACAAGTTTATTTTAAAAGATATCAACATAAAAGTACCCTTAAGTGACGGAGCTACCCTTCTAGTTTCTAAAACACTTCCAAATTTCTCTTAATTTCGCTTCTTAAAGACAGAATAACCAGAGTACATTCTACCACTTAGTTCTTTACCATTCGTTCCTTTTCAGGTTTCGGAGAAACTAGGAGACGTTAAAAAACTAGAATCTCTTTTGAAAGAAGACTGGATTATTTTATACTGTATTTGTGGAATTACGAAAGTGTGTTTTATGGTTGTGGTTCATGTATATGTTAATTATGTGCACTGTATATATTTAAAAAATCTTCACAAATTCAAATTAAAACATCTTTTTTTCTCCAATTATTGCGTAAAGAAGTTTATTAAGTAACGATTTATTGGTACCTTGAACCGAGAAGCTTATTTTACAATCTCATCTCGAGCAATTTTTGTAGAGGTTTCTTATAGATGGCAGTTTGCTTTTTCTTTACTGGTTCGTTTGGAAACTTGCGACCGTAAATCTCTGGATAAACTTTTTTGAACTGTAATGATACAAAAATTTAAAAATAACGCTGTCGAAATTCTCGAACGAAAGATTCGAATTTTCAATTATGGACCTGCTTTAGTCTTCTTTTTTTCTCTTGTGCAGAAATATTTGGATCGATGACGATACTGTCGAGTAGGTCGGCAATGGCCTTCTCGGATGCAGCACACTTCCTTCGTTCGTACTCTTCGGCAGTTACCTGCTTACAATAAGTCAAACCTGTACAATCTTCGTCATCATCTTCAGCGTATCTTATCTAGAGAAGAGAAGAAGAAGAAAAAGACAATTGCCCGTGAAGAAAAGAGAAACGGGGTGCTGCAGTACAGGGTGCATACAGTAATAACACGTGCAAGATAAACTTAGAAATCGGAAAGGAGCGGGGTTTCATTGCTACCCTTTTCCAAAGAGAAAACCACCAAAGCCAGTTGTAGAAATATTCTAGCAGAACGTGAATGTGCAAATCACGAAAGTACGTAATTTACTCGTTTTTTTCTCATAATCCCCCATGTACATGTCAAAAATAAACATGCAACTTTAACAAAAATATGAACAGCATGAGATTAGAAAACGGGAATTAAAATTTGACATCTCGTGATTATTGTATGAGTTTTGATCAAAACATTGTCTAATGAGTTCAGTTAGGAGCCCTAGACACACTTATGAGTTGCACGTGCCACAAGACGTGGTCAATTTCACGGTTCCAATGTTGAAATTGCTTAAACGGCAATACGAAAATTACTCGTTGTCTCAACATGTTAAAGAATACACATTTTTTTCTTAAAAGCTGAAAGGTGTGAAGTCCAGAAGAACGAAAGGTACGAAAGGTTGACCTTTTTGAGGTCAATGACATTTAACATAGTGTAAAATAAAACAGCTTTGAGTATTGCAACCAAAAGAGCCTTAAAACCTGACCACAACATTCAAGGAAGCGATTTCAAAGCCATGTTTTTGGAAACGTAAAATTCACTTAATATTGAATTTATGGTGGCACGTGCAGAACGTGCAACTCCCTGAGTGTCTCCAGGCTCTTGAATAAACTGTCTTTATAATGACCTTCGTATTCGCCAGAGGCACAAAACTGGATTCCACTCGAGCTACCAGTGATGATGGCACATTGAATATCGCATCGTAGTTATCAAGAACGAAAGTGACTATCTTAGCAGCTAATAATTCGTTGTAGTCAGCTTCGTGTTTCGGAGAGAGCAAACTCCTCGAAAACGTCATCAACAACTAAAAAAGCAAATAAAATAACGATGTGTAAAAAAAATATTTCTGTTTGGATTCAAAAACAAACAATGCTTCTGTTGGATTGATTTCCGTCAAGTCTGAGGTGTTTATTATCGACGACCATGGCCATGAATTTTAGCAGACGATGAAGATTACGTCGAACATCCGGTGGCAGTAGTAAAAGACACAATTGCATGGCCTCGATGACCAAACACTTCCCTTCTTCCGTAATCGATGCTTTGAAAATTAAACAAAAAACAATGTATTTTAATTAACGTGACTTGAAACGGCTTGTTTAAAGTCACGTTAATTACTAGGATTACCGCCGCTTAGGGTGCTGTCGATATGACGTAAGCATTTATCTGGTGGATTCCAAGTCCAATATTGCGACCCAATACTGTGACCAACGGTTTTAGAACTATCTAAGGTTTCTTTCATTCTGGGTATAACTTCGAGCATCACAGAGGATGACGAAACGGACCTACGAAGTGGCCGATTACTTGTTGCAAAGTAATCGTTTCTTACAGACTTATTGCTTGGCTGAGAACAAGCCGAATGGTACGAGCCACTATCTTCGGATACGTACGAAACCGGACGTCCAAGTTCAACGTCATCATCACCATTGTAAGAAGAAGAAGAACATCGTGAATGCTCCGTGCACGCTAAATTAACGTAGCCGCCAAAATTTCTCAATTGCGGATCTACAACAGAACTGCAGTCCAAGTTCTCGTTGTAAGCCAAATTCAAGTAACCTCCCGATTCGTTAAGAAGAACGTTTAGAACGCTCGACTCCTCCCTCGTTTCTTGTTTTGTTTGCGCGATCGTACGTTGAACGAATGTATTTGCATTTACCACTTTCGCTTCCCTCACATTGTAATCAAAATTACGTTTCTGAGCAACATTTAGACTTGCAACAGATTTGCATCTCGGCGATTTCATTTCGACGTTTAGCTCTTTGGTTTGGCTACCAACGCAAAACGCAGAAGTGGTTCTAGATCTTGCAGACAAAAAATCTTCTCCAGGTTCGGCAATGACACGAGTGACTGGATTTTCAGTGAGAAAAACAGTCTCGAAACAAACGCTTGGAAGAACCACTTCCGAATTACACGCCATCAAAGACGTATGTTCGTTTTTCAATTTGGATAGATTCGGACAGGAGTGTCCAAGAGGAGTTGACGTAGTCTGAATTCCAGTTTCTGCTTCGATCATTGTGGCTCTGGACAATTGATTAACGAGATCATCCATCGGTCTTGACGAAGATGGGTTTGCACAGCGCTCTACTTTAGAAAATGTTTGACCACAAGAATCCATTTCCTCACCAAGAACTGAAAAAAGTATAAATTAAAATGAAATCATTTATTTAGAAACTTTATTTTATTAGAATTTTAAAATTTTTAGACTTCTTTTTAGGATGCAAATTAATTTGCACCTTCTTTATTTGTTTAAATTTATAAATTATACTTTTTAAAATTATAAAAACAGCATAATAAATCATAAGTGTTTTTATTTTATTTCATATTTAATTTACACTTAATTTAGCTTATTAGTTTTATTATAAATTTTTATTATAAATTTAAATATTTAAAAAAATTATAATAGATTTAATCATCTATTACAATTATGTTTATTTTATCAAATTATTATAATTAATGAAGCTTATTTTAAGGTGGTTTTGGGGAAAAGCCCATGAAATTGTTGATTATTCTGTCTTTCAGAAGAACTAAATTAAGAACAACTTGAAAGTGTTTTAAAAACTAGAAGGGTAGCCCAATGTTGATATCTTTCAAAATGAGCTTTTTAGATCCGTTTGAAAATGACCAAAGTATTAAAAGGCAATATTTTTTAACATTTTTTCTATAAAAAATGAAAATATTATGAAGTGATTCAGCTACGGTTCTAATTTCTAATACACTTTCAATTTCACCTTAGTGTTGCTTTTCTAAAACTGCTGAATAACCAGAGTTTCTAAGACTCGTTTTCTTCATTTTGTTTGCAAATCGGTTACCATAAACGGAGACAAGAACGTTGTACATTGCGAACGTTGTCAACGGTTCTTCGAGGTTCCCAAAATAATCTTGAACAACTCTGAAAACATCCCTTTCGAATCCGGGATAATTAGGAAGACAACTTTCCATTCCACTTGCTTTTGGCCCTGTTGATCATATAAAATTCATAACTACAGCAACCACAACTTATGCTTTTTTTTTTAGAAAAGATCTGGTTAACTAGATAACTCTAGCCTCTAACCACTCTTTTCATGTATTGAAGAAAACATAATTGTGGCTGCTTTCGTATAAATTAAGTAAAAGACGTAAGCGTACATGCTACCAAACATTTCATTGCACTGAGGATCCAATGCGGCAATTCTTTTGATCGATCCAAGCTTTCTACAATACCCGTCCGTCCGATCCGTGTCGAATTGTGTATTATATACTTTGAATTTACATCGACTCCGCTCAGAAGATCATCTACAATCATCCGATCGGTCAACAATTGCCTCAGTCTTGAAAGTAAAGCTTCTTTCCAAATTTGTTCGATTTCGTTGACGGTCGGCGGCCTCGTCGTAACCGTCACTCGACATCCAGGTAACTTCGAAACCTTCGTTTCTATCGAAAACGATCCACCGGTAGGCTTCCCTCGTTTCTTATCCGTCACGACCAAGTTCGTATTAGTGCGTGCTTTGAGAGGAGTACGTACGATCGGAGAACGAATGCCAACAGTCACTTTTACAGGCGATTTACGAGGAAATCTAAAAAGAAACGTTATCCCTTTCTCAATATTGACTTCGTAATCAATTTTTAAACCGTGTTCTCATTTGTAAATCACCTATAGAGATCTCTGTTATCTTTAAATTGATTCGAAGATGCTATGGACGATGAAGGAGACGAATTTGTCGTTCGAACGTCTTCGAAAATTCTGCTTTGGAGGAATTTTCCGAGAAGTTGAACGGTCTGATTCCTATAAATATGAAACCTTACATTATTGACGGCAGTTTGTCAGAGTAACTAAGTCATAATTTTGTCGGGGGTTTACTCCCCCGCTTTTTCGACAGTAACTATTGGGTTTTAATATACCTGGATACTTTAAATGCAAAGTTCGGATCTCGATTGAGATATCGATGGAGCCAATCGACGGCATCACAAGCAACGAAACAGTTGTCGTACGACCGCATATGACGACGATGACGACTTAACGAAATTTCCGATCGAAACGAATTCACAATCTCATTCCACTTTTAAATGCAAATTAAAAACCTTCTTAATTAGTCAAATATAATAAGGGGAAATGAAAAGAATTCTAAACTTACGAGTTTTGTTGCTTTAAAAGGACCATTAAACACTTGACGCTCCATTATTATTATTATTGAATTCAACAAAATATTTAGAGAAATCTTAGATAAAAAAAACTTTCGATTGACAATTTAAATGTTTTACAAACGGATAAGACACAAGCACTGATTGGTTATCCATGATATATATAAAAGCGCTGATTGGTTGGTCATAATTATGTATATAGAGGTAGCTCAACTCTATGGTAGAGAAAAACTTTACGGGTGAGTGAACTATATTTGAACAGCATCTCTTTTAAGTTTGGTTTTATTCCTTTCAATTTTTTATCATTGTTTTTTTTTTATGAAAAAAACAACATTGAAATTTTTTTAAAAGGTCTATTTAACGTTTGTGTGGTTAACTGCCAAAAATCTAGCTCTAAGTATAGGTGGCGATATCTATTGGCTTTATTCAGTTACTGCGCCAAATTACATGCCATCTAGTGAGAATAAGTGATATTAAAACAAGATATGAAGGTGCGCGCGCTTTTCAAACGTAAATTCAGTTCCCATTAAATATCCAATTACGAGACAAATACTTTTCAAAAAATTAATTAAAATTACTAATTATGTCCGTGAAAAATTAATTACAATTATAATTACTGTTTTTTTTTTTAAAAAAAAATTGATAATTATTTTTTTAACTTAAATTTTCTGAAAATTCCATTTTTCTATAAAACCAATCAAGTTCATTTCTAAATAATAAAAAATCATTTCACTTCTATCCAGTTATAAAAAAAACCACACAAGATTCTTTTTAAATATGTTTATACACAAAACGAAAATTAAATGCAAATTAAAAACGCTCTCAAAATCAAATCCAATTTCAATTACAAAAAAAATCAATAAATCACCACAAAGATAAGAAATATTGGTCATAGAGAGAACATTTCAACTACACATTCTGCTAAATTACGAATGAATATGGCAACCAGAAAAATGCGTTTTTCACTCAAATAACCTGGCTAAAATTCCATGAAAAAAGGTTAAACTAGCATCGAGAACAAGCCTTAAATAGATCATAACTAATCTCTAACCAGGATTTTGACAATAAAACGAATTTTTCTGTTTACGTTATTAATGAATGAATAAATGCATCGATACGAAGTAAAAACCCACGCAAAGCCCATAGGCCAGGTTGGGGTACATGGGCTTTGTGGACACTTTCAGCTTTGAAAGCCTTATAAGCTTGGTGAACAGGGTCTCAAATTTGTTTTTACAAATTCGTAATCAGAGTAAGAAGTGGTATAAAAACTAAATCAGTGCGCATTCTCTGCTTTATAAACGGCATGATAAGATGTACGCAATAAAGCGTAAGGAAAACACGATTCAAGAAGATCCATTGTCAAGAAGGGAGACTCTTGCACAATCTGCTCAAACAGAAAACAAATTGATAACAAATATCAACAACATCTATTTCAGATTTGATTGTTATCTCAATTTGAATACAAATCTGAGAGGACATAATCAACAAAATGACAATTATAAACGCCAAATAACAGAACCAAAATATTTGGACTAGTTACCTGATCTAGTAAAATATACACAGATTCACGATTCTTTATTACTTCCTTATCAGTCTCTTGTCCAAGACGTAGAAGACTAGAAGAAGCCAACTGAAAGACAACATGTCAAGATAAAAACCAAATGAACTAAAATCCGAAAGATAAAAAAATGATACCGCTAAAAATTCTTTGAGTCGTTCCTCTGCATCACCTTGACCACAAAGAGTAAACAAAGCACCGGCCACATTGTTCACTGCAGTTGCCAAACAGTGAATGTTATTTGCATGTCCTGAATGGAAGAAAACACAAAAAATTAAATGGAATGAAACCATATGAGCATGAGTCCATATGATAAAACCATTATGTGGAGCCTTGAAGTAGGAGCCTTCATTTCGAGCTAATTTTGGCAACGAAACAGCAACAAAAACCATGAGGAGACAAGCGATTTGATATTCATCCTCACCAAGATCTAGAAAAGAACACTGAATTAATATGTTTTGCAATTTTTTACTTTGACTATATTATGCGTTTTAGGAGCAATACTAAGGACAAATTGAAAGTGTTTTAGAAACTAGAATGGTAGCTGAATCACTTTATTGTATTTTCAAAATACATTTTTTATAGACAAAAGTTAAAAATAGCTCTAGAAATACATTTTTTAGATTCTTGACTTTGACCTTAGTAATAATTAGTAATTCTTAGATAAGTTTAGAAAAATTGTTAAATTAAATTTTGAAGAATTAAAAAGCCACTAAAACACTAGTTTCAACAAGAACTGGTTCATAAACAAAGTCTTGTTAAAATTAATAGTTAATTAATTACTTCTTAATTTTTCAAAATTTATTTTAATAATTTTTCTAAACTTATCTTTAAGATGAATTGCTTATTATTAAAAAACAAAACATCGTCTGCTTAAAATTGGGTCATTTTGAAACAGACGTAAAAAATATTTTGAATACAATTGAGCTACCCTTCTAGTTTCTCACACACTTCCAAGCTTCTCCTAATTTGGCTACCGCGAGACTAAATAACAAGAGTTCAAAGGGCATTTACAATTTAAAAAAGAGCTACGACAAAGTTGTCAGTATTTGATCACAAATGTTTAAACACCTGATTTTTGTGCCCTCAAAGCAGTGACAAGAGCCGGATCAATTTTACAATTGAGACCCGCAGCAGAGGCCATTTCATTGACAACCTTAGAAGTATAAATATAGATTAATATGACATCAAAAACAAACAAAAACAAAACAAAATTTGAAATAAGGCAAATGATGAAAATAAAGATTGACAAAACGAAAAGCAAAAAAAATATGCAAGCTAAAAAAAAGTCAACTTTCGCTAACCTGAAGTTTCACATTTTCAAACTTTTTTTGTGTGTTAGATAATTAGCAATTTCAGCAGAAAGATGAAGCAGAAGTATTGAAGGCAGCACAAGTAAAATAAATGGCGATAGAAGCAAAGGACAAAACAATAAACATGTTTGTTTTTCAGCTTAGATTCAGTTTTAAAAAAATCGTCATTTTTAATACCATTGTATCACCGGTTGGAGGATGTAATCTGAAATCTTCGATGCAACTCAGTACGAATGGAATACGATCGTTCAGAACCTACAACGTTTACACAATTTCTTCATTTATAATATTGTGAAATTCACGAGTTGCTAATATCTGCTCACATCCTTTAGTGCGTTCTGAGCCAATTTACGAAAACACAAAATAACTCCAATGATTGTCATCCTCTGAAGAACATTGTCCACCTCTGAAACAAACATACAGAAACAGAAAAATCAAAAATTCTAATCATTTCAGAGTGATAATTAGAGACGACAATCAAACAATGAGGTGAAAACATTAATTTTAATTAGAAAGCAAGTGAACGCATAAAAGTGGCCACAGACGAGCAATTTTTAGCTTCGATACTAGAGCTTTATTCAACGTTCGTTAAAAGTCAGCAAAAAAACGTTCAATTCTTTTATTGTTTGGAAACTGTAATGTAAATAGGTTTGTCCTATATTTTTGTTTGGTTTTTAAGATATTTTATGACGAGCTGATTTTTTTTTAAGAGCAACACTAATAAGAAACTGAAAGTATGTTAGAAACTAGAAGACATAACTAAATCACTTAATAGTAGTTTCAAGTTGATATCCTTCAAAATAAACTTTTTATAGACAAAAATTAACATTGACAGAAAAGCTTACTTTAAAAAATATCGACACACGAAAAAAGTTATTGAGCTACCCTTCTAGTTTCCAAAAATAGAAGAACAAGAGTTTCAGGGTAATTTACAATTTAAAACCAGATGGACTGCAAAAAATGAATTGCATGTAGCTGAAACCAAAAACTCAAAACTCTATATGACTACTTTTTTTGCAGTTTATTCAACTACACTTGAACAACTTCCCAGGTGGTCAATTTCGGACACACACTGAGCACTTTTTGTAATCTATCTCGACCACTAATAGTCGTTCGTCCGTGAACGACCATATTCATTAAATTGATCGTCAGTGGCCAGCTTCATAAAGAAGAAAGATGTGCGAAGCGAACACACAATGGATCAGAGATATGTAGCTACAAACATGCAAATCTAAGCCTCTCACGGAATGCTGGACGAATAATAAGCAGTGATTTGATTATCAGTTATTTACTACTATTATTTTATTAGTGCCAGAATACTGATTGCAAAGGTAGAAAAAAATGATGCTGTTCGAAAAATGAGAAAACTCATGTAATCACGCACACACACATACATACACATTCATATATATGCGTTAAAAAAAAACCCCATTAAAACACAATGACCAGAGATCGTGAGTTGGAATTCATAAAAAATGAAATATTGGTGGGAAAAATATGATAAATATCAAAATGTGTGCTGAATTTTAAGTGTGATTCTGACTTAAAAACGAACAATCTTACGCGGCGCCAACTTGGGTCCTGAATGTTATTTTTTCAAAGGCAGCATCAAGAAAAAGGAAAAAATATCTCGTTACAAGTTTTTTTTCTAAACCAGAAAACTTAAAATATGTGACTACGAAATAAAAATCTTTTGCCTGCCATAATTTTTAATAACAATTTAGCAAACCTAAAACAAAATAAATAAAAAAAAAGGTGCGGAGGGATATCATTCGTATTCGCTGCCGATCTTAACACTTACGCTGTAATCGTCGGAAAAGTTCCCTCATGTGTTCGGGTTTGTCAAAGTTTGATCGAAGTTGCTGCAACACTTCTTTGTTTCCAACGACAAGTTTCTATAAACAAAAAAATATATAAAGTAACATCTAAACAGTATTTAACTTAAACTAGTTTTAAAGGGCAAACACCTTTCAAACTCTGGTTATTCCGTCTTTCAGGAGCAAAATTAACAAAAACTAGAATGTTTTAGAAACTAAAAGCGTAAGTTCAATCACTTAAAGACCTTTTCACGTCGATATCTGTTAAAATAAGCTTTTTATATCACTTAAGACATGCCATGACATAATTTTAAGCAGACTCTTATTTTTAAAAAATTTTTGTCTATAACAAGTTTATTTTGAAAGATATCCACGTGAAAATACACTGAAGTGATTGAACTACCTTTCTACATTTTAAAACACTTTTTAAGTTTTTCTTGATGTTGCTTTGCAAGGTGTTTACACTTTAAAATCATCTTTAAAAAAGCAATGATTTAATTTTGAAACCTTCACTTCCTGAAGCTGACTTGCAATGTGCCAGACGAGATTCTCGTTCATGCATTTCATTCCGTAAGGTCCAATCAATTCAGCCAATGCTTGAAGTTCTGCGAGAAAAGATCATAAAAATGTAATGTAATGAAAACAGAAACACTACATTGAAAACCTCTAATACCATTTGTGTCTGTGTACTCTTCCGGATTAAATGGAAGCTGTCCGTCAACGGTTAAACTGACGAATGAACGTTGATTATCAGAATAGATTATGTGGCCAGCCGTCACCCTCCACAAAAGAACTTCGAGATACCTTTTAAAAACAACCACTTAAACGACATCCAACAATAATAGAAACCAAAAACGACGATTGATAAGTTACCAGTTAGCATAAAGCGCAGTAATTGTCTTTTCACCGTGACTATCCTGTGATTGCGTCTGTTGTAAAAGAACATTGTTGAACACACGAGTGATGTCGATATGAACTGAAAATTATATATCAATTAAAACAAATTTGTTAATAAATCCGCATTTAGATACACGCTCACCGTAATTTTCCACACTCTGTAGCACGCTCATATAAGCCTGAACGCTTGTGAGTAACTCCGAAGGTTTTGCGATTTCATTAGTATCGGGATTATACATCATCATTCCAACAAGTGACCTTCGTTAAAAATCAAACGCACGTACAAAATCAAAACGTGAGCTAAAAACAACACCCTATTCAGAGCTGAACAAAACACACTTATTAAAACGTGCTTCCAAGTGTTGCGTTAAATATTCTCGAGGTGCAAACACGTATTCCCATACGTGAATTGTGCTACAATAGTTTATGGCAAAGCAAAGTTCAGTCAAAGCCATGTGCAATTTATCCATCCTGAAGTAAAAAACTAAACGTAAATCTAACAGTAAAAGGTAAAGTGTCTAGTTTCTCTTATAAGAAACAACGTACGTTGTGAGATCTTCTCTCGTTCTGCGATAACTTTCTATTCCAGGTTTATCCGGCTCCTGAATAATCTTATTCTTCTTATCTCGTTTCTTTTTGCTAACTGTTAAAGCCAACTGTTGAGCACAGTGCTTAGGAAGCAGCTGATAAAATAAATGCACAAAGTACAAAACATGAGCATCGTAGTCTTTTTTTCTGGAAAATAAACATCTGACGTTTGTTTCATTCGAAAACAACTAAGTACCGATAGTACAAAACTCAGTAAAAAACAACCGAACCCCAAGTGTATTAGAGACTATTTTTTAACCGAACTTTGTCCTTTTTGAATGAAAATCTTAATCTTAACAGCACCTTGTCACTCAAAATGCACTGCTCGTCACAAATTGTAGTAATGATATTCTTGGCTTCTTTAGACATTTCATCGAGAAATAAAGAAACGACAGCCAAACTTCGGTCTCTTATGTGATGACGCTTTATACAGTTAAGTGACAAATAGAAACCAGTTTCATAAACAAAAAAATAGTTCACACAAACCTTCATCGAGACTGATTACCTCTTCAGGACATAATTCATGAGTGCAATTGATAAAGTGTCCACAAATAAGAGGAAAAGCGACGATGTAACGATTCTGAGCTGGAAATTCTAAGCACATGTGAAACTGTTCTTCAAATATTTTACTGTAAAAACTGTAAAACAGACAATTCGTTATAAACTGATATAAATGTCACCAAAATGAATAAAGAGGTCACCAGAAAATAGATAAGTCCGAGGTCTCGACGACCATCTCATCCAAATAATCGACCATTTTCGTATGAAACATGATAGTGTTCAAAAGAAACGCTAACGAAGTATTGTCGAAAAGAAAAAGGGGCGCTTTGCTGATACTAGTGTACGCCTGAAGACGATACCAATCCAAACGCAGACCTCGAAAATCAAACACTTCGTTTTCTTCGACTGCAAACGCGTAAAATCGCAAACGTAAGATATTAATTGAAACAACAGGAACAAAATCAACGCTTTGTGAGAATGGTGAAAGACCTTGTTTTACAGATACGTTTGAAAGAGTACTACTCATAGAAGACAAGATCGCAGATTCATCTTCCGGACAAACCTGAAGCATCTTCAGCACATAACGAGAGGAAAATAATTATATTAATTTATATAAAAAAAAATCAAAACAAAATCTGAAACGGTTTAAAAATACCTGCATTGCGTTACTAAGTGAGATGGCGTCGTAACCAGATAAAAATTGTACATAATAACGCTGCATCACTTGATTGTATTTACGAATCAATGCTAATTACAAAAAAAACATCATTTCGAACAACATTATTTTTGGAAGCCAATATAACTTTCAAACTCTATTCATTCTGTCGTATCAAAAGAGCAACACTTAAGGAGAAATTAAGTGTGTTAAAAACTAGAAGGGTAGCTGAATTACTTCATTTTATAAACAAAAATGAAGAAATATTGTCTGCTTGAAACTTTTAAAAGATATCAACATGAAAAATGCGTTACTCTTCTAGTTTCTAACATACTTTAAAGTTTCACTTATTTTTACTCTTGAAAGACAGAATAACCAGAGTTAAATGGGGCAAATATATTCGAAAACCAATTTAAATAAACACCTCTTAGTTCTTCCATGTGAAACAGTAATTCGGGAAGTTGTCTAGAAACAAAAAAAGTTCGCTCACCATAAAACATACAAAAAACGCTCTAGATGGAAGTTTATTCGTTTACCTATCGACCAAGTCTTCGGTTGCGCTTCTTTTTCCCTGTCTAGGAGGAGGATTGTCGCAATGTCTCAACAACCAAAGAACCTCATCTCTTGCGAACGAAAGACCGAGAAACACAAAAAGCGCCTTTCCCAAAAAGAAAACAAAACATTACCAACAAACATCTAACATAATCGCCGCAATAAAGTAGTGTACCTTTGGTCCTAGTAAACCCGGCTGATCGGTGAGCACAAAACCTAATTCCTTGAGAGCCGTTCGCAAGAACTTCCTTCGTTCACGATGAGTATGTGCTCTGAAGTAAAGTTTACGGTCGATAATAAATATAAGTACTTTGAAGGAATGTAAATGAAAGTGTCCTACGCATTTTGAAGAGCCTGGGTGTGACATTCTTTTACTTCCGACACCCTCTTGTTGTAACTGTAATAAATTAAGATGCTTTATAAACCGCTGATTTTAAAACTCTGGTTATTTTGCGTTTTAGGTGGAACACTAAAAAGAAATTGAAAATGTTTTAAAAACTAGACTGGTAGCTGAATCATTTAACAGTGCTGTCATGTTGATGTGTTTAAAAATAAACTTTTAAAAACTTTTGGCGCCCCGTTTTGCACCCGTAAGATTTTCGTCCACTGCAAGTGCCTAACTCGCTAAGCAATAATTATGACTATGCCTAAAGTGATTGAGTTACCCTTCTTGTTTCTAAAACACTTTCAAAACTGTTTCAATTTTACTTCTGAAAGGCAGAATAATCAGAGTTTGAGGACCATTTAAACTTAAAAACCAATTCAAGTTAGTGATGATTGAATTTCTAAGTACCCCTTGATTGTTTCAAAAAACGACTGAATGTATGCATGAATTGAGAGCACTTCATCACGAAACAAAGATGTAATCCATCCATTGTGTAAAGCACCTTGCCATAGATCGAGAGCAATGGACTGACTCAAATACTGATGACACAACATGAATCCAACTGATGAAAATCCACAAAAAGACGAAAATTTAATCAATAAAACAATACGGAATAAAACATAAAATAACATACAGATTATCCATCGCTCCAAAACATCCAATGGAAGATACTCGCAAGGCATCTAAATAAGAAAACTTTAAAGTTAAAACACTCGAGGTAAATGATTAGAAATTACGAAACCGTTTCTGTTTGACTTGGACTCAACATCTGCGTGGGATGTGAAACAAGGCTCAGAAGCTGAGCCGAACGCCAATGTTCGGCCGGAAGATTGCGACGAGGAAAAACGTGATGCAATGATATGAGAGCCATACAAAGTAACTAATTAAAACGTCATACACAAACTTCAGTAAATGTTAAATAACGACCAGTGTCAAAATGTCTACTTTTGCATGTGGAATGAATTCCTCCGACAATTTCTTCATTGGAATGTCGTAGTCAACGATCAATTGGCCAAGCCGAGGAAAACTGGGATCGCTACGAAATGGAGGAAAAACAACAGAACGATGCAAAACGCGAGGAGAATGATACTTTAGAATGATCTTGTTCACCTCTGCCCGTGACTAAGTTCGTGAGCAGCATTAAAGAGGCCAAGAACTGCTTTCCGATCTTCCACTCGAGACAAAAGAATCATCAGAGACACGTAATTGACGACAAGATCCAGGTACCCTTTGGTCAAGTCAAAGTTAACAGTCTATTTTAACGAAAAGATGAACAGCAAAGCTCAAGTAGAGTGTTTAGAAAAAGTGCGAAACAAACAAAACGCAATGCTTACGATGTTCAGCTGTAACTGGCAAGTGTCCATCGTGGTCAGTAGCTCGCTTACATGGTCCTAAGAACGTCAAAATTACAAGTAACAAACAAATAAGCACAGTTTAGATTAGTTTTCGAGTGTAAACGCTCCTCGAAGTCTGACTAGTTCATTTTTGAGGCGCAAAATGAAGAGATAGTGAAAGTGTTTTAGAAACTAGAACGGTATCTCAACCAGTTAAGGTCAAACTGAGATAAAACGTTTAATCTGAAAGAAATCGACATTATAATACCCTTAAGTTGTTGAACTGCTCTTCTAGTTTCTAAAACACTTTCAATTTCTAGTTATTCTGTCTTTTAACAGCAAAAATAAACAAAATATGAAAGTGTTTTAGAAACTAGTCGGATAGCTCAACCAGTTAAGGGTACTTTTATGTTGATATTTTTTAAAATAATTCTTTTTATGTAAGTTAAAGTATTATCTGCTTAAAGTTGGTTCATTTTCAATGTCTATAAAAAATGAAATTTGAAAGATATCAACATGAAAATATCATTAAGTGCTGCAGCTACCTATTCAAGTGTCTAAACCACGTTCAATTTCTCTGAAGTATTTCTCTTCTGATTCATCTGAAATTGCCCAGAGAACCAGAATTCGAAAATCAGCTGTTCATAAAACAATTCAACAACAACAAAAAAACCCAACGAAATGACCAAATAGAAAACCTTGAAGTCAAGTAGATCAACAAAAGTGTAATAGTAAAGAGAAAGCGATTTCATAATGTCCGTTCGTATTATTGAAATCGGTTGCAGTTGACTCTACAAAAAAAGATAAATCAAAATAAATATAAAGAGAGTAATCAACCCTTTCTTAATTGATTTTCTCCTTCTTCTGAATCTGATTAGATCGCTTTATATCTTACGCTGCTGCTTTTTGTGTCAATGTTTGGAAACTTGCGGACAACGTGTTTGATTGCGGATTCCAGAGATTTCTCTGACAAAAACGATGGTTTTGACTTTGCATCGCCACACGCCTTAAAACGAATGATGATAGTAGATTTATTATCAATTGATTTGTGCAAAGGAAGGAAGGAAGGAATGAAATAAAATGTCGTCCAGAGGATGAATCATCTCTTAAGGTTGTTAACTCACCTTCTTAATGTTGTAAATGCGTGTCAACATGCCGACACCGCGGTCATTTAAAATGGTCAGCTTTTCGGCCAACTTATATTGGCTCGGTGTGAAAGGTCTAGCCATTTCCTTAACGTCAAAATTCAGATTACAACCGAAACAACAAGAACAACATAAAAATCAGGCAGCCATATTGCGAAAAAGTGATTACTAGGCTGAGATGTCATTCATACATATGCGGAATATGTTGTTCGTAACCGCATTGCGTCACATGCCGCTTATACTCTTAATAGAACCAGACATACAATAACTTGCGCTTACGGATCCATTTCCGTAAACGCAATTTCCTTGTCATTTTACTATCTTTGTCCCGCCCCTGCTTATAGTACGGAGGCCTGGTCGGCTCATTTCAACTTTGTACTTAATAAAAACGAGGATGAAAACCTCACGGTTAACTTCACACTTACTTTAAGTGACCTTAGGTTTTATGTAAAAGTTTCTGTTAGATTTCTGTGAAGTTATGTGTAAAGTGCAAGAAGGTTAGACATTTTAAAACTTTTTTTTATTAAGTATTAAGTGTGCCGACCGAATTTCCGTATTATACCGTCTGAGTACTCAGTTTGCCAATAGATGGCGAAACCTCTTTTTAGAGCTAAATTCCTTATCATCATTTTAATAAATAGTATTTAATTACTCGAAAAAAGGAAAAGACATTCTAAAAGAAAATTACGGTTCTTTTTTTAGAAAAAATAAAAAAGATGAATGGAAGTAATAAGAATAAAAAGAAATTTGAAGAAAAGCTACACAATTGAAACTCACTCATGACGGGTTGTTTACTAATATGAAGTTGAGCTATCCCTATGTATTAATCGTACGAGTCACGTAATGTTTTGTTGATAACTTGAAATGTGATTGCGAAAACGACAGGCATCTGTAGACAGCTTCAGATTTTTTTTTAGCTCCGCCCTTTTACGAGAGTCAAACCAAATATCAACCAATTAAAAATAAAAAGAGTGGGGCATGTGTGACATCAGACCCAGTAACAAACCAATTATAAATTGATGACGCTCATAAAAGGGCGGAGCCAAAGAAATTTTGAAGCTGTCTACAGATGCATGTGCGAAAACGTGAGAATAATAAAAAATAAACGAATGTTGCTGTTGTCGTCAATGATGTAGTAAGACTTTGCATAAATTGAATGATAAAGTGTTTTCTAATAAACTCTCTCTGTGTGTCTATCGAAAACGTGTTTATTAAGTTGATTAGTTGATTTTTATAATATTAATGAGTGCAACTTTCAAGTGCGAATAATAATAAGAGTTTAAAGGAGGAGGTAGATTCGAAAAAAAAAAAGAAAAACAAGGACATTGGGGGTTTTTTTCTCCTGTGTATTTCTTGAATTTCATTTGTGCTTAACTCTAACTGCATAATTATTATTTTGTGTATTTAGGATCATCATATAATACATATATGTAAATGAGTGGTGTATGAAGTAATGTTGCCGTATAGTAACGCCATTCTTTATAAAGTTTTTAATTCTTATCGCGTATTTGGATGTTGCGTTGCGTCGTCGTCGTCGTTGTGGACGTTTTCTTGTCGCTTTTCGTCTTCTTCTTCATCACAGAGAACAAAAAAGTTACAAAGTTATTTAACGGGTGATGTTCAAAGGGCTAACGAGCGATTGTCCTCGATGATGATGATGATGGCATCTAACGAAAGAACAATAACGACAACGACGACAGAAGATATAGACGTCAGAAACGAATTCAATCCGAAACGAGCCCTCGTTCTGACGAAAATATCGAGGTACGAGTTCGAAAGGAGAAGGCATCCGGACTTAAGTGAAGAACAACTGGAACAAACGGTTTTGAACCAAAACAAAGCTCATTATTTACGTGTTTTCGTCTTGTTGTAATGATTGATTCTATTCTTACTTTGTTTCATTTCAAAAGTTGGCAGAAAGAGGCTCTGAATACAAAACTCTCATTTATCATCACAGTATTCATAACCAATGCAAGGATTTGGTTGTCAAAACCTTAGAGTAAGTAGAATTTGAACAAGGTGACAACCCGACAGGTAAAAGTGGCTCTCAAGGTTTTCACTTTACCGTAACTCAAATGCATGGTTAGATAATGACTGACTTGTCGTGAATGACCTACGTGTCATCTTACGAATGGTAAACAAGTTTTAATCACGTTACGAAACAACGGCCCCGGCCGTAACTTACAAATTGCGTTCAAATTGAAAAATTTCAAATAAATCTTAAGGGTCTTGTTTATGTTTTTTAAAACTTGTGAAACTGTTTGGCAAAATGCCTAATTAATGGATTTCGTGCAAATTATAAGAACCATTTTCTCGAGTTGATATCTGGCCGACCTTATGGTTTACAGAAACAAAAAAGAACAACGATGAAAACAGCAAATGTTTGTTTTCTCAAAGGGATCGTGGTATCGAAACTAAAGTGGTCAAGAGGTTCGACTACACGAGAGCTTTGGTCGATTGGGCCGATGTCATATTTGCAGCTGGAGGGGATGGGACGTTCTTATTGGCTGCCAGTCGCATCAAGGATCGTAATAAACTTGTGATTGGCATCAACACGGATCCAACGAGGTATCGAGTAACTTCAAGTTTTAAAGTTTAAACGCACCTCGAACTCTGATTATTCTGGCTTTCGAGATTAAAATTACGAGTAACTTGAAAGTGCTTTAGAAACTAGAAGGGTAGCTGAATCACTTAAGAGGGTTTTTTCATGTTGATATCTTTTAAAATAAACTTTTTATTGGCAATATGAAATTAACCCAACTTAAAGCAAACGATATTTTTAAATTTTTTACTCTAAATGAAAAATACTATAAAATGATTCAGAGTTACCATTCTAGTTTCTAAAACTAGAATTCATTTTTTTTCTGAAACGCTGAATAACCAGAGTTTGAAAAAGAAATCACATGTTAATAAAATATGTTAACGACATAACAAACTTAAATGTTTATCGATTAGATCCGAAGGTTATTTGTGTTTGCCGAAACAGTTTTCAACAAACTTCCCAGATGCGATACAAAGGCTCTTTGATGGAAAATTCAAGTACTGAATGCAAAATATTATTTTAAATTTTGACGTCATTGTGATGTGAGTAAAACTCTTGATTGACAGGTGGAGGTTTCGACAGCGAATTCGCATAACCGTCACAGGAGAGAACGTTAAAGAACCTCCGGTGGAACTTCACGATCAACAGCTCATGTATCCGGAGTATCGATTTATGGATTGTCTGCAAGAACAACATCCAGCCACAGAAGCGGTGGCGACTTCATCGAAGAATAATGGTCACAAAAAACATGTTAGGGTTCTTCCTGTTCTTGCACTGAACGAAGTTTTTATAGGAGAGTCTCTGTCGTCCAGGTGAGAAAAATCAACCATCATTTTAAAGTGTAAAAACGGCGCCTCTTGAATTCTTAATTATACTGCTTTCAGGTTTAAATTGAAGAGAAGCTTGAACGTGTTTTAGAAACTAGAAGAGTAAGTAAGTAACTCAATCACGTAAGAGTAATTTCATTTTTGATATCTTTTAAAATAAACTTTTTATGTCAGTTTGAAGATAATATTTTTTTTATCAATTTTTGACCTAGAAAAAGTTTATTTTGAAAGATATCAACATGAAAATATCCTTAAGTAATTGAGCTACCCTTCTAGTTTCTAAAACACTTTTCAATTTCTTAGTGTTGCTCGTGAATAATAACATTTTAACTGATTTCAGAGTTTCTTATTATGAAATTTCGATCAACGGAGAGAAATTTGAGAAGCAAAAGAGTTCCGGTATCACAGTTTGTACCGGAACTGGTTCTTCTTCGTGGAACTTCAACATAAATAAACTGACGCAACAATGTGTTAAGCATTTGCTCAGCATAGGTGTGTGGCACCATCTTGAGAATTGTTATTGCTGCTTAAAAGTTATTTACATTAAGCATCCTTTGTGTTTTTGCAGTTAAGGAAGAGACGAATCTCCCAATCGATACGTCGGATCAAGATCTGATCAAACGAATCAATGATAAATTTAACAGTTCTCTGTTGTTTGATCCATCGGTTCAGAAAATGGCTTATACGATACGAGATCCTGTCGTTAATGGTCAGATTATAAAATACTTTCTCTCTCTCTCTCTCTCTCTCGCCAAAATTAATTGAGTTATTTTTTCAGGATTGGTAAATATTACAAAACCTCGTGGGTTTGCAAATAGGAAAGTGTCAAATCAAGAGAAAATACCCTCTTACGTAGTTTTTAATACGTTTTCTTTTACTATTAGGATTGAATTAAAATCGCGTTGTTTTGATGCGTGTTTGGTCATCGATGGAGGACTCAGTTTCATCTTTAACGATGGATCTTTGGCCGTGCTCGAAATCATTCCAGAAGACGAACTTAGAACGATTGTCATTAATGAAGACTGAAAGAAACACATATACCTACGGAAAGAGAGAGAGACAAAGAGATCTTAATTGACATTTACAAATTCCTCATTTAAGCCTGGTTCACATATAAAATAATGTTAACATTAACGAATACATTTGCGATAATGCTGACGTTGCAGTTTTTTAAAAGTGACCGTTTTTTAAATGTAATCATAAAAGCAACGTGTTATTTCAAGCCCAAATGCTGAAGATTGAATTACAAAAAGTTACAAACTGTTCATAATTTCTTATAAAATCTTATTTTTATATCACAATTTGAGTGAGGTTTAGTATTTTTTAAATCCGTTTCAATGAGAACATGAACCATTTGAGCGAGAACTGTAGGCCGACACAAAGACCAACGTAAATGTCAACATATTTTACAAACAGCTGATTTTCGAACTCTTGAATTATATTACGTTTCAAAAGAGGAGCAACACTAAGGAGAAATTGAAAATGTGTTAGAAACTAGAACAGTAGCCAAGAATCACTTAATAATATTTTCATGTTGAGATCTTTCAATGAGTGATTCAGCTACAATTTCTAGTTTCTAAAACACTTTCTCTTAATTTTACTCCTGAAAAACAGAATAGTCACAGTTCGAGGAGTGAGTCCTTTGTTTACGTGTGAACCAGGCATTAAACATTCTTTTATCTGCATAATCTTCTCGAAGTGATTCCACAATTTACAAAATGATATACGAAATAAAACCTACTGTACGTTGATATATAAAAAGTTCTCTAGTAAAATTCTTGGAACATGAAACATCTCATCACATTAATTGTATATGCGGATTCACAAGATTTCAACATCAAATATTTATGAAGATTTCCCAATATGAGTAGACCACAAATATCACTTTTAATTGTCAGATTTTTTCACAGTTTTTTAGTTGAAACATCAAATTTAGTCATATTCAAAAAGCAAATAGAAACTAAAACAGAACAGAAAGAAATGCGAAAAAAAAAGTTTGGTTAAGGCACCAGAGATTTATATTGAAATAAGACACAAACGCAGAAAATAATTTGTGATTTTCTCAAAAATATTTGCACTGAAAAAAAAATAACTTTGTTAAAAACAATAAATATTGTAAAAATTATCAGAGGGACAAAAAAGAAGAAGAAAAAAAAAACCATTATCAAACTTTCTCAAAAGCTTAAAAAATCATCAATTACCATTCAGTCTTACAAGATATTATCAATTTAACCACAAATACGAAAACTTAAAAGTAAAAAAAAAAAGCACAAAGTATTTACAAATATAATTCTTCCGTTCACACAGTGAACAGTTTTCTCTTTTTTGCAGTATTTTTAGTGTTAAACATTTTTTGGCAAGATTTTTTTTTTAAATAGTTATCAATAAGAACCAAGAAAAATGCCTCCTTCATTCAAAGAACTTCAATTAGAGACTAATTCTAGTTTAGAGAAGATTATTTTCAGATGTAGCCTATAAAAAGTTCTTTGACTGAAAAACGCATTTTTGTAGTTGCTTTAGTCATTAACTTTTCCACACAGAAGAACGTGTGAATAGATTTAATTCGTGGTTTCCCCTCTTGTCACAAAAGTGCACGTGACAGAAACCAATATTAGCATTAAAAAAAAAAAATCAAACAAATTACACAATGCCTAGACAATGTTCAAAATTATGGCAATGCTGTTAAATTATAACTTAGGGATAGACTGATGTGTATCGTCTTTACCAGTAACCAATAGGTACGTTTGCACTCGAGACTCACGAGTCTGAGCGGAAACGTGTAAAAGCTCAAAAATGTTTTATTTCTCCAGTCGATTTCTCGCTTTTATTCAGAATTTACACTAACTTTATAAGTTGAAATTTTATTTAAATATATGTATACGCAAATTATAACAAATTCTTAAATGAATGGGAACTGCAAACATTGTTTAAAGTGAGAAAAAAATATATATGTAAATTTGTTTGAATATTTCCGTCAAAACATGAGCAGCAAAATCCAAAGATCAATTGACGAAACCAGTCTATCCCTACAAACATCGGTGGTAGGTGTGTGTTCACCTTTCCGTATCCCCTTTATTCAGAAGATCGACTTTAGTTACTTTTTAGGAGTCCTTTTAATTGCCTCACTGATTTTCTCCTCTTCGACTAGCTGAGTTCTCAATAAGCTTACTTTTTCTAGATGGATCGAAAGAAATTTATAACAATTTAAACTTAAACAACATTAAAGCAGTGTTGGAAAGTCATTTTCCAAAAGTAATTAACTACTGTTATTACAAGAAATTAGTAATTCAATATATTACACTGAAACCTTGTAATTGGAATTAAATTTTCTAAATTGAAAAATCAGTTATTTTAAATTACTTTTGTATGATTGTTTACAAACTACTTGGAAGTTGTCAAATATTCAGTTTTGTAATTGCTGTTTTTGTATTTGATGACGTCACTATAATTTACAGTAAATATTCAACTTAGGCGGTTAATTTGTTACGAAGCTTTCGCATGAGTCGAATGCACTTCAGTAAAAGCATTACAGTATGTATCGAGGGTAACTCAACTAACGGCTCTTCCTATGGCACATTTTGTGCCAAAACTGAGTGTGACCAATAGAGGTCGCAAATTGTACCCACAGCTTCAGATTCAAGGAATACACAAAAAAAATGAATTGACGTTTTAAGCAAGATGTCTTCCTTCTGGCTTCAAAAAGCTGATGATTTTTCTCTTTTGGCGATTTTTTTCCTAACTAGGAACTCCTTGTCAAGTCAATTAATAGGTGGCATTGCTAGTCTAAGGGAAAATGCAGCAATCTGCAAATCCTAGTAACTCTAGGACTTACTCGTAAATGAAAAGGAGTTCAAATCCTTTGAGAAAATGAGTAATTGTAATTAGTTACTTTGAAAAGTAATTTGTCCAAACACTGCATTAAAGTCAACATTTAAACAAAATATACAAAGAAACAACATTTCAAACCTTTAAACTTTGTTAATACTTCAACTTTTTCTGCTAGTAAATCTTCTAACTGTTGAGCGTAAGCTAAAAAGATAGAACAACTGTGAATGACACAAATATATATTTGAAATTTAACGCTTGAACGCACCATCGACATCGTAATCCACATCGTTCGTCATGTTCAACAAGCAGCCATCCATTTCCAGCCATTTCTGAGACGCCTTTTTTATTGGGTACACAAAACACAAACAAATGTAATAAAATCTTAAGATGTTTTATGTTTCCGAAGAGCAACAATAAGGAAAGAAATTTAAATCGTCTTCGAAACTAGAATGGTAACTTTCAAAATAAACTTTTTATGGAACAAAAAAATGAAAGAAAAAAAAAAAATTCAACTACTTAAAGTTTCAAACTCACGTAAAAAGTTTATTTTAAAAGATATGAACATGAAAATAAGTGATTCAGCTACCCTTATAGTTTCTAAAACACTTTCAAATTTCGCTTATTTTTGTTTCTGAAAGGTAGAATATAATCATATTTCAGGGGACTAACGTCGTTTACACTTTAAAAACCAGCTCAACTGAATGAAAATTAAATAAAGTTCCAACCTCTATGACTGTCTTATGAGCATCCAAGACGTCGTCTTCCATTTCTTGTAGATGAGAAAGCGTCTCGTGGAATGTGTACAGTTCCGGAGGCAAATCGTATTCCTGCATTAAAAAGAACGGTCAACAGTCCATTTCCCATAGTTCTGGTATCTCTATACGAGAATTGCAATCAGAAGTAGCATCCTTACGTTGAGTGACCTAATCTGTGCAAAATCATTGTCCTCTGCACTTCGATCTAGATCTAGGTCCATTCCGTTATTTTCATCCCCATTTGGAGACTGTTTCATTTCAGGATCGTGAGCTCCATATTCTTTAAGTCTAAACAATAAGAAAACCTTTTGAACTACGGTTACTAATTTCAGGGTCGTAACAAGGATACGCAAGGCCCTAGTAAGAAGGCCGACTAAAACCAACTGGTTACAGCCCCGATTACAATACAAATAATAATTTAACGAAATATTGCAGACAAACCTATCTGCATAACGTAGCGTATTGAGTGAAAGTTCGCACGACTGCATTCCTGGTGAGATGGTTGCGATCTAAATATGGCGATCATCAGCAAAAGCAAATTAAATTAAGACGTGTGAACTTCCAATTCGAATAAAATGAATTAAGAACCATGCAGATCCTCGTGTTTTCGCCGAGAAACGAATCTCTAAGAACCTGTGTGAGTTTACTGGCTCGAAACGGTAGATGCGCACCCTTACGACACAGAGCTCGAATGCATTCCTACAGACACAGATTAATAAAAACGAAGAGAATCAATCGTCTAGTTCGATCGGAATCGTAAGGTTTTCATCGAACCTTAAGAGCTAAAAGACTTTTGTTTATTTCCGCGCCCTCCATTCTAGTTTGCCTGTTTGTGCTCAACGTATCTGCACCACGCTCGTTACCTAATTTTTTTTACATGTAAAAGTTACAAATTTGAAGCACTAATCGCTGTCGTAATTAAAAAAAAAAATAAGAAGCTGCAAACCTGCCAAATCGATAAATGAAAATTTGCCGTGCAATTTCTTTGAAACACTAGAAATACAAACAACCAAAAAGCAATGATTCTTTAAAAAATGCGGCTTTAACATGTTTTATGATGAACAGCTGATTTTCGAACTCTAGTTATTCTGCAGTTTCAGGATAGCAACATTTAAGAGAAATTCAAAGTGTGTTAGAAACTAGAATGGTAGCTTCAACACTTAAGAAAATAATAGTTTCATGTTGACATTTCAAAATAAACCATTTGTAAGGAACATTTTTTTAAAAAAATATCGTTTTGCTTAACCTTCAAGTCATTTCCAAACTGAAAAAAAGCTTATTTTAAAAATATCACCACAAAAACACAAATGATTCTTCTACCGTTCTAGTTTCTCTAAAACATTTACACATTTATCTTAATTTTGGTCCTGAAAGACTGAATAACCCGAGTCCAAAAGGACGTTTCTGCTTTTAAAACTAGTTGAACAATACGAAAGTAAATTACCGCTTCCTCAAAATGAGCTGAAAGACAGCATGTGACCTGGAGGAGTGTTGATTGGCCGATGTCTGACCGGACGTTCGGACACTGTTACCATGTTGAATTAACTTCAAAACTTCCTCCATACTTTCGGTGACCTTCTCTTGAAGTCCGAGTAGTTGAGTCTGTTGTTTTCCATCCTCCAAGATACGAATCTTTTTCTTGTTGTTGAGCAAGTCGAAAACTTTCCCACTGTAGATCTCAAAGAAACTCGCAGAAACGTTGAGGTCGAGATCTCGGTACTTGGACGACTTCAGGAACCTAAATACATCCTTAGCTGATGATGATGATATAAACATAAAGAAACGAAATGAAAACCTCAGCCTCTATCCAACACGATAGTAGAACAAATAACTATCGTTCGCTAACCTGCAAGGGCATAAATACCCTTCGTACAATCCTGAGACTTTCCATTGAAATCACCTCCCATAGTCTATTTTTACACAAAAAAATTCAAGTCAGAAGTCAAGATAATGTATTTTGTAAAATATAAGTGGTACGTGTGTCTTTCCGCTTCCAGTTTGACCGTACGCAAAACAAGTCGCCATCCCACCATCGAAAATGGTTTGCACCAGAGGCTGAGCAGTAAATCTACAACGAACACAACACTTGAGCTCAATTTAAATCGAAAACGATCCTCGAACTTCTCGATTATTATTCTGGCTTTCAGAAACCACAATAAGAACTTGAAAACCTTTTACAAACTAGAAGAATAGCTGAATCACAAAAGACTATTGATATTTTGAAAAATTAAGCTATTTACGACTTAATGGCAGTTTGAAAATTATTAAATTTTAACCTTTTGGTAAATAAAAAGTTTATTTTAAAACATATGTTATAAAGCACTCAACTTTTCTTTGTTTTGTTTCTAAAACACAGAATAAAGCAATTTAACTCTTGTTATTGTCTTTCTGGAAAGCAAAATTAAGAGGAAACTTGAATGTGTTTTAGAAACTAGATGGGTAGCTCTTATCTTTATCTCTTATCATTTAAAATAACCTTTTTCGGTGCGTTTGAATATGACCTAATTTTAAGCAGATGATAATTTTGTAAATTTTTGTCTATAAAATATTTATTTTCAAAGATATCAACAACATGAAAATACAAGTAATTCAGCAACACTTCAAAGTTTCTAAAAAGATTTTTAAATGCAGGAAATAATCCGAGTTCGAAAATCAGCTGTAAATAATACATCTTAAACGTTTGTTTTTCCGACAAACATAAACTAGAAAACACAAACGAACCTATAAACGAGTTCGTTGTTAGAAGCTTCGTCAAATGCACAATCGAAGCGAAAAATCTGATTCTCGAGGAACTTTGTGAGATCAACTTTGAGTTTGGGCTCGTGGACAATGATGTGCTCTTTATTTGGCGCCGTCACCACATCCACTTCCTTACGAGCGAGCTCTGTGCGTGTGCCAAGAATTAACAAAAAGACCTAATTAAGTACTTCTTGCCGTTATCAAACAAGCGCCATTCAAACTATGTACCCTTTTTATTGAGTGGCCTTTTTCTGACACAAACGAGTATTTGACGATCGTCTAGAACGTCGTTCTCACATATAGGTTTGAAATCTAACGAAGCTCTGTACTCTCGTATCATAGCTAAAAATTCCCAGTTTGGATTTCCGGGATCGAGATTCATAAGCTCCTTTTTTTCTGCCTTCTGTTCCGCCTGACGCGCCCTCCTCTCCTCTCTGTTCTTCTTCAACCGTTCCACCTCCTTTACCACATTCGAACGTCGCCTTACTATAAAGTGGAAAAGGAAATTGATAACAGTGGTCGTTCGACTGCTCGGTGCATCCCGTGGCTTAGGACTTACGTGCCGGAACCGTACCCTGTTGATTGGACGGTGGAGGTATTGAATTCTGTGCCGAAACAGGGTTGAGAACGGCCGCCGGTGGAGGAGGCACAGGTGGAGGACCCATGTTAGTGTGTCCATTCTGAGCAGGAACACGAGCATAACTCTGCCGCGAACGAATCGATCCTGCCCAAAAACAAACAGAAATCGTTGTAAGAGTGAAAAAATTGTGCAGATATTTTCAACTAAAGAGACTAGTTAGATGCGCTTGTCTAGGAGAACTATAACTTAAATGACTTTCAATAAATCTAAAGTTCTCCCAGATTTTAGCCTCTTTATTTGAAAAAAAAAGTACAATTTTTTTTAGCTTTAATATCTTCTTTTACAACTTGAAGTTGGTTGTAAAAATTGAAATCAGTTGCTTTTTCCCTTGTTAGAATTTAACAAATTCTCATGGTTTATGGAACAGCTGATTTTCAAACTCCAATTAATCAATCTTTCAGAAGAGCAAAATTAAAAAAAAAAAACTAGAAAATGTTTTAGAAACTAGACGAGTAGTTCAATCATTTAAGGTTAATTTTCATATTGATATTTTTCAAAATAAACTTTTTAGAGATAAAAATTTAAAAAAAAAACATCGTCTGTCTTAAAAGTTGGTTCCTTTTCAGACTCAACAAAAAGTTTATTTTGAAATATATATAAGTGATTGAGCTACTTCTCGTAGTTTTTAAAACACTCAAGTTTCTCTTGATTTGGCACCTGAAAGGTAGAATAATCAGAGTTTGTGAGGCGCAGTTTACACTTTAAAACCACCTTAATTAATAATTAAATATATAACATTTAATTTTTCCTATTTCTTCTTATTATTTTTTTTTTATAATTATTTTCTACTATTGTTTGAATTGTTTAGTTTAGACCAATAATAAAAGGCGAAATTAACACCAGGGAGTGTTGCAATTCACTTTAATACTTGATAAAGTTACTAAATAATACTTTTTTTGGAAAAATTGGCCGATTGTTTTTCTTGAACAATCGGACAAAACAAAAACAATTGGCAAAATTAGTGTCAGTCGAGTCCCCTATTCGATTATAACGTAGCAAACAACCTTTATTATTCTGAGGCGCAACGGATAGACTCGGTCGTGTTACGACTTTCGATGAATTAACAACATCCTTGGGCATATTACGAGCAAAATCGGGATTAAGAGAGAAGATGGCGTCCAATTCAATCTGTTTTCATTAAGAAAAAAATGAAATATCTCCAATTTTAGTATTTCTGACAAATTCGACAAGAGAAGAAAGAAATTAGAGACAAATTAAAACAACCTCTTTCCCTTTGGTTTCTCCTTTTTCGAACCATTCCACTGTGACACTTTTTGTCTCTTCGTTAACACCACTAATCACAGCAGAATGAATCCGACCTGTAGCAGAAAAAAAAACAAAACAAACGTCAAAAAATCGCGTTCATTTTTCCTCCTTTTAACTTCCAACAGCTGTATAAATATCACCTCACCTTACTCTTTTTTAGTAGAGTTTTTACCTTTCAATTCATGTTTTATAACAATAATAACAAAAATATGGCAAATAGTTCACTCATCCTAAAACACACACTTAAAAGACAAACAAATAAACACTGTTGGAAAAATTAACTAGAGTGTAACAGCAGTAAAAGCTTCCATAACCATAATAATAATAATAATAATGCGTTCGAGGTAACTAACAGTGCAAGAAACTATATAGCACTTTTCTCTCTCTCTGTAAATCAGATTTAAGCAGTTAAATGAACAAACAATGGGTCAAATTGGGTCAATTTGAGACTACCCCCCCCCCCCCCCCCCACTGTGTACTCACTTAAAGCAGCAAACAGTTAACTTATTTTTAACTATGTTACTAGCAGCTTCTGTTTGTTTTTATATAATGGTGGAAGCCACTGGAAATAATAGAATTAGGGGGGTGTTTTATGCGGTTGTCCATAAATTCCCACATTTTTAAGCCGAATTTAAGCTGTAGTTCATTATGCCATGGTTGAAATTTTTTCATTATAAATTGGCGCAAAAGCAGAAAATTGTCATAAAGATGTCTGCCCCCCCCCCCTTTTTTTTTTTAGAAAACCATTTGATCTTTAAAAAAAAAAAAACATAAGGTGGGTGGTGGTTCTTATTTTAATCACATAGATTTTCATTTTTCGCAAAAAATTACATTCTGATATTTTCAAATAGTAGTTTTAATTTTTCTTTCTCGCTCCACGTAATTTTTTAAAACTTTTATAATTAAAATTTAAAACAAATTGCAAATAAACTCGAAATATGCAATAAAAGTGTTCATTTTTTGCAAATAAAAACGTGCAACATTAAGTAAATTCCCACTGATTATGCAATGTTTGCATTTTATGCATTTTTTATTATTATTGCATATATTTTCACTGGTAATCGTAATGAACCCAAAAGGGAGTTATGGAACCGTCATTATGGCGTTTTGTGCAATTTATGCAAACATATTATTGGCCAAATTAAAAATACCAGGGTTAAACGCAGCAAAAACCTCAAAATAAGTGCACTGAAAAAGTGCTAAATAGCATGATGGGGGAAGATGGTTTAATGCAAGATTTGGACGTTACAAGAACCCAGGTGCATTCTCCTATCACATTGCAATAATGATGTGCAAAACAAAAGCTTAACCAAATTAATTACCATTTCAATTATAGATTTTGTTTTTTTATTTCAATTTTTTCTTCTTCAAAAAATCGAATTCAGATCAAATTAAATCAATTTTTTTTTGTTTCTTTCAGGAATAAATAAAATATGGGCCACCCCCTTCAAAACGTAAGAAATCTAAAAACGGCGTTTCGCAGATCGATTGATCGAAACACACCTGAGTTGCAGGCAGGTAGAACCTCTTTTAGATGAGAGAAAACCAACTTATTGATTCTCATTCGTCATCGTTGCTGAAGGGCTTTCTTCTTTTTATTCACGGTCACTGCCACTAGAGGCTAATCGGCCCATCACCCCCCCACCCCCCCACTCAGTAACGCTTATTAAAACATCGTTCTTCAAATCGCTCATAAATCCGCATATCTACATATTATAATATTTATATCTCAAAAAACAAAAGAAAATTTGGTTCTCAAAATAAATTTCACAGAGAAACTAGAAAGTATTTTAGAAACTAGAAGGGTAGTTTAATCACTTAATAGTATTTTCATGTTGATATTTTTCAAAATAAACAATTTATGAACAAAAATTTAAAAAACCATCGTCTGCTTAAAAGCATAATAAAAAGCTCATTTTGAAAAATATCAACAATTAAAAAAATACCATTAAGAGATTGAGTTATACCTTGTACACACACCAGAGTTAAATGAATTCAAATTAAATGTGTTTAGGTGTGAATTATACGGAATCCAGTTAAGGACATGAACACCAAATAAAAATTCACTTTATTATTAATATTTTAAATTGAAATACTAAATCAGCATTTTAATGTCAGCAGTTTATATATTTAAGTATTAACTCAATATTTTGAGATTATTAACTGAATAAATTAAATTCGACATATTGTTTGTCCGTCACAGGGCTCTGTAGAACACGTTTATTATTTAAATCCACTTAAATTATCAAGTGTGTACTAGGTATAACCCTTCTAGTTTCTAAAACACATTAAATTTTCTCTTCATTTTGCACCTGAAAGACAAATAACCACAAGACAGATAACGTGAGACGTTTACACCTCTTTCAAAAGTTCTACACAAATAACATTTAACCCTGGGGGGGGGGGGGGGGGGGGGGGTTGTAAAACCTGCACATTCTGTTATTCATTGATTTGTCCACCGGTGTGACGTCAGTTTCATATATTTCTATGGCCGTGACGTCATATAGCTGGATAAATCGATGATTAATGGAATGTGCATGCAGATTGTTAAACAATGATGATGATGATGATGCTGATGGTTGTGGGTGGTCGTCTTAAAAACCGTGAAAACGCTCAAATTAATATTTTGCTGCCATCGAATGCGTTTGATGCATTCTTAAAAGAGTTGAAACGGTAATTCCGAGAAACCAATTTAAAACAACGAACCCTTTTTTTAAACATAATTAATTATAGGATTCTATGAAATATTCCCACTGAAATCGAACGAGAGAGAGAGAGAGAGAGAGGGAGAGGGGAGAAAATGCCATTTTATTAAAAGATTAATAAATTGAGCTCACTGTTGCCATGGCAACAACACTTACACTCTCGTCTTTCTAGTTTTGTTTATTTCTTGAATGAATGAATGAATGAAAAAAAGGAGAAACAAAAACAGGTTCAATTTATTTATTTCCTACAGGAATACGTCTCAAATTTCACTTTTTTATGATTAAGGTGGTTTTTCAAAACGTAAACGCCCTCTCCCACCCCCCGGAAGTCTTTCAAAATCAAATTATAGAGAAACTTGAAAATCTCTTATAAACTAGAATGGTAGCTCATTTCCTTAAGGATATTTTCATGTCGATATTTAAAATAATCACTTATTATGTCACATTAAAAATGATCCAACATTAAGCAGACAGCGGGTTTAAAATGTTCCTTAATAAAAACAAAAATTATCTTGAAAGATATCGAAAGGTGTATGCCGTTCTAGTTTATAACACTTTAAGAGGCTAGATACATCGTTTAGTTCAAAATTTCTCCGAATGTAGGCGCTGCGATCGTTGTTGATTGAAAAACGGTTTTTTAACGTTTTTTCTCCCGGTTCGAAGTCACATAATAATTAATAGAAAAATAATTTCGCGTGCTAACCTTATAAAAAGAAAACATTGTGAAGCCAGTAGATTACTGCACGTAATACTTATTTTGTTATTGTTCTGAGTTATTTTTAACGGGAGTTCTTCAAAAGTTTGGGTGACGGTTTTTTGCTCCTATGGGAATTAACATGGAGTTAAAAAAAACGTAAGATTTTAAACGTTATTAAAAAATAGAAGGACCTTTTCAAAATTTATAAAAAGGAAACATCGTGAAGCCAATACATGAATGTATGTGCTAATTATTTTGTTATTGTTCTAAATCAGTTTTAACGAGAGTTTTTCAAATGTTTGTGGGACGGTTTTTGATCCTATGGGATTGAAATGGGGTTGAAAAAACGAACGACTTTGAACCTTGTTTAAAAATAGAAGGACCTTTTCAAAAATTATATAAATCGAGCACGTGAAGAACAATACTTTTTATTGCATTTTGCGCTTTACTGTATTTGAATTGAGCGATTGTGAGGCGATTTCTTGCAGTTTTAGTAACACCATATAAGAACACTCGTTTGTCTCGTTGTCGTCTGCTCAAAACAACAAGATGGACGTGGATCTAGGCTCTTAAGTGTTTTTGTTACTGAATAATCAAGTTCGAAAATGTTATGAGAAAAAAAAAATGTTTTAGAAACTAGAAGGGTAGCGCGCGCAATCATTTTTAAGGGTATCCTCCCCGTTATGTTTATTATCTTTCAAAATAAACTTTTTTATGTTATTTTGTAAGACATCATCAACATTTTTGCAAAACTAGAAACGAAGTGCAAAACAATGTGTACACAACACAAGAAAGAATAAAACAATTGTCACACTTTCTTATTTCTTCACACTTTGATTTGCAAACATAATCAATAATTGTCGAAGTGGTTTTCGTAATTTGCACGAAATCATCATCATCATCATCAGCCATTAACTTTTAAATGCGTTCAAATCAAGGATTCACTTTTTTCTTTATATATAATAGAATGAATGACATTTAATCAGAATGAATCACTTCTAAGAATGAATGAATGAATAATAATGGTCCACCGAAGAAGAAGAAAAAAACCCCGTCTACAATGAATGTGTGTTGGATAAAAATACGTGTGTTAATGCACTCAAGATTCACAAATTTACATTTACTAACAAATGCTGCAAAAAAATAAACATATCGCAATTTATTTTCTATTAATTTAAGGTGGAAATCCTTCTAACTAATTAATAAGTTGCTACTAGATGGCGCTGTAACCAAATCCCAAACATTTTAATAAAAATAACTTCCTGGTTAATTAATTAAATTAGTCTGAACTCGACTTGTGTTTGATAATTTTTTTTTCACGAAACAAATTTTATTCTCTTTATTTAGAAAAAAAGAGAAACGAAGGTTCCTTTATATTTTTTTAAAAAAAAAGTTATTTTAAATCAATTTCAATGTTTTTCTCGAATAATGTAAAAACGCGTCCCTTTTGCTCCATGTTAATTTCCATACAGTGCCGTCTTTACTATAAGGGCACACGGGGCCCGTGCCCAGGGCCCTCGACCTCACGGGGGCCCCGAAAGGCCGATATATTCGCTTACACGAAAAAAAAGAGCTCAAATTTTTTTTCTATTTTTAGGTAATTACCGTCAACATTTCTAAATTGAAATGTTAATAGGAGACCAGATCAGATTTTTAAATTTTTTCTAATTTTTACTATCCAACGGGGCCCCCAATTCTTGTGTCCTAGGGTCCCGACATGCCCTAAAACGGCCCTGTTTCCATAGAAACAAATTTCTCACAATTAAAATAGGCTGAAGTCATTAATTACTTCATTAATTCACTTCCATTAATTAGCTATGGTCTATCTATATGTACACAGGGTACAAGTAATATTTTTTATGACTTTCAAAAAATAAACCAACTTTTATGATATTTTTAAAGGTTTGATCATTTACAAACTACCATAAAAAGTTTATTTTAAAAGATATATCATTGTGGAATTTCTCTTTTCACCTTCGTTTACTCTTCTAGTTTCAAATAAAACTTGAAATTATCTAATAAATCCATTCTAACTAGATTTAAAATCATTTTGCTGCAACTCCAACAAGCGCCATTACAATTCTCTCTTTAATGCCCAGTACAACACACACCTGATACTTCTTAAATGCATTTAAATAATAAACGCATTCTACAGAGCCCTGTGAAGGACAAACAAACAATATGTCGTCGAATTTAATTTATTCAGTTAATTAATCTGAAAATATTGAGTTAATTAACTTAAATATAATAATATAAACGATTGACATTAAAATATTCATTTAGTATTTCAATTTAAAATATTAATAATAAAAGTCAATTTTTATTTGATTCATGTCCTTAACTGGATTCCGTATAAATTAACCTAAACACATTTAATTTGAATTCATTTAACTCATGTGTGTACCTTAAGGTATATGAGACTGTAAACTTGACTTCAGAAAAAAGCCAAAATTACAAATCTAATTGAAATGAAAATAGAAAACACTTGTCTAAAAAAACTAATGTTTTTGAACTTTTATTTTGCGGAAGAAAAAAAAAATCACGAAGACGACAAACACGATAAAAACAAAGACTGATCCCATGTGTTGCTTGATTGTATTTATTCATATTCAGTTCATGTTGTTGTTGTGATTCCACACGAATGGATTCCTCTAACAAAACAACCATTTTTGCTACACTTTATAGAAAATGCAAATGTGCTGCTCTTTCAACAAAAATAATTACATTTTCACAACAAAAAAACAGAACCAAACTGAAGAGAGAGAGAGAGAGAGAATCACTCAACTCGAACTCAGAAGAAAAAGTGCTTTTTTTTGAAGATGTTACGACCACCATTAAAAATTAAGGGGTTCATGAACCCCCTTTTTTAACTCTGACTGATAAAAATGTGATGACTAACTATTTAACAAATATCTCAATCCCCCAAAAGTCTCCCTTTACATTTGATAATAATAACTAGAAATAATAATCCTATTTGTCTCCATTTTCTTTCTGTCCAAGAGACTCTGCCCTAATACCCTTTGGGGTGGGTGGGGAGTAGAATCATTCCTGTCCAAGAGACTCAACCCTTCTTTTACAACGAGAATGTCATGTTTATAGTCTCGGCCATTCCGCACTCGTCTCCTTCCCGATCGGAATACAAATATTGGTGAAGACGTCAACCTGAAATACTGACTATAAACACAGCATAAACGTCCAAAGTTTATTCCAAGTAAATCCCCTTCATGGCCTGTTTCTATTAGATTAAAATAAGAGGTGAAAAACAAACATCATAATAGGGTTTCTATATGCCACTCTAATGGAAACTCATCTCGCACAATGACGAGGGTTGGAGATGGAGGCTAGTTATTACGGAATTACACAACAGTACGGATTGTCCTGACACTTCGCTATACGCATTTGTAGCCTCCACCTGCCACCCTTGTGGTCGTGCGAGATATATGGAAACGACATGTTTCAGCTCAAAAGACGACGAGGGTTGGAGTTGGAGGCTATGTTAATTTCGTCTCCTTCACATTCAGTACTGTAATGTAATCCCCTATTAGCTAGCCTCCATCTCCAACCAACGTCGTTTCAAATGTGTCGTCCTGTCGCCCAAAGCAAACGACTCGAGTCGACTGAGGTGGCTGGAAAGTTGTTCCAACTCTGTTACTGAGTGAACTGCAAAGAAAAAGTCAACTAGAGTGGTCGCTTTTGGTGGCAAATCGACTACATTTTGTAGTCGAACTCGACCACCAAAAGTGGTTTGTGCTTTTAAAATGTCAAACTCCATTTTTGGCTGATTATTTTCATATATTCAGAAGCTGAGATTGTCAATGGATTCGAATAACCTGAACAATTTCAACATAATAATAATCAGATTACGATCTGTTCGATTTCGGTTTTAGTTTTTATTTTGCGTGTAGGTCGATTCACCTCGAAGAAGAAAGAAAAATAACTTGTATTTTAGAAATTAAAAGAGAGCCTATGACTAAGTCATTTTTAACTCCTGTCAATGCCACACACACAACGAGATTTAAAAAAGGGATGAGGAGGAGGAGGAGGAGGGGGGGAAAGAGAAAATAAAAAGTCCGCCGTTTTATTATATCCGTATTTGGTTAAAAGTAGAGGAGGAGGAGGACCTCCTCCTCCTCGCCTCGTACTACTTTGGCTCTAAATTGTTAATAACAGCAGCGGCAGACAAATCAGGTGGTAAAAGTAGTTCTTTTTTATTATTATAACCACCTTCTTTCTTTCTTTCTCAAAAAATGAAACTAGGAACCAACACAACCCACACATACCACAGACAAACAAAAAAAAATATCCCCATTTGTGGACCGGTCAAGGTGATCACCACCACTGTCCACTACATATATATATATATATATATATATATTGCACAAATTTGGGCCCGGTGGGTTCAATTTGGGTTAAAGACGGACCAGAGGGGGATGAGGAGGATTTAAATGTAATCCCCCACCCCCTCTTCTTGTTAATCAGAAATGACTTTCTTAAGAAATTCGAAAGTAATTTCATAATGATATCTTTCAAAATAAACTTGTGACAATCTATTCTTTGATTTTCATTTCAAATTCGTTAAAAACTAGATATTTCGTGTTTCATTTTAAAAACATAATAATAATAAAAAAATTACATAAAAAAGTGAAGTTAAAACCGAAGAATTAAATTCATCGATTCATTTTTAAATCTACCATAAAACGTTTATTTTGAAAGATATCGTTACAAACTACTTACGACTCCTATACTCATTTAATTTCTTTTATAAATTTTTAACTAAAATTATTTTCTAATGAGAAACTAGAATCTTAGCTGGAATTAATTACCATTTTTCTCTGCTTATTTGGTACCACTTTAGGGTACTAAGGGGGGGTACCACACAAACCCGCCAACTGAAGGTTGAATTCTCTCTTACAGTGTGTGTCAAAATTGAAAATTTCGCAATTTTTATCACATTTCTTTTTTTTTTCCATTTTCCTGTTTTTTTATACTTACAATTTTTTTTCTGAAATATAAACATAATATTGCAAACAATATCATTGAAATAAATATCAGATTTTTCGTTTTGAAATTTTTCAATTCGCTCTCAATTCGCTCGGTGTCAAAATTGAAAATTTCGTAATTTTTAATCTGATAATTTATACATTTTCCCGCTTTTTTTTTACACATAGTTTATTTTCTGCAATTTCAATACAAAATTGCAGACAATATCATTAATTTAAAAAAAAACATTAAGAATAAGCTTGATGAATGATGATGGGTGTTCAATAGTAACAACAACAATAACAAATAATGATTGATTATAATTAGTGATTGTCTCTTTACTGACCGTCGGTTCTTTGAATATCCACATTGGCTCCAATGCAAAATGCACTCCATCCATCGTCCATCTTTTTCACATTGGAATCTCCTCAATAACCGATTTTAACCAATTTCTTCCTCTAGATTTCAGTTCGAAATGAAATCTAAGCTACAAAACACAATAAAAGCTTATGTAAAAAAAAAATGCCGAAAAAATTCAATAAATGGACGAAGACAAAAAAAGTGTCGGTTGAGAACAAGTTGAAAGCCCTCCCAACTCCCCCTAGCGGTTAAATGAGTCATAAAATAGTACAGGAAAAACTAATCGATCTCAACGGCTTCCTAACCTCCTAACTTATAATTTTACGAATATTCCAAATATAAACAAATAATCTATGCTCAAAAAGCTTAAAATATATATAAAACACATCAACACAAATGCAATAATCGACACAATAGATAAAACTCACCGAAAATGAAAAATATCACAAACGTTCCACATCAATCAACCGACAAAAATTTCAGCGGCGCGACAAAACTGCAACTACTTTCTCCGGTTACATAAAATGCATCATGGGAAAAATAAACCAAGTTGTCAAATTGACAATTCCTATACAATATATATTTTTATCATTGATTATAAATCATATTAAAATATTTATAACGTTAGTTTTATGAAAATTAAATTAAAATATATTTTATTTTAATAGAAGATACTCGAACCATAAATTACATTTTTGATACTCTCAATAAACAAATTTTTTAACTTTCAAATTTTAGAGATACATAATAAGTAACACTGTACGGTTGCCATGGTAACGAGTAACAAGATTAGTTGTTTACAAATGGCGGCAAAGGTGTCAAAAAGCAATACTCCGATTGGTCAGTTCTACTTCATATAGTGACGCAATCATTTACGCGTTGTTGTAACTTGACATTTGTTATCTTTTTTATTTTCAAATGGTTTCCAAGGATTTCATTTGTGTTTGAAGTGTTAAACGCCTCTCGAACTCTTAATTATTCTGCCTTTCAGGTGACAAATGAAGAGAAACTGGTACGTGTTTTAGAAACTAGAAGGGTAGCTCAATCATTTAAAGGTATTTTTTTCAAGTTATCTTTCAAAATAAACTTTTTATAGACAAAAGTTAAAAAAATATCGTCTGCTTAATGTTGAGTCATTTTCAAACTCACGTAAAAAGCATATTTTGAAAGATATCAACATGACAATACTCTTTAAGTGATTGAGCTACCCTTCTAGTTTCTAAAACACATTCAAGTTTCTTTGCTTCCGAAAAACAGAATAACCAGAGTTGTTCATAAATCATCTTTATTGAAGCAGTTTTCTTCTTCAGTTGCTGTAAAAATGTCGACAACGACGACAGTTGCAAGTAAAGTGCCGTTTTCCGACCTGTGTCTTGTATGCGAAAAAATCAGTTCGAAACAAGGAAACGACCACAAGAAGAAGATTCTTTCAGATTTCATGGGAACATGGCGCGAATTTCACAACAAAATGCACAAGAAAGACACCAACACCACAGTATAACTTATTAAAACTAAAATGACTTAATTTTAAAACTCAAAACTTGTTTACAAACATAGACAGATTCGTTTCATTCGGCAATGCAACTATTGTTGCCTCAGTTCGACAGAGATCGAGGCCCTTATGGAATCAAAGAGGTTCTTTTATATCACAGCTAACAAGAAATTGAAAGATCGCAACAATTAAATCTAATTTGTATTTTGTACTTACAGAACACTTTAGCCAAATTGTACATAGAAATTCTTAACTTGAACAAGGAGAGTGCAGATGCAAAGAAATTACTCAACTATCGTCTTCCTGCAAACATGAAAAACGTTTGTTATATAAATCAATACATGAACATTTTTCATTAAAATCGTGGTTTTTTTTATTAGGATGTTCGAGATTTCGCGATGGTGGCCTATTTTGTATTAAAGAACCGATGTCCGGAAGCAGGTAGTCTGAAGATCTCCGATGTTACGACCGATCTCGACGGAATCGCAACTTGCAATGCTGCGAAAAACAAAGGTATTAAAAAAAAACAATTTTTAACGAAAAAAATCGCAAAGGTATTTTTACAAAGGTTAATTCGCACAGACGGAGTTAAGAAACATCTGCTACATCTTTTAAGAAACACTTCTGCAATGGAACAGAAATGGTTGATTCGTATGATCATGAAGGAGATGAAGTTCGGTCTGAGCGAACAATCCATCCTCAATACGTTTCACGCAGATGCAAAGGACCTTTACGATGTCACCAACAGTTTAGCTAAGGTCTCGGTCACTCTTAAGAAATGTAAGGCACACGGACTTAGATCAGTTTTGTTTCGTTAAGGTTTGCATTACACTACGAGATCCTAAACTCCGTTTGAACGAGATCGACATCTCGATATTTTCTCCGTTTAGACCAATGTTGGCAGAAAGGGCGCCTCCTAACAAAGTAACTTAGTAAATTTGATAGTTTTATCTAGAAATAAAGTTGTAATTTCATTCGATATTTCAAAGGTGGAAAAACTAATGCATAAGAAAACTTTCTACATCGAGACTAAACACGACGGCGAACGAATGCAACTGCACAAACAAGGAAATCAATTTAAATATTTTTCTAGAGGGTAAATATTTTTTTTAAAATTAAGAGATTTTAAGGTGGTTTTCAAGTGTAAACGCCCCTTATTCTGATCCATTGGCAAAATGAAGAGAAACGTTAGTGTTTTAAAAATTAGAAGGTTAAAAGAAGCTTTTTATGTTAGTTTGAAAATAACCCAACTTTAAGCTGACGATATTTTTAAAAAAAAATTGTGTCTTTACAAACTTTATTTCGAAAGATATCAACATGAAAAATTAAATGATTCAACTGCCGCTCTAGGTTTTAAGAAGAGTTTCCATGAGAATCAAATTCTGATTAATCTTCGTTTTGAAAGAAATATTTAGTAGGGTTTTAGAAACTAGAAAAGTAAATGAATAATTTAAAGACACATTTTCAGATGTAATATCTTTAAAAAAAACTTTGGAGAACTGAAAATTTAAAAAGAAAATGCCTGCAAGTGTTAAAAACTTAAAATTGTGTTATTTTTTAAGATTAAGATGAAAATAAGTCTTATGTGATTCATCTTCTGTTTTCTAAATAACTTTCAAGTATTTCTTAATGTTGCTCCTGAATAACAGAATAGTCAGAATTTTAGAGGCATTTTACATTTTATATTAATTTTGAGTTTGTTGTATTTTATAAGAGGTAATGATTACAGTCACAATTACGGATCAGATCCATCTTCTGGAACGCTCACACCTCACATCATGAATGCTTTTAACAAAAACGTTGACTCTTGCATTTTAGACGGAGAGATGATGGGTTACAATATTCATGATCAATTCACTGGTTGAATGAATTTTTCTAGACTTGTTAAAATTCATTGTTCTGTCTTATTTATTGTGATGATTGAATTTGCAGGGACAAAAGCCGACAATTTCGATGTGAAGTTCTTGCGTGAAGGAGACGATTATCAACCATGTTATCACGTCTTTGACATATTACTCTACAATGGAAAAGTTCTGTCCAATTTACCATTAAAAGAAAGACTAAAACACTTGGAAGGACTGTTCACACCAGTGAAGGGACGAATACTGGTACCTCCACGCAAAGAGGGAAATACGAGGTCTAAAAAGAAGAGAGGGGAAAACCACATTCATTCCTTCAAAATACCCGTTTGTCGTTTACAGCCAAGATGTTGTCGATGCTCTGAACATTGCTATCGACAATCGTGAAGAGGGAATAGTCGTAAAGGATCCCGATTCCGTGTACAAACCAAATACTAGAAAAGGTGGCTGGATCAAACTCAAACCGGAATACGTAGATGGTCTGATGGACGAGCTCGATTTGCTTATAGTTGGAGGATATTTTGGAACGGGACATAGAAAGGGAATGATTTCACACTTTCTTTTGGCCGTGGCTGTTGATCCAGACAATAAAGGTGTCCTTTGATTCATGATTAGTAATTTTGAAGGAATCACCATTAAATTGTTAATTTAGATGACCAACCAAGTGTATTTCACACCGTTTGTCGAGTTGGTTCTGGATATACAATGCAGGAACTCCGAGAACTGTGTTCCAAACTAGAGGCTAATTTGAAGCCATACGACAGACGTAATCCTCCCAAGAGTATCATTTTAGCTCACGGTCATAAAGAAAGGCCGGATTTGTGTATCGAGCCTTCAAAATCTTTCATAGTTCAAGTAAGGTTCAGCTTGTTTAAAAGTGTAAACGGGCGCCCCACGAACTCTGGTTATTCTTTCCTCCAGGTGCAAAATTAAGAGAAACTTGAAATTGTATTAGAAACTGGAAGAGTAGCTCAATCACTTCAGGGTATTTTGATGGTGACATCTTTCAAAATAAACTTTTTATGTGAGTTTGAAAATGATCGAAATTTAAGCCGACAATATACATGTATAATAAGCTGTTTATAAGCAAAATATTGTCTGCCAAAAGTTGTGCCCTTTTTTAAACTAACACAAAAAATATTTCAAAAGACAAATAAGTGATTGAGCCTCCTCCTAGTTTCTAAAACACTTTCAATTTGTCTTTATTGTTGCTCATCTGAAACACAAAATAAACAGTGTTTGAAAATCAGCTGTTTATAAAACATTTTAATATAAATTACAAAATCTTATTTGGTGGTGTTTCTCTCTTTTTGTGTTTTGTTTAGGTGAAAGCAGCAGAGATTGTGGACAGTGATAAATTTAAAACAGGTTGCACGCTTAGATTTCCTCGAGTCGAAAAAGTACGTTACGATAAACCGTGGCACCAATGCATGACAGTGTGCGAGCTTCACGAAATGAGACAGGTTGGTATGGTATACAAACTAGCACATGTCGAAGAATAACATTGAAATTTCATTTTAGTTGGCTTCTGGTAAGTTAGCTTCCAAACACGTTTTGAACGATGCAACCGATGATCAATCGCCAAAAAAGAAGAGACGAGCAGTGGCGAAATTGGAACAACCAGTGGCAGTTGCATCTCACTTTCGTGGCATCGATGCTTCGCAGATTGAAAAGGTTATTTTCTGATCAACTAGATGAGGTTCTAGCTAAAAGTTATTCCATATTTGTTCCCAGGATTCTCAGTTGTTTAAAAACAAGGAATTTTACGTTGCTAACTATGGAGCAAAAGATAACTCAAAAAAAGATTTAGAAAAACTGATCGTTAAACATGGTGGCAGCGTCGTTCAGAATCCGAGAGAGGCAACGATGTGCACACTGGCCGATATCGTATCAATTAGAGTCAAGAATGTCATTAAGGCCGACATTTACGATGTTGTCAAATGCGACTGGCTTTTAAGATGCATAGAACAACAAGAAATTTTACAATGGTAACCAATATAATTATCACACAGTGCAAACATGAGGCCAATATTGCAACATTGATTAAATAGGGCTCCTTCGGATATGCTTCATGCATCACCAAATACTTCAAGCCTACTATCTACTAATTACGACGTTTTTGGAGATAGTTATACAACTGATGTCACCCCGTTGGACTTGAAAACAATCTTTTCGAACATCAAAACAGAGGTGATATGAATGGCTTTGGTTTACCACATTACTTTTGAGTTATTATTCATGTTTACATCCGACAGGTGGTGATGGATTGCGAGACAATGGCAGAGATCGAGACGAAATACTTTCCAGATTCATCTCCGTTAGGTTTGTTTCGAACATGCATCGTGTACCTGGACATGTATGCAGATGTTGGTAAAGAAGACACGAAAATCGCAAGCAGCCCGTTAGATATGACCGCATTAGAATTGAGATTTTACGGGGCTTCTTTGTCTAAGGACCTCAACAATAGAGTAACGCATATCGTAATAGATTCCAAGTGAGAACAGCGAGTAACTGCTGCATTTATTATGTATTCAAGAAGGAAACGCTGAATTTTAAACTTGAACCCATTATGTACAGTTCACACAGTGGCAGATCACTAGTGGCATGGGTGCAATAAGTGTGCCCTGTTTTGATGGTTTGAATTTACTAAATGAATTACTAAATCTACCAGAAAAATGCATTTTTCAGTCAAAGAACCTGGTTAGAGGTTAGAATTCCAATATAAACAGGTTCTTTGACTGAAAAATGCATTTTTCTGATTGTCTTATGTAAGCAGCCCAAAGGGCCGGCCTATGGCAAATTGACAGTTTATTTTTAAAAGTTGCAATGTCGAATAATAACCTGTTAAGACATAATATATTTAATAAAATTTCCACCCCTCTCTAATAAATAATGCAGGGTTCATGTTAAAGTTCAGGTCTTTGTTTCCTTTCTTGAATTTAGTCCTTAAGACCATTCTGTTCTATCGTTTCAGAAATTGTGATCGTGTGAATCACTTCCGAATGGTCAATAGAGAAAACCAGAGAAAGTTTCACATTGTCACAGAAAAATGGGTTTCAAATTCTATCGAGAGGGGGGCCAGAGCCGAGGAACGTAAGTTTGAGCCGGAAATGACTTAAATCATCCCTGCAATTTACTTAACACAATTTAAAGTGAAAAAATGCGCTTTCAAATTCTTTACAAAATGAATGCAAAAAAATAAAACAAGTCATTATAAATACATTCAATATTGTGACAATTGTTAGAAATAATTTTTGAACACTGTTGTTCAAATGTAGAACTATTTTAAAAAGAGTACGAATATAATTTTCATGTACAATTTCCCCCTTTCCAAAAATGCAAAAATTACCGTTTTTGTAACAATATTGGTGGTGGTGCTTTATTATGGCACTTGTAATTAACTACGTGCCGTATTTCTTTTGCTTCAAAGCGGGGGGAAGTTTATGAATCAGAGACAACGGTGAAACTTCGACAGCTACCATAAAATCGTTACTCACACCCGAGAAGTGTACTAAATGCTAGAAAACAAAAACATAAAATTACTGTTGCTGACCGCACTTCACCTTTTTAATATTAAATTCATTAAATTCTTACTTCATATCTTTGATATGTTTTAACGGCATCGTTGTACTTGTTTTTGTCCTCTAAAATCTAGTTTTAATAGAGAAACAGTTAAAAGATGGCCGTCGTAGCCAATGTACGGAATTTAAAACCTTTGTATTAATCAGATACAGCATTCTGTCATCGTGAACGATCAAGATTGAATGATCACGAGAGTCAAATGTTATGCCCTGTAAAGCAAATTCAGAAACTTTGAAAAGATGAGGGCTTTCAATATCTAAATTCACGCTCCATTTAGAGTATTGTTGTCTCTCGGTGTTGAATCCAAAAATCTTTTGAAAAATCACGTCATTAATATAAACGAAACAATGATTCAAAATAAGAAAAATAACCTTTTTATCTTGGTAGACTACCACCAACTGCATTTCTTGTGGAGTGAAAGCCAGAGCTGTTGCCTGAAACTTTCTCCTTGGTAGTTTGCAATGAACCTATCAAATACGACAAAATAGAACTGAATCTCTTATCTCGTAGAACCATTAATATTAACGCGCATTTCAGACTGACAATTGTATGAAAAGAAAAAAAACACCGGCAAAGCCCGAATTTTCGAAAATGCTTAAGGTGGCTGAAATAAGACGTTTTTGGAAAATTTGGCTACAAAAATGTCAAGTGAACTTTTTTTTTAGAAACAACATTGTGAAAAAATTCAAATTGTTTTTAAAACTTGAATAATACAAGAATATGCTTAAAACAGAAATTACTTTGAACTTCTCGATATCATAGACAATAACTTGACCACAATGAGATCCAATGGCAGCATATCGACCGTTGTCGTTTATACTCAAAAGATGACAACCTGACTTCAAACCTAGTAGCGAACGACAGAGACGTTTTTTCGTTACAATTTTCAGACGCAGTAAGCGGTAACTAAATGAATTACCTTCAGGCCTAAAATGGTGCAATAGCGTAGGTTGAACGAGGTCCACTTTGATAATCTGCAATTCACCAGAAGAAAGCAGCGAGATGATCTGTGTGGCCGATGAGTTAACAGCAAGGCAACGAGCCGGTTGACATTCCTTTGGCAAGAATCTAATTCTCGAAATGCTGACCGTCGGAAACGAAGTATCGCAATTTTCCTTTTAAAAAATAGAAGTTGTTCAAGCAATGTAAACATACTTTGGCAAATAACATCCACACGGAATGAATTCAAACCTGAGTAACTTGAAAAAGCCGAAGACTCGTGTTGGTGGAATAAACTAGCCAATTAGCATCGGGTGAAATTGCTGAACAAATGATACGTTCGCATTCCTTTGCCTTTAGTTCTACGAGTTTCAGCTGTTGTGTTGAAAGGGTTAGCAACTTGTTATCCTCGCCTAAACCACAAATGTTTAATTTTTAAGAAAATAATTTTAATGTTTTTAAGAAACGCGCCGGGGGAAAAAAAAACACAGAAAAACATTTAATTAACTGACAATTAAGCGTTTAAAAGGTGCTTATCACCACCTAACTCCTCAGTTTTGAAACTGTTTTAGAAACCAGAATTGTTTGAGAATGATATCTTCATGGCAGTATGAAAAAGACAAGACGAAAGTAATTTTCATGAAAAGTTGATGCTATAAATGGGTCATTTTAAATTACTATACAATGTTTATTTTTAAAGATATTGTCATGAAAAAACTTAAGCTATAATTTATCATTCTAGTTTTCAAAACAATTTGAATTTTTTTCGTATTGTATCTAAAAAAAAAGTTTACTCGATGTTTTTGCTTCCGAAAACATATATGGTGCCACCTTCATGAACGCAAATTGCACCGCCAGACACAGAAACATGTTCAAATCGACGTGGAAAGATGAAGAAAAACATAAAAACACTTGCAAATTCATGAAAACGCGTGACAACACATGAAAAAGTGCATTTTCCAATTGTTGCACATGTTGACAGCATGCTTTTTTCTTCTTCCTAAGCGTTTTCAAGTGTTATACACACGTTCTCAATCGATTTATGTGCAGTTGCACGTGATTCCATGATTTTCTGCACGGTGTTTAGGGTAAAATAATTTTAAAATAATCCGTAGAAATTTAATAAAACTTCATAACAGCAAACATTTCAAAAAAGTAATTTCAGCTTTTTTAAAAAAAAAAAAAATCCCGTTATTCGTATGATGCAAATATACTAACATGCCGTTTCTTTGGTACTGCCTAATCGCCACAGTTCTAACCTCGAATGATATTGCAGCAAAAGACAGTTTGCCGTCTTGGCCACATGAGCACACGGACCCTAAAGAAAAAATTGCACTTATGAGAAACGAAACTTTTTAAAATAAAATTATTTGAGAAATATGATGCAAACGTTTGTTAGAGGAGAATATTTATAGTGTATTTTAGGTGGAAATATGCTCAAAGACAGGTACGAATCAACACCTACATAGATATATATAGATATATAAGAAAAATTCACAGGTTATTCGGACAATATGCAATACAGAAAGAGGGCGAAAATACGAGGCACAAACCTCCAGAAACGAGATATTGACCGGCCATCGTTAGCGCTCTAACGTCGTGCGTGTGTAAGTTACGAATGGTAGATTTGGCCCAAAGTTTACCATCGCCGGTATTCACACGCTCGAAAGACACGACCTGTGGATCGACTCCGCTTGCCCAAACCTTCCTTTCGTTCTAGAATTAACCGAAAACAAAAGACACATCCCATTACGACTGTTTTTAATCAAACTCTTGATTATTATGCATTTTAGAAGCAACATTAAGAAGAAATTGTTATTGAAAGTGTTTTAGAAACTAGAAGCATAACTGATTATTTAAACACACGTGTCAGTTTAAATATAAAGTTTTTATGAACCAAAAACTTAAAATTTGGACATTTCCAAACTGCCGTTTGCCAACTTGAACTCTTAAGATGTTTTATAACATTCTGAATTTAAGAAATCCACCACGAAGAAAAAATTGAAATTGTGTTAGAAACTAGAACGGGTAGCTGACTCACCTAATGGTGGACTTTCATGATGTTTATATCGTTCAAAATAAACTTTTTATAGGCAAATATTAAAAAAATATTGTTTGCTTAAAGTTTGATCATTTTCAAACGCACATAAAAAGCTTATTTTAAAAAATATCAAGACAAACTTACACATAATAAGTGATTGAGCTAACCTTCTAGTTTCTAAAACAATTCAAAGTTTTCTTAACAAAGTTGCTTCAGAAATACAAAATAACCAAAGTACTAGTGATGTATTGTGACTTTGTTGCGTATTAAGATAACCTTTTCAAGAACAAGGCTTAAAATATCTGCACGGTGACTCTTGAAACTCTAAATTAAAACGAAAATGATGTTGAAAATAAAACGGATAACACAAATGACGGAAGGTAACATAAATACAGACCATAAGTTCAATGCCCCTCTGTGCATCCCAAAATGAAATGAAACCTCTCGAATCCCCACTCACAATGTGCATTTCTCTGTGGAAACGAAAAAAACATAAGTACAAATATTCCACGCGATTGATGAATTAACCCAAATCCGTAATTAAACATCAGTTCTCAAATGTAATTTTTTAATCTACAACTTACTTTGTGAATGCAACACACCAAACAATCGTTTCCTTTCTTGTTTTTGATTTACAAACAGTCATTCTTTGTATTCCGTGACCTGTCTTAACGTCCCAAACTCGAATCGTACCCACCGATCCGGTCACGATGAAAGTTCCAGAACAGTGCCAAGATAAACACATGATCCTACCTATAATATAGAACAAGAACTGTCAAAAACGGCCTAAAAAACCTGATCTATATGAGAATTACCTTCTTGTTTATCAAACGTTCTCTCATACTCAAGTGAATCATTCAAAACGCGGAAATAGCAAACATATCCCTCTTCTGTTCCAATCTACAATTTAAAAAAATAACCGCAACTATAACGCACTATACAAACAAGCGACACACAAAATACGAACAGCTAAATGTGTTTCAGCTTGATTTGCAGCCAAACACCAACTTGCTCCGAATGAAGTAGGCAAAAAAACCTACATTAGGACACAAAAAACTTCTTCAAACACAAAAATACACAAGAAACTGCAAAATCTACCGCAAAATGCTGAAATTTAACAACATATTTCAGCATTTTTCGATAATTTTCTGCAGTTTTCAATCAGATTTATATATTTTCTTCGTCATTTAGTTAACCGATATGAAACAAGACGATAAAAATCCCGACACACGATACCTTCGGTTTTAAATTGACCAAGTCGTACTCCGTTATGACTCCTGTCAGACCGACACTGAATAAACGGCCTCGACACCAGACAAGAGCCTCGATAGAAACACCGACAACCGGTGGAATTACCTAAAAAAATCCTCAACACAATTAAGACGATAATGACAAGAAACTTAAAACACTTTTTAAACAAAGTAAACCTTCTCCTGGTACAAATGAGACTCTTTAAAATCCCATATTTCGACAGAATTATCAGCGCTACAAAAAAAGAATAAAGAAATTTAAAATTAAATACGAATATCGGACTGAGTTTTGCCATATGGTCCATTTGAGGAAGATTAGGAGGGGGAGGAGGAGGCGGCGGATTACCGTGAAACGGCGATTTTCTCATTCGACTCGCAATAAGCCAAATTGTGGATTGCAATTGGGTCCGGATTGTAAAAACGAACGGCGTGAACACGAAACTTGGACATTTTTTTAATTCAACAGTTGTAAAAAAAACAATCAGATAAATTTCACTTCACCATGCTTTCCAACAACACGTGGTCTTTCTCTCTTGTATTTTCCATGATCCGAAAAACAGCGCCACCACACGGAGATCGCGATCATCGTAGTTCTACTCGCGTCTTTTAAGTGGTTGAATATTTATTTATTTTTTGTTCCACCAGATGGCGCCATTATTAGGTTCTCTAAGAGGTCTTTTTCGCCCCACCCGTTGTTTTCAGAAAATTTTTATTTTTCAGTATAAACAACCAAAAAATTCAAAGTGTTTTAGAAACTAGAATAATTAGTGATATTAAGTTTTTTCATGATATCTTTCAAAATAAACTTTTTATGGCAGTTTTAAAAAGGCGAAAATAGTTTTTCATGAAATTTCTATAGAAAAAAACAAACAAAAAACGGGTCATTTTCAAACTGAAATACAACATGTTTATTTTTAAAGATGACACATTTTAGGATCATCTTTTCCATTCTAGTTTTGAAAAAAAGTTCAGTTTTCGTTTTTGTGACCAAATTTTCCAAAAACATCTATGAAGGATAGATAGCATTAGCCACTGCTGTGGCGCCATCCAGGCAGACAAAAACGAAATAAATATATACCCAGCTACCATAACTATGCTAGTGAAAGCTAGAATAAACGGAGCTGGAGAAGAATTTACACTTTAAAACACCATAATATTGCTACTAAAAAGTTTACATGTACTGGGAAATAAAAAAATCAAATCTTATTTATTCAATTTCAATTATTTATCAATGATTCATAATTAAAAACAAGACAAAAAAAGCATTCGCCCAACATTCTATAAATAAGTCACAATTTGTGACGCATATTCCGTTCCCATCAGACCCCGACAAACCAAAGTGAATTCCTTAACTATCTCTTGAAGTTTCCGTTTATTCACTTTCTCCCTGAAAAAAAAACAAAAAACAACAACATTTAAAACACTTTTAAAATGAAGTAAATTCTACTTAAATATAGAAATTCAACTACGTCAGAATTAATCGAATGTAGTGATCCTTTTGGGCAATTGTAACTCTGGGTGACGGAAATTCTTCACGGTGTAAAAAAATCGTCATCCATGAACAAAGTCGCTCGAAATAGTTCTTGTTAAGCGACAAGAGGATGTCGGCCATGCAATCCATGACACCTCTAGGAGCTTCGCCTCCTATGCACTGAAATCACAATTTTTTTCCATTAGAATTATTCCTATTTGAACCATAATCTCTAGCATCGAACTCTCATTCGTTACGGCTTACTCTTAGCGTCCTTGCCACGAGAGAAAATCCCAGTTCGTTTATGACGGTCACCATAACTTCATAATTGTGACTCTGATTAATAAATGTCACCTATCATTAAAAACAAGTCAGAAATTAGCGAGAAAACTGAGCAAGACGTTGCTCCAATGAGTTTATGAATCATTACTAGAAATGAACTAGCCGCTTTAACTGTTGGTGTTTCTTGCATCGACATCGCTACGATACCTAAAGAAATAAATTCAAAGCTTGCATTCGAACCTCTGAAAGCACGCGCGCCCGTTAAATACTGGCAAGAGAGAGGTGGCTATTGCTCGACGTTTTCAAAAGCACAATTTCTTATTTTTATATTTAATTATTAAATTTTAAATGAAAACGAAATGCGTTTGAGCCACAGTTAAACATCAAATAATAAAAAATGTTATTTTGTATAGCTCGTTTCCCTAGCTAGAATTTATAAGAAAATTTAAATTATTTCGCTAAATACATTCTTGCGGAATTCGAAAGACATTCGTATCTCCCACAGCTTTAAAAAGATTCTGTACTATAAAATTCCAGTGAATTTTACTGCATTTTCACCCTGGAGTCCAGACTCAACAGGAAGTTTGCAAATGTTTTGGTCAAGCTTGGGTTTACAGATATGGAAAAATAATAGCAACCACGTTAAAGCTAAATTTCATCAACTTCTGTCAATATTTCATGAAAATAATTTTTGATTTCAATAAAGATCCATTTCCATGAAATAATAACATAAATTAACAAAATTTACCCATAACATACAAAAAAGTTCAGAATTTCATTTTGGTTACTATTTATTTTTCCATAGCTGTATTTGAGGCTATTTTTTCCCCTATGTAGTCATCTTCAAATTAAGCCTGAGTCACTTGCCCCTCCACCCCTATGAAACAACCCTGCGGGCGGAACTGTTTGAATGTAAATTTTGATTACTGTTACCGCATTGAAACAGTGTCGACAAATTGAAGTTTGTATCATGAAGGAATGCAGAATGTTTCTTTACAATTTGAGCCAATACTTGAAGAAAACCCTGAAGGAGATCACTTTGCTCGGACATTCCTCTTTCGCAAGCATGAAGGGTTATTCGGACCATTTCCGAAAATTGTGATCTTAACAGACCAACGTGGTTTTCATCTTTCCCAAATAACAAAATAAACTAAAATACAAATTACAGATTTAAAAAACAAAACAAATTATATATAAAAAAACATTTAGAACTTGACTAATAAAGCAACATTTCCTAACCAGTTTAACTAAATGCAAAATATCAACACATTGTTCGCTTCGATAGAGAACAACGACGAGAGTTAAAATATGGTCCATTAGTGGAAGACAATCGTCCAGTAGAGTCGAAACCGCTTTGTTAAAAACGGAACAAACGGCCTGGAAATCGTAAAAATTTTACAATGACAAACCTCTGTTTCACGCACCGAAACACACCAAGATGTTTTATGAATTTTCAATGCTCGTATCTTTCAAAATAAACATTTTATGGCCAAAACTTAATAATAGTACCCACTCAAAATTGAGTGATTTTCAAACTGTCGTAAAAAGCTTATTTAAAAAAATATCAACATGAAAATACCATTAAGTGATTGAACTACCCCTTTAGTTTGCAAAACACTTTCAAATTTCTCTTAAATTTGCCCCAGAAAGACAGAATAACCAGATTTTAAACAAGAAAAATATACTTCAACAACTTCTCCGTCTTTACTCCATGCCACTGCAACTTTATGAATGATAGGCATTATTTTTAGCAGGATAACCAGAACAGGTTGCGTTCGTTCCTCCGTGTTTTCCGTAGCGATCCCCTTATTGGCTTCAACTGCTGGTCTGGAATGGCCCTCACTTTCGCTCTTTTCATCTTCGGCAGATTTTGGCTTAACGTCTAGATTCGCAAATAATATGGCCAGCATGTTAAGCAACACTAGAACTCTCGGCTGAAATCCTGCCACTTCCTACATTCGAAGAATAACAATATCGTTCAAAGCTCGTTAGAAATTGTCTTAAAGTTGTAAACAGTTGTTAATTACAGTCTGACTGGCTAAATATTCCATTTCCATAATAACTGGAGTCAACAGTTCATTCAGATAATTCAGAATGTCTTCTATTTGAAGAATGGATAAGACACTTCCAACCGAACACATCAAACGTAGGCATTCGGCCGATCTCAACTCTCCATTCTTAACAACCAACTTAAGGAAAGATACAATCGAATTTAACTTTAACGGAGAAACCCAACAAATTATAGTTAAAACGACTTTTATATACTTGACTCTGAGAAAGAATCTGTTGTGCAAACGGTCTCATGTGCTGCTGACAATCGGCACAAATTTCTTTGAGTCCACGAGTGGCGGCTGGCGCCATCTCTTTATTACTAAGGCCAAGTATTAAGAGAGGAACTACGTGGGCGAGGACGTGCGGATGACTTTGAATCCATTCTCCATATGCACCTTAGCATAATAAAACCGCTTATTAGTGATTTCTAACTGCAAATTGTTCGTTCTACTAAAAGGTGTTCTACCAATGGCAGAGAGAGCGGCGTTGACAACACGCGCATTTGTAAATGGAATTGTCGGAAGCCTTTCAAAGAACTGCTGAAGAAATGCGTTATCTTCGAGCTCTATGCTTTCGGCAACAGATTCAAATGCAAATAAACAAGCTTCCAAAAGCTAAACAAGACAGAAATCATCAGACACAAAACAATGCATGGAACACACACATAAAAACAGACCGGCCAAACTCTCGGATCAGCGCCCACTTTTGACAAAACAGTATCCAGATGTGAATACAATAATTCTATGAGTGGTTCTCTTAAAATGTTATAACAATACATCTGTAATAAACAATAACCAAAAATGGAATCCACTAAAATTATTTTAAAAATAGTTATTTATGATGGTCAATTTTACCAACGTATCGCCAATATCTTGTCGATAACATCGAAATTGTTCTCTGTCGTCTATAAAGAAAACATAAAAATTTAATTTAGAAAGCATTAAATGTGGGTTATAGTCGTCGCACCATAACTTGAAGCCTGTGACCTCAGCGGGGTTGACTAAAACGGGGTAATAACAAAACAATTCAAAAAATTTTTTGTTTTAAAATCAAATTTAACTCCTTCAGAGTAAAATTATGAAAAACTTGAATTAGTTTTTGGAAACTAGAAGGGTAATTCACTCAAGAATATTTTCATGTTAATATCTTTTCAAATAAGCTACTTTATGTTGGCTTGAAAATGACCCAACTGTAAGCAGACGATATTTAAAAAGTTTCTTTTGAAAGTATTATTCTATTTTCAGCAAAATTTCGAGAAACTTGAAATCGTTTTAATTATCCTTTAAAATAAGCTACATGTATGTTATGTCAGTTTGAAAATGACAAGGTTAACAAGGTTATTTTGAAAGATATCAAAATGAAAATATTATTAAGTGATTCTGTTACCATTCTAGTTTCTAACACGCTTCCAATTGCTCCTCAGTGTTGTTCTTCCAAAACGCACAATAATCAGAATTTGAAAATAGGCTTTTCATAAAACATTTAAACTATTGATTATCATTTGATCAAAATTTTTAGCAAACCCTCTGATGTCACAAGCTTAAAGTTACTGCATGTGATCCAAATACCAGAATTCCACGTCTGAAATTCTGTATCTGCTGGAAAGATGCTCTTTGTAAGCAATGCATTGACCAACGACGTGTAAACTGGAGCAAAATATGAAATGTAGATGGGATATTTATCTACCTCCGAAGAAACAATGTCCTCCTAGTAAAAGCGAATTTCTAATTTGTGCTTAAAATGAGTTGTGAACAGATTTCTATTTTTACCTGAAGTAGATACCAGAAATTAAATACTAAATTGCTACTTATTTCATCTATGGGATACTGGCCCGGAGATGCTGTACATTGCTGAAAAAAAACGACAACATAAAACGACATAAGAAAAATAAACGCGGGCATAATTGCTAGATTGACTAACCAAAACGATTCGAACGAGATGTAACGCTTGATCTCTAAATTCTCCATCTTGTAGAACGCCCTCGAGAATCATTTTCGAATGCGTCTCAGCCAAATTCAGAAACAAAAAGTACGTTTTGTAACACCTATAGATGTCTCCCTCTTCAATATCTTTGGCCAGCAAAGATTCGAGAGATAGAATCTGTCCGATCAACTTCTGAAGAGAACCCTTAAACTTGTGGCTGTCATGATGACAGACGACGGACGTGAGACAGTCGAGAGCTTCATCCGAAAGAGCATCATCGTACGTTGACTGCAACACCACAGATACGAGATCACTGTATTCTGTGAACGGAATTCCGAATTCGACCCAACCACAAAAACATTTAATCGCTTGTAATTTTATTTCGGCCATTGACGAATTCGTTAGAATAAGTTGTAGAATGGGAAGAACTAACAAAGAAAAAGCGAAAAATGCGTGATCGTAATAAAAATACAAACATGTAAACCTTAATCACATCATCATCATTTACCATCGGCAAACCCGGCTTGTAACTCATTCCTCACTAAACCACGACGTGATGCTGGCAAAATCATTGTTCGAACCTTTAGGAAAGACACAACGAATAAATAATGCAATAACAACAAACGTAAGAAAAAAGAAACACACCTCTTCAGGTAAAACGGTCAAAATTTCCAACAAAATGTTCATAATTTGGTCATCCTGAAATAAATAAAAAAAGTCTGAGAATCCAGATGAAATCGACTCTTTACGATAATTAATTGTATTCAAATCATTTTCATAGATGAAGCCAGCTAGCCACATAGGCCTACTTTAGTGAGAAGAAAAAAAACCCGACCATTTTAAAGTATTCCTGTTTTAGAATATCTCCGTTTAAAGAAAAAAACAAATGAGAAATTGAAAGTGCGTTAGAAACTAGAACAGTAGCTAAATCACCTAAAGAGTATTTTCATGTTGATATATTTCAAAATAAACTTAATATAGACAAAAATAACAAACATAAAAAGTTTATTTTAACAGATATCAAACATAAAAAATACCGTCATTTGGTTGAAATACCCTCCTAGTTTCTAAACCACTTTCAAGTTTATTTTTTAATTTTGCTCCTGAACCACAGAATAAGCAAAGTTCGACGGTCAAAAGTGTTTTCAAAAATAAATGAGTAAATAAATCACAAAAGGCTATTTTTATGTTTTTATATCTTTTAAAATAAGCTTTTTACAACAGCATAAAATTTGACTCAATTTTAATTTTTAAACGATTTTCAAAGATATGAATATGAAAATGTGTTATTATAAAGTGATTCATTAACTCTCCTAGTTTCTAAAACACTTCCACTTTCTTCTTAACAATTGCTTCTGAAACAGAATAACCAGAATTAAAAAATCTGCTCATGGAAACACATCATTGAGCATATTTTAAGACGGCTATTTTTTGTTTTGAAACGCCTTTTAGGATTACCCTTATATTGTGGCAATTGTCCGGTCGAAACGTCGCTATAATGTCGGCTATAGGTTTGTTCCAATGATCTCCGATCGTGTGAATTAGATGAGACGCAAGCTAACAACATAAAACAAAAAAAAGCAACCGTCAGAAATAACAGTTGAGAAGAACAAACAATGATTTACAACACTTACGGCAATACAAAGCCTGTTCAGAATCACTTTCGGACCATTGGCATACGTTACGAGAAACTCCAGAAGTTTCTTTCGCAACGTTAAATACTGATCAGTAGGAACTTCATACCTTTAAAGTGAAATTATAATTACGCTAAACTTAACTACTGTTATGAGAGAAAGTAAAATTCTTTCTATTAGCAGCCGCTTATCCTCTACGCCAGAATTTTGTACAGCTTTGTCACCTAGTTTCGCGTCTTCGGCGTAACTTAAATAACAACTCGACAGCCTTAGTTTGGAGGGTAGCGGCTCCTAATGGAAAAACATCAATAAAGTGATACCAGTATTTTGTAATCTTGACATGAAGAGTACTAGCTCCAAAGAATTGCGTCTCTGGAGGCTAAAAGACAAAACAAGAACAGCGCATAAGATGAAAAACGGTGCACGGAACGTTGAGAGGTCATCCGCTCCTCCTCTTCTTCTTCTTCAAGAAAACCTTATTGGGATTGATGAGGTCCCAGCAGAAGTTCCAAGCGTCCGGTGAAGACTGGGCATTGGTCAGCCATTGGTGAGCTTCACTCTGAACTCCGTTAACACCACTGTAGAACTCACCGATCACCTAAAACCGTGTGAAATCGAAAGAATACCCAGTAAGATAGACTAGAGAGTGGAAATGTAATCTGGTCTAATTTGCAATGAACGAAACGAACCTTCTCCACATTTTCAGAGTTGAATTGAGTCATTTCTACCAACTTTTATCCGCTCATTCAAACTGAATACTCATTTTAAACACAAGAATAACCACTGGCCTATAAGCGTCTTAAATAACACATTTTAATTAATAATTATTGCATTTAAATTGAAAATACAACCTGTAAAAAACCGAAAATCCGCGTCTTTAAATTCGAGTTTCATATAACGCCACCAGGGGCGCTGCAAATAAACCACAAATTCTTGAAAACTTCAGTTTCAAACAATTAATATGTGGCTAATGTAAGTGTTAGCTGCCATGTTGAATCCATATATTATCAAATTTCTGTTAAAGAGTGGTACTTAAATGGTGCTGATTATTACAAATGGCATTATAAAAGACGTTTCTATTTAGAAGTAGAGCGTGATCGGAGTCAGTTATATTTTCTTTTACTATACAATTAAAAGATTAATTACTCCGAATAAACTCCGATTAATCTGTGACGTCATTAAAACCCAAAAGGCGGAACCTTTTATAAAGGCGCCCGTTTTGAATGAGATAAACCAAAACAAATCTCAGATATTTCACAAAAATCACTTCTCATAAATAAATTGAGATTTTAAAAATAAATTATGAACACAATCTCCCCTCCACATTAATATTATCATATTATTTGTCATTATTATTAATATTATTATTATTATTACTATTATTATCAATATTACTATTTTTTATTATTATAATTATAATTATTTGTATCATTATTATTATTATTATAGTAGTAATAGTAGAAGTAATAAAAAATAAATATATTGTACTACCGGTATTTTTTATAAATATGTGTAATAATTTATTTAAAATTACTGTTGAGCTCCACTAAACATGGTGCAATTTATTGAATATTTACTTGTTTACTTATTTAACATGAATCAGCACTAAGACGCTTACAATTCAGAATTTCAAACCTCTATGTGGATTGAATTAAAAATCAAATATAATTATAAAGGCATAATCAACAAATTACAACATCTATTTAAAACATCAATAGCTTAACCTAAAGTCTGATGCAATAATAAAAGTTTTAATAAAATTAGGCAACACAATTGTGATATGTATAATAATATATGAGACATTGTTTAACTCAAAAATACAAACGTAAGAAGGTGTAACTTTGTTAACATTAATATTTATCCCTTGTGTATAAAATACATAAAAAGAAGAAGACTAGGAAGCAACAAACAGAAAAAAAAAATGCAGTTCACTGCGGTTTCATTTTTTTGTGTTTCATGTTGTGTGGATTTTTATTGTGTATTTCAGTTTCTCTCCTTTTTTCTCTTCAATCATTTCCCTACATTTGCTTGCACAAATATTAGTTTTGTTAGCTAGAACTACATAGTTGAGAAGAAAAAAAAATCAAAAGAGAGAATAAGCCTACATTAAAAGCGAAATACAAGAACAGAAGGTTAAGTGGTCAGGTGATTTACCTGAAAAACACTGCAACATTTGTAATGGGGGGGAAAAGAAAAAATCTTATGCATACAAAAACCTAACCTTTCCTATTGGATGATTTTCTGTTGTCACATACACTTGTCAATGGAATACAAGTTTACTTATGCATTAGTCTGTTAAGAGTATAAATTTTAGCATTGTAAGATAAAACTAGCTTCAACACACATCGAAAAGTGCTAAAAAAACTTCTTATGTGGAATATATTACTCCTAAAGTATTTTTCCAACAAACTAGTCAGTCGTGTGTAATATTTAAGGTAAAAAGAAATCATTAGAATGGTGAGTTTGTTAAAATTTTATAATGTGATCACGGTTTCTTATCAAAATATGAAAGCATAAAATATTATAAAAATATAAATGTTAGTAATAAAAAATATTATAAACAGTTTGCCTGAGGAGGAATTGTTATGGTAGCTGATAATAAATTATTTTGACAAAGCATTTTTATGTTGTTTGTGGACTAACAATCCCTTTGCCATAGGCCTTGTAAGTTGCTTGTGGAGTAATTATTCAAAATCAAATCAAAAAACAGCATAAAAACTAATAGGCATTATGGAATATTCAAAATGTGAGTGATATTTCCATAATGCATATATTATAAAAGTATACAGTATTGGTATGTATTAAAAATATTATAAAAAGTTTCATGCTCGGAGATTATCATGGTAGGTGATAATAGGTTAACTTGATAATGCATTTTTTTATTGTGTTTCTGGACTAAATAGTCCCACTGTCGTAGGACTTCTAGCCTGTTTACTGATTAATTATTCAAATTCAAATGTAAAAAAAAACATAAAAACTGATAACTAATAGGTTTTGTAAAATTTCCAATATATAAAGCAGCTTTTGTGATGTAATTATAAATTAATTTCCATAATAATAAATAATATACTATAAAAGTATAAATATAACAAGTTTGCATGCTGGGGAATTGTCATGGTCGGTAATAATATAGGTCATTTTGACAACACATTTTTATGTCGCTTTTGGACTAACTAGTACCTCTGCCACAGGCCTTCTAGGCTCATTGCAAATTAGTTGTTCAAATTCAGATTTAAAAAAACAAACAGAAAAATTGATACCTATATGCTTTATAAAATTTTCAAAATATAAGAGGTAGCTTTTGTGATGTAATTATAAATATTTGCCATATTAATACATTTTGTAAAAAAAAAAACTTCAAAGATAATTTATGTTTCAAAATATGCAGTGGATTTTTTTCTTCAATAATAGCAAATACACAATAAATCTACTATAGTCCCATGACATAATCACGTCTATGCAATGGATGACATTTGATAGTTGGCATTTAAAGGGGAATTGAGTCATGGTCCAACGAAAATGATATTCTTTATCCCCCAATCCCACTGTGTTGATCGAAAAATCTTAATGAAATGGATGTGCAATATATTTTAATTTCATGAACCTACCCCTAAGGAACCCTCAGTGCCTCATATTCAGTAAGCCATTTGCAAAAACGACAAAAAAAAACTTCACATTTGTAAAATGTCAAATTTTCAATATGCTACATATTATGAAAATTGATAAAAGAGATGACATGTATAGTTTATGTGTGTGTGTGCGGCTGGGATAAAAAAATAGGTGGGTTTGGGTTCCAATAAGAAAGAAGAGTGGGTAATAGTTCAAGTCTGCATCTGGTTTAGTTTGGATGTAGACTCTCTGAAGTTACGAGAATATCACAAATCGTGAACATTACTATCGAAGTAAGTACGAGTGCAATACTCAGTTTAGTTACTGTCATATTACGATTAATTAATTAGATTTTATAAAGTAATTTTACAAATATTTCTTGCAATATACCTTGTAGAAAAACACAACTGTGGACTTATTTTTGTTATTTTTTTCTGGTTTAGGTCAAACTTACGGGAGAAAGAAAGACTATCGAAACGTGGACGAATTTAGAGTAGGCAAGATGTTGGCATTGCTGCGTAAGAATTCACCCAGCTTTGCTGCATCTTACCAATTCTAATTCTAACATTCAACAAATTCGAAACTAATTTGGATTTCAACATTAACGATTTTTTTAAAAAATATGTATTATTTCAAAAAGCTTTTTTTTAAAAGTGTAAACGCGCCTTGAACTCCTCGTTAACCTGTGTCTTTCAGGAGCAAAATTAAGAAAATCTAGTAAGTGTTTGAAGCAAGTAGAAGAGTAGCTCAATCCTTTAAAGGTATTTTCATGTTTGATATCTTTTAAATTAAGCTTTATATGTAAGTTTGAAAATGATCCAACTTTAAGCAGACAATATTTTTTTTATTTTTTTCGATAAAAAGTTTATTTTGAAAAACATCAACATGAAAGTGATTCAGCTACCATACAAGTTTCCAGCAAACTTTCAAATTTCTCCTTAGTGTTGTTCTTCTGAAACACAGAATAATTAAAGAGTTTGAAAATCACCTGTTCATAAAAGATTTTAATAAAAACCTAATAATAAAATCATTTTCTTGTAAAATGTCGTTAAAGATGTTCAAATTTAATTTAATGTCGAAATGTGCCGACCGTCAGTCAGTCGCCAACTTTCCAGATCACACCAGTTCGAGACGGCAACTTTAACATCACCTCTCACACTTTGAGGTTAATTGTGTTGCATTTCAGTCAGTTGACGGTTACAAGAAAAAAAAAACTTTAATATAAATTTTTATTATTTATCTTTTTTAAATGCAAGTTGTTGAGTGCCAAACATTTTTTTCTTATTTGTTCGTTGTTTGTAAATGAAAATTAGCAAACATACCATCGAATGGGTGAGGCCGTCTTTTCTATTGCACTGTTGACATAACACATTAGTACGTTACAATACGTTACCGTGTACATCCGAAGAGTATTTGAAATTATAATTGACAAATACACAAGTTTTATAATGTTTAAACTTCAATTTTTCCTCTGAGTAACTCCTGGAATAAGAAATGCAAAACAGTTTTAGAAGTTCCTTTAAGCCGGTTTTGAAATGTAAACGCCCATCAAATTCTGATTATTCTGATTTTCAGAAGCAAAATTAAGAGAAATCTGGAAGTGCTTTAGAAACTAAAAATGAAGCTCTCAATCACTTAAACGTATTTTCATGTTGATATATTTTAAAATAAGCTTTTTATGTCCGTTTAAAAATGGCTTAACTTTAATCAGACAATACTTTGTAATTTTTTTCTATAAGTTTATTTTGAAATATAACATGAAAAATGTCCTTAAATGATTCAGCTACCATTCTAGTTTCTAATACACTTTCAATGTCTTCGGACTTGTGACGGCAACTTTCTTAATAAACTTCCAAAGAAAACTTCAAGAGAAAACTAACAAAATGGATTTTCATAAAATTGTGAGATGCAAATTCAAACCTCTGATGTCATTTCAAGTTCACGCCTGATTGTTTTTTTATGGCGAGTATCAAAATACATCTCTCAGATGTTGAACATGTGCAACTCCATAAGACTGAGTCTCGTAAAAGTTTCAAACAAAATAGTACTATCAAGTTGAATGTCAAATCACACTACAAACTCTTTCAGCTGCATATCTTATTGCAAGTTTTATTGCATGGAAGTTTCAAGCAAAGTTGCTTGTGTTGTAAAGATTTTAAAAAAATCAGTAATTCATAAAACGGCTTAAAATAAAAATGTAGCCAAAAATGAAACCATAAGCACATTTTTAAATAATATCGAGAAAGCAAACAGTTTAATTTCATAATTCTGAGACACTTAGATAAGTTCGATTAAATGTAACCTGAGATCTGGTTACTAATTGCAGCTATATCCAATATTATGGATCAGCTTATTGACAAAATATCCAGACGTTTTTTTTTTGGCCATTTTAGAAACGTTTGTCCAACAAAAATATATTGTATGTATATTATATATTTATATATATATAGAGAGAGAGAGAGAACAACGAATTAAAAGCCACAGTTTTGCAATAATCTTATGCACATTTGCAATTTTTTGTTTTTAATCTTTTAACACTTTTACCACGGGGAGAAAATGCTTTTAGAGTTTTTTTTCTTCTTCTTCTAGTTCAAATATTAAAACGTCCACGCCTCGTATTTTGACGGCCAACCCATTGTGTAGGTCCAGTTGGGAAACCTATTAATAAAGTGTTTCAGTTCTGGTGTCGTGGAATCGTCTCCATGCATATAGTGGCCTACGGCAGCGATGTGAAAGTTACTCTGAGTTTTAGGACGATCTAATGGAACCTGTCAAGAAAATAAATTTCTGATCAAATGGAAGCGGCAAATTATGATTGGAACACAAAATATATCAATGATTGCTTTTTTAAAATTAAAAAACAGGAATTTAAAAATTTTCTGTGATCTAATTATTATAAAATATATTATTTTTAAAACGTTCATAATATAAAAAAGTCAAACAAACTAGTAAACTACATTAATATACCTTAATTTTAAGCTAATTAACGGTCGTATTCTAAAATGCTTCTTAAGTCAAAAGTTAAGTTTACAACCTTTTCGTAGACAATTATAGATAATTTTGTCTTGCTTTATGTTTTAAGTTTAGCTTTATTTTAAGTAACACTTTAGAATTCAGCCTAACTATTGAGTGTAATTCTCCCGTATTTAAGCATAACTCCGACTATTTTGTCTTTTAGAACAAACATGAATTTTGAAGAATAAATGAATCACAAAACTGTATTTTTACGTTCATAAGATGAAAATTACAACAACAAAAAAACTGTCCTAACGTTCAAAAAATTAAGAGTTATTCTCAGAATGCAATAAAAGGCTCATTTTAAAAGATATATCTAAATATCATCTCTGATTCCATGACCCCTTCTATTTATTAGAACACTTTCAAGTTTTATCTTAATGTTGCTTCTAAAAGGTAAAATAATCAAGAGTTCTTAAAATGTTTTGCACCTGAAACTGAATAGTTTAAAACTAACAATTAACGAACAAAAATCATTTTATGCATATTCAAATGCAACGCACTGAAATTATGCAAATGTTGGCAATCAATTCAGATTTTGTAGAATTTCCTCTCAGCATCTTAAGGTGGTTTTAAAAGTGTAAACGACTCTTGAACTCTCATTATTCTGTCTTTCAGGAGTCAAAATTAAGAGAAACTAGAAAGGTAACTCAATCACTTAAGGTTATTTTCACGCATTTTATCTCAGTTTTAAAATCCAAAAGATTGCTTCCCATTAAGATGGTTAATCAACGCTGATGTTCGAACTCTTGATTATTCTGTTATTTGGAAGCAAAATTAAGATAAACATGAATGTGTGTTATTTTTACCTCCACTCTATAGCCCTGAAAGTCAAAATTCAAAATTTTGGAAAAGGGGAAGAAGTGAAAGTGTACAGCTTGGTTCAGGTTCCAGACAATGGTCTATTTGGGGAACCAGTATCCCTGTTTTGATCAAGTTGTGCCCCCCTATGTTTCTTGGTGTATTTTTATGTTATTGGCCTTGTTTAAAAAGTAAATTATTAGTTTCCTACCTTTTCTTGATGCTCGTTCAGATGTCCAGTTGATTTGGGGTTGTGGAGTTGATTGCTGAACTGGCACACACTTAAATTAAACACCAACTCAAATGATGATCACAAAACACTATGAAGTTTGCACACAATTTATTGTTTTAATTTGTAAACCAACCACAATTAATTATAATTCTGTATGTGTAAACCAAAATATTTCAAAGTTCTATTTGTGAAAGCAACAAAAATGATCTAAGAGTTCTGAATATGCAACCAAAATATTTTAGAGTTCTGAATGTGTAATCCCAAAATATTTCAGAGTTCTGAAAGTGTAACCTCAAAATATTTTAGAGTTCTGAAAGTGTAATTAAAATATTTTAGAGTTCTGAAAGTGTAATCTCAAAATATTTTAGAGTTCTGAAAGTATTACCAAAATATTTCAGAGTTCTGAATGTGTAAACTCAAATATTTTAGAGTTCTGAAACTATTACCAAAATATTTCAGAGTTCTGAAAGTGTAATCTCAAAATATTTTAGAGTTCTGAAAGTATAATCTCAAAATATTTTAGAGTTCTGAAAGTATAACCAAAATATTTTAGAGTTCTGAAAGTGTAATCTCAAAATATTTTAGAGTTCTGAAAGTATAACCAAAATAATTTCTAAGTTAATCAAACAATACACTAGGTTCCTACAGGAAACTAGTATATTGTTTTCTTTTTTCTTGTAAAGAAAACTAAGTCCTTCTGATCCCTTTACAAACCGCTGGTATTCTTTTATCTCTCTCTCTCTCTCTCTGGCTGTAGACACTCTCTGAAACCTCATTGAGAGCCTCACACTCTCTTTGAGAGTCTGCCACACTCTGGTCTAAAATCTAAAATGAACTGACTAAAATTGAAGATTTTAGTCCATTCTAGTCTCTCATTGGTTAACTTGGGTTGATTATTCAATCATTTAATTGGTCAACCTTATGATTGAAAAGTGAAAGTATTGTGATTGACATGAAGGACTAACATGATATCAGGTGTTGACAAAAGTTACATTAAATGTAAACACAGGTGTGACCTTTCTTAGAAAAGGTTAATTTTAAGTGTTAGTTTGCTTTAAAAGTAACGATAGAATAATATTATATCTTATTATGATTGACAGGCCATTTTAACATTTCCTCTTATTATGACAGCAAATCTCATAAATTATTTATGTGATCTTATTATTTTCACACCCCCAGCCTAGTCACCGTATGATATTTTGTTAATGTGTGATGTGTATGCCTATTGTAGTTAATTGTTTCTTCTTTCTGTTATCATTGTTTCACTTAAGGTGTTAAATTACACCTTTTAACTTTTCTTTCTATTCACTTAAGGTGTTATATTACACCTTTTAGCTTTTACATACGACACACCTGTTATGACACTTGTTTACATTTTAAACTTTCTTCTTCTCTATCGTCTATTCTTTTTCAGGTGTCACATTACACCTTTCTAGTTAAACACCTGTTTTCATTCACAAGTTCTTTTAAACATTATTATTAACATTATTATTAACATTATTATTATTATTATTATCATTATTACCATTATTATTACTATTATTATTATTACAATTCTTATTGTTGCTTTTCCTTTTTGGTTTCTATTTAGTTTTTTGTTTTGTTTATTTTTGTTTATGTATGATTTCATGTTAGGTGTTTAGGTGCATTTATAGTCCATTTTGAACACCTAACATCCCTACCCCCTAAATTTCACTTCCCACATTTAATCTGTGTAATTTACCCTAATTGTCATGAACCTTCACTTACAATAGTCCTAATTTTCTACTTTTTTTTTTTCATGTTATCATTTACCCCATTTTAGCACTTCTATATCTCTTCACTCTTGGATAATTTTATAAATAGACAAATTGCAGCACATTTTAGGAATTGCTCACAAATTCTATTAGTTCATTGTTTTGATGTAGTCCTCATGATGGTTTTGTATAGATGTCATCAGATGGTTACTAGGTTGTCATCTGTTGATTGCTGATCTGTAAATCAGTTTCTGTTGAAATTGTCCTTTAGACATCACTCAGGCTACAATGTCAATATTCAGTCTGATGAAAGGTTGAAGTTCTCCCAAATTGGCAAACCAAGGTCCAAGTCTTCAAAGTATTAGTCTGCTTTTCTGAAGAGATTTTTTGATTAACTGTTATAACATCTGGTATTAGTCTGCTTTTCTGAAGAAATTGTCAACTTGCTAACCTAGCATCTGTAGAGGTTTTCGTTGATGTTCTAATTTTTTGATGAAAGTACAAAGCTCCAACTTGAATGTGGATACAATGTTCTGATTTCGTGAACAAACAATACATTTCAATTGACACTTTTAGTACTTGTTATAAGAGTGAGAGACCTAATGCTTACAACAAATGAATAGTCATTTTTTTTTTACCTAGTTTGTTTTTCTAGCCTGTAACTATCCTAACAATTTTCTTATCATACTCTATCCTTCCTAACACATTTCTAAAATAGCAGGACAATTCTTTGTTGGTCTACAAGCCCTAAACACACAATACAAATTACAGATGTACATAATAAATTTGAAACACTTAACTACTTTTTCAACACATAAAAATACAATTCTGGTTAATAGTATAATAATTGCATGGGTTACATAAAAATTATATAAATTGTAGATTATATAAAAATCATAAAATTAAACATGTTATTCTTTAGCAAATATTGTTTACCTTCAACATGGAATTTGCCTTTTCATCATATTACCTTTTTTAGATAAAGATAATGTGAAGGGAGCCAGATTCCATTCCAAATTCAGGATTTATAACTACCTGTTTTTTTCCCACATGTGAACTTCTTTCTATTCCATCTTTTCTAATTATTACAGTGCCTTCTGCACTAACCATTATAACGGGATCATTAAGTTTGATGAAGTTCACCCCATCCTCAATTTTGAATGCATCCATTCCCAGTAAATTTTGCCCATAACATTTGTTTTGTTTTGTGGCTGATTCAGACACATTGAAATAATAATTCTCTATATTATTTCAAACTTATGATTGTACCTTGTTATTTATTTAGATTATGTAATTTTTCATTTATTTTTTTTTTAAATTATTTTACTTGTATTATATATCCATTAAATTTTTTCCCAATATATATTTTTTTTTATGTTGATCCCCCATTTAATAATTGTAGAGGCAATATACTACCATTTCCCATTTCAGCTTTTCTACTTGCCAAAATGTTCCATTATTATAAGAATAAAATTATTCTATTCATTTCATCTCATTCACTGAGATGTTTTTTAAACTCCCCTTTTGTTTTCCATTTTACCCTTAACTTCAATTTTTCTCTATTTTCATGTTCATCAAATTTTCTGATTACTATATTTCTTGACATTATTTTTCTTCATCACTTTTTTACTCAATTATTGACTCCTGAATAGCTTTTTTGGGTATGGGTGCTAGCTCCAATGTATTTCCTGTTTGGCTAGGACTAATAGCACATTAATTGTGGGCATGAAATTTTCTTCCATAAAGTATCCCGTTATTATAGTACTCACATCCATGGTTTTAGGTATGAATTATTTTTTCATGTTATCCTGTAATACCATATAGCCTCCCATTCTGTTTTCAATTGAGTTTGGTTTTATGTCATAGGGGTACCTACCCCCTAGGCTGTTTCATAATTCTTTTCCACTTGTCTAATTTTTACCTTTAAATTCTTATCTTTATTCAACTTATATATTCATTGTTCCCCCTATTAGAACCTATCATTTCTTAATTATACGGATGGTCCATCATCCAACATTAGTGTTTTAATTATCTAACCATATTCTTACCTAATTCCGGACAGTCCGTCGTCCAACACTAATGGTTTAAACCACTATTTGTTTTCATTCACTTTCTGTTTTACTGTTTTCTTCTTGCTCTTTTAAACTTATTTTTCTCAATTACACGGACAATCTGTTGTCCAACATTACTGCTTTTAACTCCCTGTTTCATTTCTTATTTTATTCCGGACAATCCACTGTCCAGCAGTAATGTTTTAAATCATTTTCCTTTTTATTCATTTGTCTATTTTACTCTTGTTTTTCTTAACTTCATTTTCTGTAACTGTTTTATGGCATCCTTGCACCTTTATGTCTAACTGCTAAATTTGGGTCTCTAGCCTCAATTTAATTTACCCCATTTTTCCCTTGTACTAATTTCTCATTTTCTTCTTCGGCTAAAATAATTGCGATTGTCTCTTGTAAATTAGCAGGATTCCGGGACAACACAAACCTTTTAATTCGGGAATTCAATCCTTTTATAATTTGGTTTTGGATCATACCATCCCGCATGGCTATTTGATCTGGAGTAGGATTTTCATCGGTGAAAGTTCTACCTCGAGTTTTTACCCTCAAAATGTACTCTATTGCACTCTCGGTGCTACTTTGCTTTTCTTCTAAAAATTTCTGCATTGACACTAATTTGGGTTCTATTGGTTCAAAACGCTGAATCATTAATGCTTTTAGCTCTTCTAGTCTTGTTATCTGTCTTATCTCTGGGTGATCTCTTAGGAATTCTGCTGCAGGACCTTTACATTTAGCTTTGATTAAGATTATCTGAAATTCCTCTGTCCAATTTGCTAGCCTAGTGATACCTTCAATCTGCTCAAACAATTCTTTGGCAGATGGACCTTTTCCATCCCCTGAAAAATATGGGATTAAGCTACTATGTACAGGCTGATTCACATTTTGATTGTGCCCCACACCTGAAGTGGTAGCTTCGTTGTCTCCTTGATGATCCATGTTATTTGGTTTATTTGGTTTTCCTTGTAAATTGTTCCCTTACAAACCCCACAAAATTTTAAAGAACCTCACCCAAATTTTGTATATAGTCCGCTTTTCTGGGACTTTTTGTATGGGAGCGCGTGCGTGCATGTGTGGGAGCGAGCAGAAACCACAAAAATATCGCATATGTACTTATATCTACTTAAAACTACTTATTCGGCCATTTGAAAACATCAATCTAAAAGGTATGAAAAACATTGAGAAGGGAAAAAAAAATTTCAAAGGTTTCACTATTAATTAACATTAATATGTATTTTAATAGGGAAAACATTCAGAAAATTATAACAAAAATTAGAACCCAGGAATTCAAACTTCAGCTTTAAATCAAAAAGGGGAACACTGAACTCAACAAGGATAAAATCCTGTCGACTGCGCCACTTGTTATTTTTACCTCCACTCTATAGCCCTGAAAGTCAAAATTCAAAATTTTGGAAAAGGGGAAGAAGTGAAAGTGTACAGCTTGGTTCAGGTTCCAGACAATGGTCTATTTGGGGAACCAGTATCCCTGTTTTGATCAAGTTGTGCCCCCCTATGTTTCTTGGTGTATTTTTATGTTATTGGCCTTGTTTAAAAAGTAAATTATTAGTTTCCTACCTTTTCTTGATGCTCGTTCAGATGTCCAGTTGATTTGGGGTTGTGGAGTTGATTGCTGAACTGGCACACACTTAAATTAAACACCAACTCAAATGATGATCACAAAACACTATGAAGTTTGCACACAATTTATTGTTTTAATTTGTAAACCAACCACAATTAATTATAATTCTGTATGTGTAAACCAAAATATTTCAAAGTTCTATTTGTGAAAGCAACAAAAATGATCTAAGAGTTCTGAATATGCAACCAAAATATTTTAGAGTTCTGAATGTGTAATCCCAAAATATTTCAGAGTTCTGAAAGTGTAACCTCAAAATATTTTAGAGTTCTGAAAGTGTAATTAAAATATTTTAGAGTTCTGAAAGTGTAATCTCAAAATATTTTAGAGTTCTGAAAGTATTACCAAAATATTTCAGAGTTCTGAATGTGTAAACTCAAATATTTTAGAGTTCTGAAACTATTACCAAAATATTTCAGAGTTCTGAAAGTGTAATCTCAAAATATTTTAGAGTTCTGAAAGTATAATCTCAAAATATTTTAGAGTTCTGAAAGTATAACCAAAATATTTTAGAGTTCTGAAAGTGTAATCTCAAAATATTTTAGAGTTCTGAAAGTATAACCAAAATAATTTCTAAGTTAATCAAACAATACACTAGGTTCCTACAGGAAACTAGTATATTGTTTTCTTTTTTCTTGTAAAGAAAACTAAGTCCTTCTGATCCCTTTACAAACCGCTGGTATTCTTTTATCTCTCTCTCTCTCTCTCTGGCTGTAGACACTCTCTGAAACCTCATTGAGAGCCTCACACTCTCTTTGAGAGTCTGCCACACTCTGGTCTAAAATCTAAAATGAACTGACTAAAATTGAAGATTTTAGTCCATTCTAGTCTCTCATTGGTTAACTTGGGTTGATTATTCAATCATTTAATTGGTCAACCTTATGATTGAAAAGTGAAAGTATTGTGATTGACATGAAGGACTAACATGATATCAGGTGTTGACAAAAGTTACATTAAATGTAAACACAGGTGTGACCTTTCTTAGAAAAGGTTAATTTTAAGTGTTAGTTTGCTTTAAAAGTAACGATAGAATAATATTATATCTTATTATGATTGACAGGCCATTTTAACATTTCCTCTTATTATGACAGCAAATCTCATAAATTATTTATGTGATCTTATTATTTTCACACCCCCAGCCTAGTCACCGTATGATATTTTGTTAATGTGTGATGTGTATGCCTATTGTAGTTAATTGTTTCTTCTTTCTGTTATCATTGTTTCACTTAAGGTGTTAAATTACACCTTTTAACTTTTCTTTCTATTCACTTAAGGTGTTATATTACACCTTTTAGCTTTTACATACGACACACCTGTTATGACACTTGTTTACATTTTAAACTTTCTTCTTCTCTATCGTCTATTCTTTTTCAGGTGTCACATTACACCTTTCTAGTTAAACACCTGTTTTCATTCACAAGTTCTTTTAAACATTATTATTAACATTATTATTAACATTATTATTATTATTATTATCATTATTACCATTATTATTACTATTATTATTATTACAATTCTTATTGTTGCTTTTCCTTTTTGGTTTCTATTTAGTTTTTTGTTTTGTTTATTTTTGTTTATGTATGATTTCATGTTAGGTGTTTAGGTGCATTTATAGTCCATTTTGAACACCTAACATGTGTTTTAGAAACTAGAAAGGTAACTCAATAACTTTAGGCATGTTGTTTTCGTTCAAAATAAGCTTTTTATGCGAGTTTGAAAATAACCCAACTTTAATCGAACGATATTTTTTTATTTTTGTTGATAAACCAGTTTATTTTGAAAAATAACATGAAAAAAAAACTCAAGCTACCCTTCTAGTTTTTTTAAACACTTTATAGTTTGGCTTTACTCTAACTGGCGTCGTTTAACACGCGCACACGTTGGAGGGTTAAAGTTCAAATTAAAATACATAAAAAAAATGGGACAACATTTTAAAAAATTACATTTTCAATTTTTTGAAAATGATGTAAAATCAAAAAATCAAAAATAGTATTTTTTGTAAAACTCACTCTGATGTCGACCCAAAAATTAAACGTTTGTACGATTTCAGCCTGCGAGTGGTAGACAAAATATGTGGGCCTCGAGTCCCACGTCAGACTTGGATAAGGTTCCCCATTCGAAAACGACCACTTGGTCAACTCGACGCCAGACTCGGGAGACATATAAACGGCCATGTGGCTGGGACCCGTCAAATTAAAAGTCAGCCTTCGAACATCGATTTCCAGCGCATTCTGCGACGCGAGTGACATTCGCAACGGTTGATGAAATTTAGGCTTCGGTCCAGACAAATAAACTGATTTCCTAAAATACAAAAGAGCTAAATAAAACAAAAGATTGCAGAACTGTTGGAACAGCAATTGTTTGTTATTAAACATTCACCTTAGCCTTTCCAGTGCAGGATAATAGAAAGGTTGGCCGCACATCAACTCGGTTTCACAGTCATTGTCCACGTAATGCGCATTCAATAACTCGGGAAAATATTCGTACATGTCCCGTTCTCCTTTGAAGTCAACCGGAAGCACCCAAATCCCAGAATCTTCCTTTCTAACGTCGCCATTTCTGTCATGAAACACGCGATGAACGTGCTGCGTACAGAATTAAAAACATTCACTTTAATTAAGGTGGTTTTAAAGTGTAAATGCCTCTCGAACTCTGCCTATTGTTTGTCTTTCAGATGCAAAATTAAGAATAAACTTATTTGAAAGTATTTTAGAAACTAGAAGGGTAGCATGATAACTTAAAAAGTATTTTCATGCTGATATCTTTTAAAATAAACTTTTTATGTGAGTTTGAAAATAATCCAACATTAAACAGATATTTTTAATCATCTATAAAAAGTTTATTTTGAAATCTATTAACATGAAAATACAAGTAAGTGATTGAGCTACACATTCTAGTTTCTACCAATCTTTCAGTTTCTCTTTAGTTGTTGCTCATATGAAGCTGCAAAACTAACCAAACGTCGTGAAAAATCATCTTAATTCTTAATTGACGCACCGATATCATAAAACGCTGTGGCGTCGGATTAGCAATCGAACCGCTAAACGGATGTCCGAGAGAAGTGAAGACTGCGAATATAACAGATAAAGCAAAAATGCCGAACAGTGTCGTGATTACCAATTTAAGGCTACGAGTTGCATGAACAAATGAAACCTAATTACAAATAAAAAATTAAAGTAAGTCGAGATCCAACAAAAATGGTCTCTAGTAATAAAAAACCCCTAATGTAATTACAGTGAGGTTATAGCTAATTATACAAATGAGCCAGAAGACAACACCAATGAAGATATCTGGTTGAATGACGGGCCCAGTACGGCCCATCAAAGGGATGAGTATCTGAGTTGCAACAACTGCCGCCTGAAGACTCAGTTCCAAAGGTAGAGCCCAAGCGAACAAATTCACGAGTAAAAAATCTCGTACGTGATCTACAATGTAAAGAAATAAACCGAAAAAAACAACTATGAAAGAAATCGGAACACACGTTGAATAGACAAAGTTGTAAGCTGACTTTTCGAATATGGATAGACGAAATTATCGCCGATGAAACGGAAGACAGCAGGAAAAAGAACTCCAATGAGTAAAACCATCGAAGTTTTTAGGTCGAGAAAATATAAAATGGAGGTGAGCGAACACCAAAGCCACTGGTGAGACTCGAAGCTCAGTTGTTCAGCCAACCACGGACTAGACACGTTCTAAAGTTTCAAATTCAGTAAAACGCTTAAATAAACTCTTTAAAATTAAGGACGCTCACAGACGAGCAACTTTTTAGTGGTCAAATTGGACTGCAAAATGCGGTCATAAGACGACAAGAACGGCCTCAGTAGCCATTCAGACAAAATGGACTCCTGACAATGATATTTTGTCATCATTGCTCTCTTGTAGAGATGAGACTGGTTGTTCACAAGTGGTCCGTGTGGAAATAAGAACCGCTGTCGTTGGTGGCAGAGATCGATCACCATCCGGCGATTGCAGTTCGTCAGGTGGTTGAGAAACCGCTTGTGTGTACAGATCTGGAAACCAACCGCAGCACAGCTACCAGTCGTTGTTTTCGACCACTTTTTGCAGTCCAACTAGACCACCTCTTGAACTCTAGTCTTTCTGACTTTCGGAAGCGACATTAAAAGAAATTCGAAAGTATTTTATAAACTAGAACGACATTTTCATGCTCATATCTTTCAAATTTAGCTTTTTATGTCATTCTGATAACGAGCCAACGTTGAGCAGATGGTATTTTTATAATTTTTGTCAATGATAAAGTTTATTTAGAACGATATTGACATGAAAATGCTAATTAAGTGAATCAGCTACCATTCTAGTTTCTAAACATAACTTTAATTTCTTCGTAGTTTTGCTCTTCTGAAACGCAGAATAAACAACATTTCGAACAATAAACGTATAAAAGTAAACCTTGTAAATAAACCGATGGGCAATTTTATGATTGAGAATCATAGTGAGTACGGCAGGAACGACAAACAATCCAAAAGCAAGAAATTGATTTGTGAACCAAGACATCGCAAATCCGAAGACACTCAAAGCAAATCCGATAGCCAATACGACAACGAGAGACAAAACCCAACCAGAAATTAACGTGGCTATCCCCTTCAACAGAACCTTAAGATAAGCTTTTCCAGTCCCGAATCCTTGAAAATCATAATTTCCAACAAATAATGTTAACAAAATGCTTCAAAATATGAAATTCTAATTATAATCGCACCGATTTCTCTTGGTTTCGTCATACGCCAATACGTTCTGTAGGCAACGATAGCCATACAGACATACATTAGTATTCCACCGAGAAATTCGGAATAGACAACGAGGAACAGACCAAAGAAGTCGAAAAAGATCATGTTCCCATGTTGTTGTTTTCCGGCATCGGGAACTAATGGAGAATTTGCTAATTCAACAATTAGCCCATGCAAATTTTCACCTAAAAAAGCGAAAATACACAGAAAAAACATCAGAATTATGTGAAATCCTCCTTCTCATTTAGCTCTTGTTTTACCCGCCCTCTGCACGCTTCCCGGTGGAATGTATTCCTCGCTATCAAACTTTGTGTGATAAACATATCCATTTTTAATATAAGCAATGTCCAAACCTGCGGTAAACAATGTGTTAGTATTCTATTTTTGTCTGTATGTTTTTGATAACCAGTGCTGAGAAATTAAGGAACATTCTCGAAACAAAAAAAGTTTAGAAATGGCAAAAATTAAAGTATGTTAAAAATTAAAATCCCATTTTTCCCCGAAAAAAAGGCTTCTTTTCCAAATTCTTGCAAATGGTTTCCCATACAAATTTCCATTTTTTTTAAATTTTGGAATTTTTTATTTTCGATTTTCAAATTTTTCTCTGCGTCACTATATTTGACCTACCAAACTTTAAAATTAAAATTCCCAACTAAATAAAATAAAAAAGGGTAAAAACAAGCGCCTGTAAGTGAGGCTATGTCATATAACTTTAAAAATAATTCAACCTTACATACAGGGTGACCCATAAGTCAGGCATCATATGAAAAAGTCCTATTTTTCAATTTCAACAAACCATACTTTATATTTTTCACTTTATACAGGTCATAATCCCTTCTAGTGTCAATAACGAGAATGGAGATTTCCCCAAAATATTCCAGCAATTTATTATACTAAACTTCGGTTTTTTATTTATTTTAGCATTTGTCCTTTGATGACGGAATATGAGACACCTTGTAAAATGAACCAACCATTAAAAAACTACTTATTATTAAACTTAATTAAGCTGATCTTTGAAGAAACAGCTCCTTCCTCTTTTTTTTTCCCTAATTTTGTAAATTTCTAATCCCGAATTTCTCCAGATTTTGTACGTTTTGAATCCTGAATCCCTCCCCAAATTTGTCTATTTCTCATTTCCAAATTTCTCAGCATTGTTAATAACTATCGGATCACCAGGAATATTTCCATAATCTCTAAAGATACGGAAATCCGTGTCTCCAGGAACAATCCTTCCCGATTGAAACACTTCCTGCGCTAGAACACAGGCAAATGGATACTTTGCACCTCTGCCATACAATTCTATTAACCAAGGATTCTCAGGTCCTGTAATAATGCCAACAAAAAAAAAAAAAAAAATTGTCTCCTTCTTCTGAAATTATTAAAGTAGAAGAAGACGTTGCTACCTGCTTGGAATAGTAATTCTCGACCTCCAGAACCACAGGAATCCAAGTTTATAAACGCTCTTATCTTACTGGCCCATCGGTGCTGAGTGATGAACCCATGTGACGCCTAAATCGAAAGTAACAACAAAACAAAATTGAATTTTCCATTACTAAGCCAACATACCGAAATTATGTATACAAAACACACGCACTTACAATATGTTCTGAAGAGAAAGTTATTAATAGTTTAATAAATAAAAAAGGGCAAATGCCATGCGAAACATTGTTTGTGTTCAATGGCCATTCCAGTGAAGCTCAACTAATAATATACGGACAACAGGTTACCATTATTTTTCGTTCACTTTCAATTATTATTTTATACCAGACCTAACAACTATAAAGGTAATTGACCTATTGCAACACACGAAGAAAAAAAAACCTCCTCTTCTTCACTTGAACCAATATACACAAGAGTGTAAAATAATAACTATGACGATTTATTGAAGTTTGCACAATTATATAGTTTAATTATTACAATTATTTTATAATCTCTCTCTCTCTCTCTCTCTCCATCCTCCGTTTCCTCTTTCAAAAGTTCAATGGATGAACAACATAGAAAACAACAAAAACCCAAATGTTGTTGGTCCATATTATTGTTGCTATCTTCATTCATTCATTCATTTATATTTAGGCCTATGTAACAATGTACTAATGGAAAATAAACAAGTCGCCATAATACATTATTAATATGTTACCAGATGGGAGTAAACCAAATTTATTTAATAAATTCATGCATATCTTAACAAGTAGTTCCATCATAATCATTATCATCCACTCTTCAGAGATAGAGGAGATACACGAGGTTACATCGTTTTATTGCCTAGTGACAGTCTGTCCAACTCAAACACAATTTAATAATAACATATTGATAAAAGCCATTCAATTCCTTGAACCTATTATAATAATAATAAGTTAATAACCAAGAGTTCTCCTATGGATCATGCTATGTCATAGTGTTAAATGCTACCAATGGACGGTCTTGGAACAAAATACTTTCAAAAGTAACCCAACATTCCTTATTGCCCGGTATAAGTACGGAACTTTTTAAAAGCACATTTTAAACTTTTTTATGAAAAACTTTCTTCAGAAATAGTCGTTTTATGAGGAATAAAAAAAACCTTGAAGGGAGGCTATGCAATCAAAGCTCACTCATACAACATGTTTTTCTCTTAACATGGAGTTGAGCTACCTCTCTCTCTCTCTCTCTACATATATATATATATATTTATATACTAGTGGGGTAACCCGTCATAAATGACAGGTGCAAAATTCACAGGCAATTGTGAGCATGCGCGTCGTTTGTTCCTTTTTACTCCTTTCATTTCAATTTCAGTCACCCCCTCCCACTTTCCTCTCTCTTTCTCCCCCCCCCCCCCTTCTACACTTTCCAAAGGAAGAGTTCAACATATAGTTGACCTTGAGAAAAAAAACGGTTCATTTATTCAAATTTATATAAATTCCGACGTGCTTCAATGGTTTTTGTTACTCCACACACACACACACACCTGGGATATTATATATATATATATATATAATATATATATATAATATTTATATATGTTATCTTGATTATTAAATTTTGTCAAAATATTTTTTTAATTTCACAACAAATAAAGCTCATTTATAAAATAAAATGTCTGTAGTAGTCTAGTCTAGTCTATAAATACATAAAAATGTATGAAAACTTAAAATACAAATGTAATATAATGTTTGTTCACTACCAGAAAAAACAAACAAGGAACAAATTTAATTGTATTTTCAGAAAATTGAAAAAAAAAAAGTTAAAAAAAAACCTTCAGGAAACAGGTTTGCATCTTAGTGAGAGGAATGCAAAGTGGGGCCCCTCCAAACCACATTGCTACGAAAAGTAACTGACATTGTAGTTACTTTGTAGGTACACGTAATTATATATAATTCTAGTTTAGATGATACTCAATTATTAAATATTTGCAACGTTTGCTAAGATGTAAAGTGGGGTTCACACTTCATTGCAAGAAACGACAGTAAAAAAAAATTGCCGTAAATATTGTAAAATTTCTTGTAAAAAAAAAGGGTTTCTGGAAACGTGTGTCTGTGTGTAATAAACTCTTGCAAGTTATGTCTCTGTCTCGTCACATCGGAAATCAGAATGGATTGTTGAAACTATATTGATTGTAAATATCTTGCTGTAAAGGGAGCCAATTGGTAATCATGGGGAAAAAGGCCAACACAAGGCCATTCACAATCTCACAAATTCAAATAACGTAGATTATTTGCTTATACACGTAATTAACAGTGGTTCCCAAACTGTTGATGGTCACGGCACCAGTGTTTTTTTGCTTTGATAAATCACGGCACACCTAATAAACCTGAAAGCACACACACCCTTTGGAAACCACTAGTCATTAATGCACATTTGCTTACCTTTTTGATAAAGTTAAAATTTATTAAAATATATTAACAGAAGATTGAATAAAACAACCAAAAAGTCGTCAAACCACAGGCAATTAGAAAACGGGATAAACAGAAGTTCGCACCGCCCTTTTTATGACGACTGCCAACTTGTAATTGGCTGGTTATGTAGTCTGACGTCACATGCTCCGCCCTTTTTACCGTCAAACCACACAACAAACCAATTAGAAGTTGCCGTTCGTCATAAAAAGGGCGGAGCCAACTTCTGTTCATCCCGTTTTCTAATTGCCTGTCGTCACACATCCTTTTAGAATCACTGATGTTATAATATAAATTCATATCTGAAATGTCCAGTTGGCTCGGACACATCATTCTACAGGTAGCAATGGCAACAGATTCCACGTCCAAAATTACCGGAAGTAAATATTGATAAAATTATTTTTAGTAAGCAAATTCACAATCAGGTGACTTCCAACTCCACGTGTTAGGGCAGAATATTTTGATAAAATTGAAGAATTTTGTTTTCTTGTGATGATCATAATTAAAGTGTAAACACCTTTTGGAACTCTTGATTATTCTTTGTCTTTCAGGTGCAAAATGAAGAGAAACTTGAAATGTACTTTAGAAACTAGAAGAGTAGCTCAAGCACACTTCATATGTTTCACGTTGACATCTTTCAAAATAAGCTTTTCATGTCAGTTTGTAAATAACCCAACTTTAAGCAGACAATATCTTGTTAATTTGTGTCTATAAAATGTTAATTTTGAACGATATCAACATGAAAATACCGCTATACCTGAATGACAATAATCATTCTGTTTATAAATCTTCTGAAGTTAGAAAATTAAGAGAAAAAACCTTAGGAAATCAGCTGTGTCTTTTATCTTTTCATGTAGGAAAACCTCCAAGATTTATTTATTAATTATTTTAGAAGAATGTCGAGTATTTCAAAACTAAAAACATTACTTACGACTTCAAGGCGTTTTTTTAAAAAATAGTTTTGTTGTTGTTTTTTTTTCAATAATTTTCTCTCAAATCAGGTTTTTCTGTTGTCTTCCAGAGTACAAAAAAAAATGTAAAAGGGTTTTTATCATGTTCAAGTTATTCATCTTTACATATTCATGTGTTTTTTTTTAAAAAAAACAGCTTCTTTAAAATCGTTCCATAAAACTGATAAAAATGGCATTTTATGTAACAACCCATCTTTTTTTTTTACCTCCCTCAGGGAGAGAACTTTAATAGGATGAGGAAAGAGTCTTCCCCTTCCCTTAAATTATTATTCTGTGTGAGTAGTTTTTACGTAAGAAAAGAAGAGATTTTCACCCCCTGATATCCAAACATCAAAGAAGCTGTGTTTTTTCGCCCAAACTTTTTTTTCCAAGTCGTAAACTGATTATTATTAAGGCCATAAAAGTTTTGCAAAAAAAAAAAAAAATGCACAAAATGCATAAATGATAGTTTAAACCTCTTCTGACTACACTTAATGAAACTATAGTTAATGTGCAAATAATGAAGAATTTAATACAAAAATGCATAAATTTCACAATATTCATATTTATATTCATTTTTTGGGAATTTTATAATTTCTGCTATTATAGCGATTATCGATATTACATTAATTCAGACAATTAATTGTGTTTTCGCCGCTATACATTATCTGTATTTTTTATTTGCTTAAAATGTACAATTATCTTAGATAATTTATTTTCTTTGTTTGCATGAAACACATCATTTCTATAAAAAAGCCTAATTTGCATATTTTTATTTGTATAAACGTCTTGGCTTTAATTATAATATATTGTATTAAATAAAAGTCACAAATTGTGTTATTATTACCTGTAGAATGTTTTCTTCGGCTCCATTAAAACTGAAGATAATGGTGTGTCGATAGGGTTTGTTGGACTGCGACAGAAGGTAAAGAACTTCGAGCATTACGGCACAACTGACCGCATCGTCGCTTGCACCTTTCACAAATGAAATAAATGGACATTTATTTATTATTACAAATTTCAAAACATTCAACTCAAGAAAAAACAATTTAACGTTGATCCTGATCAGGTTGACTCATTTTTTTTAATTATTTGAAATTAATTATTTAAAATTTCATTAAAATTTCTCCTTCTTCATCAACTAAAATTGTGAGAGTAACTAAATTTTCAGAATTTATATTGACAGACTCACACACGCCGCCATTTAAAAAAAAACTTCCACAAACTAACTCTTGTTAACAAAAACAGAAACAAAAAGTGTTTTAGAAACTAGAAGCTCAACAACGTCTGTTGATATTTTTCACAATAAACTATTTACGTCAATTTGAAAATGAACAGAACGATATTTCTTAATTCTTTTTCATAAAAAACAAGTTTATTTTGTGAAATAGCAACATGAAAATATTATTAAGTAATTCATTCATTTACTATTCTAGTTTCCATAAATATAGAATAACCAGTGTTTGAAAAACAAAAACTATTAATTTCAATCTGTGATTTAAATGAATCCACACTAAAAATTTAATGAAATTCTCTTAAATTAATTTTTTTTTTGCAAAAACCTTCAAGAAAAATCTAAAATAGTAGAAATTATATTCGTTTATAAGTTACAGCCAAATGAGAGATCAGAGTTTGATGCAAAATCAACCAAATATTCCTCAACTTGTGGTCGAAGTGCCACAAACGTCACGACAACTCACTGAATAATTATTTGTTTCACAATTATCATTTTGGCCACAAGTTGAGAAACACATGTTTACTGGTAAATTTTGTTAAAATTTCCAACCCTTATAGTTATAATTTAAACTATTATCAGAATGATACGAATTAAAATCTTAACTAAACATTTTAAAATCGTCAGTCACACACTAATTGACAGTTGAGATGTTTGTTTGTCTCAGTGTGTTTCGCAATTTCCATACGAAAATGGCAACTATAATGAATACCACCAATGGTGGATTCCGGGATTGGTCTAGTTCTGTAAGTTGATTCAAAATTGAGACTTTTGAGCACCGAATTGAGAGTAATTTTGGAAGAAATCCAACCAAAAGTGAAGGTGACGAAGAAGACATCAAACTCTGGAGCAGCTTCATTTGGAAACATTTCTATTGTTGCATTTTTGTCGAAAATCATCATATTATTTTATTACAAAATTAAAGAATTTCACCACTGTGTGCATGATAAAGTGTCCCATTGGTAATTACTAGAAAATCCTTTTTTAAAGCTGGAAAAAGAAGATGTTTTATCATTTTATTACGAGGTCTTACACCTCATTTTTTGATTTCATAGAATGTTAAAGAGATTCATTTGATTACACTGAAATTGAATTTCAATTTCAACTCAAGTGAACTCCCTTTGAGCCGAATTCTAACCTTGCTACTCGGATCCTAAATAAAACATAATTTGTCTAAGTTTGAATCCTGTTTAGAGGGTTAAAATATTTAAGTTCAATTGTCAAAATATTATCCTTCTTGAATTCATACCTAAATAAAGCAATTAAAACAATGTGCATCCAGTTATGAAATTCCATTTTCTTCACCTTCCACAACAAATTAAATTTCAAGTTCCGCCTAAATTATCTCACTCCCTCAATCTCTCTCTCTCTCTCTCAATTAACCTCATTCATGTTGCAAAAAACAACTAAAAAGAAGCTAAATTACAGAGTTCTAAAACATTTTTCTCCCCTTTCCTGTTCACATATTTATAATTTGGTGGCGCTGATCAAGCGCCAAATTGAACAAGCGCCAAATTGAATAAGCGCCAAATTGAACAAGCGCCAAATTGAACAAACGCCAATCTGAACTAACGCCAAACTGAACTAACGCCAAACTGAATGAACGCCAAATGGAACAAACGCCAAACTGAATAAGCGCCAAATGGAACAAACGCCAAACTGAATAAGCGCCAAATGGAACAAACGCCAAACTGAATACGCGCCAAATGGAACAAACGCCAAACTGAATAAGCGCCAAATGGAACAAACGCCAAACTGAATAACCGCCAAAATGTGATAAACACATTGTTAAGTTAGGTTAGGTTTGGTTAGGTTAGGATTGGTTAGGTTAGGTTAGGATTGGTTAGGTTAGGTTAGCATATTCTGTTTGTAAATCTGCACAGTCTGACGTCTATAAAAGCTCACAATATTTGGACCATCAGAATTTACAAAAAATCCTGAATAACCGCCAAACTGAATAAACGCCAAACTGAATAAGCGCCAAATGGAACAAACGCCAAATGGAACAAACGCCAAATGGAACAAACGCCAAATGGAACAAACGCCAAACTGAATAAAAGCCAAAAATTTGGCGCTTATTCAGTTTGGCGTTTGTTCAATTTGGCGCTTATTCAGTCGCCCCTATAATTTGCCTTTATTAATATATGTGGCTCACCTGTTGAGAACAACCAAAAAGAGAATCGTTCTCCTATGTAACCTGTGGGAGGGAGGGGCGAATCTGGTCTCATGACATGACGTCATCAAATACATTTATTTCATATCTAGGGAACAATTGAGATATTATACGATATGAGTAATATATGTGGACCTTTCTTTTCACGTTGGAAATTTTCCAAATAAACCGCGTAAACTATTAAAGAGTTTAATATACTTCCTCCCCTCTTTTTATTTCAGGATAATGTATAACTTACACAGGTGTTGACTGACACACACCTGACTGACTCGAACGTCTGTCAATATTGTCGTCTGCTCTACAGACAATAAATGAAAGAGGGTCGTCGGGTAGAGGCTAAATAACTTAATGACTATAAGCTGAAAGAAATAATAATAAACTTTAAATTATAATAAAAATAAATTAAAAGCCCGCGATTTATTGATTTTCGTGATATCATAATATTTGATTTAACGAGTAATTAAGTGTATTTGTGAGGAGATGAGCGTTAGATCAACGGACGTTTTCAAAGTCGTTCTAACGTCTGTTGTTCATTGACATTCACATAAACGAGAACAATTTCTGCTAAATTTAGACCTTAAGTGCTCACACGCGACTTTTTAACGTCTTTTCGGCGACAAAATGAAGTCGAAAGTCGCTGGCCTCTCGTCATAATACATTTTCTATAGAAAGAGGCTAATCTTGGCGGCTTTTGAAACACTTTTCAGCGACACAATTAAGTTGTGTTGTGTTGTGTGCAAAGAATAAAACGATGTCGAACACCTTCCGCAGACATTACTTAGTTAAGTGTTTTAAAAATCGCCAAATCTGCCAAGGTTGGCGTCTTTCCTATGAAAATACATTGCGACGATAAATCCGCGACCTTCGACTTCTTCTTCTTTTGTCATGGAAACACTGTAGTAGACCAATCCAATGGTCAACTCAAAGTTGTGAGTGACCTTGGTATTAACGTCCGTCAATTAAAGGTGACGCCCGTTGTTCTAACGCTCGACTGACCGTACCCCTTTAAGAAGAAATCCATCGTTTCTATACCTGGACTTCCTGGAACAGAATCATAATGACAGTTGACCATAACACTGTGATTAGCTCCATGTTTCGGTTCGAACTTGACCAGAATGTTTTTCACTTTAACATACGAACTAGTAAAACCGTCTTGAAAATCGAGATTAAAAGAACCAGACGGTTTTTGAATGTCGACCTCCACCGTGTGTTCAGGTTTCGAAGTCTGTGCAATAAATTGAATCTGACGGACGATATAATCGACGGCCAAAACCTCATTCTCGTAGCTACCCGTCGGACGTGGACCGAACGCCGTCAGACTCTTCAGATGACTTCTAGCTCGTTCCTCAACGAAGACAGTCGAATCTAATCCAGCTCTTTTAGCTTCGTTCAACGTCAAAGCGGTTGGTTCTCGATTGTGTACGATGACGGCCACCCACGTTAACAAAATGAAATAGGCGAAAATAACAAAAAAAGATCGTTCTGACAAAATACTTTTCTTATCTCTGCTGCTACAATACTTGTTTCCACCGCTGTCGTCATCGTCACCGTCGTCAAATAAAACCTGAGTCCTGGAAAGCACAGAATAATTACTCGACTTCGGCCGATGTCTCACTGAATCAGACGATGAATTAACGGTTGAAATTGGCATTTTATACAATGTTATTAACACATCTAGCAAGAGCAAACACACGAACAATAAAAAAAACCCAACAAACTACGGACGAGAGAGTCACGAGACGAACCGTAAGACGAACGTCTCTCTTTTCACTTCAATCTTCTTTCCCAAATCGGAAATCCCCTTCGTAAGCCTCAAACCACAAACTGCCGCTAAATAAGTAACAGCTGCTAAGTATAGAGAAATCAAATCGGCGGCGGCTTATACAAATTTCAAGGACGGCGGCGTAAATTCGTCCGCCTTCCGACGAAAACGAAAGCTAATGACGTCAGAGGAGTTGACGAAATATATAAACTTGCGTCGTTTTGTCTAATAAAAAAGTGGGTAATAGCAACAGACTATAGGAAACTTTATATAAGCTGTTGAGAACGTTTGATATTGTCAATTTTATATCAGACTAAATGACACAATCCTAAATTTTGTCAACCCATCTGACGTCACAAGCTTTTTCTTACAAATTGCGGCAGGGATTCTAATTGAAGAACGGCCGCAAAAACACACCTGTCCTTTTATAAAATTAAAATTGTTAGCTTATCATCGCAAAAGAAGACATTCTTTTTCAATTTTATGCCAGATGTAACATTGATTTTGAAAGAACTTGGAAAAAAAATGAAAATAAAAAAACAAACTTTATATTTCCCGCCATTACGCCACATATGCGTAACACCGGCGGCGGCTAGAAAACAATACAAAACCTCGAAACTAAAAAAAAAACATTCATAGAAATTCACATCACGTCTATTTCAATAACTTATTAAATTGCATACAAAACAAATGTAGACTTTCATTATTAAATTACAGACAAATTAAAGAAAAAACTGAAAAAAAAACAGCAAGGTCACCTCGGGAGATCAAGCACCTAGTGCCATCTATTGATGACGTATGGAACTAATCTTATGGCCTACCTAAAATGACGAAATTTAAAAAAATAACGTGTAATTAAAAATATTAAAACGAACTGATGATATAAATGGAATTATGATTATTATTACTAGCACAAGGTGCTGGAACCAATGAAATTGTGATATCATCGATGGCAAATGTTCCAGTCGCCCCAGTCGCTAACAAATGAACCTTTAACAAATAAATAAAATTTAAACAATTAAATAAACATAGAAATAATTAAAATAAATAATTAAGTAAATAAATAATTAGTTAAGTAAATAATTTAAAAAATATTATAAATATAAAAGTATTAAATAATTAAAACAATTAAATAAATAATTGAATAAATAAATTATAAAATAAAAACCTCACAAATTAATAAAAACATTTTTTTCTAAATCGTTAAGAAGTTGTTCGTACCCTGAAAGTGCTCACGTTCTGACCAACTGTCACTTGGCCGAAATTCCATTTTGGATGCGGACTCTCGTAATCACTGTGTTTTATGCGCAAAAGTTCGGAAGCACCGAGTGCTCCATTCGTACGATCCGCAACAGTCAAGACAGCATCTAAAAAAACGTTATTTAAAATTAAATACACAACTTCTTAATTATTTTAATAAGCTAGCATTAACGAAACAATCGTACTTGGATCAATTCCTGCCGCTAAAAACCAAAAACTGAAACATGCTCCTATCATATTCTCTGGCCTAAATATTTCGGGACTTTCCAGAACAGCCTGCTGCTTCACAGTTTCTCCAGCTGGAGTGAAGAATGCAAAACCGATTCTCGGCGCACCGAATGTATGATCATTAATGAAATCGGGCGCCTGCCACGAAGATGCCAAAACCCACGTAGGAGCTTCAGGAATCGAACCACCGGCCGTCCAACCGCACAAGTTTCCAGTGTCAAAATAACAATCTCCTACATTTTGCAAAGTAAACGTTACACATTTAAAGCAATCTACATTTGTAAAATTACATCAGATAAAACTTTAATAAAGAAACCTGTTTCCATTTCTGCCTTTGCTGGTAAAACTGTATTTTTTGAAAATAATAATAAAACATTTTTTTAAAAAAAAAACACCGATTTCAAAACGTATTTGAACAAATAAATGTTTTTACTTGGGCAAATTGAAGCATTGTAAACAGGAAAAATGGCAACATCATCAACACCGATGTTACCGAATGTTCTAAGCCCTTCAATACCATCAAATGCTATTTGTGTGGAATTGTTGATGGTGAATGGAACTTGACCGTAAACCCACTTTGGCGACTGATGATTGTTAAGTCGCCAAACAATTGTATAAATTGGTTTTGGCTCGTTAGATGTGCTAGCATCTAAGATGAGAACTTCGAGAGCACCGAGTCCGTTTTTGTCCGGAGACATGGCAAACATATTGACCCAAAACGTGAGGCAAAAACTCGTTGTCTGACCGTCGGCCAACAGAATAGGACTTACCAACCAAGCACGATCCAGTGGTGCGTGCTGGAAATTGTTGGTTTCGAAACGCATGTAATAATCTGCATATATAAAGGACAAAAAACAACATTGTGAGAAAATGAATGACACTTTTAAAGCGGAGTCATGCAACGTATAAAGCATCTTTCATGTAAAAATCTCATTCAGATAGATTTTCAGCTGATTTTCAAACTATTCTTTTCTAGACTAGAAGGGTAATTAGATCACTGATTATGTTGCTACAATTAATTACCAATTTTGTAACGAGGAACTCTGGTGTGTCCAAGTGGCCAACCAGGATACAAAGCTCCCCTGACGTGTTCCCAAAGTGGAGGACTGTAAGGGGCCTGTCTTATACTCTTAACATAGTAACCACAAAGGTCATCGTCAAATGTGCAATCACCGGGTGGAGAAGCAATTGATGGCATAGCTTTTGAAAGATAAAAGCTCAAAAAGTTAGGTCAATTCACTCAGGAGGAGGAGGCCTTTTTTTCGTAAAAACAAACCTGGACAAGCTCCAGGTTGTACACTGATGTCGTCAATCGCAATATCGCTTTCTCCGGTGTCACCCACAGTGGCAGCAATCTGGACCTGAAGTGACAGAATCAACAGTAACAGGCAGCACCATGTTTGTATCATTGGCGCCTCTAAGCAATAGATATTTTTGCGCCCCCCTCCCCCCCCCCCTTACCTCATAAAATAGAAAATTATGTTAAAATCAAATTATAATTTAATTAAATTATGTAAAAAAATAGAATTATTATACTAATTCTTATAATTTCTGGAATTTTAAGCGCCCTATTTTATTTGGCGCTGCTAGGCAATATTTCCTAGGTTTGCCTGTTTGTAGGTCCTTTATAAATTCAAAAGTACAAACCCTGAAATTGAATGGAGAGACAAGAATCGCTTGTGCCAAAAACCACAAATCGGGAAGACCGACTAGCTTTTCGGGTCGCAGTTTCCAAATAACAGTTGATGCACAAATAGTACAATTCAAAGCAGGATCTGGAATCATGCTCACAACTAAATCTCCAACTCTCGGACCAAATGCAGATACCCAAAATGAAAGGCAAAGTGGGTAGTCACTAACTGAAAACAGAAATTACAAAAACTTTAAATGCTTTTGTTTGCAATGTAAAAAAATGCTATTTGTTTAATATGTGTCATGATATTTCAAAAGAACACTACTAGGAATAACAACAGTTCAAGGGGAAGTGTTTAAGTTTTTTTAAAAAAGCACGTTAATCATACCGGCTGATATAGGATAAGCTGGCCCCAACAGAAGTGCCGTGTCTCCAGGACGTCGAGGATAAGAAGAATCGATGTAAGCATAACCACCGGGAAGTATCTTTGATTCGGTGCTGAGGTGGTCTCTTAAAGGGCCTGTGATTGTACTCGTAGTTCCTCTTGCCAACTTCCAATTGAATTCATCTTTAGACTCGTCGTCAATGTAATTGTTCCAGCTGCAGAAATTAGCCTCAAAAATACAACCACCTTTTTAGAGAAAAAAAATTGTTAAAAAGTGAACCTTTTATAAAATCAAAAATATCGTAAATATGATAAGCACCTGGACATGAACCACTAGTGATGACGGTATTATCTATAGCTGCATAACCTTCATATTTATCCAGTATCGTTGATGGAACTGCTTCAAATGCAAGCTAAAAAACGATGAAATCGCATTACGAACTTGACCATTAGAGGCAAACCACGAAACAAACTTGTTTCAAGAGCCTAGAAACATTCCAGCAAGTGCACGTGCTGAGCATGACGCCACAGATGCAACATTAAGTTTCCAAAAACATGATCTCGATCCTAACAACAAATCTCTTTTTAAACTTTGTTTTGAACAATAATTGAAGTTACAATCACTTTTTGAATGTTGTGGCCGGGTATTAAGGTCTTTTGGTAGCAATATTCAAAGAGGTTTTTATTTTATACAATTTTGAATTATGCTAAATTGCTCGAACAATGTTAATGCTTAGTGACCTAAAAAAAAGTCCGTTTTACAACTCAATATGTTCTTAATGTATTGAGATACTTTTGTGTCGGTTCAAATCGTCATTTGGTCACTAGAGCCATTTGAGCAACTTTCTACCCACAAAATTGACCTGTTTCATGGCAAGTGCAACTCTGAATTGTCTCTATGCTCTTAATGATGTAAATTGTATGATGCAAACATACTAGAAATGGCAACTGCGAGGCAAAACTGACACTAGCTTGTGTCCAGTTGCCATTAGTGGTGTCGTTCTTCTCCCAGAGCATCGTGGATTGGTACTTTGAAACCGATGTAGCAATGGGACCTAACGCTCCAACCGTTTGATTCATCACGAGATTGTAAAGTATGAAGATACGTAAAGAGTCAATACCAAGTCCATACAGATTATACTGGAAACCCAAACAATAACCAGCTGGACCGGTCGGATTGAACACTTGACTGACCAACCAAGCTGACTTATTATTTGGTGCATTCCAACGAGTGTCACCAACGTCAAAAAATGCATAACCACCTTTTCACACAAGATTTACAATAATAAAATTAACTGAAAAATGCTGGCAAAATGAGGAATTCGACAAATTAAAACAAACCATTCGGATCTTGCAGACCATCAACCGTAGGTCCGCCAATGAAATACGCTTCGGGTCCACTTCCAAGCAACCAACCGGGTTTTGAAAACCAACTCGTAGCAGCATTCAAGTTCCAAAAACAAATCACGGAAGTGTTGGTTGGATTTTCAAGTGCAGTAAAATTACAAAAATAGGCACTCGTAACATCGGCCCTTCCTTCAAAGTCGTTCGCTACATTTTCTTCTTCTTCGTCTAAATTCTGTAACAAAATCGGTTAGAATCCTTCACTTACAACTCACTTTCGAACTCTGGCTATTCTGCGTTTCAGATTGATATTGAAAGTGTGCTAAAAACTAGAACGGGTAGCTGAATCATTTAACAGTATTTTTATGTTGATACGTTTCAAAATAAATTTTGTATAGACAAAAATTAAAAAATATAGTCTCTGCTCTATAGTTAAAAATATTTGGGTCATTTTCAAACTGACATAAGCTTATTTTAAAAGATATCAATAAGAAATTACCCGTAAGTGATGGAGCTACCCTTCTAGTTTCTAAAAAACACTTTCAATATTCTTTTAATTTTGCTCCTGAAAAACGGAATAATCAGAGTTTGAGAGTTGTTTTTAAAAAAAACATTAACAATATGTATGATCAATTTCGAATTATATTTTTTACCTGTTGGTCAATAGGTTCGTCAAAAAGCATCACATTTTCTTGACCAGAAACTTTAAAATTAAAATAAAATAGTAAACAAATGAAAATCACGAAAAACTTAATTCCAGAACACATTTCATTGGAAATTGGAATTAAGAAAGAGAGAAAATAAAATATCGTCCGAAGTTAATAAGAGTCTGTACAAAAAACAGTTTCGAAGTATAATAATTTTAATAACTGAAAAACCATTTTGTCATCATTTAAAGATGGGCAGGAAATGATATTTTTTTAATGAAATATTATTTAATATTGCAAATAATGAAAAAAAAAAAACATGAATAATTTAGTGAGCCATAAAATCCGTTTGTAATTTTTGTTCTCTCTCGTTTCATAAATATAAAAACGTCCGGAAAAGCAATTATGACATCTTTCTGAGATTGACAAAGTGACAACCAGAAAATAAAAAAGGGGATTGACCTAAAAGTTACCTAAATGTTATCATAATAAAATAATATTAATAAATGAATGTTTTGTGGGTAAAATATTTGGACTCGTTTAATTATGAAAGCATTTTGTTCATCAGATGTAAATTGAGTTGCAAAAAAAAAATAAAACAGGAAAAGTGTGACAACAGTTAAAGGAAATAGACCGAAAAAATGTACAACATGGTTATTTTAGTTGCTCGGGACATAATGGAATATTTATGCAAATTTAATATTATTGTATCAACAAAACGCAAATCTAAATGCACTTATTATTTATCTAAAGGAAAAGGTTTTTTATTTAAACAGTTTTAGCAATAATTTTTATTATGAAATGAAAAAATCAATAAAAATAAACTTTAATTTGCATAAAGTCCCAGAATTTCACTTATTTCTTTAAAAATATGATTTTTTTCTTCAAAAGAGTTTTACAAAGAGTTTCTTAAACCGAATAGTTTTGATTTTGATTTAAAACGGATAATTTGTAAAAACAATTTGCATATTTTTTGTTTTAATTGAAAAAAATTCAAAATTGGTAACATCATAAAAAGCAGGTGATTTAAATCACTTAAATCACCTGCTTTTTATGATGTTACCAGTTTTATTAATTAATAATAAAAATCAATGATCAAGTTCTAAATCAACTTGACAAATCCACCTTTGCGTGATTCGGATCCCGAAATATCCGACAACACTGCTCCAATAAAACTCCCCTCTTTTTTCCCTTCCCCTATCCCTGAACTCCCCTTTTTTTCTATTCTCCTGAACTCCCCCTTTAATATTGCGATCAATAATTTTCTCTCTGCATCTACCATAATAGAAATTTTTTGTTTCTTATGTTCATAATAATTCGTGACGGTTGTAGCAAAAAAAAAAAACCAATCAAAAACAAAAATGACTTTTGTCTTTATTAATATTTCCAAGCTTCATGGTAAATTACAAGGACAAAGCCCAGTGCTGAAATTGGGATGTTTGGCAATTGGTCTTTTAATATGCAATGTATTACTGGGTAAGAAGAAATAAATTCTCTCAAAATATTATTGACGTTAAATGTCAAGCTGGGTAGGCCTACATATGTTCAACTCTGGCTTGTCCATCCTTTGGTCTTCTTTTGAAATTGTAAGCGAGCAGCGCCTACACTTCACCTTTTTTTTTTTACTAATTGCTAATGTTCTCATCCTTGCTAAGCATTACGATTTGAACCAAAGTTGTATCTTTCTATGTCCAGGATAGACAAGTCCGAATTGACCATCTGTATCCAGCATTACCCTCTTTTTACTTTGGGTTTCGTTGTTTTTATTGCTAACTGTGTCCGCATTTTTACTTAAAAGTGATTTACAGAACTGCTTAAGTGTGAATTGCAGTCCTTAAAATAGAGATTTCTTGTAATACTAGAACCAGTTTAATTATTTCCTTTCATTTTCTGTTGAGCATCATTCTGGATGTACAGAGTGTGCAAAGATAATGTTAACAAAAACAATCCCTCTGATGCTTTTGTTTTAGGTTATTACACTCTACATCCTAAGAACAGGGTCAATGTTTTGGAATTCTTTCCTGGAGCAGGAGGAGATGGAAGTAGAATCACATGGGCTCATGCAACAAACAGTAAACAATCCTTAGAAGAAGCTCTATTAAGTAATTCACTCCATTCCATCATTAATAAAATAAAGCCAAAATATTAACATAAATTCACTTATTTCTTATAAAAACCGCTTTTGATAGAAAAAAAAATCTACAAAGGTTTTCTTAAAGTGGTTTTTAACGTGTAAACGCATCTTGAACTGTGATTATTCACTCTGTCTTTCAGAAGAAAAATGAAGAAAAACTTGAAAGTGTTTTAGAAACTAGAATGATAGCTCAATCACGTAAATGTATTTTCATGTTAACACCTTTCAAAATAAACTTCGTATAGAGCAAAAATTAAAAAAAATATCGTCTGCTTAAATTTCCGTTATTTTCAAACTGACGTAAAAAGCTTATTTTGAAAGATATCAACATGAAAATCCCCTTAAGTATTCTGAGCTACCTTCTAGTTTCTAAAACATATTCAAATTTCTCTTCAATTCGTACTTAAAAGACTAATAATCAAACTTTGAGAGGCAGTTAACATTTTAAAACCACCAAATAGGTTTGAATTTCCATTTTCTTTGTTTCTGAAGATTGGCACATTTTTTTAATTAATTGTTGTTAATATATTAATAATATACATTTTCAATTTGCAATAAATGCATAATTTCTAAAAACAATTTGCACATTTTTGCCATTATGGCCTTATTCATTACCCTATGATTTATAATTTGTGCCCTAAATTTCATTTCAAAAATCTTATCGTAATTAAGGCAAGGTGATGGTCCTCGAAGCAGATGTGAGCCCGTCGCCAACAGACGGAGCTGAAAATCCAATCATGGCTCATCCACCGACCACAAAAAGTGACCTCACACTTGACCAATGGTTATCGCAAGTGACTCAATACAGAAAGGGAATTAAATTGAACTTCAAAGAACTCAAAGTGGTCGGTCCCACCATTGAAGTCATCAAGAAACATTCAAAACGGGTACGAAAGTAATTAATAACATGAGTAAATTTCGCTTACGACATTGAGATCCTTTTTGACTTTAAAAGTAAATTTCAAGAATTTCTTGTGTAAAATTTGTTTAAAATGGTTACGTCATGATTAGATGCAAGGAATGTAGGCCTAAACATTGAATTTACACAAGATAATTACTAATTTTTTTTTCGTTAGTTTAAGTTTCCGGTCTTTCTAAGTACGGACATCTTACAAGGACCAACGAATCCTATTTCGGTTCCGATGGACGCTCGGAAATTCCTCGGTTTGGGACACGAATTACCAGAAAGCGTCTTATCTCTCGGTTGGACGACGTTCTTGGACCCGAACGTTCCGCATCCGTCCTACACTCAAGCGATGGTCGATGAGATGATTCAAGTCCTGACTAAAGCCAGAGTGACCAGTTCGTCTTCGGCCTCATCCTCCTCCGCCATGGGAGCCACCACTGCTGGTCATCAATTGGTTACTTTCTCCATAAGAGCCTGTATTGCAAAGAACTCGATTGTTCCATTGACTCACCTTCTGAACTCTGTTTCCGGTTCCACACTGACAGTTTGGTCCAGCCAAGGAGATCCCATCTCCACCGATGACCTCATGCGATTCAGACGCAGTTTCGATATTACTAAAGTTTATTACGATCTTTCGAGTCCACTTCGAGAAGAGTTTCTTCAAGAGATTTCAAGACATGAATTTAGATGAAATTTTAGACAAATCTTAAATGTGATTTTAAAGTACATCTTGAACTCTTGATTATTCTGCCTTTTAGGCATAAAATGAAGAGACACTTGAAGGTATTTGACGCACTAGAAGGGTAGCTCAATCCCTTCAGCGTATTTTCATGTTAATATCTTTCAAAATAAGCTTTTCATAAAGAATTTTTTTAAAAAAAAATATCGTCTGCTTAAAGTTGGGTCATTTTCAACCTCACGTAAAACGCTTAATTTGAAAGATATCAACATGAAAATATTCTTAAGTGATTGAGCTGCCCTTCTAGTTTCTAAAACACAATCAATTTTCTCTTTAATTTGCTTCCTGAAAAACAGAATAAACAACGTTCGAAAATAAGCTGTTCATAAACTTTAAAGAAAATTCAGAGATGGTCATAATATTGAGGAGCTTTTTTTTTCTTCAAAACGTCACATGTCCAGTTAATCAAATTTTTCAGGAATGCTATTTCGAACCAACATCATATGTTTTGGCAAATCTTTACAACCGGCTGCCAACCTGACGTCGACCCTCCACTTTTGCACCCGGGCTGGGGGACCGGCAATGGCGTGGTTTGGTTTTGGTCTGCCCTGAGTATTTTATGCCCTCAGTACCCTCCATATCTGGCGGGCATTCCCCTATCCGCCACCTGGGGAGGCACCCGATAGGGGACCAACTACCCTCAAATTTTTCAGGAAACGCAAAAAAATAAATCCTTCTAAATTCAAGAATGTTACAAATGTTTAATAGGTGCCCTATTTTGCGTATCGGAGCTTGTAGTAATATCAAACGTAGTACACTTGTCATTCATGAAGATTTTTAGTACGGACATGTTACGTTTTGATAAAAAAAAACAAGATTTTAATTTTAATTTTCAATGGAAATTTTTATTTCAAGCCGAAACTGTATAAAAAAACAACACAAAATTACATTATTAAACAGTAATAAAATTATAAATTAAATAGTAACATTAAAAAAATAAAAATATAAAAAATACAGCTAATGGAAAAATGAATAGCAAGCATGTATGCTAAATTTCATCAATTTCTGTCAATATTTCGTGAAAATCTTTATTAAAATTAAAAAGTTCATATATTTTAGAATATATTCATTTAAAATTTTCTCAAATTTGTCTTAGTACATTTTAATTTAATTATTTTTATGCATATTTAGTCAGTTTTTTTGTATTAAAAGATCCTGAAATGACTACACTGATAGTTTCGTAATTTTTAGGATTTTATTGTTATATGGCAACAAAATCTGCATACATTTCCGAGTTTAGAGAAGAAAAAAAATTGATTATAGCCTATATTCATTTTTAACTGATCTTCTTTCCCAGGACCACGTTCCGCACGTAGCGGGACGTGGTCAAATGATGACAATGAAGACGAACGATGAGAGAGAGAGACGCGACATACGAGTCGGATTTGGCTAAAATGTGTTTTACGACCGGCTGCCCTGCCTGACATCATCAACTCCGCAATGCTGGAGAAATTATGAAAGACAAGCCTCGACCCTCAGCACCACATGCGGAAGTCATCTAAAGCGTGCTACCAAAGCATCAGTTATTTAAAAAAATATATAAATTTGTAACTAATAATTAAAAAAAATTATTAAGACAAAACTGACAAATTTTTACTTGAAAGATGTTTAAAAAAAATATGTATTTTTTTTATTTAAATAAAGATTTCCATAAAATATTAACATAAATTGATACAATTTAACCTCATAACATACATAATGTCTTTTGATTGCTATTTTTTTCCATAGTTGTAAATAAAAACATAAAAATTAAATACTGAAGCGCAAAATAAAAAATTTGATTCGAATGTCTAATAAAATGAGTAATGAATAAGTAAGTAGCTTCAAATGTGGATATCACTACACTCTTCATCCAAACAATCACACATTTCTTCAAAGTCTGCATCTACGGCTTCCTCCTCCTCGTCATCCGATTCGTCGTCGAGTACGGTTTTATACCACTGCAGATCCGAAATATTTCTCCACTCGTCTCCGTAATGAGTCTTCAGAAGATGGAGCACATCCTTCTTCTTTTCTTTCGACAACGGATGTTTCAACGGCAACTGTGATGGATGTCGTAAGTTATCTTCATGTTTTCCTTTTTTTACTATCGACTTGTATTCATCCGTGAGTGAGCACTCAAATCTGTAGTTCACCAAACATTTCATGTTCGTTGTGATTCCTCCTTGCCTCATTTTACATTTTTTAATAATTACTTTTTTTGCTTGGTTTATTCCATCGATTTTACGATATACGTCTTCCAGCTCCTTCATGTTGTACAGGTTCCAGTCTCGTCCAAGCTGCTTTACCAAACCTACTTTCCTGTATACGGCTTCGTACTCCTCCCTACTCTTCACTTCTGGAATCTTCTTTAACAACTTCTCGACCCTACCGAACGCCTTTTCGGCAGGCAACAAACCATGTCCTCGGACGGGGAATGTGATCTGAATCTTCTGCAAATGTTCCGGCGACTCCTTTTTCAACCAAAACGAAAGGAGATGCAAAATATGAGCATTCTTACTCTGCCCACCACAACCGTTACAAAATAAAAATATTGTTTCCGTAGACGTTTTTAAATTGAGATGCTTCAGGTGGTGCAAAACAGCTGAACCAATCTGAATGAATCCTCCTCTTCCAGCCTGAACTTCCGTCCACGTATAAAATGTCGGGTTATTCGAATCAATCGGGACACATCCAACCGCATAAAGACCTATTTGTCGACGGCAAATAGCATCTTCTATCGGTGTCTTGGGAAGTGGCTGAACTTGCTGTAGGTCAAACACGAATGCTGCACTATTTGCAATTCCACTGACTTCTTTCAGAATTTTATAAAAAGCATCAGCCCGCATTTTGTGAATGTGATATTCCGTCGTAAGGTTTTGATGTCGTTGTGTATCATTCGGCTCTAATTTGATTTCATTTTTCAAACGAGTGCAGGTTGCGCAAGCATCGGAAGCAGGCGAAGAGAATCCAATATTAAAATCATTCACAAATATTTTGTAAAATAACGGAAATGTAACGGATACTTCGGGGGACGCCGACTTTTCGTACATTTGATGTAGTTTGCTGATACTCAAATCTGACGAAAGGTAACTTCGTCTACTCTCGTTTCTACCATAATGCATCTCGCAGCATTTTAGATTGTTTAAAAAGTCTCTTACTGCTTCCCTTTTATCTGCAGATCTTTTAGTCTTACGATCTCCACCACGTTTTTCAGTGGGAATCGACCCACTGTTAATAACTTTTCCTATTCGAAGCAATCGTGCTTTCGAAACTCCAAAAGCAAACGAAAAAAAGGATTTGCATACAGGAACCATCCTCTCCCCATTTTCTGATGTTACTTTCATAAAAAATTTGACTGAAACCTCTCTTGGTTTCGATAAAACCGAATCCTCTCTAGCACGTCTTCTCGTAGGTTCCGATACGGACATAAAGAGCATTAGCACCTTATCTTGATTTTCCTTGTTACTGGTAAAGTAAAATTGTTTTCGGTTTTCTGAAATGTCACTCCAAGTCACTGAATTACAGCAAACATTTTCGGTATCGTGACTGCAGGGTCTTCCAAGCTGCTTAAGCGAGGACAGATTAGGATCGGAATCATCATATTTGGCCTTCTTTCTTTGCTGAAACTCAAATGACTTGAGATTCTTAGAACCAATATTTAAATCAGCAACAGTTGCCTCCATTATTTGAAAAGTGTTCAATTACTGAAAAAACAAAACAATGAAGTAGTTGACTCGAAAACAGACCTCATGTAATAATAAACACTGAGCTAAATAAAATCTTAGACCACTTACTCTACTTTCTTACTAATGGTCTAAGATAAAATCATTTATCTTGTGGAAAATAATGTCTGCTTGTCCATCCCCCTCTTTGAATCCCAGTGTTGCAAAGCACAACTGACAGCACCTATTGGACACTTAGAAACTAGAATATTTTATGATAATGTTAAAAGTTTTTTCATGATGACATCTTTCAAAATAAACTTTTTATGATAGTTTCAAAAAGGCGAAAAATAGTTTTTTCATGGAAAATCCCCCCCAGACTGAACTATAAAATGTTTATTTTTTAAGATATTGCCTTTTAGCATAATCTTTTACCATTCTAGTTTCAAATACAAGTTGAATTTTTCATTTAAAAAAAAACGTTCGCTTGACGTTTTTGCGTCTAAATTTTTACAAAAACGTCTATAGAGCTTAGCATTAGCCACTGCAGTACGTCAAAATATGGACATGTGTCTTTTCGAGAAAAAAAAAAAGCTCCTCGTATATGGCCTGCTTCACACAGACCACTTTTGGTGGCGACACATAAAAATGATCATTTTAGCAGACCATTGATAACATAATAGGTACTGTTCACACGAGCCATTGCCACCGTGTTTTTTTATGTTGTTGTTGTTGTTGTTGCAACACAAGTCGTAATGAGTGGTTGCGTCTGGCCACAAAGTGGTGACTAGAAAGCCTTTCTTGACAAGCATTTTTTTTGGGCATTGATGATCAAAGTCATATAAGTTGCCCACACTGACAGCAGGTTATCGTTTTCAATTGTGGTCCGTGTATATAAAGAGTTTGTGATGATGAATAACGCCGCGTAAACCAGTTTGGCGTACCACGAAGTGGTCCGTGTGAAGCCGGCCTTAAAATATATTTTGAATAAGTTTACAAACAAGAAAAACTCATAATAAAACTCTTGTTACCTTCACAGCATGAAATACACATCAGTATTCAACGACAATTGTTAATTTAAACTCCCAAAACATAAAAAAGTTACAGAAACTCACGAAAAGTTAACGGTGAAACTAAAAAAAGCAAATCTCCAATGTTAATTTCCCGTTCGCGCCGACCAAAATATTAACGACTAAACAACCGGCTAATTATTTCTCAAATAGTAAACAGTGAAACTTTTTTTTAAAATTAAAATTAAACAATTTTACATATGTTTTTTTTTCATAAACAAAATTTTAGAAAATAAAAAATAATCTAGGTGAAAAATAAAAACCTTATTGCGCGTAATTTCTTCAAAATTTAAAAATTTGGTGGCGGCTAGTCACTTATTATTGTTTGTTGTCCAAGGCGGCGGCTGATTCTTCTTTGCTTTCTCAAAAATGTCTTTCAGTCGTGTTTTGTCGCGTTTTCCAACTTACGTGAAAAATTTCAATGGAATCAATAAAATCCAGTTAATTTCACACAGGGGATATGCTGAAGGAAACCAAATGCCATTTACTTTTGCATCTCCTGCAAAGGTAAATTCATAAACTTGAGTTTCTTATGAGGGTTTGACCTTTAAGATCTCATCGAAGGTCGTCTTCATTCTTTCCATGTTATTTCACCACGTTTTTTTTCTCTAGGTATATTATCACGATGTCGACGTAAAACAGGTAGATGTACCGTCGTTCAGCGGTAGTTTCGGTATTCTACCTCATCATGTACCTTCCCTAGCTGTTTTGAAACCGGGTGTCCTCACAGTCTTTGAAAACGATGGAAACGCAAAGAAGTTCTTTGGTTAAAAAAAAAGCATAAAAATAAGAATTAATCAATTATATTCGGCATTAACCGGTTTCTTCGTGTCTTTTTAGTGAGCAGTGGTTCCGTAACGGTCAACGATGATTCTTCTGTCCAGGTTTTAGCCGAAGAAGCAGTTCTTATCGAAGACTTAGAACCCAAGGTGAACTGCACTTATTAATCAACTCTCAAGCAGTTAAACGTTTTATGTTTTAACTGTCTTTGTGTTTGTAGCTTTGTCGTGAAGGTTTAACGAAAGCACAGCAACAATTATCGTCAGCTACGAGCGAAGTAGACAAAGCTGAGGCTCAGATCGCAGTAGAGGTTCACGAAGCTCTTGTTAAAGCAGTCGAATAAACGAAGATCATTTTACCATTTTTTTGCGTTATCATTGTACACTTATAGCAAATAAAAACATTTAAAACAATTCTTAATTGTCAAATTATTTTAAGTGTTCCAATAGGTTTTAAAAGTATAAAAGAACTTTGAACTTGTGTTATTTTACCTTTCAGGTGCCAAATGAAGAGAAACTTGATACAAAATTTAGAAACTGGAAATGTAGCTGTTTTCATGTTAACATCTTTTAAAATAAGCTTTTTTATGTTGGTTTGAAAATGATCCAAATACAAAAGCAGACGACATTTTCTTAATATTTGTCTATAAAAAGTTTTTTTTTTTAAATATGTCAACATAAAAATACTAAATACAACATTTTAAGGTTGCCTTCACGTTCATATCTTTAAAAATAAACTCTTTATGGAAGCGAAAATTGGAAATAAAAAAATCGTGCATTGAAATGCTTATTTTTAAAATATATCAACATCAAATAAGATATACTGTACATCACTGCTGTTGTTCTAAGCTACATAACACATCTTAACTTCAAACAAAAGATGAAATAATTACAGATGTTTGCAAATTATATATAACATGATTATTAACTGTTTTAATGAAATCTGAGGAAGAAAAAAGTGGATTGAACCATTTTACAATATAAATGAATTTGTTGACAAGAAAAATCACATTATGCAAATTTGATATGCATAATATTCATCAAACAACCAATTTCAAACACAAAGAAAATGTGTTTAGATTTTTCATGTTCCAAAATTAAAATCACTCGTAATTTCGTAACAGACCAGATTTGAAAAAAAAAAGTTAAATAAATTCGTTAATTGATACATTCGTTTAAAAAAGCTGCATCTTTTCACCATCCTTTTACGACAGCCTTAATTTAAGGCATTATTAAAAACAAGAACGCTGCAACAACAACCTGCCATTTGCAAGAGAAGATTGAAGAGAGGGCTGAAGGACAAGAAAGGGGAAAAAAGGCAATTTTCTTTTTCACCGATTAAACATAAGCACATATGGCGATTCCAAATAAATTTCTAAACTGAAGCTTATCGTTTGCTAAATGCATAAAACGACAGCCAATAAATATTTCAGGAGAAAAAAATGTCATTACTAATAAAGTCATCTATTAAATATAATGCAATTAAATGTAGAACAACTGTTTTTTGTTTGAAATAAAATTTCCAACGTGTATCCTCGATCAAATATATTTAAATATATATATACGAATAAAACAGCCCAATAGAATTCCATCAAGAAAAATGACTAATTGAAAACATAATTTCTTTTCTTTAGCTGCATTTTCGTTCGACTCCAAAACACGCAAAAAAGGTGTCGTTCTCTCTTAAAATGTAATCATTCTGCTCCTGATTATTAACGCAATTTATGTTGTAACCGATCATAATTGGACGTTCAGTTCGTTGCAGAAAGAAAGAGACTAGTCAACGCTTCCCAATTCGACTAGTTCTAAGATTTGAAATGCTTCGTCATAAAGCTGCAAAAGTTTAATGTTGTAACGTAAATTAGTCACAAAAGTAAAAATGTTGGAAATTCTTTCGACTCTGCACAACCTATATAACAATCCAAAAGCATTAGCTTGGAGGCTAGCAGCTCTTAATCGAAAGAATATCCGAAATTATCTTACACGCAACAATAACTAACACTTACTTTTTTGAAAGTTAAGTCAAGAAAAAGTTCCTGAATGAATCTTCTAGCAGAAAGACGAAAGTTGTATTGTGCCATCATCAGACAAACTTCAGTGTAGAGACACAAGTCTTGGAATGCCGTAGGAAACTTTTGCTTCATACTGTAATAAAAAAAATAAATTTCATAAATTATCTTATGGACATAGTTGAGATATTGAATGCTTTGGCCAAGTAACACTCTGAATTCAGAAGAAAAACGAGCCTAGACACTCCACTAGTTTGAACAATAAATATAATTGAAGTTGCAGTCTCCTTTTTAATTATACTAATTTTCATAACGTGTTGAATTGTTGTTTGGTTGCAAGAGCCATTTGAGCAACTTTAAAATTGTCAAATTGATTTTATCTCATGTCATGTGTGACTCCGGAGTGTCTCTAGGCTCTACACCTCAATAATCGGCAATAGCAAGGTGTCAGCTGTCAGCCACATGCACTTGACCAGAACATTTAGGCACACTTAAGAGATTACTTCAAGAGTCCTTGTTCAGCTGATTTCGTCGCCACCGAACTACTCAAGTTTACAATGAAACGAATAACTTCCTTTCTAACGAGAGATTTGCCTGCAAAACTCTCCACATCCAACCCTTTATTTCCTGTATAATAAAAACACCTTTCTATACTTTGTAAAAGTAAATGAAATGTGAGAGAAAGAGAGACTGAACGTGACTTACCTGTATCACAACTGCCAACACTTGATGTACTTCCAGGAGTCGTAGCAACCGATGTTTCTGAACTATTCGTCTGAGGTTTGTCTAGAGTTTCCTTCGAGAGCATTGAAGAAACTTCAATTTTTGGATGATGTGTCTCGTCTGCCGAATCTGACTCTATAATGATTCGACATCTGAGGGTAAAACATCCCAAACAAGAATCTGGTACGTGAAGTGATAATCCATCATCTAATGTATCGTTCATCTCGGAATTGATATCACCATAGGGTCTCATATTCGCTGCCAAATAACATTAATTAATAAACCTGTAAAGAATGTTGTAATCCATCATTCACAAACCACTTGCTGACGACCCATTCTGATTGATTTCCATCGAAAAACTAAACTGGGAACAATATTCCGAAGAATCTTCCTACAGAAAAAAAGATTGAGTTTTACTTTAACCCTTTTACGATATCAGTTAAATAGGTTTAGAAGTGTAAACGCCTTTCAAACTCTTGTTTATTCTGTCTTTCAGGAACAAAATGAAAAGAAACTTGAAAATTTTTTTTTTAAAAAACTAGAAGGGTAGCTCAATTATTGCACTTAAAGGTATATTCATGCTGATAAATTGTACTTTAATATTTATGAAAAAATAAACTTTATGTCAGTTTAAAGCAACCGAACTTTTAAACGAACAATATTTTTCTATTTTTATCTATAAAAAGTTCCTGTTGAAAGATCATTAAGTGAAAGAGCTACCCATTCTATTTTATAGCACACATTCAAGTTCTCCTTAGTGTCGCTTTCGTGAAACTGCAGAATAACCAAAATTCGAAAAACATTTGAAGCTTAAACAAACGTTGAATATCATGGCGATGTCAACAGGTAGACAGAGTGCAACAAATCGTTTGTCTTCACAGTCTAGTTTGATGGCATGACTTGTGTTGGTACTGAACGTCGCCGAAGGTTGTCGATCAAAATACAAAACGCCCAAAGAACTCACTGATTCGTAACTGCTGTAAAACAGAAGTTTTACGTTGTTAAAAACCGTAATCGATAAAGCCTATATTATAAACCGTACTAAACATACTTCAAAAGCCTAGGCAACTCTAGCCTCGAGTCCAAACTCCTCGTTTTCGCAGCTCTCAGGTTAGAAGTTAACATTTGTGGATCAGGTGGAACACAAGTACTAAACCCACGACGTCTCTGCTGAAGAGATCGAAGTGTTGCATAGCCCTGAGCATCTCTCGTTGTCGTGTAGACAAAAGACGTCTCGTGAGGATGCATGTCACACAAAGACGTGGGTCTGGCAAAAGCATTGTGCACACTGGCGAAATTTCGTGACGTGGACACGCGATTAAGAACAACTGGCGTGTTGCGTAGGTTCACCATCTTACGAGTCACATCTGAGTGGTGGACCGTTCGTCCCGACATAGTGTTTATAGACCCACTACTAGAAATCGGGCTAAGAAGCTGAGGTGGTGGATCAGATAACATTCCACCACCTGCTCTCGACTCTGAAGCCCTCACGTTACCAGATTCACACGAACTGAAACCACTAGTCGAATCCGTACAACTATCCGATCGACTTTTACTTGTACTCGTGCGAGAACTCTCGTTGCTATCACATCTGCGATCCTTCAACAATGTGTTTTGTGACACTGAACCTGAATCTCTAGATTCACACCTTAGACCATTAACCACAATAATGTTACCTGTAGTTATGCCACTTCCTACTCCTACTCCTCCAACTCCCCCTCCCCCTACACCACCTCCTTTGAGTCCAATTTCAACATCACTCGAACTCCTTAAATGCTTTTCTCCATGTCCAAGCGAAATATTCACTTTATCGTTGTAAGTGCCAGCCTCCGTAAAAGATCGGCTACGAGTCCGCTCTTTGACAGTTATCTTGAGTTTGGGTCGCATCCTTGTCGATCCCCTCGGACTAGACTGCACACTTCCACCTACTTCCAGGCTAGACAGTTTATTTCGTCGTTCCCAAGCCTCCACGACTGTTTCAAAAACTGTCGGATGTTGACTAACACTTCGACTTCGTTGCCTAGAATTGCAATTCCCGATCATATTCGTTACTGGTGCCCCACCGACAGAGGCGCATACGGAAACTTCCTGAGGAGTGCAAGGTCGATGTCGCATCAGAGGCAAAGTGTTTGACCATTTCTGAAATCCTCCCGAATGATGCGGCTCGATCCTCCTCGTTAAGGGACTTGGGGCGTTCTCTGCTGCTCGCGACAACGGTCTTCGTAAAACAACGACCTCATCCTTTGGCACAGGAGACCAGTTAATTTTTGAGGTAGGTTTGGGAGAATCATTACTTTCGTCTGTTACATCATCTCCTCCTCCTATTTCATCATATTCACCCAACACAAAATGCGTTCCGTGTCTGGAACAATTAGAGACTTCCTCCATCTCCTCAAGACCATCACCGTCCATACATTCATCCAGTCTTTGCAATGTCCCACTGCACGTATCGTCAGCCTCCAGTTCCGCTAACTGGCTACTCAGACTGTCGACAGAAGAAACGCAGTCTTCCAAACCCAAAAGATCTGGCTCATCGACCGATGGCCATTGTTCGTGACGCGATCTACGTAAAGCTTCCCAACCCAACTGCTCTAACAGATCACTTCCAACCCTAGTCGTGGCAAGTAATCCAAGAACATAGAAGCACGTGCCACGAACGGCATAAATCTGACACTCTTCGGCCAGTTTTACAATGTCTGGAAGGATGTGTTCATTGTTTAACAGCATAACACCTTCTTCTGAGGTTCCAGTGTGACCCTAAAAAAGTTTCAAAAAGAAAACACGGGTTTATTTTATTTTATTACCAAGAAAACAACCAAAAAAAACTTAAAATATTCACCAAAGCCCATAAGACAGCTTTTAACTGAAGTATTTCATCAGACGTTTCTAGTTTGTGTCGCCTGACTTTTTCTATTGCCTGTGAAATGCATTTCTGCAAAAGAAATAACAAATATAGTTTAATAACTGTAACCCCTAATAAACTCGTCACGCAATTGGCACTAAATATAGGAGAATTGCATGACAAATTTTCTTGTGACATTAGTTTGGAATTTTGAAGCAAATAAGTATATATTGCGCTATAGGAAAAAGAGAAACTGTGTTAAAACCTCAAACACCAGCTGAATCACTTAAAAAGTTATTTTCATGTTGATATCTTTCAAAATAAACTTTCTATATTAAAAAAAAATAAAAAATAATGTCTGTTTAAAGTTGGCCATTTTCAAACTGATGCAAAAAGCTTATTTTAAAATATATCAACATGAAAACACTCTTCAATGATTGAGCTACCCTTCTAGTTTCTAAAACACTTTCAAGTTGTTGTTTTGTTTAAATTTTGCTCTTGAAAAACAGAATAACCAGAGTTTGGGTGGCGTTTGCACTTTAAACTACGTTTAATGAGATTTGTTTGGTTCAATCTTTTTTTTACAACTTTGATACCTTTTTAAAATTTACCCAGACTTTTAACACTGAAACTTTTAATTTGGTATGTAAATTATGTTCAAGCTAATTTTATATAACATCCTCTCTTTCACCTATTACTATAGTAAATTATTATTGATTTTACAAGAAAAATGTTAACACCTGTTCCCTGAGTAAATCTAGACCTGATTTGTGCTGCGAAAGTTGGGCATAAAGATGATGCGGTACAAAAACGTCCCTTATCAAATGCCTTATAGAGGAAAAACAACAACATATTAGAATTGTGAACTCTATTAACAAAGCCATATAATTACTTCTGAGACGTTCTTCTACCGTAGCTGCCATCTTTGCCTCGCTGATGACGTGTCAGAGATTCATTCAGTTCATCTTCTAAGAGTCTCACATATTTTACATTAAAAGCCTAAATAATACAAACCAGAAATCAAACAAGGTTTTTTGTTTAATTAAATGAATGCTCCTACCCTTTTCCACCTTTCCAGCTCATTGGTAACAAAGTTGGTATCAGAAAGAAATTTGAAACCAGCAGGTATAGAAAGAAACCGGATGAGTAGTAGAAGACCTCGATCGCCAAGATGAAGAAGTGAGGGTCGCATATGGACCAACGCCTCTAAATTACTTTGCAACTCGCAAGCCTCGTCGAGAACATCAAGGGCCGCCAGTGAAACAGCTCGCGATTTATCGTAGAGCTGTGATACAAGCAGTTCAACCCCCCACTTGTGAAAATCTACAAACTGCAATCTGACTAGTACTCTAAGGAATCTCGTGGAATACAGCCGTGCTGACTAAAAACATAATTCAATGCAAAAAGTTACATTAAAAAATCGTCTCTGTGCTATTCACCACATTAAAAAAAATATCAAATCGAAAAGCACAATTTGTGTGTATTAACCTCCGATGTGGCCGTTAATATCTTGGTCATGATTATTCGAGGCAATCCATCCCTCGTATAATCGAGACTCGACACTATAAGTTTCACGTAACAGTCATGAGAAGTAATAGAAACCAAGTCTATTAAACTAAAGAAAAACAAAAACATTACACGAAAATAATTACTGATCCACAATTCAGAAGAAACACACTCACTACTGATATACACTGGTACGTTCTAAAGCCTTTCGACCGCGATTCGATTGGCTCAACCTTCCAATAAAAAGAAAATAATCTTGGCAATGCGAGCTAAGAATGCGATTGGGACTAAATATGGCATCGGAAGGAGAACGTTCGGCCGTTATCTAAATGTCGACACATAAATTTCAGTTTCCATTCGTTAAACAAAATTTCAGAAAAAAACGAACCTGTCCCAAACAAAGACCAAAATCCATTAGAAACTCTTCTAAGCATTTTGTAGCTTCATCCTCGTTCGATTCGACTAAGAAATCCATAAGATTACAGCCCACGATCGAAATAACGCGAAATCTCTCTTTGCCCTGCTCCACCTTCGAGAATAACTTTGAGGTCGGTTTGAAGAAATGAATCAATTTCCGCAAGAACTGTTTCTGATTGTGATCGTTTAACTTCCTTAGCTGCTCACCACCTAACTATAAAAAAAAACGACGACAACAAAAACAATTAACAGAAAAGAATACATTCATCCGTATGAAAACAATTGTCAACTTACCTTAAGTATTGCTCCAATCAACGGCCAATCCCAATCATGAAAATCCTTTGATGTATTTGTGACTTGAGAACATTTAATAGATTGTGATAGAAAGTCGTCCGTCTCCTAAAAAATGAAAAATATAAAACACCAATGTGCGATGATCCAGACATCCCGGCTCCTGATGAAGAACAACACCGTGTCCTCAATCAGATCAGGAAACACCGCTCCAATCCACCAACTAGATCAGCAGAATTGGCTAGCTCATTCACAAACAAATAGATGATGGATTTGATCTGTATGTCAATCCCATCCGATTGTGGGTGGGCAGCGCTAGTGTGTGTGTGTTTTCAATACTTTCTAAGAAATGTTTCTGTGTTTACAAGTGGCCAGACGTTAGGCAATGGTTCCGAAGTGTGTATTAGGAAGTATTTGAAAGTGTGTTAGAAATTAGAACAGTAGCTGAATCACTGAATTACATGAAAATAAACTTTCATAGTACAAAAATTAAAAAAAAAACATTGTCTGTTGAGTCCAGACAGTTGAGTGACAGAGCTACCCTTCTAGTTTCTAAGAAATGTCACTTTCGTTTCTGAAAAACAGAATGACAAAAATTTGAGGGGAGCTGTTTGCACTTTATATCACCTTAATTTATAATTTATAGCGAACAATTTTCCTTAATCTTTTGTTTTTTTTCTATAAATTCCTAGAATTTTTAAGTAAATTTCAAATTAACTCAAAATTCCACAGTTTTCCAATTGAATTTGTAAAATTACCCTACAACAGTTCGAATGCAGCATGCGAAATGTTAGAACCCTGTTTTTTGTTTGTTGCAGAATATAAAATAAAAAGTACCTTCCGCAGACAGGACAAAAGTTTCGCACGGCCAATCTTGTTATTGTGACGATTGAAATCATTGGCCTTTGGTGAAAACTGAATCAATTGATCCAGAAACAATGAACTCGGCACTGGGCCACGCTTTTTAAGAGAATGAACCCTGTTCAAGTATGTTACGGTGGCACTTGCAATACTACCGATTCGTAAAAAAAAAAGAAAGCAATGACAAATGAGAGAAATAATAAATGAAAAATTAAAACCGATTAGCCCCACGCTTACTGTCGTTGCTTAGCAGACGTCTTAAACGAAGCTGCAACAGCTAAAAGCGTTGGAAGGCAGTAACTATGATGACTACATTCATGAGGAAGAAATCGATTTGCCTAAAAAAAGTAAATCAAAGCGAAGAATAACAAAAAAGAAACTCTAATTGAATATTTCGTCAGAAATTATACGAGATGTAAGAGTTCTCCCAAAAAAAACGTTGTCCTAACGGATAAAAAACTGTCACTTGTCAGAATCACTTCAACGAGAGCCTAAGTAACGAGATATCAAACTTAAAAACAGTACACAACTGAATCACTTAAAATAACAATCGAAACGAACCTCCAAGATACCATTGTGTATGAAAGCCAAAAGTAATAAAGCCAAGTAGTTTTCAATTAAATTTGTTCTAAAAAAAATAGAAGAAAGTTGGAAGGGCATTTTCTTAATCAAAATCGGAGTTTTCCACTTGCCGATTATCAGATACATAAGCCAAGATATCGTAACCTTCCTTCGCAACAAATCCTTCATACAACCTCCAATCGTCTCGTGAAAACACGGAATCTTAACATAAAAAAGAACTAACGAAATATATGCTTTTCATACGCAAAAATTGCTATTAAACGTCTTTCAACTCTGGTTATTTCGTCTTTTTAGAAGCAAAATTAAGAAAAATTTATAAGTGTTTTAGAAACTAGAAGAGTAGGTAAATCACTACATTTAGATTTTTTTTAACCGCTTCTTTACGACAGTATGAAAATGACCCAACTTTAAGAGGCTGATAATTTATAATTTTGAGCATAAAAATTTTAATTTGAAAGATATTAACATAAAAATACTATGAAATGAATCCGTTACTGTTCTAGTTTTATAAAACAATTTCATGTTTTGTTGCTCCTGAAATGCAGAATAATCAAAGTTCGAAAATCTACTGTTCATATAAAACAGTTTATCTAGAATTATAATTGCTAAGATTTAAAAAAAAAATTAGAGCCAATAACGTATTTTCCACCAAAGCATTTGAATTAATTTTTAATTACAAATCAAGCGACAAATAAAAGAGTGACGTCATCAAACGCAAAAACCTCAAATACAAAAATTACAAGTTTAAAAAGTAATTTGGTGAACTACTAATTACTTGTAAAATTTAATTACAGTAATCCATTACTATTTTGTGAAGAAAAAAATATATAAGAAAATACAACTTACCAGCAGCAGCTAAGGCAACAGTGAAATCGTCTGACCAATCAGGAACGGGTAGACGAAAAAGTTCGAGTAACATATCAATTACACCTTTCTAAATTATTTGATTTAAATTAAATTTCATTAGTTGGTTCACTTAATCGAACTATAGAAACGGAAATGAACAAAACAAATGCGATAACCAGAATTTAAGAGAGAGACCAGTACAACTATTTCGAAACGGAACGGAAATGATTTGATTTTGACTGATTTCAAATCCTACTAAGGGACTTACGAATGCGTAGCAGTGACCTTCGCTTCATTTCCGTTCCAATATGTTTCTGTAAGTATGGTTCGTTTCCGTTCCGTTCTAATACAATTAAAAACAGATGAAAACATACTCTGATTTCCGCATTTGGTAAATACATAACGTTTATGAGAGACTTCAAACCGGAACCATCCGATTTGCACAAACGAATCATTCCTAAAAGTCAAACCACAGAGGATAAAACAATAAAATTACTGACAACTTGATCATACATATAAACATTTACCAGGCCACGAGCGTAAGATTGATAAAAGAGCTAGCCTGCTAGCCACAAACGAAGAATCCTTATCGTCACTGAATAGACACAACAAGAAGAATTGAGAATTTTAGCAAACGACCTACTTTAAAAAACAACATCATTCGTTATTCTATCAGTTAACAAACCCTGAATAATCCGCAGAATCAGTCGGCTGTCGAAAATGGCAATCAGTGTACGGAGCTAACACTTGCTGAAAATCGTTTAAATAACAAGATGAATTAAATAAAGAAACGACTCATTATAAATAAAGCCAAAAATTTGCATAAAATGCTCAAATTGTATAACCTTTAGAAATTTGCACAATTACAATTATTTCTTTATATTTCGTTTTAACAATTTTAGTTATTAATTGCACCAGGCAATTAACTGTTCTTTATAATAAATAATATAAATTCTCGCGAATTTTGCCTTTTTTATTTTATATAAATCGTACAATTTCTAAAACCAATTTGCACAATTTAGAATTTATATTTGCATAAATGGTTTGGCCTTAATTATAATTTGCGATGAAGGCACCTCCAAATCGACACCCATTCGGACGTAACATCTCGTTTCCGGTTGATTTAAAAGATAGAGTACGGTTCCAACTAAAGCCTCGTTAATACGAGGCTGATAACAAGTGAGGATACAACGGAGAAGAGAACCGATAACTCCAGATTCGACACATAAGCTCATATTCAAAATAACTGAACAAAAAAAAGTAAAGATTAAAAAGAAAGAAAATGAAAAGAAAGCAAAGAAGAATAAAACTCGTTGCCTAATTCACTGAGTGTTGCCAAACAAGCTCTAAAAAGTCCATCTCTTTCTTCGGCTCCGTCGTTGGCAACAGCAACGAGACATTTGACGAAAGCAAGAGGAAACTTCTTACAACTAACATTCAAGCATTTCCTCATAAGACGGATCGCTTGAATACGTTCGATATGATTATCTAGAATGATATCGAGAGACCTAAATAAATTGAAATGGGATACAAGTTAACAGTCGAAACGAATCTTCAGTCTAGACTGAATCGTGCCGCTACTTTTACCGACAAACCAAATGATGTCCGTTGGCCCTCAGAAAGGCGTCGATACTTTTCTCATCTTGCAGAAAGTATCGCATTGCACGAAGCCCCGCTGCTCGCACTTCCCTTGCATCGTGCAAAAGCGGAATTCTTAAACTGAATTCGGATAGAAAAAAATATACCGTTTCACGTTAATAAAATAAAAATCTACAAAAAAATGCTTTAAACCAAAAATCGGTTTGATTTTGCATTTTTCTGTTTTTGTTCGTGATGATTGTAGCTCATAATTGCTTCGGACAGTTAATTAATTGTACTTTTCTTATATAATATAGGCCTACAATTTCTCTTTGCATAAAACTAACAATAATACTTTTGCATATTTCGGGTTTTATTATTTATTTGCATACAATGCACCATTTTTAAAAACAATTTTGCACATTTCCGAATTTATATTTGGAAGAAAGATCTAGACTAAATTATCACCATCGGAAGACTTCTTCGGCCGAATAACCGAACGATTCGTGGTCAGTGATCTTCTCGCAAACGTTTGCGAAAGCGCCGAGATACTTTAAACGTCGGTTAATCGTCAATCCATCTCGCTTCACTATGTTTGAAAGAATTTCTTTCACAGTTACAGGCAAATCTATTAGAAATACAAATAGAGCATAATCAAAAAGGGTCTTTTATAAACAGAAAAGGGAAGAAAAATAATTCTGAGAACTCTGCAAAACAACAGGAGACTTAAAATTACATGAAGAAAACGCCTTTTTTTACTGTCTACAATACTAAGGATCTTGGCACACAGACCACTTATTGAAAAACAAAGTCGCAAGTGGTTGGGCTGTGGTTGCAATGTAGTTTCTATGGAAAGCCACAAAGTGGTCGATTTTAACAACAAACCCGACTTCATTTTATAGCCGAAAAGTGGTCTGTGTGTCGAATGAAATGTTAATAGTCGTCAAGTCTTTTCTGATCTGTGTACAATGTCATTCTAAATACAAATCAGATGAGAAAGTTGACTGTGAAACTGTCGACTAGAAACGCGACATTCGTGCTCTGAAAAAACTGACGTTTATTTTTCGGTTCATTTCAGGTCAAATTACAATCCGACAGATAGACAACACATAAAAGAAGACACTTGAAATAACAACGAGAGCATGAACCGTACGTATTTTACCGTGTGATATAGCCGAGTACGGTGGCCCACCCAGAGACCCCATTCGGCCCCCCCCCCACACCCACTTTTTTTTACCTTTGGTAAAGTCCAGTTGTAAGACATCGTCACCACTGTTGTTACGATCTGAAACGAGAAACACAATAGTACTGTATGTAGACACAATGTCTGTTATGAAACCGTATTCAATTGAAAACGTACTTCTCAAAGAACGTCCCGTCCTCAACATACGAGGACGGAACCATGCCGCCATCTTCGTATTCCCCCTTAGTAGGTACGTTTTTCTCTCTTAATAGGCACTATTATACCTGCCTCGGCCTAAGAAGAAAGTTGTGACGTCAGAGGAGTTGACGTGAAATTTAAAATTATGTTTATTTAGTTCAATAGAAAAAGGACAATATCAACAATTTAAGTAAACAATTGTTTTTTTTACATTCATTTATTAATCTTTTATAATCAGACAAAACAACACAAAACTAAATTTTTCGTCAACCCCTCTGACGTCTCATGAGTCTTCTTGCGATGAGGCAGGTATATTATAATACCATCAATCAATCATTGTTGCGAGTGCCATCTAGTAGCAATATCAAGAACATACGTTAATTTCATGCAAGATATATATGCATAGGGGTAGTTCAACTCCATGCTAGACTAAAACGTCCTGAGTGAGTGAGTTTTAACAGTAAAAGCTACTCTTCAAGGTTCTTCTTATTAGTCTTCCTTTTATCTTATTTCTCTTTATACAAATATGGTTTATGAACAGCTGATTTTCGAGCTCTGATTATTCTGTTATTTAGGAGCAAAATTATTATTATTTGTTTTAGAAACGTAGAAGGGTAGCTCAAATTAAGTGTATTTTCTTGTTTGATATCTTTCAAAATAAACTTGTTACAGACAAAAATTAAAAAATATCTTCCGCTTAAAATGGGTTATTTTCAAACTAACATAAAAAAACTTATTTTAAAAGATATCAATATAAAAATACCCTCAAGTGATTGAGCTACCCTTCTAGTTTATAAAACGCTTTCAAGTTTCACTTCATTTTGCAGCTGAAAGAGAGAATAATCAAGAGTTTGTAAAACATTAAAACCAGTACCTTAAATCAAGTTAGTTTTAATGAAAAAAATCAATTGTTTTAATTCGCGATTTAAATCAACTTCATTTAAATAAATTGACCCTGAAGAAAAACTCTTATAGCCTCTAAATACAGTATTCTTCATGAATAAAAAAGCATAATAAATTATGATAACTAATATAGCAACAGATTTTACTTGATTATAGTGTCACAATCAGTTAATTTATTTCGTTACACGATTAATAAACATTTGAGAAACATTCTAGTATCATTCGATTTTTATTTCGGCAGTGCCAAAACGCGACCCCCATCAATAGTCAGGTGTATTCCGGTCACAAATTCCGCTTGATCCGATGCCACAAATGCAACTGCCTTTGCCACATCTTCTACCGTTCCAATACGACCCAAAGCAGCTCCAAGTGGATGGGTCTCAGCAGCAGAGTGCTCCAAATACTATTTTTAAAACACACACAAAAATTAACATACAATTTTGCAAACCATGTCATTTTCAATCACCTTCTCGTAATCATCCGGAGACATTCCTCCACGAAGATGCAATTCGGTTTTAATTACCCCAGGGCTGTAATAATAATTGTTCATTACAAAATATGCAATAAATGCGGAGGAAAAAAAAGTACTTGATTGAATTGACTCTCACTCCTTTTGATGCTAAATCTGAAATAATAAAATATTATAACTAAGATTGTCATTTTATTGACAGGCGTAGTATCAATCAATAATAACCTAAAGCTAAGACTTCAGTAAACATATTCAGTGCCGCTTTAACCATGGACAGGGCGAGAATACGAGGAAGCTGTAACAGATTTTAAAAACTGGGATTATTTTGTTTTAGAAACTCGATCAGGTTGATATCTTTCGAAATAAAATTTCTATAGACAAATATTAAAAAATATCGACTGTTTAAAGATCACTTATTCTCAAACTGACATAAAAAGCTTTTTTTAAAAAACATCATAACATGAAAACACCCTCAAGTAATTGAGTTATCCTTCTTTGTTTCTAAGACACTTTCAAGTTTATCTTAAATTTGCGCCTTAAAGACAGACTATAACCAGAGTTTGAAAGGCGTTTTTACTTTAAAACCAGCTTAAGAAGAAATTAGAAAAGTTTAGAAACTAGACTAGTAAATCAATCAATTAAAAATCATCATTTTACACTTCTAGTTTTTAAAACAGTTAAAAAGTTTTACCCCTCTTTGGCCAGTAGTTCCAGATATTACAATAATGTTTCCTGTTAAACAGATTGCATTTTAAAACGTTTAGTTTTTTTTAAAAAAAAGAGTGAAATTAATTTTCTTCAATGAACCTTTAGTTTTGATCAAATGTGGAACCGCTAACTGAGTTATGTGCACCACAGAACGTAGATTCAAGTCCATGGTTCGATCGAATATTTCCATGGTTTGAGTTTCGATAGAACCAAAAAGTAAAGTTCCAGCACTGTTCACCTATCGAAAATATTTTCTTATTAAAATTATATAAGAAAAAATTCCTCGGGTTCCCCTTGTAATTTACATACATTTTAAAATATAATGTAAAGTAGTAAAATATGAACCTTTGGAACCTTTTTGGCTTTTTTTATATATATAAATTAAGTTTTCCACGAGTTTCTAACAAAAATTCAAGTTCTCTGAAAATTCTATTTTGGTTGGGAACTAGAGACCAAAATGACAGTACCACAAACGTTTGGCTTCATATCACCCTGTCCGATTCGTATTTCCCCATGTCTATCATCCCAACTGTAAAACCAAATCCCATTAGTTCTATGAGTCCCACTCATCCAACCAGTCCTTTATGACCCACCCATTCCATTAGGCCGCACCAAACAAGTCCCATCCCATCACATTCCATGGGAATAGAACCCTATTTCGTCCTCTAGTGGAAATGCTGAATAATTTTTCCAACATTTACCAGTATGTCCAATTCATGAAAGTAAGCGACCGTTTCTGTAACTATTCTTTTAACGTCGTCATCATTTGTCAAATCTCCAGTAATGATCAACACCTTTTATTTTCAAAAAAAAAAACATCGTATAATTACGAGATTAAGATAAATGCTACAATTATTAGTACATTTTCCGAACGCTGTCCTCGAGCGACACATTTGTCGCGAACACTCGCCAGAGCCAACTCGCTACGACCCGTAAGCACAAGGCGACATCCGAAAGATGCAAAATGAACGGCGATTCCTGCGCCAATCCCGGCACTAGCACCTGAAATAAAATTATCCACGGGTTGCTACCAACATTAAAGAGATGGAATAATTCACAAAGTATTGGAAAGAATGCCCACAGGAAGAAAACTAGGCACTTGAACCCTAGGCAAAGGGTTCCAGCATAGAAAAACCCTGAAATATAGTGACACTTGAATAGGTCTTTTCTAGGTTCAAGTTGGAATTCAAGTGCAGAAGCTCCCTTAATGATTTCAGTCATAATACCTGTTATAAGAGCGACTTTGTTTGTTAAACTACTCATGGTGATACACACACAAGAATATTGACTATTGACTTTCTTTTGATGCGTCTTCAACACAGAAGCAGTTTTATTTTAGGGGTCAAAGGTCAGGTCAAATTATAAATGCGCTTAGACCTTGAGCATCTTATCATCAAGGTCTTTGAACGGAAGTAATAAATGTCTGCAGTTCCGCTTCAAACTTAATTTTACGCAATAAACAAACGTCCAAAGGTGTTTTTAGTTTTAAACGATAAATTGGAAAACAATATATATGTGCTTTGATCTTTATTAAAATGTTTTCCTGAACAGCTGATTTTTGAAATCTGGTTATTCTGCAGTTTCAGAAGTTTAGAAGAAAAAACAAACATAGAAAGTGTTTTAGAAACTAGAACAGAACACATAAAATAATTTTTACGTTGATATCTTTCAAAATAAAACTTTTTATAAATAAGGTTCCTCCATAGGATATATTTTTGACTTTTTAAATTATTAGTTTAGAAAAAGCATAAAAATTTTAATTTTTAAAATTAAAAAAAAAAAAAAGCCCACACCAGAAATTCTCCCTGACGCTCCCAACCAATGACACTACCCACCCACAACGAAACCCTCAACTGAAGTCCTATTTGGGCTCCAGTTCGTACGTACATCATCACTCTCAACTTGGTTTCCACGTATTCAACTTATTATTGCAGTGTGATCTCTGATCTGCTGCATCTCCTTAAGAAGCAAGCGAGACAATGGGAACACACAAATGACAGCATGTTGGTGAAACTGCGGGGTTCGAACCAAGATGGAGAGTCAGTCGTTATACAAACTACGCCACAAGCACACTTGGTTTTAATAAATGTTAAAACTACTATTTATACTTTCTGTTGCAACCACGGTGAGCGTAGCGAGAGGCACATATAGCACGTGCAACATTAAAAATGGGAGAAGACCATTTTTCAAACGGGCGGATGGGTGAATATAAATAATATCGTCTTACATAAAATTGAGTCACTTTTTAAAACTCTTCGTATATGAAGTGTTTATTTTTTTTTAAAAAAAATATCAACATGACAATATACCCATAAGTGATTGAGCTGCCCTTCTAGTTTTCTGAATTTGACACAACAACTAGAATAACCAGATTTTAAAAAATTCTTATTTTAAGCCTTTTTTTTTACTTAGAATTTTTGGCCGTTGCCAGTCGTAAAATCAAGGCTTTCCATAAAAAGAACATTACTCCTCGATAGTACTATCGGTTGCTCAACCAGTCGATTGTTTCACTATCGCAATAGTTTTTCTATCGCTATCGGACTCCTGAAAGATGAAAGACACTTAAACACTACCTTAAGAAAAGAAAAAAAACTTCAATCGAATGTAACACATTATAAGAATTTTGTTTATTAACTAAATGATGGCAGAGTCTTGCGATAATATTTACACAAGAAATCCAACCCTACATCAGCGATTTATTTTACATTGAACGCACTCGGGCCAATTTAAAAAATCATTTCTAAAGACAAACGCGAACATTGACGTTACTTCAGTAGAGGGAAAAGTTTTTTAGAAACCTGAAACAGAAGAAATAAAAGATTTGTAATGCGGCTCATTCGCTAAAACAGAGCTAGAAGTAGATTTACGCAATGATCGACGCAGTGCATGAAGTCGAAAAGTTCTTCGACGCAAGTCTCTTCCGTCTTCTTACGGCTGTTTACACGGTCGTTGCAAACCTGAAGTTTCTCCTGATACGCCGCACAGTTGGTCTTTTGAGAACATTCTTCCCTTAGTTGGACTTGAGGGTCCTAACGAAGGCATTGAAATGAAAAAAACGGGGTATTCTTTCGATTAGGCGCCGCTAGCCTCCAACCGAAGGCTGCTAAGGTCTTATATAGGTCTGAAAGCTTGCAATAAGTTATGAGCTACACATAGAGGCTAACTAGCTCTTATTCATGTATAGACTTACGACAAGTTCTGCTTCTTCCTCCTCTTCCTAAACACAAATTAAAAACAACACAAAACAATTATTAATAAAAATAACGATAAGACCGGACCCTTGAACACGGGCTAAAATGGGGCAGCACCAAGGTTAATCACACGTGTCCGGAACGTGCAACTTTCGCCAGGAAAAACACTTCCATTCTATTTTAATTTTTTGCTTTTCATGCATTTAATCAGAATAATTATAAAGCATACCTCAGTTCCTTGCGCTTTTACAACTGGTTTTTCGAACACCATCTTAACGAAAACCTCAGTAAAACGAATCACAAATCGGATGATCGGAAGTACGGAAACAAAAAACAGATGGAAAACACAAGATAAACTACATGGAGGTAGCTCAACTTACAGCTCTGTCTATTTAGCTTTGATGGCCATTGTTGAGTATAACTAACAGATGGCGCAACCTCTATTTAGAGCTAACCTCATTTATAGTTGCCCCAAAAAAAAGCCTTTCTAGTTTCTAAAACTTTTTGAAATTTCTTTTAATTTTGTTTCTGAGAGAAGGAATAACCAGAATTCCGGAGCAATTAAACTTTAAAATCAACTTTTTCTAATAATTTTTTTTTACAAACAGTAAAATGAAAAATGTTTGTAGTAGTCAGAATTCTTGTTTCACACATAAACTCTGTAATATAGAACTATTGTTGCCTCATTGTACTATGAAGCCCGTGACGTCAGAAAGGTTGACAAAAAATTTAAGCCTGTGTCATTTTGTCTAATTAAAAAGGCGGCACTAACCAAAAAAAAAATGCAAAAACCCTTTGTTTTAATCTGTTCAGAACCTTTGCCTTTATCCGATTTCTATCAAAAGTAAAAGACACAATTCTAAATTTTTTTTTGTCATCCCTTCTGACGTCACAAGCTTCCTCTTACCATGAGACAACTAATCACCATAATTCTATTATTACACAAACGGTAGGTGTCCTTAGTAAAGAGATTATAAAGTTTTCTTTATATAATATAGGAAATAGCAAGATAAGGTTAAAAGGAATAAAAAGGGCCATGAATAGAAGCTACATAACGAAAGCTCACACACTACGTTTTTTTTAAACATGGAGTTGAGCTAACTCCTCGTAAATATGGCTTGGAAACAGAGCGGAAATAAATATCGCCATCTAGTGGTATGCACATTAATTAATTAATGAAAAATATAAACATACTTTAATTTATACAATAATAATCTAAAACTTTTATTTTTATAAAAAAAAAATTAAATATTATTTTATGGTTTTAATATTTTTATAAAATACATAAATTTAAAAAAAAATTATAATTTATTATAAATAAAATTTAATATTTGCAATATTATTTATTAACATTTAAATCAATTCAGAAATAATTAGAAAAATTCAAAACTAATGTTTTAGTTCCTAAAAAAAAAGATGCAAACGATATACCAGTTATACCTGCCGCATCATAAAAAAACGCATGTGACGTCAGAGGGGTTGATCCAAAAGACAAGGCTTGTGTCATTTTGTCTAATAAAAAGGGGTAATAATAAAATTAAAAAAAAACACTTTTATTTAAATTGTTCATATAATTTCTTTTCTATCAGACTAAATGACATAATCGTACAAATTTTATCAACCCCTATGACGTCACAACCTTCTTACAATTAGGCAACTATACCTGATTTACAACTTGTACAAAAGATGCATTTTTATGCAAATCAATGCAGGAATAAAAAAAAATGTTTCCTAAAATAAATTTGAAAATGAAAAACGGGACTTTCATTACAGGAAACACACAAGTTGATCTTTGGAAGCCCAGTATCTACTCTTTATCATAACTGAAATTTACTCCATGCAATAAACATGGAAATAAGGGAAACAAACAGGAGGGAGAAAATAATAATTCTTTCAAAAATAAATAAGATTGTCAGCATTCTATAATTTTTATAGAGCTTATTTACAATAGAAACACAAAACAATTATTAAAAAAGACAAAAAAGTAGCCTCATAATCATGTTTCAAAAACAATTATATATAAAAAAATAATTCAGCAGTGACAACAAAAATGTTTTTTTTTAAAGAGCTGACTGCTTTGAGGTTGAATTGTATAACAATAGCCACAGAAACGAAAGAAACATGATGAGAAAACAATCATGTAATATATCCTTCTAAGAAATCACTTTGCTCCCAATAACGGCTGCCTTTCTGAGGAATTTCCTCTGTAATGAAACATAAAACAAATGTTTGCAATAACAAAAGTAGAGCAATAAATAGAATATTATAAAAAAATAGGTTACCTTTGAAAAAATGATAAAAACCATTGCTTAAAACCTGGCCATGAATCTACTGAATCTAACCGAAAAATACCACTGCTTACATCTTCTCGACATTCAGAAACAAACTCCATAAGGTCACTTTTTGGAAAACCGTGCTCATAACAATTCTATAGTAGAAAAAACAACAATTATGTCAATTAAAGTCGCTATAATCAGAGTTCTCACCAAATACAAGTTTTCATTTGTTCTAAATTTTTCAGGCCATGAAAAACTAATGATTCATACACAAATGAAACAATCAATTTTCACTAATTACTATGACCTGACCATTGACCAGTTGTAATTATAATTTTTACTTTACATAACTTAAATCATAAGTAATAATTGATTGTTTTTATACTTTCAATTGAGTATGTATCAAGTTGTAAACCCCAATAAATAGAGAAAATCAATGCTACTGATCCAGTATAGGAGGTTACTTTTAAACACAAGCCTTCAGCCATCAAAGCAAGCTCAACGTTTTTGTCACAAATTATATTAAAATCGCTAATGAGCGTAAAACAATATTAAACAAGCTTCAAATTTTAAACAATTGACATCGCTTTGGATAGTTGCATTACATTGATTAAAAAAATTCTCTGACTTTCCCCGATTTTGGATTTCCAGGTCGTTAGGATGAAAAGATCCTGAAATTCAATGAAGTTCCACAGCAAAGGACCATAATTAAGCTCTAAAATACACAAATTGCCACGAGTGTAGCGGGCGAAAAATATTTTTAAAATTTCCTACGGCTCTCTCCCCTTTAAATTTAGCGTTGTTGGCTCATACCAAAAATAGCTGCATTTTTAAATATCAAAAATAGCAGTGAAAATATAAATAAATGTTGAGAGAATTGTAATTCCTCCCAATCCAGACAGACTTTTACGTAAATTCCCAGTTTCTAACAAAAGTTTTAGTTCTCCAAAAAGCCCTGTATGTTCCATGTTGGTGAGAACCCTGTATAATAATTCAAACGAAGTAATAATACTTTAATCGTTTCGTAAGTATCCATTATGACTGCGATGAAGAGACTGAGAACGACGTAGATAAACAGAGCAATAAAACTGTACATGTAGATGCGACTGTACCACCAGATGAGACCCGATTTCATCGATATGATTGTGAAAGTTGCATACATGTCGTCTCCGTTGATCAACGAGAACAGACACTCTGCAGTCGAACTCAAACTACGAAACTAAAACGAGGAAATCGACAAAAACACAGATAAATCACGGAAGCTTTGAGAATATAACATTCCTAACAATTTGCACCTTTATGTGGTAAGGACCAAGGACAAGCCAACCACAAAAAATAAATCCAAAGTACATGAGCATAGCGCACAGAAGGAACCGCAAAACATCAGGAACGGCACGACGCATAGTAAGAATTAAAATCTAGATTACCAGAGAAACCATTTTTTCCCATTAAGAAATCGCCTGATTACGATAACAGATCTCGCTCACAGTTTACTAACATTATATTTGGGAAAGAAACCGAAGTAACGCAAAACTCCGATCCAAACCAAGAGGCTACCAGACCCCAAAAGAATGCTGCAAACATTGTAGAGATCAACGTCGGCTATCTGTAACACAGTCAAAACACTTTATGAACAGCTGATTTTTGAACACTGGTTATTTTCTGCAGTTTTAGAAAAAAACAAAACTAAGGAGAAATTCGAAAGTGTTAAAAACTAGAACGGTGGCTGTATCACTTTATAGTATTTTCATGTCGAAATCTTTTAAAATAAACTTTTTAAAGATAAAAACTTAAAAATATCATTCCCTTAATGTTTGTTCAATTTAAAACTGACATAAAAAGTTCCCTTTAAAAGGTATCAACAGGAAAGCTGCTAAATACTTCCGAGTTTCTTAGTTTTACTTCTCTGAAAGACAAGATAAACAAAATTCGAAATCGTTAATTAATAATAATAATTGGATCACTTTATTCACCTTGTTTTCGATCTGTATCTTGACAGCAGATCCCATAATGATTAACACATCATTGATGATTATCATAACGTACCAAACGTTAAGAAATTCGAACCTATCGTTCACAGTTAGTTTCTTGCCATAATGTTTTAAAAAGAATGTTATTGTTTCCTAGGAAAAAAAATAAAACATGAAAAAAAATCCTTGTTACCTAAATCACATTCATATTATCTTAAGCAGAAGCTTAACTTACATATTTCAGTATTTGTGCTCGTATGATCGCTCTGGAGCAAAGTAGAAGAGAAAACAAGCAAACTAGAATCACCAGTGAATTCAGTATGTTCAGTAGAGTCACTTCCAGTTTGTACGTATCTAAAGAAACATTAGTCACGAGTAAATTTCAATAAAACGGTTTTCGAGCAAAAACAGAAGAAAAAAAACGGTACAACAATGCGACGCACGTAGAAATCACGCACACAGAATTAATTATAATCATAAAAGCAACATAATTATTAATGACAATTACTCTTAATTACGGTCTCACATTTGTTAGATTCGAAAGGGAAAAAAGAGATGATCGAAGAAAAACTGCAAACATAAAACACGGCTGGACATAAATATAAATATAACGTACGACTTCCATTACATAAGTACAAGAAGAGATTAAAAGTTAATCAAGATTAAGAAAGATAAGCGTATTATGGCGCTCTGACATATTAATGTACTACTACCGTCTTTCGTGTCATCAATTATTACAGAATAACTGACAACATGAGCTGATTCTGTTAGACATGAAGCACCCTGTCCTCGAGGAGTACGAGTAGTGGAATTATTTCTGCACTCTTTAAAGGAGGAGGGAAAAAACCAAAACTGAGTTTAAAATTAATTTATCATGTTGGAAATTAATGCAAAATTAATTTGAAAAAAGCAAAGGGAGCTAAATTTTAAACCAATATTTCGAATGCTATTATTATAGATACTTCAAAAAATTTCCTACGCTTTTAGAAAACTTGTCAAAATGAATTCATTACTTTTATATTTTTAACAACCGCATTCAATAATGTTGCTTAAAATAAAGCTAAGCTTAAAACATGATGCAAGACAAAATTCTCTACAGTAAGACTATGGCAAGGTTGTTAAGTTTAACTTTAGAATATAGCCGTAAAACAGTGTTTAAAGCAAAGCTAAACTTAAAAACTTTACATAAACTCACTATAGTTTTGTCTTGCAGCAAGTTATAATATTTGCTTTATTTTACGCAAAGTTTTAGCATATGGGCATTAATGTATCTTATCTAAATTTGATTTTGTTCAGCCAATCAATAGTTCAAAACATGTGTTTCAAATTGAATTGCATAATTGCTTAATCTTAAATAAAAAGTGCGTTCCAATGTTTTAAATAAATTAAGATAAAATGAGGTCCAAAATCAAGAAGAAAAAATTTGGCATTTGAGCTTTAACTTATAAACTTTTCAGCAGAATTTCCACAAAAAAAAACCTCTTCAAAGTTGCTCAATAATACAAAAGGCTTTCCTATGTTTTGAAATCTTGTTCAAAAGTTTCAAACTGAAATTCACGTGAAAAGTTTTTCTTCTTGAATTTGGGTCTAATAATAATAATTTCAATAACGTGCACGTCATGTCCGTCGAAAACACGGCATCAAATAAATTCAGAGCTAGCAGGAGAAGGGTGTTACTTTGATAATGATCTCACATTTGAAGAGAATGTTTTTTTTTTCTTTCTTTCCCATTCTTTATATAACTTAACTGACCAAAAATACAATGGAAACCGTCACGAAAACGGTTAACACGAAATATGTATTCGGTCCTGTCCCTTATAAATAGATTTTTCTATAAATATTTTTATTCGTTTAAAAAACAACTGGACAGTATTGATTAACGTGAAAAATCTTTTCTGACACAAGAATATCATAAAAAGCTACCTTAAATCCCTTTTCTCCTATAAGAATTAAAGTTAAGGTCTGGTTTTCCAATTTAAATTGTAAAATATGTCAACAACTGACCCAGGGCGGATTGATTTAAATAAATTGCTTTATTTGCCATTAAAATCAAGATAATTTAAATTAAAACAAATTAGCAACCCCATAAAAATCAAGTGATTTAAATCACATTTTGAAAAAAAAATTTAGAATTTTTCTTATTCTGGTTTAAAATATATTTAAAATTTTACGAAATAAATTCCTTTATTATAATGTGTTGGACAGGTGAATAAACATATTTGTCACGCATGGAATTTCAGTTAATAAAAGAGCAACTTTATGAAATTTTAAATAGATAAATAAATCTGATTTATATAAAAAAAAATCCTATTTAAAACAAATCCGCTTATTTTGATTTTTTTAATTGGAACAACCAGTGGTAGATTAGTATTATTGGCGCCACTAACGAATAGAGATTTTGTAGCCCCTCCCTCCCCACACCTTAACCTAAAAAACTACAAAATAACGTAAACAATATTAATGTTTAAAATACCGTTATTTCGTTCATTAAAAAAAAATTAAATAATTCTTAAGACTTAGGGAATTTTCAGCGCTCTATTATGTTTGAGGGCCTTATGCAATTGCCTACGGCAGTGATTCCCAAAGGGTGTGCCGCAGTGCACTATAACCTTATTGTACAGTAAAATAGGTACACACTAGTGTCCTTTTGGCAGATGTACCGAGATATCTTCAGATAAAAAATACTGTGCCTTGAGCTTATAAAGTTTGGGAACAACTGGCTTAGAATTTGCCTGTTCCCAGATCCGGCTTTTAAGTAATAAAAAATATTCGCACCCTTGTTCACCTTTATCACGATATAGCCAAATGTACATTGTAGTAAGCTTCGTGTGTCCCGTTACATTTCGTGTAAAACGGTTTCTACTGTATAAAAAATCGCCAAAAAGTACTAAAAGAAACAACTGAATAGCACCTTCTCCGAAAAAGAAGAAAAAAGCGTCAAGAAATTACAATGAATGGGTAAAAAAAAAACATTGTAAGACGAAAGACAAAAAAGACAGATCAGTCAATAGTTCAAACAGCGGAACATTCTCTTCAACAAAGCGACAAAAAAGACTGGAAGACTCCATAGAAAACGTATTTTCAACACATAGGCATAGGTTTCTTCGGGTATATATATAAAATACATACCACCCAAATGGAGTCCTTCTCGACAGTCTAACAACTGCGGGATCATCTCTAAGTAAACCCTCGCCTGCCCATCATGATCCTGATCATCGAACATGACCTACATGTCGGAGGACACAGACCAACGTCAACAATGTCTATGATTTAAAACTCACCAGCGGTCTGCACATCGGGATGACAATGCAACTTATGCTGTTCCATGTCTACAACTATCAGCATTATAGAGTCATGATTCCCGTTATCAAACGTAACCTAATTAATTAAGTAACGAATTCAACGAAACTCAATTCTTCATAAAAAAAATGACCAACAAAAAAACAAACAAAAAACTTCCTGAAGAAATCATGACCATTGCTGATAACGACAATAATAAAAACGTATTTCAAAAAAGTTTCATAAATATCTTACCAAAAGGGCTCTGATCACTCTGAAATCATAACAATTAGAAACAATTGATAATAATAAGAACATTACTCACTTTGACATTAAACTGATAGCAATCGGGTGAGTCCAATGGTTCGAGTGCCTTCAAGTGAATGTAGCGTAAACTGAACTTCACTTCTACGTTTATCAACCTTAAATAGTAAACAAATCATGATGCTTTTCATTCAACACTTTATTAGAAACAGTAGGACCATATAAATAAAACAAAGTAAATGCTTTTACTGCTCAACCTGAAGAAAATTCTCCATGCCATATGAATTAAAAGGTTGAGCAAAAGCAAAACCTTAAAAGTAAAAGCTTTTACTCTTTTAAGTGCAAAAGTTATTTTTTTACGAAGTACAGTTGAAGGGAGAGGTACATTTTTTTCGTATTAAACAAATTTGGTCTTTAAAAGGAACAATTTTTATGCTATTCTAAGGGATCGGATTGAAAACATATTTCGTGTTAAACGGTTTTCATTGTCCCGGTGGCGGTGAGAGATCTTTAATTTTGAAATGTAAAGTCTATTGATCGTTTCTGTGTAATTTCAAATTTAACAATCGTCTGTTTCTATGTTTGACAGCAAAAGCAAAAAAAATATTTCATACCATTTGAAATATTTTTCTTTTATATCATGTCACCTAGCATTTGCTTATACTTTTAAGGATCAGCGTCATTTTATTCATACGGCACAGTAATTAAAACGAGAAACCAAACCTTTCAAAAACGATCGAGAAGTTGTTTTCGGCAAACAACGAATGACTGTTGAACGAGGGTGGTATCGAACTATTGAGAGGAACTTCTGGAATAACCTCGAGACATCCTAAGTCATCCAAACACACAAAAATAACGACAGCTTAGACCAAAGTTCATACGTTACTTGTGCCACATTTCAATACTTTGTTCGGGGTTGCTATCAAAAATAAAGCTTTCGTTGAATCCAAAGATGACAGCTTTCTTGTAGTACGTTTTGCAAATGGTTACGGGCGACTGAGACAAATTCGAATGCACATAATCGTACGATCCGATAGCCGTCTCGCGTACAGTGGCATACTGATTAATCAAAAAGAAGCAATTGTTTGTTTGTTTTTCAGATTCATCACGTGTGTGCGTGTGTTATATGTCTATAAGTGAACTACATTAATCCAATTGTGAAACTGTAAACATAAATATGTTGCCAAATAAGAACTATGAGTATTTTCTAAACAAAAGCTGCACCCGAAACATATGTTACGATTCTTTCGTGATAATCAGACAAAAAAAAAGGCAAATGGCCTTCCACAAAGCAACAGATGTTATTTGTTAGTTGCTCGTCAGCGAACTTTGGTTGCATCACTTACGATTATTGATAAAAAAGTACTTTACTTTGCAATAAATAATAAATAAATGTGTGACTAAAACTGATATTCAGGTGACAAAACCAAAAGGAAAGGAAAAGATAAAAATGTAACGACCTCGGCAAACTGGTTAGAAATCAATAAACCTGGAGCCTTGTTACAGAAAAAGAATGATCATCAAATTGTGACAATCCTATTTTATGCTCGTGATCTTACCCACCTGTTGAGACTGATTATTTTGGAAATCTGATTATTTTTAATTATTTCTGCGTTTCAGCAAAGCAACACTAAGGCAAAATTGAAACTGAATAACTTAATAGGATTTTCGTGTTGATATTTGAATTTGAATAAAGGAGAAAAAAAAATGGCAGAGGGACGTTTTAGTCCATTTTAGTCTTTTGCAATAACTGTCTATTTTTAGCTAAAAAAAAATTAATTGCATTTGATTAAATTCCATCTGTTTATTATTCTTTCTTTCTTTCCTGTTGCCTCTAAATTTATAAGTTTAAAACTTAAATTCTTTTTAAAACTTTATATTAAGGGTAGATCCAATATTAAAAAAAAAACAACTGATCAGTTCCTGTCAAAATGAAAAAATAATCTTTCTTGCTATATAATAACCTTGTACTAAAACAAAGTCCAATGGAATCTCATTACAACTTCAGAAACTGCACTAAAAACAGATTTTGATAAAATTATGGGATAAAAAAAAGAACCTCGCAAGGGTCAACTCTATTTTATATTACCAAGAAATGTTCCAGAGACAAAGAAAATAATTGAAATGAATCACATAACAACAAAACGAAAAACCCTCAAAAAAAAAAGCTACAATGTGCTGAGACAAAAAAAAAACTCCACTTACAAAAGAGAAATATCACAATTAAAAACCAAAATAAAAATATGTGACAACACATCCTTGAACTATTAACCTCAAAAATTGAATCCTGATAAATAAAAACGAAAGTCGAAAACCAAATTCCTTAACAGTGACCTTAACTTACAGTATTCACGATGTGATCCACATGTTCGTAAAACTGGGTCTTTGTATAAACTGCATAAGGGCCCTGGTTTGGAGGATAAGCCTCGACCTCACGCTGCGGATCCCAATCCTTAAGGAACAGATTACAAAGAGCCATTCTGTTGTCTTCGTAAAAGTTCATGTGAGAATATCTCGTAGTTCCAAAGAGACCCAACTAGAAGTAACCGAAAACAAAGGTTAAAAGTTTCGTTTCGTCGTTTTCTTTTTTTTCTCTTCCGAAAGTACAACGGAAAATTCTCCATACCTGAACCGTAACGATGATGATTTTGATCACTTGCAAAAGTAATTTCAGCGGAAATTGTTTCCTTGCTTGCCACTTTTCGATAGGATCCATGAAAAAGAACCTTAGCCTTCTCCTCATCTTCTCGATGACATACGGAGAATAAGGAGTTGGTTCGTTTACAACAAGAGTTGGAACTTGTCTCGCAATCTGCGGAACGTTCATTTCGTCGTTCTCTACGTAATCGTCCTGAATGTTACCGTTGTCCGGATCTGGATGCAAAAGCAACAGCGGATCCTCTTCTATATTAGAAAACACCAACCGCAAATAAATAAAGCGAAAACCGTTTAACACGAAAACACATAATAAAATATGTTTTGGTTCGGTACCATAAAATTGCATAAAAATGTGTTCTTTTAACACGAAATAGTATTTATGTTTCTTCCATTTAGTCTTAAACATTTCCCATTATGCAGTGTAAAAAAAAAACCGTTTAACACAAAAACGGGTAACACGAAAAATCCGATAACAGAGAATTTATTTTCGGTTCGGTCCCTTACAATACATTTACCATAAAAATTCTTATAACACGAAAAAATACTCCATTCCATTCCGTGTTAAACGGTTTCCACTATACAGTGAACACTGTTTAACACAAAATTCGGAAAATACGAAATTAATTTTGTGTCTACTCCGTTAGCATTGCATAAAAATTCCTTCTTTTAACACGAAATTTGTTTAACATGGAAAAAAATATTCTAGTTAATTTTATTTCGCTTTAAACGATTTAAACTGTATAGTAAAAACCGTTTAACACGAAATATATTTTCGGTTGGGTCCTTCAGAATAGCATTTTTTTTAAACACAAAATTCGTTTAACACGAAAAAATATAATGGTTCCTTCTATTTCGTATAAAAATGGCTTCCATTGTAAAATATTTCGTTTGGTTCTTTCGATATCGATTATTTTGTAACAAAATTTTAAAATGACGAAAAAATTTTGAAAAGAATTTCATGTTTTTGTGTTCGAAAGTCTAAAAATCGCTCATTACCACCACAGTCCCCCCCCCCCCCTTTTTCTCATAAAATGTGATAAGACAAATTTTGTTAATTTTTATCAATATCATTAAGTATATTTGCCGACTTTATGTGATAATTATCATTCCATTTCAAAGGTTTTTTTTTTTCTTCCTCAAAAATTGTTTTTTCCTTCATTTAATTAATTTTTATAAATTATTTCAAACTTGCATCAATAGAAAAAATAATAATTCTTAATTGGTAATTAATTCAACAGAAAAATAAAATCCGATAACCTCAAAAAAGACGTTTATGACAACAACAACAACCAATTTTCTCTTATTCATTTTGGATATTATTATTATTTTTTTTTTTGATAAATTACACTGTCATTAAAGAATGTTGTCAAAAATTAAATGTGACAAATCCATTAAAAAAAATTATTATTTAATAAGAAGAAAAAAAAAAACGAGCCAAAGATAAAGAAAATCGTTTTTCAAGTATTAACCTTGAATGCTAGAAGATAAGAAAAATATGATTTAAAATTAAATATCAATAATATATATTATCAATTCTTCATTGAAAAATAATAAACTTTTTTCTATATGCATATCGATCATATTCCATATGAAATTCGTCCTACTTTCAATTATTTTATTAAAAAAGTGCTTCAATTTCGTCTCAATGAAACCAAAGATAAAAATTTAAGATTTCTAAAAAAAACAAACCTCTTTAAAAGTTTAACTTGACCCAATCCATTCAAGTTTCAGTCTAGTTTTTAAGGTGTTTTTTTAAATTGTAAACGAACCTCATATTCTAATTATTCTGTTTTTCACAAGCAAAATCAAGAGAAATTTCAATTTCTTATAGAAACTAGAAGGGCTGCACAATCACTTAATTGTATTTTTTATGATTATGTTTTTTAAAAACAAGCTTTTTAAGTCAGTTTCAAAACGATCCAACTTTAAAGCAGACAATATATTTTATTTTAAATTTTTGTCTATAAATAGTTTATTTTGAAACATATCGAATATATGAAAATACTACTAATTTATTGTGCTATTCTAGTTTCTATCACAACTTTCAATTTTTCTTTAGTCATGTTCAATCAATCAGAAATTAATTGTTTTTAAAAACTAGAAGGGTAAAACTCAATCCTATTTAAGGGTATTTCACAGTTGTGGTATCTTTTAAAATAAGCTTTTTATGTCAGTTTGAAAACGATTTACCAACTTTAAACAGACGATATTTTTTTCAATTTTCGTCTATAAAAAAAAGCTTATTTTGCAAAATATCATATTCTAGTTTCTAACCAAACCTAACTTTTTTTTTTGCTCTTATGAAACTACAGAAAAACCCAAGAGTTCAAAAATGAGCTAAGCTGTTCATAAAAAAACATCTGGAAAAAAAAAGATAAGAAGAAACCAAAAGAGAACCAGACAAAACTGCAAGCTCTAATTAGTTTTAATTAATTGGTCAGTAAACCAAAGGATTAATTAAAGAGTCTAGAATAAAAAAAATAAGAAATCTCCATTGGAGACCACCATGACGACCACCAACCACCCAAACAACCAATAAAAGTAGGCCTACAGTGACATGTGCTCACTTCTTACGACTCAAAATCAGTCGTAAAAAGTGAGCACATGTCATTGAATGTGCGGATGGTCAGTGCTGGCCACTGACTGACTGACTTGACAAAATTGTGCAAATATCGCAAAGTTTATGTCAGTGCGATTTTCTTATAAGTGACAATCATCAGCGAATAAAGCAAGACGTAATCAATACAATCAATAATGATGATGATGATGAAATGATTAATATCGGATACACTTACATCAAACTCCAAAAAAAAACTTAGAAGACCCCAAAAAACTGAAAAGCTCGTTCAGTGATCAACTTTTAGACAAGATTTGTCATAATTATTATAAAAGATAAAAACTTTTTTTGTTGTTGTTGTTGTTTCTGTTCAGAAAGAGTGATATGTAAAACGGACGACAGCAAAAGCAACGGCTGATCTCCATCAAATTCGATGGTCAGCAGCAGTAGCACCAGCACCACTAGCCACTCACTTCTCCAGCTACTTCTAGATGACGATGTAACTTAGTAGTAACTGTTTGCACGCTTGTTTTTGTGGCGTTTTATACTACTTGACCATTCTGTCTGTGACATACTACAACTTCCGGATGATCAATATCGATTAAGCGAATGAAAGAGAGAGAGAGAAGCAGTTCAATCAAGACTTATATACAAGCAGTGACCCAAGGTCTCCTCCTTTTTAGCCTGACCGTCTCAATCAAGTCTCTCGATTCTTCGAACTGAACTAAAACAGAACAAATGCTGCTACCCCATTTTATACAACCACAAACTAAGCTAATATTGTGCAGATTACAACGACGGTGGTACTTGTACCGATAACATACCTGCCAATCTGTCCAGTAACACAGAAAGGGAGCCAAGGACATGGACACAAACACACACATTGAAGCAAAGATGAATTTGATTGGAAGAAATTACCAAAACACACCTTTGCTCTCTCTCTCTCTCTCTCTCTCTCTCACTCACTATTGTCTTTCATTGTATGGAACCACGTCTTAATCACGTGCACATGTATGAGGGGTGTGTGTAGTATGTTGTTTCCTAATCTGTCACACATGTGTAATAGTGTGTGCACGGCTCGAGAATTCTCATCCCTTGACCTGTTTCATGTTATTTGTGCGCATTCTTCAAAGAAAACAAATATTTTTGACAAACACCACAATGGCGCGGGTTGTAAAGCAGCCATTTTCGAAATAATAAGAAATATGCAAATTGGGTCCACTGGACTAGGAGAACTCGTGGTCTTTTTTGTTAAAGTTGTTTTCAAAATGCAAATTAGAACCAGAGTTGCCTAGTCTTACTCAGTTTTGACACGAAATTCATCTGAAATAAAATAAATTACAAATTGAGGCCCAGATCAAGTGATCATTTTATTGGATCTCATCAAATGAAATCTAATACCAAAGTGGACTCCACATTAAATTTACTCACTTTTTTTTTAAGTAGATGAGACAAATTATCCGGTTTTATTAACTTTTATTATAAATCATCAGAGATTGATTCATCATCATCACTAGTATTCGGATTTTGATGCACTACCAACCAACCGGAATGTTTCTCTATTTGTGGCCAAAGTGCCAATTGTGAAGGAATCAATCATCATCATCATCATTATTAGAACAAACTACAATTATACCTTTTTTTTAATCAGAAAAAGGTTGGTTAGAGAGGCTAGATGTCTGGTTACTATCAGTTGTCAACTAGATTTCTAGCCTCTAACTATTTTTTAATTAGAATTTTTTTTTTATCTAAACGAGGTTGTTACTTCACAATTGGCACTTTGGGCCACATATTGAGAAACATTTGCTTTGTTAATGGCATAAAAATCCGAGCCCTAATCATCGCAATTGAATAAATAAACTACAAAATGAATTTTCGTAAGAAATTTCAAGATAAATTTCAATATCTGTTTGTGTTACTGAGAGAGCTAACTAGAAAAAGCGACTTTTTTGTTAAAAAAAAGTGAAATCCTTGAAGAAAAACAGATGTTTTCAAAGCCATAAAAAAAACACAAATAATTGCAATTCACGTAGAGAAAAAGAAAACATTTCTACTCAGTAGGAACACAATTAAAGTCTAAAAACACAATAAAACTATTAAATTTCTCTCCCATATATATATATATTCATTTTATGAAAAATAAACTGTTTCTATTCATTGTTGTTGTTTCAGTAAATCCAACATTCCATCAACTAACCAGCTATATGCTGGCATTCTTGAAATGTAATTGCCGCCATTTCAACTCTTATTATGATTTTCAGGAGAAAAATAAAAGTGTTTTAGAAGCACTTAAAGCAGCGGTCGCCAACCGGTGGTCCGCGAGAAGTTTTTGGTGGTCCGCAGAAAAATCTGGACAATATTTCCATTTTTTTTTTATTAATAATAAAACGAAAAAAAAAATATTCTTAATAAATTTTTCTATTCTGAATTGCAATTTTCGCCTTTCTATTGCACTAAATTCACGAAATGTACTAGAGTCTAGTACAGTTTTCGTAAAATACGGCGGCACGAGCGAGAGAGTTACATTTCGTTCAGTTTCCCCCACCACACGCTTCTTCTTCCCACTAAGCTTCAATTATTTTGTAATTTAATTAAACTTTAATAATTTTGTTACAAAAAATGGAAGTTCTCTGATCATTATTTGACAAACGTATTTATCTTTATAAAAAAAAAATTCATATTAGTGGTCCGCGGGATTTAAAATTTTGAATTTAGTGGCCCGTGAGGTCCGAAAGGTTGGCGACCACTAATTTAAAGAGTATTTTTCATGTTGACACATCTTTCAAAACAATCTTTTTTATTTGAGTCTGAAAATGAGCCAACTTTAAACAGACGATATTTTTGTTTATAAAAAGTTTATTTTGAAAGATGTGTCAACATGAAAATACGGGGCGACTGAATAAGCGCCAAATGGAACAAACGCCAAACTGAATAACCGCCAAATTTTTGGCTTTTATTCAGTTTGGCGTTTCTTCCATTTGGCGCTTATTCAGTTTGGCGTTTGTTCCATTTGGCGTTTATTCAGGTTTTTTTGTAAATTCTGATGGTCCAAATATTGTGAGCTTTTATAGACGTCAGAGTGTGCAGATTTACAAACAGAACATCCTAACCTAACCTAACCTAACCAAACCTAACCTAACCTAACAATGTGTTTATCACATTTTGGCGGTTATTCAGTTTGGCGTTTGTTCCATTTGGCGCTTATTCAGTTTGGCGTTAGTTCAGATTGGCGTTTGTTCAATTTGGCGCTTGTTCAATTTGGCGCTTATTCGATTTGGCGCTTGATCAGCGCCACCGAAAATACAAAGCTCAACTAACATTCTAGTTTCTAAAACATTTACAATTTCTCTTTAGTGTTGTACTTCTGAAACGCAGAATAAACAAGAGTTCGAAAATCACATGTTCATTTTTTAAAAAAAAAAAGTCTTATCGGTTCGACTTTATAAATCACGAAATGAAAAAGAATAATTCTAAAGAAAAACTGACAAAAAATGTTCATATTTAAGAGTTTTGAGGCCGAAATTCACGAAAGAAACTTAGGGCACATCAATTTCAACTTGAACCCTTTCAGTAGGGTTCCAACTTCCAACCTAGAAAGAAGAAAAAACCTGTTCAAGAAAATGCCATAAAAAAGGTTTTTTTCTATTTTAGAACCTTCTTTGTTTAGAAAAGGAGGGAAGAGAGAGGGGTTCAAAGTTCAAGTTCAAGTCTTTTCTTCTTGAATTTTGCGCTAAAAAAACAACTAAACTCTTGTTTGTGTCACTGAACCAAAAGCCCTTTTATTTTAAACTTGTTTTAAACTTTTTCTTTCTTTCTTGAAAAGTTTCTTTACCTTCTTTGTTCTTCTTGTTCGGAACAAGTTTAAAATTAAAAGAATCTTAAAAGTTAGTTTATAAACTTCCAGCACACTTTTTTTTTTTAAAAAAAATTCAAATTTTGTTGTAAATTAAACATTTATGCTAAAACTATTAAATAAGAAAACAATATCAAGTTTAAAACTATTTCAAGCCAACATAATTTTAAATTAACATAATACAAAACGTAAGTGGTTCAAAATATTAACTTTATTGAAAAATATAACCAATCAAGGTTTATAAGAAACTTTTAATCTTCTTCTTAATAATGATCCTGAAAAAAAGACCTTCACAAATTATGATAAAAAAAAAAGAAATGAAAAGAAAAACAGGCCCTTTTTTCCTCAAACTCTTAAACGTTTAAATTGACGTTAGAAACTTCAACTTTGAACCCTCCTGAACACGGTTTCAACACTAAGAAAAACCTGTTTTATTGAATACCCTCTCTTAACTTCTTGAAAAAGTTAATAAGAAAGATGATATTACAATTTCATAAGTTTCCTTCTTGAATTTGAACCTGCCTATCAAAAACCTTCAAAAAAAAAAAAGGCGTCTTTTATCAATTTTACCGCATAAAAACAAGACATCTCCTTTTTTAGAAACTCATCCTTTGTATGCAAATTTCACGACAAGCACAACTCACATGATTGATTTCTGCACTTATATCAATCAGCTGATAGATGATTTAAAAAAAAGCGAAAACTTTTGGCAAATGTGAAAGAATTAAGAGGAGAATTGATTAATTTTAATTCCCACCCACTCAACCATCTGTCACAGAAGACCTACTAGGCTAGAAAGGCCTTCTTATATAAAAAAAAAAAGGTCGACTAAAATGAACCTTGACGTCGACCCCTTTGATAATTAATTATTTAAGAGTGGTCATCAATGTCCTTCTTGTTTATTTCTGACCGTTCTTCATTATCTTCTTACCATGGTCACCAGTCAAAAAGAGTGAATTCGAGGACTGGTTCCTGTGACTGTCCGAAAAACGATCCTCCCCTCCAACTACACCTCTGAAAAGAAGATTATGATGTTGTTGGTGACGATGAGTTGAACTCATTTGAGGAACACAGGCAGAAGGTGACGTCATTTTCTTCCTTCACCTTCCTTATTATTAGATTCGAAACAACAACAAAAAACAAGAAAATCCCGACGAAAACGGGTTAAATTACGATCCTATTTAGACATTTATTCGCACTTTCACTTATTATCTTACGAAACTGCCCACAAACGAAGACCGGAGGTCACGAGAATTCCGGAATTTCCGTTTGCAAACAAAAAGAGAAGATAGCGAACCGGAAATTGTACAAATTGAACAAGAACTGTGTCGCCATCTAGCGAGCTAATTATAAAATATGTAGTAAAAATATATGTGGAGGTAGCACAACTTAACGTTAGAGAAAACGTTGTAGGCGTGTGAGCTTTAGTTGTTTAGCCTTACTTCAAGGTCACACACACTGGGGAAAGAGGGCATTAGCCCAGACCCCCTTTTCATAGCTACATTTCTTATTTTAATATATAATTTTTATTATGATTGAAAATAAAATGCGTTAGTCATTGTTCTACATTGATATTAGAAAATTTTATTTTTGTGGCTCGCTTCGCCTGTTGGAATTTAGGATTAAGAAATCTTTGAAAATATATTTGTTGCTCGATGCGCTTGCGGAATTGAAAAGACTTTCATCTATTTTAAAACTTCAAGAACTGGAAATTAATAAAAGCGAACAAAAAAAATGATATTGGTAGACGGATGGATGGTACAGAATACAATTAACTGGGACGCAAATTGAAAGTCTCGCCTGACGCGCATGAAACCCTTGAGCTGGCCCCTGTCTGCCTGCGAGCTAGTTCCCTTTATTTCTCTCAGCTCCCCCTCATATGTTTCTACAGTACATCACTTTATATAAAGAGAACCCTTAAAATAGTTTATGAATAGCTAGCTGCTATTCAAGCTCTTGATTATTGTCTTTCAAGAGCAAAAATAGTAACTAGAAAGGTGTTTAATTTCAAGTTGATATCTTTCAAAATAAGCTTTTTATGTGAACTTGAAAATGACCAACACTCAGTAGACAACATTTTTGCACTTTTGTCTATAAAAAGTTCGTTTTGAAAGATATCAACATGAAATAATTACCCCTCTAGTTTCTTTTCAATTTACTCTTGTATTGTGAAAACCAGAATAATGAGTTCAAAAATCAGCTATTCATTCATAACCTTCTTGAGAAGGATTTTAGCTCTAAGTAGCAGTTGTGTCATCTATTGAGTACAATCAGTTATACATTAGCAACAAATTGGTAGTGCTCTTAATTGAGCTACCTCTATGTATACATATTGACCCGTGCTCAGACCCGGTGCTCTACTGGCGGCGGCGGTGGCGCCCTACGACCCGGAGCTGCACATATAAATGTGCAAGTGCCATTGAGTAACAGGCAGGCGAACAGCAGAGAAATAGAACGCGGATTACGATTAGAATCAGACGGTGTATTTTTTTTTTGTTGCTGTTTGCCTATTGATGAATGACGATTGAAATAAATAAATGAGTGGAACCGATAAAAGAAGAAGAGGCGGAGGTGGAATGGACGCCGCCGCCGCCGTCGTCGTCCACCTTCGAAATTCCGTACGAATGCCCATGCTAGGATTAGGCAAGCAATTAGCATTTATTATCAACTTAATTAATTCACCTTAAATCTAGGTTGTGTGTGTTCTTCTTCGTGTTATTAATGTGTTTTGTTTGTTTGTTCTTTTGCTCCATAATATCAAATGACACTTAATTATCTTTTTTTCTTCTTCATAATGAACTTGATTTAATTCATTTCGACCTTTGTTTTTTTATTAATTTATTTTCAATGCTCGATAAATGTCATTAAGCTATTAATTAATTAAACTAGATAAATTAAAGAGAATGTTTCAAATTTGTTTTTTTTTTCTCAGTGAAATGACAACAAAATTTCATCTTAAATTTGCTATTTTGTCATCAACAACAAAAATAATTTATTTTATGTCTTTAATTAATGTAATTATAATTCTTTATAATTCTTCCCTCTCCCAATCATAATCAAATATTTTGTTTTTTAATATAAAATTATTTCAAGAATCAAAATGCAGATAAAGCAAAAATAATTCATGCTTTTTGCAATAAAAAAGGCTGCTGATTAGAGGCTATATTTCATCTAAAATTAAAATTACAGTTGAATTGGAGATGCAAATTCAATCTAGCCTTTAAAGCAGCCTCTTTTTCTGTTCAAAAAGAGCATAATTAATTTTGTCTTAAAAATACATAAGATGATGATTATTTCCATATTTTGATCTTTGCCAAGGGATCTCAAGGCCATATCACCATCTGAATCCAACATTACTCTTCTCTAATTGGTTCTTATATGCATGCATCAACCAATGGGGAAGCACGTGTGTATGGGCGAGGAAGCATCTCGAGCACATGGCAATCACGTGCAAAAATAAGCGAAGAGGAGAAGGAGGAGGGGGGGGGGGAAGAGAGAAAATTCTTTTGTGTTTCTCTCCCTCTGAATACATCTCTTTCTCTATCTATCTGTCTGGCACCGAAAACGCAATTTGTTTTTGTCCACAAATCGATAATAATCAAAATAATTGACATCACGAAAAATACTTCATCTTCTCTCTTCTACTGTCCCATTTTACAATTGCAAATGGCAACCCCTTTCATGGTTTTATTCTCACTTTCAGGAGTAAAATAATGAGAAACTTGAATGTGTTTTAGAAACTAAAAGGGTAGCATAGCAGCTCAATCACGTATTTTTTTTTTTCCAAAATTCTAAGAACTTTTTTACGGAGGATTTTTATGCATTGAAAATAAACTTGTATTAAGATGCTCTTCATTTTCTGACAATGAAGCATTATTTTCAGCTGCACATTGCAATTGTTATTGGGGTTCATGAGTTTTGACAATGCATTTCTAAATGCTGCAATTAGACTTTTGGTCCCTCTGTCACAGACCTTCTTGGCTGCTTGCAGAGTATTTTTTTTTTTTCAAATTCAAAATAAGCTTTTTCAAAACACAAAAAACTTATTTTGAAAGATAGCAACATGAAAATACACATAAGTGTTGCCATTTCTAGTTTTCAAAAGACATTTAAAGTTTTCTTTTTATTTTGCACCTGAAAAGCGGAGTACGAAGGGCGTGTTTACACTTTTAAAACCACCTTAAAATGACTGGTACATTTATTATGGAAGTAGAAGTTGTGTATACATTTTTGCATTATCGTGATCATCATCATCATCATCATCTGACGACAATGAATAATAATGAGGTTAATAAAATAACTTACGTCGTGATTTTTATTTTCAGGAACGTCTCACAGCGGTGGTTACTCTCATGATTCAATTGTTTTTGCGCTTAAAGATTGTGGTTATCGTTTGATTGATACGGCAAAACGTTACGGATGCGAAGAAAAACTTCAATCGGCCATCAAGGTGATTGATTGATGATAAAAATTTGAACTTTCTTCTTATTCTAGTCTTTTACACAAAACACACGAATGAAAAAAGAGCGAGAGGAAGAAGAGGGATGGATGGATGGATGAACTTATTTTTTCAAGAGTTCAGTTCAACTTTCAAGTTTCAAGAGGGTTCCAGAAATAATGAAATAAGTTGAAAAGTATTTTTCCTGACAGCTGCAAGAATAAAAAAAAAGCTTTTATTTAGAAAACTTATTACGAGGGGGACCTGGGAGGAGGGGATTTTTCTGAAGTTCAGAATAGAATTGGACAACTTTTGCTACTTCTTAAAAGTTTAAATCCCTCTTTTAAATCTCTTAACACAATGGCTGTACCCATCTGAAATGATTTCCATTTAAAACGACTAGGAGGGTTGGAGGTGGAGGCTAGCTATTATGAAGTTGCATTAGTGTACTGAGTTAGAAATAAAAAAATTCGGATCCTCCAAAGTCAGTTAACTAAAGAAATGGCTACTAGTGAGAGAAAATGTGTTCCCCCCCCCCTTTCAACAATTTCATTTTCTAACAAACAATGTCTAATGTTGCCTTGCCAGGTTGTTGCCTCTGAAAAAAAGCTCACTTTCCCCCTTTTGTACACACTGCCAATAAAAGTAAATGTGTTCAAATGTGTGTCTCAAATAAAACATGGTGAATTTATGATGTGTCTGAGCCTAACGATTTATCGCTTCTTATTAATCACGTAACTGCTTTACGTCAATATTACATTACACACACACACTGAGTAATATTGCACATGATGACCATTGGCAAGATGACCCAGTTTCTAGAAACTTCCACGATTAGAATAATAATAATAATGTCACTGGGTGCAACTGTTGTTTCCAAGGACACTTAAAAAAAGGTTTGTCCACACAGATGCAACAAAATGGAAACATTAGCGTTGCCTCTGTATTTCCAAATGTTTCTATAAACCATATAATAGCAACGGGAGGAACTATAGTGTCCACACAGGAGAAACGTTTTGATGCCACAAAGCCTCCAACAACTAGTTGCTCCGTGTTTCTCAAAATAAGTGACCACGTAGAGGCAACACACTTTTGTTGATTTGCCCAAATGCAAACATCCAAATGAAACAGTCAACAAGACTAGACAAGTGACCCAAATAAAGCCCATGGGCCTGGTGGGCTTTGTGGACCTAATGGTCTTTACAGGCCTGATGATCTTTATGGACTTAGTGGACTGAGCCCAGTATAACGTTTCGTGGACCGGGCTCCAAATTTTGACACAATGTAGGTATCAAATAGAGACCCGTCCACACTAAAAAAAAACATCTGGGGGACGGTTGCCACATGTTGTGTGCTTTTTCTTCAAAGTTTGCCACTCAACATAAAACCACGAAATATTTAGGGGACATTTAGAAACTAGCAACAGCAACAACTAGAATATGCGTAGTGGAGACTTTGTTGCAGAAACATGTTGAAGAGTCTTATGTGTCTCTCCACTTTTTGCATCTGTGTGGACGGTCCTTTTACAGTGCACACCAGTCCACTGTACACGCGCATTGTTCAAAGGAAATTGTCCTATATATTTTGATGGTGTGTTTTTTGTTTATTATCTAATTACAGGAATGTGGAATTGCAAGGGAGGAATTGTTTTTGACAACAAAACTTTGGCCCACTGATTATGGAACGGTTTCCGCTCGAAAGGCCTTCAAAGGTTCAAGACAAAGACTAGGAACAGATTACATTGGTAATCAAAACGAAGAAAAACTTTCACTTTTGTACTAACAATCTAACATCAAAACTTTTGTTTTAAGATCTTTTTATGCTACATGCACCCAATTGTCCGTCCATTTGCGAAGATGAAAGGCAACTACGGGAAGACACCTGGCGTCAACTGGAAATATTGCTCGACGAAGGCAATTTCCACATTTAACCATGCATGATTGGCCTTATTTTTACGTTATTTCGTTTGCAGGTTACGTGAGAGCCATCGGAGTGAGCAACTTCTCTGTTTTTCACCTCGAGGAACTCCACGATTACTGCGGCGTGAGGCCGCACGTGAACCAAGTAGAGTTTCATCCGTACCAGAACCCGAAGGAACTACACGACTTTTGCATCGAGCACAATATTCAATTGGAGGCACGATCGTCTTATTTTTCATTTTTAAGCTCGTTGATTATCATCTGTTTTTGTTACAGGGATACTGCCCCTTGGCAAAGGGCACGGTGTTAAAGGAGGCTCCGATCACCGAAATAGCCACAAGACAGGGTAAAACAGCAGCACAGACCTTAATCAGATGGTCCATCCAGGTGACCGACAACTAAACGTGAATGGAATTTCGTGTTAATCTCTGAATTCGACTCTTCTTGATTTTTCAGAATAATGTGATAACAATTCCCAAGTCCACGAAGCCGTCTCGTGTCTGGGAGAACTGCCAGGTGCTAAGTTAGAACATAATAGTTACGCCGCGTTCATAGTCGGTACTTTGCGATCACGTCCCAACATCTGATCTGTGTACAATTACCAGATAGGACGTCATCATGAAATGGCGACTGTAAACGTAGCATTCACATTGTGATGTTCAGGGTGGCTGATTTTATTTTTGCATTTATCTTAAGGTGGTTTTTTAAAGTGTAAACACTCCTCAAACTCTAGTTCGTCTATTCTTCTATGTTCAAGGCGCAAAATTAAGAAAAACTTGAATGCGCGTTAGAAACTAGAAGGGGTACCTTAATCAATTAAGGATATTTTCGTGTTATCTTTCAAAATAAACTTTTTAAGTCAGTGTGAGTCTTTTTGCCTATAAAAAGTTTATTTTAAAAGATGCCATTATGAAAATATGCTCAAGCGATTAATAGGTTACCCTTCTAGTTACTAAAACCACTTTCCGACTTTTCTTAAGGATAGAATAATCAGATTTCTATAATCAGCTGTTAATAAACAATCTTAAATAAACTTTTATCTTTCCATAAAAAGCTTACTTTAGAATATATCATTAATTCAGTTAGTTTTTATAACCTAAAAAAAATTTTCAAGTTTTTCTTAATGTTTTAAGAAACGGAAAATAACCAGGAATTCAAGGACATTTTCACTTACAAATGTCCTTAAAAGAAAAGTAGAAAAAAAATCTAATAATGAGATTAAAATCATGTTACCTTGATAATATAGTAGAAAAAGGGTGGGAAATAAGTTTAATTCATACAATTATTATATGATTTGTTTTTACAATTACATTATTTGTTTTCAGGTCTTTGACTTTACATTGAGCGAGGCCGACATGAAAGTGTTAAACGGACTCCACGATGGTCGTCGTATCGTCGATTTAAGTGGAATTCAGGATAAAATTGATCATCCGTTACCTGATGGTTACAAGTTAAATCTAATACAACACCAACACGTCGAAGGATCTCGTAAAAACAGAACCAGCAGCAACAGTTGAGATTTTCATCCCGCTAACTGCCATTTTACAAACTCAATTACGTTTCATTTAAAACTCGTCATGCTTTTTCAACATATCATTGTTTTCTTTATATTAAAAAACATGAAAAATAATTTATTCATTTTTTATGCCTTGAGAAATTCACGATGTAAATTTCTTACGAATTTGTTTTTTTATCCTCACGAGAGAACATTTAAAGAAATTCATTATACTTGTCTATTTTTGTGTGTCGTAAAAATGAGAAATGTCAAATTTAATAAACCGACTCTGAAAATTCGTACTTACTTTTAAGTCTGGCTTTAAAATTGAGCTATAGCATCCGCCAGTTTCCTGCACATCACTTCGATCGCTTTGTTTGTCATCGTCTCGGATAAACAGATGGCATTTCGAATGGCGATCGTCTGTTTAACATCGCGACCTCGAATCCAAATTCGCCCGTTCAAACCGGCTACTAATTCAAACTGGAAATTGTATCCGAGTGATTTACAAAGAACACACGATGGCGAAAGAATTCTGTGTAAAAGAACGTTAAAATGAGTACATAACGTAATATGCGACTGATTGTTTTGAAGTTGTGTCTTTTACTTTCGGATGAGGTTGATGGAAGTTTGAAACATGAAACCACCTTCGGGAAGGACACCCATTCCTGAACTTTTCCCGTGACGATCGACACAAACTAATTCTGGTTCCATGTCTTTACTGGCAACGAGTAACTTTGCGTATAACACATCACCGATCTACGGCATAACAATAAAGACAATTAATCAAGAAAGTTGTTTCGTGACAAACGAAACAACCAAATTTCTCGAAATATTCTTAACTTTTTTTCAATTTGCATGTTTTTGAAAAACGGCGAAATAATCCGGGGGAAAGAAATTTTCCATTTTTCTTAAAACCGATCTGGCTTGTCCTGCCTGGATTTTCAATACCAGAATTGATCGTGTATGTGCTGGATTTTTATAATTAAATTCAACTTTTAGGCCAGGTACACGTGATCAATTCTCGCTTATCCAACCTGACTTTTCAAAACCAAAATTTATCGTGTATGTGGTCGATTTTACATCAATCCAAATTTTAACTCATCTTCTATCTTGAATCGTACGATTTGCTCAGCTAGAAATCCACTTCAATCTTTGGATCGAACTGGATTATAGCGCGAGAACATACACATTTGTTCAAATCGTAATATTTCAAATCATGGGAAAATGAACAACTAGTTTTCAGAGACAATTCGGGATGGACAAGCCTCAATTGGTCATCCGAACCCAGCTTAACAATTATATATATATAATATCACAGGTCTGTGTATGTGTGTGGAGTAACAAAAACCATTGAAGCACGTCGGAATTTATATAAATTTGAATAAATGAACTGTTTTTTTTTTCTCAAGGTCAACTATATGTTGAACTCTTCCCTTGGAAAGTGTAGAAGGGGGGGGGAGAGAAAGAGAGAGAAAAGTGGGAGGGGGTGAGGAGAAAAGGTTGAAAAGTGTAGAAGGGTGGAGAGAGAGAAAAGTGGGAGGGGGTGACTGAAATTGAAATGAAAGGAGTAAAAAAAAAGGATAAAACGACGCGCATGCGCACAGTTGCCTGTGAATTTTGCTCCCGTCATTTATGACGGGTTACCCCACTAGTGTTATTTGATATTTGTCATGATTAGAATTATTTTGTACTTTAGTAAAAATTGCAAAATATGCAAATGAAGGATCAACAATTGTAAATAGAACTCTTGATTACGTCTTCGTTTCAGAAGAAATTAAATTCAAACTAGAAGACTACCGTAACCAAGAATTCATCGATCATCAATTCAGACTAGAAGATCATTTTCATTTTATCTTTAGAAATAAAAACAATAAAAATTAAAATGGGTTTTTTTTTTGCTTTTTTTTTGTTGATAATTTTAAAATTCCCACAAATTGAAACTAAAATGAAATAATTTCGTAACTTCGTAACCTTATTAATAAGGCAAAAAAAAATGACGCTATTTGCAATCAAGAAGGCTGCTTAGAGGCTAAAGTTAACCTACAATTCTAAATAAGCTTTAGTTTAATTCTGGAAAATATGTAGCCTCTAATACCTCGCATACGGCATACACATGAGTTAAAAGAATTCAAATTAAATGTGTTTAGGTGAATTATACGGAATCCAGTTAAGGACATGAACACCAAATAAAAATTGTCAATAGTTTCTATATTATATTTAATTATTAACTCAATATTTTGAGATTATTAACTGAATAAATTGAATTCGACATATTGTTTGTTTGCCCTTCACGAGACTCTGTAGAACACGTTTATTATTTAAATGCATTTAAATTATCAGGTGTGTGTACAAGGTATTAGGTATAAGCAGCCTCTTTGATTGCAAAAAGCTTAATTTTCTTTGCCTTGCTTATTAATTTTTATAAACTGCAGTAAAAAAAATTTAAAATAATTTAAAAAAATATGTTTTCACATTATGAACAAAGATGATTTTAATCATTTTTGATCAACTTTCAAAAACAACCACCACATTCATTGCAAATTCTAAACTATCATGAAAAGTTTATTTTTAATCATAATAATTCATCATCTTCCTTTACTTTTTCTAGTTAAGACTAGTTTAAATAAATAATTAAAATCCTTTCCTCTCCCTAAAATGTTTCCCCTTATATCATAATTTCATAACTAGAATTCTAGAAAGAAAATTAAATATACAAAGGAAACCCGTTTAACCCAAAATATTATTTTTGGTCTTTTTTTTTTCTCCCTCAAATGGGTTATATTATTAGACTATGGGATTCTCTTCCAGTTGATAATTCTTTGTTAGGACGATTTCAATTTAACAATGATGTCCTGTTTTACCTGAATGACATTTCATTTGTGATCGGGAGCAATTCCCCCTGTCACATGGCTTTTAAGCTGATTGCAGGAATACCGAATTGAATAAGAGAACAGAATATCTCTCTATTCATGTTAAAAGAAAGTATCTCTATGCTAATCTAAAAAAAAAACCTGACCGAAAATATTTTTCGTGTTATCCGATTTTTTTGTGACTACACCATTTTAATTATGATGAAACAAACATTACAGTATGTAGGACTATGATTCTAAATTATAACTTGCAAGCCAAATAATAGCCAATTAAATGCCCCCCCCCCCTCCTCCTTCACCTCCCATTTCAAGAAAAACCACCGAAATTTCTACATTGGCTATCCTACTTTTTTTTCTCTCCCCACACACCTCGAGAAGTTCTGACTAAATAAAATTATATTTCTTGCGATCACTTGAATTAAAACCAAGACACGTCCTTTTCATTTAACCTCAATTCGTTGAGAGCAGCAACACAAATTCCGGGTCACAATTAAGTATTTCCTACTTTCATTTCATTTTTCTTTTTCCCTTTCTCGTTTTATAATAAAATATAATATTTCTATTATAATAAATGTGGTGCAGGTAACCTGTCTCCAGTTAAAAATAATCACATCATCATCATCTAAAAAAAAACATTATCATTCGTGCAAAAACTAAAACATATTCATATTCGTCAAGAAATTAAAAAAAAAGTTCCATACTTAAAAGTTTCCAGAATGACTTTCAAAAAAGTCGTTTCCTGGAGCCTAAAAGCAATTAAAATTAATAAAGTATGAAGAAGTATTGTCAATCAACACTTGTTACAATAAGTAACAGTTTTTTTTTTGCATTTTCGCTTGAAGCATTGCATTTTCTTAGAAAATGTTTTTATTGAATGAATTTTTTTTTTAAATTCATTTTTGTTATGAAAACCTTTCAATCATTTTCATATTGTTGTCATTTCTCTTTTAATTATGTAAATTTAAAACATCTGATAGAATGTATAATTAATACGAATTATTTACGTCCTGCTACAAGTTAGTTAATTTGAATTTAAGGTGCAAATACCCCTTCAAACTCTTGACTAATCTGCCTTTAAGGAGCGACATAAATATGCTTGAAAATGACCCAATTTTAAGCAGATGATTGCTTAGTAAGCGATATTTTTTTAAATTTCTATCTAGATGTAAAGTTTATTTTGAATGAAATAAACATTAAAATAACATTCTAGGTTCTAACAAACTTTCCAATTTTATTAAAATTATTACTGAAATGTTATATTGTGCAGAAATTTATAATAAATTCATATTTTAGCAGCTTTTATAATTTTAGAGAAATATAAATAATTGAAGCTTGCATTTCCATAACGTTGTAAATGCCACATAAAGATTAATCACGTTTTTAATGGGTTGTAAACGCTATGCTTTTTCCAGGGGAAATTTGTTTGTCACGAAAGTGCTGTTACTGACGGTAAAAAAAAACTGAAGTAGAATTGCTGTGCAAGTCATAACGTTGTAACAGCCAATAGCAATTCGAGTGACAACCTGGCCAAGTCACTTAGTGACTATAGTCACGTTGTAAATGCCAACAAGAAACAAATGCTGATAATTCGGCTACTTAGGTTGCTTGTTGACATTTAGAACTGAAATGAAGTTTAAAATTTTTTTAAAAAATATTCTAATCATCATCATCATCATTTCCTGTACCTTATCCCGCGAGCAGCAGGGTCGGCCTTGCTGGTTCTAACTCTCCACTCGTTCCGATTTTGCACCAAGCCCCCAGTGACCCCACATGCCACCATATCCCGTTTTACTACCACATCCCAGGTTTGCTTGGGTCTTCCTCTACCCCGTTTTATTCCCAGGTCTAAGTTCATTGCCTGTCTCAGCAGCCCATCTTCTCCACTCCTGAAATATTCTAATACTGATTAATAATTTTTTTTAATACAGTCTCTTCATTTCTTAGCTTTCTGTAAATTGAATTACAATATTTTATGCCTTTAATGTACCGGTAATTGGTTTAGTAGAAAAATCTCCTGAAACATTTAAATATTGGCATCTACAACGTTTAGGAAACGCACGCTTCAATTATACTTTTTGCAATCAAAAGAGGCTAGAATTCTTCTAGAAATAAACTGCAGCTTATTTAGAATTGTAGGTTAAACTCTAGCCTTTATGCAACTTCTTTTGATTACAAATAATACACCTTTAAACAAACGACGTTTTATCTGAGCCACAAAGTAAATTTTAAAAAATGCAAAAACTTTTAGCAGTCGCTTTTTTCTCCCTCATTGTCTGAATAGTTTTAAAGTTTGTTACATAATTTAATAATTGTAATCCAGACACAAAAACTTGAACAATTTATAAAGAAATAACAAAGAAATGATGAAAACACAAGCCATAAAGACAAAATGCATTTTTTTTTTGTTCAAAATGAGACAAAACAACCAACATTAAAAAAAAACTACCATTATTTTCTCTTTTCCCTTTTTTGTTATCAAACTGAAAAGTAATTTTAAATTATATTTAATAGATCTGGGTTTTGCATTCTTTTTTTTCCCCCTTCTTATTCATCTGCTTTATTTTTCCTTATTTTCTTTTTTTCATATCCGAGGTCCACTTTATTATTTAGGCTATACTTTAATTTTTAAGTTAGCCTCAAGGTTAACGATAAAAGAGTATTACAACCCAAAAAAAAAAAAGTGGTTTTCTGTTGAGATTTAAACAGGTCAAGGTATTAATGGACAGGTGGGTCCCCGTATTTGAGGCTTTCTTCTTCCAGCCTCCTCCTCATTCAGAGTCCTTCTGTTGTCCTCTTAAAACGAGAGTCACGTCCTAATAATTACACCACCGTTCACGTGTGTTTCTATTCTTTCTTTTACACTTGTGGTACTCGGCAACGGCTTGATAGTAATTTACATTTTATTTCAATAGAAAACTCACCTGTCGTCCAATTCAAAATAAGCAATTATCTATATTTTGTAAACATTATCGATAAAGACAACAACAACAAACGGAAAAATTTGCGCGTTATTATAAAACATCATAGGATTTTTCCTAAACTTTTTTTTTCCTCTCTAACCACGTTTTGAAGAGAAAAAAAAAACGCGTCGTTTAAAAAAGCTAAAATTAAAAAAAGAAAACCGTACGAACCTGTACGATTGGTCTGTTTCTTTTGGTGGCACCTTCAAAAGCTAAATACGAGAGTGTTGCTTGTTCGCTGCCTCCGATGTCCACTCGGAATACGTCGCCAGCTTTAGCCGTAACGATTCCGATCACGTTCTCGCTTCGAACTGGAACGTACTAAAAAAAAAACAACAACAAACATAAAAGATAGGAAAGAATGAACGAAATGCGTGTGATTGCGATAAATTAAATGAAACGACAATGGATTCTTTGATTCATCCTCCACTGTATCCATCACCAGCTGATCATGTGGCTATCGAAATCAGAACTATTTTCGGAGATATGGTAAGTCAATTTAATTACGTTAAAATACCGATAAATGTATGAAAATCGAACTCTTCAGTTTATTCTGCAGATTAGGAAAAAAACTTTGTTAACAAATTGCAACTGTTTTCGAAACTAGAAGAGTAAGGTGGTTTTAAAGTGTAAACATCTTTCGAACTCTGATTATTCTGTCTTTCCGTTGCAAAACGAAGAGAAACTTAAATGTGTTATAGAAACTAGAAAGGTAGCTCAATCACTTGAAGGGTATTTTCATATTGATATATCTTTCAAAATAAACTTTTTATGCCAGTTTGTGAAAATGGCCAAATTTAAAGCACATGACATTTTGAAATGATTATTTTGAAAGAAATCAACATGAAGTGATTGAGTTACCTTTCTAGTTTGTAAAACAAGTTCAAGTTTGTCTTAATTTTGCTCTTCTGAAAGACAAAATAATCTAGAGTTCAAAAATCACCTTAAAAAGCATGAAATTTGGCGTTTTTTCTAAAGTTTAAACCGTCATAAAAAGTTTATTTTTAAAAAAAATATCAACATGATTCATTTACTCTTCTAGTTTCTACAACACTTTCAATTTATTCTTAAATTTGATTACGAAACAACAAGTAACAAGAGTTCTAATGTTATTCTTATATCTATTGCTATTGCCATTCATTCATAGTAAAAAAAAAAGGTTTTGAAGTTTTTTTTCCCCCGCGCTCAAATAGACGTCTCCTATTGGTTAATCACAAAGCCAGCCTCCCTTATTTAACCCCCCCCCCTTTTCCAAAAAAAAAACCCCCCACAATTGAAACGTCACTTCCGGTTTACTTACACGCTTCTGAAAACTATCAATCCAGTAGATATTTTGTCCCTTCTTTTTCAACATACCACATTTCGTGGCAACCACTTTATCGGATTCCCTTTTAAGTCCTGGTCCCAAAATAACCTTACAATTCTCTTCCATATTCGATATTTCTTCAATAACGTCGCCCGCTAAAAATGCCTCATTACTGGACGCAGACATCTTGCAATGTGACTATGTTACCAAATCAGAAAATTCCCTTTTTTATTACCAATTGTCCCTACAATGTGACAATTCTACTCAGTCATGAAATTCTTGATATATTTCAAAAATATCCTTAAGTATATTTTATTATGGTGTATTACATACACTTAAAGATAAATTTAATTAAAAATATTATAAATAACACTAATAAATAAAATATACACATTTTTTTAAATTATTAATTTAAACAATTAAATTTATTTATTACGGGCAAACTTAAGGTGGTTTTAAACTAGAAGGGCAACTCAACCACTTATGTTGATATTTTATACAAGTTTGAAACTGACCCAATCTTTTAAATTTTGTCTATAAAAAGTTTATTTTGAAAAGTATCAACATGAAAATATCCTTATGCGATTGAGTTACCCTTCTAGTTTCTAAAAACACTTTCTAGATTTTTTGAAAGACGAAATAATTAAAAAAGCTTTTCAAAGCGAATCAACTGTTCATATATTTCATAAACCATATCTTAAACATAGATGTGTAGCTTTTTATTGTAATAATCTTATAATAAAAAGTAATATTTGGAACATTATTTTTCATTAGGAATTTCATTTTCGACATTCAATGGTGCCACAAAAAATGACACACTAGCCTAATTCAACCCTCGTGATTGTACTTTATATGTAACATAAGACGACGCCTGCACATAGGCCACTCTGCAAGAACGCTATACGCTTTAAAATGAAGGCCAGTAGGTCACTTTTGCAAAAAAAAAAGTGCCAGTGTCCGTTACGCTATGCACACGCACACACACACACACAAATACATTTAAAATAAAGGTGGGGAGGAATGGAAAGACATGACGTCATCATCTACTTGCATAATAGGACGATACTTTTTTTTTATTAACTTTTATTTTATTCAAAATTATATATATGGTAATTAATAATTATAGAAGGAATACTCCAAAACATTTACTGTCGTTTGTTATAGGCGTGTTTTTTCTGCACTTGTGGTCGAACCATTTGGCAAAATTGTCAATTTTTGTCTATCCATAATTAAATCATGCATATCTATATTTGAATTGCTAATATAAATATTGGAATTACGGACAACCATAATTGAGACATTTTGACATGAACGGCCCTTCATAGTTGTTCGACCACAAGTGCAGAAAAAAACAGTCTTTATATTAACTAGAATTTTTTTTAAAAAAAAACCTAATAAACTTTCTGTATTTAATTATTTCAAATATTCTTTTATACATTTTTATGAATTTTTGCAATAAAAAAGGGTTGGTTAGAGGCTAGAGTTCTTCTAGAGTTAACCAACATAAGCCCTACAACTGGCCTAAGATTGTAGTTTACACCTTGCCACTAGCCAATCACTCTGATTGCAAAAAGCATATTTTTTTGCTTTATTAATGCAATGTCAAGGAAATGTTTATCAATTTATGGTTCAAGGACCAATTGTGAAGTAACAATCCAGACTCAAAACACAATGGTTAGAGGCTAGAACTCTGGTTGACAACTGATAGTAAGCCGATATCTACCTTCTAAACAGCGTTTTTGATTTTAAAAAAATGCTTAATTGCAGTTGCCCTAGTGATGATGAATGATGATAACTTCATAATTGGCACTTGGGCCACAAATTCAGACACATTTTCTTGATATTGCATAAAAATCTGAGCCCTAATAATTATATATTTCAACTATTGCGAAATAATTTTCTAGGAAAAATATAAAAAGAGATTCATTTTGATTGCAAAAAGCATATTTTTTTGCTTTATTAATAATTACATGTATGTGATGTACTTCAACATTATTGTAAAATATTTTCCAAGAAATAATGTAAACATTTAAAAAAAAGGAAACTTAACGTGTTGGTAAAATTTAATGTAAACATTAATTAACTATACAATTTCCAACTTCTTATCTTAAGAATTGAAATTTTTTTATATATATATAATACAACTTTTATTCTGAGATCTTTTTAAAGATTATTCCGATAAATACATTTAGAGAAAAAAAAATCAATAGGCCATAATTTTAAAGTTGATTTAATCAGGAAATTTATCACGAATTACTATTATTAAGATAATTCCTACAAATAAATTCAAAACAAGAATCAATTTTTAAAATAAATTTAATTAGGCAATTTATCAGAATTTCCTGTTTTTTTTTAAAAGATAATTCCGATAAATACATTTTTTTTAAATCAATAAGCCATAATTTTGAAATAAGTTTGAAGGAGAAATTTACCAGTTAATACTAGGTTTAGTATGTTGTATGCAATTGTAATTATCATCATTATTATAACAACTGTAATTATGCTTTTTCTAATAAAAAAGGCTCTTTAGAGGCTAGATGACTGGTTGCTATCCGTTGTCAACTAGGCAGTTCAAGCCTCTAACCAGTGTTTTAATTGAAGAAAAAAAAAACATAACTGTTGGTTGACCTAAATGTTAACTTCACATTTGGCTCTTGGGCCACAGATTGAGAAACATTTGCTTGATATTGCATAAAAATCCGAGCCCAAGTTATTACTATTTTTTTTTAAAAAAACTCACAAAAAATGTTTATTAATGGGTTGCACTAATTGTTTTAACTAATTTAACAGATGTCAAGCATTCATTCAGACTTACAACTTACAACTTGCTACATAATTTGCATATATTTTGGCTGTAAAATAAAAAATTAAACAACTTTTACAAAGACGGGGAAGAAAAAAAGAGAATTCATAGAGAGGGTGGTGGTGGTTGGGGAGGGGGTATAGGGGAGGTAGTAGGAGTTGAAATGGGGGCAAAAAACTTTTTAATGTATACTTGTATCCATTGTAAATAATGTGGAAACCTATTAAGGTGCAAGTGCTACCTGAAATAAAAAGAGAGAGAAGCAACTTCAATATTATTGCATCATTGAAATCATGTGGTCCACAAAGTGGTCAATGTCTTCTAAATAACGTTTGAGGGTTGGATGAACCTGAAAAATGCAAACAACACACAATTCAAACTAACTCATACACCTGTTATTCATTCTCTTGGTTTTCTTTGAACACACAACCTGAAAACAGTTACTAAAAAAAGTCACTACAATTGCAAACAATGTTCACAGAAATGAATGGATTTATTTATTTCATTTAACAAAATAATCATTTTTATAATGTATAATATTAGACTTAAACATTAAAAAAGTGATCAATAATGGTAATAATGCAGAACACTTATGTTTCGAACGGTGGATCAAAAGTTTGCGATTATTCGTGTCAGGTTCCTAGAGTGGCGGCAGCCGTGGCGGCCACCACGACCACCACGACGACGACGACGACGAAGGCGGCGGCGGCCACATCTTCCGTTTGCTCTTCTTCTTCGGAAAAACGATCGGGATCGGGAACGATGGCTTCTGAAGACGACCTCGAATACCACATCACATTTCCGGCACCGACAATCAGTTCGTCTCCTATTATGGACGACGAAGACAGTCGGTCGGCAGTCGACGATTGCATCTATGTCGATAACGAACACAAGGAACCGGTGGTCGTTTTATTGGGATGGTATGCCTGTGAAGATCGGCATCTCTCCAAATACAGCAAAATATACGAGGATATGGGGTAAGAAGAAGAAAAAAAAATGCACTTGATAAACGAACTTCACTGTTTTTAGAGATGAATTATCTTAGAAACTAGAAAAGCAACCATATATTTTAAACTTGAAACATAAAGTACAGCTTTAAAAAAAATGCAAAGGGATCGTTTTAATTGAATTTTAAGAGAGAGAGAGAGAGAGAGAAAATTGGTTTCCTAAAAATAAATGCATTAAATAAATGCAGAAATTGCATTTTATTTTATTTTTTTAAAAAATGGTCGCAAAAAAGCGGTCGTGTTTTGCGGAGACAAAAACTGCATCGTTCAGGGGGAGCTTTTGAAAAAGAAAATTTCTTTTAATAATTATTCAATATAGTAATTCTATTCCTGTGATCCCGGTGCCGAAAATATGAATATTTAGATCAGAATATAAGACTTACAATTTATATTTGCCGTTTTGATTCAAGGGGATCAAGCTAACGTAAGCGGATTTATATGAATTAAAAACCATTTAAATATGCTTGCAAAATATACATTATTTAATATGTTTGCAAATATGCACGACAAACAATATCCATTAATATTCATAAAATAATGAAATTCATACTTTACAAAAAAAAAAATACACAAATAATAATAATAATATTAATGCTAAATAAAATTTGATAAGTATAATCTACATTCTATTATTTTGAAATACGTTTTCTAGTTTTCACACATCTCGTCATATAAATGGGAATTGTTCTAGTAAGGTCATAATAGGTTATTTTGACTTTTGTACTATATTGTTCCTCTGCTAAAGGCCCGCTGGTCTGTATTAAGAAGATATATATATATTTATGCACATATGCATATAAATCCGCTAACTATTGATCAGCCCCAATTTGATTGTGACACTGTTTGTTATTGATTGAAAAATGATTGATTAAATGGGACGTGAGGATTGGGTGACAAATTGATTTCATTTCTAGACGGAAGAAAAACAGAATGTGGATCATCGTAATATTTTTTTTATTAAAAATTCTTGATTATCCTCTGTCTTTCAGAAGAGCAAAACGAAGAGAAACTTTAAAATGTTTAGAAACTAGAAGAGTAGCTCAATCACTTTCTTGTTGATAGATCTTTCAAAATAAACTTATTACGTCAGTTTGAATATGATGAAAGTTTATTTTGAAAGATATCAAAAGATGGAAATGCCCTTAAGCTATTCAGTAACCGTTCTAGTTTCTAAAACACTTTCTAATTTCTCTTAATTTTGGCTTCTGAAATGAAAAGTGTGTTAGAAACTAGAAAGGTAGCTCAAGAGTATTTTCATGTTGAGTCTTCTAGTTTGCGTTCATTTTTAGAAAATCAACTGTTCATAAACCATCTTAAAAATATGCTAATTTTCGTCATAAATGTCTTCAAGAATTAGAATGAAATGTTGTTTTATTTTTCAAATAAATATAGGTGCATCACGATGCGATTTATTCCAAGACCGGACCTTTTCCTTTATCAACCGGACAACATGCGTTCGATCGCATCGAAATTAGTCGAATTGGTGGTCGATTTCAACCTAGAAGAACATCCTATTCTGATTCACATGTTCAGCAACGGAGGATGTTACGTTTATCGTCACATCTGTGAACTAATCAACGGTGACCTGGACGGAGACGGACCGAAAGCATCCGAAAAGATCCGATTAAACATCCGAGGATGTATCTTCGACAGTGGTCCAGCCATCAACAAGGCAATTAATTTTTTTCGAGCCATCCGTGACACGACACGCGGCCACGTTCTCTACCGTTGGATACGAGGAGGATTCCTCATGTTGGTCGTTGTAATCGCCTTCATCGTTGAATACCTCCTCGGTTTCATCTGGTCCGAACGAGGCCGAAGTGCTCCTCTTGCAATGTGGGAATGTTTAACCAAAGATCCTCTTCGATGTCCTCAACTGTTTTTCTACTCCAAAGCGGACGTTATTTGTAGCCACAAAAGCATTAAGAGTTTCATCGAAGAACGGAGGAAGTGCGGAGTCACCGTGTTCGAAGCGTGCTGGGACGATTCAGCTCACGTCAAACATTTACTTGTTCATCGGCACGAATATGTCGGCCACGTAGTCAATTTCGTCGAAACGTGTCTCATCGGAATTAAATCCTTAAACACGGCCGAAGAGATGACCAACAACGTACTCAATTCGGCTCGATTTAATAAAGGTTATGTAGAAGAGGATGTGGTCAACAAAGAGGTCAAGATCGCAATGGACAAAGACCACTGATTTCTTTTTCTCCAGCAAAATCAGTTAGGTCTGCTTCACACGAGACCCCACGAGTGTTCGTTTTTAGTAAACCATTGATTCAGAGTGTTCACACGAGCCACCGTCACTATTTTTTTTGTTTTTGCTCCAAAGTGGCGATGGGTGTTCGAGTCCAGCCACGAGTGGCGACCAATTAAAGCCTGTTTGGCAAAGGTGATCGAGGTCATTATTATCTATTGTTTTCAACGGTGGTGAGTGTGACACAAAGTGTCTCGTGTGGAGCGGCACTTAAGTTTTCTAATGCTCGGGCTAACTATAACTTGGATAAATGAGTAGGACTGAGTAGTTAACAACAAAATGACGTCAAATAGTCTCAGGTGTGTTTTAGAAACTAGAAAGGCAGCTCAATCACTTTAATCGTATCTTCTTGTTGATATCTTTTAAAATAAGCTATTTATGTTGAGTTTGAAAATGACTCAAATTTAAGTCCTGAGATTTTTTTAATTTTTGTTCAATAAAAAGTTTCTTTTGAAATATATCAACATAAAAATAAGAACTTTAGTTTTTCTAAAACACTTTCAAATTTCTCTTAATTTTGCTCTTTTTGAAAAACAGCTGTTCATAAAACATTTTAACTTGCTTAACTTTTCCTTCTTATTTGTTTAGTTTGTTGTTAACCAGAGCATTATTTTGCCTCCATTTGACGTAAAAATATCTTTTTTTGAATTTAGCGCCAACAAACAGCGACACCTAGTGAACGCACAATGAATCTTAGTTTTGATTCAAAGTATTTTTTAATTTTTAAAATAAATAAAAACTAGAAATTTAATAACTATTACAGAGAAAAAGAGAAAAAAAAAGATCAATATATTTTTTAGATGGATTTTTGTTTTAAAATACCACAAAAATATTAGAAATAATTATTTTGAATTAACTGTTTCTTTTTTTCTTCTTCTAATTATGAGAAAATTGTAGGTCAATTGAAACATTTAAGGTTATAATCCTCCTCAGAATTTATTCAAGGCTCCTATTGTTATTGAAGAAGAAAAATCCGTTGTTGTTGTTGTTTTGTTATTGTTGCACATTGTACATTCTAAATAATAAAAGGTTATTGCCCCCCCACCCATCTTCTTTCCTTGAGAAAGCTTCTTAAAAAGTGTGGCTTTAAAAATGTTGGGGGGTATAGCGCTCTATATTATAAAAAGTGGGTCAACTGGTCAGTGCCTTTTTTTTTAAGAAAAAAAAAAACAGTTACATGGTCTCCTTTTTTATCGAAAATAAAATAGGAGACATCTTTTATATGCCTTCTATCATAAATCTTATCTGAAAATTAACAATAAAGAAAGCACTGCTGTGATTTTAAAATTTACAAAGTTGTGTGTGTTTTTCTCCATCTCTGTACTCGTGGTTGAACCATTCATGATCACTATGGAGGACAGTTAATCATAGCGAAATTGCAAAATTTTAACAATTCATAATTCAATTATGTATATTCACAATTGAGTTATGGTTATATATTGCAGATATAAATATTGGAATTATGGATAATCATAATTGGAACATTTTGACATGAACGGTCCTCTATAGTGCAAGAGCAGAAAAAACCACGCCTCGAGTAACAAGTCCTCAAGGGCCTCGTGAACAGCTGATTTTCATATTCTGATTATTATGTCTTTCAGAAGAGTAAAATGAAGAAAAAAAAATTAGAAAGTATTTTAGAAACTAGAAGGGGCAGCCCAATTACTTAATCTTAGTAATTTCATGTTGATATCTTTCAAAATAAACCTTTTACAGACAAAAATTAAAAACGTTTACTAAAAACACATAACAAGCTCATTTTTAAAAATATTAACATGAAAATATATGATTAAGCAACTCTTCTAGTTTCTAAAACACATTCAAGTTTCTCTTAATTTTGCACTTGAAATACAGAATAATCATAGTATAACAATCATATCTTTAATTATTAAGTTGTAATCAGACACTGGCAGTCATAAAGATATGACACACATATGAGGCAGTATTTGTCATATAATAATGTTTCGTAATTTACGTTTTGTGACTATTACAAGATTATGAGCTAAAATATTTACAACAAATTACTATCATATGACAGTCTTTTTAACTTTCTGCAGTGACAGCACTCACTGTATTATATAATTTTCAGCCCTTTAGATTTTCTTAATCAAGAATTATTTTTTCCTAATTTCTGACAGTCAAAACAGGGTTTGATTTTAATGACCTTTACTAAAAAAAAAACAATATCAAAAACATAAAAAAAGAAATAAAAGTGAAATGGATTTGATTGAAAATATTATTTTACAGTCTATAATAAAACTTTAATGTCTTAAACTATTACTATTTGAATTATTGTTTTAATTGACAATTGTGATTTTCAAATTAAAAGAGTCCTAACCTCAAATGAGTGAATTTTATAATTAAGTTTTTTTATAATTCTAGTTTCTCATAAATGATATTCGTTTGTAAGCCATTGATTTCAACGTTTTTTTTAAATAATGTAACTCAACCCTTTTATATTTTTGTGTCTTTTTTGTTTGTTCGTTTTAAAATAAAATATTTATTGTTGTTTATTATTCATAAACAACTTGTGTTGTTGTTTGTTATCTGTCTTTAAATTACCTTGAAAAACAAACTTACTATTTTCTTTTGAAAATGGAAAAAAAAGCTTCATTATAAATTGTAGCAAGACATTTTCTGAAAGAAATTATGAATAATTTTATAAACACACAGTAGGGTATTTTTTATAATTACTCAACACGCAACAAAAATGCCATTTCTTTCTTTCTTAATTAGCAATTACGTTTGAAATTAAACAGTCTCTATTGGTTCTATGCGAGTAATGAGTCAGTCAGTGTCCCACCCACTGTTCAACATGATTAATTCTTAAAAGCAATATTGTTTCTAGCACGCTATAAAAAGCCTAAATTATACCAAACAAGGTTAATACAGAAAATTTTAATTACATAATATGATAATCACTTAGGGCAAAAGTTTTCATGAAATTCACTAAATGCATAATCTTAGTAATAAACCCATTTTGGTACCTTTGATAATTAAAATGCACAAATTGTACAATTTTTTTTTTTTTTTGGAATTTTGCTTCAAAGTCGCATAATTTCACTTATTTCTTTGAAGAAGAAAAAAAACTCTAAACAACTCTAAACAAAAGTTTCTACAACGAAATTGCATGATTACAATTTTATATTGCTTGATTATGCATTTTCAAGCTATTCAGAAGATTAATTTCGCTTTCACTATAAACGGTACATATTTTATTTGCATAAAACGAACAAGTTTCAACCAAATTTTGAATTTTTGGTTTACTTTTCTATTTGCATAAAAAAACAAACAATGTTCACTTATAAGAATTTTGTTGTAATTGTATAAAAATTATCTAACATAGCTAATTATATAAAATATTTCACTTCGATCTTCTCATGTTAAGTGCATGAGTAGTTGAAAGGCTTAGTATTAATATTTATAATTAATAATTAATTAAACAGACTGTACTTAAGACTTTCATTGTCAGTTATGTCTGTATAATGTTTGTGTTTTCTAGTTTTTGCTTAAAATTTTATTCACTTCTACAGTTAAGTTTATCAAATTTTTAGAATTTCTGATCTCGAGTTATGAAGTTTAAACTATTGTTACATTTAATTGTTCGATCTTTAAAAAATGACAGTATAACTAAAAAAAGTCACTCCATCATCACAAATAACCGTGGTACTTTGTATTGGGGGGGGGGGCAGGTTGGTGGGGCTATAACATCAAAAGTTTCAGTTGTTGCATTTCATTTCATGACATTTAATACGAGGAAAATAGTAGGAAGTTTGACAAGAACAAGACCTACAGGAACCGATATTCACCTTAGAACGAGTTACCATTTCAGCAGTTAATTGTTTGAAGTCGCTCTCTTCTTTCGATTCGAACAGTGCCGAACTTGAGAATAAAGACCCTGCGGTTTTCATCGACACTTTAGAATACTGGCCCTATGAGGAACAAAATACTAAATTACCAATTTATACAGCAACAAATTAATTAGAACTGCAAGAGACCAACAGATCTTACATTAAATTCATTTGTGACAATCTCGTCGTCGTCATAACTACGGAAACTATGCATGTTATTCGAACTGTTTGTCAAGCTAGGATAATTAGAAAAAACGTAAAGCGAAACTCCCTGTGATTTCATTTCATTTATTGTAGTCATCATTGTGGCCACATCCACAGATATCTGAAAATATTAAATTCATTAATCACATCTATATTAAAATGAATTGTAAAAATACTAATGGACATACAACAGGATCTTCGGCCGTAATCAAAATGAAATGACGCACGGATTGAGAATCGAAGGCATAATGTTTTACGGCAGATTGCAAAGCGTTAAAAGTAATCTCTGGATCGGGAGTTACGTTTCCTTCATCTTCTAAGTATTTCAAATGTTTTATTCCGAAATGCAAGAATTCATCAACGTTAGACATTAGTTTTCTGTGTGTTAAAAGTAAGATAATTAAAAATTTAAAAAAAAGCAAAAACAAGTAGAAAAAAGTGTTCCGAACCCATTTAAACTGTGCTGTCCGTAAAAACCCAAATTAGACAAACTGCCGAAACCAATTAATCCAAAATTAATATTTGTATATCCGTTGGATTTAAACGCTGTACTAATCCTGTTCGCAAGTGACTCGAGTCCTAAAAATAAACAGCAATTTTTTAACGAAAAAGCCTTTCGAACTCTTGATTTTTTGTCTTTCAGCTACAAAATGAAGAAAAACTTGAAAGTGTTTTAGAAACTAGAGGAGAATATCTTTCAAAATAAAAGTTTTCATGTAAGTTTGAAAATGAACCATTTTAAGCTGATGTCGACGACGAAAAGTTTGAAAAGTTTATTTTGAAAAATATCAACATCTACCTTAAGTAATGGAGCTACCCTTCTATTTTCTAAAACACTTTCTAGTTTTTTTCAATTATGTTCCTAAACATCTTAAATTCTTAATGAAGCCGCGCTTTTCGGAGTTTTCATTCTAACCTTTGTTGAGTGAAGCTGAAGGGTTTCCTTGCCATTCATCAATCAAGAATACAATCTCCACTTCTTCTCGAACAACATCGTTTACATTGAAATCATCTTTACATCCAGCTGAAAAGTAAATTTTAAAAAAATCTCTCGATAATTAGCTCTTAGAATCGACATCTATTGCCATTTTTCTATATTAATCTAATTATAATTGACTAACAACATTCTGGAAGTTTTTCTACTCCGAAACCATTTGCAGCGCAGAGTGCAGCGTACGACCGTATGGAGCCGCAAGCCGAAATATTGCAGTTTGTATCTTCTGTGCATTTTTCAATAAACTGCTCACTACGGATCTTATCGTAACAGTCGCCAATGGAGGAACGTAAATTTGGGCTAAAAAATGTGTTACAAGGCATCGACGTGATTATGTTTTCTTCTTCACATCTGCCAAATTCCTTGTTGGAACACAATGAAGGTGACGAGAGTCGAAATAAAGACTGTGGCCCACCGTCACCACTGTAATCCACCTACAAAATAATAATCAATCAGCATAATGTACACGTAAAGTAATGCAAAAATGAATAGCAACCAAAATGTAATATTAGACTTTTTTGTTCTTTATGTTAATATTTCGTAAAAATCTTTTTGGAAATCCAAAAAGTACAAATATTTCAGAACATCTTTATGGAAAAATTTGTCAGTTTTGTCTTAATAGATCGAGTCAAAATTTTTAAGCAATAATCTAAATTGTTTGTGTCAACTCGAAATGTAAGCCGAGATGTTTCCATATAACAATCTAATCCAAAAATTACGAAAATAAATAGCAGTGTTGTCATTTTCAGAATCTTTTGAAAGGTTTCGAGTTGATAAATAATAGTGATTACCCAAAATGAAGAGCAACTTAAATGTGTTTTAGAAACTAGAAGGGTAGCTCAATCACTTAAAATATTTTCATGTTGATTTTTTTTTTTTCAAAATAAGCTTTTCATAAAAGTTTGAAAAAGACTCAACTTTAAGCGGACGATATTTTTAATGTTTGGCTATAAATAGTTTATTTTGAAATATATCAAGATTGAGTTACACGTCTAGTTTTTTTTTAACAGCTTCTAGCTTCTCTTAATTTTGCTTCTTAATTACTGAATAAGAGTTTAAATATCAACTCTTCCTAAACAATCTTAAAATAAAATTGGTTTAACACAAAATTGAGAAACTTTTAAATACAGATCTGTTCAATAAAAGATTTCCATATGAAATATTAAAACAAATTTGATGAAGTTGACCTGTAAAAATGGTTGCCAATAAATTTTTTTTTCAATATGGGCATTAATTATATTGTATTATCTCCTCACTTGAATGTCATCAGTTGGGTCCTTGTTGTTATTTCCAAGAAGACCCACAAAGTGATTGTGAGTGAATTTGGTTGTCGAAAAAATACACAATTCATTAATTACACATTTGACATTCAGATGGTAAAATGTTTCAACTTCGATTATGTTTTCGATTCGACTGATGTTAACAAAACTAAAAACAACAACAAAAATTGAACTTGTTTTACAAACAGCTGATTTTCGAACTGGTTATTCTGTCTTTCAAGAACAAAAATAGGAGAAACTTGAATGTGCTTTAGAGACTAGAAGGGTAGCTCAATCACTTCAGGTTTATTTTCATGTTGATATCTTACAAAATAAGCAATGTAATGGGCAAAATTAAAAAAATATATTATCTGCTTAAATTTGGGGCCCTTTAAAATTCACGTTAAAAGCTTATTTTGCAAGATATATCAACAGGAAAATATTCTTAAGTGATTAAGCTACCCTTCTAGTTTATAAAACACTTGCAAATTTCTCTTACTTAAGCTCCCTTAAGAATTTTTTTCGAAATTGATTATTAAGAAAAACTTGAAAGTGTTTTAGAAACTAGAAGGGCAGCTCAATCACGTACGAGTATTTTCATATTCGATATCTTTCAAAATAAGCTTTTTATGGCAGTTTGGGAAACAACTCAAGAGACAATATTTTTTTCTAATTTTTCCTCTGTAAAGATTTTATTTTGAACGATATCAATATGAAAATAATAATTAAGTGACTCACCTACTGTTCTAGTTTCTAACACTTTCAATTTCTCCTTAATGTTGCTCTTCTGAAACGCAAAATTTTTATAAAATCATCTTTTGATAAAACATTTAACATTGAAAAAGTATATTTCTTGTCATTTTCTTGTTACCCATCCCAACTTCGAACAGGAACATCCGTAATTTCATGGCTATCATTCACGAAAATCATTCCACCGTAAGAATGGATGGATATTTTAAACTGCGGAAACAAGAAGTCCAGATGCGTTCCTTCACGAACCACAGTGACCTTTCCAGTAAAACGATTGTGTAAGAGGAGGTGCGAACATTTCGAAGATGGATCATTCCTTATTAAATTGAACATGTTCCCATCAAATGTTCTGACACGACCATTTCCATACAAGAGAGCAAAACGAGTGTATTTGGAATTGTAAAAAGTTGACTTCTGAGACTTTATTTCATTAAGTTCTTCCGATCCCATAAAGAATTTTTCAAGCTTTCGATAATAAGCTCTATTAAAACGCAGTCTAGTCTATTGAACACAAAGAAAAGAAAATCAATTAAGGTGGTTTTAAAGTGAAAGCGCTCCTCGAACTCTGATTATTCTGTCTTTCATGTGAAAAATGAAGAGAAACCAGAAAGTGTGTTAGAAACTAGAAACGTAGCAACAAAACTAGAATGGTAGAAAATTATGGCTAAAAGTGTTTTCATGGCAATATCTCAAATCTCTCTCTCTCTTAAAATGATTATTTATGAAAGATATCATCATGAAGAAACTTTTTGCATTATTAAGAACTATAATAACTATTGTAGTTTCAAAAACACTTTCAATAAACGTTCACTTGAAAAACCTAGATTTTTTTTAAAACCCGGTGTGAAATTCATCTATGGAGCCACCTTAATAGAAATTACCCATGGAATGCTGAAACGTTGAATGTGCACGGGTAATTCGTAAATCTTGACGTTACTACGACCTGGGACTGGACCGGAAGCATCTGAAGTTTCCCAAGAAGTAATTGACAATTTTGCAATCAGACTTTTTATGTCAGAAAATGGCCACGCTAGTTATTTTTTTTAACAAAAAATAAAACATTTAAATTAATTTATTTAAATTTAATCGAATTTAAAATAAAATATTTACGAATAAAGTGCAACATGTCATCTGTGTACGTCAATATTGTGTATATATTATACGAGGCTTTCAAATATAATCGAACAGCAAAATCTAGAAACGGATTATAGATGGGTTCCAAGGTGGATATGATGTTGACCACGTACTGAAGTACTTGATCCATAAAAGCGTACACGGAAGATACTTTCGTACGAAACCACGAGTCGATCGTAGTTTTCAGAAACGGATTTGCGATCTTATTTATAGGATGATCCGGATCGGAAACGACTGTCACCACTGCCTCAGAAATCTTTAACATTTCGGAACAACACTTATCACAATTTATCAATATTTTTTTCCATTTATGATCAGGGGCGGACTGAGGGCTGCAACTATACAGTAGTAGGGTTTACTGGTTCTCCAGACCAAAGCCAGTCTGCCTCTTTCTACTATTTAAAATTTTACCTTGTTCATTTTTTTATTCCATAGATCTTTGATTTCTTTAATTAATGGCTGATTCTTGATGACCGTTTTAACTAAATGTGTCGTATCGTCGAGAGTGTAAATATACTCACTTATGAATGTATTCGGTTCAGACTATAGAATAATAAAAACAACATGTTAAAAAAAAAGACACGGACAAAAAATGGTATTTACAAAACCTCAAGATCGCCGCACAACGCCTGTTTACAAAATGTGAAATCCAGCTCTTTCAAATCAGAAGAAATCCTCCCTAGTGCATAAATGTTGAGACCCGAGTCGGGAAAACTAAATTTTAAAAGTCCGGATAATAGAGACAAATGTGGATATTCGATTTTCCAGACCATATTCGGAATTATACTAGTGTCCTGTAATGAAAATTACGATCAAGTTAAAGCAATCGAGATAGTATCATAATTAATACTTAAATTAATTAAGGTGACCAACCATTGAAGTAAACAAAAAGATTTAAAAATTAAAGCTAAACTTTTTTTTATATATAAAAACAACTAAAAAACAACATACAAGTTTGCTAGAAACTAGAATAGTAAGCAATAAATGTGCAAAATGTATTTTCATGACAATATATTTTTTTGTAATTTTTATTGCAGTTTACAGTAATAAATAAGCAAAAAAAATAAATTGTTTGATTACAAAATGCCACAAAAAAGTTTATTTTTAAGAATATCATCATTGAGATGCATTTTCGCTGTTCTAGTTTCTAGCAAAAATTTGAGAAACTTTTCTTGAATAAACAAATTTAAAAAAGTCAAACTTTGGTTATTCTGCAATTCAGCAGCAACACTGAAAAGAAATTGAAAGTGTGTTAGAAAGGCTGAATCATTTAATAGTATTTTTTCACATTCATATCTTTCAAAATAAACTTTTTAAAGACAAAAATTAAAAATTATTGGCTGACTATAGGTGGGTCATTTTCAAACCAAAATAAAAAGCTTATTTTGAAAGACATCAACAAGAAAATACCCTTAAATGATTGAGCTACCCTTCTAGTCTCAAAAGCACATACAAGTATCTTTTAATTTTCCTAATGAAAGACAGAATAACAATTATTCGAATGCCGTTTACATTTTTACGATTTTTTTTACACTTTTTACACTTTCTATAAATGCTAATTAATAACTGCAAAGCCATCAAGGCTGTAATACACAGCCAACTTTGCAACGACAGCCAAATGGTTGGTTTTGGCGACAACCGGACTTCATTTTGCAAAACGTGGTCTGTGTGGCCAAGGAACTAATAAACGTGACATACATACAGTATATGTACCTTGCTTGTAAAAGTAAACATCTTCTTGTAGCCATTTCGCCAATCTGCAACAACATCGATGTCCACAAGGCTATGCTTCATATTCATAGTCTCGCCACCATTAAAAACAACCTCTAACAACAACAAAAAAAAAATCATCGAAATTAAATTTCGATAAATGTCGATGAGAATATTCTCATTCTCACGCTTCAAGTCAAGCTGTAAAAATTTCCAGATTGGAGAAGTAGCTGAAATATTAAGTGTTAAGTCCGACCAATGTGGAGCAGATAAATTCCAAAAGAAGTCACTTCGATAAGTTAAAAAACTAGAATCGAACAACTCCATGAACTTCATTTTCTCCGACACAAAAGATCCATCCAGATTATAAGTGGCAAATTTCTTTTTGTCGGAAAGTAACGTCAAAACCGAATTGTGTTGAAACAAAGCATTTCTAGTTCTTTCCTTGGTGATATAATTGTTCGTAGATTCGATTTGAAAATTCCAATTGGGATTCGTGAAAGTGGAATTAAAAAATGTTCTATAAAAAAATAAATGTTAATCAATTTTAATAAAATGTCTCGCTAAAAAAACGTCTCACTTTCTCGAACGTTCTTTCCAGCATTGACCATCTAAAGTAATTGGTTTCCATTCTGGAAGTGTCAAACTGAAGAAGGTTTTTTCTGCCCGATCAAACTGCAAGTTTCCATGTCGATGCTTCATTTCTGAAGTGTTATTTCCAATGTGTAAATGTATTTTGTAATCGGATGATTCCGATTTGAATCGTCGGACAGTTTTTGGCTCCCACCAAACAGGCTAAAAAATAAATCGAAATACGCAAATTTAAAAACGCAAATGACAATTTCATTAATTTATGTATTGTTTGCCAATTCAGAGTCTTTGTCGTTTTTGGCAATCATTTGTTCTCGCGTCAAGCAAACGGTGTAATTGAAATCCGTGTCACTTTTAAGTTGAACGTTCTCAAAAGCCCACGACAATCTTGGAACAGTCAAATTGGCATAGTGTCCATTGGTGGAAACTTGACCATGCCTTTCTCTTTTGCACAAGTAACTCAGATTAAGAAATGACTAAAAAAACATACGAAAATTTAAGTTACTTTAGCATTAGAATTAAATACAGTGAAAACCGTTTAACACAAAAATGAATAACAAGAAAAAGGAAAAACCCAAAAATCAATTTTTGCTCCGCTCCTTAGAATAGCATAAAATCCTTTCTTTTTGCACGAAAAAATATTACAATCTCTTCCATTTCGTGTTAAACAGTTTTTTGTTTATATGTAATAATACTTTAAAAAAAAGTGCAAAGCTTCTAAATTATTTTTTGAAAAAAAAAACGGCTTTTACAATAATTTCAATTATAAATTAAGGTGGTTTTAAAGAGCAAAAACATTTGGAATTCTGTTTATTCCGTATTCTAGAAGGAAAATTAAGAGAAACTTTAAAGTGTTTTAGAAACTAGATAAGTAACCAAATCAGTCAAATATATTATTATGTTTGACATCTTAATAAACTGTTATGTTAATTTGAAAATGACAAAGCTTTACAACATGCGATATTTCTAATCACAAAAATGCTAGTATGTGATTTATAGCTGCCGTTCTAGTTTCTAACACCCTTTCAACTTCTACTTAGTGTTTACTCTTCTGAAATGCAGAATAACCAGAGTTCAAAAATCAGCTGTTTATAAAACGTCTTAATGTGTGCATTCATTTAGATTTTATAAGGGAAAAGTTAATTTTTTTTACTGTGACGTCCCGCATCGCTCACTTACCACCCCCCTTGGGGTGGGCAATCACTGAGTACCACATGTGTGTTCCTTCCGCAAACCTTTCATCAGAAAGGACAGAAACAGGGCACCTCCTGTGGCCCTCAGTATCATCATCAGACACCCCGTGGATAGGATCCCCCAAGGGGGGACGTACCTCTCCACACGGACTCAGTCGGAGGTCTGTTATATATATCCATTACTTTAATTTAGAAGTTTTGCGTCTTTTTTTAATGAAGTTGTAATTTATGATAAAACCTTTAGTTTGTAACTGGGAAGTGCCCGTTGCGTCACGTTAAAATAAAACGTATGATTACAGCTCGTCGACGTTGGATTGTTAAACACTTGAACCTCTATAATGGCTTTCGGTGCCTTCAAGTAGCTGTAAGAACGATATGCTGAAAGATTGCTTTCGTTGAAATGTTGGTGGTGCTGCAGCCGTAACCAGGCCACTTGAGGATTCTCATAAACGACTTCTGGTAAAATGCTGTCGTACTGAGGATATACCTCAGACCTTTTCGAAATCAAAATAAAAGTCCAAACATGCCATTAATTACATTACTCGTGTGTTATATATATAGTTGCCACTATATTATGATTACGTTTGGTAACTGAAAATATGATCAACAACGTTAGATTGTGGGTACGTCATGTGCGTACGGTTCCATGAAAAAGCTGCTGAAGGTGTAGTTATATTTACGGTGTTCTCGCGTACGTTCACGCGAACAGCTTTCTTTCCAACTGTGGAATATTGCGGCAGTACAGCTTCCATCAGATACACTTTCTTTTCACCAGTCTAAACAAAAGAAACATTTTTGGAGGCTCAGTGAAATTTAATATACAATATGCATAGTTACCTACCGAGTACTCGAGACTATAGCCGTAATTCCGTGACTTAAGCCCGGCTTCGGCACGAGTGGTAAATCCCTTGAACTTGTTTGGCATCCGTGTTAGCTTTAGTTCGAAGTCGGCTTCGGGATAAGTGAATATTGTTTCGTATTCGTTTGTTCCGTAATTGTCAACACGTGTGAAAAAGATCTCTCGATTTTTTTCATCTCCTACATTTTAAAAAAAATCAATTAATATAAAAATGATTTGCACAATGTTACTTTGATCGTATTTTAAAAAACTAACCTTTTCCTCTAAATGTAATGCTGACATGTTTATTGACAGGACTACTGGAGGTTTTATATAAAATCGTGTATTTTTCAAGACTTCTATATCATAACATTTTTTTAGATATTTTTAATTAAGCACATTATAATTTAATTTAATTTTTAAAAAAAGTAGTACTTATCAGGAAAATCGGCAGTGAGTTCCCAAACAGCTCGTCTACCCATTAGTGCCCACTGTTTATTAGTTTCTGTTCTGATATCAGCCTGTAGTTTCTTGCGGCACAGTAAAAGTCCCGTGTAGGAAACGAGATGATCAAGACACTCTGAGGATTCTGCTTTACCAAAATTGACATCTTCTATGGCATATTCTCCTTGCTTACTGAATATCGTGCCGTAACGACTGAAAATGATAGAAAATAAGTTTATCAGTACTTCAAGTATGGTAGGCCTACAGTAAACTGAAGTAACTTTGGTCCCCTTTCTGTCTATTTTTATTCACAGCTTTGTTTGCTTACAGGTAAATTTAATATTTATTAAAATTAAAATTTATTAAAATTCAAACTGATTAAAATTCAAGCTGATTAATATTAAAATTGATTAAAATTCAAATTTATTAAAAATAGCATTTATTAAAAATAGCATTTATTAAAATAGCATTTATTAAAATAGTATTTATTAAAATAGTATTTATTAAAGTAGCATTTATTAAAATTAAAATTTACTAAAAATGAAGTTTATTAAAATGAAAATTTATTAAAACATATTTATTTAAACATAAATTAATTAGTAAGATATACTCATAAAAATATTAAAATAATGAAAAACAGTTAGTTCAAAAAGTAACCACCTTATGGTGGGTAAAAATAAAATAAAAACAATGATAAATATTCAAAAACTGCATTTGATTAAATGAACTTTTAACTAAATTTACACCGTACTCGGAAAATAGTTATTTTATAAAGACCCAGTAAATTCATAAGTGGTAATTTTAGTAATGGATGAAACCTCAGTCTTTACTTTATCAGAACCGAGAATCAAGATTCATTACAGCAATTTTTTTTTGGATAAATGCCTTGAAGTTTCTCTCAGATTGACTGCAACAAAAACGTAAAAAAAAAGAGAAATGCAAATAACCTGACACGTAGTATTCGAATTTGTTTCTTCGGAGGAATAATTGCAATATCTTGTTCATTGATCTGCATTCGTATAGTGACAGCAGTGTCAAAAGAAGTCGAAAATGTATGCGACATCTCAATTCCACTGTGAGTGAATCCAGGCAAACTGATTAGCATCTTATTCGACAACATTCCAGCTCCACTGCAATTTCACACATATCAGAGATAGAAAATTAATTGATTGCAGTATTACTTGTAGATATTTTTCCATGATCTACTAACCTAAACTCAATAGGAAAGTTTGCCTGAAAACCACCCAACGGAGACACATCAAAATTGAATGCAAAATCCAGCGAGTGAATAAGCGACACATCCGAAGTCCAATTAAGTGGAATTCCTCCTACTGTTGGAACCAGGTGAAAGGCTTCGAGGATCCGTGTCACACTGGAAGTGTGATGAGGTTTATTGATATAATTAGGAAGCAACATATGAAATTGAAACAATGCGGCATGTATCATGTCTGTGGTAATAAATGCCAAATCATCACCTGAAATGATAATTAATAATAAATAAGAATTCATAGTTAGCAAAATAGATGTTTCACTTGTTTCGAGTGAGTCTTCGTACCAAACATACGAAAAGATTCCATTAATGTCATAACTTTGTTGCCATCGAAATCAAAATGCTGACGTATACGATTTAGATTTTTCAAAATGACACTATCCACATTATAAGGGTATTTTACAGAATCAAGTTTGGATAGAAACTTTGTCAGGTTCTGCACAAATTCTGGCTTGAAAATATCTAGCAAAACCATGTTCACATCGCGTCCTGCTCCAATATTTTTAGAAAAATATTCTTCCAAATAAATCATTGTACTTGAAACATCTGCAACACATTAAAAAACGCATCAAGTCAACTTTTTTTAAAGAGGAAATGTAACTTTGTTAGAAACTAGAATAGTTGACATATTATTCTAAAAAATATTAATGCGACAATTCATAAACAGTCAAATTTTATGTTTTTTCATCAATTTATAAAAATAATTGTTTTAAATCTTCTGAAAGTTATTTTAAAAGATATTGTACCGAAGATACTTTTAGTAGAACAGTTTACTATTCTAGTTTTGAATCAAATTTGAATTTTTTTCTTAAAGTTGCTTTCAAAAAAATTGTCCGTCAACTTTGTTAACTTGTCAACTAAACTGTTTAAACAAATTTGCTAATAAATTAAAAAGTATCTATTAGTCACCTCTAGTATTTTGCGACAACTGAAACAAGTTGAAATGTTTTCCAAATAATTGAAGAGTAAAGTTAAACATGTGGCTAACTGGCAGAAACACTTGTCCATCATATAATTTGCTATTGACAAGACGACTTCCAAATTGATTAATGAAATCTGGTAAAGATGGTATTTTAAAGAACGAAGATTTTTCTTCTTGAGAAGAAACATCGAGGCGATCCGGAAGTTCTTGCAAATTCAACACTCGATCTAACTCGGCTCGACGTATAATTTTGGCAAACCTGAAACCACATTTTATTATTTGCAAACTTTGAAACTAAAATCAAAACTCAAACTAATTCTTACTTTGCACTTTCGGCATCTCTTCTGGTTAGAATGCCCTTAAGATGGAATTTTATAAAAGTTTTCAGCTGATAAGAATCCTCAGTCTGAAGAAATGTCACCAAATCATTCATGAATTTTTCATTAGGCGATAAATTAGCAACGATTTTGTACGCCTCAACCCTCATGTCGACGTAGAATGCCGAGTTGCAAATGTAACTCAAAAGCCGGTCGTAAAGAGCACTGCTTAAAGCAAATCTTCGAGTAGCCTTAAATATAACAAAAATTGGAAACAATTATAAATACAAAGTTGTTGTTCAACCTAAGACATTAATAATAATACATCAATAGCTTGCAGTCTGACTGTCCACGAAAGTTTATCATTCGTCACACACTTGTGAAGAGTTCCTTCAATTTGGGGTTTATATTTTTGAGCCACATTTCCCAAATTACCCAATGCCTTGAAGAAAAAACAAACAAAATAAAATGATTTAAATCTAATTATTAGAATGTAAAATATTTTAAAAAAATACCTTTAATCCAATGAGAACTGTATTTTCTTTTCTTTCACATTCATTACCAATTAAATTAAATATATATTCCAAGCTGTTTGTTATACCACCGGGAAGAGGCTTTATAGCAAATATAATGAGGTAAAAAAGTTACGAATGAGTATCTTGAACACAGGAACAGTTCAAAGCAACCCGAACCTTAGTTGCGTAAAGTTCTTTGTTTCGCATCCAAAAAGTATGAATTGCAGATGATAAGATGAAAGGGCACAATTGAGAGTCCTTCAACGAACAAATTGCCTATTCAAAGTTGCAATACAGTTAACATAAACTCTTATAAAATAAGACAATTTCTATTCAGTACATACAAGTATCTCTTCGAAGAAATCCGGATCCGTAATTTTGACGAAGTTCCACGAGACTAAAACAGTTTCTAAATAAATCTCACTGACGTATTGTTTCGTTTCGATCAAACGACGAAAAGAACGAATGCACGGAAGAGAATTGCACTGAACCAATGCATCAATAAAATAATTGATTGCTTTATTCTGAAAATATTAAAACAGAAATGTTAAAATTCGACAAAGTTTACTTTTTATTGCGTTGACATATTAAAAACCTATAGATTCATAAAATACCTTATCGTTAGATGAACAGTCTATTAGAGGGATTTTGGTGCATCCAATTATCTCTTCTTCTATTTCTTTTAAATCTGAAGCACTTCTCAAAGTGTCGACCATCGTAATAAAATAATTAATAGTTTCGGCTTCGATCGGTGCCTTTGAATTGTTGACTAATAATGAAATCGATTTCTTAACTGCGAATAAACAACAACAACACAAATTTGAAAACCATTAAATCTGTTGCTAATTAAAATTGTATGCAGATTTACCCTGAGAATGAAAATTCGGCGGTGTTCCAGTGGGGGCAAATGTTCTTTCATATTCGTATTCGATACTTCTTATAGTATCTGACGTTTCTAAAGGCTTTATATTCTGTTTGGTAACTTTGTATTGCGTCAACGCCTGCCTTCATATTAAATTTACAAAACTCAGTTAAATAAATTTAATTAATAGTTAATTCAGTTCAATAAGCCAATATAGAACTGGTTACTCTGCTTTTTTTTTCTAAATTACTTTAAAGCAATTGGTTCATTCATTTGTATATCTTACAATGGCTACTTTATAAAATGTGGAAAATTACTTTATTTCTGTTTGAACACCAAGAGGCATCTCGGCATCGAAATCTACGTTAACGCCATGATTTTCATTGCAAACACTAGACTGCAAACCATTCTTGTCGAATGTGTACACACAATCTGCCCTTGATCTGATCAAAAACATTTGGACGAAACTCTTCAAAAAAATAAATAAAAATAAAATTTGACTAAATAAAAATTATTGAAAAATTGAATTAATGATAAAAAATAACCATGTTCCAAAAAATAGAAAAAGGGCTGTAATGCCAGTCAAGTTTGCTTGGAAAATGACATTCACTGATGTTTTTAGTCATGCGGACAACATTTGGTTCAACTGTCTCGTAGATTACTGGGCAATTACCCTGGACATCTCTTCTCATCTATGGTGACAATGGATTAAAAACAAAAACAATAAATTAAATTCAGTAATATTTATAAAAAAAAATGACAAACAAACCTCGACTGATTGGCCACTTTCATTATTTGGCTTTTTTGCAATTAATGAACTGATAATGCCTCTTTTCAAGTTGAGAATTACCAACATTTCATCCTCTTTCGTGGTTAAACTTTTGACGAAACCATTTATTAACGAAAATGACACCGTATTTCTAAAAAAATTAATAGTATGCGAATAAAATAAAAATTAAATGCCGAAATGTGAAAATAGATAAATAAATTCCATGTTTACTTCTTCATTAAATACGAAAACACGTCCGAGTCATGATGGTATTTCTTAAATTGTTTATCACCACTCATCAGGTCAAGATCATATAAATAACATTTTAAAATCTGAAATGATTTTTTTGCAATTAATATTAGCATATTTTCAATAAAAAAAACATCACAAATGAATTAAAGTTATTTTTTTTACAAAATGTTTAAATACAAGGTGTCTCTAAGTTAGGAATTTGTGAATTGCATTGCTAATTTGATTGTTTCTATGATTCCAGACATACGAGATACTCTGTAATGAAAATCCTCTATCACGAAACGGAAAAGGATCAGTAAATATTTTTTGTGTTAACCGAGTTCATGTTAAAAAGTTAAAAAAAAACTTTTTAGAACAGTTTGAAAAAGGCGACAATAGTTTTTCATGAAATGTCAATGAAAAAAAAAACCAAAAATCTGGTCATTTTCAAACTGGACTAAGAAATATTTATTTTTTAAGATATTTAACATACTTTTCTAACCATATTTTGGTTTTGAAAACAATTTGAATTTTGTTATAGGCTGTGTGTTTCAGAAGCAACACTGGGAGGTGTTTTAGCTAGAAACTAGAAAGATAGCTCAATCACTTAACGGTGGTAAAAACACAAATATTTCAATTTTAAAATTGAAAAAAAAAGTCCGCACCAGAAATTACCACCAGAAACGCTCCCAACCAGTGACACAACCTACCCACACCGAAACCGTGCTGTCTGGAATGTGTGCTTATAACACCATCTCTCTCGACTTGGTTTTCAACTTATTTAAGTGTGATCTCTGACTTACGGCTGCATCTCATTAAGAAGCAGGCTTAGGGCAGGTAATGCGAGCGAGACACAATGGACGACACACAAATGACAACAGTATGTTGGAGTGTGCGCTGAGCACTTGGTTTTAATAAATGTTAAGATTACTATTTATACTGCATATTAATTTATGCATCGATTTATTCACGAATCGACACATCGGGCTTATTAGTTGGACAAATCAATGAATAACGGAATGTACAATCAATCTTTGTTTTGAGAACAGGTGATTTTTTTCGGTCTCTGGTTAATTGTGCACTTTGAGAAGACACAACACAGCTGTTGAAAATGATTCAACATTTAACAGATATTTAGAAAGATCTATCAACAATAAAAAATACTATTAAGTGATTCAGTTACCCGTTCTAGTTTTTAACACTAAAATTCTACTTTTTTCATAATGTTGTTTCTAAACAAAAGTTCGCTTGACGTTTAAATGGGAAAAGCTATCCTAATTGACCAAATCGAACAAACAATTCGTTTTATCCGATATTTTTGTGTTAAAATGGTTTCCATTGTAAATTATACTTTCAAAGTGTGGTAACAATTCGTAGTGGATTCCACTTCAAAGTTACAATGCACAGATAATCCAATCTGTGTGTCAGGCTTTCTAGGTGAAAATCCTTTAACGTTCAAGTCGTAATTATAACTGCTGATCGTTTGAGGCTTCAAGTATTCATCTAAATTTAAAATACAAAATTTTTTTACTTCCAAGCTAGGTTGACAAAAAAGTGAATAAAATGTTTACTGTCAGCAATGCAAGTATCAGCTTCGATCCTATCGATTGGAAGCGTTCGTACTAAACATTTGCATCCTCCTGTATAACAAAAACATTTAATAAATTGAAATCACAATAACAAGGGGCTCAAATGTTTATGGCAATATCAAACAAATGTTTCTCAATGTGCGGCCCAAGTGCCAATTGTGAAGTGACTCTGCCCAGTTATCAACTATAGTTCTAGCCTCTAACCAGTGTTTTTGATAACTGTAGTTGCTCTAATGATGATGATTGCTTCTCAATTGGCACTTGGGCCACACATTGATAAACATTCACTTGAATTTGTAGAAAAATCCGAGTCCTAATAATGACAATTTACATCCTTTCTAAAGGGGATTTTAATAAAAAAAATAATCCATTTTAAAGTTACCACATTGCGCACAGAGCTGGCAAATTTTATGAAACTCACAACTGCCAACATTTTGTTTAAAATGAGACACTTTTCCATTACATTTGAAAAAATCATCTATTTTATCACTTAAATAGAACTTTTGTAGTGAAACAAACAATATCCCGAAACTAAATAATATTACAACCGTTTTCATGGTATACTAACTAAGAAATATACTGATTTTTGTATTCTAAGACAAGAAATACCAAAATAATCTTGAATAATACATTTATAAAACAGGTATTTTTTTTTCTAGCAAACATTTTTGTCTATCCTAAAAAAAAATGTCCAGCTTTTATTATTTTAGGAAATACTCAATCAAAATAAGAAATGTGCTCAAATGTATTTCAAGGACAAAGGAAATTCATGACACAATGAAATATTGATAATTGAATGCCTAGTAAATTATGTCATTTAAGTTTTATTAGATTTAAAAAAGTAAATTGTCATCTTTAAAAAAGAAGACTGCTTTTAAAAAATGAAATATTTGTGGGTGACTTGTAAGTACTTTGCTGAAAAATGTTTACATTTAAGTACAGGTCTAAAGTTGTACTGTCTATTGCACTTCAATCTGAGACATTCGACTGATTGATATCCTTGCTTACTTAATGTGAAACCCATTAAGGGCCATTAAGATGTTTTTTTGTGAACAACTCATCTTCGAACTGTTGATTATAATCCCTTTCAGGAGCTAAATTAAGAGAAACTAAAAAAGTGTTTTAGAAACTAGAAAGGTAAGCTCAATCACTTAATAGTATTTTCAATTTTGATATCATTTAAATACATTTCAACAAAATATGGCCTGTTTGAAGTTGGGCCATTTTCAAACTCGCATAACAGCTTATTTTAAAAGATATCAACAAGAAAATACTCTTAAGTGATTGAGCTACTATGCTAATTTCTAAAACACTTTCAAGTTTATCTTAATTTTGCTTCTGAAAGACAGAATAACCAGTGTTCTAAGAGCGTTTACACCTTAACATGGTAATGTTAAAACTTAGAACTACATTTAAAAAATGTAACGATATTAAATTTCTTCTTAAACTCTAATTAGTCCATCTTTCAGGTGTAACATAAAGAGAAACTTGGATGTGTTTTAAAAACTAGAAGGATAACTCAAATTACTTAAGGGTATTTTCATACTGATATCTCTAAAAAAAATAAGCTTTTTATGCAAGTTTGAGAATACCCCGCCCCAACTTCAAGCAGATGATACTTTTTTTAATTTTTGTCTATAAGAATTCTATTTTGAGATATTACACTTCTAGTTTCTAAAACATTTTCTAATTTCTTCTAATTATGCTACATTCTGAATAAGGGAAACTGTTTAGAAATTAAATTTTAAAAAAATATATTTTCTTACCCAAAAGAATTACATATATTAAAAAAAAGTACTTCATCTTAAAATAAATTTCGATAACATATCACTTTCTAAAACAAATTCAGTTAGATGTTTCTCATATATTGTGCGAATTCAAATGCTTTATAAAATGTGAAACAAAAAACAAGGGGAGAGAAAAGTAATCGCAAGAGAGGAAAAAGTTACAAGTCCATTCCAAACTAACTGCCAATGAAAAACACCGCCCAATTTAAACAAAAAATAACAACCTCTAACCTTCAACCAAATTAATATTATCTACTAGACGTAATCCATCTCCAATCTAAAGATAATAAAAATGGATATTTCAAAAGTGAAATTACTCTACTGATCGAATTTGTATGAAATATCAAGCAAATGTTTTGCAGTCTGTGGCCCAAGTGCCACTCTCCAGTTTAGATCAACCAACAATTGTTTTGTTTTCAATCAAAAACACTTCATAGAGATTAGAACTTTCTAGTTGACAAATTATAGTAAGCAGACATCTAGCCTCTAACTATCTATTTTTATTATAAAAAGCATACACAGGACGACAATTCACCATTTACAAATAAAAAAATTGCAAAATTCATCATGTACATATAGAACTCCATATGTAACGGTGGTTTTAATAGCGTCAAAAATATCAAATTTCAATAATAATAATATAATAATAATATTAATAATTAAAAAATTGAATTACCCGTAAATACAAATTGAAACTTTTTTTCTTCTGTATACATCGAGAGATTATTTAAACTTTAGAAAATATATGGCAAATTATTTGTGCTTATAAAATATTATGCAATCTAATCAACAGCTGTTAATAATTAATTTAATTACACAAGAAATTGCTAACAAAAAAATTAAGGCGTTTTGACTAAAATTAAAAAGAGATATTTAATTATCTCGAATTCTAACGATAAGGCATTCTTCGTAGTGTTAAGTTCAATATTAAGTAGAGACACCAAATGAGGGTTTTCTTCTTCTTCTTCTTTTAAAAACACATTCTTCAAAAAAGCAAGACTTTAAAGTATAAAACGGACTCTAAAAAAAACTACGAAGAAAAATTGAATGTACGTATACAAGCGATAAAAATCACTTCATAAAAATGATAATAAAAAAAACTACGAACAATATTCACAGATCATTATAAAAAAGTAGAAGAGAAATAAAGCAAGAAAACGAAAAAAGGTAGTTTTTAGCTGCTTTCCAATCGTTGCTGAACTTCGGACAACAACATCGCTTGACTCGGTATCATTTTTGCTATAAGATTAGGTGTGTATCTCTTCCATCTCATCTGAGGCTACAATTGAAACGAAAATAGAAACAAAAAGTCAGCTAAAAAGTATACTGAAAAAAAATCCAGTGTTGGGACATACTGCTTTTCAAAGTAATTAATTACAAGTACCACATGTACACATAATTATAATTATTGTGACGTACGTAGCTCAAAATATTAATTATTTTTCAATAACAAATCCCATGAAAAATTCAAGATACAAAAACCGCTTCAGTTCTGCATATTTTGTTTTAAAATAACTCAGTATGCACACAGTAACAAAATTAATTTCCTGAATAATTAAAAACTAACATGGTCAATTAATAATTACTCAAAAAAGTAATTATATTAGAGTAATTAGTTACTTTTGACCAATTACTTCCCAACACTGGACACAATCACAGTGCTTTATAACCAGTTTCTCAATGGGGAGACTCTGGCTCCCCGTATAATGAAGATGCCAGACTTCCGTTTCGACCCACGCATTATCCGTGTTACGATTGTCGTCCAGATAATCTCGGAACATTATCGAAGATTCGAAATCGTACTCCTGAGTGTCGTTACCAACGATATCGACAAAATCCCCAGTAGTAGTAGCACAGGCAAATTCGGCAAAATACTACAAAAGATAAAATCAATGTTTAAAAAGTAACCACCTTGAAACCTCTACACACAAATTTTCCGCGTTACTTGTTTCATCTTTTCAGCATCCCATTGTTCTTTCAGATCAGGAATGAAAAGCTTTCTAATCACATTTAAAGTGTTCGCTTCACCGTGAATAAACCCCTAAGATTTTTACCAATAAAATAAAATAAAGATAAATAAAAAAAGAAAACAACAGCATACGAAAAATACTGTTATACCCCAGGTAAAGAAAGATATCCATTGCCTGGTTCTCGATAGATCACGAATTCCAAGATCTTGTGTTCCTCGGAAGAAGTACCGTGAACAGATTGTAAGAATCCATCACGTAGTCGCCACCTAAAACAGTGGCAATTGGTTCGAAAGACACCCTATAACTGAAAACAATTCATAGGACAGAGAATCACCTGGTTATAATTAACAAGACTGAATGATTTGGACCCCAACGGTACAACGAGCCACGTCCACGTAATCCAGTCCTTCCCATAGGATTCCTAAAAATATAACACAGAAATAATTCAGCCAATAGTAATTGCAAAAACACTGCGTTATGGGCCTAGAGATACTCCAGAGTTGCACGTGTGATAAGACATGGTTCACTTGGTAGTTTCGAAGTTGCTCAAACGTCTCTAGCCACGAAACTGCGTTTTGAAACGTTCTAAAAATACCTTAAATCCCAAAGAACATATTAAGGAATATACATAATTTTTCATAAAACTGAAAAATCTTCGTTAAGAATGGGAAATTTGTTAACAAAATGGTCCTTTCTGAGGTCAATGACCTTTAACATGGGTCGAACAAATTAACATAATTCAAAAGGGTGTAAAATAAAAACTCCTTTGTATATTTCAAGTTTTTTTTTTTTGCAGCCAAAAGACCTTAAAACCTGACCACAACATTCAACATGCTACTGCAACTCGAATTATTGTTTAAAACACAGATTGAAGAGAGATTTGTTCTTAGAATCGAGACCATGTTTTTGAAAACGTCAAATTTGACTTAACATTGCGGTTATTTCGTCATTCAGCACGTGCACAGCTGAAGTGTCTAAGTGTAGCAGCTACGTGTGTTGTCACAACCGAAGTAAAATAAAACTCACACAGGTAAACCAGCACTATCCAATTTATAAATAAGTTTTTGTCCTTCGTTTCGAATCAACCAAGATTCCCGATTTACTGTGACGCCGGCACCACTGGTCACGACAATGTTCCACTTGAGATCAGGTGGACGAAATATTTGACCCTGTTGCTCTCTCATCAACAACAAATCTTCATCAACGAAATCTCTAATCGTTGTCGCGTAATCATTGCGTGGCTTACTGTACACCACTGGATCGTAAATGCTGTACAGAACTTCCCAAGGAACGTATTTATCCGCAAGTGGAAATCTTTGAACTCTCGTCCCTTGGTATGGAGACTGGCGCGAAAGCAGATGAATGTTTCCGACATTCATCTTAACATCTGAAATAACACACATTGTTTATACCAGGACGTTCAAATTAAAAAAAAATAACACGAATGTACATCACTGATTCAATTTATGATATCAATAATGCAAAAACAATTGAATTTTTTGTATCAAAATTGAATTAGTGATATAAACTGAATTAGTGATATCACAAATTCAGTCTATTTTTGTCTTGAGTGTAAGGTCATTATTTTGGGGGTATTTCAAATTAGATTTGTGATCTATGAATTTGTGATAACAAAAAATGAACTTTTGATATCACAAATTTGAAGTATTTTTTTAAATAAACGGCATAATTATTAAGATAGCAACGTGCAAATATTCCCAATGACATAAATCTGTAAAAGAAAAACCTTCTTTGGTGATTCCATGTTTTATTTCTTCCAGTGAAATTTTGCTAGTCAGCATAATTTTTTCAAGTTCAGTTAAACGAACTTTAAGTTTGTACAGTGATGCCTTTTGAAATTCAACACTCTCCTCCATGCTCATCATGCTAAACAATTAAAACATAATTGATGAAAATCAAACAAAACTATAAAAACCAAAAGCATTCATTAAAATCACCTTTCCATCTGTTTCGAAGCCAATTTCTTTTCTTTATCTTTGTCTTCCTCCAACTTGTTATAATTTACAGCAAGAGCTCGCCAATAATTATAGTCATTGGCTTTCTGTCGTAGCTGTTTCAAAATCTCAGCACTCTCGTACGCAGTATCGTTCTTTTTGCAATACTTGCAAGTTGCACCCTTGAATGCAATCTCGAATAACCTTATGATGTAACTGAATACGGTAAGTGGAGCAGGAAGACGCATGCGAGCCGAAAAATCTAATACGAGATGATATCGTTGATATCTCCAGATTGCATCAGCATCGCTAGCCGTCTTAGCTGCAGTGTCGCTAGGAATAAAAGACAATTTTCGCTGTTAATAAAAGCAATATATAACCATAATAAATCTTAAAACGATATTCTACAGAATTATGAAGTCAGCATTTAAAAAGTGTTAAAAAAAGACCATAGAAAAGATAAATTGCAGAAACAGTAGGCATAATTGAAGAATACTGGTGCAGAATCCAATTCTATGCCAAAATAAAGTGCAAACTGTGCGCAATTATAAAATTAATTACAAAACATGTTTCGATAATACACGAGTGTGTGTTACTATTCACAACAGAAAAATGTGACAACTGTTACAGACTTCACTTTAGTCAAATGAAATTAAAAAAAAACTCAAGACAAAACACAATGAAATCACAAATGCAAATAAACTATAAATAAAACCTAGTTATTCAAGCAAAGCAAATTTAGAGAGAAGAGAAATGTTAACACAAACTACAAAAGTAATGAGAGAAAAGTGGAAAATATAATGCGCCAATAAAAACTAAGATCCAACTGGTGTTTTTTTTGGTAAATTTTGTTTGGAAATGAGTTGTTTAGAAGTATTTTTTTTAAAAAATTCAAAGCATATTTAAAAGTTGAAGACGAAAAGAATTGCGTGGAAGAAGTAGGCTTGTTGTAACGATTTAAAACGTTGTGTTACCAATTAACCAGGGTTTAGTTCAGACAAATTCCTTTTTAGACTAGCTCATTATAATTATCAATTACTAATTTTCTAATTACATAAGGAAAAAAATTAATTACAATTACTAAATTTTAAATAGAAATTACAATTACTCATTTTCTCAAAGCATGGTGAATTACTAATTAATTACTTGTAAAATTATTTAAATACAGTAGTAATTCATTACTTTGGGCAAATTACTTCTTAAAAACGCACAAAAATTGCACAAGACTTTTTCAAACTGTTATAAAAAGTTTATTTTAAACGTTATCGTCTTAAAAATTGCTACCAATCAATTTCTTTCTTGCTCAACTTTCAAATACACTTTGAATTATTTCAAAAAACGCTTGAATTATTTTCCTTAAATATCAATGCAAAATTTAAAAAAACTCTCCAGTTCCACCTTCATTAATTGTTAGTGCTTAAAACCCCAGAATAAAATGCAAAAAGGACAGTAAATAGTACTAAAAACTAGACTAAAAGAGAACACATTTCTTCCTACCCTGACGCCCCTTCAGCAGCCACCACTCTCGCACGAGTTTCCCTTTTTAAACAGAAAACATATCAACAATTGGAATTTGGTCGAAACATTAATCTAAATTACGATTAATTAATTATGAAATGAAATAGAAAACAAAAGAATAAGATTGTTAACGTTCAGCACAGCCCTGCTAAAGGGCAATCAAGGCATAAGTTGCACTCTTTATAGAAACAGAGTTGCCAAGTATAAACATATAGCGAGAAACACTCTTGTTACACGCAACAGAACAGACCAAAAAAAAAAAAGCCGATCGAAAAGAAACTACTCGACTAAGATGACAAGAAACAAACACATTGAAACAATATGTAGATAATGTGAAAATACCTGAATAAAGCATAAAGGAGAGTCAGCAAGATCAGCTTCAGAATGATGTGATACTGAATCGTCATTATGTAAGGCCAAGCGCCAGTGTTCGGACATGTGTAATCCTCGTCTTTGAAAACAAACATTAAACAAAATTCAAAGCACAAACATAAGAGCATTTTAGGCCCAAATTCGAGAAAGAAACATGAACTTTCAACTTTAATCCTCTAAATAAACTCTCAACATCCAACAGTCCATTTAAAATGTTTTATGAAGAGCTGATTTTCCAACTCCTTTCATTCTTCATCTCAGAAGTGTTTTACAAACTAGAAGAAGTACTTGAATTGCTTAATAGTATTTTTATGTTATCTTTCAAAAGAAACTTTTTAAAGACAAAGATTAAAAATATCGTCCGCTTAAAGTTGCGTCATTTCAAATTAACAACATTTTAAAAGATATCATCATAAAATTTCTTCTTAAGATGTTTTCTGAACAGCTAATTTTCGAACTATTTTTTTGCATATCAGAAGCAACACTAAGAAGAAAATGAAAGTGCGTTAGAAACTAGAATGGTATCTGAATCACATAATAGTATTTTCGTGTTGACATCTTTCAAAATAATTTTATAGACAAAAATTAAAAATGTTGTTAGCTTGAAAATTCACACAAAAAGCTCATTTTAAAAAACATCATCATGAAAATATTCAAGTGATTGAGCTACTATTCTAGTTTCTAAGACACTTTCAAGTTTCTCTAAATTTTATCCTGAAAGACAGAATAACCAAAGTTTGAGGTGCGTTTACACTTTAAAAACCAACTTAATTTTATGTTGGAACCCTGTTCTTAGAATTAAAGTTGAAGATTTAAGAAGATTTAAGTTTTCTTTCTTAAATTTGGGTCTTAGCAAATTTTGACAAATGAAATCTCACATTTCCCAATTGAGTTAGGATAAACTGTTTCATTTCGAAAATTTCCCGAACACCTTTCATCCTCTAAAGAACAAAATAAAAGAATTAAGACAACCGCAGACACCTACTTTCAACTGTGGCTTTAACGAACACGAACACCACCTTCTAAATCTGAAATGGGAGTCATAAAAAGCGTAAACCACGCTTTATGAAACACACGCCTCAGAAGTTCTTTATTGATCGGATAATCCGGATAGATGACAGAGTGAATGACAATTCCACTGCTGATGATGAAAATGACGGCAAGACGCAAGAAATGAACAAAATCATCGGTCACCTACATACAAAAAACACGAATCGAGTGATAATTGTCAGATATTTCAGGCGGTGACTTATAGTAATAGGTACCATTAGCCTAATCCTATAAAGAAGAGGACCAAGTGTTGGACTTATCGGAAAATAGATCCAAATAAAACGATAAAAAAAGTAAAGTAATCCCAAACACATGATGACACGAGCCGTGTAAGGAGAAACGTATAAATCTGACACTTCCAGATCAAACGGAGTGTAATCATTTCTTCGCAGAATACGAACGAACAAAAACATTATGAGAAACACGAAGATCGCTGTTAGTTCGAAAGTTCGAGAGCCCAATGGAATGCTACTGTATTTCTGAAAACAATTGTCAATTTTATAATTATACACTGAAGATATTTTAAAAATCACGCAATAAAATCGAGAGCCTGACCCTAAATTGGTACTGAGCTATCCTAACATTCTCACTGAAAAGAAGGGCTGTCCAAAACCAGAGAGAAACATCCAAATAAAAGTTGCCATACGAAGGCCATAAAACAGTTAAACTGAATAGAGCCAAGTAAAAAATGTAGAAAATTTGATGCGTCCAGAACTTTGTAATGGGAGCATTCCAAAGGGCATATAGTTTCTTATAAAACGGAGGCTGCGGACGTGGTTTTAAGTACTGCAGAAACGTCACTTGTGGAAATCGACGAATATGCCACGATCGAGACTTCTTCGAATCTGATGTCGTCGGCAGCTCTTCGTACCTGAAATATTTTAAAAACACTTTATCTTACATAACATAAAACCGGTCCTACTATTAAGCTGTGACCAAATCAAAACGGAACGTTTGTCGAATATTTAGCAAACATTTGGAAGTAAAATGAACGAATTTTTAAACATTCTTGTTTGCATTGTTGAGTTCAAGAACTGATAAATTCAGCGCGTATTTCCAAACTGTTAGTTTAACGTTTGGCAATTTTTTTTAGGAACAATGTGGGCAAACTTTTGAGGCAACAATATGGCTGCCTTGGGAAACAGGAAACTTTTCCTAGGAGAGTTATATTGCTCTACTTCCCACATTCAATTTAATTTTCTCGATCGTTTGGACTCTTATTTTGCTGTTTTCTTTACAGATAATAGCATTTTTATGTTTCCGAATGCGGCTGCATTCGGAAACTCCGAATCTAAAAACTTTATATTTAATTCCGTTGCTTCTATTTTCTAAGCACTATTGAACCAGTCCGCAGGAGCTTGAAATGCACAAGGTGCCGTAAATGTAAAAAATACGTTAATTGATATAAAATTAAATCATTTACATTAAAAAAATATGGTTCTTTTTCGGCACAAATAACGCCTAATAGAGTGCAAGCTCCTCAAGCTATTTCAAAAGCTATATATTTCAAACTTACTTGTTCTCACTTTCCAAATCGTGTGGCATGTCACCACTTCATAAGCAGCATTGAAATTGTTTATAACATTAAGTTAAGTATCGATAATTTAGTCAATAGTTAAATAATTTTTCTCTCTTACTTTACGGCATTGTTAATCACAGTCAGTGGAATAGAATTATGTCTGCCTTCTCGGCTACACATTCTGGAAATAGGTGGCTGGCTAATGGTTTCGACATCGGAATCGTTTTCCGAACACTCTCCGGAGTCTTAAGAACAAGAAAAAACAAACGAAATCAACAACAAAAGAAAGACAATAACAGTCGGATCTCAACCATTCTTCATTCTAATAAAAGTTACCATCATCATCATAGATACCAATTATGGACCGTTTTTGACCAGTTTTGAAGTGAATCCAAATATACATGGGGAAAATAAAAAATGCCGACAAAATGATTTTCAGCGCCGGTGGAAACGTCACCGGTCCAAATTTAAGCTCTCGAATACGAATATCTCCATGAAAGAGATAAGTAAGCCACTTTTGACAACAAGGATGTGCAATAAATTTGCGATTTCTGGCCACTGCAGCAACTTCCACGGCCGTCTTATAGTCCCAGTCCTCTACCTCTTCACTCAAAATGTCAAAAGCTCTACAGTTTGAAGCCTGAAAACTAGCATCCAAAACACCGATCGCCATGTTTGCAAACTCTCTGAAAATATAAAAAACAAAATCGTTACGACCAAATACAGATACAAAAGTAACGGTGCGAGATTCAAGTTACTTGCTACGTTCTTCGAGTTCTTTGCTAAGATGTTTCTCCTTTACATAAGACAAAAGCTTGCTGTAAAGCAAACTGATTAGAAGGGCTAAATGTATCGGATAATCGCTCCTTTTCCACAACACTTTGGCAAGCTGAGGTCGGTTCATCAAAACGGACCAAACGACAAGCGCATGATGTGCCTTTTTTTAAAAAAAAAAAAAAAGAAGAAGTATTGAATGACATTCATTTTTAAAAAATGCATCGATAGATTTGTATCATAACTTTACTCACCCTCCTTTCTGCTATCGGAGGTTCCGTTGCGTACGTTCCCATGGCATTACTGGTGAGATCGTGAACGTGAATGAAGTTACTCAGCTTTGTCAAATAATGTACGAGCCAATTCAAATCACGCTTTAGAAATTGCTTATCCAACTTCAAAGACTATCAGAAATTATAAGATTGTTGAATTGAAGGTTGTTTTGAAATGTACACGAGCCGCAAACTCTTAATTATTCTGTCTTTCCGAAGCAACTTTAAGAAAAATTCAAAGTATTTCAGAAACTAGAAAGGTAGACAATTACTAAAAGATAATTTCGTGTTGATATATTTATAATAAACTTTTTTATCAGTTTGAAATGACCTAACTTCAAGAAAACGATCGTTTTTTAAAAGATTGATTAAAAGCTATCATTCTAGTTTCTAACACACCTTCAATTTAACTTTAGTGTTGCTCTTGAAACGCAGAAGAGTTCGAAAATCAGCCATTCGTAAAACACATTAAATGAAACAAAATACTGAAACTAACAAAACTGTAACCAAGAGCACTTTCCAAACAAACGCTTCTGAAAAATTCCGGATTTTCGGCCTTCTCAAACAACTTTGACAAACGTTTCAGAGTTAGAAATTTGTGAATCTGGAATCCTTGATCCAGAAACAATTCAATAAAAGCCTCTCGATTCTGCCTTAGAAGCGCCTGTTCAAACACCTTCTTCTCAATCTTTACGAATACAAGTGAAAAAATTATGTTATATCAGATAAAATTAAAACACTTCAGTGACGTTTGTCTCACTTTCACTTTGCCAGTGTTTTTTGAAAACACTTCTGAAAGGGCAATGTGTGGAACGTTCCAGTCTAAAGTTAATCTTAAATCCTTTTGCAAGTGATGATACCAATTGGAATCAGAGACATCGCGCTTTTCGGCTGTTACGAAGAAATTCATATGTCAATAACCAAAATCTCTCCATCTTATAAATATAAATTAATAATACCTTTGAAAAGGGCTCTTAGTAAATACTGATTCAGCCCTGATAAGTCAACATAGTGACTATGAATGTCGACAAACGTCAGAAACACTCTTTCGTCCATTGTCGAATGACGAACACATTCTAGAATTCGATCGCGAAACTTATTTCGAGCTAAATTGTTCTCTCGATATTCTTCGAACTGAACTGCTATCTTTTTCGATATTTCGGACGTAATAAACGTTTCGATGTAATCCGGATCCCACGTCCCTCTCGGTCTGAATATGACAAGAAAACCACTCGTAAAACTTTCACATTCTTATAATTATATAATAATTAAGGCCATAACTTTTATGCAAATAAAAATCCAAAATTATGCAAATAATTGTTATGCAAATTGTTATTATAAATAATGCATTTTATGTGAATTAATTTCATTTCATGAAAATAAAAGTAAAATTAATTAAATGCCTGAAGCAATAATAGCTGTAATAAAAAGAATTAATAAAAGAAAATGCAAAAATAAAACGGTTAAGTTTTTGAAATTTTTTTGTCCGATCAAAAATTGTTTTTAAGTAATTAAGTAAAATTATGCAACTTTATGCAAATTTCCAAAAAAAACTTACAATTTGTGCATTTTATGTATCTTTGTATGGGATTAAAGTGGTTTTAAAGTGTAAAACGTCTCTCAAATTCTGATTATTCTGTCTTTCAGGTGCAAAATAAAGAAAACCTGAATGTGTTTTAGAAACTAGAAGAGTAGTCCAATCCCAATAAACTTTTTATGCGCGTTTTGAAATTAACCAACTTTAAACAGATGATATTTTTAAATTTTTTTCTATAAAAAATTTATTTCGAATGATACCAACATCAAAATAGCCTTCAGTGATTGAGCTATCCTAGTAGTTTCTAAAACACTTTCAAGTTTCTCTTAATTTTGCTCTCCTGAAAAGACAGAATAATCAGAGTACGAAAATCAGCTGTTCATAAACCACTGATTATAATTATTATTGCACATATTATTGTATCGCAAACAGGTTGGAAAACTCATCATGCATTTTTGTGAATTTTATGCATATTTCTGGCCTTAGTAATAATAGATCAACGGTCAATGTGACTAAACTGTTCTTTTATCTCTTCGTAAGCAAATGCCAAAAGATCAGCTGCTCCACCACTGCCTTTTACTACAACGATTGGAATCTGCTTCTTCAGGTGATCCAACACCATCTGCGTACTTTTGTTGCCTCCACCAATAAGCAGCGCAATCAGCGGGATGTCACTGGAACCCAGGCATGGGTTATCAACTTGGTCTTTTAAGAGACCAGTTTCACTGTTGCTTTTCAGATAATGTCCGAGATTAAGAATGAACCCTTTCAAACCACTGCCATCGGGAGTGGAATCGTTGACTAACATGAAGTGAGAGTGATTTGGATTTAAATCGTATTTGCGTTCTTTCGGACGATTTCCATCATTGTCGACTTCAACTCGTGAATTCTACAAAATATCAAATTATGACATTAACTTTTGACAACTAAATTCAGTTTCAAGTGCAAACGTCTCTTAATGTATCTTTGCATTTAAGAAGCAAAATAATTAAGAGAAACATAAAAGTGCTTTAGAAACTAGAAACATAACTCAATCACTTAAAAGTATTTCCATGTTAATATCTTTCAAAATAAACTTTTTATAGACAAAAATTAAAAATTATCCTTAAGTGATTGAGCTACCCCATTCTAGTTTCTAAAACCCTTTTTTAAGAATCTCTTTTATTTTGCATCTGAAAAAAAAACAGAATAATCAGAGTTTGAGAAAGAGAAAAATACAAACATAAGTTTTAAGTTTAGAAACTGGAAAGGCGGCTCAATCACTTAACAGTATTTTTCCTTTTGATATCTTTTAAAATCTGCTTTACGTTTCCAATTTACTCAATTTTAAGTTTTTCCATTATGTTCCTTTATTCTTCTAGTTTTTAAAACACTTCAATTTCTTCGCGGTGTGGCTGCTGTAACGCAAAATTATCAAGAATTCGAGTAATTCGCTGTTTTAAACTATCAACTTAAGGTATTTTCATGTTTGTAAATTTTAAAAATATACTTTTTATGAAGTTGCCTTAAAAGTTTATTTCTTAAAAAAATGAACATGAAAAATAGTTAAGTTAATTTACTCTTCTAGTTTCTAAGCCACTTTCAATTTCTTTTTAGCTTTCCTTTCGAAACGTAGAATAACAAAAATGTTGCGTAATCAGTTGAAAAATAATCTAGAATATTGGGGATCTTATAAAAAAAAAACACCCCACCTTTCCATCTAATCGTTCGTTGTAAGTAACCAAATCGGAGTCAACAATTCCCATGAGCGTAAGTTTAGGCAACTTTGGACCACTTTGTTTCGGATGACGGTAACAGGTCATCGCCTTACGTCTCTGATTCTCTTTATGAACGACATCTCCCAACATTTTAGCTACGCCAGTATTAAGACCGTGAGTGATGATCCACATGTCGGTCTTATTAGCTGCCTACCAAGAAATGAATTAAAAAGAAGAACGGTTGGAGCGAACCAATTTGTCAAAAAAGGAATGAATTACTACAATTAAATTACTCAATTTCCATTAATCACCACATTTTAAAAAATGTAATTTGTAATTTTAATTAATGTTTTTATTATTAGAAATCTAATTACTTTTCAATTACATTTGTTTTTGTAAGATGCCTGTAGAGCCAATGACAATGCAACTTTGAAAACTCACTACATGTGAAATGATAAAAGATCTAATTGGAAAAGTAATTAAATTACTTTGAGAAAAATGAGTAATTGTAATTAATTTCTTTTTTTTTAATTCTGGCAATCGTAATTAATTCTTTTTGCTGTCATAATTAGTAATTGTAATTGCATTACATTTAAAGTAATTTTTCCCAACACTGCTAATTAATGTATAAAATTATCTTAAAAATGAAACCTCTATTAGTCCTTGCTGAAGATTCGACCACTGTCTGTGTCCCTCCCAGAACACGGAACGGCCGACGCTACTGATGACTTCCAAAACAATCGTTGGAACGACCATCTTCCAATCGTGTTCCAGGACCCTGTCCACTTCGTCGATCGGAGTATCGGGCGAAACTCTAACATATGGACGGCCCTACAAACCAACAAAACAGTCAAAATTAAAATATGTCGGCTTTTTTTCTTCACTCCGCCATATTCACAGGTACGAATTTTACAAATAGTAATATATCTCTAGCTTGTATACTTTGCTATAGAGGTTCACAGTTGTGAAGGTACAGAGAAAGGCCAGGTGGTTTTTTTTGTTTCATTGATTATTTATTTACCTCATGCTCGAATTCGAATTCCTTCCAGAAACTGACTTTCCCTTGCGGAAGTAAACTCCGACTGAGTACGGACAGTTGATCGAACGAAGGAACTCGAGCAGGTAAATCGGCTGCATCGACGACGCTATCACCATCTGCGATCTAGAAAATTAAATCAAAGTTTATTTTTTTTAATAAAAGCCAAAACATTTCTACAAATAAAAATTCAAAAATATGCAAATTGTTTTTAAGAAATTATGCAATTTATGCAAATAAAAATGTATATATTACATAATTAAAGAATGGTTAATTAAATGTCTAAAGTAATTAACAACTAAAATAATCAGAAGCAATAACAAAAAATACAAAAGAAACAATTTTCGTTTAAGAAACCCTTTATATTTGTTTTTCCGACCGAAAAATGTGTTTTAAAGAAGTGAAATTATCCAATTTTATGCAAATTTCCAAAAAAATTGTGCAATTTGTGCATTTATTCTGTCTTTCATTAGCAAAATAAACAGAAACTAGAAGAATAGCTCAATTACTTAAGTGCATTTTCATATTGATATCTTTTAAGTGACTTCAGCTACCCTTCTAATTTCTGAAACACTTTCTAGTCTCTTAATTTAGCTCCTGCATGGTAGAAAAATTTAGAGAGGTCAAGACGCGTGTACACTTTAAAAACACCCGAAACTGATTATCATTGCACATATGGGCAATAATATGGTGGTATAGTAGTGTACCGAAAAGGAGGGATTCTGCAGTTCGGAACCATGATTAAGGGGTTTTAATAATTTCTCCATTTTATGCAAACTTTTGGCCTTGGCTATTATTACTGAAAATATATATTTGCTTTAACTTTTAAATTCAACAAACGTACATATGATTCTAAATTTTAAACCAAATTGTCACTCAACATGCTTGCTTCTGATTGACATTAAGAACATTTGCATACATTTATAGAAACTCAGTCATTCTTTTAAAGGTTCTTCTTTATAGGTGAAAAAAATATGAACTGGGCAAAAATCCAAAATGTTATTGGATGCCCAAGAATATAATAGAAAACACATTTGGAAAAAAAAAAAAATAACCCACCCAACCCCCAACACAAACAAAACATAAAACTAAAAAAAACATGTGTTATTTTCCAATGTCATGTCCTCGGTAGATAATTTTAACCCTGCAAATATAAGAAAACGCAACTCGATTATTAATTTCTATTAATTAAATCAACCAACCCACTAATGAGTTGTAATAATGATTTTAGATATTAGCCTACTCCATTCTAGAAAAGGTGAAATCACAATAAAAAGTAATTAACATAAATAATTATAGGTTGCAAGTAAAATACTTTTCAAAATAAATAAACCCACATCATCCTGTAGTAACTAAGTAACAAAAACAAATATATATTTAATCATAAACAAATGTATTTTTCGTTTGAATCCATAAAATATGAGCAAATGATGAATATTTTCTTCGAAACTGACTTGACACCGGATTTCAAAATAAAGACAGATGTTTGCATTTCTAAAATTTATAAACTTCCTACTTTTTTTTTAATACAAATACTCGTATAAATAAAGGAGGCTCTTTCCGCTTTTTCAAAGAAGAAATCTAGGAAAAAAAAGAATATCAAACAATGACACCATAGAAACACCCAAAAGTCTCAAGAAAGTATGACTGGGTTGGTTACTTTTTGCCAAAATTATTTCAAGAGCAGCCTTGAAAATAACCTCAACTAATTAAAGAAGATTCTTGAATTCAGTCTACATTTTGGAACATAATATATTATCCAAGATAAATTTTTAAAGGTAAAGCAACTCCATATTAGAAAAAAAAAACGTCGAAGGAGAAAGGATGAATCGTTTCTGAAGCCAAAAGGCAGATATCTTGCTTAAAAGGCCATCCATTTTTTTGTATTTTCACTGAATGTTATTTTACCCGAGAAAGAATTTAGCTCTAAGTACAGTTGGGGCCACCTTATTGGCCACACTCAGCCTTATAGCACGAAATGTTCCACCTGAAGAGCTTTTAGTACAGGCAGTTAGAAATCGGAGAGAACTTCAGTTGGCTCCGCCCTTGTTATGACGACCGGCAACTTCTAATTGGTTGGTTATGTAGTCTGACGTCACATGCTCTCCACCCTTTTCAACGTCGAACCACACAACAAACCAATTAGAAGTTGCCTGTTGTCATAACAAGTGCGGAGCCAACTGAAGTTCTCCCCGATTTCTAACTGCCCGTCTTTTAGTTGAGTTACCTCTGCATATTTATCTTGATATTACCCCTTAGACCGACACATGGAATACTTCGTGGTGGCACATAAAGTGGTTGTTTTTAGGCTTTTCGCAGACCATTCATTAGATAAGGGGAGTGTTCACACGAGCCACTGCCACCGCTTTTTCTGCACCACAATGGCGATGAGTGGTTGGAGTCCTGTTATAAGTGGCAACCACAGCCTTTTTTCTTGCCGGTGATGATCAAGGTTATGCTATAGTGGCGTATACTGACAGCAAGATATTGTATTCGATAGCGGTCTTGCGAAAGCAAGCCGCATCAATCACTTTGCGGCACCACAAATAAGCGCCACAAAATTCAATTCAATTCAGTTCAATGCAAGCACACCTGTAATCAGCCCGAGAGCCATGTGGCAGAGATGATATAATTCCCAATCATAAATGATTGTCATTTAGTCTAAAGACATCATGGTCAAATTGAATTCGTCTTATAATGGAAGTTACGAACCTATTTGCAGGAAGAAAGACCAGTTCTAGCTCTTAATTCTTTAATTGGCGTTGGATGACCATTTCTATTTATACGGAGATTTCTAGTAAGAATACCAGCTAACAAAGCACTGTTTCCTGCAGCTAACTAACGTTCAAGAAGGGCCAATGCTTTGCTCAGATCTTCTTTTTTGCCAGTGATTCCCATTTCAATTCATTCAGCATAAAGGTTACACTGTCGGAAAACATGTATTCACCTTTAATTTAACAAATCTTGCAGCCATATTGCTATGTATTTTCTATTTCAAGTATTAAACTCCAAAAGAATTACAAATTGTTGAACAATATTCTAATAAATTGTCTGACAAGAGTAAAATAACAGAACCTCCTCTAGAATTAGAGACCTACTGAAAGCCCATGGGCCGGTGGGCTTCATGGGCCTGGTATAAAGTCTCATGGGCTGGGCTGGGCTGGGCTGGGCTTCAATTTTGTACACAATGTAGGTCTCTTAATTAGAATAATACACCATTTTGTTTTCATTTATAAAACCAAATTCTTCTACCTGATCCAAATCTTTGTCCACCTCAAAGACCCTACTGTCCAAAGCCAGTAACTGATGATGAACAACATCCTCAGTACTTATGGTCACTTTTCTCCTCAAGTTTGATTTGTTCAAAGACAACGAAGACATCAATAATAATATTCTAGTCTCAGGTCAACACTTTACTACCTAAAAGTGGCAACACTAATTAAAACGAACTACAAACTCGACGAACAGCCTCGATTCAAAAGAACTTCGATGAAATCCAACATAATCCTATAAGTTCTACTCTCGATCAAAAGTCCTTCTTGAAACCACGGCATCAATTGTGTTTCTTTCCATTGTATGTCGTGACTCATGAGCGCACCAAACACACACACATGCTGACAACTGCCTGACACTAATAAGGATACACAATTATTACAGGTAGGCCTTATACCATAATCCAGCTCAGGTGTGTGTGTGTGTATACACCTTAGTTACAAGGAATTCTTATTTAAAAAAAAGAATTCGGTCAATCACAATTTGATTTGCTTTGATGCATTATTAATCAATTATTCATTAATCATGTTGCCTGCAGTAGTGCCATGGATTATAATGCAGACATATAAAAAGGTAGTTACTTTCTCTCTCCTTTTGTCTCGGTACAAAAGCACTAAAAAAACCACCAACAACAACTTCTCATCACGCAAAATTTAACAGATGTTAAAATATGATATTACATCATTGGCTTTTGGCAATTGGCTGCTCAGTTTGAAAGAAAGACAGCAACAACAACAAAAAAATCTTTCTTCCTCTGGATTTATTTCCGAGAGAAAAAAATCCGAGTTACAGCTTAGGCTTGAACTAGATCTATTTTGCAAACAATCCTTTTCTTTTACATTTGTTTCAATTCCATCTCTTCATCAAGGGAGGGAGTTAGTTATTCAAATCCTTCTTATGCTTCGGGCAACTAACACCCTGCATATGGTTATGGAATAAGTTGCAAAACATGATGAGAAAGAGAGGTACATTATTTTCAGGTAGATAAATGCAAATCTATTCTAAATTCATTAAATTAGTGGCTATTTGATGTCATTTTGGTATCAGTAATATTAGTAATGCAAAAAGACTTGTTTAGAGGCTAAAGGTCAGTTAGAGGTTATCAGATGCTTAGGTTAGGTTAAGAACAACACTAAGGAGAAATTGAAACTGTGTCAGAAACTAGAAGAGTGTCCTCAATCACTTAAGGCTATTTTCGTGTTAAAATATCTTTCAAAATAAACTTCTTATAGACAAAAAGTTTATTTTAAAAGATATAAAAACATGAAAATCATTATTAAGTAACTGAGCAACCCTTCTAGTTTCTAAAACATATTTAATTTTCTCTTCACTTTAAACAAAAAGAGATACCATTGATTTTATCTTCTAAACAAGTCTTTTTGTTTTTAAAAAAAAGCACAAAAACTATGACTGCATATTTGCCTTTTGCTGCTTTAAAGCAATTTTTAATATTACTGCATATTTGCGTTTTAATTAATGCAGCTTGTTTGCTTTTTGAAGCTTCCATTTAATGGTTTGACATTTGCAGTAGGTCATAAGCAGCATTGAAAAAAACTAAAATCAAAAGGCAAGTTAGCTAATTATGACGTAGCAGCTAAATATCACTTTACAAAGCAGACTTGAAGGTTATATTTTGACGGAAATATAATTGCAGCATTGACTTCAATGCTGCTAAAGAAATCAGCAACAAGCAGTAAGCTTTAAAGCTGCAGCAGAAATTCTGGCCCCTTAACTTCTACTCCCTCGTCTTTTAGTAATTGGCCTGACATCAAACGTGAGCCGTAACCAACATATATTTGACCAGATCATTACAACTTACGGAAGTGCCAACCAATCATCTACAACCAACTAAATTTACACTGTCGTTGTTTCATTCTTTGATCTCTGAAGTTGAAACCCACAATAATAATAATAATAATGTTAATATTGTTCTCCAAAAAACATGATGAAGCACTTCAAAAGTAAACGCCTTTTTTCTCTATTTTTTTTTTGTAATGAGCTTGAGAACACAGGTATATTTTAAGGTAACAACAATTAGGGAAAAATGGCAGAAGGCCAAAGATAATCACTCTTGTGTATTCAAAAAAAAAATAACCAAACAAATGGTGAATTCTAAAACAATTTGACAAAGTGGTGAATACCTAGAATTAAAGGTAGAAATTACAAGTGGATGTCATGCAAAACGACAATAATATTATAACAGTACATATATTTGCCCCAAGGAATGTTTTAGTGTTTTTCAAGGAATTTTCGTTCGTGTTTGCAGAAAACGTTCCGGTTTACAATCAAAAATGTACCTTGGAACAACTAACTAGCTGTAAAGAAAAATGTTGCTAAATTAGCGACGGCAACCCCGCGACATTTGACTTCTTTTTGTCGCTAAAAAGTCTTTCAAAAGGTCGTCTGTATGCCAAGGCCCTCTTAAACTTCTAACTCAAAACTCTTAATTTGTGACTATTTCCTCTAGAAATATGAGTGAATCTAGCTTCACTTTCTCTATTACTATATTTTCTTACAACACATATTTTTTTTTTCAAAAAAAAAAAGCTGCACAAATTATGATTTTTTTTAAAAAAAACCTCCGAGAAGGAATCTCGAAACCTTAATTTTGGCTCTTTTTTCAGGTTTTCTTGTGTTTGTGACTCGGATGTTTACACAACTGTTTTTTTTTAGTCCATACGAATTTTGTCACAAAGTCGCTGAAAAGATGATTTTAATTAATAAATGTTCACCAGAGTTATTGGCGGCCATAAACAGCCGCTTTCATCAGGATCGATCTTCTTCATTTTATATTATTAGGACTCAGCAAGTGTTTCTCAATCTGTGGCCAAAGTGTCAATTGGGAAGTTAACAATCCAATCCAAATCAACCAACAATTGTGGTCAGAGGCTAGGACTCTAGTTGGCAACTGATAGCAACCAGACATCTAGCCTTTAACCAGCCTTTTTTTATTAGAAAAAAGCATAGACTGCATTTGCTCTAATGATGATGATGATGATTAATTCAACATTGGCACTTGGGCTACAAATTGAGAAACATTGTAAAACTGAAATTCTAATCGAAATGGGTTTTTTTTTCCTTTAGAGTAAATAAAAAAAGGATTCGTTTCTTCTTTTCTTGTTTTTCCATATTGATTTCAAGGGCAGTTAGTTGCATAAGCATGTATCATCAACAGACCATTTCATTTGGTTTTAAAGTGTAAACATCCCTCAAACTCTTCGATATTCCTGTCTTTCAGGTGTCAAATGAAAAAAAAAAAGAAAAACTAGAAAAGTGTTTTAAAAACTAGAAGGGCAGCTCAATCACTTATGCGTATTCTTTATAATGTTGACGATATCTTTCAAAATAAACATTTTCAGTTTGAAAAAATCACTTAATTTTATGTAAGACGATATTATTTTAACTCAACCTCCCCTCCCCCTTGTTTGAAAAATGGGCCTCTCCCATTTCTAACCCCGCACGCGCACCACATATCAGAAATTTCCACTGGCGCACACTCTAACATAGCTGTCGTCGTTTGTGTGTCGTCCATTGTCTCACTCGCATTACCTGCCCCTAAGCCTGCTTCTTAAGGAGATGCAGCCGTAAGTCAGAGATCACACTGCACTAAAAAAAGTCATTTTGAAACCAAGACGAGAGAGAGATGATGTTAAGCACACATTCCAGGCAAACACGGTTACGGTGTAGGGCTGGGTCGTGTCAATGGTTGGGAGTGTCCGTGGGAAATTTCTGGTGTGGACCTTTTTTTTCAATTTTAAATTAAAATAATAATTAAAATAATCAAAAACACATTTTAAGTATACGCACGCGTATATAGGGCCTACTATTCTAAACTAAAAACTATTGTCCGCTTAAAGTAGGGTCATTTTTAAAGTCAGATAAAAAAAAAAGTTTTATTTTGAAAGATAACATGAAAATACCACCACCGTTAGGTGATTGAGCTGCCCTTCTAGTTTCTAAAACATATTCAAGATTCTCTTCAAGACATTCTGTACGTGAACGACGGAATAATCATTTCGAGTTGCATTATTTACACATTAAAAACCACCTTATGGACTAACAATGATGGTGGTTTCTATGATGAATCAAAAATCGATTCGAAACTGGCGCCAGAAATCTTTAACGACGCGCTCAAACTAAAACCTGAAACGATTACTGTGAATTAATAATAATTAATCGATCGATATATAAAGTTCTTTGTCCATTTCGCTTTCAATCTCTCTGTTTTTTCAGCCGTTGAACTTGACTTCATTATCTTCAATTCATCAAAAGTCAACAAACTTGAAAATCCTCAATTTTAAATTATTAATTACATATTTAGGAATATATATACGAATAATTATTAAGGTGGTTTTAACGCCTCTTCAAATCTTGATTATTCTGTCTTAAAATCAGGTACAAAATGAAGAGAAGAAACTTGAAAGTGTTTTAGAAACTAGAAGAGTAGCTCAATCACTTAACGGTGTTTTCGTGTGTTAGATAATATTTCAAAATAAACTTTTCTGTGTCAGTTGGAAAAATGATCCAACTTTAAGCAGACGATAGTTTTTTTTGTCGAAAGTTTACTTTGAAAGATAATCAACATGAAAATACCCTTATGCCATTGAGCTATACCCTTCTAGTTTCTAAAACCAACTCAAATTTCTTTTCATTTTAAACCTGAAAAACAGAATAATGAAGAATTCGAAAATCAGTTGTTAATATAAGCCATCTTAAAGTTGGGTGATTTTCACAAACTGACAAACTTATTTTAAGTGATTGAGATACCCTTCTAGTTTCTAACGCACTTTCTAGTTGCTCTTCATTTTGCTCTTCTGAAAGATAGAATAATCAGGGGTTCAAGAGGTGCGTTTAGACGTTAAAACCACCTTAACCGTAAAGTAGCTGTTCATAAATCATCTTAACTAAACAAAACAACCACAATTGCAAATTAGTTTTTTTTAATGAAGAAGACTGCATCGAGGCTATAGTTCTCTAGTCCATTGCATCTGTCAACTATACAACTCTAGCCTCTAAGCAGTCCCTTTTTTATCATCTTTACCTGAAACGAGGCACAGGTTGTACGAGCCAAAGTCCTTTTCCATCGCTTCAATCTATCTCTATACGATTCTCTTATTCCGTTCTGTTGGTTATTTCTCTTTTCTTCGTCGTCGTTGTCGTCATCGGGATCGAAACATCCACCACTAATATCACGGCTACCGACGTTCATTTGACTCGTTACGGATGATGGAGACGAAACTGCTCCAGCTGCTTCTAGGACATCTCGTGAAGCCGATTTCGTCTTTTTCATCATCGCAGTTCCTTCCTCCTCTTCGTCGAGAACGTTAATCTCGTTTCCATCTGTTGATCCGGGCCCATCAGTTCTGGGCCCCGATTTACCACCGAGAACGCTTATGTTCGACTCAGACGTCGGAGTCGATCCAGACTTCGATTTTGGCATCGTTCTCACACTTTTTTTTTCTTTTAAATTAACTGATCAAAAATGCAGATTTCTGTGTAAAAGATAAAACGAACACACATTAAACATGTTTTCTGAATAGCTATAGCTGATTTCTCGAACTCTTCGTTATTTTGTAATTTTAAGAAGAAATTAACTCAAAAGATAGAAACATGAAAATAAAAAGTGCACAAATTTCAATTTTAAAATTGAAAAAAAAGTCCACACCAGAAATTTCCCACTGATGCTCTCAACAAGTGACACAACGGTGAACCCACCCACACCCAAACCGTGCTTGTCTAGAATGTGTGCTTTAACATCATCCCTCTCGACTTGGTTTCAACTTACTTAAGTTAGTTACCTTAAAACTGACTTATTTATTGCAGTGTGATTTTAAAATTGAAAAAAAAATCCACACCAGAAATTTCCCGTTCGTACATTATCTCGCTCGTCTTATTCCGCGACTTACTTAAGTTAGTTATTTACTTACTAACTCTACCCGGTTAGTTAATTGACTAACTTAATACTGGACTCTCAGTGTATAGAGTTTAACTTTACTAAGTTAACTTTACTGAATCTCAGTGTCACCCGTACTTACGGCTGCATCTCCTTAAGAAGCAGGCTTATTGCAGGTAATGCGAGCGAGATGACGGAACACACAAATATGTGACGACAGCATGTTGGTGTGCGTGCCAGTGAAAATCTCTGATATGTGGTGCGCGTGTGGGGTTCGAAACCAAGAGAGATCCGAACCAAGACTCACTTAACAAGCCCACTGGGAGAATCGTCGTTATACCAACTACGCCCCACGCACACACTTGTTTTTAATAAATGTTACGATTACTATTTATACTGCTTCATTTATACTTTCCATTAAAACCATGGTGAACGTAGCACGTGCAGCATTAGAAATGGGAGAGTCCCATTTTTCAAACAGAGGGATGGGGAGGGTGAATTAAAATAATATCGTCTTACATAAAATTGGGTCATTTTTTCAAAATATTGATAGAAAAAATTGTTTATTTTGAGAAGATGCCAACATTATATAGTGATTGAGTTACCCTTCTAGTTTCTAAAACACTTTCAGGTTTGGCTTCATTATGCATTCCTGAAAAACGCGCAGAATAAGAAAAGAGTTTGAGTGGCGCCGTTTCCACTTAAAAAAATATGATAAAAATGCAGTAAAAACAATCAACAAATAGATAAAACCCCGATATAAAAATAAGAGCAACAGAAACTCACGTTCGACGTATCGGTCGGGGGGTCCATCCTCATGCGGGCTTCCAGAGCGACACCACCAACCCATGCACCGATCGAAGAAATCGAACCAATAAAACCGTTAAGTTGGATAAACAGTGAGTGAGTGAGACTCAAAAGAGAGAAGAAACGACGACGACGTCGAAACCAAAGACCTTGGGTTATAATAATTAAATATCACTTTAAATTAATGGTTTTCAAATGCTAATTAATCGTTTCCTTTTGAACGTACAACTGTGCGACAGACACACCGACCGACCGACCAACCGCCGCCGACGACGCCGTCATTGAAATAAAAGCAATCGACCGAATGACATTTCCCTTTCTCGGGGCCTCCTCCCTCCGTGTCCTCCCAGGCTTCCTTTACGGGCCTCTCTTCTTCTGATGTCTTTATTATTTTTCAGAAATTCAATATCTTTTCTCCGTTTCTATTTTTCTTTCCGAATCTCCTTTTAAGATTAACTCATTTAAAAGCTGGGTACAAACGATTCCTTCTGGTTTGTCAATCTCTAGTCTGCAGAAATTCAATAGAAGTGTATTTTGCAAGATATTTGCAAAAAAGTTTACATTTTTGTGAATTTCTTGTAGAACATATGACTGTAATTCAGATGTTTTCTGCAGAAATCCACAGAAATTTTCAAATATCTTGCAGAATACACAGCAGACTTTTTTCTATAGAATTTCTGCAGAATATATTTCTATAGCATGGCTTGCTTTTCAATGCAAACATTATGGAGGACATATCGGGTATTTTCCCCTATGGACCACTTATAGTTTGAGAGTTGAGGTTCTCTCATTACAGAAAATATCATAAATTTGTGACAGTCATACAATTACAATTAGTACTCTGCTAGCAGCCAAATTGGCTCTATGGCAGAGGGACATAAAAGTCCACATGCAGCATTAAGCATTGTCAAGCACATATACATGCACATATATACATTTAAAAACAAAATGAATATACAAATGCCAATAACACAAAAGAAAATTATCCCCATTCACCACTTCTTCCTCAGGAAGAGAGTTCCATTAATTGTCTTATAACTCTAGGAAAAAAGACCAATAATATGATCTATCATTTTTTACACTGTCATAAATTATCTTGAGGTGTCATTAAAGAAAAAAAAGGCTTGCTAAATTGCAATTACAAAAGCAAATTACATAACATTATATTAGATATACTGACATATCACGGGACAGTTCTGAACATGTGTGGAATGGATGATAAAACATTTGTTCAAAAATAGTAATACTTCGCAATGATGAGAAAATGAGCAATTTTAAAAAAATTTTTAAAAAAAGAGATAAAAATGGGCACTTGTACAACATCAAATTTCAAACGAAAAATAGAAACGTCTGTAGTGGTTTGGATTGACAAGCCACAATTGATCGCCTGTATCCACGAGAGAGAGAGAGAGAGAGAGAGATAGAAAGGAAGATTAGAGGGGATAGAGAGGTAGAGATAGAGAGATAGAGAGAAAAAGCACATGGTTATAAAATCGTGCAAGGATAAAATACAAACAACGAATATAATTAATATAAAAAAGATTCAAAAATACCTTGAAAAAAATAACCAAAAGTTTCTTTTATTCAAGGTTTAGGTATTTTTTTTTTTTTGGAAAAGCCAAACCCCTTTTTTTTACTAAACAAACTTTTAAAACTGATAAAAACAAAACTTTGTTGAAACTTCAAACCATAAAATAAAAGCAAATAAATAAATCTTTGTTCAAACAAAAATGTGAGAATTAACCTCCTCAAATATTTATTATACGCCGCTCCTAGTTTTTAACCACAGTATTTATTTTATAGATTAAAATACAAAATAGTGGCGGTGATAATTTTGAATTTTTAGTATTATAAAAGTATCGCGCTGTAAATAAGATGCGTCATTACGTCATAATCATATTTCGTATTATGAATTCTCATGAAAACATTGTATAGATATATACATAAGCTCGGTTTTTTATTTGTTCCTTTAAAAAACTAGAAAGCACTTAAGAATTTCCTTTTAAGGTTAGGTTTGCAGATGTTTATTCTAGTTTAATTTAAAATGTCATTCAATTCTACGGAACTGTTTAGTTTTTAATAAAATATTTTGTATTTCCATCTTCCCACGTTAAGTGTATTGAGAATTCAGGGGCTCAGTTTTTTTAATTTTCTATTTGAAAACTAGAAGGTCCACAAAATTTTACATTTAGTGTTATATGTTTATAGATAGATTTCGCTTAGAACTTCGTTTAAAATTTCATTCATTTCTACAGAGTTGTTTAGTTTTCATCAAGTATTTCGTGTTTCAAACTTCCTGCGCACCAAGTGTTCAGTCTATTGAAAGAAGAGGTGCTCGGTTTTTAATTTTCTGTTTAAAAACTAGAAGTTACACAAAAATTTTCTTTTAGAGTAATGTTTATAAATATATTTTCTACTTTTATCCATTTCTAAAGAGCAGTTTAGTTTTTAAAAAAAATATTTAAGTGTTTCAAACTTCCTGCGTTAAGTGTATATGTAAAATTGAAGTGTTCACCTTTTAATTAAAATTTTTATTTAAAATTTCAGTTATTTCTATAGAGCGAATTAGATTTTATAATACGTTTCATGTTAAGACGTCTTTCCATCGACCTTCGAAGACCTCGAAGTCAAAGGGTTAAAAATAAACCCAATATTTTTTAAATAAACTCAAATTATCTTTAAAATATTTCAAAATAATCAGTTTAATCTTGATTAAATTATTTCAACGTGATAGGTTAATTTCTAATTTCAGTTTCGAAATTAAAATATATATAATCAATTATTAAATAACAAAATAAATTAACAAAATAAATAAATATATATATTAATCCTTTGGAATATTTCGACATAATTACGAGCAACTTTCCAACTTATGTTGAATTTCTTTGATTAGCATTGCATGACTAGGAATCATTTTCGCTTCGAGTTTACGAGACACTTTCTTCCATCGCAAATGATCCTTAATTATAAGAAATAATTAAAATAGAAAAGAAATTCACAAAACAAATAGAGAACATAATTTACGTAAGGTGAAAGGTCAACGCATTTGTCGGAGGTGTAGTGGTAATGCCACACTTCGGCCTCCACCCAAGCATTATCCGTGTTACGAGTGTCGTCCACGTAGCCACGGAGGATCATTCCGTGCTCCATTTCACACTTCTCGGCAGAACCAACGATGTCCACGAAATCACCAGTTGGAACTCTTGCGAATTCACCAAAAAACTTAGAAAACAAACAGAAATAAGAATAAAAATTAAAAATTGAAATCGCTGATAATTATTTAATAAAATAACTAACATCGTGCATATTGGAATCGGAATCCCAATTACTATTTGTTCCCAGGGTCTTGTCTGATAGGAAAATCCGTCGCACAATGTTATAGATCTTCTCTTCTCCATACGAAAAACCCTTTCAAATTTAATTTGCATAACGATACTAGTTTATAATTAAGAGTGGAAACCGTTTAACACGAAATGGAAGAGGCAGAAATATATTTTTTTTTTCGTGTTAAGATGGTTGAATAGATATTTATTTTGTTGTTTTCCTTCTAGATGCCGCCGCTCCCGTGGGTAATGTTATGCTTCATAGACGTTTTTGCAAAAAAAATTTCCGCACAAACGTCAATCGAACTTTTTTTAAAACAACATTACGAAAAAATTTAAATTGTTTTAAAAACTAGAATAGTAGAAGATTATGTTAAAAGTTTTTTATGGCATATGTATATATAATAAACAATTTTATAGTTCAGTTTGAAAATGACCCGTTTTTAGGTTTTCCATTGACATTTCATAAAAAAACTATTTTCGCCTTTTTCACAAAGTCAATAAAAAGTTTATTTTTAAAGAAAAACGTTTTACAATATCGTCAACTATTCTAGTCCTGAAAAATGTTCATTTGAAAAATATAAATTTTCTCAAAACCGCGGGATAAGGGGAAGAGACCTCCTATAGAATATAATAGCCACTGCAGTGGTGCCATTCGGAAGGACGAAAACAAAATTAATATCTAGTTAGTCACCTTGAAACAAAAAAAAATGTGTATGCTAGTCTAAGAGACCAAAAATATATTTCGTGTTATCCGAATTTTCATTGCAGTTTAAACTGGGAAAATGTGTCATTAGAATATTGTTACACACTCCTGGAAGACAGAATTGAGATTCTCGTGGTAGTTTCATGAGGACGGCTTCTAGTATTCTCTGATCTTCTGTAGCAACTCCGACACGAATCGATTGCAATGATGACATTTGTAGGAAACCATCTGAATTCTTCCACCTACGATACCAATCACGTACAGACAAGGAAAAAAAATCAAATTGTTACTTAGATCAAAAGAGAATTTTATAAATATACCTGGTAATGATGATCCTTAAGGCATGGTTTGGACCCCAACGACAAAGTAATCCTCGTCCCCTTAAACCCGTACGTCCCATTGGATTCCTCGTTACGCATAAAAACAAAATAAATACTGTAAGAATGAGGAAGTTTAGTTTACAATCATGAAGTCAAAGCTTTTCTTTTGCTTTTTCAAATTACAATTAAAATATTAAAATGAGTAGTAAAAAAAATGAAAATAAAATTCATCTATAAAATAATGTTTAAAAAAATAGTGCAACCCTCGTTAAGGGTAATGTAATGACTGAGGCATACATGGGCAGCCCTGTACTGTCCAGTTTGTAGATGACCTCCTGCCCTTCCTCGTGTTTGATCCAAGAGCTACGATCTGTGAAGATCGACGCTCCACTGATGCTTGCAATATTCCACATCAACTTCGGAGTTGGTCTTCCCATTCGACTTGGACTCTCACGTAGTCTGTACAAATTCAAAGTCATTTCTATAACTGAGAACTGACAACAATCGAAATTGGATTTCACCAGGGACGGACTGGAAGAAAAAAATCGGTGTGGCTCTTTGGAAATTCAAAAATTCCCAAAACCCCACCACTTTTCAAAGCAAGCATAATTTTTTTTTTCAGGGTTCCTTTTCAACATTCCATTTTTCCTCCGATAAATAAAGAAATTTTCTTACTTTATGCTATTTTGCATTGGCTAACAAAAAACGTGTCATTTAAGTTGGGAACAATTACAGGGAATTTTCTGACAATACAGCATTATTTCAGCTTCACCAGAACACAAGCTTTTATTTAACTCTTGTACCCATGCCATAGGCTTCTCGGCTTCTCGGAGTAATTTGTTCAAAAAACAAACAAATACTACCGTATTAGTTTTCCATCAATTTTCTTGTGCGATTTTTAAACTTTTTGTTTTATGCTTCATTATAAAAATGGCCTTTTAATGAACAATTTCGGCCCTTAAGCCAGTCCGTCCCTGGATTTTAGAATGATTTTATAACGTAGTAGCTTACTGTAATAAATCTTCATCAACGAAATCTATCAAATCAGAATGAAATCTACTTTTCGGTTTCGAGTAGACGACCGGATCATAAACGCTGTACAGAACTTCCCAAGGAACGTATTTGTTGGCAAGAGGAAAACGTTTGATTCTTGTTTCGGGATAAGGAGACTGACGAGACAATACGTGAACCTTAGTCACACTAAATCTCTCATCTAAAAACCACAAAACATACCATTTTTGTTCAAATAATGTCAACCGTTTCGATAAAGACTTTTAAATTCTACAAACCATCCTTGTTTATGACGTGTGTAATTTCTTCGAGCGAAATCCTACTCGTCATCATGAGTGTCTCCAGTTCACTGATTCGAACTTTGAGACCCTGTAGTGAGGTCTTCTGATACTCCAATATTTCAGTAATGGACGTTATGCTTACAAAAAATAACTAATCAGACATTATATGACACTGCACATTACAATTTGGCAATGTTGAGAAATAATTTGCCAAAAGTAATGAATTGCTGTAATTAAATTACTTTTTCAAGTAATTAGAAATCGACAACATTACTTTTCAAATTTAGCACAGTAACTGTAATTGTATTTAATAAGTTTTGCACTGCTGTAATTAGTAATTGTAATTAATTACTCTTATGTATTTACTTATCCATTTGTCGCAATGCAAGTGTAGAATTTTGCAGTTCCTGTTTTTCTTTCAGAAGATACTCGGAAGCCAAACTACGCCAGTAAAAGTCCTCGGATGCGTTTTCGTCCAAATCACTGCTACAATCTTCAGATTTCTGCGATCCCTACAAATAAAATGTTAAATATTTTGATGTTTTTTATTAAAAATCTGTTTTTCGCCATTCAATACGAAAATGAACTTGCAGAGTATTTTTTCTTTAAGATGGAATAGTTACACTTGCAGCACTTTCCGATACTTTCGAACAAGATACTGACAAAGCTGATAATATTGAGAGGAGCCGGAAGCCGTGGTCTAGCCAGAAAATCTAGAACCAAATGGTACCGTTGATATCTCCAAATTGCATCAGCGTCACCAGCATATTTCGATGCAGTGTCACTTATTATTAAAGAAATGAAAACAACACAGTTATATTGAAAATTGCAAAAAATTTCAAAGAGTGAAAGCGCACCTAAAGAGGGCAAATAGCAAAGTGATAAGCACAAGTTTCAATATGATAAAATATTGAATAGTTAAGATGTATGGCCACGGCCCAGTCACGGGACAAGAAACACTTTCATCTACAAAAATTCACAACATTATTATTAATCTTAACTAAAAAGATAAATAAGGTGTTTTATTAACAACTGATTTTTGAACTCTGGTATTCTGCATAAGGAGAAATTTAAAGTGTGTTAGAAACTAGAAAGGTAGCTAAATCACTTATCCAATATTAACTTTTTCATGTTGATATTTTGCAAAATAAACTTTTTATAAACAAAAGTGGAAATTTCTTACAACTTTAACAGATGTGCGACTTTCAAATTTGGATAAAAAACATATTTTAAAAAATGTGAATTTGAAAATACGAACCACTTTGTGGTGCCACATGAAGTGGGCGTATTTAGCAGCTTTGTGGCATCAAAATGTAGTACCACAAGGTTGTAAATGTAAAGGCAGTGTAACAAATTGAGTTACGCCTTCTAGTTTCAAAAACATTTTCAAATATTTTTTTTTAAAATTTTGCTCCTAAAAGATAGAATAACCAGAGTTCGAAGTGAAGTTTTCAAATTTAAACAACTACATTAAATTAAAAAATGAAACTAAGAAAAAAAGTCACATGGTCCAATTCGACAGGTGTCCGCGCCTTGGTACTCCACTGCACTACACGGTTTTTCTAAAACCATCAGAAATATTAATTATCGTCCAAACGTCAAATTAATTATTTAAATAATAATTAACCTTCGAGGTCTTCGATCGGAGTTAGAAATAACGAAAACCACGCCTTGTGAAAAACTCTACGAATAAGTTCCCAGGACATTGGATAATCCGGATAGATGACGGAATGAATCGCAATACCACTACTGACGACAAATAGAAGAACGAGACGTAGAAAATGCATAAAATCTCGAGTGATCATAAGCCGTATACGAAACAAGAGACGACCCAAAGTTGGACTGATTGGAAAATAGATCCAGATGAAACGGTAGAAAAAATAGAGAAGTCCGAGGCACATGATCACGCGAGCTGCATAGCCGTGAAGAACGGTTCGAGGCACGTACAAGTGGATGGTACGAGACGTGTCTGCAGGCAGAATGCGGACGAACAGAAACGTAACAAGGAACACCGCAATGAGGACTATCTCGGCAAGGCCGTAACCCAGGTTTATGCTGCTATATTTCTAAAAAAAACATAATAAGAGTTCTCCGGGAGTCATATGGCCAAAACGGGATGCTGCTAATTAGGGACCTGATTTATATGCAAATTTGCTTGTGTGCTTGCATCGTAAGAAAACATGTTTTGCAACAATTTGATTTAAGTTATTAAGCATAGAAATATGTATTGCACTGGTTTTGCATATTTTAAAATTTTTCTTGAATATATAAATGCACATTTTTTCTTTTAAAGGTAATTTGAAAATAATTTTAAAAAATTTAAAAATTAATATAATTATAAAATTGTTTAAATTAATTTTTTTGGAAAAAAATTTTAAGGGAAATTTTTAAGATTAATATTTTTAAAAAATTAAAGTAACTTCTGAAATTTTTTTAAAAAAATTAAAGAAAACCTTGAACTAAAACTTCCGTAATTTTTGTGTAATTAATATTTTTACACAAAAGATAATATAAAAATTATGTTAAATATTTCACAAAAATTAAAAACTCAAAATAAACAAAAAAAATTAAAGAATAATTTTTTAAAAAAATAATTTTGTTTAAAAATAAAAAACAATTAAATTGATATTTTTTTTAAAAAAAATTAAAGAAAAAAATCACAACATTAAAGAAAAACGTCAAAATAATATGTTAATTAATGTAAGTTACATCAATAAGTGTTACAACATTTATTCCCGTTTTATATCGAGCATATTTGCATGCCTTTATCAAAGACCTTTAATTGCATATAAATCCGGTCTCTCTACTGATACTATACCATGTGGTGGATGTAAGTTATTCGAATATTCTCCAAGAGGAGCAACATGGTCCACATCCAAAGACTGACATCCAATCCAAAGTTGCCACATGACGGCCACAAAACGGCCATCCCAAACAAAGTGAGATACATGATGTAGAAGATCTGATGCGTCCAGAACTTGGTAACTGGAGCATCCCACATCGTAGCCACCTTCTTCCAGAAAGGAATCTGACAATCACGGCGCCCCATAGATCGCATAGTCCTCACACCTGTGTTTAATCTTGGATCTGGCGCATCTTGCTGCTGTCTGTCATCATCATAACATAAAATATTTCAATTCAATTTATGTTCTCGCAAGGAAGCAAAACACCGAAAGTTTCAACCTGAGGGCTTCGACTAAATTCAAAGGCACAGTTGTGTTGGTTCCATCAATGGTACATTTACGTTCAAAGGCAGAACGACTAAATGATCCCATCTCGGATTCAATTAGTTCGGACTCTTCGATCATTTCTGAGAGAAAACAAACCCAAGTCAAAATTAATTTTATAACGAAATTCTTTCATTCGATGTAAATTATGAACCTTCATATCCTAAGTTAATTTGGCCATGCTGGCTTTTGTCCGGCCTAAACATAATCCAAACATTCATAGGAAACAGTAGAAAAGCAGAAGAAACGATCTTAATCCAAGTCGGTAATGTTGCAAATCCAAATTTAAGGTCCCTCACACGAATGTCTCCATAAAACATGGACGTAAGCCACTTCTGACAACAAGGATGAGAAATAAATTTTCTATTGCCGGCAACAGAGGCCATCTCTACGGCTGTCTTGTAGTTAAAGTCAGACACTTCTTCGCTAAGAATGTCATAAGCTCTGCAGTTTCCTGCTTGGAAGCTCAAGTCCAAAACGCCAACTGCCATGTCCACAAAGTCTCTGGTTAAAATAGTCAGAAAAGAATTGTGGATTACTGAAATGGCACACATATATGCTTAAAGAAAGTGATGGGCACAAACTACTATAAACGCAGTTTTAACCAAATTAGATTCAAATCCATACTTTTAAAAAAAACCTGAAATTAAAGGACTTTAAAGGACGTGTGTTTTTTAATTGTTCTCAGTTCTAAAACTCATACATAGCACAGTGGGCGACTAAGCCCAGTAGATTCACTTAGCTCAATGGTTCAGTTTGCTCAGTGATCCACTTAACTCATTGGTCCACTCAGCTCAGCAGTCTAGTTTGTCCAATGGACTAATAAGCCCATTGATCCAATAAGTCCAGTGGTCCATTTAGCTCATTAGTCCATTTCGGCCATATAATATTTGTAATTAACTTGATTAAAATTGAATGAATTTTATCATCATTTCTAAACTTATTAATTAAAAGTAGTAGTAAAGAATTAGTAGAATTAATTTTAAACTAAGATAAAAACTATCTGAAAAAGTAATTAAACTAGTAGTTTAATGACTCATCACCACATCTAAAGCCCTATAAACAGATACCGGCTCAGATCCTCGAGCTGTTTGATAATGTGTTTTTCAGACACATAAGAAATGATATTGTTGTACAACATGCTGACTAGAAGTGCCAGGTGAATAGGATAATCTGCTTTCTTCCAGAGGATCTTGGCCAATTTAGGCCGATTTACGAGAACAGCCCATACGGTGAGAGCATTCAGAGCTCGCCTCTCGTAAAGGTAAACACGATCGTCCAGAGAAATAACATGGTTGAAGCCAGAAGCAGCCGGCGCTTTCAGACAGATAAAGTTCTTGATCTTAGTCAAACGGAAAATGAGCCAGTTGAGATCTCCGATGAAGCTGTGCTCTTCCAGTCGTGTACCCTAAAAACAAAACGTCTCCCCATAATTACAATCAAAACTCATTTGTATTATCCGAAAATGCGTACCAGATAACATAACGCATTCTCTAACACGAACGAACGAAAGAATTCGGAATTATCGGCACGTTCGCATAACCGACAAAATCTGCGCCCAGTTAAATATGGATACAATTGAAACCCTTGATCGAGAAAAAGTTCGACGAATGTTTCTCGATCTTCTCGTAAAAGAGCGTGCTCAAAAATGGGAGATTCGATCTTGTATTTAACCGAACCGCGCTTGAAAACACCCGACTGACAGATATGAGGACAGTTCCAATCCAGAGCTAGAAACACGTCCTTCTGAATGCAATATTTCCATTCTGTATCCGAACCCTCTCGACGTTCCGCTGCAATTATAACCAAACAAAATTATAATATTACATAATAAGTCATATAATGAAAATTAAATGGTTTTCATACCATTGAAAACAGCTTGCAAAAGATGTTCATTGAGTAGAGAAAGATCGTTTTTCGTATTGTGAATGTCGATTATGTTGAAAAATACACGTTCGTCTTGTTGTGAAAGACGAATACATTCAAGGATTTTGTCTCGAAACTTGTTTCTTGCAATGTTATTTTCTCGATACTTTTCGAAAAGTATGGCAATCTTCTTTGACACTTCGGACATAACGAAATTCTCCACGTAATCTGGATCCCATGCAACTCTCGTCCTAAATAAAAATTATTTAAGATGAATTTATGAACAGCTGATTTCTAAACTCTTGGTTATTCTGTCTTTTAGGACAAAAATTAAGAGAAACGAGAACGTGGTTTTAGAAACTAGAAGGGTAGCTCAATCACTAAGAGTATTTTCATGTTGATTACCTTAGAATTTACACGGAGGTGTATAACATTTTTTCAAAATTGTTTTTTGCAATGTTAACATGGATGTGGAATAACCTAATCATTTTTAAATGAAATCAGGTGATTTTTTTACAGACTGTAGAGGCTGTCCCCAAGGTCTCCTCTAGAATCACCTAAATTTAACCTATCCCAAAGCAACCTACTGTAACAGCTAGCTTTGCATACTCATACTCAGCACGACAAGATCTTTTCAACGAGCTCTCGTTCATTCAAATTGGATTAAAATAACAGTTAATTTTCACTTTGAAATTACAGTGTTTTGAAAAGTGTAATATTTACTTCTCTTTAATTTCTTCGTAAGCGAATGACAAGAGATCGGCGGCTCCACCACTTCCTTTGACTACAACAACCGGAATCTTATTCTTGAGATATTCCGAAATCATCACGGTGGTTGAAAATCCACCTCTGATGACGAGAGCGATCATCGGCACTTTGGTGTCGGCCAAATAAGAAATCTTCCGGTTTACATTTTGTGGTTGTGAAGTTGTTTCTAAATTAAACAAAAACCGCAATTACAAACAAAACTATAAGTGAAATCGGAAAAAAAAATCAATCGATTACGAATTTACGATTCAAAGTTTCCTGTGTGACATCCAAAGGTGGATTTCTAAGATAATTTCCAAATGTAATCAAGAACTGTAAGATTCCTTTCTTCTTCGGAGTTCCGTCACGAACGATCATAAAGTGACTGTGATCTGGATTTAATTCGTACTTATTATGTTTCACATCGTTTCCATCGCTCGAAACTTCTGTAATAAAAGACTATAGAAAAACACACAAAAAAATTCAAAATAAACTAACTTAAAACGTGTTAGAAACTAGAACGGTGCAGAGCTGAATCATTTTTGTATTATTTTGTCGTTCATATTAAATTTGTAATGTCAATTTCAAATTCTCAACATTCGTTTTTCATTTCAAACTCGACTAAAAGAAGTTTATTTTTAAAAAAATATCAACATGAAAATGTGCCATTAAGTGATTCCTTTACTCTTCTAGTTTCTAAACTAAATTTTCAAACTCTGAATATTTTTGCAGTTTCAGAAGAACAACACAACAGAGAAATTGAAAGTGTTTTAGAAATTTTAATATATATTTCAAAATAAACTTTTTATTGCAATTTCAAATTCTTCATTTTTGTTTTGTGGGCCAAAAACGTCCAAAAAAAACCAAAAAACTGAAAATCTGATCTGTATTTCAAACTGCCATTAAAAGTTTATTTTAAAATATATGAAGATGACGATGTGTCATTACTCTTCTAGTTTCTAAAAAAAAATACTTTCAGGAGCATCTTTATGGAGAAATTGAAAGTATGTTAGGAACTAGAATGGTAGCTGAATCATTTAATAACGTTTCAAAATAAACTTTTTAAAATATAAAAAAATATCGTCAGTTTAAAAATGGCTTATATTTTTAAATTCATATACTGTATAAAGCTTATTTTGAAAGATAAGTCAACATGAAATATTCTTAACCTACCCTTCTAGTATCTAAAACACTTTTTATGTTTCTCTTAATTTCGTTCCTGATAAAATGAATAATTAAGAATTCGAGAGGCCCCCGTTTATATTTTAAAACCAGCTTAATTTGAAGTGGTTTAATTGTTTTACTTTGCCATCCAAAGAGTCGGCATAACGCAAATTCTCTTCACGAACAACGCCCAACAGAGTGAGTTTCGGCAGTTTCACCCCTTGATTCGGATGCCGACTACAAGTCATCGTTCGTCTGCGATGTTTCTCGTCTCGAAATATTTCTCCGATGGCTTTTCCCATTCCTACATTAAGACCGTGTGTTACAATCCACATATTCGTCTTATTTGCAGCCTACAAGAGAAATTAAAAATGTTTTAAAATAAAATATATTCCGATAATAATTAATTAATTAATAATAAATTAATTGACCAAAGCGAAACCCTGTTTAAGATTTTCCCATTGTCTTTCGCTAGAAAAAGAAACTTCTTCTTTGACACCACTTAGAATTTCAAGAACGATGGTCGGTATCGGCATCTTCCATTCGTGCTCCAGGATCGAAACCACTTCAGACATCGACGAATTGTGAGAAACACACAAATACGGCTGACCCTAAACAGAAAATAACAACGGCGCGCTTGTCGAACTCTTCATTGTTTTGACTTTCAGGTGCAAAATGAAGAGATACTTGAATGCGTACTTTAAAAACTAGAAGGGGTAGCTCTCAACTATTTTCATGTAGGCTTCATTTAAAATATGCTTTTTGTGTCAGTTTGAAAATGACCAATTTTAAGCAGAGACAATATTTTTTTAATTTTTATCTATCTTTGAAATTGCCATAAAAAGTTTATTTTGAAAGATATCAACATTAAAAATCCCAATAAGTGATGCAGTTACCCGTCTAGTTCGTAACGCAATTTCAATTTCACTCCTTAGTGTTGCTCTTCTGAAACTGCAGAAATATCGAACTGTTCTTTCTTGGAGGCCTATTCAGACTCTAGACACTGGAGTGTCTTATAGGTCCTTGGCGCACAGACCACTTTTTAACCACTTTTCAACTGCAAAATGAAGTCGGGTTGTCGCCAAACAGGACCACCATGCACCTTTTCATAAAAAATACATCGCAACCACAAGTTTCGACTTCATTTTGTAGGCGCAAAGTCTTCCAAAAGTGGTCTGCGTATTCCAACTCTAACAATGGTACAACCCACTTCAAGATCGTTCTTATGGACATCTCTAAAGATGACAACTCCAGAAGAGAGATCCGGACGTTCCACTGAAGGCTTCCGAGATTCTGTCTCCGGATTTTCCTGTTCATTTTGATCAGCATCCTACAAAGTATTGTACATCTTTTACAAAGGTTGTAAAACCAGTCAAATTTAGTCGACCATCAAAAGTGGTCTGTGTGGATGTGTGTGTGTCACACATTCGTGATCGATACAGACAATTTGCTCGACAAGATTGATAGAGAAATTATCATGCCGTTACTAAGTGCACATTGTAACGGCATGGTAATTCCTTTACGGGCATAGTTTGTATTGTGTCACAGACAATTAGCTATACTTTTATTTACCACTTTGTGTCGCCACATAGAGTGGTCGTTTTTAGCAGACTATTGATTACATAACGGGCGTTCACTCAAGCCACCGTTTTTCTTTTTAAACCAAAGTGGCGATGAGTGGTTGACCATCCGAACGTTTGTCACTAATGATTACGACAAAAAGAATTATCCTTTTTGCATTCAAAGTCACTAGTTAGAGGCTGGAGTTCTTCTAGTATTTAAAATACAGCAGAAATTGAGTTGAAGGTTAACTCTAGCCTCTTACCAGCCTCTTTGATTGCAAAACAAATAATTATTTTTGCTTTAGTGTATTAGTGACTCGCACTGACAGCAAGCCATTGTTATCAATTGTGGTCCGTGTTAACCACTTTGTGGCACCACAAAGTGGTCCGTGTGAAACCAGGCCTAAAATGTTCTAGTTCAAAACCAGAAAATCGAAGCTAAAGGTATTTCATCTGGAAATCTGAGCTGCATTATTATTTCTCTCTCAAAAAAAGCTACCAAATATTTTCTTCCATACCAAACGCGTGTAACACGTGGCAGGTCCCAGATCGGAGACACCATTTGGATAATGAATTACTTTTCTTATTGATTCCAATGCATCAAAAGAATTAACACTGAAAAACCGACTCATATTTCTAAATATAATTAATAATTATGAATTATATTAAAAAAAAAATCAGTTAATTGAAAATGTAACAACATTAAAGAAGCGAAAGTAAATTAAAGAATTAGAAAAAAACCTCGAATATTTCGTTAGTAGGCCTACATGACAATTAAATTAACATAGGTTAAATTTCGAAATCAATTTTATAAAATAGCCTCAAATACACGAATGTCTAATTAAGCTCTCATTTATGTCATTTAAAGATAAAAGTGGGTGTATTTGAGGCTATTTTCTAAAAAAAATTTTAATGATTTTCTAGTTTTTAGCTACAGAAACGTTGATATGCGTTAGAATCGAGTCACGTGGAAGGTCAAAGGTCACGTGTGAGCTCATTGATATGCAGATTTAACCTTGATTTGTACAAACAGCTGATCAGATTCCTATTTGAATTTGCCGCTAAAACAGGAAAGACGTCTATCTCTGGATAAATTGCATTTTTCTCACTCGTGTCTCTTATGAGTTTATGACTTATTCAATGCCTAACTATTAGTCAGCCATGTTGTGTCATCTAATTATTAGTCAGTCGTGTTGTGGCCTCTAGGCATTGATCAGCCATTTTGTGTCCTTTCGTCGTCTGCTCTTTTTTTTAAAGTTCATTTGAATATAAAACGCCTTTTTTAACTGCTAATTAATATGCAAATTATGATTAGTGTATGTATATAACTTACACTTTCTCGTTGGTCTAACTTTTGAGCGCGTTGTCGCCACTTTTTCAATGCTATCGCATAATTTGCAATCTGCCCAATGGGTTTTCGCCGACTTTTTTCTTCTATTGGTTCCGGAACTTCGAAATCCATTCGTTCTGATGACATTTTTTCGTCGATTTTTTTTTTTTATATTTAAATTTCAATAATAATAAAAAATAAAATATATGACAAAACTTTTGAAGTTCTTTAGGGCCTAAATATGACACAAAAGCGTTTTGCAATCAATCAATATGGTATTTTCAATTGTATACCTATTGTGTATTATGTATTGAAGTACTGTTATTAATTGTATATGTATTTAGAAAAAGGACCTTTTTGTTGATTCAGCTGCGTTCAACAATCTTATTTATTTTGATTTCATTTTCATCAAAATCTCTTAACATTAATATGACAATCGTGACATTAATACCTGAAGAACGAATTGTAATATAAATAAGAAAATAGAAGAACACGTCCATCCTATTAAAATAAATGAAAACATTATGGCCACAAGTCCCAAAATATTAAAGAGTGGCAGCAGTTAAATTGTTTAAAATTAAGTATCTCGCGATTTATAAAGGCTTATAACATTTAAAACTTTAGTTTATTATTAGCAACATATTATCAAAATAAAGTTCTACAAAAATGAAAGAAATTAAAACAGTTATCGAATTTTAAAAATCGAGATTAAAATTGTAGTTTTTTTTAAAGAAGAAAACAGCTTTTAAAATTCAAGATTTTTTTAATTATCAACCAATTTATTTTTTATTTTTTTGTCTATAACTAACTACATTCGAACTCTGGTGTGGAGGGTTGGAATTTTCACCCCAATGGAAACAAGGCCTTAAGGGTATTTCCTTAAAATAGAGACCCATAAAGCTTTATCTTGAAAAATATCAACATTGAAAAAAAAAAATTAATTGGTTCAGTTAACGTTCTAGTTTTTAACACAATTTCAATTTCTCCTTAGTATTATGGAAGTCTCCTTAATGAATGCATTATGCAGAATAAAATAAGTTTCAAAATCAGCTGTTATCAACCGCTCCCCCCCCCACTCTGTTTGAAAAATGGGCCTCTCCCATTTCTAATGCTGCACGTGCTACGTTCACCATAGTTATAATGGGAAGTATAAATCAAGCAGTATAAATAGTAATCGTAACATTTATTAAAACCAAGTGTGCTTCGTGTGGTTCGGATCTTGGTTCGAACCCCGCACGCGCACCACATATCAGAGAGTTCCACTGGCCGCACCAACCATGCTGTTGTCATTTGTGTGTTCATTACCTGCTATAAGCCTGCTTCTTCAGTAAGTCAGAGATCACACGCACAGACAGCAGCACGGTTTCGGTGTGGGTGGGTTGTGTCAATGGTGGGAGCGTCAGGGGGAATTTCTGATATGGACCTTTTTTTCAATTTTAAAATTGAAATTTTTGGCAGAGTAACTAGAAAGTCTTTTAGAAAATAGAACGGGTAGTACATTTAGATGTTGTTATCTTCTAAAATGAGTAAGGCTGTACCGAGCCGATTTACTGCTAATCGGCAAAAATCGGTTCGGCGAAGAAATGTTAACCGATTTCCAATCATTAACGCACATAGGTAGTATCCTAAAATGTGTGTAAAAATTAAAAATATAAATGTTGTGCTTTTGGAGATAGGGGTGGAGTTGGGGCAATTGCCCTCACCCAGTTCGTATGTGTGTACAGCCTACACTTGTACCAGAAATAGGCTGTGAAACAAACTCCAGCAGCAAAAATCGGTAGTGAAAGTCGGCATGATCGGCTCGGTTAAATCGATCGGCATGGCAATTTTTTTTTGTGTGTGATTAGTTCGGTATTAGCTCGGTAAAAACAAAACGTGTGATCGGTACAGCCTTAAAAATAAGGTTTTTATGTGTTCAGAAATGTTCCAACTTTAAGCAGAAGATATTTTGTAATTTTTGTTTTATAAAAATATTATTTTGAAAAATATTATTTTGAAAAATATTAACATGAAAATATTATTAATGTGGCTCTTATTTCTTAGAAAAATGAGTCTACCTTTTCTTTGTTTAAGCTTGAGTTAATTAACTAGAAAGAAAAGCAAGAACGCAACATTGCTAATAATAAATAATATTTTAATAATGATCGTCATCATCATCATTATTACTACTGTATATCTTAACTATATATGATTATTATATACGGTGGTGACCGGATAACTAGAACAGTTTGGCATTGAAATAGCACGTGTCTCCTCACGTGAAAGACCAGATTCTTTCGTGACTGATGGAACCCTTCAAACATGTGCACACCACACACGGTCCACACACAACCTCACCTTTTAAAAGAGGCCCGGGCCCCCCCCCCACACACACCTGTTCTTCTTTTGCAACATTTACCTCTTTCTTTCTTTCTTTCTCCTATAAACTCCCCCTTTTCATAAAATCTCTCTAATGGCATCAAAACATGAAATACATTTCTCTCTCTCTCTCTCTCTCTCCCCATACAAACATCACCCATGTAATGAAAATTTTCTATAAAATGCTCAAAACACGCAATGATTTGTGGCCCAAGTTCCAATTGTGAGAGGTAATCGTCATCATTAGAGCAATTGTAATTATGCTTTTTCTAATCAATCTAGCTTTTAATGAGTGTTTTTGAATGGAAAAAACTATAATTGTTGATCTAAATGGGATTTTTGCTTCAGGGCAACAATTTCAGAAATATTTGCTTGGAAATTTGTATGAAAATCCGAGCCATAACAATGACAGACTCAAACCCTTTGAGGTATATATTATTATGGTAAAATTTAAACGCCATATGTGCAAAAATAAAACAAGATGTATCAAAATCACAAATTGCATAATTTTTTAAAAATATGCATAAGGTCAAATAATTAAAAAAATTTCTTTAAAAAACAAAAAGGTTTTTTTTTGTTAAAAAAGACAACTAAAATTTATTCGTTTTATTTATGCATTTTGTGCGCGATTATTTCTTCTGCTATTAATTGCTTCATGAATTTAATTAATTGTGCTTTTTCTATCTATGTATTAATAATAATAGTAATACTGTACACATTTAATAAAATGCATAAAATAATTAAGTTTCTAAAATATTTATTTTATTATTGAATAAAACAAATACAGAATTTTTTTTAAAAAAATTGCACAACTTTGAATTGTCATTTGCATAAAAGTACTTTATTATTATTATTATTATTATTATTATTATTATTATTATTATTATTATTATTATTATTATTATTATTATTATTATCATTATTAATACAGATTAATTAATTACAATTTTAAATTATGCATAAAAGAAATAATTTTCTAAAATACTTTACATTTTTTATTTTCTTTTTGAATAAAACCGCCATTTTCTAAACAAATTTGCACATCTTTGAATCTTCATTTGCATACAAGTGTCGGCAATAATAATCAGAAATGTTATATTAATTATTCCTCAATGAATGAAAAATGCGTTCGGATGGAGATGTCGTAATGGACCCAATTCAATTAAGCAATTATCAATTTACACTATAAATGTCAACATGACACTAAGAAGAAATAGGTTAAACATGACATATTTCTTTTGCAATTCACACAAAAAAATCTCCATCTCTTTTTTAGGTAAAATAAATGCCATTTTTATTTTTACTCAAAGTTCTAAACAACTTGGGGAAAAGGGGGGGGGGACAAACGGAGAATATACAAAGATACAAGTTTGTACTTACACTTATACTTACTCATAGTTAGGTTCATTATGTACAAGAAGAGCAATGTCAGCATAAAAACACATCACAACAGTGGCACAATGACAATGCTGAATCATTATTATGCATCATTAAAAAGGAAAGAAACCACAGTCTATTGGAACAAACAAACAATAATGATCAATAAGCTAATAAAATTTAAATAGAATTTCAAAGAATTACTTTTAAAATAGCTTTTCTTGGAATATTTTTGTAATAACCATTTGAATAACTGTTGATAAAGCATTTCTATGATTATATGAGAAACACAAACACCAACAATTCAAAACGTATCCAAAAATACTTGCTGCTATAAATTTATGATAGCCAGGGCTCGGATTTTTATGCAAAATTTTCTATGCAAACGTTTCTCAATTTGTGGCCCAAATACCAATTTCGAGCAACTGTAGTTTTTCTGATCAGGCTGGTTAGAGGCTAGGTTTCTAACTGTTGTCAACTAGAGTTCTAACCTATAATCGGTATTTTTGATTGAATAAACAGTAATTGTTGCTGATCTGAACTGGAATTGTTACTTCCCAATTGGCTCTTAGGTCACAGATTGAGAAACATTTGCTTGATTTTGCATAAACATCCGAGCCCTTTTTAGAGAAACACCACATTCAAATCCTAGCCAAAATCACTTGCTATATTAAAAATTTATAACATAATATAAAATTGCATAAGAAATTAACAACTTGATTCAATATGACCTAAATTAAGCTAAATAATAAAATGTATATTATATAATTGTTGTAAATTGTGTTTATTAAATAAATCTACCCTGAATATAAAACTTGACTATTCTGTCACAAAAAAGATGCAAAAAAAAAAAAATAATGTGATGTCTATGACTCCTGCTACAACTTTAATGTATTCAAAATAATTTTACCAACCACTGAAAATTAACATACTCATAAAAAATAGTTGATTTAAGCAAAACAGGTTTTTTTTTTCTTCTCTCTTGTGTTTTTTTTTTACAAAAAAAAGTTTGATTAAACAACTCTTCATAACATATTATATAGGTTAACACAGTCAACTTTTTTTTGTTATCCTTTTACTATCTTTTCTGTTCTCCAGACTTGAAAAAAAAGTTAAGAGACACTTGTGTGAAGAGAGTTTTCAGTGCAATGTTTAGAAATTCAAATAACATAGAATTAGGTCCAATGAGGCTATAGGGTATATACACTGTATATATATAAATGGATACTAAGTTTTTGGATTTCAATGCATTGCATCAGAAAAATGCATCAGTTTGAAGAAAACCCGAAAACAATTTTTTGTAGTTTTGGGGCAAAATATATATATATACAGTACATGAAGGTAGTTCAACTAAGCGCCTTGATTATGTAGCATATTTCATGCCATTGCTGAGTTTGGCGAATGGATAGCACCTACTTAATGCTAAATTTTGTTTAATTTATAGTATACCCCAATTTAATGACCAATGTATGGTCATAGAAAAGAGAATCAAGGTCCTCTTTATTAAGAAATTGTGTTCACAAATTTGTATTGTTATGTTTCAATAAATTAATGAAAATAATAAAAATTGTGTATTACTTGGAAATTCAAAAGTGGTGCACTTGCACCCAGGCCCAAATTATCCATTAGGCTAAGTAGGCTGAAGCCTAGGGACAAGGAGCTCTTGGAGGCCCATGCAAAACGTTTGCAACATTAAAATTATTGGTATTTTATTGCCTATTAGGTGCAAAGGGGCCCAAGTACCAAAAAAGCCTAGAAGTCCTGCTTAGCTTAATCCGGCCTTGTTTGCACTATGCTGGCGGTGCCCATGAAGGGGAGAGAGGTACAAGTAAAGAAAACCTTGAAGAGAGGCTATACAGTAAAAGCTCACTCACATATCATGTTTTCACTAACATGGAGTTGAGCTACCTTTTTGAATATAACTTATTTTGGGGTACTTAACAAGTTAGCAACAAGCAAACAACAAAAAAGACCCCCAAAAGGTGAAATACACACAAAAAATACCCTAGCAAAATATATAGAAGTTGATAACCTTGTCCAAAACCCTCTTCCCCCATTAGCCTTGACAGTCACCTCCAAGTCAATTTTTTTCATTTTCAACTTTCATATAATAATAAAAAAGTACACAAGAGACGTGTTCAAAATAAAAAGAGTTTCTGTACCAGGTACAAACATTACTAATTGTGTACTGATAGACAAAAATAGATTTTTACAAAATGTTTTAAAACAGTGTAGTAGAAAGATCCTTTTTTCCTTCAGCTGATTTAATTAAAAATGAAACATAATTTCATATTCTATGCAGAAAAAAATATCTCCTATTTTTAAGTATGAAAATTTATGTAAAGGCTGTAGGGAATGTTTGAAAAGCTAAAAGATTCTGAAATGGAAAATAACAGCAAGAAAGATAATTTAAATTCTGAAACCAATGGATAATTTATTCATAAAAACTGGTGTAGATGTTAATTATAACTTGATAGAAATTTATTTTCTTGGAATCCTCCTTGTTTTCAATAGTATATCAACCAGTCTCAAACAGATAGAACTTTTTAACTAACTATGGTTGTATTTTTTTCAAAAGATAAGTTGCAGTTAAGAGCCATTCATTATATAGTGTATATAAATGGAAACCCCCATGGCCTTACTTTGAATACTTGTTTGAAATAAACAGAGTATCATTGACTTCAGTCTTAAAATAAAAATGTCCATTAAAACTTAAAAGTGACATGTACTTCTTTGAAGCTGCCTCTTATTTTTGACAAGAACGACCTGGAATATAAAATAGAATATGAAATATTACAATAAAATTCACTGTGCATCAAGAATAAACCTGTTCCAGTAGAAATATTTTTGCATACTAAGTTTGTAACCAACGATTATGTTTAAAGTTATTAGTCGTAGCCTAGTGGGGTTTTTTTGTTGTTGCAATTCTCATCCCAACATCCTCTGAAATACTATTAACATATGCAAATTGAATTGCATTTGCCAGTGATAAAGTTTTGCATTGATTGTATAATTTAGTTGCATTGCAGTGATTATATAATTTAGACGCATTGCATTCATTGTATAATTTAGTTGCATTGCATTAATTCTACAATTTAGTTGCATTGCATTAATTCCACAATTTAGTTGCATTGCATTAATTATATAATTTAGATGCATTGTATTAATAGTATAATTATGTTGCATTGCATTTAGTTACATAAAGCAGCGATATATGCCGCTGCTTTATACATCAAAATTCAATAATTAATATAATACAACTTAATAAATCAAGATTCACTGCAATGTGTCCTTGAATTAATTGCAATTACAAATGTGATAATACTCTTGCAAGGTTTAAAGTGCTTTCTTAAAGACCGTTTTACAGAATACGCTGATTTTCGTTTTTGTGCAAGATACTATGCAAGATTCACAGCAACATTTGATTTACTTCTTGCACGAAATCTTGCAAGAAAAATAGCCAATGTGACCGCCGCTTAATTCAGTTGCATTACATTAATTGTATAAATTAAGTTTTATTGCATTAACTGTATAATGTAGTTTCAATACATTAATTGTACAATTTAGTTATACTGCATTAATTGTATAAATTAAGTTTCATTGCATTAATTATAAAAGCGAGTTGCACTGCATTAATTGTAAAAATGAGTTTTATCGCATTAATTGTAAAACATAGTTGTCATTGCATTAATTGTATAATTTAGTTGCATTGCATCAATTGTATTATTAAGTACAATGTAGTTTAGGCTTCTTTCTGAAGTAATATGTATATGTATGTTACCCGTGGGTAGTAAAATTGAGTTTCTCGGAATGTTCCTTTATACAAGAATAAAGAAATCTATGAAAAAAACCGTTTAAGAACTGAATACTAAGATGTTTTTCATTGCGAAATTTTATAACTGTCATCATGATTAAGGTAAAAATGGCGACATCAAAATTAAAACCTTCTAGAACTTTCTAAAACAACAACACACACACAAAACCTTCGACCATTTCTTTCTAAACTTATAAACAGTGAGATGGCAAGTTAAAAAATAAATTAAATTTCACTTTGGCAGTGTACTAAATATTAAAAAATGAGCAATAATATCCATTTTGTTCTTTCTTCACAGCCTTGTATTGTATAAGTCGCTTTGTTTGCTTAAAAAAGTTACATTATTCGATAGTTGCCTAAATAACTAATGGTTTTAGGGCAAATGACTTTTTTTAAAAAAAAAATAAAACCAACTTCATTTAATTCATGCATTAAGAAAAGCAAAAATAATATTAAACAAAATCTGCATCAGTGTTTACTCGGCAATAATCACTAATTTGAAACAAATAACCTTCATATCATTTCATGTTCTTTATAGTCGCCATGACATTAAGCATTTGTAACTGACAATTTACCATTCATAAATGAATACTACATAATCATTTGTATAGGTCTAGGCCAATTTAAGTTGCTTACGAACAAAATAGTCAACACTGAAGCTAAATAATAGAAAAAAACCAATGAAATTTTATGTTTTTCTAAATATCTGTTTTGCATAACAATAACTCAGTTTATTAATTACTCCATTAGAAATAGAGACCTGCATTTTGTAAATAAAAGTTGAGGTCCAGCCCAGAACACAAGGCCCATGGATGATGGACTCTTATAAAATCCCACCAAGCCTTTTCAAAAATCCTCCAGAACTATGAAGCCCACAATGCCTTAGGACTCATTGACGCCTGCAAAGGGGGAGGGACACTTGCCCCTTTTCAAAATGTGAAATTTCTAATTTGAATAAATGATTTATATATTTGTTGGTTGTATTTCAGGTTATTTTCTGCTCAATGTAGTGATTTTTATATTTAGCCTTAGTGACTTCCTCCTGGGAAACCTCTTGCCGCCCCATCTATGAAACGGTCCTGCGGGCGCTCCTGCAAGAACTTTTTTTTAAATAAAATTGCCAGCCCAACACAGACCCTTGGGCCTTATGTAAGTCTCTAGTTACAAAAATGTTGTTTATAAACATGTTGTTTTTCACAGAATAAAATTTTTTTATGTAAACAAATTTACAAAAAAAAACCTAAATAAAAATATGATTAAAATCCATATTTTCTGTTATTATTTCATATTAATAAATAGATGAGCAATTTACTTATGGGTCAATAGGTTAAGCTACAAAAACACCTTTTTTAAAGCAAAAAAAATGGGACGGTGCAAACTTGTAACAATCGCAGGATTTATATTTTGGTTTTAGGATTTTTTACTAAAAAAAAACAGTAATTTAGCCGGTTTCTGAGGCTGGTTCCTACCGGTAAAAAAAGACAAGTTGTTAAGAATTGTCATTTCTTTTTTTTACTCACTCACTCACTCTGAAAAGACCACACTCCATCCATACTTATCAGACTTTTGCTTGAGGGTGCAATAATGACGCAGACATCATGTCTTGAACTAATGGAGGTCGTGGTCTGTGCCGACATCTCTTCAAGTAAAGTAAAAAGGCAACAATTGGCTGATCTTGAAACCTATATAAACTCAGGTAACTTGGACAGGTTTTGTCAGATGAGAAAAAAGTTCCAACTTTGAGTAGCAAGAAAGCAACCGGGAGACTTACGAAGAAAAAAAAAAGATTTGATCAGAGGCTGCAGCATCTCTGGCTGAAAAATAACGACGAGAAACATCACTCATCAAAATGAAAAACATTCTTCTATTGGCACTGCAGGCATGCTTAGTGCTGTCAGTTATGTGTGGCACAGCCTACCGGGTAATTATTTCCTGAAATACATATAGTATATATTGAAAATAACGTTTGATTTTTAGCACACAAAAAATAAAAAGCTTGAATGTGGCTAATGAAATGGCATCAATAGTTGATGCTTTACTTTGAGCAATAAAGGGGTTTTGAACGGACGGTTTAAAGGTGGTGGTGCAAAAGCCTCTCGAACTCTTTGATTATTTAGTCTTTCAGGTGAAAAATGAAGAGAAACATGATTGTGTTTAAGAAACTAGAAGGGTTGCTCAATTACATAAGGCTATTTTCATGTTGATATCTTTCAAAATAAACTTTTTATGTTATTTTTAAAATAAGCCAGGGTTTAAACAAGACATTATTTTTTAATTTTTGTCTATAAAAAGTTTATTTTAAAAGACTGAGCTACCCCTTCTAGTTTTTAAACCACATTCTGGTTTCTCTTGGTTTTGATCTTCTGAAAGACTGAATAATCAAGAATTCGAAAGTCAACTGTTAATAAACCATCGTAACTTGAAAGAATATTCTTACAAAACAAATCTTATTTACTACCATTTTGTTGTTAATAAATATTGTATTATTTACCTTTTTCAGGATTCCTACCAGCCACAAGGCGAAACTGTCCATGATAAACCAAGTGTTGTAGCACCATACGATGCAACGAAAACTCATGACTCCAGTAGTCAACATGAGGACAAACCATTGGTTGGTGACGAACGTTATCGTCGTCAGGCACCTGCAAGCAGCAGTAGCAGCACTACTGCATCTCCAAGCAGCAGTAGCTCGCAACAACCTGGTGGACGTCAAGAACGCCAAGCATCATCATCAACTGAACAACCCAGCTCTAGCTCTCAGCCATCAAGCAGCAGCTCGCAACAGCCTGGTGGCCGCCAAGAACGACAAGCACCAACTACTGAACAACCGAGCTCTAGCTCTCAGCCATCAAGCAGCAGCTCACAACAGCCAGGTGGACGTCAAAAACGCCAAGCACCAACTACTGAACAACCGAGCTCTAGCTCTCAGCCATCAAGCAGCAGCTCGCAACAGCCTGGTGGGCGCCAAGAACGCCAAGCACCAACTACTGAACAACCAAGCTCTAGCTCTCAACCATCGAGCAGCAGCTCGCAACAGCCTGGTGGGCGCCAAGAACGCCAAGCACCAACTACTGAACAACCAAGCTCTAGCTCTCAACCATCAAGCAGCAGCTCCCAACAGCCAGGTGGTCGTCAAGAACGTCAAGCACCATCAACTGAACAACCAAGCTCTAGCTCTCAGCCATCGAGCAGCAGCTCGCAACAGCCTGGTGGGCGCCAAGAACGCCAAGCACCAACTACTGAACAACCAAGCTCTAGCTCTCAACCATCAAGCAGCAGCTCCCAACAGCCAGGTGGTCGTCAAGAACGTCAAGCACCATCAACTGAACAACCAAGCTCTAGCTCTCAGCCATCGAGCAGCAGCTCGCAACAGCCTGGTGGGCGCCAAGAACGCCAAGCACCAACTACTGAACAACCGAGCTCTAGCTCTCAACCATCAAGCAGCAGCTCCCAAAAGCCAGGTGGTCGTCAAGAGCGTCAAGCACCATCTACTGAACAACCCAGCTCTAGCTCTCAACCATCAAGCAGCAGCTCCCAAAAGCCAGGTGGTCGTCAAGAGCGTCAAGCACCATCTACTGAACAACCCAGCTCTAGCTCTCAACCATCAAGCAGCAGCTCCCAAAAGCCAGGTGGTCGTCAAGAGCGTCAAGCACCATCAACTGAACAACCCAGCTCCAGCTCTCAACCATCAAGCAGCAGCTCACAACAGCCAGGAGGTCGTCCAGCTCGTCAAGCACCAACAACCGAAAATCCTAGCTCAAGCTCTCAACCATCAAGCAGCAGCTCCCAACAACCCGGAGGTCGCCCAGCACGTCAAGCACCAACAACCGAAAATCCTAGCTCAAGCTCTCAGCCATCAAGCAGCAGCTCCCAACAACCCGGAGGTCGCCCAGCTCGTCAAGCACCAACAACCGAAAATCCTAGCTCAAGCTCTCAATCATCAAGCAGCAGCTCCCAACAACCCGGAGGTCGCCCAGCTCGTCAAGCACCAACAACCGAAAATCCAAGCTCAAGCTCTCAACCATCAAGCAGCAGCTCCCAACAGCCCGGAGGTCGCCCAGCTCGTCAAGCACCAACAACCGAAAATCCAAGCTCAAGCTCTCAACCATCAAGCAGCAGCTCCCAACAGCCCGGAGGTCGCCCAGCTCGTCAAGCACCAACAACCGAAAATCCAAGCTCAAGCTCTCAACCATCAAGCAGCAGCTCCCAACAGCCAGGACGCCCAGCTCGTCAAGCACCAACAACCGAAAATCCAAGCTCTAGCTCTCAACCATCTAGCAGCAGCAGCTCGCAACAGCCAGGTGGACGTCAAAGACGCCAAGCACCGACTACTGAGCAACCAAGTTCTAGCTCGCAGCCATCAAGCAGCAGCTCCCAGCAACCAGGAGGACGCCCAGCTCGTCAAGCACCATCAACCGAAAATCCAAGCTCAAGCTCTCAGCCATCAAGCAGCAGCTCCCAACAGCCAGGACGTCCAGCTCGTCAAGCACCAACAACCGAAAATCCAAGCTCAAGCTCTCAGCCATCAAGCAGCAGCAGCAGCTCCCAACAGCCAGGACGCCCAGCTCGTCAAGCACCAACAACCGAAAATCCAAGCTCTAGCTCTCAGCCATCAAGCAGCAGCAGCTCTCAACGACCTGGCGGACGCCCAGCTCGCCAAGCACCATCAACTGAAAACCCTAGTTCAAGCTCCCAGCCATCAAGCAGCAGCAGCTCCCAACAACCAGGACGCCCAGCCCGTCAAGCACCCACAACCGAAAATCCAAGCTCTAGCTCGCAGTCTTCAAGCAGCAGCAGCAGCTCTGAACGACCAGGCACTATTCCACCTCTGAACCGCAACAGACGTCAGGCTCCATCTTCATCTAGTTCAACTGCTTCTCCAAGTAGTTCGACTTCATCTGAGAGGGTTCCTATTCCAGTGGCTCGTAACCGAAGATAAATTATCTGCCATCAGGGATCAACGACCATCTTAAACGAACCAAATTAAGATTGGAAAGAAATGTAAATGAGTCGGAATTGTAGATTTTTTACTACAATTATTTTTTTTACATGGGGTTTAAACTTTTTTTTTACTTCGTAGGTAAAATACGTACTATTATAATGAGTATTGAATTTATGAGAAAAACCATTTTGTAACTCCACAGTATTTTCTATGCAAATACTGTCTTTTATAACAATGAGATTGAATTAAACTGTGATGCAATATTATAATTTTGCTTGATGGGAGTTTTGTTTAGAACTGAAATTCTTCTATAATCTCTCTTTTTTTAAACAATAGATATTATGGATTATGGATTTTTCTAACTAAACTTTTAACGAGAAAATAAAAAAACCTGAAATGCTAAAAATCGCTTAAATGTTTATTATTTTCAATTTCACTCCGTATAATGGATAAATAATTTTAATTTTAAAGGTCAAAGACACGTTTTAGGTAAGCATTTACAAAAAGACCGGCCGGATCGAACTTCCTCCGTAAGTTACACCACTTTTCGTAATGTGTATACAGCTTGGAAAGTTCTCTGGCTGTTGCATTGTACGTTTTGGCCCAATGTGGTCGGCCACCAGCTCTCATCATAATTTCCTGATATGCGGCCCAGTAATTATCATATGGAACCGTTTTGCCATAAGGTCTATATGTAGTGAAACAATAAGCTTACTAATTCCAATTATTAAACGGAAACTAATAATTACCAAAGCTGCAACTGTTTGAAAAATTCTGACATACTTGGATATGGCAAAAATAAATTTTCAAAAACGTTAGGCAGTTTCTCCACTAATTTAAGGTTCACAAAATTGAATATTTTTCACTAAATTTAGTATTCTAACCAAATTTTTCGAAATTACTTAAGATATTTTATGAACAACTATTTTAGAACTCTTCGTTGTTCTTCCTTTCAGAAGAGCAACACTATGGAAACATTTTTTAAGCGTTTTAGAAACTAGAAAAGTAGCTCAGTCACTTAAAGGGCATTTTCATGTTGATAATGATGACGATGATAATCATCATCATCTTCTGACCATTTCCCACAATTATGGGTTCTAGCTCTCCATTTCATTCGATTTTGCGCCAAACACCCAGAGACCCCATATACTGTTTTAGGGAACCTGTCAAATATCCTGACCTACCCCAGCCAGTAATTCATCCAGTTATAAAGTGATAAGTTTGATAACTTTCAAAATGACAAAAATTTAAAAATGATGTTCGTTCATTTTCAAACTTTCACAAAAGGCTTATTTTTAAGTGACACATCAAGTTCCTTGAAAAACTTTTAAGTTTCTCTTAATTTTGCTCCTAAAAAAAAACAAAATAACCCAGACTTCAAGCGGACATGTAGATTTTAATATTGTACAAAAATTCAACACAATTTAGTGAATATTAAAAATTTAAGTTGCTTTTAATGTGAAAACGTTCCTTGTCAGTACAGAACTTTAAAAACTACAAGAGTACTGAATCACTTTAGGCTTTTGGCTTTGGAATGGATGGTCATTTCTACATATACGAAGATTTCTAGTTAGGATAATGCTACCCAAAAACGCAATATGTTCTCTTTGAAACTAGCAACAATCACTTTTAATCCAGAAATTTCAGCTGCAGCTTTAGTAATTACCGTAAGAAGGAGAATTTCTTTCACCTGTACATGATAACATTAATATAACAAGAATCTCCTCCGTAAGCAGGACTCAGATAGAAATCTTCGCCCTTCACAAATCGAACTTCGACCGGAAAATGCACGTACGTCAAGGAATTCTTTGCAAGCCATTCTTTGAGCTCGTAAAGTACAACCGCTGTTTTGTCTCTTTTACGATCAATAAATAAAATTCGTAAATTTCTTTATCAAGTTCTTATTATGAGTATAACTTTTACATGGGGATTGCCCATTCGTTGACATATTGCTTGAATAAGCACTCGATATTCATCACTTTGTCTCCACGATCGACACGCGTCTTTGTCGTGCTGTGCAACAGGTTAAAGAAGTGATAGTTTATCTTAGGCACCATGCTTGGAATGAACGAACTGAACATGTCCAAAAAAAATAAACCAATTATATCTTATTTGACTAACTAGCCAAAAGAAATTAAATAAAACACGGCCGTTACCTGATCCAGTAGACGAATTCTAAAGCATAATAACCGATGGCATAGTCACGAAACCAAGATTTCAACTTTGACGTCATTCCTTGTTTCGTAACTGGCTGAAAAAAGAATGTATAAACTTCAACACCACTCTACGGTGTAGGTAGCTGGGCTGTCGTTGCAATGTATTTACTATAGAAAGATGCTAAACTTGGCGCGCGGTTGCCGTCCTTCTATAGAAAATACATTGCGACGACAATCTAGCGACCTTCCACTTCATTTTATCGCCGAAAAGTCTTTCAAAAGTCGCCTGTGTGCCAAGGCCCTAAGATTCGAATCCGACCTCGTTTGTTCTACTAATGTGGTCCACAAGAACGTTTTCCGTATGAGGAAACCAATAAAATCGAAAGTGATCCGAAGCGTTCAAATGAACGTTTAGACATTCCAACACCTTTAGAAGAGTAGAAGTTCATTAGTGAAACTCTTGTTTCCAATTAACTCAATTTGAAGCTAACCCCACTTAAAGTGGCCGCATAACGCCTCTGTCGCAAATTGTACGATCTCTCACACTGAAGAGTGGCCGTCAGAATAATACCCATAGCTCCCAATCCACAACAGGTGGCTAGAAACAATTCAGAGTTCTCTTGACGACTGCATTTCAAAATGGATCCATCTGCAAGCAAAACTTCCAATTCGATAACCTTTCATTAAAATAAAGAAAAACGATCGTAACTAAAACTCGAAACGAAAATAAAATAAAAATTGAAAAACTATACGTAGGATGCGACAGTTCCGAACTTTAAACCAGAGTTATGAGTTGCAGTCGAAATGGCTCCACCGACCGAGATCTCCGAAATCGCCCCGACTCTTTATTTAATATAATAACGATCCCTTTTTTAAAACATAATCGAGAAAAACAAAATATAAAGTGAAGAAGAGGAGAGAGTGTCTTACATTCTGAGGGCTAAATCGTGTTTCAGAAGATGTTTGTTGCTCAACTGACGAAAAGTGATTCCACTCTCCACTTTCACTTGACAGGAATCATTGTCCACCTTCGATAAAACATTAAAAACATTCAAGAGGCGAACTCATACGTTCAACATGGCTCCGAGTTACAAAACAAATAAGAAATTGAAGAAAACTTCTTCTAATGTTTAATCTTTTTTTTCACATTTTTGTAGATTTGGACATTTCTTTGCAAAATTTTTGTTTTTACCTATTTCTTGGAGATTATTTCCTATCTTTCTAATTTTTTGTTGCATTTTTATTGCAGATTTGCTGACATTTTTGTAGATTTTGCCATTTCTCTAAACATTTTTAAGCATTTTTGAAAATTTCTTGATATCTTTATAGGTTTTTCATTTTTAGCATACACATTTTAACATTTTTTAAAGTTTTATTGACATTTTCACTGATTAATTATTCCTATTAGCATTTTTGCCGATTTCGTTACATTTTTCTATATTACAGCATTTCATTGCAGATTTATTTGTAATTTTTTTTGCAAATTTTTTAGTAATTATTGCAGATTTCTTGGCGTTTTTGTAGATTTCAGGTTTTTCTTTACAGAATTTTAGCACTTTATTTTTCGGATTTCTAAGCAGTTTTGTAATATTTCTTTGCTATTTTTTTTTTGCAAATTTCTTGACATTTGTGAAGAATTTCGCACTTTTCTGGCAAATTCTTACCTTATTTATAGCCATTTGTTTGTTAACATTTTGACATTCTTTTGCAAATTTATTTGCATTTCGCCGCCTTTGGCAGATATTCAGAAATTTTTGACATTTTTACAACAGTACTTTTTTTAATTTCTCTTTTGCTAAAATAAATGTGTGTTTAATAAGCATAATTAGCGAAATTAATGGATCTATGTACCATGATTACTCTGTCAAAGTTCTTCATACAGACCAAATAGTCGTTCGTGAATGGAAGATCTGATGGCGACTGTCCACAGCCCATCACACGGACAACTTTTCCATCAATATAACCCAACTTCAAGATCTGTACAAACAGATACATATTTAATATCAATAAAACGCTTAATTCGTCGCCAGAAGTTACGTTTCTGAGTTCTTCTCTGGTTTTTGGCTCAAAATAAAGTTCCGGATGACACGAATACGTTTCGGACCAATTTGTAAACCTCTTGTTCTTTAAACCTGACATCTGATAGAACACAATTAACAAAAAAAAAACAATCCATTAAGTTTACAAATAAGTTAATTTTAAGTTAAGTCGTCTAGCTTTAACTCTTTAAAATGGTTTATGAACTCCAGATTATTTTGGCTTTCTGGAGAGAAAAAATAAAGAGAAACTAGAAGGGTTACTTAATTAAATAGTATTTTCATGTTGATATCTTTTAAAATAAACTTTTTATAAACAAAAATTTATAAAAAAAAATATCGTCTGCTTAAAGTTGAGCCATTTTCAAACAAACTTGCGAAGCCAAATTTAAAATATATCAATATGAAAATACAATTAAAAAGTGATTGAGTAACCCTTCTAGTTTTTAAAACAGTTTTAAGTTTCTCTTCATTTTGCACCTGAAAGACAGAATTATAATATTTTATTATTATAACCATAACCATATTGTAACTAAATAAACTAATTACCGTGTGCTTCAATACAGACTGAAAAAGGCTTAGAATAACGTAAAATACAACAAAACGAAATTGTCAAAACGGTTAAATCGAATAGAAAAAAAGAAAACTTAAAATATATATATATACTGTACATAAATATAGAAAATATTAATAATAAACAACAAAGTTATTGAAATCGTGACAAAGGACACCGGAAAACACGTGGTCGGCTCTTATGAAACAATGCTCCGGATAAGTATAATCTGAAAACATCAGAAGGAAAAGTTTTCTTTAAAAAACGTCATCAAATGGGTACATAGTTTGTCTGTTACAACAATGTGAAGGCAATTCTAAATACAGGCAGTTAGAAATCGGGGAGAACTTCAGTTGGCTCCGCCCTTGTTATGACGACCGGCAACTTTTAATTGGTTTGTTGTGTGGTTCGACGTTGAAAAGCGGCGGAGCATGTGACGTCAGACTACATAACCAACCAATTAAAAGTTGCCGGTCGTCATAAAAAGTGCGTAGCCAACTGAAGTTCTCTCCGATTTCTAACTGCCTGTATTTTAAATGCATTCATTCAACACCAATTTAACATCGTTTTGACGTCATGAATAGCTCATAACTTTGTCGTCTCACTTTAGACAAGTTATAGTTAGCCAGAGCATTAGATCGTTCTTATGAATGAAAGCAAGATACAAACAAGGTGCTGCCATCTACCGAATAAATATGACAATAACGTCATTTGGGGGAGGGTGGTGGAAATGCTGGGGTGTTACTTATCCGCCATATTGCAAAGACCCTGAAGGAAGTTTTATATATTAAATTTACATAAAATTAAGAGACACATCTGCACAAGCAGGATTTGAACTCCCAAGCACATAAGCTCAGGGCTAGAACGCTTTAACCATCTTGGACATCCTACAAACCACACCCAATAGGCTTTTAACAATAAATATATTATTTTAAAAATTCAACTACATTAAAACTAAAGGACACTACCAAGACTTGAACCAAGAACCCCAGGCCCACAGGACAGTGCCCTTAACAGAACAGCCATAATGACAACTGCAACAGCAGATGGAATAAATTCTACTTAGGAATTGTTTAACACCTTGAATATTTCATAAAAATAAAATGAAAAAAAAAAATTCAGCCAATGTAGATGGAGCCACCGTCTCCATTAAAAAATTTTTGCCAAAAAGCAAAAACTTTTTTTTGAGGTATAGGATTTTTAACATAGAACTTTTTTAATTAATGTTTCAAATGTTTGATGACAGGCGGCGCTATAATCAATTATTACATAGAGTCCATGTATAAAGTGTTAGGTTAGGTTAGGTTAGTGGGTTTAAGGTTCTTCTTTCTATCTATAGCCCCTCCCACCCACATTTATTTTAGCTTCACTAAAGTCACGTGATGTTGTCTCCCCTTATTCTAACCTCCTTGATCCTCCCTCCCTATTCCCCTCACCAATCTCTTGGGCCTGTATGCGCTTCATAGCTTCGTGACGTCAGATGGGTTGATGTAAAATTTAGGATTGTGTCATTTTAAACTCTTAATAAAACATAAATGATTTCAAACGTTCTCGACAGTTTAAACAAAAGGGTTCTTGCATTCGTTTGTTATTAACTTATTACCATTTTTTATTAGACAAAATGACATAATACTAAATTTTACTAAAGCTTCTCTGACGTCACAAGCTTCTTCTTACAATGATATGCTGTTATACCTGCCTCATTCTAAGAATCTTGTGACGTCATTGGGAGTGATGAAAAAAAAATTCTTCAATTTTCGTTCCTGAAAGACTAGAATAACCAGATTTTGAGAGAAAAACGAAAGAAAAAAACAACTTTGTTAGAAACTACAATATCATTTTGATGAATACAAATAAACTTTTTATACCAGTTTGAAAATCATTTTTCATTGAACATAGCCTTTATAGCCTCTTAAGACATTTACTTTTCTAGTTACTAAGTTTACCAACAAAGTTGTTACTGAGAAAAAAAAATAGACCAAACAACTCCCAATTAACAATTATCACACATTCAATAAATAACAATATTAAATAATTAGATTTTATATCCCATTTTAAGAAAACATTGAGCAAAAATATATCACATTAAAATGATTTATGGAATGCAAAAATGTGTAAATGGGATGAATTACATCATGTATAGGAAAAAACAAAAGATATTTACAAATGAAAATTGAAAATTTTGCAGCAACTACTAGTAAATGTGTCACTACAGCTTTTTATTATACATTGCTATTAAAATGGTTCACGAACAGCTGATTTTCGAACTTTGATCGTCTTTCAGGAAGAAAATTAACTGAAACTACGAAGAATTTTTAGAAACTAGAAACGTAGCTCAATCACTTAATGTTTGATATCTTTCAAAATAAACTTTTTATAGACAAAAATGATAACAAACGTCATTTTCAAACTCATTTATAAAAAGTGTATTTTGAAAACCACCTTAAGTGATTCAGTTGCCCTTCTAGTTTCTAAAGCCACTTTCAAGATTCTCTTTAAATTAAGACAGAATAATTAAAATTCAAAAATTAGCTCTTCATAAACCATCTTGAATTTTTAACGACAACTTTTATTATTACAACATTTATTAATTAAAATCGACAAAATAATTAAAATTAGTTGTTGTAAAAAGAGTTGTCGTAAATTGGCGCAAAACCTCTTTAATATATTATTATAAAGAGCGCCAACATTTGTAAAATTAAGGCGCTGACAAGTGTCGCCCCCTTGCGGGATGCTGTAGAAAGAGGCACATCATTTTGACCTTGAGTCGTCCTCTGTGTAGTGCCGTAAAACTCGACATTGCTCTTGTCAGGGGGAGCGTTGGACGCGGTCTTATTGCGGTTTTGCTCATTTTCCTTTTTTCTCTGATTTTTCTTCTGTTGTTTTTTTGGTTTCTCTTTTTCTTGAGATGAATCTGATTTATTTTTCTTCGATGATTCCGATCCTCCTTCATTCGGCATCGATGTGGCTCCGTGCCGTCCCAAAATACAACCCTTTCGTTCCTCATATTCATTAGTTATTTTAGGAAAATTTCCCAACTCCTATAAACAAATAATAAAAAAAATCATTTTAAAATCTACCTTTTTTGTGCAAAAATTGCCAAAAACTTTTTAAAGCTTTTAGAACTGAAGTCCGAAATTTTTTTAGAGAAGGGCCACATAAGCAGCACCGTTTTTAAGAGGATTAATTTTTTTTTACTTGTTTTCAAACAATTTTTTAATTTTTAAAAATGAAAAGACATAATTATGATTTCGAAAATGAAAGAGAAAATTAAATTTCGTTAGATAAATTTTACCAAAAAATTTGGGAGGAACGTTTTGCACTGAGCGTCACAGTGCCGATCGAGACACTGCACATTAAGAATGATGAAAGTGCTGGGTCGGAAATCTAGAACAATGCTTCCAAAGGGGTGTGGGTGCCACACGTTTTTCTAAATGTCCCACAAAATTCTGGATATACCGTTTTGGATACCGTTTAATAAATTTTGAATTTTTATTGAATAAAAAGAAGCAAAATAAACAACACGCCTTTATTAAGGTTGTTCTAAACTGTAAATACCGCTCAAACTCTCAATAGTCTGCCTGCCTGTCAGGTGCAAAATGAAGAGAAACTTTAAAATATTTTAGAAACTAAAAGAGTGGCTCAATCACGAAAACACTTTCGAGTTTCTCTTAATTTTGCGCCTGAAAGACAGAATAGCCGGATTTCGAGGTACATTTAAACTTTTTAACTATAGACGTGTCCTCACCAATTATTCAACAGTTTAATTGAATAATGAGTTTAAAAACGTCACTTAAAACAAGTGGATGGGGGAGGGGCCAATATACTTACTGGAGGTAAATGTTGTGTGTTTTTCGTACTACTACTACTACAGAAAACCTCGAAAGAACCCGTTCTTGTCACATCCTGATAGAGTTTGATGTTTTTTGTCCAGTCATATTTTGCAAAATGTTCAGCCAATGATTTATTGGCGTATATCGCAGGACTTCTGATCATGGCTGGAATTCTTCCCCTTAAAAATATCAAAAGTGATGAAATAAATAACAGAATTATAAAATAAAATAGATGAAGAAATTACGTAAAAACATCGGTAACTCCGACGGAAGCGTGGACAGTGGCCAGTGTCGGTATACTGTGACACATTGAAATGTCCACTCTTGGATAATAATAGATGAAAACCAAACACATTTCTTCTCTGGTCGTAAAACCGCCCTAGAATAATATAGGCAAGTGTTTAGAGAGAAAAAAAAACATAAAAATTTCAATTTTAAAATTGAAAAAACAAAGTCCACACCAGAAACTACCACCAGAAACGCTCCCAACCAGTGACACAACCCTGCACACACACCGAAACCGTGCTTGTCTAGAATGTGTGCTTTATAACATCATCTCTCTCGACTTGGTTTCAACTTACTTAAGTTAGTTTACTTAACTAACTTAAAACTGACTTATTAGTGCAGTCTGATCTCTGACTTACGGCTGCATCTCCTTAAGAAGCAGGCTTAGGGGCAGGTAATGCGAGCGAGACAATGGACGACACACAAATGACGACAGCCATGTTGGGTGCGCGCGCCAGTGAAACCATCTCTGATATGTGGTGCGCGTGCGGGGTTCGAACCAAGATCCGAACCCTCAAGTCCCAGTGACCCACTTCACAGCAGGCGAGTCGGTCGTTATACCAACTTAATAAATGTGTTAATGTTTATTTATAACTTTCCATTGCAACCACGGTGAGCGTAGCGAGAGGCATATATAGCACGTGCAGCATTAGAAATGGGAGAAGCTCATTTTTCAAACAGGGGGGGGGGGTGATGAGTTAAAATAATATCGACTATCATTTTTTCTACGTAGTTACATTTGGGTTTTAAAGTGTAAACATCTCTCAAACTCGTGATTATTCCCTTTTTGAGGTGCAAAAAAACCTAGAAAGTGTATTAGAAGGGTAGTTCAATCGCATTTCATGTTGATATATTTCAAAATAAACATTTTATGACAGACGATTCTTTTTAAATAATTTATATATTTTAAGTGATTCTGAGGTACCCTTCTAGTTTCTAATACACTTTTTAGTTTCTATTAAATTTTTCTCTTCTGAAAGACAGAATAATCAAGAGTTCGAAAATCACCTGTTCATGTTTATTATTTGCACAAAAAAAAAACAATAAAAGTGTATTTTGAAAATGTGGCAATAAAAATAACTTGCTATTCTAGTTTGTAAAACAGAATTGAATTTTGTCTTTTAAGATAACTTACTTTTTTTTAAAAAAAAAATTATGTTATGATGTAAATCTTTAGGTGAATTTAATTTTGCATAAATTAACTCGTGCCTCACTAAGAAATTAGAAGGGTTGCTCAACCATTTTTATGATGATATCTTTCAAAATACACTTTTTATTTAAGTTTCAAAACAACACAATTATACAGATGACATTTAAAAAGTTTATTTTGAAAAATAACAACATCAAAATACTATTAAGTGATTCAGCTACCGTTCTAGTTTTTAAATACACCTTAAATTTCTGTAAATTTATAACTGAGTAATAATTCTAATTTAAATATTAAATAACCTGTGTCATTCTGTCTCTTCCTTTGCTGTTGTACGTGCATTCTGCAATCAGATGATCGCCCTTAAATGAAATTAAATTACCAATTACAAATAATGTTCAAAGTCAGTTTTTACATTGACTGATTAGACTTTACTGGTAAGACTTTGACGGGAATTTGAATCATCCTGTATTCCTGATATTCAAAGTCATAATTGTTATCAATTGCAATCGGAGGCAATTCGGTTTCATCGCGAATGTGTCGCAATTGAATCTTTCGACCAATCAAATGTGAATGCAAAACGGCAGCAAATACACTTATTCCATCATCTGGAAATGCCTGAAAAATATTAAAATATTCTTTTGAGATTTCCACTTTTTCCAGAAACAACATTAAGAGAAACCTAAGAAACTAGAAGGGTAGCTCAGTCACTTAAAGAGTATATTCATATTGGCATCTTTCAAAATAAGCTTTGTGTGTCAGTTTGAAAATGACCAAACTTTAAGCAGACGGATATTTTTTAAATTCTTATTTTAAAAAAAAAGTTTATTTTAAAAGATAACAGGAAAATATTATTAACTGATTCAGCTACCATTTTAGTTTTAATAACTAGAAGGGTAGCTCAATCATCCATTGAGAGTAATGATTTTCATCTTTATATATATTTTAAAATAAACTTTTTACGGTGAGTTTGAAAATATAAAAAGTTTATTTTGAAAAATATAAAACATGAAAATATTATTAAGTGACTCAGCTACCATTCAAGTTTCTAACACACTTTCAATTTCTTCGTAAATTTGTTTTGAAAATACAGAGGAAACAAAGAAGGAAGAAATTAAAAGTGTTTTAGAAACTACAGAAAGGTAGCTCAATCACATAATTTCGATATCTTTTAAAATAAGCTTTTTATGTCAATTTGAAAAAATATAAATGATCCGGCGATATTTTAACAAAGATCAGACAGAAAATTATCAATTTCTTGTCTATAAAAAGTTTATTTTGAAAGATATCGATATGAAAATATTATTAAATGATTGAGTTACCCGTTCTAGCTTCTAACACCCGAGTTCGAACAATCGCTGTTCATCACAAAACAATTTAAAAAAAATCACCTTTTGAGTACATTTGCTAGTGCAATGGCCGTAAGATATGGTGGCTGATTGCTTTGGTGGAATCAAATGTTTCCAATTTGGATCGATTCCAATAGACATGACACCAGCTTCAACATCACGAAGCTTTCTAGTATAGTACAGCCTTAAACCGGAATTATCCGTTATATCTTAGAAAGAAAAATGCACAAAAGTCAAAAAAACAAACCAATTTTGATAGAAAAACAAAACAAAATCTAAAATACCAGCTTGCAAGTACGGATTATCGTAATGAATTTCCATCATGAAGTATTTAGCTCCAGAATGCGGATCCAGTGGATAACCAACTCCGTTGGGCATAAAAAATCCCTTAGATATTAATAATTAATAAAAAAAAAATATAATTTTCTGATGAATTTTGTGAAATGTAAAAAAAAAAAAACTTCTCGAGATTCACTTGAGATCCAATGGCCCAGACGGCGATCATTTTGACGCACGATTTGAGTGCCGTCGGAAGGGTCGGCTCGTAACAAAGATGTCCTTCGGATCCGAGAAGTCGTTCCAATTTCTCTTCTTCTTCCGAACTTCGACTCGTGCATTCGTAAATCAGTACGTGGTGCATATAACCCTCGTTTCCATTTTGAATTATCGGGTCGTGCTGAAATAAATTCAACAAAAATATTTCTATAGTTTCGATTTTTATACTAAGAATCAGAGAGAGAGAGAGAGACAGAGCGGATTTATATGCCTTAAAAACCTTCGAAATATACTTTAAAAATTATGAAATAATCTTGTAAACATCATTCCTTACAAAAATGGGAAAATTTACTTGAATATCTTAAAATGTTGATGTAAGTTGCATTAAGGTGGCTGAATAGATATTTATTTCGTTTTTGTTCTCCTAGATGGCGCCACTGCAGTGGCTATTATATTGTATAGAAGATCTCTTCCTCTCCAACCAGCGGTTTTGAGAAAATTTAGATTTTTCAAGCGAACGTTTTTCAGGAGAAAAATTATGAAAAACCTCAAAATGTTTTAGAAACTAGAATAGTTGGCGATAATGTTAAAAGTTTTTTCATGATGATATCTTTCAAAATAAACTTTTTATGACAGTTTGAAAAAGGCGAAAATAGTTTTTCATGAAATGTCAATGAAAAAATTCTAAAAAATGGGTCATTTTCAAACTGAACTGTAAAATGTTTATTTTTTAATATATTGCCATGAAACAATTTTTAGCATAATCTTCTAACTATTCTAGTTTTGAAAACAATTTGAATTTGTTCATGATGTTGTTTAAAAAAAAACGTTCGCTTGTCGAAAAAACTCCGTTCACATTTTCCAAAAACATCTACGGAGATTAGCATTAGTCACTGCAATGGCACCATCTGAGGGGGGGGGGGGGGGGGGGAAGAAAAACAAAATAAATATCTATTCAGCCACCTAAAACGAGCCTTTGAAATTGTTTTAGGACCTACACCAATTATGTGATGTTTGGACTTGATTCTGTTTGGAAGTTTAAACAGTTTACACCAGTACAATGTGTCATCATCTTCAGGCAATGTCACCTAATAGAAAAAACAATAGAAATAAATGCAAAGGGATAGTTGAAAATGGATATTAATTTTAGACAATGCATATTAAAATGCCTATACTTTGGAATTTCGTAAATCCCAATGTAAAATTGCGTTTTCGTCCTCGGTGACATAATCGTAATCCTCGAACGACGTCGACGACGAAGAGCTCGTTTGTAGCTTTTTCGAAATAAGAGCTGCCTCAGGCTTGAAAACATGTTGCGAGAATAAAATACTCTTGACCCCTCGATTTGGTCTCCCATGATAGAGTATGGAGTGGCTGGATTCTGACATTTCGGGGTCATCGTCATGATAAGCATAAATCACTCTCCAGGTATCGTTCTGACCAATCACATCAAAATAATAAAACATTTTACAACCTTTTTTTTATTGTTTTTATATTGCAACACAATTAATTATTCAAAACATGCTTCAAACATATTTTTATAGAAGTACCATTACAGAAAAAAAAAAATGGTCCCATGTTTAGAATTAACAACAAATTGCATGAAATGACCCATTGTCGATTGGGTCTCAAGGACAGTGGCTCCAGTGAGCCCATGGTGCGCCCACCCCTCAAAAAAAAAAACGTTTTTTAATAGAAAATCAAACAAAGTGCGTTTTCAGTCGCAGCACCTGGGTAGAGGCTAGAATTCAGAGGAGAAACTAGTATCTAGCAAAGCACTATCATGACTCAAACTAAGTTCTTTTTTTTGTTACTAAAAATGTATTTTTTCAGGTTGCCTTGATAATTGATAGACCTGTACAATTATTAAATATAAATACATTTTAAGAATTAAAATGAGATATTTGACGGCGCCTTTATTAAGACTGGCGCCGAGAGCAATCGGCTCCAATTGCTAAAGTAAACTCAACAGCAAAGAGACCGGCCCTCATCACTAGCGCTTTTTATATCTATTGGGACCACTAGGGACTGTGAAATTTCGGGACCCAATCAACTGCTTATTTTGCATTTCTTTTCGGTTAAGGTGTCTCTCGATCTCTTTTCAATTTCAAAATTGAAATTTCTGTACTTTTAATTGAATATGACCCGCTTCAAGCAGCCAGATATTTTTAAATTTTTGCTACCCTTCTAGTTTTCTAAGACACTTCCATCATAATTACTCAAAATATTTAAATTTAACACCTCTCCTCAAATAAAAATGTGAAGTTTTCTAAAAGAAAAATATACTAGAACTAAAGTTATATAAGTTTGTTGTGTCCTTAAAAATTGAAGTCTCAAGGCGCGCGTCTGTGTGCATAGGGCGTAACCCTCTGACCCTCACAAAATGCATTGCGCGTACCGTGATCCTGACATCGTGCCGGTCACACGTATCGTAATCTCTTTTGAACACGAGAACGGTGTGAGTTTCGTTTTCTGAACCGCCTAAAAGGAACCAGTCTTGTTTTTTGTCCACAGTTGGTTCGCTGCGGGACGTCCCATGTCGATCCTATAGACAAACAGACAGACAGACAGATGCACACAAAAAACAAACACAAAAAACAAGCGTTTTAAAAAAAGAACAATGTAATTTTATTACTTAAACTGTATTGTATTCATTATACAACCTTCCGCCCTAAATTATATTATTATAGCTGCAGAAATTGCTTGGAGTTTTTTTTAACAACACGAATTCTTAACAACATGGGGTAGAAGACCAAAAAAAAAACTGGATCTAACAATAGACCCCCCAACATATTTAAAATTTTAAATATCTACACTGATGGTGACTGGGAACAATTACTTAGATTTAAGATTTAGAAGATGGCTTACAAGTTGCCACAATTTACATAATATTAATAATACAAAGCAGATATGGACTCAAAGAAAAGCTTTCGATAAAGTGGTCGTTGTTCGTTGGTTGGTTGTCCGCGTTTTTCAAATACTTTTATCTCAATGGTCGCGCATTCACAAGAAAAGCTTAAAAGGCCTCTTTTATAACACGTTTTAAATTGACATTTCTAACTAAAAAAAATGCTAAATGGTATATTTTTTTTAATAGAAACTAGAAGAGCAATTCAATTGTTTTATCTTGATATACAACAAACTACCTTGTAAAATTTCTTTCTTTTTGAACTCTGATTAAGTGAATTAATGAAGAAAAACTTGAACTTGTTTTAGAAACTAGAAGGGTATATCTTTCAAAATAAGCTTTATGTGCTACTTTAAAAATGATTCAACTTAAAGCTGACAATATTTTTTTTAATTATTTGTCTATAAAAAGTTTTATTTTGAAAGATATCAAAGTACCTTTCTAGTTTCTAAAACACTTTCAAGTTTCTCTTTAATTTTGTTCTTCTCAAAGACAGAATATTCAGAGTTCAAAAATCAGGTGTTCATATACTTTTTCTCTCTCTGTTCCTAAACAAATTTTAAGTTTTTCTTAAAAGTTGCTTTCAAAATGCAGAATAATCAAAGTTAAATCTGCGAGCATAAGTTTGCACACTTTAAAATTTTCTTTGTATATTTTGTTAAAATACACGCTCGTAGGTCGAATGTTGTCCACTACCTTATCGAAAGCCTTTCATTTATTCCATAATCCATCTGTGCTTATATTACATTTGAATTATAATCCAACTCTTGACTCCATGCTGTCGAGCCATGTGTAGAACCGAGTAGCCTACTGTAGGTCCCGTAACTATATTTAATATGTCCCATGTTTTAAGTATTAGAATTAAATTCAAGAAAACTGTCGTCAAGAATGTTGAATAATAAAAAAAACCTCAATAAACAACATAATAAATAACTCATTTTTTCTCTTAAAACTGACATTTATTTGAAATGTTTTACAAACATTTCTTCTTCTTAATAGCTGCCTCTGTTACTGTATAAATAACCATGAATATATTACAATTCCATAAAGAACCATCGTTTATTTTAAAAGGTGTCAACTCTGACCTGAATGAAAGGTTGTCCATCTCGAATCCATCCGACTAGAATATCGGAACCGGCCATTCGTCCGTTTTTCGAAATACCAAAACCGACATATCCTAAAGTACGAACATCCACTCGAAAAATAATATCATGTGTCCTGGGTTTCCAAAATAACTCATAATTATTAAGAGGTTCATCAACAAAGGTCCTATGTGGCCACCAATCCAGTTCTAAACTCAAAACATCAATTTCTTTTGCAATAAAATCATCCTCATCATCATCATCATCATCTTCTGTGACTGTTTTCAAACCATTTGTACTTTCAAATAAAGATGAACTGGTTAACAACATTATTAACAAAAACATCCAAAAGTCGTTGAATGTCATGTTGACGGTTGCCAGCCCACCACAAACAAATACAAAAACGGTTCCTCCAAAAGAATGGCACTTAGTGAAGACACCACATAATCACAGCTCAGACACAAGAACACTTCCAATGATCCTATCATAACATTCCATCATTCTTCAAGTGGAATTTTGGAATGAAAAAAGAGGAAGCAAAGGGTAGGAGTTGTGGTGTTTCGTTGGAGTTTTGAAGAGGGGTTTCAATGAAAAATGGCCCAACATCTGAAACAAGAATTTGGTATTTTTATCTCCTGATTCAGCACCAAAAGCAACAAACATCATCATAGTTTTGTACACCTTTTTAGTTTGCCAATTTCAAATATCAACTTGCAATGAATGCGTGTGCGAAATTGTCTCAAAAACGAAAACAACAAAAAAAATTCAATTGATGCCAAATGAATGAAAAGGAGGAGGAGGAGTGTCCACCATAGTAACTGGGCTGGATATAAAATAATAATAAAAAATTATAGTAGACTTTTTTTTAAGTTTCTGCTTCCAATTTCTATTTGAAAAAAGTACAGGAAGTTCTCCTTACAAAAAGTGATATTACACTGAAACAAGTTCGAATGAACTGATTCAATGTAGGCTATAATAATAATAATAATAATAATACAAGTTTAGGAAGAACAAAAAAAAAGCAGAGTGAAAAATACAGTGTGTCTAAAAATGCATACACACTTTGGTCGTTAATAACTGTCATATTTATTTTCTTAAATTTAATTTAATAATTTTTTTTATGTTATAATAAATATTAGATATAAAAGCATGGTATGTTTTATGTTTAAATGAATGCATTGTTGCAAAGTGTCCTCCACTCTCGTCAAGGCAAATCGGCAAGAAAACTGATCTGCAAACATCAATTAACGCATCTCTTGTAACTGTGTGCGACAATTCTCTTCCGATTTCTTGTTAAAATTGTATAAACCGGTAAGAAATCGAAGAGAATCAATCATTGCAAACAATTGCAAGAGATACATTAATTGTTATTAGCAGACTGCACAATGGAAGACATTTGAAACAATTGAGAATAATGCATCATTTAATCATAAAACATGCAATGCTCATATCTACTTTTTATTGTAACATTTACTCTCAATTATAAAATTATTAAATTAAATTTACGAAAATGAACATGGCCGTTACTAATAACCATATACACACTATTTGTGATACACTCTGTATATATATATATAGATAATCTTTGAAAACTAATACCACTTTAGGCGATATTATTATTTTCTGTGTAGGTCTAACTACAACTACCAAAAAAAAAACATACGATTTCGTCTACTTTTTTGTGGTAGGTCAAATACACGCATACATTAATATATAGACACATAAGTGTTAATTGACTGTAAAAACAGGTGCCAATGGGTTAAGACACAATTGTACAAGCACCGCATAGCACAGAGAAATCCAAAATATGCAATTTTGCAACAAAAAAAAAATCCACAATGTTTTTTCACTTATCCACTTGAAGTGCAAATTTGGGGAAAGAAAAGTGCCGCAGTAATAGAATGAATGATCAATCCACACACACATACCATCATTTAGTCCAGCTGGATAACAAAATTGTTATTAACATGCATTATTCATTATGTAGTTAAAAATGACATGCATATGTACAGGGTGACCACAATGTCTTCTTAAATCCTTGTAGAAAATCATTCTTACATTGTTTTACATCATGTTAGCTCTAATGACAATGATAGAAATTCCTCCAATACCATTGCAGTACTTTTTGACATTATTACACATTTTAACAATACAGAGTGTCTCCTAAGTTTCTGCATATTATTTTCGTGAAATAGTGAATTTCAAACAAATTTCTTAATGACATGATAATAAATATGCATATATTTTTTCTTAAATCGAAAAAAATAATATATACGTAGCTCAAAACTTTTAATTATTAGGTCTACTACCAGAAAACCTTAATTGTCATCTTGCATATTATGTTTTAAACCTTTTGAAAGGTTTTTTTTAAAAAAATCTTTCATAATCATCAGCTTCTTGTAAAAAATTTATGAAAATAAAATTTCAGAAAAAAACTTTAGATAATTTAAAATCAAATGTTGCATACATTTTTTGTAGAATATACTAAACAAACACACTGAAGATCGGTACCAATACATCGTGTCCACCATGTATATAAATTATGTATGTTGAATGGGATCGTTTTTGTTGTCCAATAGCAGCAAACTTTTACAGACCACAATTACGAAACAATTTTCATTTTTTTTTTGCTTTCTTTCTATAGACATTTTATATATGCTGATCACACAATAGGCAAGAGATAAATAACTAGCTTGAAGCTTCTTTTCCCATCAAAAGACACCAAACAAATGAACCCAAGTGTTATATATCAGCACAGCTAGCTAAGGCTGGGTGCAAACGATTCAATTCTAGCTAGACATTCCTTGCTTGTTGTTGTATATTGAGCAGGCATAAATACTAATGCTGCCATTCAACTCAATATTATATATTTTGCATGGGGAATTATTATAGTAGGTGGTAAAAGTACTGACTAGTTAATCCTAGATGGTCTCTCATAATTGTCAGACATTTAAAATCATTAAAATGTCTATTCTTCTTTGATTTTCTTTTGAAATTGTACCTGTACAAAGACCATTTTTATATTTAACTAATTTCACATGTTCCCATCATTGTGTGCCAAAAAATATGTATGTTTCCACAATGCAAAGCTTGTCTCATACACAACACAACATTCAAACACACCATCCAGTTTCCTTTAGTACAATGCAAAAATTGAAGCGGATTTTTTGCCGAGTAAATTGTTCGAGCCAAAATTGAATGAAGACAGTATAAAATTTCGATTGAATTAATAAAATCCACTACATAAACAATTTTTTGAACGAAAGGCCAGAACTGATCGTCTGTAACCAGCCTAAAACTTTCCCTTCAAAACTTTTTTTCAAAAAGTAATAAAAACATCTTTTGACATAACACAGTATGAAGTCAGAATTGTGCAAAAAAAAAACACACACAAGGGGGACAACCTGGAAAGACACACAAAAATGAAAAATCGAAAAAACTTCCCTCTCAATTTTTCCCCATTTATAGACCTTTAAAAATGGGGTTTCTTCTCTTTAAAAAAAATACAAAAAAAAAACTAGCAAGAAAATAAAAAAATGCTAATCCACACGTCATTGAAGATAATTTGAAGAAAGTCAAAGTACCCTCCTTCTCACCTCCTCTAAATCTTTAGATAGGCAATGTGAAAAAAGGGTAGTCTACCAGGTTCCTATATATTTATGTTAAGAAAACAATAAAATTACAACTCAGGTGTTATTTTTTTTAAAAAAATATCGTGACTAAAAACAGCTTTCATGAAAATGAATTGCTGGGAGGAGCATAAAAGTCATGACTGCACATTTGCTTTCTGTCGCTTTAAAGCTACTGCTTAATTACTGCTGACTTCTCGCAGTCCCTAGCTGACTTGCCTTTTCATTTTTCATGCACTGCACTATGACCTGTTGCAAATATTAAAGCAAATGGAAGCTTCAAAAAGCACAGGCATTTAAAGACAGGAACACGCAGACGTTTGCTCCGCCCCCTTTTATGAGGACTGGCAACTTCTAATTGGTTTGTTAAGTGGTCTGACGTAACATGCTCCGCCCTTTTCAATTTCCAATTGGTTGATATTTGGTCTGACACTCATAAAAGGGTGGAGCAAACGTCTGCGTGTCCCTGTCTTTAAATGCCTGTTCAAAAAGCAAACGGGAGAAAAGCAATGCAAAGCTTAGCTTTAAAGCTGCAGAAAGTAAATATGCAGTCTAGCCTTCACTTCATGATTTAAATGTGTGTAATTCACTGACCATCCTGACATTTAAGAAATTTACTTGATAAAAATAAATTGTTCATTGAAGACAAATGACAAGGAAACAATTTGAAGAAAGATTCTTAGCGCTTTTTTTCTATCTGTTGTGAAATGTCAAAATGTAGACAAAACATGTTCAAACTTGTATACTTTTGATAAAGGGCCTAATATTAAAACAATAAATAAAATTGATAATAAAGAAAAATTATTCAAATGAAAAATAAGAGAGAGAGAGAGAGAGAGAGAGAGAGGGGGGGGGGGGGGTGTAAACGACCCTCCCTTGTCAATGTCAAATAATTTCGTTTATTAAATGTGACAAGATATCATTATACTTATTGTTTTTTTTCCATTTTAAATTACAATAGGATTTGTTTGCTTGGTTATTATTTTTAAAAAGGTAATTTGTGGCATGACTAATAGTGCGAAACAAAATAAGCGTTCATTTTTCTAAAAAAAGGGCTTGAAATGTATTGTGACACCAGAAAACAAACATATTTCATGCATATCATCATGGTAACAAAAAAACATTCCCAGGAAAAATCTACACTATGTTTAACACTGAATAAAAAAAATTATTTTTTTGGAACTGAAAATTTCACAAAATGACTGAAAAAGATATGATCGAACTTTATAAAGTAAAAGAAGGGTTGAAAAAACAATCATGATTTGTTTTTGGGTGAAAATTATCAAAATATTTCATACTTTTTTATACAAATGATTAATGTCTTAATATGAATTTCGCTCTTTATTCCATTTGTTTGCAATTCTGTTAGTCTTTAAACAGATTGTTTAATAACATTATGTAAGTACTACAAAAATAACAAATTATGTGAAAACAGCATTGGAATGATTTCATTAAAATGAGTTAAAATCATTGATTAGATCAGGTTTTAATTTGTCATTTTCATGCTTTTTTTTAGGAAATGCGCACATCCCTATACCTTTTAGTAACGAAACAGAAAACAGTTGATTGTGCTACGATTTAACTGTTTTATCTCAAGATTTGTAGGTGGTTTTTATTTTCATTAAAAACTTGCATAAATTACCAAATTTCATTTTACAACTTTTTTGGGTCTCTAGTATTAGTAGGCCTAACATTTTGCTAAATTACAAAAAACTAAAAACTGAAATTTGTGATCTAATACAAAATAGAATTTAATAAAGAAAATAGTGATTTAATAAAAAAAATCACAATTTAATAAAAAAATCACAATTCAATAAAGAAAATCACGATTTAATCAAAAAACATCACGTTTCAATAAAAAAAATCATGATTTTTAATTTTTTTGCAACCCTGGCTCAGCACATAAATAACTGTTTTATATGTTCTTAATAGTATAGTCCAAAAGCATTCTCAAATTCTTCTATCAAACAATGCATTAAGGAAAAGAAGGATGATTTGCATTTTTGTGTTGAAATACTAGAAGTGACTAAAATTGAAAGAAAAAGGACTTAACATCAAATTAAGTTATTATCCCATTTAATTCATATGCCTTAGTTTGCTTCATTTAAATAATTTATGATATAAGATGTCAAATCTCACAGGAAGAAGAAAGAATGTTACTTGGAACTTTTATACAAAGGTGACAGTTTCAGGACGGACTGAAACCAGAGTTCCGTGCAACAAATGCAAGAATGTTGAACCCGATCTGGGTAATAATTCAGATATCTATCAACCAAGTAGCAGCTCATCGAAACGGCCACATTCACACTCTGAGCATGATGGGAATTAGAAAAAAGTACAAAAATCCTCAAGAGAGTCGCAACAAAGCATGCACAACTACCTTATTAAAACTACTAAAGAACAATTTTCAATTGTTGAGCATCCGGAGTTCATAAAACATATAGCCATATTAAGACCTGACTACAAACCACCGAATCGAAAAGATATCAAGGAAAACTACTAGATGTTGTAAATGATCTGTTTTTGAAACATACAAAAAAAAATTTGGAAGGTTCAACAGCAAGTATGTCACTTGATGGAGTCCATAATGAGCCTGTTGCTGGAATTACACTCCCAACAGACAACATAAACATATTTGGTGGACACCATAAACACTTCAGGTCATTTTGTTACATACAGTCTGAGTATGTATCTTGAATTAATTGCACAGTTGAAAGCATAATATCTTCTCATGAAAAATTTGGATGTAGGTCTCAGGAAAAATTTGGATGTAGGTCTCAGACAATCCCTCTGGCAACTCTAGTGATGGACCTTATAGTTAATGCTAGTAGATAACTGTGTAACTAATAAAAACTATCAAACTAATTTGCAGTGGTCATTTGCATTTCAAGTTGTGACTACAATACCATCACAACAATATCTAACAAGCCTGTGTAAAACGGAACTAAAATTTAACTACCTGTACTTTTAAACAAAAAGTTCGATTATACTTTGCTGTTACTAACAAAAAACATTTTGGTTTAAAAATGGGACATATGATTAATAGGAATTGATTATTTACTTGTAACCAATGATTAATTAACAATGTTTTAACTTTTTCTTTGCAAAGAATGTAACATTTTGTGTAAAAACCTGTCCTCAGAATGATAAATTAAAATGTGTTTTAATTTTTTTTAAAAAAAATAGTTGAAATAGAAATAAATCAATTTGATTTTTGGGAGAGTTTAGGGGTGCAGTTAAAACACACTTTAAGAAAATTTCATGCTTTTTTTGCTTTAAACGAACGTCCTTCAAGAAATTCAGCATTTTTAAGAAGAAAAAAAACAAGTTTGTTTGCCAATCATAATTTCGGATCAAAATTTATTCCCTTTAGTATCAGGTCATCCAGGTTGCGATCTTAACAACATTAAATGTGAAATACGTTCTCTCTCTCTCTATTTTTCTCTCCCTACGAGTTTTTTTTGTACAAATATAAATAATAGGTCTGTTTCAGTCCAACTGTAAAATTGCTTTGTTGACATAAACTACATAATAATAAAAAGTTAATAACATAAATATGAAAAGAACATTTTTCCACAATAATTACAGACCAATTTTAAAGTTGTCCAAGAACGTAAATCAAAACCCTTCTAACATATACATAATTGGGTATTATAGAAATTGAAGCAAAAAAAAAATCCCAATTTTTGCCATGAGAAGGGTCACTTCACTCACTCGGCACAAATTCAAGGAACAAATTTGACACTTTGAACTTCATTTGTACCCAAATAACAGAATTCCAACATTAAGATCTAGGGTTGCAGACCCAGTCCAGCGAATAAAACTTTAATTGTGAGCAGGGCCATAACAAATGTATGCAATACCCTGGTCCAACATATTTCGAAGGGCCAGAATTCAGCCAATTGTTTATGATATTATTTTCAATTTGGAAGTTGTTACTTTTAATGCCTTGGTCTGGAGGACGAGTAAACCCCACTACATGTATGGTTATGGCCCTGATAGTGAGCACAACCCAACAAGCCCGTCAGGCCCACAAAGCCAACCAAAACAAATATGCAAAGCAGAACAGGTCCATAAAGCCCACCAGATTAATAAAGCCGATAAAGCTCAGCAGGACCATGAGATCTATAATGCGCATTTTCATAAAATTGTTATATCCCTGGCTCAACCCGGCCTAGGTCTCCATAATCCAACACAGAAAACACCATATTTGATTCAGTACACATTTAAACAATATTTTTTCATGTCTGGACCCCGTTCTACACGTTCAAATTGAAGTTTATGATTTCCAAGTTTCATTCTTGGCTTATAAATTGAAATACAAGAATCTCAATCCTCAAATTCAAGAAGGTAACTTGGCACTTGTACTTCAACTTGAACTCTCTGAAAAGGGTTTCAAAATAGTAAAATCCTTTACGAAGGTGTTTTTTCGTGAACTTGGGCCTTGTTCTCTTTAAACTTGGAAGCAGCACGCACAAAAAAGAGGCGGTTTTTTTTCTTCTTCTAAAATGCTAACCGGATTTTTTTTATACATGTAAACATCGCACTAAATTACAGGTTACAGTTACCTATAACAAGTGCTGTAAATCTATCCATCTTAATGAATTAAAAAAAAAATGAGGAGCGGAGAAAAAAAATTCTTGTTAAACGTGAGGAAATGTGTGAAAAATTTAAGATTGCATTGTGATGAGGGTCTTGTCTAATTAGATTTTTGAATAGATAATTAAAAGCACGTAATTTGCAGCTCAGAAAAAACAAAACAATACACTTTTCCCTTAAGAAAAGGAAAAAAGATTCTCAGAATATTTTGTCAGGTCTACATTGCGAACAAAACAAAATAATTTATTTTTGTCATGCTAAAAAAAAAAACCTACTCGAATCGGTTAAGTATGTTTTTCATGGAATCATTTTCGGTTCGTGTGATTTCTGATGAAAAACAAATGAAATTCCCGCGTCGATACATCCTTTAAGGACCGTGTCCACCAAACCCTTTTTATCGGCACAATGATTCCAATCGGATAAATCGTTGTTACAAGTTGCGTCTTCTGGAGGTGACTTTGTTTGAATTCCATTCACACATCGCTTACATTTAAATCTTGAAAAATAAACGAAAGAAAACGAAAATTATTATTATAGACACACATAATCAGCTAATCACATCCCATTTGATTTTAGTTCAAAAATAAACATGCAAAAGAAATAAAATGGAGGAAAGGGGGAGGGGGGAAATAGTATCAATTTTTTGTTATAATAAATAGCTCATTAAATTTTAACAAGTGGCATAAATTGAATATAATGAAGCTGACATTGACACTGAATCAGTAGGAGGAGGAGGAGGAGGCTTATATTGCAATAGAAAAAAATACACAATTTTCATTTTGTGGCCTTCAGTGTGTCAACTTACAGAGTGAGTGATCAGCACGCAACATCATTGAGGCCCTCTCATAAGAAATTCGCCTAAAATTCATTTTGGGTGTGCCAAAAACACATCCAGTTCAAAATTTATCATCAAGTTACCAGAAAATGTTTTTCAAATTATTTTTGTTGTTAAATGATATAATTAAATTATAATTATCAGTGTTCGGATTTTTATGAAATATATATCAAGTAAATGTTTCTCAATCTGTAGGCCCAAGAGCCAATTGTGAAGTAATCATCATCATCATCATCATCATTAGAGCAACTGCATTTATGCTTTTTTCTAATCAAAAGGCCTGGTTAGAGGCTAGATGTCTGGAGCCTCATTACAGAAAAAAATAATAAAACTTTAATTAAAACATAAATTATAATGCCAGTGGTTTTGCGTTGTTATTTTGTGACTATCACAATACATTATGTTGTACACCAGTCAGTTGCAACTCTCACAAGATTATAAACCAGATATGACAATTCACTGTCATATGACAGTCTTATTTCATTTCTGTAATGATGCTCCAGGTTAATATCAGTTGTCAAACTAGAGTTCTCGAGTTGGCAACTCAATAGTAACGTGGGGCCTCATTACTGAAATGAAATATCACTGTCATATGACAGTAAATCGTCACATCTCGCTAATAACCTTGCAGAAATCACAATAGCAAATTACAAAATAGTATTATAATAAATATTATTATATGACTGTCACTGATGGGTGTACAACATGATATTCATAAAATGATTGATCACAAGCAGTGCCATCATACTGTCACAATTTTTCGACTGTTTCGGTAATGAAACCCCATAATTATTGGTTGCTCTAAACGGGGGATTGTTTCTTCGCCATTGTCCCTTGGGCCACAGACTGAGAAACATTTGTTTGACATTGCATAAAAATCCGAACCCTAATAATTACAGTATATATGTTTCGCAATATTTAAACGAAAGTTTTAGCCAAGTGTATTTAGAAGAAGAAGAAGAAGAGAAGGTTTTTGGTTGGTTGATGATATATTTTAAACTAATAACGTCAAGATCGACCACTTTTACAAGAGTTTTTTAAAACCACAATTTGATTCCACATCAATAATTCGTAAATAATAAGGGTAATTAAAATTCAGGACCATAATTCGATATTATACATTTTTTGTTGTTGCTGTTATTGTTGTTGAATAATTGAGAAGTTAAACAAGAACCTTAAAACTACACCAAAAGTCTATAATATAATCAGAAAAAGCGATCTTGTAAATTGTAATTGAGGCCAAAGCAACACACAAATTAGCTTGAAGGCACCATAAAATTCACAAACATAAAGAACACACAAAATTAAAACCTCACTTAGGTTACCAATTTGGAAAAATGGACAAAACAATAAACAACTTGTTTCAATTTTAAAAATGGACGGACATATGTTTCTTTGTTGTTGTTGTAAATCCATATTGACAAATCGTAATGTGAATTCACAATTACTTTCCCTATATTAAATTAATAATTAGTATTCTCATAATACGGTCTAAAATAATTAGGTTAATAATTAAAGAAAATCCTCAACGATTAAACTAATTTACATAATAAATGTACTTCAACTTTGAAAAGATCATGTTCGGTAATTGAAAACTGACTCTCTCTCTCTCTCTCTCTCTTTCATTTGCATTTCAAGTAATAATTAAGAGTCATAAATAGAAAATTAAACATCCACTTCAAATTTTAATTAGGATAGTAATTCATTATAATATAAGGTTCCTCAACCAAATATCAGTTGCTATTTTCCTTCAGTTTTTCACATTTTCCCCCCAGATTAATTTATTCAATTTTTTCAGGGTGAAAATACAGTGGAAACCTTTTAACACGAAAAATGCAATAAAACAAGAAAATATGTATGTTCAGCCCAATCCCTTAGGATAGGGTTTTTCTATATTCAGGAAAACCGTAGCTGAATCACTTTAAAGATATTTTCCTACTGATGTCCTTTAAAATAAGCTTTTTTAAAAATGGCACAACTTTAAGCAGACGATATGTATTTTACACTTTCTTAAACGCTTTCTAATTTCTCTTAATTTTCTTTTTCCAAAAGACAGAATAATCAAGAGTTTCAAAATCATCTGTTCATAAATCCTCTTGAATTGCTTTCACTACATTTAAATTCGTTTACGAACACAAAATGTACCTAAAATCTATTTTTCTAATACGAAATCAAATTAAGACCTCGGTTTCCAAATTTACTTCGAGATAGTATCTTTAAAAACCATTTTCATGCACAAAAAAGCAATTAAATCAGTGGCCACGTATCTTAAATCCGTTTCCTTTCGAGGTAATAAAACATAACAATTAATGCGCAATCAAAAATTACTGATTTTTATCTAAAAAAAAATATATGAAGTCAAAATTATATAAATAAATATATATATATTCATAATTACATTAGAAATTGCGTTATTAGATTTTTGTTTCTTTAACATGATCTTCGCTTAATACGAAAAAATATTCTGTTCCTTTCATTTCGTGTTAAGGTAGGCCTAGTTTTAAAAGTGAACGCCTGTGAAACCCTGCAAACTCCTGTTTTTCAGGTGCAATATGAAGGCAAACTGGAATGTGTTTTAGAAGCAAGAAGGGCAGCTTAATCACTTGAGACGTCGAATTTTCAGGTTGATATCTTTTAAAATAAACTTTATACGTGAGTTTGAAAATGAAACAACTTTTAGCAGACAATGCTTAGAAGACACTTTTAAAAATGTTTGGCTATAAAAAGTTTATTTTGAAAAAATATCAACATGAAAATACCCTTTAAGTGATTGAACTACCCTTCTAGTTTGTAAACCATTTTTCCAGGTTCTCTTAAACCATCCTAAACCGTCATAAACCATCCTATGTAACTAAATTTCAAATTCCTTGAGAAATTCAGGTTAGAGCGATTTTTTACGAGAACAGATTCTTATTTTTGGTCATTCATACCTAGGTTCATTCGACAATGAACTTTACTTTCTCGGAATGTTGTGAATGAAAGAGTTTATATTTTAGAGGATTCATAGGGGTGTTTTTTGTGCTGCTTTTCAACTATATTTTACATTTGCACTGGGAAATGTTAATGGCATGTGTTTTTTGACTAGATTGTCCCTCTGCCATGTGCCCTTTAGACTGCTTGCAGAGTAATTATTCAAATTTTTTTAAAAAGAACACCCTGGATTCTTGTTAGAAAATTGTCTTACTTGTCGTGGGTGTCACTGTTAGTGTTTTCATCCAATTTAAAAAGTTCTCGTAGTTCGGACAAACTGAAATGTCTCTGAACATCTTCCTCATTGTCAACCACACAACTACTAAGTGCTTTTTTGTGAGCCTGACGTTGAAATATCTTCTCTTCAATCGTTCCAGTCTATAATAATAATATATGAAAGAAAAAACCTCTTGAAAGATTAGAACATCCTTTTCTTGTAGCTGCTGACATAAAAGTCATAAGCCAATTAGGTCATTTAACTGAAAATATAAACAAAAGTTGATAGAAATTACTCACAGCCAACAAACGATAAATAAAACACTGTTTCTTTTGACCATCCCGCCAGACACGGGCCATAGCCTGGTCATCGTTTGCTGGGTTCCAATCTGGGTCGAACATTACCAGGCGATTTCCACCGATCAGATTCAAACCACAACCTCCCGCCTTACTACTCAACATGAACACGTATTCGGGGGACTTTTTTCAAAAAAAAGATAATTTCAAATTAAAATCAAAGTTAACATCATTTGTCGTGATTAATTTCTAAGGCCAAAAGTTTGCATAAAATGCACCAAACGCCATAATGACAGTACCATTATGACGTCATATAGGCAGTTAGAATTAATCCAAAATAAAAATGTGTAAAATGCGCGAAATTGCATAATCTTTTAGAAATTTGCACAATTTCCCTTAAGATGGGGTTAGGAATAGCTGATTTTCGAAACTCTTGATTATCCCGTCTTTCAGAAGATCAAAATTAGGAGTAACTAGAAAGTGGTTTAGAAACTAGAAGGGTAACTCGATCAATTAAGGGTATTTTCATATAATTTTCAAAAAATAAACGTTGCACAGACAAAAATTAAAGTTGAGTCATTTTCAATCTCACATACAAAGCTTATTTTGCAAGATAACATGAAAGGACACCCTTCTTTAAGTGATTCAGTTACCTTTTTAGTTTTTTAAAACACTTTGCAAGTTTTTCTTCATTTTTCACCTGAAACACAGATTAATTAGCGTTCGAGAGGCACTTAAACACAATATTTTGCCAGAAAAAAATTCCTCGAAAGAGTTGATTTTGCATTTTCTGTTACTGCTTTTGTGGGATAATTTATTATTTACATAAAATGCATAATTTTAAAAACACTTTTTTTTAGTAAGAAAAAAATTCTTCTTTCCTTATATTTTCAAAAAACGTGCAGTTTTCTTGCACATTTTGCATTTTTTGGGATTGTTTTATTATCTTTTTGCATAAAACGCACAATTTCTAAAAACAATTTGCAAATTTCTGAATTTTGAATTTACATAAACGTTTTGGCCTTAGTGAATTACTTTTCTTTTTGAATAAATATCACAACATTATTACTTTTGGATCATTGAATTTTTCAACAACTTTTGCTCTTTTCTTTATTGACATCGATCCATCCAACCTCACGTATAAATAACTGTTAAGATACTTGAATGTTTAAAATATTATCAGTTAAAATTAATTTCAATTCAAAATCGTTACCCTCTCTGACGACACAACTTTTCAAAAACGTCCAACGTTTGAGTGTAATTTGAAACGAGAACAACTTTATCGTTGGATGTCGTTTTAGTTAGAGCTAAAATGCAATCTAAAACTTTCATTTTGCCTAAATTTGAAAACGAAATATAATTTCAAAAATTTTATTATTGCAAAATAATTCAAAAAAATAACTTCTTAAGATTTTTTATGATCAAATTCTCTTTATTATTCTGCACTTTCAGAAGAACAACACAAAAAAAAGAAATTGAAAGTGTTAGAAACTAGATATGTAGCTCAATTTCATGTTGAATATAAATCTTTCAAAATAAACTTTTTATATACAAAAATTAAAAAATATCGCCCGTTTAAAGTTATGCCAGTTTTAAACTGAGATAAAAAGTTTTTGAAAAATATCCACATTAAAACATCATTAAGTGGCTACCCTTCTAGTTTCTAAAACACTTCCAAGTTTCTATTAATTTTGTTTCTGAAAGACAAAATAAACAAGCGTTCGAGGGGTCTCTTCTTCTTCACTTTAAAAGCAATCTTAGGATGGATTTCAAACACCTGTGAATCAAATTTCATAATCTGCGTTTCATGAGTAACACAAAGATGAACTTGAACAAGCATTTTAGAAACTAGATGAGTAAATGAATAATTTAATAGTGGATGAACAATCGAAAAAAATTGTCTCTATTATCCAAAAACCTAACAGAATAAACATAAAAATAGTCTTGCATCATTCTAGTTTGTAAAATACTTTTAAGTTTTCCTTAAAATTGCTGTTGTAAAGCAAACTATTCAAATGTAGACAAGGAACATTTGTACTTTAGAAACACCTAAAGAAAGACAACCTGATAATTCCGGTCTCAGATACTTCGTATCGTATTTGTTTGGAAACAGATCGATCAGACCATCGAATCCGTCGGCACGTTCCAAACATTTATCATAAATAAGATCTGGATCTGAATTAGATATAAACAAAAGCCAATGTTACGCGATGCAAATTGCTGTAATTCAGAAAAGAAGAAAACCGCACGATTGCAAAGTTTCTTGAGACTCGTTATGTACGAAAGTGTCGACGCCGAAACTTTTGCATTGTTTCCAGACAGTTTGCATTTAGTTTCATCTGAATTGATGAACCGTTTATATAGTTCGGATTGAAGTGGAGTTAAACGGCAACAAATCACCTGTTCGGCTAAGTCAGATCAAATTTAAATTATCGGTTTGTTAATGCAAAAGTAGTTCGAAATTTAAAAAAAAAAGTCATTCCTACTTTTCACTGGCAAATATTTTGAAAGAATCGAAGCAGTTCGTCGAATGATGCAACGATTAACTAACGAAATAAGTTCTTCGAGTTTCTCATTGCCAGTTTTGTGATCGCGTTCCGTTGCGGCCGCATCTCGGCCTCGAAGAATCGGAGTCTCGAAACGTTTTCTAAATTCCTGAGCAGTCCCTAAGATATAAAAAAAAATAATTTACAAATTAAAAAATCGTTTACAATCGGCTCTTAATCGAACTCTTGGTCAAACTGTATTTCAGAAGCATCATAGTGAAAACAACTGATAATGTTTTAGAAACTAGAAGAGTAAATGAATCACTTTCAGGACGCATATTCAGGTTCTTCTATAAAAAAAAACTAACTGTTTATGAGCTTAAAATTAAAAAAAAAATTGTCTGCTAACACTCGAAACTGATTTTGGCTCATTTTCAAACTACAATAAAAAGTTTACTTTCAAATATTTCAGCATGCGACTTTTCTAGTTTCCAAAACAATTAAGTTTTTCCTAAATGTTTTCTAAAATACAGAATAATTAAGAGTCCGAGAAGCACATTGTTCTTTAAGATGCTTTACGAACAGCTGATTTTCAAACTCTGGCTATTTTGTCTTTCAGAAGAGCAAAATTAACGCGAAATTTGAAAGTGTTTTAGAAGCTAGAAGGTTAGATGAATCACTTAAAAAGAGTATTTTCATGTCGATATCCTTCAAAATAAGCTTTTTATAGATAAAAATTTGAAACATTATCTTCTGCTTAAAGTTGGGCATTTTAAAACTGACATAAACGGTTCATTTTCAACATGAAAATAACATTAAGTGATTGAGCTACCCTTCTAGTTTCTAACAATACTTTCAAATTTCTCCGAATTTTGCTTCTGAAAGACAGAATAACCAGAGTTCAAGAAGTGTTAAAAGCAGCGTTAAAAGACAACGTAACTGTTGCACGCGTTAAAAAGCCACGTTTGTGTACCTAGTAAACCTTCGTTAATAAAATGAACCAGGCTGTAATACTCGAGCAAGTCATTCTGAATAGGAGTTCCCGATATAAGTATTCTCCGTTTTGCTTTCAGAGCATTTAAAGCCTGATAAGTCTGATTCTCGGAGTTCTTTAACCGATGTCCCTTTTAAAAATTAACAATAACAATTATCTGAAAAATTAAAATCCTTAACATTCAGCTTCTTACTTCATCGCAGATTACTAATCCGACTTCACCTTGGTGTAAAACGGCAGCGTGAAGACGAAACGTCTCGTACGAAATAATCAAAACTGGATACAGAGGCCTACGACCGGTCGTCTTCATAAATCCATCTAAAACAAAAACGATAATCGATTCTAAGAAGCCGTTACTCAGACACCTTCTTTAAAAAGACTCTTTACTGACGTAAATTTCTATCAATATCATCTTTCGATCCAGAATCGATGGGGAGCGCCTGAACTTTTCCAACTAACCACTTGTTTATTTCATTAAACCAATTCTAAACAAACACAAATTACACAAAATCTTTCAAAATTCTAACAATACAAAACATACTGAGTATTATTCTAAACTTCAATGATGACAAAGATGACGAACGTCGTTTTTACAACTAATTTCAACATTTCTGACGACTATGAAGACAAAAGTGCAAAGTTAATTGTCTTTTTTTTTAAACAATTTAGTCGATAGAATTGTAGTTCAATGCTAATTACTGAAACTGTATTTTTAGTCAATTTTCAATAAATAGCTTTAAAAAACAAACAACTATCTACTTACAAAATTAACAGATTTGAATAATTACTTTGCAAGCAGCCCAGAGGGCATGTGGCAGAGGATCCATTTATTGCAAACAATAGTAAAAGTGAACAAACAACCAAACCGAATAACTATTAAAATTTTGCCTTTATTCATTTATTAAATTTGGCACATATTCCAATTGAAATTTAATCAGTTTTGGTACTGATTTAATTTTCGTGACAGAACGAGTTGAGCATTTTTGAAAAAATCTCTGTTCATTTTAACCTCTATGTACAGCCTTTCGTCTTCGACGCATTACTGATTACACGCCGGTAGTTATAGTTAACCATTTGGTTAATTTCGCACTAGATTAGCGCCACCTAACAAATACGTTGCAATTAGTTTTAAAGACGATGTTTGCACTCTTTATAAAGTCACTGACGAAATTTAGTCAAATAACTAACATATTTTGTAATGTAATTTTTTAAAGCTTCTCGAACTCTGATTATTCTGTCTTTCGAAAGAAAAATATATAGAACCTTAAAAGGATATTAGAAACTAGAACGATAGCTGAATTAAATAAAGAGTATTTTCATGTTGAGATCTTTCAAAATAAGCTTTTTATGTCAGTTAGTGAAAATGTCGCTTCTTGTGAAATGCAGAATAACCAACTGTTCAAAAAATCAGCCGATAAAAATAAAAATTGTATTTCGTGAGAATTGGATTTCGTACTTTTACGAGACTACTCGGAGATATGATGATGGTTTTATCGAACGTTGGTTTGCAATCCGGACTTTGTTTCTGTAATAAAATCGTTTCATTTAGGGGTCCTAAAACGGTATTTAACTTGAAGCTGTTTTTACCAGTAACGTCCACATCAAAGTAATACATTGTAAAGTTTTACCCAAACCCTAAGCAAGAACAAAAGGGGCCAACAATTAAGAACACAAATAGTCTTTAATAAAGTTTAGTTTTGAAACCAAATTACCATTTCGTCAGCCATTATACAACCGTAACAACCTTCGATTTGCTTTCCAGTGACACAATCATACATAAACTTCACACCTTCCCTTTGATGCGGTCTCAATACTTTGGTAAGAATCGGATCAACGACAACGTGAACTTGTACTTTATCCCTGTTTTAAAACGACAACGATAAAAATGACGATTTTCTTTCAATTAACGAGTCGATTTCATCTCGATATAGATTACGGTTCGATCTTGAGTTGATCGTGAGCGCTCATCGGAGGCGGTTCGAATAGAACGAGAGCTCCTTCCTCGTAAGGATCGTGAAGTGCTTTTCTCCCTCCCTGACGTCGAACACCTAATCCTCGACCTCCGAAAACGGAACCTATAAAATTTGATTGCAAAATGAATTCACGACGTTAAGTTCAAAACTAAAAACTATAATTGTTGTTACCTTGATAGTTTGGAATTGGAATCTTAAACGGACGACTCAAGATTTTCTTAATGAGATCCTCCTATAAAACAAACATCACAATGAATCTTTAAAAGACAGATAAAAGTCGAAAGCAACCTTTTTTTTTTAGAAAACTAGAATTGGCAAATTATTATGAAAGCAGTCTGAAATTGATAATCCATTTTCAGGATTTTTTCTTATCAAAATTTCACAAAATTTATTTTTGAAAAAAAGTTCATTTTGAAAGATAGTATCATGAAAATACTTTTTTAGTAATGGCAGCACCTACTCTAATTTCTAAAACACTTTTCTTGTAGTTTTTCTTCTGAAAAAAAAGTTTGATAAAAAAATTCTAAAATTTTCTCAGAAACTCAAAAAGAAATTTAACTTTGAAGTCACCTAATATTCTTCAAAAAGACGACGTGTGAAACAATTTTTACGAACTTAATTGTGATTTAATACGTACGTGTGACGAACTGTTGTTACAATCGAAATAATTTCCGATCGGATGAAGTGGTTTACGAAATGGCGAAATAATAACCACAGTTTCAACGTTCTTTTTGCTTCTTTTCGCCAACTGAACAAAGAAATGTTCAACACAGTTATTAAGAGAACCGCAATCGACGAAAGTTTCGTGTTTTTCGAACCCTATTCCTTTCGGCGGTGGCCGGAGTCCAATCGGAATCGCCTCTTTCGCCATCGTCCGAATGTTTTCGCTTCACAAGTTGACTGGGAGCGAAACTACGACGCTGTCAATTACAAAATACAGACGTATAATTAAAAAAATACGTTCGAGAAATTAAAAATTAATGGTATTTATTTCGACAAGGCCATAACAAAGATACGCGGGAAAGGGTTTTTTCTGCTCTTTTTTACTCTCTTAATGTTTTAATCAAACACACAAACAAATATTCAATTGTTTGTAATGTTTGATTTCAATCAAAAAAAATGTGATACAAAAATGGTTAAGAAAATTAATTTTAATTGTGACATTTTATAATATTTTCTAAATCATAAAATGTTTTTAAAACTTTAATATTCATGCATTAGTATTAGGCCCATTGAATAAAGACCCTGTTCTTTAGGACCACTAAAAATCAGTCTGTCTTTCTATTGGAATCCGCTAGCCTCCAAGCAAAGGCTGTGTATAGTTAGTAGAAAGGTTGCGCCAAAGACGCGAAATAAAGCTTACGACCTATTGCCATAGAGGCTAAGCAGCTGCTAATGGAAAGAATTTCCTAAATTGCTAAATACAAACCATTTTTTAAACTTAATAAAAGTACATTTGAGTGTGAATTACATAAAAACATGACAAACAACATCAAGATTCAAGCGGCCCTTGACAGAAAAACCGCCGCCAAATTGGCGCTAAAACAGCAACAACATCTTAAACTAATGCGCCGCAATATTAAAACAATCATTTATTAAAAGCGCCATTGTAGAATCAGTTTCTATTTATCTTAATAGAAACTGATTCTACAATGGCGCTTTTAATAAATGATATAGGGATCTATCTATATAAGATGGCTATGGATAAACACATAGAGGTAGCTCAACTTCATAATATCCAAAAACGTGGTGAGTGAGTGAGTATTGCGAATCCCGGCTTCGTTGGATGGCCGATTTTATGATGAAACTCGATAAAAGTTTAAAAATCGCACAATAAAATGATAGAAAGCTGATGTTTTTTTAATAAACGCCCCCCCCCCAAAAAAAAAGTAAAACAACACGTACAGTGTTGACAAAGTGTTTCTCATCCATTTGTTTATTTTACAAAAATCACTCGAAAAACGAATCTTAAAATTTTACATTAAAGACATTTTACACAATTTAGTTGCTCAGTTGAAGAGAGATTGACAAGATCAATTTGGATGGTTTCCATAGTTCAGCAATTTAATACTCATTTAGCCTTGTGCTGCCATTAATTTATAAAACCAGGTTTCCCTCCACTCCGATCCAACCCGTTTTTAATAAGCATTTCATGAGTAACTAATTTGTCCAATTTAAATTCGCACTTTCCGCGTAATAACTCTAAATTGCTGTATTTCTTGTGAAGCATCTGACGAACAGCCACCTGATTCGTAACTTTAGCAAGTAATTCCGCGTCGCTAATGGATTTCACATTCGAATTAATCCCGATTTCATCCATTCGCTCTTTAAGGATGTCAGCCACTTCTTCTCTCATTCCTTTAAGAATGTTCGGATCATTCCATGCGGTCGATATCAAGTTGAGCTTCGCTTTTATGCTCAGATCATAGGAAGAACTTAAATTTGATTCACTTTCTTCTAGTTTTTCGCTGTAAACATCATTTGAAGCTGTTCTTTCGATGTTTTCGAGCAAAGTTTGTTCAAAAGGCTTATTAAAACTAGACGAGTCCATGAAACCTTTGACCGAATCAACTTTGTCGACCATGAAGTTGTTGTTCTTCTTATTCGGTTTTGCATTTTCTTTCAACATACTGCTGTCATCTTTTTCAACTGTTAAATTGATTTTGTAATCTGCTAACAACTTTTCCGTATGTTTTAACTTTGTCTCCGAATTCAAACAACGTTGATTTAAAGATTCCAATTCTTTCAAATGCGATTCATTTTCAGCATCCAATTTTAACTTGTGGCTCTTCATTTGTTGAGTTTTCCATTCTTCCATCTCATTCTTCATATCTGAAATGAATTTAACCATTTTTTCGTTTTCCTTTACGATATTTTCTTTCCATAAACGTTCATTTATCAATGATGACTCTTTAGCTGTCAATTGTTCCTTCAGATTTTTGAGTTCTTCTTGCATTAATTGATAGAGATGATGATCTTCCGAGCTTTTAACTGCTTCCGAGCTTTCCGCTGCAGCCGAGTTTTTAGCTGCTTCCAAACTTTTAGCTGCTTCGAAGCTTTTCGTTGCTTCCCAGTTTTTGGCTGCTTCGAAGGTTTTCGCCGCTTCCAAGCTTTTCATTGCTTCCGAGCTTTTTGCCGCAGCTTCGAAACTTTTCACAGCTTCCAAGTATTTTGCTGCTTCCAAGCTTTTAGCAACTTCCAAGCTTTTCGCTGCTTTCAGGCTTTTCCTGTCATCATTGTGCTGCTGCTCTGAAATATGATGATGATGACGTCGCTGCACGTGCATCTGTAAAAATTCACTATTGAGAAATACTTTTTGACAGAGAAAACACCTGTTAGCACCACAATCCATTAGAATTACTCCTCCAGCAGTTGAATCTTTTTTGTATCTGTCAAAATTACTTCTTTCTTTTGTTGATTGATTGTGAATTTTTTGCTTCAAATTTGAATTCTGTTTTTCAAGTATTAACAAAGTGCACGCCAGTGAATCCTGCGAATAAATTAAATATTCAATGATTAATTGAGCGAGACGAAATAGTTTTATAAAGTTTGGATCCAGATAAACATTGTCCAGTTCGGATTGAATGTCACAAAATGTAATATTCGATATATTTTCTTGCAGCACTTTAATATTAACATCACAAATCACTTTGTTCACATCAACTGAAGCTAATTTTCTCCAGTCAATACTTTCTCGTCTCTCTCGAAATTGAAACCTCGGTTTTTTGTAAAGATTTTCTGTCGTTTCCATTTTAAAACTTTTGATTTTTTTCTTTCGCTCAAAGTCAAAACACAATAAACCGAAAGTCTTTCGAAAAACGAACTCCAAACAAAAACAATAGCACGCGGTAATATAAGGTGGTATATTAAAACTTCGTATGTAACGCAGGTTTCTTTAACTGTTCTGTTTTCAATTTTTACCACTTGAGTAGCGCTGCATATCACCGGGGGCTGGTTTTGTGCGGTGTTTCTATTGTATATTTTATAAAATTTTATTTATTATTGCTTTTTCTCATTCCAGGCTGTAATTAACGATTAAAATGAGTTATTTAGTAAAATAATGCTTTATAATATTAGAAAAACCTGTTTGCTGCAAAACATAATATTGATTTATTTACGTATTATCGTTAATATAATATGTGGTTTTAGCATTGGTAATGGTAGTCTTCCTAATTTGTTTTTTATTATTTTTGGGTTAACTATCAGAACAGTGTAACGTAGCTTACATTTTATATTTTTTTAAATTTATTTTATGATTAGTGGTGTAATTATGAGTAAAATCGACGAATTTAGGCAAAACGTACGCTACTCTCGTAGGCCACCGTGTAAATCTAGCCATTTTTGCATGTATCGCTGCCCTGGTGGCAAAAAAAACTGAACATGTTTTTCAAAGCCGTTTTCATACCTCTATTCTTTACCGCAGATAAAAATATAGAGGTATCTCAACTAAAAGCATTCTGTTAATAATTGCTGGCGCCACCTATATGTGACAAACCTCGTTATTGTCTTCTCGCTCAGAATTCTGTCATTTGCTATTTATTTGTATAACGACAAAAGCCATATTACTTTTTATAAAAAATAACCTTGAATTTTTTTCTAAGGCATTGTTTGTGTATTTATTTATCTAGGTGTAACTGGGAAAAAAATTAGCCGTTAAGTATAGGTGGCGTCATCTATTAGATAAACTCTGCTATGGCATAAAAATGTTCCCAAAACGGAACTCATAGTTGAGCTACCTCTATTTTGTGAATACATTAATTAGTAAGCAGTATGAACAATAGATGGCGCAATTAAACTTAATTGCGCGTTTCAGCCGTTTCTTTATTCATCGTTTTATTAAGCAATGTCTCGTCACGTATATATTTCAATGTCCGTGACATCACTGCTGTATAAGTCGATGAATAACTGAATGCGCAAAAAAAGTATTATCAAGGAGGACGACACAGAAAAAAATCATGTACGAGATTCACTAAGATTCACAGCAAAGCCACTGTATGAAAAGCGGTTTTATTTTTTGGCGCGTTTAACTTGACATCAAAATTTGAATAAAATTCTGAAAATTTAGTAAAAATGCTGATAAAAAGTTAAATTGTTTCTCAAACTGTGCGAGATTCATCCCATGTATCGTTCCCTTTGAGTAGCATGCTAAACAATAATGGCTGACAACGAACCAAAGAAACGTAATTTGGAAGAAGAAAACGACGGTTCTGATGAGGAATGGGTTGGACCTTTACCGTCAGAAGCTGTAAAAACCAAAAAGAGAAAAGGTAGAACCATTTTCATTAAAATAATTGATGAATTTTGAATTAAAATTGCTTGTAATTGGTATTTGTTACCGTGTCTCCCATTGAGCCTCATGTTAAAATCCCTATTTCATTTGGCACCTAGTTCTTCCATTCGAACAAACTTATTTGGACAATTTACCATCGGCGGAAGTTTATGAAAAGAGTTACATGCACAGAGACGTCATTACACATTTGGTTGTCACAAAGTATGAACTAACTTAATTGATTTCAATTAAAGAACTAATCAAATGAACACGAAACAGGACAGATTTCATCATCACTGCCAGTTGCGATGGACATGTCAAGTTCTGGAAGAAAGTCGAAGAAGGAATCGAATTCGTGAAACATTTTAGGACGCATCTCGGTTAAAAAATTTGCATTTTTAATATTTTTTTAATGTAAAAAAAATGTTTCGTTTCGAAATTATCTTCGTTTAGGAAACATTCAAGGAGTTTCGACAAATACAGTTGGAACGTTGTTTTGCACCGTTTCCAACGACAAATCCCTCAAAGTCTTTGATGTTGTCAACTTTGGTAAACAAAATAACGACTACTGAAATGAAATGCCCCCCATTTTTACTGCTGATTTTCGAACTCTTGATTTTTCTGTGTTTCAGAAGAGCAAAACGATACCTTTTAAGTAATTGAGTTACCTTTCTAGTTTTGTTTAATTTTGCTCCTCTAAGACAGAATAGCTATAGGAGTTCGAAAAGCGTTTACACTTTAAAAAAATCTTCCTAAATATTTTACTGTTCTACTTAAAATAAGATTTATCTGAAAAATGAATTATTTTTTTTTTCAAAAGATATGATCAACATGATGAAGTTGGGCTACATCCCACAATGTTGCGAGTGGATCCACGCACCTGGCGATGCCGTTTCAACGGTTGCAGTGTAAATGATCTTTTGAAATCATCTTTCCGTGCAAATTTTTTTTATACTTTTTTTTTAAAAAAATGTAACAGGTCCGAATTGGAGACAAATAAAATCCACATTTACGACGGAAACGGAAGTAGTTCACCTATACACACGCTAGAGAACATTCATCATCAACCAGTTCACTTGATTAGAGTAAGATTAACTTCCTTTCTGACCAACGTATGCTCGAGCTTTACAATTATGGCTTATTTTTTCTATCACCTTTCTAGTTTAATCCAGTGTTTGAGATTGTTATTTCGGTAGACAAGAAAGGAATGTTGGAGTATTGGTCGGGAATTAAAAACGATTATAAATTCCCTAAAAACGTTCATTTCGACTCGAAATTAGATACGGACCTATACGAATTTGCTAAAGTTCGTTTTCAAAACGTCTTTGTGTGTCGATTGCTCTATTTTTTGCTAACCTTATGTTTTATATCAATGAAACAGTGCAAGACGTATCCGACTGGCCTCTCGTTCTCTGCAAGCGGCACGAAGTTTGCGACGATAGCAACCGATCGCAAAGTAAGAATCTTCAAGATGGCCACCGGAAAACTATCTAAAGTTTTCGACGAATCGTTGCAACAGTTCAGTGAATTACAACAGGTGGTTACACTCGATGGAAACCAAGAAAAATACAAAAAGAAATAACTTTCGTTTTCTCTCTCTCTCTCTCTCTCCTGATTATTAAAGAATAAGCAATTGTTACCCAACATGGAGTTTGGTCGTCGTATGGCCGGAGAAAGAGACCTCGAGAAATCCGAAGCACTAAATTATGCTAACATTGGTCATATTTACTACGATGATAATGATTTTGAAATAAACATAATACTGAATCTTAATAAATCGTGTTTATAGAATTCGATGAAAGCGAAAACTTTGTCTTGTATTCAACAATGTTAGGAGTTAAGGGTAAGAAGAATGTTTGTTAGATTATTCATTAGAAGAACAACACTAAGGAGAAATTGTAAGTGTTAGAAACTAGAATGGGTAGCTGAGAATCAATAGTATTTTCACGTTGATATCTTTCAAAATAAACTTTTTGTGGTTTAAAATTTTAAAAAATATCGTCTGCTTAACGTTATTTTCAAACTGACATAAAAACCTTAATTTGAAAGATTTCAACATAAAAATACCCTTCTATTAAATAAAACACTTTCTAGTTTATCTTGATTCTGCTCTTGAAAAAAACACAGAATAACCACCTTAATAAATAAGACACCTTTTTTGTTATTTCAAGTCGTTAACCTGTGTACAAACCGTTGCTCTCGACTGATAGGAAAGCCTGAAAACATTCGGTTCCTTCGAGTGGCTCTTTTCCAAGTATACAAAACGTAGCATAAATATTAACCCTTACAATGTTAACGACCTTCATTCGTTTTTTTCTTCCTTAGGGAAAACCTAAAAAATCTCAGTCTGCCGTCACGATCGAGATGCAAGCGTCGGATAATCCGGCATTGGAGGGAACACGGGCTGATCCCGTTCTCCTTTGTACTGCATTCAAGAAAAACCGATTCTACATCTTCAGTCGTCGAGAACCAGAAGACACGAAGAGGTAAACCTTCGAACTTACATCCATTGGCTGTTAACTTGTATAATAAGAAACAAATTTAAACTTACTGTTGTAGTGTCGATGCCGAAAGAGATGTCTTTAACGAGAAACCGTCAAAAGAAGATATTATTGCTGCAACTGAAGTAGATATTGTTTGAAATGCATTTTTGTTGCATTTATGAAAACTAATCAAAGTTCTTGTTTCATTTCAGTCATCTGCAACTCAGAAGTTGTACAACAGTTGTGTGATTCACACGACACTTGGCGACATCCACTGTACTCTTTTCGTCAAAGAGTAAGTTCTAGTTTAAAATGCAAAACGTCTTTAAAACTTTTTTAGTTTATTCTGCAATTCAGAACCAACACGAAGATGGAACTGAATGAGTTTTAGAAACTAGAAAGCTAAATGAACTACTTAAACTGGTTTTAAAGTGTAAACTGGCCTTGAATTCTGGTTATTTTGTTTTTTGAGCACAAAATTAAGATAATCTTGAAAGTGTTTTAGAAACTAGAAGGGTAGCTCACAACGTGATTATCTTTCAAAATAAGCTTTTTATGTCCAAATTTGAGACTAAGAAGATATTTCCTTAATTGTTATCTATAAAAAGTTTATTTTAAAAGATAACAAAACACTTCCTAACGTTTTCTAAAACACTTTCTAGTTTTTCTTCATTTTGCCCCTGAAAAACAGAAGCTATTCATAAAACATGTTAAGCCATTTACTCTTCTAGTTTCTAAAACACATTCAATTCCTTCTTATTATTGGTTCTAAAACAGAATAACCAAGAAATCGATTATTTTCTGTTTGAAAACCATTTCTTTAACTACCATTTTGGCGTTTGGCTTCACAGGTGTCCAAAAACAGTCGAAAATTTTTGCACCCATGGAAAAAACGGTTATTACAACAGTCACATTTTCCATCGTGTCATTAAAGGATTTATGATTCAAACCGGAGACCCTCTCGGTAAGTGAAACAAGTTCGGACGGAATGGAATTTTCACCTTTTAACCTTTTCCATTTGGTTACAGGGACAGGAACGGGAGGCGAATCGATATGGGGTGGAGAGTTCGAAGACGAGTTTCATCCAAACTTGAGACACGATCGGCCTTATACATTAAGTATGGCCAACGCTGGTCCAAACACCAACGGATCGCAGTTCTTCATCACCATAATTCCAACGGTGTGTTTGTTTATTTGGGAATCTATGATAACTATAAAATCGAGTATTAAGATGAAAGCAAAATTAAGAGAAACTAGAAAGTGGTTTAGAGGCTAAAGGGTAGCTCAATCACTTCAGAGGGTATTTTCATGTTTGAAATCTTATTAAATAAACTTTTTACAGATAAATAAAAAATTATCATCTAGTTCATTTTCAAACTAACATAAAAAGTTTATTATGAAAGATATCAACGTGAAAATATAGTAAGTTATTGAGCTACCTTCTAGTTTCTAAAAACACTTCCAAGTTTCTCTTAATTTCGCATCTGAAAGACAAAATAATGAAGAGTTCTAGAAGCGTTTACAATTTAAAACCACGTTAACATACATTATCAATTTCTAGCCGTGGTTGGACAGCAAACACACGGTGTTTGGAAGGGTAACACGTGGAATGGAGACCGTGCAGACGATCAGCAATGTCAGAACGAGCCCAAAGACCGACAAGCCGTACGATGACATAAGAATCATCAGCATCACCCTTAAGTGACATCGGCCATCTAAAAGTCATCCACAAATCCAATATTCGATTGTGACCCCGTCATTTATTTTAATTGAAATTAAGTAAAATTAATCTTTTTAAATAAAAACAATAATTGTGAGCTGAAAAATAAAAAAAATCCTTGTTTCAACTTGATTTTGTTTTTTCCTTTTCCTCTAAATGTTCATCACAATTATAACTTTGTGAAGATTCTCCGTTTTCACTAAGCTGAGTTGTCAAATCTGACGATTCATTCGATAATTCAACATCCTCGACGCTTGAACAATTACAATGAATCTGACGAATTCTTTCGGACGAAGACACCATTAAAGATTCTTCGATGTTTGCACTTTGAACATGATAATGGTGGTGATGTTGTTCAACGACACGGATTTCGGATGATGATTGTGGCAACTGTTGCTGCTGTCTGGTCTTGTCCACATCCTCCACCATTTGCCTGACGACTGGCTGTTAAGAAATAAGTTGTCAAACACCGATAAGAAAACACCATGATTAAGAACTCAGAGAAGTCAACATTTGCACGTGCTACTCGTGATGCCGTAGACGTAAATTTTAAGTGAAATCTGACGTTTCCAAAAACAGAGTCTCGATTCTAACAACGAATCTGGCTTCAAATTTTGTTTTGAACAATAATTTAAGTTGCAATCGCTTCTTGAATGTTGTGACCAGGTTTTAACGTCTTTTGGTTGCAACATTTAGAGATTTTATTTACAAACATTTTGAACAATGCTAATTTGCATCACCCATGTTTAAGGTCATTGACCTCAAAAAAGGTCCATTGTTCTGACCACCTTTCGGTTCTTTAGAAACATCTTTTTTTAAGGAAAATGGACTAAATTCTTAATATGTTCTTCGGGTATTAAGGTATTTTTTAAGAAGTTTAAAATTGCTGTTTGGTTCCTGGAGCCACCACTTCATGAAACTGAACAAGTCAACCACGTCTCTTGCAGCACGTGCAAACACAATGACAATACTCAATACTCTAGGTTTTAATAAGATATACTTGTGCTGCTGTAATGTACGATGTGAGGCCCGAAGTGCACGGATACATGATAATTATGATTAAGATTACTGTACCCAGTGGAAACATTATGAACAGCTCCCAAAATGAAAAGTTACTCCGAATACCCTTGTAGAAATCGGCAATGGATTCTCCAAGTCCAGTTCCGAAAAGTGGAAACGTTCTCGTAAGAACAGACATAGCTGCCTAAAACAACAAAAATTAAATCGAATGTAACGCAGACGAACAAAAGAACCAAAAAAGTAAGGACATAATTAGAAAAGACTAGGATCTGGCTTAAAGCATTTGGCAGAAACCCCTATCCGTGTATTTTTTCTGGTTCTTTTTTTTTGGCTGTCCCTAACGCTTTAACAATTACAAAGTTCAATTGTTTGTAAAATAAATGTTAAAAAAAACCTCGTCCGCTTAAAGTTGAGTAATATATATTATATTTGAGTAAACTCAAACAAAAAGCTTAGTTTGAAAGATAGTTACATAAAACTCCCTTTTAGTTTCTAAAAGGGAGTTTCTAATTCTCTTAATTTTACTTCCAAAAGACAGCATAATCCGAGTTGGAGGTTTGTGACCGCAATAAAACCACCTTCGAAAATCGGCTGTTCAAATTACTATTTTCAGAAATTTTTATAATTGTACTATAAATTTTTTCCTGCATTAGTATTGTATGTTTTCATTTGGGCTCTCCTCGAAAACAGGCCCTGTTCTCGAGGGCCAGTAAACCCACTATAGTTACCGCCCTGAAAAGACGTTTAGCATATACCATGAAAGGGTTGACTTCCCACTGTGAATCGACAGTAGCCTCGTAATACTCTTGACAACGATTGTTGAACGACGACAGAAAGTATTCCCAGTAAGACAACAAATCGGGATTACATTCCTTTGGAATCTCCGAAAACTGCTGTCGACTCATTTTTTTCATCGCGTCTGCTTTCTGTTTTGAATAAAAAAAAAGAAATAAATTCCAAGTTGTTAAAAATGAAAAATAAGAAATTGGATTTCTGTTAAAATTCAAACCAGATACTGATGCTGCAATTCCCACACGATGCTTATCGCATACAGAACAAACAACAGCTGGAACAACGACACGTACCATTTGTTTTTTAACATCGATCGAACTATCAAGATAATTCCAGTAAAAGAAACGACGTAAAGAATCTGCAATGAGCAAAAAAACAAGCATAAAACTTGGTCATTTCAGCCATCAATCTTGGAAAACTGACGTTCTTTTGTAGAAAAGAAATCCATTCTTGAAAAACAAGAACATCTTGCATTTCTTTGATCCAACTACTTCTGTTTACGTCGGTCATCATTCGAGAAAGAATTTCTTCGACGTCTTGAACCGAGCCTTTCGAAGTCACGTAACGTTTAAAGACATCTAAGTCGTGTTGCGTCAGAGTTACGTCCACTTTGAAGCTCGTCGATCTTTCTCCCTATCTTCAAAAAAAGTTGAATAATAATCACTTATAAGATTCAACAACAAGGGCCGTTTTGGACTTTAATCACATTTAAATTATCGAAGATATGTAGGAGCCTTTTGACATATCTGATCACAAACAAAGATTCGCGACATCGATTTGATTCATCTCCGTCATTCTTTTTACTGCTTCTAATCGGAAGTGAGGTTGCAGAACAGGGTGGACAACAACGTTTGACGTCGGCGCATGGATTCGAAAGTGGATTGCAACGAGACGAAAAGTAGAATTGTGCAGCGTCTAATTTGCATCAAAAATAAAACAAGATTTGAGTTCAATACCCATGTTTGGGTCGCCCTAAAACGTAGAAATTGCAGAAACTGAAACAGAAACCTATTGAAACGGAGAGCAAATTTAATAATTTATTGCAGAAACCAATGAAACACATTTAAAATTGATCAAATTAAAAAGAAATTGCAGAAATAAATTTAAAACAAAAAAAAAACATGCAGAAACATTTAAAATGTGTCTCAGTAATGAAAACTGCTCACAAATACTCAATGTCAACATTTCATTTTTAATTTTTTTTATACTTTCTCATTAAATTTGCTCCTTTTAAATGAGTTTCTGCAATTTATTATTATATTTGCTCAATTTCTACGGGTTTCCGCAGTTTGTACATAATTAAATGTTGCACTGCACTGCAAAATACACTTTTTTTTATTAATTTTTCTCATTCTCAAATTCTCAATGAGTTTCTGGAAATTTATTTTAATTAAATTTGATCCTTTTCAAAGGGTTTCTGTAGCTTCTACTCATCTACAAACGTTTTATAAAGTATCTCATAAGATTTTCGGCACGTTAGGGTTTTCTCCCCGTGTTTGTGACGTGATTGACGTTTACCCATGTCATCTGCTGTCCGTTCGTCCACGTGGATCTTCTTGTATTTTGACATTGTTTGTGTCATTGAATTGTACCTCAGCATGTCTTTTGGATCCACCCAATCATCAACGTCTCCATTCGTCACTTCAATCAACATAATTATTAGGAGAAAAAAACCGTACACGGGCGCCAACTTAAGAGAATCCATTGCTCAGAAGAATAAAAAAACGACTAAATTAAAAATAGATAATAAAAACGTACAAAACAACGAGAATAAAGTAATAAAAACATCACAGTCTCACGCGTAAAAACATTAAAATGAATACATAGAGGTAGGTAGCTCACCTAAAAAGCCATTGTTGAGTGCATCCAATAGATGGCGCCACCAATTTTTAATGCTCCATCACACACTTTTATTACATAAACTGTGCATAACCTTGTAGATAAAAATTCAGAACTTTTTTTCTAATAATAAACACAAAAATAAAAAATATAAGAAATAAAAAAGTATTTAAGAAAAGTTATACAATTAAAGTTTCATAACTCACTATGCGTTTTCTCTAACATAAAGTTAAGTTACCTCGGTGATCAGTGTTATAAGCTTGCACATGTTGAAATTAGATGGCAGCACCATCGCCATTGATTGTTTTTGAGTTAGTCGCCGCCGCCGCCGTTTCGTTTTTTTTCTTTTCTTTTCTATTAAAACATTAAGTTCTCTTTTAGATTTTTACAGTAATTTTACTAATTTACCCACTTTCTGTTGAACAGATGTAAGAAATGTATTATATTCAACGTTTCTAGTTCTCAATTCTAGATTTTAATTTATGTAAAGTGCGAGAAATAAATAATCAAGCTAATCGGCGTTCCGCCGCTTTCGTTGATTTTAAGTCGCTTTAAAATTTTTATAACCAATGCGGTTACGTAAAAAGGATATAGCAGTGCCGTTTGTGCTAAATGTGCCATTTGTGTCATAGTGTGCATTAGTTTTTCTCGTAAGCGCATCAGTAAAATAAAACACAAGTAATGATGCGATAGACGATAGGTGGCTCTGTAATCACGCTGGATTTCTGGATTTTTATGTCTCTTTAGTCTTGATGTAAAATCGCCATTTTGAGTCTATTTTATTACTTTTATATTTGTATCTAAAAAAAACTATAATATTTTACCCTACTTATTTGCAGCAACTGTTTATCACAATAAATAATTAACAATTTAAAAGTAAATTTAGAAATTTAATTTAAATAATTCTCAATAATATTAATAATATTTTTTTTGAAATTTTATTGTACATTTTAAATATAATAAATATTAACCATTATTATGCAATTAAATTGCATTTTAAACGCAAAAAATTGCTATTTATCTCTGAAATAAAATGAAAACCGATCAATGACGTCACAAATCTCATTGTTGACAATGTGGTTTGTCGTCTGCATTAGAACCAAAATGGCGTCCACATGTTATCTATCGGTGACGATCTGTGGGTTTTTTTTTCATGATTAGCGTGTGAATTTCTGAGAAAATCTTCACAGACATCTGTAGACAGCTTCAAAATTTCTTGGCTCCGTCCTTTTATGAGCGTCATCCATTTCTAATTGGTTTGTTACTAGGTCTGATGTCCGTGCTCCGCCCTTTTTATTTCTAATTGGTTGATATTTGGTCTGACGCTCATAAAAAAGCGGAGTCAAGAAAATTCTGACGCTGTCTACAGTTGCCCGTATCTTTCACGGCACTTCATTCAATGACAACCGTTTCCATTCTCACGTATACTCACTCTATTTGAAATCTTTTCATTTGCTTTCGTCATCTGTTCACAACTAGTTTGTTCGTTCGCTTCGTTTTTCTGGCCCATTCGCCGGTTGTTCTAAGTGAAAAATACATAATACAATAATGGTTTATCAAGTTCAAGACAAGGTTCGTATTTTTAAGATACTCTTATTTTTGAAATGTAAAATGCGGAACTGATTAACAGTTTGTTTTTTAATTGTTTTTTTTTTAATTGAGTGTGACTTAAATAACTGTTACGTGTGTGTAAGTTCCTATAAACAAGGTGTAATTACGGTGATTAAGGAATATCGATTTACATGTGGTTTTCTGTTTTTTCTTTCATTTATTATAGATGTTTAAAACGCACAGGTGACAAGACAGTTGTGGGCGGGAAAGGATGCGGGAGAGAATACTGGCGACTAGAAATCACTATGGGATTTTTTTTTTTAAATTATGTGCGCTCCTTTTGAGCGCGCAACTATAAGTTCGGCTCTCAATCGGGAACTTCACAAGTGTGACGTCACATAACATTCTATAATTACTAACGCTGTTGTTTAAAATTAAACTTAACACTTTTCAAAGGGTCAGACTAAAACACGGAAACTGACGGAAACCCGCGGAAAAATAAATATTAGGCTACTATAAGCTTTACTAGGCACGGAAAATACGTGTAGACACATGGGAAAGCACGGAAAAGCGTGGAAAACACTTACAAACCCACGGAAAAGCGCGGAAAACACTTATGAACACACGGAAAAGTGCGGAAAACACAAACACACGGAAAAATGTGGAAATCACTTACAAACACACGGAAAACACTTATAAACGCGTGTTGTCCGCGCTTTTCCGTGTTTATAAGCGTTTTCCGAACTTTTCTGAGTGTTTGTGTTTTCCGTGCGTTTGTTTGTGTTTTCCGCACTTTTCCGTGTGTTTGTGTTTTTCGTGCTTTCCAATGTGTCTGCATGTATTTTCCGTTTCTTGTAAGTTGTAACGCTTATAATAGCCTAAAATTGATTTTTCCGCGCGTTTCCATAAGTTTCCGTGTTTTAGTCTCACCCCTTTTGGGATGCGAAATGAAGAGAAACTTGAAAGTATTTTAGAAAAATTAGAAGTGTAGCTCAATTTTCATGTTGATATCTTTCAAAATAAGCTTTTTATGTCAAGTTTGAAAATGACCCAAATTTTTAATATTTTTTTTTAAACATTTTTTTTCTAAATAAAATTTTTATTTTGAACAATATCACCATGTGAATACATATTAAATGATTGAGAGCTACCCTTCTAGTTTCTAAAACAAAATGTAGTGCTCTTCTCTTCTAATCTGAATTCGATAATCAGCTGTTCATAAAAATCAATATCATAAGAGCTCTTTTATCTTGAGTGCTCAGTTGTGACGTCATCAATTAAGCAACACAACATTGAAAAAGTTATTCAAATTTCTAGTCACCAGACGCATGTTTAAGAATGAAAGGGGGGTGGGGAGGGAGACTATTTTGCGTGCAGCGTGAGTCCCTTTTTTTCCCGCCCTTAATTTGACCGTCCTACTCCATTAAAAATATGCGGTCGTTAAAAAAGTAGAACACTTTTGTGCTTAATTTTCTATCTCTTTTCTACAAATCTAGTTTCGATTTTTTTTTGTTGTTCATTTCATTCTCATTCTCGATTTTAATGGGACAAACATAGATACTTACAACACATTCTTATGGAGTTTATCACGCAAATTACATTGCAACACAGACACACACATTTGCCAATAATAGGATGTCGATATCCCGTGTTCGTGTATTGTGTTCATTACATTAATTAATTAACCGTTGATTTCAACGAAAAAGAATAGGGAAGGGAGTGTGACGGAATGGTAGAGGGGTGGGAGGGAGAGAGGGAGGGGGAAGAGCCGTGACTAAGCAAAAATTCATTCAAATCGATTTTCACAGTCTTTTTTTTTTTTCCTTCTTCTTTCCTTTTCTTTATTCTGATTGGTTGATTGGATGCCAATTCATAGCGCGACACTTAAATGACGTCATAAGATTGTAAATTTTGCTTAACACATTTCATAATAATGTGTAAAGTAAACTTTTTTTTCTTGGAAAAAAACTTTATAATTTCAGAAATTTAGGAAATTTACGAAAACTCGCTTAAATGCAGTCATTTAAAAAAATTTTAAAACTGGAAAGAAATCAAATTATTAATAAAAAGCAGCAAAAAAAAAATAATTGATTTTTATATGTCCCCACATAGACCCTACATTAGAAACTAGAATTGTAATCTACTTAAAACCTCTCGAACTCTGGTTATTATTCTTTGACAAGCGAAATTAAGAAGTAATTTAAGTGTTTTAGAAACTAGACTGGTAGCTTAATCATCAAATTAAAATAAGCTTTTTAGGTCAGTTTAAAAATGACTCAACTTTTAAGTAGACAATATTTTTTTAATTCTTACGTAAAAAGTTTATTTTGTAAGATAACAATATGAAAATACAATTGAGTGATTTAGCTACCCTTCTAGTTTCTGACAACACCTTCTAGTTTATGTTTAGTTTTACTCTTCTTAAACACAGAATAACCGTGAGTTCGAAAATTAGATGTAATTAAATAAATTCTTAGATAAAAGTAGAAATGGTTAGTATTTTTTTTACGGTAATATATCTTTTTCAGTAAAGAAAAAAAAATATTAAAGAATTCGCAGAAAATTCGAAATTTCTTAAAAACTAGGAAGAAAAAAAAATTGCGAAATGTGCTAATGTGATAAAAATTGAAAAAAAGGCAATGAAAAAATAGCCATAAAAAGTTTTTATTTGTACAGATATAAATAAAAATGAAACATTTAATGATGTGTGTGTACCGTTCTAGTTTCTAGGAAAACTTTCCGAGTGTTTGTTCTTCTTGTGTCGCCCTCTTGCGGTGTGAGAAAAGTTCACTTTTATTAATTTTCTACCCAAAGACCTTTTCAAAGATGAAAAGTTAATCGACTGTGACGTCACATTTGCATATTCAGAGCACATTCTGTTATTTATCGATTTCTCTACTGTTGGATGACTCGATGAATAAAAGTATGTTGCAAATCTATTTGATATGACGTCACCGATCATGAAGAGTTTTTAATAGAATTTCTGTTTATTCTCAATATTATTTTTCAAGAAGAGAAATTGCATTAAAAAAGTGACGTCGAGTTCATTAATATAAAGAGGGGGGAGGTTCAAGGCCTTGACTTTTCCTTCCTTCATTTTTGTCCGTCTGTTTAGTAGTTTGGAATGTTGCCAATGGAAACCATTTTTTTTTGTAGATTCCCCACCCCCTTTCTCCTATGTTTTAGTTTGATTTCAGCTTCATTCGAAAATGACTGACTGCTTACGGGGAGAAAGAAAATAGCCTCAAACACCCCCCCCCCCCCCTCCCTCCATTATACGATAAGGTGTTTTAATGAACTGCTATTTTTCGAACTCTTTGATTATTTTGTAGTTTCAGAATAGACTAAGGAGAAATTGAAAGTGTTTTAAAAACTAGAAGGGTAGCTCCCATCACTTAATAGTATTTTCACGTTAATATCTTTCAAAATAAACTTTTAATGAGAAAAATTAAAAAAAATCGTCTGCTAAAAGTTGGGTCATCTTCTGAAATTGGCATAAAAAAGTTTTATTTTGAAAGATTTATCAATATAAAAATACCCTTCTAGTTTCTAAAAAAAAAATACTTTAAAAGAGTTTGAGGGGGGGGGTCCGTTTACACACTTTCATAGTTTAAACCTCATAAGTTTATAACGTCTATCACAGCGCATGGGGTGTATTTGAGGCTATATTTTTTTTGTACGAAATTTGTAGACGTTTTGGTAGAATGAATTTGGTCGTTTTTTATGTTTGGCTTCACTTTTTTTTGTGTTAAAGAAAAGAGGGGGGGGGAGGGGAAATGGTGTCTCCAAAGTGAATGGCCCCTTAAGGGAAGGGGGGCTCATGGGATTGAGGTGGGGCTCGTATTAATCAATCAATATATGACGTCACTGGGGTGGGGTTTCTTATTCTAAATGGATCTCTTCGTCTTAATATAAATATATATTGGATGATATAATTTCATTATAAAAAGTTCATTGATCATTTTTTTTGTTGTTTTTAATTCCCTTTAGGAGGATTTCGAGGGGAAATTGAAAGAAGCTGGAGATAAATTGGTTGTGGTCGATTTCTACGCCACCTGGTGTGGACCGTGCAAGGTCATAGCGCCAAAAATAGAGGTCAATCAATTATTATATATAAAATAATGAGAGAAATCGATCGATCTTCATTTTCAAGACACACAATATTGTTATTGTCATTATTGTTGTGACGTAATCTTTTTTTTTTTTCTTTTTAAAGTTTCTTTGTGGGGGTTTTAGGGGGTTGGGGGGGGGGGGAGGGGGAGGAGAGTAGTTGCTATTTCTACTCTTTTGTTAATTCATAATCCATAGAAACGAAAAATGGATTTTTCATATTTGAAGGAGGAGGAGTTGTTTCTGTCTAATAAATTAATAAGTATACTAATAAATACTTTCTTGTGGCTAAGGATTTTTTGTGCTAAAATGTAGAAACTGCACAAATACTGCTAAGATCTGTAGAAATAGCTTTTTTTTTAAAAAAAAACTTAAAATTACTGCTGAAAACTACACTGAAAGAAATGAAGTGCTAAAATATAAAGAATTCTTTCTAAAATGAAAATCCTATGCTTAAAAAAATGACCAAAGAAGTGCTAAAAAGTAACATGCTAAAAAACGGAAAGAAATTTGATGAGCTCAAAAACTGCTAATAACTATGTTAAAAGTGATAAAAACTAAGAAATTCTGCTAAAACAATGAAAAATCTGATAAAGACTAAAATAACTACTTAAAAAACTGCTAAAACAGTACTAAAAGACCAAATCTGGTAAACGATAAATAACTGCTAAAAAAATAAAAGCAAGAGTTTGAATTCAGCTAAAACAAAAGAATTTGATAAAGGTGGAAAAACTGGTGATTAAACTTAAAGAAATGCTAAAAACGAAGGACTTTTGTTTAAAAAAAAACAAAAGAAATCTGATAAAAGCTAAAAAAAACTGCTTACATAAAAGACTAAAAAACCTGGAAATATTGGCGGGAATGAAAGCATTACCCATTTTTAACTTTGAACGCCTTATAATACTAGCCCTCTTTACACGCAGCGCCGCCCTGGTGACTGGGACTTTTAGGGGAGAATCTGTGTGCGTTTTAGTTTTCAAAGTTGTACTTTTTTTCTTATGTTAACTCTATAGGAGATGACGAAAGAATACGAAAACGTTGTTTTCTTAAAGGTGGACGTCGACGAATGCGAAGTATTTTTTTTAAATAAATTAAATTTGAGACAAAAATGATTGAAATTTTTGTTGTTCTTCTTCTTAAAAGGATGTTGCCGGTGACTACAACATCAGTTGTATGCCCACCTTCCTCTTCTTCAAGAACGGACAAAAGGTTGGTTTCTCCCTCTCGAATCATGATGTCTTTAAGTTTGGTTTATTGGGAACAAACTCATTATCTTGATTAATTTCTGTCTTTCAGGAGAGAAACTTAACTGTGTTTTAGAAAGGTAGGTAGGTAGGTAGAATCATTTAAGGATATTTTCATGTTGAATATCTTTTAAATTAAACTTTTTATGGACAAAAATTAAGAAAATATCGTCTGCTAAAAGATGCCTCATTTTAAAATTTGAATAAAAAGGTTTAGTTTGAAAGATAATCAACATGAAAGTACAGTGAGCTACCATTCTAGTTTTTAAAACACGTTCAAGTTTCTCATCATTTTGCTCTTTTGAAAGACGAGGGGGGGGGGGGGGAATGTTCAAAAGGCGGTATTTATTTTGTACCGTTTTTTCAATTTTTTCTGTAGGTTGGAGAATTCTCTGGAGCAAATGAAAGCTTGCTTAAGGCGAAAGTGGCGGAACTCCAATAAGTTTTTACCGGTCTCTCTTTCAATTTGGTGCAGGGGAACAACTTTCTTTTTTTCCGTTTGTTTTAAGTCTCTGAATAATTAAAAGAAAAAAATGAAAACTTGAAATTATTATATTTATCCAATTAACAGAACAAAAATAATTAAAAAAGTATTATGAATTATTTACAATTTTAAAAATTCTGTATTTGAAACAATAATTGTTCTTTAACCATTTCTTAGATGAAAAAACAGAAAGACTTGATTGGGTTCTTCATCAGTGTACTTATTAATTAATGTAATATTGTATTATGCACATTTTTTGTCTTAAATTTTTGGTTTGTTAAAGATTTTTTTTTTAATTCATGAAATGAAAATATGGATTCTGTTGAAAATAAAATAAAATGCCGTTAAAAGTTCATTCTCACTCAATAGTCGTCTGGTGAGTACCGATTAGCGAGCAAGTATTTATTTGCTTGCTTTACATATTTAAAAAAAGATCTAGTATCCGGATGGCGGGGTACATCATCAAGGAAAAGACTAGGTCATGCTTGTTTAGCTTGGACGGTGATTATTTGTATTGTTGAAATGCTTGTGTAGATTAGACTCCTCTGATGTGAACGATAGATCAACTAAGAACAAGAACATACTCGCTCTCGTATAGACACGCAAGGTGAGCATTTCAAGGGAACACGAGCGCAGACATTGGCGAGCACAAGCAAATGTCTTGCTTGCTCTTTTGATGAATACCTGGCTTACAATTTGCTATTTGTTGTTTTATTACAAATGGGTCTTTCATACTGTAAGGCCCTGTTTCCACTTGATGAAAAATTAACTTTAAAACTGAAAAAAAAACACTAATATAATTGCTCTAAAAAGTAGAATCAAAGTAAATAAAATAATTTCAACCTAGTTCAATTTGTTTTCAACTTGTGTGATTCTGTTCCCCACTGTTACATTTCTCTCTACTTTGAGTCTAACTTTCCAGTTTAAAAAAAATATTTTTTGCCTATTGGAAACTCAGGCATGTAAAGACAGGGACACGCAGACTTTTGCGCTGTCCTTTTATAAGCGTTTTTCCAAATAACAACCAATTAGAAATATGCCAGTCTTCCTAAAAGGGGCGGAGCAAACGTCTGTGGCGTTCTTGTATTTACAGGAAACAGGGTCTTGTTGAGGGGGTAAAATGCGAGGCGAGGGGAAATTAAAATGCGCAAAACGTTTTGACAAGAATGCAGGGAATTTTAAAATAAACCTTGAAGATGACAAAAAATAAATGCCAAACCCCAACATCATCCCCATTCCATGAAACACAGCAAAATGCCCACAGCGTCATTGCAGAATTAAGAAGAAAGTGTTTCAGACACTAGAAGGGGGCTAAGCTCAACACTTGAGGGTATTTTCATGTTGATTTCTTTTAAAAATGAACCTTTTATGTCAGTTTGAAAATGCCCAACTTCAAGCAGAAGATATTTTTTAAATTTATTTTATAAAAAGTTTATTTTGAAAGATATCAACATGAAAATATTAAAATGATTATTAGTTACCCTTCTAGTTTTGTAAACGTTTTGTTCATTTTGCACCCAAAAGGCGTTTACACTATAAAACTAACTTAACCCCTATCAAAATTCACAATCAAATCGTTTTCTTGACCTAATGTAAATACTGGAGGGGCATAAAAAATTAATATCATTGCTTATGTCTGGCATTCATCCATTTAATAATTAAGGGGCTCAGAATTTTTATGCAAAATATCAAATGTTTCTTAATCGGTGGCCCAAAGTCAATTGTGAAGTAATAATCCCATTTACTAACCAACAATTAAGTTTTTTTCCCCAATCAAAAACATTGGCTAAAGGCTAGAATTCTAGTTAACAACTGATAATAACCAGACATCTATCTAGCCTCTAACCAGCCTTTTTGATTAGAAAAAGTATAATTACAGCTGCTCCAATGATTACTTCACAATTTGGCACATGGGCCACAAATTGAGACACATTTGCTTTAATATTTGCATAAAATCTTCATCAACACCAAAATAATATTTGCTAGCCTCCTCCTCCTTCTCTCCCTCAGTTGAAATATACAATTTGGCTTTTCAATATGCACTACTGTGATGTGTATTCAAATGAACATTGTTTATTTCATGACAATAGAGACAAACATAACTGCCGAGAAGTAAACTTAAATTATTTACATATTATTTAGCATTTGTGACGCAAAAACAACAAACAAAAAACAATTGTTGTGAAAAAAATTATTCACCTTTTGTTCGTTTACTTTGAAACATGAAGCAAAAAAAAGAAGAATGTGTTTGTGGACTCAACATATTTTTGGATGTGTTGTTGTTTGTTGGTTCTGTGACTAGGAAAATTTAAAACAAAAAACATTTTGGCATCATCATCATCATCATCGGACAGAAATTGAGACACAAAACAATAGAATAATTACACTTTTATATATGGGCAGAAATTGAAGTTGAAATTATAAAAAAAGTGAATAATTTTGCCACTTTTGTTTTAATAAGAATCAATAATAATAATAAATGTGCCCTCAAATTGGATGTCACAAAGAAAAATAAACAAAAACAAATATAAAAAAATACAAAAAACCTACTCTTTTATATCTAAAAAGTAGAAAGTGCAAAAAAAAAAAAAAATGCCGCCATAACTCTTTTGATTGCCAATATTCAAACAATTGAAGCCAACCAAATATTGGCTTAATTTTTAAAAATTTCTTCTTTCTTGAAAAATCAATTGTTCAAAAAAATAATAAGAGATTGATTTTTGTTTAAAGTCGGATTTAAGGTTGTTCAATTTCATTGATCAAGTATTGATTGGCTCAAATTGAACAGTGTAAAAACAGTGAAATCTATCAAAATTGACAATAACTGAAAGTGTTTATTACGAACGTCACAGTTCCATTTTTTTTTATCAAAATATGATTGAATCAATCCTATTGAATTTTACAAATTGAACCATTTCAAAACGTGAAGAATACTTTCTTGAAATATAAAATTTTAGATTCTTCACTATATAATTATTTCGTAACAATAAGAAAAAAAGTCTGGAATATTTTTTTTAAAATAAACTTTTCAGAATTAACAACACGCCAATAAAAATGATAATTTTAACAAGAATTACAACGTGTGAACTATAATTTGACCCTTTAATTCTTCAAAATTTATTTAGGAATTTTCTTTAGAATTTTATCTAAAAAGAATTACTTATTATTACTAAAATATTAGTAAAGAATTTTAAAATTTGATTTCCTTATCAATAAAGTCTTCGACCAGCGATTCTTCACGTTCAAATATGGTTCAATTTGCAAAATTCAACACGATTATTTCATCACATTTGAACAACATTTTTTTATTATTTACAATTAGATGTAGCGCGATACTTTCATAGTTAACTCCCACAATATTCACAAAACATTTGACTCCATTTCAAACAAAATTGACCCCCCCCACCTAAATTAACCTTGGTGGAAACGTCTAGAAATTTAATTCAATGAGGCAATCAATGTTATTGATTCAATCGAATTGATCCGAACATTTTAAAACCCGACTTCAAATAACAAAAAACCCAATCTCGATAATTTTCTGTGGAATGGATCTTGATAATAATTATTCATCACGAACACTTAAATTATGGATAATAATAAATATATATTATATATAAAACCACATCATTCCTCGTGTGGTTAAAAGTTTACAAACTGTTTGTGCGAGTGTCTAAAGGCTCGTGTTTACACGGTTCAATTTCATTGATTAATTCGATTAAAATCAAGATAGAAATTCAATCAAAATTGACCATCAATAAAGAACTTATTAAGAACCTCGATTCAATTGAATCAATCTGGTGGTAACTTTCAAAATTGAATCGTGTAAACGTGCCTTTAAGTATATAGTTAAGCTTCTAACGTAAGTACGGAGACACAAACGCAACGATGCAAACATCGAATTATCACAAATTAATGTTTTCTTTTTGTTCACTTAAAATAAGTGAGAAAAAAATGGGAGTTTATTGGCCTCTTCCATTTTTTTAAAAAAACAAAACATTTGGCAGTGTTAAGGATATACACTCATCCCAACTTTGATCCAGAGTTTAACAACTGTACAGAGAGATAACTAGTAATTAACTAATTAATTAACACAGATACTGGCTATCACTTCTTATTACAAAAAAAACCTCTCGAAACCGCACCAATTTCCATTTTTTCCTATTTTTCTTCGGCTCCATATTTAAGAAAACTTTAACACTTGAACTTGAAACCTTTCTCTCTCTCTCTCTCTCTCTCTCTGAATAGAACTCCGAACGTTGACAAATTCTGGTTTAACTGTTAAATAAAACAAGCTCCTATGTTGGAGCTCCGTTTAGTTTAGAGTATAGAAATGGATTTCGTAAAGAATCGATGATCCAGAATAGCAAACACAAAACTTTATAATAAACCAGCCTATAAGGGACAAAAAGCCCATTAGCTTGGATTTTCCATAAGGAGCATAGCGGAAAAGCTCCATTATGCCCACGAAGCTCATGCGCATTTTTTTTAGAAAACTGCCAGCCCACTGGCTCATGAGCTCCACAAAGCCCAAAAGAGCAATGAAGATGATGAAAGCTCATAAGTTTTAGCAGAAAATTGCCAGCTCACCAGCCCATGACGCCCGCAAAGCTCAAAGTGATGAAGCCCATGAAATTCTATGGGCATTTTCAACAAAATTGCTAGCGCACCGGCGGAATATGCGATCATTAATCTCAAAAGCCCACAAAACCTGTAGACTTTTTTTTTTTTTTAGAAAATCAGCAACCCACCAGCCCTGTGGATGTCATTCAATTCAAATGCTAAGTTTGTCTTCAAGAATTTGTGTCTTGAACTTCGAACCATACCATCCAAACGAAGAAAGAGAGATCAAGAAAATTGCCAATAACAACAACAACAACGATAACGAAATCAAAACACAATCGGAACAACATTAAAGAAAAGAAAAAACATCACAACCATCCAGAAAGAATCGGCAAAACCTTTTTTAAACGTCGTTCGTTACTCGCTTTAAAATCAGCGAGCACGAACGCTATTCGGAATAATATTGTTGTCGAGACTCGAAAACTCTCCGAGGACATTGAGAGCATAAAGTAACCTGTTTCTTAAGTGGACGTCACAACCGACATCTGCAATCTGTAACAGTTTGTAGGTGAAAGCAATTCGATCCTCGTTGATGTAAGTGACTAGGAACTCGTTCTTCTCCAGGCCAAGGATTACTTTGGTGTGATCCTGAAAGAAGTTAATCTGAAAAAAAAAGCGACAAAACCGTCAGCTAATTGGTCGGGATGTCTCGAGATCATCAGTTAACAACCTACCTGTAATGTGCCTGTGCTTAGCTGCATGATAACGGCTCTAGACGTCCGAAGCCAACGTTTCATGTAAGGAATGTGACCACTTCGCCTGTTCCCGACCATTCCCTTCGCATCACCTCCCTACCAAAATCAAATTGTCGTCATTCGAGGAGCCGTATTATTCAAAGCATTTCTTTATTTTGAAAGTCTTTAGAACTAGAAAGTGTTATAGAAACTAGACGAATAGCTCAATCTCTTAAGTTATTTGAGCTACAACCCTAACCTACTTTAGTTTTACTCTGCTGAAACACAAACAAGAGTTTGAGAGGCTTCGTTTACACTTTAAAACAACCTTAAGATGGTTGAATAGATATTTTGTTTTTGTCCACCCCTGGATGGCGCCACTGCAGTGGCTAATGCTATGCTCCATTGATGTTTTTGCAAAAATTTAGATGCAAAAACGTTAAGCAAACTTTTTTTTAGAAACATTATGAAAAAATCCAAATTGTTTTCAAAACTAGAAGCTTTTTCCTGGTAATATCTTAAGAAATAAACAATTTTATAGCTCAGTTTGAAAATGACCCCCGTGTTTTAGAATTTTCCATTAAAAAAAACTATTTTCAGCCTTTTTTAAACAGCCATAAAACGTTTATTTTGAAAGATATCATCATTGAAAAAACTTTTAGCATTATCGCCAACTACTCTAGTTTCTAAAACAATTTCAAGTTTCTCTTAATTTTGCTTCTGAAAAATATAAATTTTCTCAAAACCACCGGTGAATTAGAAAAAAAACCTCCTACAGAACATAACCGTGGCGCCACCTGGAGGGCCAAAAACAAAATAAATATCAATTCAGTCACCTTAGGCCAAAGATAAAAGCTAGTTTAATTTCTCTTAGCTTTTGCTTATCTTCTAAGCAATATTAAGGTTTGTCTTAAAGTTGATGCTCAGCCTTTGTTTAAATTTAAGCAATTTAAGCCCCTCGATCTTACGTCAGTCAGGTTTTCATCCATGTACTGGCAGAAGTAACGTAAAAGCGTAAACCTCTCCTGTAGGTGAGTGGGAATCGCCGACTGTACGATCGTAGTCACGTTGCCGCATTCATCTAAAAATTCTATCCGACTTCAGAAATGAAAATTAAAAGTAAATCTGTTAAAACTAATAAAAACAAGAGAGATTATTTCAGTATCGTGCTTGGCATGCCTCTTATCCGAAGAGAAACTCATCCTCGTAGAGTCGTTGAAGTGAACGCCGACGCTGTGATCGGACAACTGGAATCCGAACCCGTACCTATTAGAATAATCTATCCATTTGACGATGTAAAGAACTCGAGCGTTCTTTAAAGGAGGCGGATTATCCGTCGTACCTACGTGATCGGAACAAAAAAAAAAAGGTTAAGTTAACTAATTACTGAGACAAAATCAACGTCGCAACTTTTACCATCGGGCATGTTGTCGATACAAGTGTTCAGAGCATGGAACAGAGTCGCAGTCAAAACACCGTTCTGCTTTTTACCTGTAAAGATATTATTAAAACGGTAAATTATTCTAGATTTCTTTCTCTTAAACAAACGGCAAACCGAATAAGCGACAAACTGAACAAATACCAAACGTTTGATCAATTCAAGTTGGCGCTTAATGAGCGCCACCCACTCACTACAGAAAGTCTTGTCATGATTTTAAAGTTTAGCTTTACTTTTAAGCAACGTTTTCGGATATCGAGATAAAAAAAAAAGAAACAAATCGGAGCCTCACTCGAAAAAGATCTGTCCGGACAAAGAACGCTGCTGATTTTCTTTCGAATGGCGTAAGCGAACCGAGTGTCCTTCATGTTAGCCGGCGATTCTTTAGTCGATCGAGACCCTTTGGTGGCCGTGCGATCGTTCTTGAGAGTGCTTGCTTTGCAGCAATGCTCCATCCCTCTGTTTATGCTGATGTTCGTCACGGCTTTGCTCAGACGCTGTATTTCTCGAGTCTTAGGCCTCGGAATTCCGTCTCCGAGACCCACGATACTAACACTGTCTATACAACACGATTCTCCCGTTGTCGTAGTCGAAGATCCTCGATTGGGAAATCTCAAAGTGTAAGTACTTCCGTCCATCTTCGTCAACTGATAGTGTTGCGAGAAATGATCGACGAAAAACGGAAAGCGACGAACGTATTCTAGCGATGGACGTGCCTCTGGAGTCTGATGAAGAAGAGAGACGATGAGCCTTCGAGCGGAATCGCTGATGAGAGGAGGAATCGCGTAATCGTTCGTTAAGATTTTCACGTAAGTTTCTTTTAGCGAAGTCGTTTCGAACGGAGGAAATCCAACCATCATTGCATACCTTAGAAAACAAACAAAATGTCAGCACAGAATGACAATTTCTAAGTATATTTCGACGATTATTTCGTACATGCTGCAACCGAGTGACCAAAGATCGGAAGCGAAAACGTGTCCTTCCTTTTTGAGAACTTCGGGAGCGATGTAATTTGGCGTTCCACAAATCGTACTGAAATTCGTTTCGTTTTTCAAAATAAATTAGTTGTGTGTTAAAAATTTGTAACGCTCGTTAAACTCTCAGTTATTCTGTCTTTCAAAAAGCAAACTGCAAGTGTTTTGGATACTAGAAGAGTAACTAAATCACTTATAAGGGTATTTTCATGTTGATATCTTTCAAAATAAACTTTTTGGTAGAACAAAAACAAAATAAGTAAATATTCAGTCACCTTAAGTGATTTAACTACCCATTCTAGTTTCTAACAAACTTTCAATTTTTCTCCAGAGTTGCACTTCTGAGACAGCAGAATAACCGAGAACGGAGGCGCCGATTGATTGATGACGTTGTCGCTCGCTGTGTCCTGCTTACACTTTGGACTCTACGTTGGTGTCGTGCCTCGTAGCCAATCCGAAATCTCCGATCTTGATCAAGAATTCTTTGGTGAGGAACATGTTACCCAGTTTGAGATCTCGATGGATCACTTTTTGGCTGTGAATGTACTGGACCCCCTCGACCAGCTGCCACATGTAATAGCGTGACTCTTCCTCGCTCAATCGTCTCCTTCGCTTCAGTTCGTGAGCAAGTGACTACAATTTTGGAAGAAAAAAAAAAGAAAATGACATCAAAAAGTTTAACAAAATAACGTAAAACAATGAATTAATTTGGCTCTCGAAGAGCATTTTATTTTCCTATAATAATCAAAACATGACAGGCAGCGCGATCACAGGAAAATGTGTCCAGCGCAAAAAATTTTGTTTGCCCCGCCCTTTTATGAGCGCCGTCAATTTCTAATTGGTTTGATACTTGGTCTGATGTCATAAAAGGGCGGGGCAAACGAAATTCTAGTGTTGGGTACACACTTTGCCTGTGCGCGAATCTAGCCACAGCTGACTTTTAAGATATTAATATTGTTTTAGAAACTAGAATAGTTGGTGATAATGTTAAGTTTATTTCAAGATGAGATATCTTTCAAAATAAACTTTTTATGACAATTTGAAAAAGGCGAAAATAGTTTTTTCCATTGAAAAATATCAATGAAAAAAACCTAAAAACGGGTGATTTTCAAACTAAACTATAAAATTGTTTATTTTTTAAGATATATTGCCATAAAAAAAACTTTTAGCCTAATTTTTAACCATTCTAGTTTTGAAAACAATTTCAATTTTTTCTTAATGTTTTTTCGCTTGACGTTTTCGCGTCCAAACAACAGTGGCGCCATCCGAGGAGACAAAAGCAAAATGAATATCTATTCCTTAATGTAAAAAAAAAACTGCCAAAATAAAAACTTCAAATTTTAATCAATAAGAAAACCTGTAATGAAAAGTTTATTTTAAAAGATATGATGAAAAATTCACGATGCTGATTCAGCACCACCACCACCACACCTTTGGTTTTAACTTATCTGCTTCTTCTACTTAGTTTCAAACAAACCTTTGAATTTTGCTTTAAAATCCACCTGTTGTTATTTTCGTTTTGTGAACCATAAAACCCTTAAAAATGTTGGTCACTTTTTTCAAACTGATTTCAAAAACTGGTTACTTTTTTTTAAAAATTATTCTACTTTCAAATAAATCTTTCTAATTTCCTCTTTTATATTTAAACCAACATAGCTTTTGTTCTACCTGTTTTTTGTTGTTGTTGTTACCCTTTTTAAACTGCACTTATACCGTATTATATGCATGTTGAATTAAGAAGATTTATTTTTGAAAAGCAATTTTAAAAGGTTGTACAAACTTGAATATTATAATAATAATAATATATCTTTATCAAATTTGATAAAAACAAAAAAAAAACTCGTGACGAAAAACTAAGTAAATGTTTTTCTTTCATTTCTAAATTGGGGGATTTTTTTTTTTTATTTACTAAACGACGGTTTTTATGGCTTTCAAAATCAACGACCAATTCATCTTGTTTTAAAAGACTAGAAATTTCAACAACAAAAAAAAGAGAGAAATGGAATTTAATAAAAGTGAAATGTGGAATTTTTCTCTTTTCTTTTCATTGGAGAAATTTCAAAGAAAACAACAATAGAAAAAAAAAGAAAGAAAACAAATTGAACAACAAAAGCACAAAGTTTAAAACTGAGGACCAAATACAAGAAAACATATTTAAGGTGGTTTACCTTGTACACACACATGAGTTAAATGAATTCAAATTAAATGAGTTTAGGTGAATTATACGGAATCCAGTTAAGGACATGAAAACCAAATAAAAATTGACTTTAATTATTAATATTTTAAATTGAAAAATACTAAATCAATATTTTAATGTCAATAGTTTATATATTTTATATTTAAGTATTAACTCAATGTGTTCAGATTATTAACTGAATAAATTGAATTCGGCATATTGTTTGTTTGCCCTTCACGGGGCTCTGTAGAACACGTTTATTATTTAAATGCATTTAACTTATCAGGTGTGTTACTAGGTATAAGAATTGTTTCTTTTAACACGAAATTCGTTTAAGTGTAAAAACGGCTCTTGAACTCTTGATTATTTTATTTTGTTTTTCAGAAACAAAACTTAAGAGAAACTCGAATGCGTTTCTGAAACTAGAAGGGTAACTCAAGATTATTTTCATGTTGACATCTTTTAAAATAAGCTTTTTTATGGCAGATTTCAATTTTTAGTTCAACTAGATCCAAAAAATGAACATAATTGAAATTGCCATAAATAGTTCATTTTAACAGATTTCAATATGAAAATGTCTTCAGTGATTTTTTTTTTACTCTTCTAGTTTCTAAAACTCTTTTTTTCAATTTCTTCTTCAACTGATTATTAACTCCAACTCTTGTTTATGCTGAATTACAGAAGAGAAACTTCAGTGTTTTTTTTAAAAACTAGAAAAGACACGCATCATTACTAATAACGGGCACTTTCATAATTATGTTGGTATCTTTCAAAATGAACTTTTCCTGTCAGTTTGAAAATGATCCAACTTTAAAAAGTTTATTTTGAAAGATATCAATCACGAAAATATCCTTCATTAAGTGATATTCTGAAGAGTAAAATTAAGATAAAACTAGAAAACGTGTTTTAGAAACTAGAAGGGTATTTCAACCCTTCTAGTTTATAAGTAAAAAAGGAACAAACGACGCGCATGCGCACACCAGAGAAAATGAAAAACTCATTTTCTCTTTCAAATATAAAAAAGGGGAGGAAAATAATAGTAGCAAAATTAAACTAGAATTTATCACAGGCAATTGTGCCCAGCATTAGAATTTCTTTTCTTCCGCACTTTTATGAACGTCATCAATTTCTAATTGGGTTTGTTACTTGGTCTGACGTCATAAAAGGACGGAGGAAAAGAAATTCTAATGCTGGGCACAATTGCCTGTGAATTTTGCTCCCGTCATTTATGACGGGTTACCCCACTAGTCTGAAAATATTAAGTCTGAAAATATTATATTAAATATAATTTATATAAACTATTGACAAATTATTGATTTTGTAAATTTCAATTTAAAATATTAATAATAAAAGTCAATTTTTATTTGGTGTTCATGTGTCCTTAACTGGATTTCGTATAAATTCACCTAAACACATTTAATTTGAATTCATTTAAACTCATTGTGTGGTTACAAGGTATAAGAAAACGAGAGTTCAAGTTGAAGTTCAAGTGTTAAGTTTTCAACTTGTATTTGGACCTTAAGAGAAAAAGAAGCCAGAAAACGTGAAGGAAAATATAATCATCATCATTATTATTATTATTATTATTTTAGAGGAGGATGAGGTGGGATTTTTGTGTGTTTCTTGCGGAGGGGTTCATGACATTGCTCTTAAGTTTTTCCTTCCAAATCGACCAACCAACCACTATTTTATAAAATGCACAAACAACACACGAAGATGAAGAGAGTGAGAGAGAGTGTTCTCTTGGTGATGGTGTTGATGTTCGGTGTTTCCCCCCGTCCGACCAACAGCAAGGCAACTCTTGAATGTGTGTGCCCTCCAGCAAATACCGTCCATGACTTCCATGGTTCGTTCCATCCATATGAACAACAAGATCATTTCTCACATTTGGTTTGGATGAACTTGCCACCCCCCCCCCCACACACACACGCCCGTATATTTACCTGAAAAAGGCTTCAATTGTACTTTCACTTATTTCATTTTTTTTTTGTTAAAAGGAGGCAAAGTGGGGTGGGAGGGGGGAGAGGCGTGAATAATTACAAAATAATATCTCGTTGGCAGAACGAGTTTAGTAAAATCAAGTCTAATATATTTTTCCATAAAAGACAAGCAAAGAAAACATATCGTTCTCTTATTTTTTAGTTTCATTTAAAATAAAAAAAGACAAGTTCGGAGAACAACAACAACAAAAATGCTAAAAGTCAAGTGGTACATGTGTTAAAGGTCCGTCCACACGCAGTGTAACAAGTGCTGCGTGTGGACGGGTCTCTTATTTGCTTGATGAGCAATAAAACAAAAAATAAATACTGTTGAGATCAAAGGTCACACCATATAAATAAAATGGGACTGGCTCACTACAGCTGCTACCAAAAAATAGTCCTTTTTTATCAGTAAGCTACATGGCTTAGGTAAGCTACATGATTTAGGTTAGATTCGGTTCGGTTTCATTAGGTAAGGTTCCGGTTCGGTTAGGAGGAAAGGGTTAGTTATATTTTTTGGTAGCTGTAGTGACCCAAGGAGCTGTTCTCCTCCTGGTAGCTGTAGTTGAACCAATGAACCACAACCGAATAAGAAAAAAGAGCAAATGCTTTCAAATAGTGAGCAATTTGATAGCAAAAACTTTAGTCTGGTTAGGAGAATTGCTCGAAAAAATCTATAGTAGAAAAAGCACCAAGGAATACAGGCAATTAGAAATCGGGACAAACAGAAGTTGGCTCCGCCCTTTTTATGCTTGACGGCAACTTCTAATTGGTTCGTTGTGTGGTTCGACGTTGAAAAGGGTGGAGCATATGACGTCAGACTACATAACCAACCAATTAGAAGTTGCTGGTCGTCATAAAAAGGGCGGAGCCAACTTCTGTTCGTCCCGATTTCTAATTGCCTGTCCAAGGATTCAAAGGTTGATAACCTTTTGGTTTTCAGAGTTATGGCTAGACTTGCAACCCGTCCTCTCCTTTGTGGAGAACAGTCTTCCATTCGGAAGACATTCATCCAAAATGGAGGACTTTCCGCTACAAAGGAGGATGGGTGGCAAGTCTAGCCTATGGATGACCAAAATTTCTTAACAAAAATCCTCAACAATAGAAATTGGGATCGTGATTTTTATGTGCGCGCGCAACTGAATTGCCAATACCAGGCTGGCTTTGATGAGAAATGAACTGATAAGTTGCTCTTTTAAACGAGCAATTAGAAATCGGGACAAACATAAGTTGGGTCCGCCCTATTTATGACGAACGGCAACTTCTAATTGGTTTGTTGTGTGGTTCGACGTTGAAAAGTTGCTGGTCGTCATAAAAAGGGCGGAGCCAACTTCTGTATGTCCCGATTTCTAATGGCCTGTCTCTTAATTTTAAGCAAAAGGTTTACGTAGGTTATTATAGCTAGCCTCTACTTCCAACCCTCGAAATGGGTACGGCGGCCACTTTCTTGCAATGAGTACCAAATTGCGATTCGCTTTTTTTTTCTTAAAAAAAAAACGAAAACAATAAAGTAAAAGAGAGAAAAAAACGTTTTTCGTTTTCTTTTCGCAGTAAAACGTCAAATGTAATTAATTTAATGACTAAGACAAAACAAAAAACCGCATCATAAAAATAATTCTCTCTTCTTTTTCATTCAATAATCTAACCTCCTCCTCAACCCCCCCCCCCCCCCCCCCCCCCCATTTAAAACATAAAACTCCCTTCTTTTTTGAAACTTTTACTTTCTCAGTTTCTTCTTTTTATTTTAACCCTTTCTTCTCGAAATGAAAAAAAAATCCATTGTTTCTTAATTACTAAGTAGAACAACCACAATTATTATAATATAGAAATAGTAGCTAACCCGGGGCTAACCAGCGGCCCCTTTTTTCAAAATCGTCTTTCGACGAGCCAAACTAAAGAGTGTGTTTTAGAAACTAGAATGGGTACACAGCTCAATATCACACTTAATGGTATTTTCATGTTTTGGAAATGATCCCAACTTTTAAGCAAATTATATTTTTTAAATTGTTGTCTATAAAAAAAAAAGGTTTATTTCGATGATCAATATATAACCTTAATTAAGTGTTTGAGTTACCCTTTCTAGTTTCTAAAACACTTTGAATTTCTTCTGAAACTGCAAAATAATTAGACTCATATATTCATGCTAAGAAAAAATTCAAAGTGTTTAAGAAACTAGAATGTTCTTTTTTATATCTTTCAAGTTAAGCTTTTTATATAAGCTTATTATTTATATTTGATTTTTGGTCTATAAAATAGTTTATTTTGAAAGATATCACTAGAGCTTGGATTTTTATGCAAAATCATCGTCGTCATCATTAGAGCAAATGCAATTATGTAATTTCTAATAAAAAAAGGCTGGTTAGAGGCTAGATGTCTGGTCAGTCGTCTTAACTAGAGTTCTAGCCTCTAACCAGTGTTTTTTATTAAAAAAATCATAATTGTTGGTTGCTCTTTGTTACTTTAACAGTTTGCTCTTAGGCCACAGATATTTATATAATTTGCATAAAAATCCGAGGCGTAGAAATCACCATAAAAGTGATTCCGCTAACCGTTCTAGTTTCTAAAACACTTATTTCATCAGTGTACACAATGAATGAGCCGTGTAAACTAGGCCTTATTTGTTGCTATTCTTAAACTCCTGAATTTTTCATAAATCACCTGTTTAGAAGACAAAAAACATCTTTAATTAATTGGGGGGGGGGAGGAGTTTAAAAATGACATTCACCTGAAAAAAAGAGAAAAACCCTAAAAAGTCAGGAGGACTCTGAACTCACCATTCGATCACAGTTTTCAAGAATTATGTAGACATTGAGATGATCTTCAAAGAAATGATAAAACCTAACGACATTTTCGTGTTTGAGCGTACTTTGAAGTTCAATCTCACGAGTTATCTGGAAAAAAAAAATGACAAACAAAATTATTATTAAAAACAATTTAGATAAGATTAGAATAATATTTGAGGATTATTTTTCCTTATTTTTCCACCCTCACTCATATGTACATTATATGTAGGAATTAAATAACAACAAGGTTTTTTTTTTAAATTATTATTGTTTCCCTTCCGTAATTCCGATTGTCCAACAAGACACGAAAATAAAATGTAAAAATCCACTTAAAACAAAAATTGGTCATTTTCTCTTTTTTACCAAATGATCTTTTCTTGAGTAGAAATTATATCAATGTTAAAAGGTGGTTTTAAAAGTGTGAACGGCGCCCCGCCCCCATCTCGAACTCCACATAATTTTTCAACGTGCAAAATGAAGAGAAACTTTATTGGAAACTAAGAAACTAGAAAAGGTAGAAAATACACTTATGGGTATTTTCACCTTTTATATCTTTCAAAATGAAGTTTGAAAATGATCCTATTTTAAGCAGACCCTAGACTATAGTGTATACTAGGAATTTATTTTTGATTATTATTTTAATTATTAATTTAGAAGAAAAAAAACAAAAATATCAATTTTAAAATTGAAAAAAAAGTCCACACCAGAAATTCCCCGTGACGCTCCCACCAGTGACACAACCCACCCTACACCGAAACCGTGCTGCTTTAACATCATCACTCTCGACTTGGTTTTCAACTTATTTAAGTGTGATCTCTGACTTACGGCTGCATCTCCTTAAGAAGCAGGCTTATGGCAGGTAACGCGAGCGAGACAATGAACGACACCACAAATGACGACAGCATGTTTGGTGCGCGCCAATGGAATTCTCTGATATGTGGTGCACGTGCAGGGTTCGGATCAGAAAACCACACGCACACTTGTTTTTAGTAAATGTTACGATTACTATTTATACTGCTTGATTTATACTTTCCATTATAACTATGGTGAACGTAGCACGTGCAGCATTAGAAATGGGAGAGTCCCATTTTTCAAACACAGGTAGGGAGGGGGTGGGTGGGTGATGAATTAAAATAATATCGTCTTTTTTTCAAACTCTTGATATAAAATGTTTATTTTGAAAGATATCGTCAACATTATAAAGTATATACCCTTAAGTGATTGAGCTACCCTTCTAGTTTCTAAAACACTTTTCTAGTTTCTTTTTAATATTGCTCCTGAAAGACAGGCATTTACACTTTTATTTGGAAAATAGGTCGCAACTCAGCAAAGAAAGCGGAAGCGAGGCCCAACTCAAATAACCACTTTCTTGGTTGAAAATAAGATTCGTCGCTTCTTACTTTGACGGGCTTTTTTCAAGCGAAAAAAAAAACCATTTTGACTATTCACAATATCCATATTTAATTAGCTGCTCTCCTACAATAGATTGAGATTGAAAAAAAATGCAATTTTAAACTCATTTTCCCCCCAAAAAGTGTATTTTTTTTTAGTTGTGCCACCCTTCTTCTTGCTGAGTGAGGTCCGGTCCGAGCAATGTTTTTCCAAACTCTGATGATGTCTTTCAGACGAACCAAAAACACTTTCTAGTTTCTTTTACTGTTGCACCTGAAAGACTGGAAAGTTCGAAAATTCAGCTGTTGAAACACAACATTATTTTAAGTCTGTCTTTTATAAAAGTGTCTTGTCTCCTTGTCTGTGACGTGACAATTGACACGTCGCAGACAAATGAGTCTTAAGTGGAAACGTACCTTTTTATAAACGACCTAATCTTATTGGTCGGTCCCATAAATGATACATAATTGTACTTTGAACCATAATAATGTATAATATTGTAAAACCAGAAGGAGGAGGAGGAGGAGGTTAAATAGACATTTTATTTGAAAAGGAAGGAAGTGGGAAGGGGACCAAAAAAAAAGGCCAACTTTGTTGATCATTGAAAGTACTACATGTAATTACAATCATATTTTATGAAGTTTATGTATTTTTACAGCTGGCAAATCATTATTCCTCCCTCCCTCCCTAATCTAAAAACAAACTTTCTATTATTTCTAAGAGTTTTTTATAGACTAGAAGAGTAACTTAGAACTTTTAACAACAAACTTAAGATGTTTTATGAACAGCTGATTTTCGAAATATTAATTATTCTGTCTTTTAGAAAGGCAGAAACTAAAAGAAACTAGAAAGTGTTTTAAAAACCCTGGAAGGGTAGCTCCATGACTTAAGGGTATTTTAAAATATTCTGATCTTTCAAAATAAACTTTTTATAAATAAAAAATTTAAAATATTCTCAAACTGGAAATAATAATAAAAAAAAACTTCTTTTGAAATATATCAACATGAAAAAAAAAATATCCTTTCTAGTTTCTAAAACACTTCCAAGTAGTTTCTCTTAATTTCTTTCACCCCTGAAAGTCAATCGTTAATTTATGAAATATTTTTTTTAAAAAAAAACTTTAAATTCGTTGATTCGATTTTTAAAACAAAACAAAAAATGAAAATTTCCATAATTTACTCTTCTAGTTTCTTAGAAAAATAAAACTTTAAATTTCTTTGCACGCTTCCTATATTGCAGAACAAACGGAAGTTGTATTCCATCTTCATTCATTTGCTTATTTTTATTTTAGAATAATTTAACTACTAATAAATACAAATAAATGCTAATAACAAAAACAATATTTCATTTTAAACAATTTAATGTTTTATTTTAAAACATAAAATGATAAAAAAAGTGAATGAAAAAAAGGAAATATATAAATTGTGTCATTTCTCATTTTAAAAAAAAAAAGAGACCAACAGGGAAGTTTATTTTAAGGGGGGCTTCTTCTTAAAGAGAGGAGGGGAGGGGGCCCTATTATCTCCTACAATGTGTGTGCGTGACCCACAGAGTGTGCTGAAATGCCCCCAGGAGTTAAAGGACTCAACAGGGGGGTTGAAAGTTCTCTTTTATCCATCAAATGATCACAAAAAAAAAATCCCCTCCAACTGAGAGAGAAAAGGAAAAAATATAAAGATCCGAACTCACAAAAAAGTGAATTTCGGCGGCCATTAACCCCACCCTCTTCCCCCTCCCCCTAAATAATACACCTTAACGAAGAAACCTTTTAACAAGAGATCTAAATGAACCAATCTGTAAATGACATTAGATAAGATGACGTCATCCTAATGATAATTTCCATTTTTTTCCCCCCTTTCAGATCTTAGATTCTTAGAAGATAGAGGTAGCTCAACTGATAGGGTACGAAACTTCATTGCATTTGAACCGGAAGTATAATACATTTCCAGTGAAGTCTGTCTGCAAGACAAGAATGTATTTCTTACTGTCAATCTGCAGAATCAGTCAAACTTGCTAGTAAATCTGCAAAATTCAATACATTTTAGGTTTTGAATTTTGCAGATTCAGTAGTAAGTTTGACTGATTCTGCAGACTGCCTAGGCAATCTGCAGAATGACTTCGCAGATTGACTAACATATTCATTTCTTGTGAAGTATGCCTAATTCAATTGTTAGGTCAATTCACAGTGGGCGTGGTTGAGTTATTACTATAGAAATGTAGATGACTCAAGAAAATGCAATTTCGGAAATTTCTTTGCATGTTGTTAACCGGAAGAGCCGCAAATGGAAATTTCGGTTGTAATTAATACATTCTCAGTGAAATCTACAAGACAAGAATGTCTTCATTTCCTATGTGTAATGCCGTACCGTATGCCAATGGAGCATATTCCGTGTCATAGCTGAATGTAGGTTCATTTGTTAAAAGGGAAAGAATTTAAGACGAACAAAAGAGAACCTTGAATAGAGGCTATAATACCTTCCCCCCCTAACAAAGAAAGTTGAGCTACCTGTATGTATATATTATAAGTTGATCGCGTCCACTTTGTTAAAATTCAGAGAATAAAGGTGGGTTGGGGGTGGCCTCAAACAGTGAACCCTTTGAGTCATTCCCTTTTAGAAAACCAAATACAAATAAATGTTTCTAAACTAGATTATGATCGTTTGTTACAAACTTAACAAAGGAATTAACTCGTATTGTGGGGGCCTCAATAAACACAAAAGAAAAAAAGCCTTTAAAAATGCCGCGTTTATAGTCGCAGCATTTCAGAATTCTATTCAAACTCCACACAAATCAAGAATATCGTATCGTCGTTCCTAGAATGAAAATCAAACTCCCGACTAGAAACGCAACTTTAGTACAAAAAAGAAAATCACATCAAGAAATAATTCTAAAACATGTTAGAAACTAGAATAGTTATGCCGATAATGTTATTTCACAATGATATTTTTTTTAAATAAATGTTTTTTTTTTTTCAGAAACGCAGCAGAGTAATAAGAATCCTGATGACGTTTTGCACGTCTTTTGCTATTTAAAAAAAAGTTTATTTTGAAAGATAACGATCATATTATAAAAAGAGTTTTATCAATTTCAAATTCTAGGTTTTAACAAACATTGACCTTTTTTTTTTAAAAAAGATCGTTTAAAAGTGTAAACGGGGCTTTCAGGTGCAAAAATAAAAAAGGCCTTTTAAAGTGTATTTAGCAACTTGAAAGCCTTTTTTTTTAAAAAAATAAGTTTGTGAGTTTGAAAATAACCCAACTTCAAGCAGACTATAAATTTTTTAATTTTTATTTATAAAAAGGTTTATTTTGAAAGAGATATCAACACACAAAATACAATTAAATAAGTGACTGAGCTACCCTTCTAGTTTCTAAAAAAAAACATTTTCTAGTTTCTTTTAACTTTGCTCTTCTGAAAAACAAGTTTGAAAAATCAGCTGTTGTTTCCATTAGGTCAAAATTCACCTCCTATTTTGACCTAATGGAAACAAGGCGTTGAGTAAAGGGTTTTTTATGTACTTCCCCCCCCCCCCCTTTACCACTTTTTATTTCCAAAATATCACACTTACCAAGTGTTCACCCCCCCCCCCAATGACTCCACCCATCACAAATACTTCAAATTTCAAAACACGTATTAAAAATCGATATTAATTAGCATAATTGTGCTTAAAAATTAAGCACCACCTTTTTCTCCTTTCCTTCCATCCTTCGATGTCTTAACGGAAACACTAATCAAACCCCCCCCCCCACAATTCGTAATATTTACCCTCCCCATATCCAACTTTTTCCAATAGGTTTCCTTAAGGATGTGTTAACAAAAAAGAAGACATTTTTATTTCAGGTAATAACCGTGATTCCTTCCTTTTTTTTCTACCTCAGTTCCTAATTTTTTCTTTTAAATTTCTTGTATTTTGGAGGAGGAGGAGGATGTTAGAGGGTATGCGGGTGTGGGTTAACTGAAGTAAAGATAACCAACCCACCCCTCGTTTCCTGACAATTCAGGGTTTTATTTTTAATCATCATTTTTCCCCTTAAAACGCCCCCCCAAAGGTAGATTTCGTCATCATTTTTATTTGAGTTTTAGGCGCAGAATTTCAGATTTTTTTTTAAAAAAAAAAGCATTGAGATATTTGACCTTCAACTTGAACCCTCTAAACAGGGTTACCAACACGAAACCCCCCCCCCCCCCCGGACTGTTCATTGGTAAACAATGAAAAGTTTTTTCAATGTTGGAAAAGGAACCCTGTTGCGAGGCCATTCAAGATCAAGTTTGAAGTTTAAGTGACAAGTTTTGTTCAATTGGAATTTGAAATTTCTCTCTTACCTTCTCCATGTGATGTCTTTTGGTAATGCGACTTTTGGCAATGATTTTTCCGGCGTAGGACCGGTCAGTGGTCAGATCGGTCACCAAATGGACATGAGCAAAACCACCCTAAATAAAATAATAATAAAAATGATCGTTTAAATTAATCCCATTTCAAATAAGAGACCATTTTGCAAGACATTTTGCAAAATTCACAAAACTTTACGTTGAGCCTAACCCATTAAGCCAATTAGACAAAGAAAGCCCAACAGGCCCAAAAGAAAGCATTCCACGCCCATGGGTTGAGCTTTTTGAAAAGCCCTATGACTTCTACCTCATGAGAAAGCCACCAGATCATTGAAACCAAGAGACCCAGAAAGTCCACAGGCTTACAAAGCCCCTCCAACCACATGTGATCATCAAAGCTCACGAGGGTAATGAAGTCTATTAAGCTCATGAGGCCAACCAGACTTTTAAAGAAAGTCCATCAGGCCCACAAAGCCAATCAAAATCACGAGCTCCATAAGACCCTTGTGAAAGCCCACAAAATACACCAAACCCAGGGGCTTACAAAATCCTCCAGGCCAATGAGATCCACAAAGCACAAATGGAATCCTCACTCTGTCACACTCACATTCATATTATTGGTCTTTGTTTTCCTAGAGTTATAAGACAATGGAACTCTCTTCCTGAGGAAGAAGTGGTGAATGGGGATAATTTGGTTTTGTGGGATTGACATTTGTATATTCATTTTGCTTAGCTTGATAATGTTTAATGCTGCATGTGGACTTTTATGCCCCTCTGCCATAGGCCTTATTTGGCTGCTAGCAGAGTAGGCCTACTAATTGTAATTGTAACTGTAAAAGCCAATCAAAATGAAGCTCATGAGGATCACAAAGTCCACCAGACACTTGAAAGTCCACAAAGTGTATCCAGGCCCATGAAGACGACAAAGCCCATCACAAGTTCCTGAGACTCACCAGATCTTTGAAAGCCCATAAACCTCACCCATCCTCATGGTTTTGATAAAGCCCACAGGTTTTCCCCTGTGGGCTTTATTTAGATATTTCTAATTTTCAAGTCAAGTTTACAAAAAATTTCTCTCTTCATTTCTTTCAACAGTCAATTTTTTTTTTTAATCTTCATACAAAAATGAGAAAAAAACTAGAACCAAAAATATAAACACACACAGAAACGAAAACAAATCGAATAACAGGAGTTTTTGCATTTACAATTAAAATTGACGTTCTCTCTCTTTCATAAATGATAAAACATCAAAAGTCTTGAATAAATTACAAATGGATGAAATTCTCTCTCAAAATTTAAATTGGAACTTCTTCTCACCTTCAACACAAGAGAGAGAGAGAGAGAGAAAGTAAAAGTAATTATAGAAATTGGCCTCGAATAATTAATTATAAATCCGTAAATAGATATATATATAAGAAGAAGAAAAAATACCATTTTCTGGATCGGTTTTATGGTGAAGAAAAATCATGATATTATTTTAAATAAATAAAAAATCGGATTTTATTTGATTTAAATCGGATTTTTATTTACTTCTTTAAAATTTCATAAAATTAACATTTCATTTTTATTTTATTTTAATTTTATTATAATAAATATTATATTTATATAATATATTTATATATTTATTATAATAAAATTAATTTCATAAAAAAAAAGAAAAAATTCCACTTTCTTTAAAAAAAAAAGAAAAATTTGGAAAAAAAAAATATAAAAAAATATGATTTAAATCCCTTCGTATTTTATTTGATTCATTAAAATCAACGTGATTTAAAACTCTGCTCCGGATAACCGAATATTCCCGATACCAATCTCTCTTAATTCCTCTTAAAAGAAAATACTTCAAACATAAATGGTTCCTACATACGGCCCCCCCCCAACCCCCTCACGAGTCACAACTCAACTTATCTTATTTTTATAAAAAAAAACTCCTTATCTAAACACACTTTCAAGTAGCAAATATGTAAAAATGGAGCCAGGTGATGATTATTATGAAAAAAAGGTGTATTTAATAATAATAAAAACACCATATACAAACTGAATTAACAGATTGGCCATTTGCCACCAAAAATAATGGAAAACTTTCTTCAGAAGGAAAACGAAAATTCGTCGAATTCTCATTCAGACACATTTTTTTTTCCTCCGAAAAATCAACTCACAAATAGAAAACCCAAGTAAACCCCCCCCCCCCCAAAAAAAAATCCCATAAAAAGTAAGGGGATGGAAATAATTGAAGGCATTTCCGCTGTCTGCAAATTATTATGAAAATAGGGAAAATTTGAGGGGAGAAACTTTTTTTTGAGTTCAAAGACGTTTAGAGCCCAAGGGGAATTTCAAGAAACAGAAGAGGGATAGGTCACCAATCACCTTTGACCTCCACCATCATGTTATAGATATACAAGACAACACCCCCCTTTATTTTGATGCTGTAACCAATTTTTTTTTTTTAAAAAAAGGGGTGTAAAGTGTAAAGAGAGGGGTGGAGTTTTGTAAAAGGTGTAGTTCTTAATAAAGTTGACCAATTTCAATTACCATAATGTTTAACAACTGGCTTTTAACTAAAAACGAGATTTGTGAAATATTTTTTTAGATGGGTGGGTGGGTGGGTGGGGCAAGCTATTTGCAATTTAAAATGAATCCACCCTCAAATTAGCCCACCTTTTTTTTGGAGGGGATTTAAAAAGATTTAAAACATGGTTTATGAACAGCTGATTTCCGAACTCCCACTGATTATTCTCTGTCTTTTCTGGTGAAGAAAGAAGAAACTGGAAAAAAGTGTTTTTAGAAACTAGAATCGCATCTCAATCAGTTTTAAAAGTATTTTCATGTTTGATATCTTTCAAAATAAACTTTTTATGTCAGTTTGAAAAAGCACCCAACTTTTAGGTAGACAATATTTTTAATTACAACATTTTTTAAGTTAATTTTGAAAGATATCCAACATGAAAATATATATCTAGTATTTTTCAATTTAAAATATTAATAATAGTCAATTTTTAATTGGTTCATGTGTCCTTAACTGGATTCCGTTATAATTCAAATAAACACATTTAATTGGAATTCATTTAACTCATGCGTGTACAAGGTATTAATTACCCTTCTAGTTTCTAAATGATGCTAACTTTCAAATTAAACTTTTACAAAATGGAAAAACCTAAAAACGGGTCATTTTTCAAAATGAAGTATAAAAATGTTTATTTTTTAAGATATATTTCGATGAAAGAAAAAAAAAACTTAACATAATCTTTTACCATTCTAGTTTTGAAAAGAATTTGAATTTTTTTTCGTACAACAATGTTGTCTCTAAAAAAAAAACCGTTCACTACTTAACGTTTTTGCGTCCAAATTTTTTTACAAAAAAAAACGTCTATGGATCATAGGTTCATTTGCCAATAGAGTGGCGCCGTTCGGTGAGACAAAAGCAAAATAAATATCTATAAAATACTAATTTTGCTCCTAAAAGACAGAATAATCAATACTTGGGAGTTTGTGCTTTTAATTTAAAACCACCTTTTTTTTAAAAAAAATAAAGTTATATTTTTTTTTTTATCAATGTGAGATATTAAATAATAAAATCGCTACTATTTATGCGAAATGAATCCACCCTCAAATTAACCTCTTTTTTTTAGGAGGTTGAAAAATCAACGGGGTTTTAAAAGATTTAAAGGGACATCTGATCAATGATCATCCGTAAGTTGAACTATTATTATGAGGTTAATTGCGGCCCAATGACCCTGTTCCACGTTGGAGAAAAAAAAACCCTTCTATCTCTCTCTCACTTTCACTTATCTGTTCTCTCTATCTTTCTCTCCTTTTTTTTACCAAAAATAAATGCAAAGTAATGCTTTAAAAAAACCTTTATTTTTTTCGGTTTAAAAAAGTAAAAAAAATTGCAGAATATAAAAACAAATTCCATTCTTTTCCACCTTTTTTTTTTATAAAAAAGTTAACTTTTTTTGAAATAATAGTAATAATAAAAGAAGGTGAAACAATTTGTTCAGTATTAAAAAAATGTATTGTTTGATAATCATTCGAGTGAGAAAATAAGTTACAAAGGAGAGAGAGAGAGAGGGAGAGAGAGAGAAGAGAAAGAAGAGAGAAAGAGAGAGATAGAAAGAGAGAAATAAAGATAGAAAGAAAGAGAGAGAGATAGAAAGAGAGAAATAAAGATAGAAAGAAAGAGAGAGGGAGAGAGAGAGAGAGAGAAAGAGAGAATGAGCACTCCCCAAATATGAAGCGTGAGAACCGGGGTTTTTTCTTCGGTTTCGTTTTATTTTTACATCCACTTGAATGGAAAAGACAAGAAGATATCATCATCATCATCACCTAAATTCATGAATAAAATTGATCATCTCCCCCCCCCTCCCCTTAAAAGTTACTCCGGTGACCTCCTCCTCGGGCTATTTCCGAACAGAACTGTTTTTACTAGAAAAACAGAGAGAAAGAAAATAAGGCTGTTTATTTATTTATATATTGGTCATCATTTCGTTATTTAACGACTTCAATCGATGTTGTATTCAAATTATCAATAGACACAGACAGAGATCTGAAAAAAAAGGACATGGATCGTGAAATGGTGGCGCTCATCTAAGCGCCAGTTGCTGTCACAAGCGCCCAATTCGAAAAAGAAAAAAAAAACCCTAACTGATCAAGCAAGCGCCTAATAAACGCCACCAAAATGTTGGTGTTTATTCAGTTCGATGTTTATGCCAAATTCCAATCGGAACTTATTCAGTTCCGCGCAGCTTGTTAAATTTGATCAACTTAGCGCTTGTTCTCACTTTGAAGCTTATTTCAGTTTGGCGCTTATTCAGTGTAAAGTTTTTTTTTCTTTTTACTATTTATGACTTTTTTCAGTTTGGCACTTTGGCGCCTGTTCAGTTCGGCATTTTTTTTTTTTTTTAGTTTCGATGCTTTTTTCAGTTTGGTGTTTTTGTTCTTTTTAGAACTTTAGTTTCTGTTTGAGTGAACAAAAACGCCAAACTGAACAAGTGCAAAATGAAACAAACTCAACTTGCGCCAATTGGAACAACAATTGGCGCATTTTTAGTTCATTTGTTCCCACTTCGCGCACAACTTGAGCTTATTAGTTTTGTTTTAATATTGAACTTGTTCCATTTGGCGTTTTTGTTGTTCACACATTGAAAGCTCATTCAGTTTCACATTTGATCCAATTGTGGCGCGTGTTCACATTTTCGCTTACAGTAGTAATTAAAAATAAGTTTGGCGTTCAGTTTTGGACGCTTATTATAAGTTTGGTGTTCGTTCAATTCGGCGCTGCTGCTGTTGCTGCTGCTTGTTCAGTCAAATGTCCGACTAACTTAAAAAAAACAAAAAAAAAAGCCAAAAATCCTCAAGGGGATTGACGATGATGATAGGATTTAATCCGAGTTTCTAATCTGATAAAATCAACAAACGAGAAAGGAAGTGATGGAAAGGGACTCCCTCCTCCTCATATATAAATTGTGCAAAATAAACAACAACTCCTACTTTGATATTTCCGTTTTTCTATCTTTCTTCCTTTTTCTAAAAAAAAAGAAGATGCAAAACTCATAAAACAAGTCCTTTTTTCCATTTAATGAGTCCACCAGATGCTCTCACACCATTTTTTTAAAGTCATATTTCTTTCTACTTATTAGGAAATTCATTCATTTTTTTAAAAAAAAAAGAATTAAGTGGATTTTAACAGAAATGTTTGCTTTTTTTTAAACATTTGAGTCATTTTCTATTTAAAATGCTTTATGAACAGCTGATTTTTTTTTCCAACGCAGTTTTTCAGAAGAAGAAGAAAAAACACTAAGGAAAAAGTGTTTTAGAGGGGCGACTGAATAAGCGCCAAATTGAACAAACGCCAAACTGAATAAGCGCCAATTGGAACAAACGCCAAACTGAATACGCGCCAAATGGAACAAACGCCAAACTGAATAACCGCCAAATTTTTTGGCTTTTATTCAGTTTGGCGTTTCTTCCATTTGGCGTTTATTCAGTTTGGCGTTTGTTCAATTTGGCGCTTGATCAGCGCCACCGTTTTAGAAACTAGGAGAAATTCTGAATCCATTAAAAGTTAAAAAGTATTTTCTTGGGTAATATTTTTCAAAATAAACTTTTTAAATACAGGAAAAAATTAAATAACACAGCCTGCTTAAAGTTGGGTCATTTTCACGCAGGCAATTAAAAAACGGGATGAACAGAAGTTGGCTCCGCCCTTTTTATGACCAAACGGCAACTTCTAATTGGTTGGTTATGTAGTCTGACGTCACATGTTCCGCCCTTTTCAACATCGAACCACACAAGAAACCAATTAGAAGTTGCCGTTCGTCATAAACAGGCCGGAGTCAACTCCTTTCTGTTCATCCCGTTTTCTAATTGCCTGCCATTTTACACTAATTGACATACAAAGCTTATTTTGAACGATATCAACATGAAAATATCTGTGCTAATATTCTAGTTTTTAAAACATGTTTTTCTTCATTTTGCACCTGAATAATCTAGAGTTCGAACCCAGCTTTAAGAACGGTTTTTATTAACAGCTGAATTTTGAATTTCGCTTATTTTTGTTTTTCAGGAGAGCAAAATGAAGAGAAACTAGAAAGTGTTTTTTTAAAAACTAGAACGGTTAGAGCAATCTTATAAAGACATTTTAATGTTGATATCTTTAAGAATACGTTTTATATGTCAGTTTCGAAATTTTTAAAATTATTGTCTAGATTCTAGAAAGCACATTTGAAAAGATATCAAAACAAATGAAAATACCCTTCTAGTTTCTAAACCACTTTCTAGTTTCTCTTCATTTTGCTCTGCTGAAAGACAGAATAATAAGATTTAAGAAATGGGAAACAGTTCTACGTAGGCAGTTAGAAATAAGAGAAAACTTCAGTTGGCTCCGCCCTTTTTAGGACGACGGGGAACTTCTAATTGGTTTGTTGTGTGGTTCGACGTTGAAAAGGGCGGAGCATGTGACGTCAGACTACAGAACAAACCAATTAGAAGTTGCCGTTCGTCATAACAAGGTCGGAGCCAACTTCTGTTTGTCCCGATTTCTAAACAGGCAGTTAGAAATCGGGGAGAACGTCAGTTGGCTCCGCCCTTTTTTATGACGAATGGCAACTTCTAATTGGTTTATTGTGTGGTTCGACGTTGAAAAGGGCGGAGCATCAAGACGTCAGACTACATAACCAACCAATTAGAAGTTGCCATTCATCATAACAAGGGCAGAACCAATTGAAGTTCTCTCCTATTTCTAACTGCCTGTCAGTTCTACACTTATAAAACCAAACCTTAATATGAATCATGTTGAAGAAGAAAAAAAGAGCCTTTGGAAACATGTCCAAACATGATTGAAAGTATTCAGACTGAAATTGGACATGCATTAACAACAATAACAAAACAAACAGCACCCCCCCCCCTCTCACTATTTAACCCCCATTTCCCACCGGACCAACACAAAAAAAAATCTTCCCGAATACCCTGTTAGAGGGAGGGGGTTGGGGGGGGGGACCTGGATTCGAATGAAAACATCTCTCTTGACCATTCATGTTAAATTTCCAGCGGCTATCAACCAATAACCATGGGAACAAACAAGGAATTCTTCTCTTTTTTTACCCTCCAACCTCCCTTACCTTCCATTTAGCCCAGAGGGAACAACAACAACAAAAGAAGAGGAAAGAAAAAAAAAGGCCAAAAAAAAAAGAGGGAAAGAGAAAATGAGACACAAGTTCGTGTTTGTGACTCATCATCACAGATTTCTTGTGATTTGTCATTCAACAAATAAAATATTCGTGTCTCTTCACGTTTATTTTGCAAAAAAAAAAAAAGAAAAACAGATTGCATTTAAATCAACTTCCGGTACCACTTCCGGTCATGCGGTTTATTTTTTTATTATTATTAATTTTTACCTTGCCCAAGAATTTCCCTTTGAGATAGGTGACCCTGGTTTTACTGTCGACGATGAAATCAGGCATTTCGACATTGTTATTATTTATTGATGACACATTAAACGCGTTCGAAACGGCCAAAGAATCGACGTTAGCGGCAGCAGCAGCAACGATTGCCGCCGCCGTATTAGAGGCGGAAACGACGGCAGCCGCGGCGGAAGATGATGATGATGAAGACGCCGATGACGACGATGATGAGCATCCGACACTGTTCTGACCATTGTCGATTGCAGCGACACCTACACTACCACTCCTACTTCTACTGCTACCACAACTACTACTAGTACGGCTAGCGAGAGACACCGACGGAGGAGAACAACTCGATTTCGGCGTTTTATTTAAATTCAGGTCGAAACAACCGACACAACCCTCAACCTCCTCTTCTTCGCCGCCACCGCCGCCGAATTTCTCGTCGTCTTCGTTATCGTTGAGTTCTTCGTCAATCTTTGGCCAAGAATCTCCTAATTTCACTGTAATCGATGTTTTTCTCGGTGAAACTTTCGTGTTGTTATCACCACTGTTTTGAAAACGAATAAAACACAATTAATCATTGATTAAATTATAACAAAACACTGTAATTCATGAGAATGTCAACTGACACTTCGAACTTAAACCCTCAGATCAGGGTTTCAATATCGAAACAATCGTGTTTTTTATGAAGTACCCTTGGAAACGGGGTTTTTATGTGTTGGAACCCTGATCTGAGGGTTTAAGTTGAAGCTCAAAGTGCCGAGTTTTCTTCTTCAATTTGAACTTGAGCACTTCCACTTGAATCCTCTAAGATTCACCCTTAACAGGTTAACAGGATCCTTTTTAAAGTGTTTTTTGTGTGTTGGAACCCTGCATAGAGAGTTCAAGTGCCAAGTTTTGTTCTTGAATTTTTGCATTACAACTTGAACCTCAATTTGAGCTCATTGAACAGTGTTTTTATGTGTTACAACTCTGGTTAGAGAGTTCAAGTTGACGTTCTAATGCCAAGATTGTTTCTTGAATTATTGCCTTAGCACTTGGAACTTCAACTTGAACCCTCATGACAGGATTCAAACAGAAAACGTCTGTTTTTATGAACTACTCTTTAAAAATGGTTTTCTGTGTTGGAACCCTGTTCAGAGAGTTCAAGTTGAAGTTCAAATGCCAAGTTTCTCTCTCATGAATTCGTTTCTAAGCGCTTTTTAGAAACTAGAAGAGTAAAATGTTAGACAATTAGTCTGAGGGTTAATTAAACAATTGCGAAAACGTTTTCGCAACGGTATATCTATCTTTCTTCAAAAACATAACCTGCCATAAAACGTTTATTTTTAACGATATCGCCATAAAAATATTATTTTGCAATTATTGTTCCTTTACTATTCTAGTTTTTAACAAAACTTTCAATCTTTTTTTATCCAGAAACAGAATAATGAATTGAGGGCTTTGGCACACAGACCACTTTTGCTAATCACAAACTGAAATCGAAAGTGGTTCGGTTGTGGTTTATAGAATGTATGTGGTTTATGGAAAGAGTTGAAAAAGTGGCCGGTTTGGGCAAGAACCTGACTTCATTTTGCAGTCGAAAAGTGGTCACACAAAGTGGTTTTGTGTATTCCAACCTTTAGTCTCGTGTCACACCGACCACTTTTGGTGGTCGATTTTAACTGTATAAAATGAAGTTGCTGATTGGTGGTTGGAATGTAGTTGTTGCAACGTGGTTGCAGAGCATTTTCTATAGAAAGACTCAACAGTGGTCCAGTTTTGGCGACAACCAGACTTCTTTTTGCAGTCGAAAAGTGGTCTGTGTGTTAATATTTAGGCCTACCAACGATGATTCATTTTTTAAATGCGGATTCTTGCGCCCTTTCTCCCCTTGCGTCCCTTTCTCTTTTTCCGTAGAAATAAGATTAGAGAAAAACAAAGAAAATGCTTACATGACGGTGTTTGTAAGACGTTGCCGTCCATCGCCACTTGAAATACCGCCACATTGACGTTTGACCGAAGAAGTGGACTTTAAAAAGCGAACGTCCAACGTTTCGCCGATCTTCGAATCGCCACCGACCCGATGATCCATAACAAAAAAATAGCTCAAAATAAAATATTTCTTCTTCTTTTTGTTGTTTTCTCTTTTTTTTTTTAGCTGCCACGATAAAATAAATTTTCGATTTTCAAGTGTTAATATTTCATTTCGTTGCTACTAAATAACAATAATAATAATAAAAGATTGATTTTCAAAAGCGTCACCATGACAAAAACCCACCGACATTTAACGAAACAAAACACAAAAACCTTTCATCGGTTCTCCGCCAAAAAGCAACCGACTTCCACACCTCAAAGCACCGATCTCATGTCACAAAAAAAAATTCTTTGTAATTCTTTACAGAAAAATACAAATGACGTATCCCTCTCCCCACGCATTCATGAGTAAGCATCAACCAATCAAAAAGCTTCTCTTGATGTCATGTGATGAAAAGCAACCAATAGGAAAACAAAAAAGTGAAAATTCAAGGTACGGAAGCCTTAATGATGCAAAACACACCAAAAAAGAAAACCACACGGTGTTGTGTGAAATAAAAGGAAATTATAAACACGTCACAAATGATTAGGTCATAGATTGAAAAATAAATTTGTCCTCGAAAATTATGAAAAAAAAAAAACATTATGATTAAGGTCAAATGAAATATGCCATTTTTTTTCAATCAACTAAAAATGTTTAGAGGCTAAAATTCGTACAATACAATTAAAAAAAATTTCAATTTAAAATAGTCTTAAATTTGTGACAATCATATCTTATGATGTCACTGCATGTCATCTACTTTAAGACTGTCACATTATTCTGTATATCAGATAATGACACTTATATGAAAATATTTGTCATAATAATATTTTGTAATTTGCTTTTGTGATTGTTACAAAGTTATGCGTTAGATATGACAATTTATTATCATAATATTATGACAGTCTTATTGTCTTTCTGTAATGAAGCCTCAGTTTTGGGTATGAGAGAAAAGCAGGTGTGCAATCAAGGTCTACTACATGAGCGCCCCCTACATAAAGGCTATACGAAGGTTATTTCCAAAGCCAACTTAAAATAGAAATTTCTTTAAAATGAAACAAAAATCTTGAAATGTTTAAGGTGGGTTTTCAAGTGTAAACGGGTCTTGAACTCTTGATTATTCCGTCTTTCAAGATCAAAATGAAGTGAAAATTAAAAATGTTTTTAGAGACTAGAAGAGTAGCTCAATCATTTAAGAGTATTTTAGGTTGATATTTTACAAAATGAGCTTTTTATATATGTATGGGAATTCAATTACCCTTCTAGTTTCTATAGCACTTTCTACTAGTTTCTCTTCTGAAAAACAGAATAATCAAGAGTTCGAAAATCAGCTGTTCATAAATCATATTAATTTGCCTACTATTTTTTTTAAAGTAGGCTTTATTACAACATTGCAATTAACCCTAAAGTTCTCTTTGAATTTTAGCCTCTAAACAGTCACCTTGATTAAAAAAAAGTTATAATTTGTTTGCCCTTAATTATGACTATTAAAATATTATTAAACGATTAAAAAAAAAACTTAAAACTACAATTGATGAAACGAAAAAATGTAATATAAGTTATTTTGTATGAAAGAAAAATAAATACATATTATGAAGTAAGACTTAATAATTTTGTTTAGAAAAATGGACTATTTTCCGAAATAATGATGAAATAAATATTTAAGCGCATGTTTTGCTTGTTTGTTTCAGCTTTTTAAAAATCGACTTTAATAAGAATTTTTGAAGTGTTTTTAAATCGTTTTTTACTACAAGCCAAATATTTTGTCATTTTCAAAACACAATAAAAAGTTTATTTTTTAAAGATATCATCAATATGAAGAAAAAAACTATTAGCCTCTTCCTTTACTCGTCTACTTTTTTGTTTTACTTAAAAGAGGCTCCACAGATGTTTTTTGGACGGAAAAACATCACGCAAACTTTTTTTTTTAGAAACAACATTAAAAAAAATTCAAATTGTTTTCTACCATTCTAGTTTTGAATCAAAACTAGATTATATAGTAGTTTTAAAATTTATTAAAACCAAGTGTGGCGTACTTGGTATAACGACCGACTCGCCTGCTGTCAAGTGGGTTATTCGATCTTGGTTCGAACCCAGAGATGGTTTCACTGGCGCGCGCACCCAACATGCTGTTGTCATTTGTGTGTCGTCCATTGTCTCGCTCGCATTACCTGCCCTAAGCCTGCTTCTTAATGCAGCCGTAGGTCAGAGATCACACTTCAATAAATGAGTTAGTTAAGTAAACTAACTTAAGTAAGTTGAAACCAAGTCGAGAGAGATGATGTTATAAGCACACATTCCAGACAGCACGGTTTCAGTGTGAGTGGGTTGTGTCAATGGTTGGGAGTGTCAGAAGGAATGATGACAAATTTCAATTTTAAAATTGAAATTTGTTTTTAAAACTAGAATGGTAAAAGATATGCTTTTTATATTTTTTCATTACCATTTCATAAAAAACTATTTTTGTCATCAACTTTTAGCATTATCCGTCCTTCCTTCCTAAAACATTTTGAATTTCTTCATAATATATCTAATGTAAAAAAAAAAAACGTTGGACTGAAAAAACGAACCCGCCTTAAACCTAAAAAATTAAATTAAAATTAAGTTAATTAACTCAAATTAAAAGCACAAGCTTTTAAAAAGGAAGTTCTAGAAATTAAAAGGGCGACGAAACCAATTTTAAAAAGGCTATACGAGATAAGAAATATTTGCTAAAATGTTTGAAATGATGAAAAACACAACCAGATGTTACAAAATGAACAAACACCTTTGAGAAATAAACAGACATCTGTCTGAATAATCTACCCTTGGGGTGGGGGGCTCCTTGTAACAATAATACTGCACACATTATTAGAAAAAGGGGGATAAGTTCATTGTTGTTGTTGCAACCAGGAGACACAGGTGAGCCCCTTTTTTCAAAAGTGGGCTCAAATGCACATTTATCCCCCCCAAAATGCACCCCTCCTTACCTCTGGTTGGTCCACCTATAGCCTCCTTCTTGTAATTAAAGGAGGCTATCTTAGATAGTCCACTAAAAGCCTCTCTCTCTCACCAGCTGACACAAAACATTCCAGAACGTGCCTCAAATGTTATCTAGGGGTGACGAGAGGGTAGAATCAAAGATGATGAACAATTTTATCCCTTCGAGAGAAAGAGAGAGAGAAAGAGTCGTTCACCGTTTTAATAATTTTACAATAATTATTAGTGATGATTCACTGATTATTATTGCTCAAATTTTTATGCAATATATCAAAGCAAATGTTTCTCAATTTGTGGCCCAAGGTGCCAAGTAATCATCATCATCATCATCAGAGCAGTTGCAAAAATGCATTTTCTAATCAAAATAGCTGGTTAGAGGCTAGATGTCTAGTTATTATAAGTTGTCAACTAGAAAGTTCTAGCCTTTAATTATTGTTTTTGGTTGATCTAAACGGGGTGATTATTACTGTACTTCACAATTGGCCCTTTGGTTACAAACTTTTGATATTGCATAAAAATCCGTACCTTACCAATGAATATGTTATATAGAGAAATAAAATTTACAAAAGTGAAGTGATAAAATGTTGTTGTTGTTGTTACCGAATGCAAATGTGCCAAAACGCTTATTTTAAACAAGGGCAACTCAAAACAACAAAAGAATATAATAAACAAAAAAAAACAGAATTAGGCGTTTTGAAAAAAAAAAAGTATTATAAAAATGGAGGAGAAATCGAAAACTCCCTCCACAAAACAAAATATTGTTGTTAATGATTAAGATGACATTGACACAATTCCATTTGAATTAAACTATTATAAACTAGAAACAGATGGAAACAACTTTCAATAATAATACTTGTTATCGGTACCTAGTTAAATAAAAAGTTTTCAAGTTCTGTTTTAAAAAAAAAAACTACAGTGGAAAACGGTTTAACAAGAATTTGGTGTTCAACAAGAAAATATTTTAAAATCGTATTATATAAATTGTATTTTATGTTACTAGAATTTTGTGACAAATTTGAAAACAACAAAACACAAAAACATATTATTTATTATCTAGAAATGGAGCGAATTTGAGAAACCCAGGAACTGATTTAAATGTTTCTAAGTAGAGTAACGTGTTGGCCCAAAGTACGAATTTAATTTGGCAAAACGTGAAACAACCTTTTGGCTCAGCACTTGGCCCAATGTTGCCAAAAAAATTGATATATGGCCCACATAATGTTGGTTCAAAAATCATAATATCAGTCATTGATAACAGGTTCAGCTATCATTGGACCAACAAGTACAGTCTACATTGGAACCAACTGCCAAACACAACGTTGTTCAAATCATTCGACCAACATTTTTACGTAAACCTCAACAGTTGGCATTATGTTGGTTCCTTGTTGGCGTGCTGTTTGACAAATAAAAATGGCTTTTACAAAAGTATTATCACAAAGCTAATTTAGAAATCGAGGCCTTTTACTTTTATTTCGTGTTATGAAAAGAATTCGCAGTAGATTTTGTATTCTTTAAACCAAAATGAATTTTCTTGTTAATGTTAACCAATATTTTCGTGTTATCAGTTCTGTTGAATTTAAATATATGACTAAACCTATCACAAGGAACCAGATCGAAAAGGCATACTTATTATTTCATGTTAGGCTCTGGTTACGACCTTTTACGAACAATTCCAGGCACAAATGGCAATAACTGACAATATGTAATAGTGACGTCATAGCAAAAATAATTGTATCTCAATGCACTGCTTGTTCTAACGTTATTATTCCATATTGTCATCGTAGGATTGTAACTAGAGATTGTAACTTTCCACTGTAGTTAAGATAAAAAAATTTCAAAAAATTAAAACAAAAAATAATACAAGAAATTCGCACACTTTTTATGTCTTCTTTTTTTTTTGTTCATAAACTAGAAAATCTCCGGTTTGAAACATATTTTCTTCTCTTATTTTTTTGAGGTAAAACCTCAAATTATATACATAAAAATATACCCTAAAGACCTAGAAAAAAAATTCTTGCGTTTTTTTTTCATTCTCGAAAGAAAACTCTCGAGAGTGTAACAGTGATCGTAATTCGTAATAATGTTATATGTGCAATTGGCTATTGAAATGCTTCAACAATTCCAAACACACACACACAACAAAAAGGCAATTAAAATAAAGAAAACAAGACAATAGAAGAAAAAAGTCATTGTTGCGAACCAAATAACCTACAAATATTTCAAAGAAAACGTTTTCTGTCTTTTTTTTGTTCATCTTTTTTTTTTTCATATTTCATTTTGTTCGATTTGCTAGATTTCATGTTGTAACTACGACACCCGTTAAGAGGCTAATGGCTCTATAGTGAGAGAAATGTAGCAAAACCATTTTAAAATTCCAGTTTCAAATGACTGACTTGAAAAAAATTCAAGATTTATTTAAAAATGAAGGTGAAAAGAGACGAATTTTCCACAATGATATCGTTTAAAATAAACATTTTGTCAGCTTGAAAATGACCAAAATTTATATTTCTTTTGGATTATGAACAGCTACTTGCTGACTTGCAAACTTTGATTATTCTGTCTTTCAGGAAAGCAAAATTAAGAGAAACAAGAAAATATTTTAGAAACTAGAAGAGTAGTTTCAAACTGACATATAAAGCTTATTTTGAAAGATATCACCATGAAAACAGCCTTAAGTGATTGAGCTATCCTTCTAGTTTCTAAAAAAAACTTTCTAGTTTCTCTTAATATTGCATATGAAAGGCAGAATAATCAAGAGTTCGAGAGGCTTTCGTTTACACTTTAAAATCACCTTAAAAGTGGTGACCACCTTTTAGAAAATATCATAAAAAAAGTTTATTTTGAAAGATATCAACATGCAAATACTTCTTGTACCAAGATATACCATTAATGAGTTCAGCCTAAATTAATTGTTAGACATTTTTTGTCTATGGAAATTTACATTGAAGAACATTCGAGTTTTCTTTATTTGGAGAAATAAATTGTAAATTCGGTAAAATAATTCCAAAAAAAATAATATGCACCTTTGTTTATCTTCTTGGATAAGAATAAAGTTTGTTTGGTGAAAAAAGAGCAAACACAAATCGAGTTCAGACTAATTTAATCAACCGGGAATTGTTTTAAACTTATTATTTATCGTTACAGCGCCATCTAGTAGCAACGTTTTCATTAACTAGAACCGCTTTTCTACCCTTTTTACCCCCTCTTTTCAACCTAATTTTGTTTTGTTTTTTTTAAAAAGGGCTCCAAAAAAAAAAAACTCTAAATTAAATTTTTACGAAAGAATTTTACTCGTTTGATTTTGAATTATGGCAGATCCAATTTATTATTGCAAACCGATTAAATTATTAAATAAAAATTAAAAATTAATTAGTTCCTACACCCGATTTTTGTTTGTTTGTTTGTTTGTTAAGTACAAATTGGCTTTAGAATCCCTGAATTTACCTAAAAATGCCAAAAACCTAATTAAACCGGTTGTTTTTTTAAAAAAAAATCCTAAGAGGGACAAAGGAACCGGTTTCGCCATCAAAATATACAAAACTATTAATTACCAAATACTGTTAAAATATTTGTGCGTTTCTCGACTCTCTTATCGTCTTCTCAATCGTTAAGCTCGATTTAAATTCATTGAGTCTTCTGACCGGTAACGTCTAAGACGTAACCTCTTTCTGCCAGCACCTTCAGAACTTTGGCCAGATTGTGACAATCATCTGAATGAAATAAAACATAACGATCATACAGTTCGTTACACAAACTGAGAGACAAACTCGTTTTACGTACCAATGCCACTGTGCATTCTACCTTGATGTTTAAGATCTACGATGGACATCATGTGTAGAAGTCCCTTCGGCCAAATGCCCGTAACGTTCACAAAAGGCTGAAAAACATAAATAAAAACCTATATTCGCTCGTAACAAAAAGACAAAGGTGTCAAAACATTAATACTGAAATGGATGACACATTTTATAACTGTTAATAGAGCGAAATAAAAAAAATGGTCAACGATACTAATAAAAATAATTATTAATGAGATGCAAAAGTTGTTTTTGAACGATTGAACTCTTTTTGTTTTTAAAACGTCGTTTCGTTAAAAAAGCGACAAATCCAACGAACCGCGACATTAGATTATTTGTTTATCTGAATATTTAATACAAAAAGCTGTCAGGGTTTCGTGAAAACGTACAAGTTAATCAATCACAAGCTCATCAGCAAAAAAAAAACTAGTAAAAGAACCATGGGAAAGTAATTTCATTATGTGATATCTTTCAAAATAAACGTTTTATGTCAGTATTTTGACAGATAACTTACCTGTGTGTACTGTTTATTACTAAACACTTTTAAAAGTTTAAAATGTTTGATGTTTGTTTAAAATGTATCTTAAATTGCCATAAAACGTTTATTCGCAACCAAATTTGTTTGAAACTCTTCTAGTTTCTAAAGTACTTGATGAATCTTCTTAACAACTTGAAGAAATAAATTCAGTTTAAAGAGTAGGCCTAAATGCTCTTCAAAAAGAAACTTGAAAAGTGTTTTGGAAACTAGAAGGGTGGCTCATTTTCGTGTTGATATCTTTTAAAATAAGCTTTTCATGTCAGTTTGAAAATGATAAAATTTAAAAATTTTGCAATTTTATGAAATGATGTTTAGTCCATAAAAAGTTTATTTTGAAAGATATTGACATAAAAATACTAATTACGTTATTCAGCTACCTTTTCTAGTTTCTAAAACGCATCCAATTTCTCCTTAGTTTTGCTTTTCTGGCTTCGAAAATCACCTCTTCATGCAACGTGTTTAACGAACACAAACCTTTTTAATGTTGATCCACGATCGCATGTAATCGGGAATTTTTATTTTGAAATAGTCACACTGATTCGGCAACCTTGAAAACGAGAAGACGAAACGAATCAGTTAAAATACTAAATTACTAGAAAGAAAGACGAACATGCTGTTCAGGTCCCAGTCTCCGCAGGTGACGAAAGCGAACGAAATTCCTTCCTTCAGAACTTCCTCGTCTCGAAGCCACTTCTCGAACAACTGATACAGAAATAAGATCTAAATCAAGAATCGGTTACGGAAATCGTTCCCATTTACCTGCAAAGTGACTTCGATGTCCGGTTGACCATCGACCATCTCCTGAATGATTCCAGTTAACTAAAAAGCAAAAACGTTTCAAAAAGATTCAAGTTTATTAATTCATTAAGAGAGAGAGAGAGAGAGTGCGGAATTTCGGAGGAGGAGGCTACTTCTGTACAGAACGAAGTCAGTTGATTGTTGACTCTCGGTTGGACGTAACGATGGAATGTCGACTCCACTTCCATACTCTTCGAATTCACTTTTAAACATGGAAACTCAATTATTTCCTAAAACAAAATACAATTAAGTTTGTTAAAGAAATCTCTAAAATGCATAAATTAAAGAAATTATTAAAATCTACAGAATTCAAACGTTTCTGTGTTGTATTCTGCGAATTTCCTACAGTTTAGCTATTTCTTTGTAGATTTCTGTGATTTTATTGGAAATTTCTACAGATTTCTTCAAGTTTCTTACAACGACTTTAAATTTCTGCCTTTTTCTAGATTTTCTGCAAATTTTGCAGACATTTTTCTGATTTCTGAAAGTTTCTTGATAGTTGATGTTGACTTGATGTCTGCAATTTTATTGTTGCTTTTTGCAGATTTCTTTGCAAATTTCTTGAAAACTTCAGCAGATTTATGAGAGTTTCACCGAAATTTTCACAAATTTCTCTCAGCTTTTTGCAGGTTCTAAAGCTGCTCGCCCACTTTCTATCAAGAAGTTCCAGACTTTCTCCAGTGCGGTGCCGCGCCGAGCTTCCGCCCTAATGGACGGAGCTTCATTCATTTACATGCATTTTGTTTGAGATTTCTAAAATTTACAGGAAACTTCCTCAGATTCTCCGCAAATAATTGGAGTTTCCTCACATAAATGTTTTTTTTTTTTGTAATTTCCTTCACATTTGCTGCATTTTTAATGACTAAATGACGTCACATCTGTTGAAAACAGATGTGACGTCATTTAACCCTATTTCCTACATTTAACCCTTTTTTTTCGGTACAAAACATTTATAAACATATGATGCAACCGAATTCTTTAAAAGAGAGAAGAGAGGCGCACGTGGCATCATCATCGTGACGTCATTTTTTAAAAAAAATAGTTACCTCACCATAATAAGAGTTGGCTTGTGACGTCAGACGGGGTTAACTGAAAATTTAGATTTCTTGACATTTTGACTGATTAATATCTGACAATAATAAGAAAAGAATGCAAAGAACCCTTTAATTTAACATTCCCTTTTCTATCAAGAGTCATATAATGACAAAATAATAAATTTTGTGACAACCCTTCTGACGTCACAACCTTCATCTCATGATGAAGCAACTATAATATTCAGCGCAACAAGTGGTGTTTTTTTTTTGTGGAGAATTAACAGAGTGAGGGTTAAAGGTGGGAGGAATACTGCTTGCATATTCGGCATTTCCTCTTATAGACGTCATCTTCTTTAAATTCATATTCAAGCTGTACACAGAAGAAAAAAAGAGAAATAGAATGAAATGTCGACTGTAAACGTAGCAGTAATGCGAAAGGCGACGGCGGTTGTGAAGATAATAGAATCTTAAGATACTTCACCTGTGGTTGCAAAGGTGTTTTATCGCAAGTAGCTTCAAAATCCAAGATAAGAAAATAGTCGAACTTCTGTTCCGAATCCTTAGTACAATAAGAATGTCGTTGATTACGCAAAGAAAACGGAGGAGGAGGATTAGGAAAAGACGGTCGGAAGGAGGTCGATCTAAAACCGGCGGCGGCGGCGAAGTTTCGCTTCGAAACGGACATCACCGATAAAGATAACGACGAACAAACAGCATTAAAATGATTACAAGTGAAACCTAACGAAGAACGAAATGCAGAAGACAACATCCTTTGATATTATTATTATTATTATAGTAACGAATCCTAACGATAGACGACTTGAAATTGACGAAATGAAAATTTAGTCGGAAGAAAACGACAAGAAAACGAAGGCGGCGGCGGCGGCCATTACAGTAAATAAATCAGACGACAAATAAGACTGATAGCGACACCTTTTAACAAAACATGGAAACTATGATATGAATCTAAAATATAAGAAGAGTAAATTTAAAAAAAATAATGAATGGGATCTTTCCCATTCATTTTTTTTTTAATTTACTCTTCTAGTCTCTAACAAGCTTAAATTTAATTGCGTCCTCTTTACAGCGTCTGTGAAGTTGGCAGTACAATTGAATGAGCCGGACGCAATTGGGCTAGAAAGTCCATTGAATGGGCTGATTGAGCCAGCCACATTTAGCAAATGGGCCACATTCCTAACACTTTAAAATGGCCCTTGAAAAATGTACTGCCAACTTCACAGGCAGCAGTACAAATGAATGAGCTAGGGCTGAAAACAATTGGGCTAGTTAGTACACACGATGGGATGTTCGAGTTGTTTTGCTTCCTGCTCCGGCCCATTCAATTGTACTGCCAACTTCACAGACACCATATTTTTCTATCTACGGAATAAACCATATTTTAATTATAAACAGTGGTGAATTATTCTTTTTAATTAATTCGCTACTGTGCTTTCATCATCATTTGCAGCTTTACACCTTATCGGATACCAGAAGGCACCGATCAGGTGCAAACCTGCAACTTTTAAGTCAACAAGCAGATCAATGCCATCTTCAAGAGTAATTTAGGGACAAAAGTCCGCCAAAGTACAGAGACAAAAGATCCTCAAGACTGTGAGTCTTTGCAAAGAGACTAGCAGGACGTAAATAGGTATTATATTGGCCTAGTCCTCCCGGGAAAGATAGAAACAGTGACCTAGCCAAACACTTAAGATACGAGCAAAAACTCGCCTTGTATCTGAAAATAAGCAGATTCTACTAAGACGAAAAAGGTCCGTCACAATTTTAATATTATTAATTGATTAATTATTATCATTAATATATTATGTATTTATATGAATTATTAATATTAATAATAAATTATTATATATATATTAAGCCAGGTCTGTGTGTGTGTCACAAAAAACCTTGAAGCACGTCGGAGTTTATATAAATTTAAATGAACCGGTTTTTTTTCTCAAGGTCAACTATATGACCATGATATTAAACAGGAGAGGGGGGGGGGGAAAGGTTGGAAAGTGTAGAGGGGGAGAGAGAAACGTGGAGGGGGAGCTGAAATTGAAATGAAAGGAGTAAAAAAGGAAAAAACGACGCACATGCGCACAATTGCCTGTGAATTTTGCTCCCGTCATTTATGACGGGTTACCCCACTAGTTGTATATAATTACGAAATTTTTAGTAAATTATTACAATCTATTTTTACAATAATTTATTATGTTTTTATTTATTTTATTCACATATAACACAACTAACATATGAAAACGTATTAAGATATACAGCAAATAAGGCAAAATAACGTATAGGCTATGTGATGAGCTTTATTGTGTCTCACAACATAGCCGCCGCTTCCCTAGCAACAGTTGACTTCCTTGGTAACAAGCAAACCTTGTTACTCTATAAACCTTGGTCGCCACCGCTTTCATTTTCAAAACTAATTTATTAAAAAGTTGTAGTCGTAAGTGTCTTCGCAAATTGCATCGAACGATTTACTTCTTCTAAGGCTGCTTGGAGTGATAGATACATGAAAAACGAAACCTGAAGCGGTTCTTAACCTTATTCTCAGACTGCAAGCTCTCCATGTGATTCTTGTATAGATCACAATAAAGAAGATATCGTTGTAAAGCTGCCATAAAACGTTCCAGATCCTCGTCAGCCTCGGACACTTCCCCTTCTTCATAACAAGGACATTCGTAGAAAGCGGTGCCGTGTGGCGCCCAATGCCAAGGCACAGCCAGCAAAACAGATATTTGCATTTTTATTTCTTGCAACAAATGTGGTTGCAGCCAAAAATCCGTTTCGAAATATACGACAAACACGAAACCCTCATTGTTAGCAGCGAGCCATTTGGACGTCTAGATATCTTTGTCATATTTTGTCTGCCACTTCTTTAGGAGGTGGCACTTGACACGATCATGAACGTTTTCACCACACGCAAAACTAAGATAAGAACAATCTTACCAATACCGAAAACTAAAACAAGAGCCATATGTGAAAAACGCTTACCAAAACGTGTGCCCACAAAGGCACTTCACAGGACATGCCTCAACAAACTGAACCTTGACAGCATTGTCGCAGTCGAGCGATGGACACCAACGCAGATAAGGATTGCTCTGTTACGCAAACGATAAAATGTGACCGTTTAAGGATAAGTCTCATCGCACTCAGAATGAAAATTCAACAGACCTCCACAAAGCTGTTAGTTATCAAGCGTTCATATTTGCGTTTTACATTCTCGTCCGTTATTAACCGCCTGCAATAAAAAAAAATATGTATTTCATTGAAGGCCGGACAAAAGTAACGAGAATTCAATGACCATGGCATCGTCGACTAAAATGTCACAACCATTAGCAGCACAATGTATCGTCTAATAAAGAAAATCGAAATACGTTTAACTATTCCGTCCGCGTTATATCCACACCTTATGAGACTATCTTAAAATAGCTTTTTCGTTAGGGGTCTATAAGGTGCGCCACGGACATCAATGGGGTGATATAAGGACCGCTATAGGGGCACATGTATGTTCTTCAACTACTCTTAACTTACGTTAACTATTTCCTAATTAATTATTGTCAAACGGATCGATGTGTATTCAAGCGTCACTTTCTAAATGCAGTTTTGTAATTTTTTTTTTCATTTGATGACGTCACACTCTACGTAATTAGAACATAATTATAAATCCTTAATTGGGGGGGGGGGAAATGAGTTAATGCAATTAAATTCATTTTATGATTTAGTAATTATAAATTTACGGTTGTAATTCTAATTAATTTCCTTTATGTAATTGTAATTAATTGTTTTGAAAAGTAACTCGTTCGAACTCTGCAATTTTTTCAGTGTTTTCAGGCCGGGCTTGAGCCACACAGGGTGAAAATTGGAATTGCAAAGAGCCCAGAACATATTCACGCTTTTTAAAAGTTAATCCGGTTTCGTTTTTATTTATTAATTTTGATGAGAAAATGAATAACCAAGAAAAAATGCAGCACATTGTTCATTGTTTTTCCAGATTTTTTGTAGATAAATTCATTGAGTTTTTCCTGAGTTTCTTCTCAAGGATGTCACCGATTGTCATATCTGAAATTCCCTGACTTTTCCAGGTTTTCAATAGCAAAGTTGGTTATTTTTCCCCAAAAACAACTTCCGAGCACACTAATAATAAAATATGGATATCATGGAATATATCATGGAAAATTTTCTAATTCCCTGATATTTTAAAACACTCTTTTTAAATTTTTTAAAAATTCTCAACTCCTTGTATTTTAAGCTTTTTGAGACTTCTGATCTCGTTGAGCCCTTTTTTGAGTGGATGTATAGAGGAGCATTTAACATTTTTTTATTTGATTTTCGACCATTTTTTGAATTACTAGAATTGGAATTTCATAAAATAAATTCCCTCACTTTTCCAGGTTTTACACATTTCATCTAAATTCCCTGACTTGTTTAAGAAATTTCTAATTCACTGACATTTCTAGATTTTTCACACCTTTGAGAAACATCGCAAAAACAAAAAACCAGCTTGAATTTCGTTCATTCAATCTGAAGTTTTCAGTAAACGTTAAAAGCGACAGAAAAACAAATCTAAAACGCGAACTTACTTGTCCTTTTTCTTCTTGCATGATTTATGTTGTAAGATATTGAACCCAACACTGTGAACAAAATGTGTGGCCGCATTTTCAACCCAGTCATAATCTTGAAAGAAAAAAAAAAGAAGATAAGTGAAATGTTTCCCGGACGTCAAGAGAAACCCGGAACTTCTACTCACAATACTCGGCATGTCCAATTGTCCATCCAGCAGAGTTTGCATTTTTCGACATTTGCCAATGTCTTTTTTAACACAAAATACAAAAAAGAAAATAAGAGCACAAGGATACATTGATATCTCCTTTGATGACAAACGTTACCATGGAAGTAGCGGACGAGCAAGAGGAAGTGGACCTTGCATACACTTTCCGATACGGACTTACAACGTGAACATCGCTGAACATTTTTTCTTGATCTTCATCGTAAAACCTAAAAAAATAATTCCCTTCAAAGTTTAAATACAGTAAGTGGAACGAAAAAACGAGTATCCACCAATTTCCTAAATATTTAAACACAAAATGTTGACTTCACTTAACAGCAATTCCCTGAAAGGCTATTTAGCCTCTTTCAGAAATCTTCTCTTATTGAAAATACTAATTAAGTTATTCAGCTACCTTTTCTAGTTTCTAAAACACAGCCAATTTCTCCTTAGTTTTTGTTTTTCTGGCTTCGAAAATCAGCTCTTCATGCAACGCGTTTAACGAACCGTTTGAAAACTCCTGTTCTTTACGTTAAAATACTAAACTACTAGAAAGAAAGACGAACATGCTGTTCAGGTCCCAGTCTCCGCAGGTGACGAAAGCGAACGAAATTCCTTCCTTCAGAACTTCCTCGTCTCGAAGCCACTTCTCGGACAACTGATACAAAAATAAGATCTAAATGAAGAATCGGTTACGGAAATCGTTCCCATTTACCTGCAAAGTGACTTCGATGTCCGGTTGACCATCGACCATCTCCTGAATGATTCCAGTTAACTAAAAAGCAAAAACGTTTTAAAAGATTCAAGCTTACTAATTCATTAAGAGAGAGAGAGAAAGTGCGGAATTTCGGAGGAGGAGGCTACTTCTGTACAGAACGAAGTCAGTTGATTGTTGACTCTCGGTTGGACGTAACGATGGAATGTCGACTCCACTTCCATACTCTTCGAATTCACTTTTAGACATGGAAACTCAATTATTTCCTAAAACAAAATACAATTAAGCTTGTTAAAGAAACCTCTAAAATGCATAAATTAAAGAAATTATTAAAATCTACGGAATTCAAACGTTTCTTTGTTGTATTCTTTGTAGATTTGTGTATTTTTATTGGAAATTTCTACAGATTTCTTCAAATTTCTTACAACGACTTTAAACTTCTGCCAATCTTTTCAAGTTTCTGCAAGGTTATTGTAGCTTTTTCTAGATTTTCTGCAAATTTTGCAGACATTTTTTAGATTTCTGAAAGTTTTTCTTGATAGTTTTTTATAGATTTTGCAGATATCTGCAATTTTATTGTAGCTTTTTGCAGATTTCTTTGCAAATTTCTTGATAACTTCAGCAGAGTTTCTTAGGATTTGTTTATTTTTTGCAGATTTCTGACGGTTTCTTTGAAAATTTTTGCAGGTTTTTGAGTTTCTTAGAAACTTTTGCAGGTTACTACAAGTTTCACCGAAATTTTCATAAATTTCTTTCAACCTTTTGCAGGTTTCTAGGAGTTTCTTTCAAATATCTTCCAACATTTTTTTTTTTTTTTAAGATTTCAGCAATTTTCTTCCACAATTTTAGTTTTTGATTTACAAATTTTAATAATTTCTTGTAACATTTCCTGTTTTCGCTTCGAAACGGACATCACCGATAAAGATAACGACGAACAAACGACATTAAAACGAAGAACGAAATGCAGAAGACAACATCCTTTCATATATTATTATAGCATAGCCACCTTACATAAGGTGGCCATGATTATAGTAACGAATCGTGTCACGTGCCACTTCCTAAAGATGTGGCTGACAAAATATGACGAAGATATCGAGACGTCAAAATGGCTTGCTTCTAACAATGAGGGTTTCGTGTTTCTCGTATTTCGAAACGGCTTTTTTGGCTGCAACCACATTTCTTGCAAGAATCAAAAATGCAAATATCAAGTGTTGCTGGGTGTACCTTGGCCCTTGGGCGCCACACGGCACCTCTTTCTACAAATGTCCTCGTTATGAAGAAGGGGAAGTGACCGAGGCTGACGAGGACCTGGAACGTTTCATGGCAGCTTTACAACGATATCTTCTTTATTGTGATCGATACAAGGATCACATGGAGAGCTTGCGGTCTGAGAATAAGTTTAACAACCGCTTCAGGTTTCGTTTTTCATGTATCTTTCACACAAGCAGCCTTAGAAGAATCATGCGATGCAATTTTAGAATGACACGACTACAACTTCTTGAATAAACTAGTTTTGAAAACGAATTAGACGGCGACGACGGCCATTTCAGTATTAACAGTAACAACAAATAATAACAGGCATCTGTAGACAGCTTCAGAATTTCTTTCGTTGGTTGGGGGGGGGCCTTTTATGAGCGTCAGCAATTTCTAATTGCTGTGGTACTGGGTCTGACGTCACATGTCCCGCTCTTTTTATTTCTAATTGGTTGATATTTCGTCTGACGCTCATAAAAGGGCGGAGCCAAAGAAATTATAAATCTGTCTACAGATGCCTGTCAAATTAATAAGACTGATGGCGACACCTTTTAACAAAACATGGAAACTATATGATAACAATCTAAACTCTAAGCTTGTTAGAGACTAGAAGAGTAAATAAAAAAAAAAAAAATAATGAATGGGAAAGAAATAACAGAAATTCAAAATTTTGAAACATATGAGCTGATATTAGACAACGCGCATTTCAAAAAATGTCATACCGAGAACAAAACACGGTCACACATGCACCCACCACATTCAAACTCGACCACTATAGATCGTAGACAACAGATATATTAAAGCATAATAGTGATTTTTCACAGAGGTTGAAATGGGAATGCTCGAATTAAGACAGTGTGTGGACCATGAAACAAAAGGAATGCTGGGACAGATGGTGCGGAAATCTTGAGAGTTAGATTTGTTCGTCCTCGTCTCTTGCGCTGTGGGGGCAGAACGACGCTAGTTGCAGTGGCGTAGCGAGGATTTCTTGCGCCCGGGGGAATAGTGTCAAAAATGCGCCCCCCCCCCAAAAAAAAAAATCTCAAAAAAATATAAAAATCACTATAGAGTAACTACTGTAAGTTCGTAACCACTTAATAATGCATGGTTTAAGTTCTGAAGCCTTAAGGAATGTTTAATAAGAAAATAACAAGTTCAAACAAAACAATACAAAAGTAAAAATAAAGAGTGTATGCAGTTGTATATGCAATGCAATCTTAGATCAAATTAATTTTCCGAGCCATAATTGATGCAAACTGGTCAATGACATCATCAAAGTTAATTTTGTCCAAAGTATCCCTTTCAACACTGAGAAGGTCCAAATTACTAAGACGATCTTGTCCCATTGATGCACGCAGATATGAAAGAATAATTTTTAACTTGCTGAAGGACCTTTCACAGCTAGAAATTGACACAGCGATAGACAAAAGTTTTACAGCCGGTTCATCTTTTCAAAGAGGCAAAGTGCTTAACTTCAAAAAAGAAACTCAATATGTGTTTTTGAACAAAAAAAGTGTATTGACAATGACAATCTAATTTATTTTTTTAAGTCTTATTTTTTTTTAAAAAAATCTTATTTTCTTTAAAACTTTATTTTTTTCAATATTAAAAAAAAATTTGTCCAAAAATCCATTTTGGCGCCCCCCAATGATGGCGCCCATGGCACGTTCCCCACCCTGCCCCCCCCCCCTCGCTACGCCACTGGCTAGATGTTCTGCGCCAAGAGTGCTGCTGTTTTAAAAGACAGCTAGCCGCAACTGCAGCAGCAAGGGTCTGGATTGGTTTCCCTGGAAACCATCAATGGTTCCATGACAGCTCCTTCTTAATTACGAAGCAGGGCACAATGAATAACGAGCTATTGATACGGAGTAATTATTAAATTGAGCCGTGAACTGTTGGGAGCAGAAAAAGGGGTGAAACTAAATTTTGATCCAAGTTAAAAAAAAAAAACCTCGATAAAAATTTATTTTCACCCCTATTTGGATGGAACTTGATTTTGTTCCTCTTGCGCTGTGGGGTGGGAACGTCGTTCTACACCAAGAGTGCCCTCGAGCCGCAACTGCAGCAGCGAGGACGAGCAAGTAGTGTGACCGATTCACGACACAATAAACAAGCTATAAATGAGATAAAAAAAGGGGGTGAAAATCAATTTTGACCGAGTTTCAAAAAATAATTGACTCAATCAAAATTGATTTTCACCCCTTTTTTATCAAAAATTTTATTTTGACCACAAAGTTACAACCGCATAGTTTTAATTTTGGCGCCTAGGTTCTAAGGAGTAGCCGCCACCGCAGCTGCCATTTATTTTTCTTAATGTAAACTTGTAATTGTGATTTAAACTCTGATTTTACTTTCTATCAACGAAAGTGTTTTAGATACTAGAAGGGTCGCTCAATCACAATCGTTTAAGGACACATTTTCATGTTGATTGGATATCTTTTAAAATAAGCTTTTTTAAACACAATCTTTTTTTAATTTGTGTCTGTTAAACGTTTATTTTGAAAAAATAACAAAATTACTATTTAGTGATTGAACTACCCTTCTAGTTTCTAAAACACAATTTCTGTTTGGAGTTGTTGCTTTTGAAACTGCTGAATAACCAGAGTTCGAAAAGTCACCTTTGGTCATAAAATATCATATCAGAGCAAGACTGAAATAATATATAAAAAGAAAAACACATTCATTTCTTGATGACATGACTTCTTTAATCATAAGACTAGCTTTTGTTTTTTAAATATTTATACAAAAATGTTAAATTCAATGATGATTTATATTTATATAAACACAATCTACATACAAACTATAGAAACATCAGCTAAATTTCCATTTCATTTGTGTTAACAATATTTTTTGTCTTACAAATGATAATTTGATTTCAAACTGTACAAAATATAATTACTAATTACAAAATTAATCATTTAAGGGGGGAGGAGGAGGAGGAGGGACCTTGCCAAAATTTCACATTTTAAAATACTCGATTCAGGTTGCAATATGCATCATATTTTTCATTTTGAGAGATTCATTCTAAACTTACCATTCTTCACCTTTGGCAATAATTGCGAAATTACTAGCCTAATTTTTATTTAACTACTCGTTCAAATTAGAGACCTACAAATATGTAAAAAAAAAAAATTGAGTTTACAAAACTTTAAGTGAGCCCGGCCCACCAAGCCCATAAGGCTCTCAGGCTGGACTTTTTCAAAGGACCACACACCAGGCCCCACATAAAATGACCAGCCCAAACAAAAGCCCAAGAAGGGTTTCCCTGTAGGTCTCTAGTTCAAATGTCAAACATCTAAGTAAGACTTAAACATTACACACAAATATAAACTATTTTGAAAAATCAATCACTCAATGAATGATCTTTTTGAAGTAAATCTAAAAGACATCAAAGACACCTATTACACCATTGTAATACAAAAAAATTTTCAAAAAAATTGCCAGCCCTGCTGGGCCCATGGGCTTTATGTTTATGTAGGTCTATAGTTCAAAGTAAACGACCTACAATTAAAAATAAAAGATTGAAAACATAAAAATTAAACAAATTTGAGGCAAATAATCAAAAGCCTTTTTGCACGAACCACTTTTGGTGGTTGAGTTCGACTACAAAATTGCAGCAGGATTGTCGCTAAAACCGACCATTCAAGTCAACCTTTTTTTGCATTTCACTCAATAACTCTTCTCGGAAAACTTTCCAACCACCGCAGTTGACTCGAGTGGTCGGTTTGCAGTCAACCTCAACTACTTAGAAGCGCTTCGTATGAAAATGGATCTTAAATCTGTTCGAATATTTTTTTTTCTTTGGAAAAAAAAATCAGCTCCAGTATTACTGGTTCGATAGATGTTTCAATGGTTCAATAGATGTTTTTGGACGCTAAAAAGTCACGCAAACAATTTTCAGAAACAACATTACGAAAAAAAAAATGCAAATTATTTTTATAACTAGAATGGTAAAAGATTATGTCAAAAGTTTTTTTTTTCCATAGAAAAATAGCTTAAAAAATAAACATTTGAAATTATATAATAAATTGTCATAAAAAGCTTATTTTGAAAGATATCATGAAAAAACTTATCGTAATTAATCATTCAACTATTCTAGTTAATAAAAAAATCACTTTGAATTTTCTTTTCGTAATGTTCCTTCTAAAAAAAAAAGTTTGCTTGAAAAATGAAAATTTCCTCAAAAGTGCGTGACTTAAATTCAAGTATGGAAGGAACCACCTTTAAAATTAATATATGGAACGAAAAGAGTTCGAGAAAGAGAGAGAGAGAGTATAAACTGGCTCACAATTATTATTATTATCACAGGTGTATAAATTAAATTTCTCTTAAGAATGTTACAATAATTTCTTTTTGTTTTTCACATAATATAAGTTATAAACATTATTTCCCTTTTTTTTTTCATTATATATATATATAATCGCAATTGTTTGATTGTCAAGAAAAAAAAACGTTACTCAAAATTCGTAATAAACACACACAAGAAACAGAAAAAACACACAAAAGGAACGAATACACGGTCAATTATGGCTTGTCAGTCTTGGCTTTTTAGAAAACCAAAAAAGGTGTTAGAATTCGTTAATTCAATCTTTTTTTTTAATTAGCTTTAAATCGTATGCGAGAAATAATCTTGAATTAACAACAAGCCAAGCTGGACAAGCCATTAATTGTTCGTGTATTTCCAGCCTAAAGAAGACACACAAGACACAAATAAAAAGTAACCGGAAGTTGTGTGAACGGGTTTTTTTTCCAAAAAAAAAAAAAAAAACCCAAAACAATCATTACTGGCTCATAAAAAATAAGTACAATGGCAATTATACAAAAAAAAAAATCTATTTTTCAATGATTTCTGGCAACTATATTTTTGTTCCCAATATATATATTTTCCAATTGGAATAATATTATTTATAAATATACAAAAAAGAGAAGAGAAGGAGAGAAAAAAATATTTCAAATTGAGAAAAGAAATTCAAAATTAAAAAAATAATAATTTTCTTAAAAACAAAACAAAATTGAAACCAAAATTAAATTGCCACAATTTTCTTTTATGTATAATTGGAAACCTTTTTACGACTTTGAACAAAAAAATAAAGACTCCATATATTCATTTCAATTTCTATGTCCATATAATAATTATTACGGCTCGGATTTGTATACAAATAACAAGCAAATGGTTAAAAACAATGGTTACAGGAGGCTTCCAACTGATAGTAACCAGAAATCTAGCCTCTAACCCGCCTTTTTGATTAGAAAAATCATTAATTGCAGTTGCTCTAACGATGACGATGATGACTTGATTATTTTACACAGTTGGCACTTGTGAGCCAACAATTTGAGAAACATTTGCTTTGATATTTTGCATATAAATCCGAGCCCTAATCAATTATAATAATTACAATTAAGTCACCCAAAAAATGGCCCCTCTCTCTCCTCGTATAACCAACAACTGTGGTTAAATTTCCTCAAGTTTTTTTCGAACAACTCGAGAGAACTTGGAACGACTGAAGATGGCGATGAGTAACGAAAACCAGAAAAATTATTTTTTGCAGTCAAAGAACCTGGTTAGAGGCTAGAATTAGTTTTAGATGCTAATTTAGCCTCTAGGAGTCATATTCTTAATGGTTACTTAGTCAAAAGTAAAGCTAAACTCATCAACTTTAGATATAAAGTTTAATGCTCACTGAGTTTAGCTCTACCTTTGACTAAGTAGTAGTCATTTAGAATGCTACCTTCCTAGCCTCTAACCAGGTTCAGTGACTACTAAAACGCATTTTTCCCCCGGTTGTCTTTGACGATGAGTTTTTTTTTTTTTAAAAAAAGGTTGGAAGAAAAAAATGTACAAATAGACACGAGAAGAAGAAGAAGAAAAATGAGAAGAAACGTCCGTCCGTCCGAAGAAAGAACAGGGCAGACATACTGAAGAAGAAGACCCTGTATCTCCGCCATCTTGCGCGAACCAGAATCACAAACACACATCAAGTTTCTTTTAAATTTAATAATATTATTTAAGTCATTCTCTGCTGCGGAATTTTTCCGTTTTGTTTCGTCAAAACCTTCTCTGGAATGGCCGGTAACCATCTCTTGACCGACGATTACCACTTATACCATTCTCATCACGTGATAAAAATTCAAAAAAACAAAAAACGTCTTAAGAAAAGGTCAAAGTTCCCTTTTTTTTCCTCGTTTTTAGTCGTAAACACGAACACACAAAAATTGTGTCTTTAATCGTTGATCTCAACTGTTCAAAGATGAGATGTAATCGCTATGTTCGACTATACACGGTTGTTGCCCGCGTACGGGAAACACGAGCGGAGTTTTTAAAGAGTCATTGTGTTCTTCGAGAGACTGTTGAGAATAGTGTAAAACTAGACTCTTGAGTGAAGGATAAATATTGTACGGTTCGGCGAATCCGAATCCACGTTCCGTGTCCTGAATTATACAGTGGAAGACTTTTCCACCGACACTACGGAAAAAACAAACACAAACAAAAAATTAGACGTAGGTCATTTTAACGAGTTAACCTCCTCTCGAACCCTGACTAGTCTTCCTTCCAGAAGAGCAAAATTAAAAGAAATTTGAACGTTCTTTTTTAGAAACTAGAAGGGTAACCAGCAATCACTTAAAAAAGAGTATTTTTCGAGTATTTTTCTGTAAAAAGTTTATTTTGAAAGATATCAACATGAAAATATCACTTAAGTGAGTGAATAACCCTTCAAGTTCCTAAAACATTTTCAAGTTTCTCTTAATTTTGCTCTTCTGAAAGAATAATCAAGAGTTCAAAGGGCGTTTTTAAAAACATTAAAAGTCCCAAGTAGCGCAAACTTACACAATGGAAAGAGCGTACTGTCCGGGAAAACTGGATTTCCTGATGAGGAATGTTCCATCTGCTTTGCTCTGAAGCAATCGGTCGGCTTCGTCTCTGGAACAATCCGGAAGATACCAACGAGACTCGTCGTGAAGGTCGGAAGACTCCTCTTTCCGAATGCAGCTTCCGCCGCCGCTCGGATCCTGAATATTAGCGGCTCCTCTCGACTCGACCGAAGAATCCTTCAGAATCATATCGATGTTTTCCTGTTTCATGCCGTGACCCAAAAGCCACCTAATAAAAAGAACGAGTAATTGTAATTATATTTTTCATTGTTGTAATAAGTAATTGTAATCAAGTATTCGCAGCAGTAGTTAAGTTTCAACTGATAATCAGTAATTTTAATTAAGTTTTCCCCTCATATAATTAGTAATTGTAATTAAATACTTGAAAATTTGTTTAGGAATTCTACATTGTACGAAAAGAAAAGGTTAAACTTACGACTGGTATTGTTCCCTCTGTTTGTATAACTGGATCACTTCCGGTTTCAGACTGTTCATCTCACGATCGAGGCTACGGTTATAAGCCATCCAGTGCTTCAAATCCGTTTCCAACATCATTCGGCTGTTTTTATATTCCTGAAGGCGACTCTTGACCAAGTCATAGTTTTCCATCAGGCTGTTTTTATTTAGAAAAAAAAAGAACACGTTCGTTAGAAAACGAATCCAAAATCCCAACGGATCGATTACTTTAGAACGCTCTTTCTCCTCCTTTTACCTTTTGATCTCGTGAAATTCGGCTTCCTTCTGAAACTTCTCGTGAAGTTGGATCTGTTCTTCGAAGAAAGTCAGCGTCTCCGTGAACGCATCCAAAGCCTGTTTCTTGAGGGCAATGTCCTGAGACGTCTTTGAATAATCTTCGTAAAATTGATCGAAACTCTTCGACTTGGCCAGATATTCCTTGTTGATGTTCATTAACTTTTCACAAACAATTTCTACGTTGGCGTCCGAATCGTCTTCGTCGTCGGCCTGACAAAAACGCGACACCGGATAAAGAAGCCTCACGTCCAGAGTTCTGTTGTATTGAGCCAAAGACTCCTTTCTGTAATGGTTCACAAGATCCACTACAGATCCAAAGTTCAACGGCTCCGAAAAGCCGTATTTTCCGCTCTTGTGGCAGATCTTGATCAATTTATTGCTTCCACCCTTTCTACAAAACCAAAAATGAAACAGAAAAATTCAATTTTAAAGTTGTTTTGTATGTGAAATGTTCATTCTATAGTTTTCACTAAAGAAAAATTGAAAGTGTGTTAGAAACTGAATCACTTAATAATATTTGCATGTTGATATCTTTCAAAATAAACTTTTTAGCTAATTTTAAAAGATAACAACATGTGATTGAGCAGCCCTTTCAGTTTCTAAAACACATTCAAGTTTATCTTCAAAAGTCAGAACAACCAAAGTTCGAAAGAAGTTTGCGCTTTAAAAATAAACAGCTTCTTTCTAGAAAAAATAAAACCGAAAAAATGGACCCCTATTAGGTGTAAAACCATTGTAGTTACCTTAAGGTGAGAGTAAATTCTCCTCCTTTGCTCGATGCGTCTCGTACTAAGAAGGTTCCATCCGGAGTATCCTTCAGTTTCTCGTTCACCTCCTCTCGAGTGATGTCACCCCAGTACCATTCGGCTTCCTGCAAAGTACGAGGACCAACGACAACATCTTGATTGATAGACGATGTAGAAGAAGACGCTCGATGATTGGTGGATAACGAATCCGATCCTCCTCCCGATAAACTGCTACTATCGTCCGCGATCGATTGAGTCGTTCTCGAAGTACGGCGCGGAGGAAGAGCGGGAGCCGTTTCGAAAGGAGGAATCGTTTCGCCCCAATCTCCCTTCATCAGAAGCATCTCCATTATTCTGATGTGTGCTTCCGTGTTGTAAACCACTTGACTAGAGAAAAACGCAACGAGATTTTATTTAGAAACTATACAAATACAAAACAATTGCTCCTTCTAGTCTTTAAAGAAAACTCACATGATTCTTTCCCAAGGCGGCCTTAAGAGAATGTGACACAATACTTGGATGAGGATGGTAGGCGTTTCTCGTATCCCTCTCGCGTGTTGAAGCTGAAGAACGCGACAAACGTGCGACATGAGGTAACGTAAGAGGCTACGATGATGTTCCGGCAATTGTTGAGTCAGTTGAGACAAACACGACGCACACTGATCCGCATTACGAAGCTCTGTTATACAGAAAGATAAAAACAATGTCTTCATGTATTACAAAATTTGACAAGACAGCACAACGCTTCGGTTAACTATAACCTGCATTGAGGTGGTTTTAAGGTGTGAACGGGGCCCTCTTGTCGAATTCTTGATTATTCTGTCTTTTGGGCAAGCAAAATGACGAGAAACTTGGAATGTGTTTTTAGAAACTAGAAGGGTTGCTCAAACATTTAAGTGTTTTTTCATGTTGATATCTTTCAAAATAGGCTTTTTTTGTCAGTTTGAAAAAAATCTCACATGATAAAAATAACCTTAAGTAATTGTGTTACCCTTCTAGTTTCTAAAATACTTTCCAGTTTATCTTTATTTTGCTCTTCTGAAAGACAGAATAATCAAGAGTTCGTGTCGAGTTTACAGTTTAAAACGACCTCACTAAATGAAAACACGAAAGAAAAAAAGGAAAACTCACTCGAAGCTTCGACGAACTTGTCGTAAAAATCGACCGGTATGACTGGATTCGGCAATTCTCTTAGATATTTCTTTAAGGCACTCGTAATACAGTTAAGTTCGTAAGCCTGTAGATCAACGGTAGAAGCGTTCTCGTTAAACTTCTCTCTGAGTTGAGCCACCGTCTCGGAAGGAGCCGAAGTTCTGTACGCCTTATAGAGATCAACGGAAGTGTTTTCTTTCGCTCTCGCTTCGATTTCCTCAACGCATCTCATCACGATCGAAGGAGCCGGACATTCGGCCGGATTAAACTGACTACTGAGACCCGTTCCAAACGCAGGTAAAAAGTTAAGCCTATTTAGCCTCTCTCTTCCTCCTCCCGATCCAGCCGAAATACAACTCGGCAATCCAGTTTCAGAACAAGTTCGGTGACAAACGAGACCACAATCTACGAGAGAAAGAACCAAAATTAAGTATTTTCGTCCAAAGATTCTTCTTTTTCTTCCGAAGATTAATCACCTTGACAAAGGAAACCTTGATGGATGATGCCTCTCAGGTACTTATTACACCTGTCGCATCGTTGTAGCGACGAAAAACTGTGTTCTAGAAGCCGATGTTGACTGGCCAACGATGACGTCACATCACCGCCTTCGTCTCCTCCTCCTCCTCCTCCTACACGAGATGGAGACAGGAGAACGGCATCCGAAAGACCGTTCCGTTGGCACAGTTCGTCAACGCAAGCCAGGATAGCTTTCTGATGAAATTCATCTTTAATTCCCATATTCTAAACACAAAACGAACTTGTTTAAACTTAAATCTTCACTTTTCTCTTCATTATTTCTTTAAAAAAACAGCGCAAATTTCAGGAAAGAAACTTTTCACTTGTACTCTCTAAACAGGGTGTTTCAAAACTAAAACAAAAAAAAGGTTTTTCTCTGTATATTGAAACAACCTGCGTAAAGTGTGTTTCTTTCTTGAATGTTGTTCTAAATTTTATATGAAACTAAAAATATATTTTAAAACTAGAAGAGTAAAAATATATTTACATCATATTATGTCTTCGCAAAAATAAACTTTTATCGGGAGAAATTTTAGGATTTTACAAGATTTTCGTTTTTAAAGTTAAAAGTTGACTTAATTAGTTGTCAAAAAACGTCGTCAACTCCAACCTTTTTTTTAAATAATCTCTCAAAAAATGTTCATTTTCAAAGATAAAAAAAATCATTTAAAATAAAATTTCCTACTTCTATTTCCTCTCCCTCTCTCGTTCTCCCTCAACACCTCCTTCACTCAATCTTCAACTCTCAAATATCTCGCTCAACCTCTTTCTCTCTCTCTCTCTCTCTCTCACAAATCACTCATTCAACCTCTCATTTTCTCATTTCCTGTTTGAAATCAATTTTTGACTAATTTAAAAAAAAATGAAACATCTACAATTTAAAAAAAATTAATAATAAAATAATTTTTAAATGATTCATAATTTTTATATAAAAAATATCCGAATTTCCAATTTTTTTTTAAAAAAATAAGCGATTGAAAATGTGTTTACCAGTAATTTCTCTTTGTCAAGATGAATGAGATCAGAGCCTTTGATATCTTTGGAACGGAATACTTCGGCGTAACGATACAGGTTCAGAGCGGCCATCCATTCAACAACGTTGGCCGATGACCACTGAACGACCGGCTTCACAAATAAAGTAAAAAAAAAAAACACACAATTACTTTTTTTTTAAAAAAAATCTTAACACTTTTACACATTTTCAAGGCAAAACTTAATGATGATGACCTAATAATTTTTAAAAGTACAACTCTCCTCCTCCCCCTTAAGGGACTTCATTTTTAATGCAGGAAATAAAAAGTGCTCCAGACTAAAAGTAGAACGAACGAACGAACAACTTTTTCGCCCTTTAGAACGTTCACTGACGAGCGACTTTTAGTGGCCAAAAAGGACCGCAAGAAGTTGTCAGCGTTTGGAAGAAACCGACTACTTGAATCGACTGTATACAACAACCACTTTTTGCAGTTCATTCAACTAAACTAGGACCAACTTCAAACCTCTTTTAGTGTTCGGTTTCGGCCACACGCCGACCACTTTTTCTAGTCCACGTACAAAGTCTGTTGAACACGCTTAAAGCTACTCATTGCACTTGTAGTTGCCAATTCACCTTCTACTACTACTTCTACACCACTAGACAATTTTTTTTAAAAAAAAACAAGCATTTCCGGATGTGCTTGATTTCGCCATTTTCTTCTCAAATATGAGGAGGCCATAAGAAAGCCTCATATGGAGGAAGCCCACACCACACATGCCGTTTTCGGTTGACTTCTTTTTTTGACTTCTTTCTTGCAAAAAATACAAAAATTGTTCTTTAAGTTTTATCTATATTTTTCAGTTAAATTGGAGTTAATTCAATAGTTAGAAACATCTTGTATTAAAAATGTGTAGAAAAAGATAAGATTGAGCTATGAAACGGTGTTTTAAATAATTTAATTTGACATTAACTTAACACTACTCAAATGGCGCGTATCAAAATCATAAATAATTCTAATTAATTTATACTCTGAACTTGTTGCTGACCGGAGAAAAAAAAACTTTTTTTAAAAAAAATGTCCATTTTAAGTTTGAGATTTTACACGGGCATCTGTAGACAGCTTCAGAATTTCTTTGGCTTCGCCCTTTTATGAGCGTCATCAATTTCTAATTGGTTTATTACTGGGTCTGATGTCACATTCCTCGCCCTTTTTATTTCTAATTGGTTGATACTTGGTCTGACGCTCATAATAGGGCGGAGCCAAAACAAATTCTGAAGCTGTCTACAGATGCCTGTTAAGGATTTTGTGGCCATTTTTTTTTAAACTGTTTAAATAAGTTTGTAGACATTTTCCAATAAAAAAGATCTAATTAAGATTAAGGACACGCAAAACCGTTTCAATTTAAACTTTTATTCAGCAAAGATGATAATTGTTACCTTGGAACACAAAAAAGGGGAGGAGGAGGAGGAGATAAGAACGGGCTTTCTGGAAGAAATTATTAAAATTTAATAAAAACTAGAGGAGCAAAAACGAAGATGTCAGTGTGAAGGTCAGAAAATACATTTAAAAAATGTGTATATAATATGTAGATTTCATGTTTCCAAAATGGCCTCCTCCATATGAAGCTATCCATGGCCTCATATTTGAGTAGAAAAAAATGACCAAATCAAGCAGCACACACGTCCGGAAATTCTTCTCTTTTTAAAGATGATTTTTAAATGAACATGCGCATGCGCACACGCCTACTATTTGCTGCTACTGATAACACACGAGTCCACTTGACCCGAGTTCATAGGATCAATATCCTCTAAACAGGGTTCCAAGCATAGAAACATTTCCGCTTTTTTATTGAGTTTCCTTTGATCCGGATTTTGTTAAATAATGGAATTTCCCTACTTTCTTCAGACTGTTTCAAGTTAAAAAAAGATCACGTGTCTAAAGTTTCCATTTTGAACGTGAGCCTAGATTAACAGATCCCTGTATTTTAGACAGGCAATTAGAAAACGGGATAAACAAAAGTTGGTTCCGCCCTTTTTATGCCGACCGGCAACTTCTAAGTGGTTTGTTTTGTGGTTCGACTTCACATGCTCCGCCCTTTTCAACGTCGAACCACACAACAAACCAATTAGAAGTTGCCGGTCGGCATAAAAAGGGCGGAACCAACTTCTGTTCATCCCGTTTTCTAATTGCCTGTGTGTTTTAGGTTTTACAAAATGGCGGCTCTATATTTATGTGTGTCCTAATAAGCCTATAGGAGACTATGAAAACCATTTTTAAAAAGAATTTTTAACCCCATTACATATATTGAAAGAAAATTATTATTACAGAGCTGTGAGCAGCATTCCCCAGCCCCTCCCCCTACACGTTCCCCCCCCCCCCCCCCCCCTTCCTCGACCCCTTTTTTATTCTAATAGAAAGGAGGAGGAGGAGGAGGAAAACCTGTGTAAACCAACAACTAACAAATACTAACCAGGTGAAATTTGTGGTTACAAATCAAATTTCAAGGTGAAATGACAGAACACGTGAGCTTACTTACTATATTTACATAGAGAGAGAGATTTTAAAATAAAACATGTAAAACGAATTAAAGAGAAAAGAGACAGGTAATTAGAAAACGGGATGAACAGAAGTTGGCTCCGCCCTTTTTATGACCGAACGGCAACTTCTAATTGGTTGGTTACGTAGTCTGACGTCACATGCTCCGCCCTTTTCAACGTCGAACCACACAACAAACCAATTAGAAGTTCCCGGTCGTCATAAAAAGGACAGAGCCAACTTCTGTTTGTCCCGATTTCTAATTGCCTGTGGAAAAAGGTCCTATGGGGCGGATGTAAAAAGTTTATTTTGAAAGATATCAACATGAAAATAGCCATAAGTGATTAAGCTACCCCTTCTAGTTTCTAAAACCCTTTCAAAGTCTTTATTTTGCTCCTCAGTACCAGTTCAAGGGGCGTTTTTTTGCACTTAAAACCACTTTTAATGGGGGGGGGAGATAACAATTTTTTGACATAAAACGTTTACTTTGAAAGATATCGTGTTATAATTACATTTTCAAGTGATCTGTTTACTATTCTAGTTTTTTTTTTATTTCATTCTATTAAGCTCCTCCCCACCTTTTCAGTACAACTTAAAAAATTGCGTCATAACTGATCTTACCAAGATGAGAGAGAAGGGGGCCCCAGAGGAAGACCGAGAGGTGGGTGGGGGGCCCCCGGAGGAGGACAATGGAGAAGGTGATGATGGTAGGCAAGGTCATGATGACGTCAGAACAAACTCAAGATTGACGATGTATTTATGATGATGTATGGTGAGAAGCTGTTGGCGCAACTTTCACTGTAACAAGTCAACTGTCGCACTCGGGAGGAACAAAGCTAAGCTGTTGTTCAATTTGTAGCCCCTTTTTTTGCCCAATCATACAACATGTGCATTATTAAAGATGACGAAATTACTACTCTCTCTGCTAATCCTTCTTTCAAAAAAGGTGAGTATGGACTGAGGGGGGAGGGAAGGGGGGCGCTAAAGTGGAGATTGTTCAGTCCGGGGGAACCCCCCGCCCCCCCCCCCTTCAGACAATAATAACAGACAACGTCTCGAAGTAAAAAAAAATATGACAATCATGCTTTATAATAATCATTTTATGATTGGCATACTATGACAGGCAATTAGAAATCGGGACGAACAGAAGTTCGTTCCGCCCTTCTTATGACGACTGGCAACTTCTAATTGGTTGGTTACGTAGTCTGACGTCACATGCTCCGTCCTTTTCAACGTTGAACCACACGAACAAACCAATTAGAAGTTGCCGGTCCTCATAAAAAGGGCGGAGCCAACTTCTGTTTGTCCCGATTTCTAATTGCCTGTCATATTATGCTGTACATATAATAACGATATGACATACATATGATAGTAATTAATCATTTAATTCAGTTTAGTCATTTCCTTTTGTGACTGTTACATGGTTATGAGCAATACATATTATGATAATTTACTATCTTATGACAATTTTCTCATTCTGTAATGACCCCCCCCCCCACTCTCAGCTTATGACCTGTTTCCATTAAGCCAAAATTGAAGATAAAAATGTTACATTGAGCCAATTATTCATTTTATAAAATATGGTCATAGCTTTAATATGATATTCTTTTTTAAAATGAACCAATTTCAAACTTCAATTTTAACTATAAAAAGCACCAAGAAAGTATATTTTAAAAGATTATTTTTTCAAGATTCAATTTTCATGACATCTTTGAAAATAAAACAATTTTATTTCGGCCATTTTTGCTGCTTCACATTATTTGACATTTTTTTTGAAATTATCATAAATTTTAAAAATAAATAAATTTAAAAAATAAATTTAAAAAAATTATTTATGCATTTTCCGTTCATTTTCAAGTTTTCAAATAATTCATATATTTTGTTTTAAAAAATATTTTTTGCACAAAGTGAACAAGTGAACAATATAGCCGATAGAGGGCACTGACAATCGGTTAGGATTAGTATTTTTTTTTTTGGAAGAAAAAGCGACAAAAAAAAGTTAACAGCTGACGGCCCTCAATTTGTAAGAAGGACACCCGAAAAAAAAAGGCTGGAATAACTGAATGAGGAGGAGGAGGAGGGCGCCCTCTCTCTCTCTACTCAATGTCGGCGGCGGCGTCTGGTTGGCGCCCAACATTCTTATTTAAATCACACACACTATTAAGATGATGAACAACGTTTAAAATTGAACAAACTTTAAAAGAAACTCCTCCATAAAAACCTATTTAAAGATATTCCTCCTCCTCCTCCATATTATAAAAAACGAGGAAAAAGACAAAATCTCCCTTTTGAATGAAGGAATAAATTATTATATAAAAGAAGAGAAAAAGATACCCAGGAAGGAAAGAGGGCTATAAATAGGGTCAAAGGCTAAAAAGGGGAGACAACTAATCTCATTGAGGCCCTTTTATTCTCAGAAATCCCTCATTTTCAAATTAAGATAACATACATCACAATTAACATAACACAAAAATCAAAAGAATTTCGAAAACGCAGCAAAATATGTAAATTTCTGCAAATTCCTGCCATATTTTTATTTCAACTTTGCCTACTGTTCTTTAAGATATTTTATGAACTGCTGATTTTTGAACTCAAAGATATCAAAATGAAAATTGAGCTACCCTTCTAGTTTCTAAAACATTTTCTAGTTTCTCTTCATTTTGCTCTGCTGTAAAACAAGACTAATCAAGAGTTTAAAAATCAGCCAGCCGTTCATTAAAACAACCACCTCTGGAAAGAAATTTCAAGATTTTTTTTTTCTTCAGCCTTTTAAAAAGCATTGTTTCCACTCAAGATTCATTCCTTAAATAAAGTTAAACAATGACGAAAGACAAAACCCTTTTTATAGTTAAGTCGACTTCGAAGAGTTTTTAAGTTTAGCTTTATTTAAATGTCATTTCGAATTCAGTAACGTTTGTTGTCAAGGGACTCCTCCTCCTCCTCCTCACGAGGGGTCCTAGTGGAAACGTACCCTTAGTTAAAAAAGCAAATAAAATTGCTAAACAAAAAAAATCTTGCATATTTTTTGCATTTTACAGCCATGTTTTCAATGCATACATTTAAACGAGATAAAAAATAAAATAAAACAATAAAGTAAAAAGTACTTTTAAAGTAATAAGAATGAAAATCTTACCACATCACGATCGACGGTAACACACGGTAACGACGGTTCTTTGCCACCCGCTCCTCCGCCGCCGCCGCCGACATGACAAGGATGATTACCGGCAAATGGAACACAGACATTATGAAAACATCCATTACAATCTGCGGGTAAGAATAAGAAGGATGACGACGACGATGAAGAAGACAATTCCTGATCAATTTCACGATTGTTACAATAAGAGCAAGCCGAACACGTGGCCGCCGTCGTCGCCGCGGCGGTCATCGTTGTCTTCTTCGGACCGATGACCACCGACGACACGTTCTTATTATTGTTCGGATGAATAAAATGATGAAGATGATGATGATGATGATGTTGTTGTTGTTGGCAAGTAATTAACGTTTGAAAAACGCCGGTTGTACATGTATAACCAGCCGTCTTTACCCTCGTTTCATTACCGCCGGACACTAAACCATTAACGCCACCGATTAAAAATCCTCCACCGATATTTGAGGATGGAGGTGACGGAAAAGGAATAAGGGAAGGCGGCGAAGATGAAGGAGCGAGATCTTCGCTCAATGGTAAATGCATGTTTTATAATTTAAACACACAAACTTGATTGAAAATTATATTTTAAAACAATAATCAATCCCCTTTTTAATTTAAACACACAGCACACAAATTATTAATTAATTAATCCTTGTAATTTTATCCAAAATTTCAGTGTATTTGTTCGAATCCATTTTTTTCTTTCTTTCTTCAAAGCTGAAATTTCAGTTTCAGAATGAAGAAAAAAAAAAGAAATCAGCACAAAAAATTAAGAAGAAGAAAAAGAAAATTTCAGCTTTCAATCACACAAACGACAGGCAAAAATTATAATAATTAAACTGAACTGCCTTCGATGCCTGAAAAAAGTTCAATGCAAGAAGAAAAAACCTGCAGCTGATTTCAAAGTGAGAATGCGAACGATGAAGAACGCAAAGTGTGCCACTAAGAAAACAGCCAATGGCATAAAAGAGAATTCGCACTTCCCCTTCTTCCTCTCAGCAACCAGAAGGTAGCTTAAATAAAGCGCTAAATGAGCACATTAACAACAGCCTTTCACGCACGTATAGTCAATTTTTATTCTATCACTAAGGTCTGGCGACTAGAAAGTCACATAGCTTTTTAATGCTATGTGCTCTCTATTGATAACCCGTCAAATCCAGATAGCTTTTTTACGATGGGCGCTCAATCAAATGACGTCATAGTGGTTCTTCATTGTATGGATCTACATTGCATGGAGATAGATATAGAAATAAAGCAGAATATTGAGCGGATTAGAAGCCAAGAGAAATAAGTGACAGAGCCGCTAAATACATTTAATCGATACGTAAAACTAGCACATTGATTAAGGTCTCAAGATTTTCGTGAAATTTACTCAGAACATCGCTTTAATCACTTGTTCCTTTTGACTTCTAAGCCTCTCATATGGTTCTAAATTACATACAGATAGCTCAGATACGAATACAATAGAGCAACGTGACGTCATACATTTTAAGCGTACACTCAAACGGAGAGCGCGTAGTGTTAAAAATCGCATAGTATTTTCTAGTCGCCAGATGCTAGAGAATTAACTATCCAACAATCACTTGTATTCAAAATTAATATTGTAATCTTGAATTGTATAGTTGTCTCACCGTAAAAATGAAGCTTTTGACGTCAGAATGGGGGGGGGGGGGTTGACCAAAAATGTATGATTGTGTCATTTTGTCTGATAAAAAGGGGTAATAACAAAAGAATACAAAAACCCATTGTTTTAAAACTGTTGAAAACGTTTGCCATCATCCCTTTTCTAACAGAATCAATGTTAAATTTTTACATGAACCCCCCCCCCCCCTCTGACGTCACACAAGCTTCATTTTACGATGAGGCAACTATATCTAGAGATGGCAATGGTTCGGAACCGACAGAACCGGTTCGCCAATTACTGGAACCAACAGAAGTGGTTCACCAATTACTGGAACGGACAGAAGTGGTTCGCCAATTACTGGAACCGACAGAACTGGTTCGCCAGTATAGGTTGAACTGATAAAACTGGTTCCGAATGGAGTACATTAGGTTCGGTTCTACCCTTTGCCACCTCTAACTAATGTGTTGCGCAAATCTGCTAATACATATTGGGAACCGATTCGAACCAGTTCGTCAAAATCCACGAACTGATCAGAACCGGTTTCCAAAACAAATTGCGAACCTATTAAACCGGTTTCGAACCGAGTAGAAACGGTTCGGTCCTACCCGTTGCCATCTCTAAATCATCCAAGAGCAAGGAGTACTAGGAACCTACACCATTTGGCCTACACTTAAAGTTGGGTACATACGATCAATTCTGGCTTGTCCATCCTTTAGCTTTTCTTTTGAAATTTTATTTTATGATGGTCTTCCATACTTTGAACAAATGTGTATAATTCCAGGCGCAGGATTGACTGTCTGAATCCAGCTTTACAGTAGGCCAAAAATAGACTTATAATATTAATAATAATAAAATTAAGGACGACGATTCCATTTTTATATATTTTCAACTGGAAAATTAAAAATACGTGAAAATTAAAAAAACTCGAATTTAATAAAAATTAACGTCAATTTCTTGATTGAAAAATATGATTTTGATCGCGTTTTATTTGTGAGTTAGCAACTGAAGACTAAAAACGAAAATGGATTCCCTTTCCACCTTTAATTTTTTTTCTGTTAAAAACTTGACAATAGACATATATATTGAATTATGACGTCACAATACGATCAGTTCCAACTTACAAATTCATCATCTTATAATAGAGAGAATTATCACAAGTGCCAAATTCAATATCCATTTTTTTGTAGTTTCCTATGAAATCTAAATTTAAATTGTAACTATGACTTTGTCTACAATTAAATACTGAAAATTTACCTGATTCAAATTCGATTATTTCATTTTAATATTGTTTTATTAATTAAAATCACTTTTTCTAATATGTTTTTGTTAATTTCTATTAAAAGTGTAAACACGACCTCACAAACTTTGGGTGTAGAAGCAAAAATTAAAGAAGGAAATCTAAAAAGTGTTTTAGAAACTAGAAGGGTAGCTCAGTATTAACCCAAAATGCTCGGTGCCATAATGACCTGGAAAGTCAGGGGAAAAAAAAAATCACGGAAAGAAAATGTAAACTCAATGAAAATTAGTCATTTTTGTTTAAAAATCAACAGAAAAAAATTGTATTTGCATTTGGCGACAACGCCATCAAATGCATAAAATTAATATAAAATCAATTCTACGATTAATCGAATCGCAAAATCGATCATTTCATGTATTATTTTATTTACTCCAAATACACTCTTCTGTGAAATTTCTTATCACACTCAACCGTTCCACCGTGGGCGGTATCCCTTTCGGTCGAAATTTTTTCCGTCGACAAGCCTCAGGGATTAGATTGGAGGCTAACAGTGACGTCATAGGGGACAAAATATAGACCTTTTTTATCACTTTCTCGTCACTACAGCTAAAAAAATAACCCTTGCTCCCTAACCTAAACCGAACCTTAACGATCCTAACCTAAACCGAACCTTAGCGATCCTAACCTAAACCGAACCTTAGCGATCCTAACCTAAACCGAACCTTAACGATCCTAACCTAAACCGAACCTTAACGATCCTAACCTAAACCTAACCGAACCTAATTGATCCCTTTTGATGAAAAAAAGGGTCTAGATATTTTTTATTGACGTCACTGTTAGCCTCCAATCCAATCCCTGAGGCTTGTCGACAGAAAGAGAACACACCCCACTTACCCCTCCTCCAAAGGGGCCCGGTTTTTTTTAAATCATATTTATTCATAATAAATTCTCTAATTATTTTATCACAAGAAAGTTTTAATTCCACTCTCTTGTCACTTGATAAGAAGAGTACAAACTTAAATTACAAATGCAGACTTTGACATTTTCTGCATTTGTGACAGCAGACATATCATAAGCGATAAGACCTTTTTTTTTTAAATAATTTAATTATTAAAATATATATCTTTACTTAACAACCCTTGTGACTTTTACATTCAATGATAAAAAAAATGATTAATCGTTTTAATAAATATTCGTTTCGTATTTAATTCTTCTTATTTTTTTTGAACAAGAAAAAGATAACGAAGAACAATGGAACGTGGTAAAATATCAATTCGGGACAAACGAGCACGTCGTCGTCGTCCCCCCCCCCTCCCGGCCCCCTTTTTGTGTGTCATTTATATGACTCCTTTTATATAACCACATCATTACGGCTCGGATTTTTATCCAAATATCAAAGTAAACGTTTCTTAATTTCTGAAATAATCATTATCAGAGCAACTGCAATTATCTTTTTTTTTCTAATAAAAAAGGATGGTTAGAGGCTAGATGCCTTGTTACAATCATTTGTTCACTAGCCTCTAACCATTGTTTTTGATTTGAAAAAAAATATCAATTGTTTGTTTATCTAAACAGTGGACTGTTGTTATTTTACAATTGGCTCTTGGGCCACACAGATTGAGAAACATTTGTTTGGCGACGAAACATAAAAATAGACGAAGAGTACGAGGCTAATTGTCCATAGTTGGACAATTGCCTTCTATAATTGCCGGACTTTCTTTCTAAAAAAAGAAAATAAAAGTGATATCACTGATATTATAAATTCTTAAATTATTGACGAAATGATTAACCTACTTACAAATAAGGTGCATTCGAAAACGACTTTGTTTAATAGAAAATTTGTCTCAATTATTTCACTGTAGAGTTTAGACTAAATAAACACAAAAAACCCCACTGGAATGTCGTTATAGACATTCTTGCATATTGCCTAAATGCTATTTTGTACTTTGCAGATTTACATTAAGGCAATTTTAAAGTGTAAACACCTCTCAAACACAGGCATTTAGAAATCGAGACGAACGCAAGTTGGCTTCGTCCTTTTTATGACGACTGGCAACTTCTAATTGGTTGGTTATGTAGTGGCTGACGTCACATGCTCCGCCCTTTTCAACGTCGAATCACACAACAAACCAATTACAAGTTGCCGGTCGTCATAAAAAGGGCGGAGCCAACTTGTGTTCGTCCCGATATCTAATTGCCTAACTCTCGAACTCTTTGATTAGAAACTAGAAGGGTAGCTCAATCACTTACGGCAGTTTTCGAAATAAGCTTTTTAGGCCAATTTGAAAATAATGCAATTTGAAGCAGACGATATGTTTTACGTTTTGCTTATAAAAAGTTTATTTTGAAAGATATCAAACATGAAATAACTCTTAAGCGACTAAGATACCATTCTAGTTTCTAAAACACTCTTTAATTTTACTTCTGAAAGACAAAAAAATCAGCTGTTCATAAAACATCTTAATGCGAAAAGAATGATGGTTTTGCACATTTTCTAAGATACTTGGCAGAATTTTATCTAAAAAAAATTTTCCTACAATTTTTTCTCTCGAAAAGTTCAAAAATCAAACCAAAATCTAATGGCCTTGACAGACGAGCGACTTTTGACAGCCTTTTCGGCGACAAAATGACTTTGAAGGTCGCTCGCTGGGCCTTGGTTCGACATAATGTATTTTCTTTAAAATGACGCCAACACAAGCGACTTTTGAAAGATTTTTTGGTGACAAAATGAACACCATCTGAAAACAGAAGTTGGAAAGTGTTTCAAAAGTCGCCTGTGTCGCCAAGGTTGGCGTTTTCACATAGAAAATAACACTGCGATGACAGCTCCGCGACCTTCGACTTCATTTTGTCGTGAAAAAGTCTTTCACAAGTCGCCTGTTTGCCAAGGCCCTACCTAAGATTAAAACAGGTAATTAGAAAACGGGACAAACAGAAGTTGGCTCCACCCTTTTTATGACGACCGGCAACTTCTAATTGGTTTGTTGTGTGGTTCGACGTTGAAAACGGCGGATGCATGTAACGTCAGATTGCATAACCAACCAATTAGAAGTTGCCACTCGTCATAAAACGGGCGGAGCCAACTTGTGTTCGTCCCGATTTCTAACTGCCTGTAAGATTAAAAGAAGACTGACACTGGAATATTTCCCCCCCCCCCCCATTTCCCATCAACCACACACATTAGGATTTGACAACAATTGGAAAATTCCCAATCAATATTCGAATACATATTATAAGATTGATCACAACTATTAATAATGTCAATATATAGAAACAAAAAAAAAGGAAAAAAAAAAATGATTCAGAGATCAAAAACCAGCTGATTACACTTGTAACCCACTGTCAACCCCCACCCAAAGTGTGTGACTGACTGACTGTCTTTGTTTGGTTTCGTGTTTAGATTCAAACAAGAAGCAAACACAACCACAAACTACTAAAATATACAATAATATTGCGTAACCACTGTTTTAGTAATAGGAACTTTCAGGCTCCTCCTTTCCCATCTCATCATTCCACAACTCTACAATTAGACATTCCCCCCCCCCCTCCCACTACATTATTATAAATCAATTGTTTTTTTTTTTCGTCTTCTTTCTGCAATTAGCATTTACCTATAAATGCAAATGTCATAATTTTGTCGGGGGTTTACTCCCCTGGGGCGTAACTTTTTTTTTACCGTTCTCAACGTATGGCTACCGTAGTCACTTTTGACCACGGTCAGCCCAGTTTCGCCCACGGCTGGTCAGAAGTGGGCCCGCGGTTGCCGACCACTCTGCCGGGTCCTAACCGACCAGGATCGGTCGACGCTTTTTCGACCGTAAAAATAGGGGATTAGGTTACTTTTAATGTTAATATGTGTCAATTTATTTGCAAAAAAGTCTTCTAGGTTAAAAAATTCTGCTAGATTATGATTCGATTAATCGGAAAATCGGTTTTTAGTTCAGATTAATCGTATAAATTGAATCGATTCTATGGCTTTCGATTAATCGTATGAATTGACTCAAAATTCTACACCCATTCTTCATACAGGCAATTAGAAATCGGGACAAACGGAAGTTGGCTCCGCCCTTTTTATGACGACCAGCAACTTCTAATTGGTTTGTTGTGTGGTTCGACGTTAAAAAGGGCGGAGCATGTAACGTCAGACTACATGGCCAACCAATTAGAAGTTGCCGGTCGTCATAAAAAGGGCGGAGCCAACTTATGTTTGTCCCGATTTCTAATTGCCTGTCACTTTTATGGGGGGGGGGGGTACATGAATGCACCCCATAAATAGAAGAAACTCAATTGAACGCCTTTTTTTAAAGGAATTTCCTCCTCTTCCTCTTCCACCCTCAACGGAATCGGTTATAAACATATACATGTATATTAGTAGGAGATATGACACTCACAATATAATACATTTTAATAAAGCAGTTTAATTTAGAAGACTAGAAAGAACAACTTTTCTATTACGATCATCATCATCTCCTCGGGATGAGGGGATTCACTTTCTGGCAACTTTCCCAACTTTGGTCTGTACACATAATCAGAGGAGAGTCACGTGCACCCTAAACAGTGTCGAAGTGTTGCAGAGGACGAATGAAGGTCGTTCCAATATATAGGATACAGCATTATTGCAAATGTAATGAATTCATTATATGATTGAGATGTATCAATTAACAAACCCTTTGAGCAATTTCAATTGAGTTGAACGTTCAACTGTCTCCTCTTTTCTATGTTATTATTGATTCTCTCTCTCTCTCTCTCTTGTGTACTGACTGACTGAAGAGAACGAACATTCATTCAACTCAAGTCACAAAGATCATAATTCATAACCCAAGCAAATTTCATACACAAGATGATTATTACAAAAATGATAAGGAGTGTCTGTAAGCAAATTACTTCTAAAATTAATTAAAATTAATAAATTACAATTGCTCATTTTTCTCAAAACTAATTTAAGTTACTTTTTCGAATAAGATCTTAATCAATTCACGTGCAGTGAATTTTCGAAGTTGAATTGTGTCATAACTTCGTAAGCAATATAGTAGAATCTCGATTAACCGGATCTTGGAAATTCGGACCGGTTTTTTTGTCATGTGTTTTATTTTTTTTTTTTCGTTTATCAGTGTTTTTGACTTTTAACTTCCAGATAATTAATTAAGGAGAAAATTAAAAGTAAAAAACCCCTGGCAATTTCCCAGGATAAACTGGACTTAAGTTAATTTGGATCAGATTCTGTCTCGTTTTGGGACAGACTAATCAAAGGTCACTAGGTGACCTATACTTTCATATAGCTATTTGGAGAAAAACTGTGGAGGTCATTCATTGACCTACATGCCCATGGGCCTGGTGGGTTTTGTGGGCTTCGTGGGCTGGGCCTAGCATAAAGTCTCATGGGCTGGGCTGGGCTGGGCTTCAAATGTTTACCCCTCAGACCCCCTGCAACAAGCTTAATTTAATGTAACCCCCGATATATATAAAAAAAGTTCTAAAAGTGTAGGTCACTGAGTGACCTACGATTAGTCTGTCCGCCCAAATACATGCCGTAAAAAATGTCTGTTACCAATAATTCTGAAGAAGTTACACTCTAAACCTGATAACCTGATGCTAAACCCGGGACAAACAAAACGTCTGTATGATGATACTGACTAGTCGCTGTTTGCTGCTGGCTATTAGCAGCAACAGCAAGCAGCAGCTGCTTTGGGTTCACACTTGTCCAGTCACTGCTGGTATTAGCAGTGCAAGTCATCCAATCACCATCTTGCAAAAACACAAACTAACAACCCAAGCAGTGGAGTTTCAACTGCCCACTAGTGCCACTACCAGCGACACTGGCTGGTAGCACACTGGTAGTAGCGAGAAGTTAGTCACGTGACCAGCTGGTAGCTGCTAAAGTTGGACATGTTCAACTTCTCCAGCTGCTGTTAAAATCACTAGCATGCTGGAGAAAGCAGCTGCTAGTGGCAGTTCAGACTATGCTGCTAGAGTGCTACAACCAGCCAGCAGCAACCAGCTGCTGGGAAACCAGCCTAGTGTGAATGCGCCATTAGTCCGTCCCGATAAACCCAGTTAGTTTGCCAGCAACTTCTTCTTATAATCCTGTAAACTTTTTATTTCTGTGAGGATCTTCCTCTCCTCCTCCTTCTCCTATTTCATTTGAAATACCTTTTCTGGCATTCATTTCAATACATGATAACAACCAGCTTAATAAATTATATACTTGGCAAAAATTTCTAATTACAAAAATCCTTTTATGCCAGATATATATTTAATAATTAATAATCGCTTTACTTTTAAGAGTTGTATCATAATATAGGCCTATACAATGGAGTCTTCCGGAAAAAAAAATGGCATAAAATCAACCACCAAGAAGAGATTGAGCAACAGTTTTGTTTTAAGGAAGGACTGAGATATAAAAAAGGCCCTTAATTAATCCCTAACTAAGTTGCAAAGTTAGCAACAAACGAATTCTGCCAGGGTTTTTTTTTTCCTATCAAACAGGCAAATTGCCAATTTGAACTGGACACACATTTAAAATCATCCCTAAAATTATAACATGATGTGTGTGTTCATATTATTTTTTTTTTATTATTCGAAAGAATTCAAACATAATAATAATAATAAAATTGTATAAATTTCTTTATTACGTAAATGCATTTCATTTTGACATTGAATGACCTTGAAGGTAAAACAATAGGATTCTTTTCCTTTTATCAGTAATAGGCCTAGTTTATAATTTGAAAAGTTTAACCGATTAAAGATGGAGGTTAGTAACAGCTCACTTTTCAACTCTCTGATTATTTTTTTTTACCTGTTTCAGAAGAGCTAAATTAATAGAAACTAGAATGGACTTTCTACAGGCGAAAATTAAAAAAAATATCGTCTATCGCTTTTCAAACTCAACATGAAAAGCTTATTTTGAAAGATATCAAAACATGAAAATTCTTTAAAATGATTGAGCTACCATTCTAGTTTCTAAAATAGTTTCTAGTTTCTCTTCAATTTACATACTTTATGAACAGCTGATTTTTTTCAACTCTTGATTATTTCTTAGAAACTAGAAGGGTAGCTCAATCACTTAATGGTTTTTTACTTTCCTCTTAACACAAAAAGCTTATTTTAAAAGATATCAACATGAAAATACCCTTCTAGTTAATAAAATACTTTCAAATTTCTTTTAATTTTACACCAGAAAGACAAGAATAAAAAAGATTTTGAAAATCAGCTGTTCAAAAAAAGCACCTAAACATAAAGCATTTCGAAACTAGAAGGGTACGTATCCCATAAATCATCACTTCAGGATATTTTCATGTAGATATCTTTTAAAATAAACTTTTTATGAACAAAAATTTAAAAAAAAAAATATCGTCTGCCTTCAATATGTCATTTTATAAACCGTCATAAAAAGTTTATTTTGAAAAATATTAACAAGTGATTTAGGTTATCATTCTAGTTTCTAATACACACATTCTAGTTTTTCTTTATTTTCCTTTCTTTTTTCAAGCTAACTTGCCACTCTTTGTTTTCTTCTTCTAAAGCCACGTTTTCACGATGATAGTTGCTGTCATGAGAGCAGCAACTATCGCGAGAACTAGCATCGTGAAGACCACAATGATAGTCACTATCGCGATAGCACTATCACAGGCAATTAGAAATCGGGACGAACAGAAGTTGGCTCCGCCCTTTTTCTGACGAACGACAACTTCTAATTGGTTTGTTGTGTGGTTCGACGTTGGAAAGGGCGGAGCATGTGACGTCAAACTACATAACCAACCAAATAGAAGTTGCCAGTCGTCATAAAAAGGGCGGAGCCAATTTGTGTTCATCCCGTTTTCTAATTGCCTGTCACTATCTCGTTTGACTAGATAGTTGATAGTACTGTCGCAATAGTAATAGTTGTTGTGTGACCGGCGCTTGTAGGGAAATATCCACTTTGTAGGGAAATTTGGCTTCTGGAGGGAGAGAGAGAGAGAGGCAACACTGTTGTTGACTCAATGATATCTGTGAAGTCGACTGTCATGTGATTGTGACAGAACTATCACGTTACTTCAAGACGTGCAGACAGTTGCTATCGTGAGACAGTGAACTATCACAACTTTCATGACAGCTACTCTCACGAAAGAACTATCGCCCCCGTGAAAACGAGGTTTTAAATCCAAATCCAACCTGAAATAAGTTCCATCTTAACAGGTTGGGGATTGACGTAAAAAAAACCTCCTTCCCCTTTGCCATTTCTACTTTTTTTTACTTAGCACTTACTTCAACGATATAAATAAATTGAAAAGAACTTTCCAAAAATAGATTTATCTACGTCTATAAAACACGGGGTGAGATTGGGAATAAAAAAATGTGTTTGTAATCTCGATATATATTTAGTTGTATCAATAAAAATGTTTGTTTTATATTTTTGTATTGAACACGTTTACAAAGTGCAAACATTACAAATCCCCTATAAATGGGATAAATTGGTGCCCATTTCACACAAAAAGAAGGGTCCCTCCCCCCCCCTCCTCCAATAATCATGAAAACCCTGGATGCACTTAACGCCACCAATCTAAACAATTTAAACGTCACACAATTCGTGCAAAAGTACGTCATCCAAACGGAGATTGAATGAGAGACACACGGAAAAGTGCAACTTAAACTGTTCCCTCGTTAAATAAAAAGATCGGTGGAGTTTACGTCAGCAAAAGCATTTATTATAAATAATCATCAAAAAACCTTTTAGCACCTTTTGCCAACGCCAACAGAAATCTCATACAAATGCCATCATTGATTTTGTGCCCTTCCAGTATTTATTAATACAGGGTGGTTTTGGCTCCGTGGTTCGGTATATAAGACCTTGTACAGACAAGGCAATAATCGTTGAAAACTTTATCGCCAGCGATGTTTACCAACGCTTGTTTTCCCCACTTCAAATGGAAAACATTTGTTCAGTCACAGGCAATTAGAAATCGGGACAAACAGAAGTTGGCTCCGCCCTTTTTATGACCCTGTTAAACTGCGGAATCAGTCAATCTGCATATTGCCTAGGCAATATGGACCTGCTAGTGAATCTGCAACATTCAACACCTAAAATGTATTGCAATGTTGCAGATTCACCATAGTAGGTTGGTTGTTTTATAAATTGCCAAGGCAATATGCAGATTGACTGATTCCGCAGATTGACAGTAACATACAGTACATATGCGTGTAAATTGTGTCGATTTTTGCACGATACAAACACATTTTAAACGTTATTTGTTGAAATTAAAAGGAAAGCGGCTTCTCTCGTTCGTGGATGGGGGAGGGTGGAGAATTAACGTAGACATTTACCAAGGCAAAAATAATACCGTACATCATCTTCATAATCAAACACCAGTAATTACTCTTCAGCGTAATAAATCACCAAGTGATACCAGTTGGTTAGTTTATTAAGTGGTTAGTTAGAGAGAGAAAGAGGGGGGGGGGAGGGGACAAATAACAGTATATTCAACACAATACTCAATATTATAATTATTGCAGTTTGTACACAAATGGAATATCAGCTATAATTATAGTCGATTTTTCTCACATGGATTCAATACAGGATAATTAACCAAATAGCTAGCCTCTACCTAGTACCTCCAACACTCATTATCATCTTTTCAGATGGGTACAACTGCTATGACAACTTTACTTTCTCCTGTGATAAAAGTCGTGGAATGTTGTCACCTCATTACAAAAAATTGACCTTTTGTCATAACTTATGACTCATAGTCATAAGTAACTGTGTAGAAAAACCTTAAATACATTCTGACATAAGATCAGGTATTCCTCACTGGAAATGAAGACAAGGTTGTCTTGCAAACTTCACTAAGAATGTATTGCAACAAAGACTTTTTCTTCAATACGAATAGATCCATACTTACTATGTAGGCAGCCCAGATGGCCCGTATCACACGGAGCATTTATAATGTATGCCTAGTCCTAAATCAAAACGTTCCCACAATGCACAACCTTCTTTGGGAGTAAAATACCATTGTCAAATCACCCGCAAGTTTAAAAATGGCCAAAAATACGAGTCAGTATGTGCAATAATATCTTATATTCTTAGTAATCAAGTCAAACCTATAGGCCTAACTACAACTTTGCACAGTGTACTAGCAGCGGGTTCGCTTTAAACAAGACCCCACTGACATTTTAGTTTTTAAAGAATATTGAGGCCGAAGTCCGCCCTAGAAACGGCTAACATATCCACCACCATCCAAGTTCTGATAAAATTTTAGTCACGCAAGATATCTGTGCTGCTGCCACTTTTTCAAGAGACTAAGATCAGATATGACGCAATATCTGGTATAGCCATTTAACATGGTGTGTGTGTGAAAGACATTTTTGAAAGTTGCATTGTCCATTAACTCATAAGCAACTTCTTTTTGTAACAAAAAACAAGTCCACTGAGTAATGACATCATAAAGTATGACTTGTCACAATTTTATATTTTCTTTATAATGAGTCCCGTGGTCGTATACAACTTACTTACTTAGTAAGTCTTCAAACTTTTTTTTGCTACATTCCCAAGTTTGTATTTGCGGTTTTCTTGTAAATTACTCGGACTGAATTGATTGATTGCGGATCTCAACGCGCCACCACAGGCATTTAGAAATCGGAAAAAACACAAGTTGGCTCCGCTCTTTTTATGACGACCGGCAACTTTTAATTGGTTGGTAATGTAGTCTGACGTCACATGCTCCGCCCTTGGGCGGAGCCAACTAAAGTTCTTCCCGATGTCTAAATGCCTGTCGTGCCACCATGGACCCCACTGGTTAAGATGGGTGTTGGGCGCGCCTCAAAACAGACCTCTTGTCTTAACAGCAGACATGTGTAATTAATTATTGACAATAATTTCCTTTTCTCTCAACAATAGAAAATTATTAATCCACCAGGTTATGATTCCATATTTAAGATTATCGCAATTTGTACCAGTGGTGGTTTTTTTCCTAACAGGTCTGCTGTATGCATTCCGATATTGATAATTACAAAAAGGGAGAGAGGAGAGGGGAGGGGGGCCAGTTCAAATATGTCTGTCCTTCAACCTAGAGAAACCAATGATAAAGTATTGAACTTTTATCAGATCAATCACAAAACACAGTTTGAGATAAAATTCAAGACAAGAATTAATTTCACTGAAGTCTCAATTTTGAGTTCAATATTAATCACTTTGCCAACAACAACCACCTCAAAGAAAGACAGAAATGTAAAAAAACGAATACAAAATTTGTGATCTCTTAATTAATATTAATTAATTATTAATGAGTTTTACCTTCACATTTCTTGCCAACGTTTCCCTCACCCCAAATGTAATCAACACCTACAGAAAAAAATATAAATAGACACAATTTAATTACAAAAAAAATATGCAAATGAAGGAAGAACAATAGAATAGATATGATTTTTTTTTTTCATTTCAGAAGAAAAATGTGGATTTAGGAACAAAGCTGATCATCGTTATATTTTTTTCAGGAGCAAAATTCACATTGACAACATCATAACGTTCATTTTCTTCATGTTAATAATATCTTTCAAAATAAGCTTTTTATTGCAGTTTGAAAAAGATATCAGACGTGCAAAATATACTACTAGGTGATTTTACAGTGTAAACATACCTCGAACTCTTGGTTGATTTGTGTTTCGGCTGCGAAAAGAAACTTTAGAAGTGTTTTATTTAGAAAGCTTTTTATAGGCATAAAAAAGCTTATTTTGAAAAATATCAACATGAAGAAAATGGACAATCTTGTTGTTGTTTACAAGTTTCACGTTTAAAAATGTTGAAACTTGTTGCCCCTAGTGAAGACATAGGCAGTTAGAAATAGGAAAGAACTTCAATTGGCTCCGCCCCTTTTTTATGACGACCGGCAACTTCTAATTGGTTGGTTATGTAGTCTGACGTCACATGCTCCGCGCCCTTTTCAACGTCGAACCACACAACAAACCAATTAGAAGTTCCCGGTCGTCATAAAAAGGGCGGAGCCAACTGAAGTTCTCTCCTATTTCTAACTGTCTGTAGTGAAGACAGGGCTTTTTTAGAGAAACTCAAGTTGCGCGCGCATTGGATCCTCATTTAAAAAAGAGGTCAATTAATTGGTGGCTATCGTTTCAAGGCTAATTTATTAAAATTAACTTTTGTACTTATAAAGTGATTATTATATAAATTATATATGCACAAAACAATGGAGTTTCAATAGAAATTAATGATAATCTGTTCGGGGGTTCGGATATTTGACCGAAGAAGTGAAAGAGGGTGAGGGGGAGGGAGGAGAAATAAGGTCCGGATCATGATTCGATGTCTAAACGTTAACCCTTTTTTTTTTTTGGTCTGTTAATTAAAAATATCGAATATAATATTCTAAATAATAAGAGATAGTTAACTGTGTAATTAAAACTGAATAGTCCTTATTACTAATCATTAAGGGCTCGGATTTTGATGCAATATCAACCGGAATGTTTCTCAATGTGTGGCCCAAGTGCCAATTGTGAAGGAATCAATCATTATCATCATTAGAGCAACTGCAATTATGCTTTTTCTAATAATAAAAGGCTGGATTAGAGAGGCTAGATGTCTGGTTATTATCAGTTGTCAACTAGAGTTCTAGCCTCCAACCATTGTTTTTAATTAGAAAGAACAATTGTTTTTTTTATTATCTAAACTAGAGATTGTTACTTCACAATTGGCACTTGGGCCACATATTGAGAAACATTCCGGTTGATTATTGCATCAAAATCCGAGCCCTAATTATCACATAATATGAACTGACACTTTAACTAGCAAATTCATAGAAATGAATAATAGGTGGCGCAATATTTCAAACATACTAGAAAATATAATTTCATGATGTTCAAAAATAGTTTTTACTATTCTAGTTTCTAACAAAATGTCTCACCTAAAGCTAACAGAGGATGACTTTTTTAAAAAAAAAAACTAAACTGAGTGTAATTGGAAACTAGAATAGTAGATAAATCACTAATTAGAATTTGTATGTTGATATCTTTCAAAATAAACTTTTATTCAAACAGACAAAATAAAAATATCGTCTGCCTAAAGTTTCAAACAGAAAATTGTTTAACAGAATTCCTTGTTTATTCTAATTTCTAACAAACTTAAAAAAATGTCATAACTTTCTCTTAACAAAAGTAACGAACGGTCATCTCTGCTCGACATTAACTTATCGTTTGCCACGCCCTTTTATGAGCGTCATCAATTTCTAATTGGTTTGTTACTTTATCTAATGTCACACATGCTCCGCCCTTTTCAATTTCTAATTGGTTGATATTTGGTCTGACGCTCTTAAAAGGGCGGTGCAAATGAAATTGTAGTGCTGAGCAGAGAGATGCCTTTAAGCAATATGACCTAGTTAGCCATTTTTTGAGTGAGAGCAGCGCCCCCTTCAGTTATTCCTATAAATGTATGGATTGGTCAATGTGAAAAAGGAATGAAGGAAGGAGGAATGAAGGAAGGAAGGAAAAGTAGCAGCTGACCAGAAGGAGAATCAAGATCGGAAGAAGTCCCTCCCCTTTTTTTCTGGTTCGGACCCACGCAGGGTCAACACTTATAAATAAGAGTTGCTACCCATCAAGGTCAAACACAAAGGAATGAGGCCCAAGTGAGGAAAGGATGACACATTTCTCCATATAGGCCTATTATGTTATTTAACCTCCTCCCCCCCCCATTTCAGTATGATTTAATATGTGAAGTGCACGAGTGACCACGTGTCTTTTTCTTCCTTCCTTCCTTGTTGTGTAAATAGGGGACTGGATTTTGCCAAAATAAAAAATACTACAATGGAACCTCGATTATCCGACATAATTCCATTGGAAGTTTGTATTTCTCAACAGAACAAAATCCATTTTATTTTTCCTTCAATGGATGGCTCCCTCTTTTTCGTTCATATTCTCTCTCTAAAAAAATGCAATTATATTTTAGGCTTTAAGCCATAATATTAGCATTTGTTCAGTTTGGCGCTTATTCAGTTTGATGCTTATGTAATTTGGCGCTTGTTCAGTTTACTGTTTATTCAGTTTGGCGCTTATTCAGTTTCATGCTTATGTAATTTGGCGCTTGTTCCGTTTACTGTTTATTCAGTTTGGCGCTTATTTAGTTTGATGCTTATGTAATTTGGCGCTTGTTCCGTTTACTGTTTATTCAGTTTGGCGCTTATTTAGTTTGATGCTTGTTCAGTTTGTTGTTTATTCAGTTTGGTGCTTATTTAGTTTGACACATGTAATTTGGCGCTTGTTCCGTTTACTGTTTATTCAATTTGGCGCTTATTCAGTTTGATGCTTATGTAATTTAGCGCTTATTCAGTTTGATGCTTATGTAATTTAGCGCTTATTCAGTTTGATGCTTATGTAATTTGGCGCTTATTCAGTTTGATGCTTATGTAATTTGGCGCTTATTCAGTTTGATGCTTATGTAATTTGGCGCTTGTTCAGTTTGACACTTGTTCCGTTTGTTGTTTATTCAGTTTGGTGCTTATTATATTTGGTGCTTGTTGAGTTTGTAGTTTATTCAATTTGGCGCTTATTTAGTTTGATGCTTATGAAATTTGGCGCTTGTTCCGTTTATTGTTTATTCAGTTTGGCGCTTATTCAGTTTGACACATGTAATTTGGCCCTTGATCCGTTTATTCAGTTTGGCACTTATTTTGTTTTTTATTCAATTTGGCGCTTATTTTGGCGTTTGTTCAATTGGCGCTTATTCAGTACTCTCCTAATGTAAAGTAACTTTTTTTTTTAAAAAAAACGGATTGATAAAACGGGAATTCTCTGACGGATTCCCCATATATTTTTTTTGACCACTTTTCCCTGATATAATTTAATGTCGGCCTTATTTTCACTGACCTTACGTATATAGGTCAATATTAACCCTGTTATAATCCGACACATCGTCAGATTATAACAGAAGAAGATTAAGTCAACAAAATTACAATAGTAGTCATTTTAAAAGTACTTAATTATTCAAAAAAATTCCAGAAACATCGATCCGAAAACGGCATGAAGTCGGATAATCGAGGGTTCTTTTCTTTACTGCACTTAAAATAGGTTGATAATAATAATAATAAGGAGGCGGAGGAAGTTCAAAATGTTGTGTCATAAAAATGGAAAAACTGATAAAATATTATTCGCCAACTTGTTTTACTTTTTATGGCACAGGTTTTATTTTTTTAAAAAAATATTGTTTTAAGTTGAGCCCCTTAAGAACAAAAAATGTTTAATGTGTAAACCACAGGCAGTTAGAAATAGGTGTAAACTTCAGTTGGCTCCGCCCTTGTTATGACGACTGGGAACTTCTAATTGGTTGTGTGGTTCGACGTTGAAAAGGGCGGAGCATATGACGTCAGACTACATAACCAACCAATTAGAAGTTGCCAGTCGTCATAACAAGGGCGGAGCTAACTGAAGTTTTCACCTATTTCTAACTGCCTGTTGTGTAAACCCCCTTTTTAACCAATTAGATGATAAAATATAAATATGTAATAAATTTATTTATAATATGCTCATCTTTTAAATATATATATAGAAGGGGGGGGGGGGGGAAGAAGAAATTGACTGAAGAAGAAAAAAGCTTTCCTAAGCAATTTTTGGTGAGAGACCAGTAAGAGATATCTCTCTCTCTCTCTCTATGTGAACATTTTAACAAAAAGGGTAAACCACCACATTAATGAAACCATAAATAACCTTGGATTATGTAAAAAATAATGGGACGGCCTCCTAGAAGTGAGGGGAGGGGGGGGGAGGAGCCCATACCCTATTTCATACCTTAGACTATTACTTTACTGGACTGGCAACTTCCGAAATTTTGTGTTTGACAGATTTGCACCATCGTTTTCCAAACGGCGCCTCTAGCGGGACTATGGTATATGAACTTGATAGTAAAAGCCATGTTTTGGACGAGTTCATTTTGTAGTTATTATAGATGATATATTTCAAGGAGGTAGACATTGAAGAAAAAATCATGTACGAGATTCACAAAGATTTGCCGTAATTCATCCAGATTCACAACAGATCGTGTATATATGGAAAACCATTTTACTCTTTTATCCGCGTTTTACTGGATTCCCCAGAATAGAATTAATATCTGAAAATCCAGTATAAAGTAGAAAAAACTATAATGGCTTGCCATACAGTACATGATTTACCTCCAATGTCTTCCCCACTTTGCCAAAACGAGACTTTTACACAAATTTTACGCACAAATAATGCCACCAGACGGAACTAGCTTCGCTTTTGCCTTAGACCAGGCATTCAACGCTTTAACATGGAGAAGATAGGAAGTTGCCAGTCCAGTAAAGTAACAGTCTAAGGTCATACCACCCACACCAAAATACCAAGTTTTTTTATTTAATGAACCACAAATGTAATGGGGCTGTTAATCGGTAACTAAAGAAAACGCGAATATCTGGAAAGAAAACAAGACAAATTGGGCTCCGGAAACAACATGTGGGCGAGAGAGGCTTCTATAAAGAAAAATAATGTCCTAGAACTATAGGCAAGTAAAGACAGGGAGATACAGTCGTTTGTCCCGCCCCATTTTATGACGACTGGAAACTTCTAATTGGTTTGTTATGTGGTCTGATGTCACATGCTCCGCCCTTTTCAATTTCTAATTGGTTAATATTAGGCCTGACGCTCATAAAAGGGCGGGGCAAACGACTGTATCTCCCTGTCTTTACATGCCTGTCCCCTGTGAACTATGCTGGCTCCACCAAAACCAACACAGGCATACAACAGAGTTAAGTCCCTGATTTACAGCGGTTGTCGCACTTCCCCTTTACAAATGCATTTCCTGCAGGCGATGAAATTAAATATGGCGACCTTCAGAGTGAAGATCAGAATGTAAAGAATGTTTGTATACGAATTATGAAGACTTGTCATATATTTGCAATAAGGACCCCCCCCTCCTCATGTGAGGCCTTCTATAACTTTATATGTGAGGCCTTCTATATGGGGAAAAGGAAGCACATCCGGAAAGTCTTTTCTTTTACAGAATTTGCTAGCAGGTGGAAGCAATCAATCGTCTTTCGGAATTCTTTATCAGCAGACAGAAATATTCTTTTAGTTTCCTATTGAGGCGAAAGCTACCCGCCTCCCATTTTAAGGGTCTCTAGACTCTCTACACACTATCCGGTCATAACATGGACTTCCGGAAATGATCACCGGTAATTTTTTTTTCTATGAAAAACCATGATCTGAGTGTGGTCGATAGTGTAAACACCGACTTTCTATAAATACATTGGATTTCAATTGAAAATCTATAGTACGATTATTTGACGACGGTCAACTGGACCCTAAAGCCCCTATCACACTAGCAACTTCCAATGCAATTCAACTTGCAATGCAACCTGTGATGTGACTTGTAATTAGAACTTTGTAATAAACTTCTATATCACACTATATGCCACCTAGTTCCCCCAATCAAGTTTTCAAAACTTCGTTTATGTCAAGGGGCCGACGACATTCGGGTGAATCTCGTACGGTATTCAGGAAGCCATTTTACTTGTAATCCACGCATTTCTCACTGAATTTTTTAAAATTTCAATTCTAATTCTGGATTATCCAAGTAAAATGCAGCTAAAAAGTAAAATGACTTTCCATCCACACGAGATCTGCTGTGAATCTTAGTGAAAATCGTATATGATTTTCTCTTCAATGGTTTGTGTCCATATTGTGATCAACTAACAAGAAGTTCATAAACCGGAAGTCATGAAACCGGAAATTCGTTCAATGTTACATGTTACAAACGGCCTGATTGGTTGTTTGTCAGAAAGTTTGCTTGAAAAGTCTCTCAAAGTTGAACCTGTTCAACTATCGGTGAGACTGAGTCTCAACACTAGTTGAAAGTAAAGTTTTATACAGTTGCATGTCATATCACACTATAAACATTGAAGTTGCATGTCACATTGCACGTTTTATTGCATCAAAAGGTGCTAGTGTGATAGGGGCTTAACGCGCTTAAGACTTTTTTTTTTAATGTGAGACAAAACAAAAACAGATTATGACAATTGATGGTTTTTTGTCATAATATTATAAATAATGCATCACATAATAAAAACATTTATATTTTAATATTTTATAATGAAAAAAAAAGAAACGAAAAAGGAATCCGTGCTTAGAAAAACGTCCAGTTTTATAATCAATTGAAAAGTCCAAAATATCGCAGGCTGCTTTTTTTTCTTATCATTTCTAATTGAAGGACGCGGACAAAGTACCAAAATTCGTTCCATTTTGAAGTCCATTTGTGATAAAAATTGAAAAAAAAAAGTTATGATGTGTGTGAGATTCATCACATCATCATCATATTTTTTAAACTTTGATAAATGATTGACACCATTCAAAACTTTCGGACCTCCCCCCTTACCACCCCTTATATCACATTGGACAGGAGGAACCTACTCTCAAATCGGAACTCTCTTATTTTACACAGGCAGTTAGAAATCGGAGAGAACTTCAGTTGGCTCCGCCCTTGTTATGACGACCGACAACTTCTAATTAGTTTGTTGTGTGGTTCGACGTTGAAAAGGGCGAAGCATGTGACGTCAGACTACATAACCAACCAATTAGAAGTTGCCATTCGGTCATAAAAAGGGCGGAGCCAACTGAAGTTCTCCTCGATTTCTAACTGCCTGTCTTTTTTTTTTTTACAGATGAGGACGCTGTCCTTTTTTATTCAGAATTAATCACTACTGACCAACACACAAACGTAATAATAAAATATATAATTCAAATTTGCAGAAAACTATTTTTTGCGCTTGTTTTTCTGTATGTGTGAACCATCCCCCTAAGGAAAGAATCACACATGCTTAAAAAATTCCCACTGAAACCCAATTTTTAAGGCATTTACCACAAGCGCCATATATTTTTAAGTACATAAGACCATATAGAAATATAAACCTAATTAACCCCTTTGTGTCAAAAACATTGCTTAAAATAAAGTTAAGCTTAAACCATGACGCAAAACAAAACTAGTAAGTCTATGGAACGTTTTTAATGTTAGGTTTAGCCTTATTTAAGTTTCACTTTGGGCTTAAGAATATGGCCGTAAAGTGAAACTTAAAGAAAGATAAACTTAAAAATTCTCCATAGATTTAATGATTTTTTTTTGTGTAATGTTTTAAGCTTAACTTTGTTTTAAGCAACGTTTTTTTGAATACTGAGGAGGTAAATGGCACAACCCAAATTTTTTACCAATCATTGTACAGTCGACCGCCAATATTTCTCAAGTGAGAGCTGCAAATTCACCTTTGACCCCAATGTGGGTCCATTTCAAACCAATATCCGTAAGTTATCCGTTTATTATTTAAATATAGTAAGTAAACGTCGAGAAGGAGTGAGTTCAATAGATTAATAACTAAATACATAATCAAAACACGTAAAAAAAATTCATATTTTCTCAGCTGAAAAAAATGTGTGATTGTTGAAGTTCATTTAAAAAAAAGAGGCCCCTCAAATTCCAAATTTTTAAAGGGAGGAAGGAAGAAGTTCATTCAAAATAATGGCGAGGAGGTGGAAGGTCAAAGGTGAAACAGGTGCAAACGAAAAAAGAATAATTTAACAGTAAATTGTTTCTTTAAAACAGAAATTCCAGAATTAAAAAACGTTTGAATTTTTTCAGATTAAAAAAAAAATAATAATAAAAAGAAAACCGAGAAAAGAAAAAAAATATTTCAGAATTTATGATATTCTGAAAAATTCAAGATTCTAAAGAAAGAAAACGACCAAAACAGGAAAAAGGGAAAGAAATCTTGAAAAAAACCCCTAGAAATCTCGGAAATAAAGAAGAAATTTAGGAGGAAATCAACTTTTTATTAAATTATATATAAATATTACAAAATATACAAGTAAATTTTACTAAAAAAAAGGGGGACAAATTTCTATCTAAAAATAAAGAATTGATTTTGAACTTTTGATTATTTTTTTTTTACTTTCAAGAGCAATATGAAAAGACTAGTGGGGTAACCCGTCATAAATGACGGGAGCCAAATTCACAGGCAATTGTGCCCAGGATTAGAATTTCTTTTACTCCGCCCTTTTATGACGTCAGACCAAGTAACAAACCAATTAGAAAAAAATGCTGGGCACAATTGCCTGTTATAAACTGTAGTTTAATTTTGCTACTATTATCCCCTCCCCTTTTTATATTTGAAAGAGAAAATGTTTTTCATTTTCTCTGGTGTGCGCATGCGCGTCGTTTGTTCCTTTTTTTACTCCTTTCATTTCAATTTCAGTTTCCCCCTCCCACTTTCCCCCCCTCCACGTTTCTTTCTCTCTCCCCCCCCTCTACACTTTCCAACCTTTTCCCCTCTCCAATTTAATATCATGGGGTTCTTGGATGGGGAGAGCGCAACTCAGTTGACCTTGAGAAACAAAAGCGGTTCATTTATTCATTTAAATTTATATAAATTCCGACGTTACACACACAGACCTGGCTTAATATATATATAATTATTTTGATTGAGCTTCCTTTCTAGTTTCACAGGCAGTTAGAAATCAGAGAGAACTTCAGTTGGCTCCACCCTTGTTATGACGAACGGCAACTTCTAATTGGTTTGTTGTGTGGTTCGACGTTGAAAAGGGCGGAGCATGTGACGTCAGACTACATAACCAACCAACCAATTAGAAGTTGCCGTTTGTCATAAAAAGGGCGGAGCCAACTGAAGTTCTCCCCGATTTCTAACTGCCTGTTCTAGTTTCTAGCTTCTGACAGACAGAACGAAAGAGTTCGAGACTTGACAACTTTTTAAAATTACCTGAAGATTAATTTCGTCACTTTTTTTTTTGTATTAAAATACAAAAAAATTATTAATATTATGAAAAAAAGACGTCTTTTTCATTCTCTTCCTTCCGTTTTGAAGACAAATTTGCAAGTCAAAACGATAATCACATTTTCTTTAAATAAAAAAATGGAGTCAAAAATATAACACAATTTCAACATAAGACACAATAATAATTATTATTATTATCATATCTCTTGTTGTGAGTGTTGCCAGTAAATTCCTCCCCCCCCCCCCCAACCCAACTATAAACTGAAACCTCCTCCTCCCCCCTTATCTTTGTATATATCACAATACAAATTGCAATTATCACAATGAAGAGAGAGAGAGAGAGACCACGTGCAAAACACTTTAAAATCACGCATTTTCTACCAACTCCTCCTCCTCGCCATCCACGTGTCGCACACACACTGGAATAACAATACCCCCTCCCCATCCCACCCACACAGAACAACAGAAAATTAAAATAGGCCTAATTACACTATATAATGAATAGAAGGAGGAAACTGGGCCCATTATTAACTTGCGACAGCTTTTTTTTTTCTGCGCATGTGCACAAGTTCCTATAGATTTCTATAATAAACATTTCTTTTCTAATCCTTTTCAAAATGGCGGTTCCATGAAGAGACTTCCTGTTAGCTTCTGTTCTCGTAACCTGAGAACAAGCAGTTTCCCTCCTACAGGCAGTTAGAAATCGGTCAGAACTTCAGTTGGCGCCGCCCTTGTTATGACGAACGCAACTTCTAATTGGTTGGTTATGTAGTCTGACGTCACATGCTCCGCCCTTTTCAACGTCGAACCACACAACAAACCAATTAGAAGTTGCCGGTCGTCATAAAAAGGGCGGAGCCAACTTATGTTCATCCCGTTTTCTAATTGCCTGTTTTGTGTGTATGTCACACTGACCAAAAAATGAAGTTGGATTTGTCGCCAAAACCAAATCAATTTCGGCCCTTGCCTTAGGGTAGGTTTATACTCCAAACTTTGCTAAGATTTGCAAGCTTTGAAGTTCTGTAAAATTAGCTCTAGTAAAATTAGATGTGGTCTTGCAAAGTTTACCCTATTTTATGAATTTTATATCCTATAAAACAGATACACAAAACAATAGAACCCTTCCCCTTCTTTAAGAAAAAAGGTGTGACTTATTCACCCCTTTTGTCTATCCGTTTCCTGATTGGTGCTTTGAGTTGCTAAGCTTTGAAAAGTTGAACAATTTCAAAGCTAGCTTCATGCTCTGGCGAAGGCAAAAACCTGAAGTTCTGACGTCATTTTTGAAGCTTCGCAGGCTGCTTTGCCGCTTAGCAAAGGAGTATAAACCAACCCTTACAGACACATTCCAACCACGCACCGCAGTAGTCAGTATTAACGACAACCAACGCAACTTCATTTTGAAGTCGAAAAGTGGTCCGTTTGCCCAAGGGCCTTATTCTACAACAATTACTAGAACTAAACCTCAAAACTTTTAAGTGTTAAATGTTCAAAATTATGTCAAGTGTTTTAGGCATTGTGCGAAATGTCTAAAACAACCAGATAATCTAGACCGGTTTTTGTAGTTGTAAGCATTTTGAAAGTAATTACTTTGGATGGATTCACACTGTAGATAACTATAATCTTGGTTAATTTAAATGCAGTTAATTGTTGCAGTGGAAACGAGGGTATTCGCAAGAACTGATTGTTCTCGTGTCTCGAACATGTTCCTGTCTTGGACATGTTTACAGTTTCTACTATAACACTTGAATAAGTTGAGTAAAACGCACAGAATGAAGTCATCATTTTACTGCTATGGTTAACTATGTCCTGCATACTTGAGATGGAATAGGTTAAGAAAGATGAGAGGAGTCCATTGTTGCGGAATACTGTCAAATGGTAAAGGTCAATCAAGGCCATTTGACGTCACTAATCGGTCTACAGTATTAAGTCCTGAGTAAAAAAAAACATACTTGACCAGAGCATGACACCAGTTCAAATAACAGACATCCCAAGCACACTGACCACTACTCCTACTACTACTACTCCATCACCAAATAGTCACAAAGGTCATTGAAATAATAATCTGATCAATGTACAAATATGACTAATTAAGTTGATTTAACCAATCAATTAATTGGTTTTCATTTTCGAATAAATAAACGTTGATTATGATGAGTGAGTGGGTTTGGTAACCTTCGACAGAAGAAGAAAACGAAACCGGAAACAAAAGAATCTCTCATTTATATTTATTTGTATAATAAACCAGTTAGAGGGGGGGGTGTCTCGCTTTGTAATAAATATACAACTGACTGGTCAATGTGTTCGGGAGGGGGGGGGGGGGGGGGGGGGGGGGTTGTATTCTTCACAGATTTGCATAAAAGACAATTGACTTTGTCTTTGTTTGAAGGCTGGATTTCGATGGAGGACGGAGGACACACATAACTTTAAACATGATTGTGTGTGTCATTTGGTCAATAGCATTTAGAAGACTTTCCCTGATCACAGGCATACATTTTGCAGCGCCATCTATTGCTCAACACATCCTTATACTTTTCATGTACACAATTAGATACAATGCGCATGTGCGAAATAAAAAAAAAATCACTGAACCACAGGCATCTGTAGACAGCTTCAGAATTTCTTTTTCTCCGCCCTCTCAATTTCTAATTGGTTTGTTACTGGGTCTGATGTCACATGCTCCGCCATTTTTATTTCTAATTTTTGGATATTTGCTCATAAAATTCAAAGAAATTCTGAAGCTGTCTACAGATGCCTGTTGCTGAAACTCCTCTACACACATGTATATGACTAGTTAATTAATATATATAATTATTAATTACATTTGTGCACTAAGGACCAGTGTAACTCACACTGTGGCCCGCCGACCACCGGTGGGTTTCATAGTTGACTATCAGAACGGAAGTTACAAAAAACAAATTATAGATGGCTAATCTGCTATGACAAGCAATTAGAAATCGGGACGAACAGAAGTTTTCTCCGCCTTTTTTTATGACAAACGCAACTTCTAATTTGGTTGCTTATGTAATCTGACGTCACATGCTCCGCCCTTTTCAAAGTCAAACCACACAACAAACAAATTAGAAGTTGCCGTTCGTCATAAAAAGGGCGGAGCCAACTTCTGTTTGTCCCGATTTCTAATTGCGTGTTCTGCTATGGGGAGTAGAGTTTACCCCATTTGCTGACTGGCTCAAAGCGATTTACGCCAGTGCATGCGCAGTAGGCCTTTTTTTTAGGTGGGTCGACACCTTATCTAGTGGGTCCGACGTTGAGAAACGTTAGAAAACACATGTTGCATTGCAACATGCAAAGATCGCATGTGACGTACGCCGCCACCTAGTGGCTTGAGTTGATGGCTAACCAACTATAATAGAATCTCGATTATTCTGATGTGGGTAATCCTGATATCCGAGTAATCCAGATCGGGTTTTATTAAGATCAGATGGCTTATTATGCGCCAAACTGAATAAACGCCATATTTTTAGCGTCTGTTCAATTTTACATGAGATGAGCGCCACCATTAAAAACAAGTAAAAAGCAAACAATGTGTGCCTAATTACCATTTCAATAATAAATTAAACGGCAACATCATTTGAATTGAAAATTACAAATGTATTTTTTATTCATAATATCATTAATATGCAATAAAAAAATTGCACATCATTTCTTAACCTTGTCTGCCTCTTTCTTTCTCTCTTATCTTTTAAAATGTGCCACTGTCTGCAAAATGGATGAATATGTAAACCACCCCCCTCCCCCAACAAACACAAAGTACCAACTTGTTTGTTGCCAGATTGGGAGGTTACCATTGAAATGGCATATTATGGATAATACATCCCGACTATGACAACAGTAATTTGTGGTTCTCATAAAGCTGAAACTTCATACCTGCTACCTTAAGCGTAGCGTCTGCGATTATAGTGACTAGCAAGTCGCTAGTCGCTGGACACACTACATATGTGCTGCACCTACACACGTTTTGGGCGTGTCTTCATGGTGTGTGATATCAAAAGTGGCGTCCAAGACGCCATATGCAACAAAATTTGGTCTCTGATTGATTGTTGGGTAGCGACTTGAAACGTTTGCGAACCTGTTTGAACAGAAGCTTGGCGACTGAGTAGCAAGTCGCGACGCTTTGACAAGTCACTAATAGTTGCTTGTATATGGTATGAAGACGCGCATGTGCGCTGATGCTTGCTCGAGGTAGGTCGCTCGACATCACGTGAACGTGGAGCGACCCTTATAAACTGTTCTTAAAACACCTTTAACGCTAAAATGATGATGGCGCCACCGTCTGCTGTTAGGTCCAGTTAGTTGGTGGTCAACCAAAATAAGGAAGTACAGTAGAGCATTGGTTATCGGATATTCTTATGGAAATATGCAATCTTTGAAATCAGTTTTTTCACAGGCAACTAGAAATCGGGACAAACAGAAGTTGGCTCCGTCCTTTTTATGACGAACGGCAACTTCTAATTGGTTTGTTGTGTGGTTTGACGTTGACAAGGGCGGAGCATGTGACGTCAGACTACATAACCAACCAATTAGAAGTTGCCGGTCGTCATCAAAAGGGCGGAGCCAACTTCTGTTTATCCCGATTTCTGATTGCCATTGTGTATTTTCTTGCTTTTTTTCTACTTTTTTTTTTAATGGGAGTTCGATTACTTTAGTAGAAACCATTAGTTCCGATAATCGATGTTCTCCCCGCCTCCCTCCTTATTTTGGGCCTCCAAAATGATACACTTTTTTTCAAACCAGATTCCAACTCTTTTTCTCTTCCGAAACATCAGAATAGAAAATTAACAGTAAGAATAAATTATTATTATTGTAGTTCAAGGTATTTAGGAAAAACCAAAAAAGACTTTTAAAACACAAATCCCGTTTTATTTTTTAAAAAAAAAACCTTAACTGAATAATAAATAAAACAAAGGAGATCCAAAATTGTGTTAATGAAATTTTATCTTTTCAATCGTCTTTGAAAATATCAAAAGAACTAATTAACGTGGTCAAGTCACGCATTTTAATTTAAATGCCGGAAAACGAGGTGGGGGGTTACGGGTTTTTTTTTAAAGAAAATGTCTAAATATGGGAGGAGGTTTCCTAACTTCTATAACCTAAAAAATGGCTCAAAACAGTTTTTGTGATTTTCCATTTTGTGCTGGCTTCTAAAATTAATTAAACTAATTTGAATCATGTTGAATTCAACCTTTGGAAATTAATTTATCTTCTAATTTCAAGGTTTTCACTTAAAAATAAGTTCATAAAATGAAGCGAATCAATTAAGTTTATTTCTTCCAATTAAAATTTAAGATTGGAAAAATATGCGGAAAAATATTTATTTAAAAGTTGATATCATTTAATAAGATATCAGAATCTTGAGTAAAACGAAGAGCAACTTGTGTTTTAGAAACTAGAAGAGTAACAGCAGCCTCACATTACTTAAATAATTTAAATATTTTCAATGTTGACATCTTTCAAAATAAGCTTTTTTTCATGTTTAGTTTGAAAATGATCTAACTTTATTTAAAACGATAATATTTTAATTTTTATTGTGATTCAGCAAATTCATTCTAGTTTCTAATTCTACCTAACTTTCAATTTCTCTTATCTAAAACGCAGAAATAACCGGAGTATTTTCGAAAATCAGCAGTTCATAATTCATCTTGAAGGCCTTGTTTCCACTGGAGTGAAAATTTGAACTTTTTTTGAAAATTTCAACTGATGAAAAATAGAAGAAACGTGGCCCTCTCTCGCCGGCCCTGTTCACACTATTCATAGGGCAAAGGTCTCTCACGTTTCTTCTATTTTTTTTCACCGGTTAAAACTTTCAAACAAAAAGTTCAAATTTTCACCCCTATGGAAACAAGGCCTAAAATACCTTTTTTTTTATGAGAATTTGAAACAAGGTTAGTTTTCACTAAATGCTGAGGTAGATTAATAAAAACCAATAAAATTTGCATATTTGAAAACGACTGTCATAAAAATGATAAATGTGCCAATTACAATAGGCAAATTCACCTACTATTCTAGTAACAACAACATTAAAAATTGAATTGTGTTTCTTATGAATATAAAAAGTTCAAAATTAACTTTTAATATAATTTTAAGGTTAGTTTAACACGTGAGAGACAGCTAGAGAGAGAGAGAAACTTTAAAAATTTGAACTTCCCAACTTTTTTCTAATTTTGTACAAAAGAAGAGACTATTTTACGCCAACACATATTAAACAGAGTGAAGAAGGAAAAAAATGCTCTTAATTGTTTTTTTTTTGTTAACCAATTGTTCTCATTGTCTGTAATACATATATGCTGTAGAAAAACTAGCTAACCAGAGATTGCAGCTAGATTCGCTCAATTATTTTGAAGAAAATAAGTTTTAGCTTTGAAACTAGAAAAGTTATCACACAAAAAACCCTATATTATACCTTGTGCTCACACATGAGTTAAATGAATTCAAATTAAATGTGTTTAGGTGAATTATACGGAATCCAGTTAAGGACATAAACCAAAATAAAAATTGACTTTATTATTATTTTAAATTTAAATTTACTAAATCAATATTTTAATGTCAATAGTTTATATTTAAGTTAATTAACTCAATATTTTCAGATTAATTAACTGAATAAATTGAATTTCTTATATTGTTTGTTTGTCCTTCACAGGGCTCTGTAGAACACGTTTATTATTTAAATGTATTTAAATTATCAGGTGTGTATACTAGGTATTACCTACAATTTTGACCTGAGAAGGTTGGGTATGTTTTATATGCATTTATTAATTACATAAAATGAACTATTTTCTTGTATATTTTGCATTTTATTTCTCAGTTTATTTATGAATTTGTTTTTGCATAAAATAAACAATTTTCTAGCATTTGTCTGTTTAAATAATATTTATGCATAAAATGCATATTTTTCATTTTGTGGTGTCTATTTTTGCATAAAATAAACAATTTCTATAAAAAAAAAACAATTTTGCCCAATTATTAATTTTTAGCCTTAATAAGTAGGTGGGTCTCGGTGACTAAATCAAGCCGGCAAAACCGTTTCCTCTATTCAACCGCCCAAAAGACCCTTACAACTTGCTAACTATTATCTTAAAAATATAGGTGGAACTTATAGCTTAAAAACAGTGCTTAATAGCTTTTAGCACTGTTTTCAGCTAGAATTTTACTAGCGATTGACTCAAATTGTAATTTCTTTCAGGAGTGAGTGCTGTATTTTCTGCTACATACATATAAATAGAGAGAGAGAGAGAGAGAGAGAGATGTCCTTGAAGAATGGACGCCCTTGGAATTATCAGAGGTGAGTAAGGTGATTGTGTTAACCCCCCCCCCCCCCCCCCACCCCCTTTATATATATATATAGGGTATATCTTTCTATTATAAGGAATAGAATGAAAATCAAGTCCTCCAAACTTGGGGAAGAAAGAAGGGAGGGAGGGAGTTTGCTTCATTCACTTCCTCATTTCTCCCTTTCTCTGTAGGCCTACCTATATATCCATATTATAATATTATCTGATATATCAGGTTAAGAAGAGACATCACCCACCCACCCTCCCTCCTTCTTGAAGAATAACAGCTGTTCCTCTTTCAGTAATTCCACCCTCCTCATCTCTCACCCCTTAAAGCAAACAGTCGCTTTTTTGTTGAAATTCAGTTTTAAAACAAATATAATTTACGACTCAACTAAAATAACTGAGATTAAAATAAAAAGTCCCTTTATTTGCATTGCAATTACTACATTTTTAACATTTTTTATTTTAAAGATAATTAAGATAATTTATGAATAGGGCTCGGATTTTGATGCAATATCAACCGGAATGTTTCTCAATTTGTGGCCCAAGTGCCAATTGTGAAGTAATCATCATCATCATCATTATTATTATTAGAGCAAACTACAATTATGCTTTTTCTAACCAGAAAAGGCTGGTTAGAGAGGCTAGATGTCTGGTTAAATATCAGTTGTCAACTAGAGTTCTAGCCTCAAACTATTTTTTTTTAATTAGAAAGAACAATTTTTTTTTATCTAAACGAGATTGTTACTTTACAATTGGCACTTGGGCCACATATTGAGAAACATTCCGGTTGATATTGCATCAAAATCCGAGCCCTATTTATGAACAACAGCTGATTTTCGAACTCTTGAATTAATCTGTCCTTTCAGGAAGAGCAAAATCAAGAGAAAAAGTGTTTTAGAAACTAGAAGGGTAAGCTCAATCGCTCAAAAATATTAGCATGTTTGATATCTTTCAAAATTAAACATTTACAAACAAAAATTTAAAAAAAATATCGTCTGTTTAAAGTTTGGTGGTCATTTTCAAACGGACATAAAAAGTTTATTTTGAAAGATATCTAATGACATGAAAATTAGTGATTTGAGCTACCTACCCTTCTAGTTTCTAAAACACTTTCTATTTCTAGTCTTCTTTCCACCATATACCGTGGACTGATGCGGGTCGACGAGAGTGCCAGAAGTGATAAAATTATGACAGTCATACCTTTAAAAAACATGAAGGCTGTAGTTGGAGGCTAGCCACGCTTAGATAGTAGACAGGCAGTTGGAAATAGGAGAGAACTTCAGTTGGCTCCGCCCTTTTTATGACGACCGGCAACTTCTAATTGGCTGGTTATATAGTCTGACGTTGAAAAGGGCGGAGAGCATGTGACGTCAGACTACATAACCAACCAATTAGAAGTTGCCGGTCGTCATAAAAAGGGCGGAGCCAACTGAAGTTCTCTCCTATTTCCAACTGCCTGTGATAGTAGAGGGTGATGATAATCTTGGGGGCTCATTACAAAAAATATGATGTAACTATCATATGATATATAAAATTGTCATATCTAGTGCAAAAAAAAAAAACTTGTAACAATCATAAAATTTTATGATAAATGTTGCCATGGAATGGTGTACTGAATAATTTGACAGTCATAAAATAATAGCCAACAAGCATGTTGTGCTTTTGTGATTGTTACAAGTTATTTTGCACTAGATATGATAATTTTCTATGTCATATTATAGTTACATCACCTTTTTTTTGTAATAAGCCACCAGATTATCACTTGAACTCTCTCTCTCTCTCTCTCTCCCCCTCCAAACATGGCTAGCCTCCAAGTACAACCCTCATCGTTGTTTGAAATGAAACTGACCGATAATTACAGAAGGTAATGATGATGATGTAATGGAAACGTTTTTTTCTTAGAATAAACAGGCTTTTTTTCTTCTTCGTTATTAATTAAAGGGGGATATATTTTGATATTAAAGGCGAAATTGGAAGGATTCTCGAATCCGGAAGCAATTCCATTAAAGGGGGGAGTGAAGAGAAGAGAAAAAAACGAGGGAACATTTTCGGTTATTACCAAGTTAACCTTGTGTGGAATTGGGAATATTCTCTCTCTCTCTCTCTGTCTATCCATCTCTATCCTGAAGAACTCGTAAAAATGTCTTCAGAAAAAAAAAGATATGAAAGAAAAAAAGAGAAACCTTGAAATATCTACATTTGCAATCATTTTTTTTCTTTTCATTTTCATAAAAAAATGAGAAATGTTCAGAAAAAAAAAATCAATTGAGGAAGGGTTTTTAGAAGCCAAGAGGAATAAGTAACAAAAGTACCAAAGTAATTACTAAATTTCAGGCCCTTTTGGCCCTTAGAGATACAAAGTCGCGTGACATTTCTCACTTCTGGTTTAAAAACAAGTTATAAATTTTGTGAAATCATCATTCTTCTTCATTCGGACAAAAATTGAGTGCCCCTCACTATCCGCCATGTTTGTTTATAGGCTAAATTTCTTTGAAAAACACAGACAATTAGAAATCGGGATGAACAGAAGTAGGGCCCCCCCTTTTTATGACGAACGGCAACTTCTAATTGGCTGGTTATATAGTCTGACGTTGAAAATAGCGGAGCATGTGACGTCAGACTACATAACCAACCAATTAGAAGTTGCCGGTCGTCATAAAAAGGGCGGACACAACTTCTGTTCATCCCGATTTCTAATTGCCTGTTTTGAAAACACAGGAAGTGACCGTATAATGTGGTTAACCACATTGCTGTCAATATGGTTAATGGTAACCATATTCATTTCCACTAGAAAATTAACTATAGTTAACTTCAAGTCCTCAATCCAATCAAGTCCTATGTATTTTAATTGATAGGTGGCGTTGCGATTGTTAAGGGGAAGTACCGCAACCGCGTATCTATGAAACCAGGCAACTCTAATTCGTGTAAGTCAGGAACTCACTAATGTACTGAATTAATTTCAAATTTGAACACTTTTTTTCACTTCAAGTGTTGAGGAGGAGGAGTTTAACACACTTTATTTTTATTCCGATCTTCCATTGAGTCCCTCTCTCTTCCTACTTAACCACTTTTTCTTTGGTTACACCCAGTTTTAGTTATAATTCCCCCCCCCCCCCCATTTAAAAAAAGAACAGATGTTTCATAAATTAAAATCAGAAAACCATTTAAAACAAAAATCTAAAATATCTCTCTTAATTTCTGTTTTAAAAAAACCCATAAAAAGAGCGGGTTTTTTTTATATATTTACTCCTTTTGCACTTTACTTCCTGCTCTTAAAACTTATGATTCTTTATAATATAAGTGCCATAAGAGGGCAACAAAAAAAAGTGGGGCCAACAAACAGGAGACCTTTTTTTTTTTTTACTCAAAAAGATAAGAAAAGGGAAGGAAGGAAGGAGAAAGAGTGGTTAGACCTCTTTCTATCAATCAGTGGAGGAAAAAGAAAAAAGTCACGTGTGAGGCACCAAGAAAGGGGGTTTCAGTGAATTTCAGTGAAAAAAGAGAGAATGCGGCAACAATCTCTCGTGTGTGTGTGTGTGTGTTTGTAGGTCAAATGAATACAAAACCTGACTAAATGTCAAGGCCCAAATTCAAGATGGAAACTTGGCACTAAAAAACTTGAACCATCTCACAGGCAATTAGAAAACGGGATGAACAGAAGTTGGCTCCGCCCTTTTTATGACGACTGGCAACTTCTAATTGGTTGGTTATGTAGTCTGACGTCACATGCGCCGCCCTTTTCAACGTCGAACCACACAACAAACCAATTAGAAGTTGCCGATCGTCATAAAAAGGGCGGAGCCAACTTCTGTTTATCCCGTTTTTTAATTGCCTGTATCTATCTCTTCCCCACCCATCCCTCCAATTACACAGTGGGTGCGTTCAGACACGAAGCATACCATTTTGTATACTTAGTGTCTGAACAGCAAATAATTCACAAGATTAAAGCTGCTCGATGCGCTCGTCGAGCACGTGGAGTGATAAAAGTCGTCGCCCGATGAAGCAGTCGCTCAAGCAAGCGGAAAAAGTCACCCCCAATATTTTTTTTTCTTTAGAAAAAAAAAAATGCAGAAAAACATGCTTCAGCTCAAACCCTATTTCAGATAGAGCGGAACGGGTTTCAGATTTTCTGAAAGCACGTTCTTAGTTCCTACCAATAACTTCCGTTTGGAATGGTTTTATGAGACAACAACAGTTGTTACTGTTCTAGCGACACTTTTAAGCCTCGTTTTCACGGTGGCGATAGTTCTTTCGTGAGAGTAGCTGACATGAAAGTTGTGATAGTTCACTGTCTCACGATAGCAACTGTGTACACGTCTTGAAGTAACGTGATAGTTGTCTGTCACATGACAGTCGACTTAATAGCTATCATTGAGTCAACAACAGTGTTGCCTCTCTCTCTCTCTCCATCAGAAGCCAAATTTCCCTACAAAGTGGATATTTCCCTATAAGCGGTCACACAATAACTATTACTATCGCGACAGTTCTATCAACTATGTAGGCAAACGAGATAGTGCAATAGTGCTATCGCGACAGTTGTGTGATAGTGACTATCACGTGGTCTGCACGATGATTATAGTTGCTGCTCTCATGACAGCAGCAACACAGTGTCGACGATTATTCTCATATCCTCGAAAACCAAGGATAATGGAACCATAGTACTAGAAACGATTTTCAAGGATAAAAAGGTGCCAACTTTTACTAATTGTGGAAACTGTTGCTAGTTGAACTCTCCTCCCAATATAACACTGGTGTTAGCCGTTTATGAGCTCCAAATTAGAACATTTTTAACAGAACAAAAAAAAAATGTCGAATCAACCTACAAGTAGAGACTATGGCGTAACCTTTGAACCTCTCTCTGTAGCTACGTGTTTTTTTTCTTCTTTCTAGTCTAGCATGATATTGACCCCAATGTGTATCAAATAAACAAAAACTGTCATCTTAAAAATTTCTTTTCTGTTCTTTGTTAAATTGTTAAATCCATCAAAAGATTAAGTTTGGAAACAAAAACCAATTTTGTCCAAATTTTTTTTTTTGCAAGATCATCGAAATGATATATAATTTGCTTTAGAAAAATCGACAAGTTAAAAAGTGCCATAAACTACTTTATTTTTAATCTTCTAGTTTCTAAAAAGAACACAACTTTCAGTTACAAACGCGGTTAAGATGTTTTATGCACAAGTTGCATTTTTTTTTTAAAAAAAGGCAACAACACAAAAGAATAAATTGAAAATATGTTAAGCCTGGAACACACACGCGGAATTCCGCTCAGAAAATAATAACAGAATATTTAAATGAGACAATTTTCTATAAAAAGTGAACGGAAAATTCATTAAAAATGAGTTGAACAAAGCTCAACGTTTTCCGTTCTCAAAATATTCCGTTCAAATTCACACCAATCAGAAAGAAGCATGTGACATCGTGCAAAAAAGCAAATTGGAATCCATTTTGGCAATAAATATGTTTCTTTTCTTGCTCAATAGAGGGTGCCCACAACTTCCCTCATTACTTTTTCTGTTTCTATGTGTTAACAACAGAGATACAGAAAATGACTTTTTTTTTTCCTTTTCCTATTTTCTTTTTCCTTGGCGGAATTCCGCGTTGTGTGTTCCAGGCTTTAGAAACTAGAACAAGTTACTGAATCTTTTAATAGTAAAAACTCGGGACATTCGAATCTTCGAATTCCGCGAATCTTGACAAATATTCGAGATTCGAAAACTCGAATCTTCGCACTTTTTTTGTCTTTCGAATCGTAACTTAAAAAAAAAGTTAAAAACTTTGTTAAAATTAGTTTTAACTCCATTGGCGTCCAATAGAAGCGTTCACTAACAAAAAAAAACCGGCGAATATTCCAATTTCGATGGTATCCGGATCGCCAATATCATCACCTTGTGGCGACCTTGAGTGCCACACTTGTTTTTTAATTATTAATAATTTTAATTTTTAATATTATTTCATTTATTTGTATCTTTCTTAATGAATAATATAGTATTCTTATATGAAGGATTTGAGAACCGATTCGGATTCGTCCCATCTAGTAAAAACTCGATTATCTAGATTTCCGTGCAATCGGGACTGGCTTCTATCATAATATTTATCATAATATAATTTTATAAATATTTTTTTAGTTTATCAGTGTTTTTGACTTCTTGAAGGAAAGAATTTAAAGTTTTAAAAAACCTCGGACTAGGCCCGGTCCACGTAGTCCGGATAATCGAGATTCTACTGTATTTTTATGTTTATTATCTTTGAAAATAGAATTTCAACAAATATCACCTTTCTTAAAAGTTGGGTCATTTTCAAACTCATATAAAAAGCTTTATTTTGAAAAATATAAAACCGTGAAGTTATTGAGTTAATAACCCTTCTAGTTTTTAAAACAGTTTTAAGTTTTCTCTTCATTTTGCACCTGAAACGACAGAATAATCAAAGGGTTCTTCTAGTTCTAATGAAGCGTTTTCATACTTGAAAATCAGCTTCTGAAAAACGCAATTTAAAACGACCAATAGTTTTTTTTTATTCCATTAATTCTGCTTCATTTGCATTTTTTGTTTGCAAAAAAAAAAAATGGCAGCTTATTTTAAGTTGTGCACGTAATTTATAGTAAAGTCATTAAAACAGTTAAGAAAGAAAAATCCATCAATAAAAAGAAAGCCGAAAAAAAGAGGTCTAAGTAAGGCTTAGTAACCGAATGTCACTTTTTATCACGCATTCAATCAAATTAGTCAAAAGAACTCCCCCGCCCAACTCCCCCTTTTTTTCCCCCCCAATTGACATTTCGGATCCAAGGTCAAAATGTCCTCCACACGTTTTTCCAGTTACAATGACACACAACACTCACAGACATATTCGTCAGCGACACGAGTCAAGTGACTTTTTTTTGTACCTTAATATATCTGTTACCCAATGGGTGGCAATGACCAATGTTACTATATAGGAATGATAGGATCTGCTGCCGTTGTCAGTTCGACTTGTAAAGTGAGACATAGCAACCAATTGACTCCTCCTCCTCTCCACACCTCAATTGATAGGAACTAGGGCGAGAAACTCCTCCCCCACATGAAGGGGAAAGGGCGGGAAACTCCTCACCAGATGAAGTGGGAGGGGCAAGGGCGGGAAACTCCTCCCACACCTGAAAGGAACTAGCAAGGGCGGAGGGGGAGGACATCCTCTGCCCCTTGCCAACAACCCGAGTAAAATAAAAATTCCAACCTAACACAGGCAATTAGAAAACGGGATTAACAAGTTAGCTCCGCCCTTTTCAACGTCCAACCACACGACAAACCAATTAGAAGTTGCCGGTCGTCATAAAAAGCCCGGAGCCAACTTCTGTTCATCCCGTTTTCTAATTGCCTGTCAACCGAACTAACCTTAGTCACCTTAGCGACAGATAAGCCAGTTCTCTCTTAAATGCTAAACTAGGGTTAACATTTGTTACCCCCCACCTGTACCAACCACAGCTGTAGTACAGTGACGTCATATATTCTACATGCTTAAAATGCATCATCAACTGCACTGAAGTTCACCTTGAAATGACATTAACCGACGTTCACTACTCTAGTTGCCTACCTACATTTTTAGAGTCGTGTTCTTAATGAGGTTTAAAGTGAAAACTAATGCTAAGTTGCTAACCGTCTCATCCAACTTTTAAAAGAAACTTCCTTTCAAAGTTTCATAAGTTTAGCACTACCTTTGACTTAGCAATGATTAAGAATATGACCCTTACTGTTAAGACTCAAATTTAAGAACCTAAACTTGGGACTTGAACTTCTACTTGAACCCTTTTCTGAACTGGGGGTTAGTGTCTCCCTCTGGCAATCGTAGTGTCTTTTGTAGGTAAAAGAAATGTACAGCAGCATTGGAAATACAACAGCGCCATCTGTTGGTTGCAGTGTGTTTTGTTTCGCACATGCGCATTAATTCTTTGTAATTAGTAATTACTAATTTTCAGTTTGTTAAAGTTTCTCTGTTTCTTTTTATATTGTAGTTCAAGTGTCAAGTTTACTTCTTGAATTTGCGCCTTAGGCACTTGGTATACGGACCACTTTCCCAACTGAAAAACCAACCACTTCCAGTCCACTGCAGTCGTTAGAATGTGGTCCACTTCATTTTGCAGTCGAAAAGTGATCTGTTTGCCAAGGGCCTTAATCATCACGGTGCAAATTGACACAATACTCCAGATCATAATGCAAATGACACTAAGGCCAGCTTCACACGAACCACTTGTGGTGCTTGACGATGTTTACTTCACATTGACCACTAAGTCAATTATAAAGAATTGCTTACTGTCAGCGTGGGTCGCTGGTATGAACTTGATCACCACTGACAAACAGTCGGTGGTCGCCACTTGTGGCAGAACTCAACCCCTCATCGCCACTATGGTACGGTTGACGTTTCTCGTGTGAACACACTCCCCCTATGTAAATCAATTGTATGTTAAAAAAAAAACGAACACTTTTTGTGACGACACAAAAGAGTCACATATGAAGCGGACCAAAGTCCGGCTGCAATCAGTCCATTTTGTGGCACAACATTGTGATGCCACAAAGTGGTCGACGTGAAATGCTTCACACGAACCACCGTTGAAAACAATAGCCTGGTGTCAGTATTGACCACTGGTATAACCTTGATCATCATTGACACACAAACGGTAGCCGCCACTTGTGGCAGAACTCAACCACTAATCGTCAATATGGCACAAAAATACCAGTTTCTCGCATGAACCCCCCCCCCCCCCCTATGTCGTCCATTGTCTGCCAAAAAAAAAAACACCCGACCACTTTTTGTGGCGCCACCAAACGTGCAAGCCCCTCTCCCGCCCCCATAAATATATCCAAAAAGGGGCAAATTTTGTTTCAATAGAAAATTTGTAGATAAAGGGGTACCGTTTTGTGTTAATTTTATTTGAAGTTAATGAGGATTTCGTCTTGTGACGTCATATTTTTTTTTTTTTTTCAAACTCAGAAAGTAAGAAGAAGCCACATAGCAACAAACACAAAAAACCAGAAATAACCAATGAGAGAAGAGCATTCAGACACAGCTGCTGTTGAGGCCAAGCGGGTTATTAAAATAGGTTACCCGCTACCCCAATGACGTCACCTTTATTGAATCAGAGCACCAACCTTCCATTCTCATTGAAAATCATCACTCATTCTTACTATAAAAGCGACAAAGTGAAAAATCAATTATTCTGCATAATTTCAAGACAATGTGGCAAAATTACCAATTCGGGTAGCAGAATCCTACACCCAATTAATTACGGCTACGCTTTAGAGAATGTGCAAAATGCCTAAAATAATAGAGTCAATTTAGATAAATCCATTAAGGTTCAAATTCAAGAAGGAGCATTATGAGCAGGGGGTGGGGGGACCTAATATACAGTACAATGAAAACTGTTTTAAGTTAACCCACCGGTCCACATCGTTGAACTGTTTGATTATTCACAGGCAACTAGAAATAGGGACATACAGAAGTTGGCTCCACCCTTTTTTATGACCAAACGGCAACTTCTAATTGGTTTGTTGTGTGGTTCGACGTTGAAAAGGGCGGAGCATGTGACGTCAGACTACATAACCAACCAATTAGAAGTTGCCGGTCCTCATTAAAAGGGCGGAGCCAACTTCTACTCATCTCGTTTTCTAATTGCCTGCCATTTGGCATAGTTATTGTGTAAAATGACTTTTTCTTACCTAGAATGACCACTCATTCATTGGTTAGAAGTGCAATTTGAACCCTTTTAATAGTTTTGGGGTTCATATAGCAACAAGAGAGGAAATTTAAAGATGAAAAAGAAATGCGCGCCGCCGCGCATTGTTGCATTTTTCATTGATTTTCATTTTTTTTTGAGAAGTGCAAAATTTCATAATATATAACAATAAGATACGACCTTCTGACATAACACACATAAATGGAGAGAAATTCACCAATAAGATAGATTACAGTTACAACATTTTAAGTTACCCCCTCCCCCCCCCCCACCCTCCTCTCTCTACAACAATAAAATGAATAATGTAATATATTTTACATCTGGGCTGAACAGGAACTTCTCTGAAATAGAAAACCCAAGTTATTCAAAACCTCAGCAACACATATTTAACCATAAAACCACTTTGAACATCCATGTTCTACTAGGCTTGTGCGCCACCCGTCCTTTCTTTGTGGAGGATGGATGGCAAGCCTATTTTCCACCCACAATCCCCAAAATGGCAGTTTTTTTCTTCCCACCCCCCTCTGAAAATCATGATTTTGGAGCGATTTTAAGCAGCTCTTTAGCACACAAGACGACTTTTGAAAAACTTTACAGCGACAAAATGAAGTCCAACATCGCTGAAATGTTGTCGCAATGTTTTCCTGTCGCCAAGGACTCCAGCGACAAGAGTGCAGAAAAAATCCGACGGCGTTCGGCGCAGCGCAATGAATTTGCATGTGTTTTAAAAATTACAATTATCGTATTATATCAATGTTGTATCGATAATATACAGTGTACCTCCCCTTCTCTAACCCCATCACCCCTGTGTGTTTTAAAGTACAGGGTCTCTTGGAGACAGGTAGTTAGAAATAGGTGAAAACTTCCGTTGGTGCCGCCCTTGTTACAACGACTGGCAACTTCTAATTGGTTGGTTATGAAGTCTGAGTTATGTGACGTCAGACTACATAACCAGCCAATTAAAAGTTGCCAGTCGTCATAACAAGGGCGGAACCAACTGAAGTTTTCACCTATTTCTAACTACCTGTCTCTTGGAGGCAGCGGCAGTGGCTTCCACCTCTAGATGGAGCCATAATAGTTCTCGAACACTTTCTGTAAAGTCACATATTGTTTCCGGACACCATTTTTCTGTTTTCTGTACAAATAATAGCGTTTTTTTTTTTAGTTTCCGATTGCAGTTGATATTGATGGTGATAGAAACAAATGGTGACAAGGTTTGAATTGGAGTCAGGGGTGAGGATGTGTGTGTGGGGGGGGGGGGTGAGGATGTGTGTATGGGGGAGGGTAAGGGAGGGGGCGACAGAACAATCAATTATATAACATGTCACTTATCAAGTTATCAGTAAATGAAAAGAGAGATGAAAAGTTTCCTTCTTAGTAAACGTAAAAATGACTTGTTTGATTTCATTTCTGTTTTATCATTTATCTCTTGTAATGTGTGTAGTTTGTTGAAAGTGATGTTAAATTTAGAAACACATTTAGACAATTGAAACACAAAACGTGGCCTAAATATTTTTTTAGAAAAAAAAAAATTCAAGTGCTTTTCGGTGACGAAACCCTCCTCCCCACCCCCAATTCCAATGTTCTCCAGTCGAAAGACAGGCAATTAGAAAACGGGATGAACAGAAGTTGGCTCTGCCTTTTTTATGACGACCGGCAACTTCTAATTGGTTGGTTATGTAGTCTGACGTCACATGCTCCGCCCTTTTCAACGTCAAACCACACAACAAACCAATTAGAAGTTGCCGGTCGTCATAAAAAAGGCAGAGCCAACTTCTTTTTGTCCCGATTTCTAATTGCCTGTGTCGAAAGCCATTCCGATTCTTCCCATAATCCTAACTATGAAGTTTGGTTTACTCAAAAGAGACGTGATTTTTCTGCACTTGTGGTCGAACCATTGACCCATAGTTCGACTTGCAGCTCCACCACCGAAAACATATTGTTAAAGCCGATCCCACACACACAACGTTTTGCCTGCGCAGTTCAAACCGATGCAGACAAGACGGTGCAAATAGGAAAAAAAAAAACTGTTGTCCAATTTCTTTGCGTTATTCAGAAGCCTCCTTCGAACTCTTAATTATTATCAGGGTTCGGATTTTTATGCATTTATCAAGCAACTGTTTCTCAATCTGTGGCCCAAGAGTCAACTGTGAAGTAACAATCCCCCGTTTAGATCAACCAACAATTGTGATTTTTTTTCAATCAAAAAGGGCAATTAGAGGCTCTAGTTGACAACTAATAGTAAACAGCCAACTAGCCTCTAAGCAGCCCATTTTTTATTAAAAAAAGCATAATTGCAGTTGTTCTGATGATTACTTCACAATTGGCACTTGGTTCACAAATTGAGTATCATTTTGCTTGATATTTTGCATAAAAATCCGAACCCTACTACATCACACAGTTCTACAAAAAAAGGTGAAAAAACAACACGAAGACTGTTTCCATTTGCTTTAGTTCTCCTCCTCACACGTCTTTTGTGTGATTTGCGTGCAAATGTGACTTGTCTTTTTGTTGTTGTTTGCACAATACTGTCATTATTTTCGTTTTAGTTACAACTTTGCCAAAGTGTCGTCCTTGCTGATTTAATGTCCAACCAATATATATTGTGAAATGTAGTTAGTATCCCCCACCCAAGTTCAAATATAATAAGACGCATTTATCCGGATATTCGGTGGCATATTATTTCGCTAGTAGATGCACTTTATTATCCATATCACACTGAATAATAATAAAACTGGCGTCTTAAAAGTGTGTCCCCCCCCCAACCATCGTCGTCGTCTTCATAAAATCAAAGTTATGTTCGTCTTATTTGGTCACATTCTTGCAAAGTTGCCAAGAAAGAAATATTGCTAGATTTATTGCCTTCTTCTTCTTTTATGTTAGGAAATTCATTTCAAGAGGGCGCGGCGTTTCGATTTTTCATGAAAGTGGGAAGGAAAAAAAAACGATCACCCGATTGAAATTATTTAAAAAAAAAAGGGTTCCTAATTCCTACTTCCAAATCTGAAAATTCAACTTCACTGAGACAAACCTTGCCCATTCAGTGACTATGGATTTGTATGTACAAAGAGGGGTGCCATTACAAAAAGAAAATACTGTCTTTATGACCAGAAATTGTCATATCTAACTCATAACCTTATAACAGTCATAAAATATATAAAGTCATATGACTGCAACTGATTAGTGTACAACATAATATTATGGCAGTCATAAAATAATAAATAGCAAATAAACAGGCGCCAGTTTAACCACTAGTCAAACTAGCCCAGTTGCCTATTCATCATTTGAAGGGCGCCAAAATGGTGGCTGGTAAAAATTAACCCAAACCCCCATTATAATAATAAAAATAATACAGGATAACTAGATTGTAGAATAATATGCAAACACCCACATCAGTGGTGCTGCCATCTATTAGTGAATAGAAAATTCATTTCGGAATTTATTTGCATTTACTTGGATGGTCAACGAGGGGCGCGGCACCCATACAGGAAGTTTGCCGTGGTCCTTCGGCGCCAAATACCCTCGTGCCAACACAACACACAGGCAATTAGAAATCGGGACAAACAGAAGTTTGCTCTGCCCTTTTTATGACGACTGGTAACTTCTAATTGGTTTGTTGTGTGGTTCGACGTTGAAAAGGGGCGGAGCATGTGACGTCAGACTACATAACCAACCAATTAAAAGTTGTTGGTTGTCATAAAAAGGGCGGAGCCAACGTCTGTATGTCCCGATTTCTAATTGTCTGTACACATCACACAAGCAGAGTGACCAATCTGTAATGTGAATTGAGTTACAGTCATAAAACCAAGCTTTTACAAAGTTATGAGATAGATATAACTTACCTACTGTCATATGACAGTCTTAATATTCTTTCTGTAATGAAGTTTCCCCTCTCCCGATTGTGATATACAGGCCTCTGTAGACAGCTTCAACATTTCTTTGGCTCCGCCCTTTTATGGGTGTTACAGGGTCTGATGTCACATGCCCCGCCCTTTTTGTTTCTAATTGGTTGATATTTGGTCCGATGCTCATAAAAGGGCGGAGCCAAAAAAATTCTGAAGCTGTCTACAGATGCCTGTGGTTTTCATCACTTGACAATGATGAATGACAACAGAAAATAAATGAATTCTCTAATTGTAACAACTTGTGATTGTTTTATATTTTGTGAACTTTGTGACAACAGCAAAAATCTCTTTGTTTCACCCAAAAAGTAAACGCCACAAACACACCCCCTCCTCCCTCCCTTACCTTTTTCTTCTTACACGTACTTTACTTAGTAAAGATCAGTGACGTCAAAAGACTGAATGAATGAATGACATTGTCACGTAATGTCATTCATGAACAACAATGCAAGACACTCATCGCATCACTTAAGACTATAATATATCTCTTGTTTTTATCATAAAAATGGCGCACTTCCTTCTTCTTTTAAGAGAATCCCCCTTTGTAGAATGTGTAACTGATCAAAAACAGCTGGTTTTCTTTTTTAAAAAAAAGTTAAATTAGGCAAATTTATGCAAATTTTCGAAAATTATGTACTTTTATAAACTGAAGTAAACTGATTAGTGCTTATTATTTCACATATGACACTTATATGATGATCGTATCATAATGTGCTCACAAATTTGATTGAAACCCATCCTTATTTATTTTATGCAAAAAACGGCTGGCCTTAAGTTATTTTCATAAAGTAACTTCATGAGGGCGAAACACCAACTAATTTCGTTTTATGGTCAGAAGTAGAGACCTACATTGAGTAAAATTTTGAAGCCCAGCCCAGCCCAGCCCACCAGACCCATGGGCCTTTAACATAAAAATGCCAGCCCAGCCCAGCCAACGGGCTGGGCTTTTGCAAAAGCCCACCGGCCCATGGGCTTTATGTAAGTCTCTAGTCAGAAGAATCGAAATATATTAATTACAATTCGTTTTAAGCTAGAAAATCAATAATAAATTAATAATTAAATATAATTTGTATGACTTACAGTGTAGACATAGGACAGGAGCTAAGAAATGAGCGTCGCCTAAACGGTGCTGAGTTTGAACGACCTGAGGTGCACTCGATCGTCTTAAAGATGGCACTGGAAAGAAACAAAATACCAAATTATTCTTTTATTTAACAAATGAAATAAATAAAGACAGCAATTTGTTTTGTTTGTCTTAAATTATACACAATGACATTGTTAATATTCATAAACACCATTTCAAATATTAAAGTTATTTATACTAGTATTTTCATGCCTCGTTTTCACGGTGGCGATAGTTCTATCGTGAGAGTAACTGTCATGAAAGTTGTGATAGTTCACTGTCTCACGATAGCAACTGTCTACACGTGTCTTGAAGTAACGTTGATAGTTGTCTGTCACATGACAGTGTGACGTCTACTTCATAGATATCATTGAGTCAACAACAGTGTTGCCTCTCTCTCCCTACAGAAGCCAAATTTCCCTACAAAGTGGATATTTCCCTACAAGCGGCGGTCACACAACAACTATTACTATCGCGACAGTTACTATCAACTATCTAGTCAAACGAGATAGTGACAGGCAATTAGAAATCAGGACAAACAGAAGTTGGCTCTGCCCTTTTTATGACGACCGGCAACTTCTAATTGGTTTCTTGTGTGGCTCGACGTTGAAAAGGGCGGAGCATGTGACGTCAAACCACACAACAAACCAATTAGAAGTTGCTGGTCTTCTGTTCATCCCGTTTTCTAATTGCCTGTGAAATACACCCCCCCCCCCCAAGCACAGTGGAGAAAACTGATGAGGGCTGAGCGTGCCGGAGACCAAGTTAACATCTTTTATCACCAGCACATTCCAATCCTATAGTCGTAGTAAGCAAGCAGCAATTGAAAGCAGCGGCTGAATGTAAGATGACGTCATTTTGACATCACATTCAACAAGCTAGGAATTTTGTTATTCAGCATGTTGCTTATTGAACTATAAGCAAATAAAGCAGCTTAAGAGGCTACCATCGCAAAATTACTTCGAAAAATCTCCGCAAAGAGCGCTAGCATCGTTTTTCTATTGAGCCCATAGACCGACGGTTAAAGAAAAAATGTTAATTTTTAAAATACACACATTTACGGTGACAATATGTTTATTTTTCATATTTAAATTTGTCCAATTTTGATGGTTCAAAGTGCAATGTGCACCTTAAATATATCCTGATCTAGTGATAGAATGACAAAAAATTGGTAAGTGCGGTTCTATTTTTTTAAAAAATATTTCAAAATCGCAAATTTCTAACTCTTATTTTAAACTCCACTGAGTACAAAAAACATCCATTAAAATGTTAGTAAAAATACCTAAAAATAATTTTAAAAAACCACAGTGAAGCGAACACATTGGCGCACGTGCTGATTTTTTCCTGTTTTTTAAAACATTTTTACGTATTTTCACGAGCATTTTAATGGATGTTTTTTGTCATTCTATCACTAGATCAGGATATATTTAAGGGGTGGCGCTGATCAAGCGCCAAATTGAATAAGCGCCAAATTGAACAAACGCCAAACTGAATAAACGCCAAACTGAATAAACGCCAAACTGAATAAACGCCAAACTGAATAAACGCCAAACTGAATAAACGCCAAACTGAATAAACGCCAAACTGAATAAACGCCAAATGGAAGAAACGCCAAACTGAATAAAAGCCAAAAATTTGGCGGTTATTCAGTTTGACGTTTGTTCCATTTGGCGCTTATTCAGTTTGGCGTTTGTTCAATTTGGCGCTTATTCAGTCGCCCCATTTAAGGTGCACATTGCACTTTGAACCATCAAAATTGGACAAATTTAAATATGAAAAATAAACATATTGCCACCGCGACTGTGGTGTATTTTAAAAATTAACGTTTTTTTAACATCGGGTCTATGTACTCAATAGAAAAAAGATGCTAGCGCTCTTTGCGGAGATTTTTCAAAGTAATTTTGCAATGTAGCCTCTTAAGGGGTAGACACACATGACTGGGCTGAGTCAGGGCCGGAGGTCGGCCGTCACCCAGTGGATGAAATTGCACTGTTAAATTCAATGCGTCTGTTCTCACAACAGCGTGCCGTAACAGGACCGTGCCCTGTCCCTGCCACCGAGCCCATTCAGATATTGTAAAGTTTACTTTTTCTCTCTCTCACAGTTTATATAATACAATGGGTCAATTTTTTGGGTTCAAATGAAATGAAAACAGCTAGTTTCCGTTAAAATAATACAACGTCAAACGCCGTTACGCTTTTAGTTAACGGTGATTTAATAATTATAGACTTGAGAAGAAGAAGAAGAAAAAAGTTCAACGAAATAAATGGAGTCAAGGGCAAACAGTAACCAACGACGGCCATTATTACGGGTTCATAATCCAGAACGCATTAAAATACAAGAGAAAAAGATGGGTCCAAATATACATTTCATAACATAAACAGTTTATTATCGTATAAATTAAAACACAAAAGAAACCTAAAAGAAAATGGATGTCGGTATGTTGTGCCCTTGAAAACAGAAAAAAAAAACTGTTGTGAAAGCACAAACTAAACAAGACAGACACACACAACACGTCAACGTCCCAACATGCGCGCCAGACGTTACGTCAGACCTTTTTAAGTCTATTAACATTACCATATGTTATAATACAATAAGAGAGTCCACATCATAATAATTACTTGCTTCGATGCGTTCCTCATTAATTTAAATGTCAAAATCAACAATCCAATGTTGTCATTTTTATTTAAATGATAATGGTACCAGGTAAAATAAATAAAAAAACTATTTCATTGGGGAAAACCCGAAATGTTTTTTTTTATTAAAAATGATCCATTGATTTATAATTAAGACTAGAAAAATATAACCGTCAACCTTGAATCAAACTGAATTCAATTGGCCCTTTTGTTTGTAAGAAAAGTGACATCACTACTACTGCTACTAGTGTCTAAATATCACTATGAATCATGTATTATCATCATCTTCCAGACACTTTTAATAATAAAAAGACCGCCATTTTCTTTCTTAATAATATTATATACACAGGCATTTAGAAATCGGGAAGAACTTCAGTTGGCTCCGCCCTTTTTATGACGACCGGCAACTTCTAATTGGTTGGTTATGTAGTCTGACGTCGCATGCTCCGCCTTTTTCAACGTCGAACCACACAACAAACCAATTAGAAGTTGCCGGTCGTCATAAAAAGGGCGGAGCCAACCGAAGTTCTTCCCGATTTCTAAATGCCTGTTATTATATATACACGGGTGAGTCAAAAATTATCCGCACTCTTGAGGACTGTGGAATTTATTTTAATCAACTTTTTAGAAAAGACAAATTACATCATTTTTTCGAAATAATCTCCTTGCTTTTCAATACACTTTTGTCTATCTGTCAACAAGCATTTGTATTCTCTTATTAAACAAATGTTTTAGGCTGAGCTGCGAGCCACGAATGCACTGTTGTCTTCACTTCTTCGTCAGAGGTAAATCTTCGTCTTCGAAGGACTGCTTTCAGGGACTGCTTTGCGGAGTGTAAACTGTGGGGAGGAAGAGGTTTGCGGACGTGCAATTGTCATGCAAGATCACAACGCCCTTGGCTAACAGTCCTCTGCGTTTAATTCGAAGTTTAGCCTTCAGCTCTTCAGTGAGCATCTTACTGTAACGAGCATTGTTGATTGCTGAACCTTTTTTCCTGATAAGTGTTCCAATACTGGCCCTTGAAAATCCCAGAAAACCACATATTACATCATATGTGGTTGAAAATATGGCTTTCCAGGTGGTTGCAGCTATATTCACTTGGAAAAGACTATAATCGTAGGTCACTAGGTGACCTACACTTTTTTTTATAATCTGGGGTGGAGGCTTGCACACACCAGACCCCCCCTGCAAGAAGCTTAATTTAATGTAATCCCACCTAACCACCGATATTAAAAAAGTTCTAAAGTGTAGGTCACTGAGGGACCTACACTTCGAAAGTGTAGGTCTCTTAGTGACCTACGATTAGTCTGTTCCGATTCACTTAGTTTGTAGGGGCTATTCGAGTCAGGTTCTTACTCCTCTTGTGAGCATTTAAACGGAATACTACAGATTACTCGAGTTAATTTTGTTTTCTTATATCGCCTCTACATCGGCCCATTGACGTCCGTGGCGCTTTTAAACGTTCTTAAAAGGTTCTAGTTGAACAAAACCAGTGGATCAAAGAGCTGTCGTTATTTTCTCTGAGCTTACTTCTAGCTGTAATTTCTGGGAAGCTATTTTTCTAGTCTACATATACACAGCACATTATGAATTTATGAAGATGATGATGTCATCCTTCTTCTGCTCTCCTCACGTGGATATATGGAATCCACACATGCTCAGAAGTATTACATTATTGTGACATCATCACTTTTTAGGACTTCTCTCTTTTTTTTAAGTCTTCATTCCTCTCCTCATCATAAATTATTACATCATTTCTTATTACATTCCAGGAAGTTTATTATATACTGTACCTTATCAAGTTATTAAGGATAGAAAATACAATTTATGTCATGTGTAACCGGGCTTTGTATTAGAAAATGTCCGTGTCTAAATCAATTAATAATAATCTATATCCCTCTCTTCCAAGAAAAAAAAAAACTAAAAAAAAAAGGTCGCTTCAAAGTCGTTTTATTGGTTTCCAACAGGCTATTTATTGGATTTGACCATTTCAAGTGGAGATTGAATCGAAATGGACCAAAATCTGACAAAAAACATGCTCCGCCCTTTTCAATTACTAATTGGTTGATATTTGGTCTGACGCTCATAAAAGGGTGGAGCAAACGAAATTCTAGTGCTGGGCACAACTGCCTGTCTTTCATTGCACTCAAAGTCTATCACTTAACACACTGATTTAAATCAAATAAATCGGAATTTTTTTTTTAAAAAATCATGATTTTTATCCACTTCTGGTTACGCTTTTGTCTTTTAACGAGCGCAGCGAGCAAAAATGTTTTTAAAAAATGCCTGAAACCAGCAAAATGATTTTTTCGTATTAAAATATTTTTCTAGTTTTCATTCTTTTTTTTACTAAAAATGTGTCATTTCCCTTTTTTTGAGCGATTTTCTATTCTTAAAAAAACTATCAGGTTTCTTGATCTTTTTTTTAAAAGTTTTTAAAATCGGACCACTGATGTAAAAACTAGCTCTCAAAACACAGGCAAGTGTGCTAAGCAAGATGCAGTCGTTTGCCCCGCCCTTTTATGAGCGTCAAACCAAACATCAACCAATTAAAAATTGAAAAGGGCGGGGAAATGTGACGTCAGACCCACACACAAACCGATTACAAGTTGCCGTTCCTCATAAAAGGGCGGGGCAAACGACTGCATGCTGCTGAGCCCACTTGCCTGTCTCAAAACTAAGTACAAATAAAAGTGCTTGATTGGCTAGTCCGCCCCCCCCCCCCGTTATATACTCAATGACACTTGAATGAGTTGCATGTTAATTGTTGAAACAGGTGTAAAACCTCCATTAAAAAATAAAAGTACCTTTCATTCGAAACACATAAAAAGTGTGGTTTGTCTAAAATATCGTTTGTGGTTGGTGGCGGTGATGCTGGTCGTTAGGGGGGGGGGGGGGAAAGATTACCTTGAAAAGAACTACATTTGAAAATGTAGACACATGCTATATAACAACACTTATCATATCTTGATCACACTTGAATGATAAAACCAGATATTACCTGTAACTATCATAAGTAGACTCTTGAAGTCTTGTGGAACGATGACTCATTTAATAGTTGTCAGTCACGAGCCATCATTTTCAATATGGCGCCGAAAAACACCCAGATTACAAATAGATGGTTTCAGAAGAGCAAAAATAAAGAAGAAACTTTGAAAGTGTTTTAGAAACTAGAAGGGTAGCTCAATCACTTAAGGATACACACTGTATTTAAGTTGATATATTTCAAAATAAACTTTTTTTTTTAAATAAAAATACTGTATCTAAGCATATTCTGCTTAACATACTCATTTTAAAACATAAATAAAACGCTTATTTTGAAAGACTAAGTGATTTTAGCTAGAAACCTACATAAAGCCCATGGGCCAGTGTGCTTTTGCAAAAGCCCAGTCCAGTCCATGGGCTGAGTTTGGCTTGGGTTAGCATTTTTATGTTCAAGGCCCACGGGCCTGGTGGGCTTCATGAGTCTGGTGGGCTTCGTGGGCCCAGTATAAAGTCTCATGGGCTGGGCTCCGAATTTGTTACACAATGTAGGTCTCTTAATTGGAGCTACCCTTCTAGTTTCTAAAACCACATTCCAGTTTCTCTTCATTTTGCATCTTAAAAAAACAATTTTAAAACCACCTTAAGATGACTTTCGAACTCTTTGTTTATTCTGTCTGTCAGGAGAGCAAAATGAATAGAGACTAGAAAGTATTTTAGAAACTAGAAGGGTAGTTCAATTACTTAAGGAAAGATTTTCACGTTGATATCTTTCAAAATAAACTTTTTTTTTATAGAACAAAATATCGTTTGCTTAAAAGTTAGGCTCATTTTCCAAATAAAAAAAGCTTAATTTGAAAGATATCAACATATCAGCTACCCTTCTAGTTTCTAAAACACTTTCTAGTTTCTCTGAAGTTTGCACCTGAATAACAGAATAATCAAAAGTTTGATATAATGTTCACATTTACAGTTTAAAACCACGTTAAGACAACCAGATTATGTTTGTCATATGTTTGTCATTCAAAGAACCTGGTTAGAGGCTAAAATTTCAAATTTAGAAGTCAAACTAGGAATTAAAAATATTTTTTTTCTCCTATTAGAACTTTTCTAAACTTTCTTACTAATAATATTTAATTTTAGACGAAAAAAAAAATGCAATTTTCTGATTTGATAATATTTATTTTGAAACTTAATAAAAAGAATTTCATAATAAACAATTACATTGGTAGGTGTAATTTCATAATGAAATTATATATATATTAAGCCAGGTCTGTGTGTGTGTGACTAACGCTGTACAAACAAGGACAAAAACCTTGAAGCATGTCGGAATTTATATAAATTTAAATGAATAAATGAACCGCTTTTGTTTCTCAAGGTCAACTATACTGTATGTTGCGCTCTCCCCATCCAAGAACCCCCATGATATTAAATTGGAGAGGGGAAAAGGTTGGAAAGTGTAGAGGGGGGAAGAGAGAAACGTGGCGGGAGAAAAAGTGGGAGGGGTGACTGAAATTGAAATGAAAGGAGTAAAACAGGAACAAACGACGCGCATGCGCACACCAGAGAAAATGAAAAACCCATTTTCTCTTTCAAATATACAAAAGGGGAGAGGATAATCAGGCCCGGCCGGCTGACCGGCTATCGCCGGTCAACTGGGGGCCAACAATATATAAATTAAAAAAATGGGGCCAACACAATTTCATAGCCGGTGGGGCCAACCACTAGCGGGACCGGCCCTGGGGATAATAGTAGCAAAATTAAACTACAGTTTATCACAGGCAATTGTGCCCAGCATTAGAATTTCTTTTGCTCCGCCCTTTTTTAAACGTCATCAATTTCTAATTGGGTTTGTTACTTGGTCTGACGTCATATAAGGGCGGAGGAAAAGAAATTCTAATGCTGAGCACAATTGCCTGTGAATTTTGCTCCCGTCATTTATGACGGGTTACCCCATTAGTATATAATTAAAAATCAACGTTTCGTGACAATTTCAAAAAAGGCGGATTTTATAGTTTTTTTTTGTTATCATACAATTGGCCAATTAGCCATTTTTTTTATTAAAATGATTCAATTTCTAGTTTCAAACGAAACACCAAATTCTTTCAAGACAAACGTCTTTTTTCAAATAATACGTCATCATCGTTATTGTTTTATTTTTTGTACCACGAGTGGGGTTTTAACCACTTGAGAATTTTTAGATATGAAACATCACAGGGTCAGACGATACCAAGTTGAAGTACGTCTACAAGTGGCATATTATCATCAAAAATGATAACAAACCTTATTGTTGTTTCATTGTTCTCAACGAAAAACGACGTTCACAACTGATTTGTTATTGGTTAATTTAAAAAAAAAATACACATATTTATATTATCTGATAAGGCTGTATATGTTAGTCAATCTACGGAATCAGTCAATCTGCAGTTTGCCTTGTGAATCTGCTAGTGAATCTGCAAAATTCAATACAGGCAATTAGAAAACGGGAAGAACAGAAGTTGGCTCCGCCCTTTTTATGACGACCGGCAACTTCTAATTGGTTTGTTGTGTGGTTCGACTCTTGAAAAGGGCGGAGCATCTGACGTCAGACTGCATAACCAACCAATTAGAAGGTGCGTTCGTCATAACAAAGGCGGAGCCAACTGAAGTTCTTCCCAATTTCTAAATGCCTGTAAATTCAATACCTAAAATGTATTGAATTTTACAGCTTCACTAGCAGATTCCTTGTTAAAATAGGGGAGACACTGGCAGCAGCAGCAGCAGGAACAGGCAATTAGAAATCAGGACAAACAGACGTTGGCTCCGCCCTTCTTATGACGACTGGCAATTTCTAACTGGTTGGTTATGTAGTCTGACGTCACACACTCCGCCCTTTTCAACGTCGAACCACAGAACAAACCAATTAGAAGTTGCCGGTCCTCATAAAAACGACGGAGCCAACTTCTGTTTATCCCGTTTTCTAATTGCCTGTGCAGCAGGATACTAGGAGGAAGATTGCAGTAGCAGCACCCTCTAGCGGATGCTGCACAATACTCTGGGCTGTTCATATTTCTACCACATATTCAATGAAGTAAACATAACCCTTTTAGAATCCAAATTGGAATCTCTGATAAATTTCAAGCGTAAAATACGTACTTCAGACGAAGATCACAAAATGTTCCTTTCTTTTTTTGTTCAAGTAGATTGCACATAATAAATATAATTGATAAAGGAAGTCGTTTTGGACACACATAACCACACACCCCCCCCCCCCTACACACAGGAAGTGTGGGTGAACAAGAAAGAACCGTTATTCAAAGTGACTTTGAACAGGTGTACAAAACAATAAACCTAAAAAAACATTCACTCGGATGAGTAATTCAGATAATTGCCCATTCGGAAAGGACCCTCTCCTACTCTGCACGTAACAAACATTATCTTGCTTTCACCATGTAAATATCACCAGCTGAAGCGGCCCTTGCAATATGGGCCTACACGGTGATTCATAAAGAGGGGCAAATAAAGCAGAAACAGCTCTTCTCAGCTGAGAGCACATTCGGTTTAAGCCTTTTGGACACCTTGAAATTGGAAGATGTTGCAGGATTTCTAAATTTCATTTCTTTTATTTGCCTTTGTAATCAGAAGACCATAACTTCCCACAAACACAATTCATACAGAAGGTTTTCAATTATTTTAACAATATGTTCAGTGGCTCATCTGTTTTAAGTACTGGACTTAAAAAACGACGTGGGCCACTGAAAAAGACTCAAAGGGCTCAGTTTGCTTTTAATTATTCAATTCAATTCAATTAAATACACCTGCAATCAGCTCGAAAGCCATGTGGCAGGGGGGGGATTGCTCCCAATCACGACTGATTGTCATTTTTTAAAAATAAGACATCATCATGAAATTGAAATCGTCCTAACAAAGAACTATTCACAGGAAGAGAATTCCATAGTCTAATAACATTAGGAAGAAAAGACCAAAAATATGCATCAGTCCTAGCCATTAATTCTTTGAAAGTCTTTGAATGCCCAAATCTACCTTTACGAGGATTTCATTAAAGACGTCTTTAATAATTAAAAGCATACTGAGCTCTTTGAGTCTTTGTTCATGTTTCAAAAGACGTCCACAATATGAAATATCCCGCAACAATGTTGAAATGTTTCCCATTTCGATTGGACACAAAAAACATGAATCTGAGCTGCTGCGATTCAGCCCCACAACATTTCAACATTGTTGCAGGACAGAATCACAACAGACGAGATTCAGCCCCGCAACAATGTATCGCAACAAAGATCCAGGTGTGTACTACCCTTAAGCACCTTAATATTGTTACAAGCATGTAAAGACAGGAAGAGACAGTCGTTTGCCCCCGCCTTTTTATGAGCATCAGACCAAATATTAACCAATTAGAAGTTGAAAAGGGCGGAGCATGTGACATCATCAGACCATATAACAAACCAATTAGAAGTTGTCGGTCCTCATAAAAGGGGCGTGAGAAACGACTGTATTTTACTGTCTTTACTTGCCTGTCCTTACTATTGTTTGGGTTCTTGGATCGGGAGAGCGTAACATATAGCTGACCTTGAGAAGAAAAAAAAAAGCATTTCATTTAAATTTATATAAATTCCTCCCCTCCACGTTTCTCTCTCTTTCCCCCCCTCCCCCCTCCAATTTAATATCATGGGGTTCTTGGATGAAGAGAGCGCAAAACGTAATCTTGACCTTGAGAAAAAAAAGCGGTTCATTTATTCATTTAAATTTATATAAATTCCGACATGCTTCAAGGTTTTTGTCCTTGTTTGTACAGCATTACTCAAAGAAGGATGGAAGGAAACACCGAATGATAGACGGGTCTTATATAATGGCACTCGTTTATAACGACTTTTTCATCTTAAATCAGTTTCCATTTGTTCATTTTTTCTCAAATATCTTATCTGTTCCTGTGTTATTCTATTCTATTCTATATTATTCCATCAGAAGCAAAACTGATGAATACTTGAAAATGTTTTAGAAACTAATATTTAAGCCGGTAATCACACTAGCAACCTCCAATGCAATTCAACTTGCAATGCAACCTGTGATGTGACTTGCAACTAGAACTTCGTAATAAACTTCTATATCACACTATATGCAACCTAGTTCCCAATCAAGTTTTCAAAACTTCGTTTATGTCAAAGGGGCCGACACATTCGGGTGAATCTCGTACGGTATTCAGGAAGCCATTTTACTTGTAATCCACGCGTTTCACTGAAATTTTAAATTTCAATTCTATTCTGGATATTCAGTAAAATTGCAGCTAAAAAGTAAAATGACTTTCCATCCACACGATCTGCTGTGAAAATCGTACACGATTTTCTCTTCAATGTCTGCCCCCCCCATTGTGATCAACTAACAGGAAGTTCATAAACCGGAAATTCGTTCAAAGTTACATACGTCATTTCTGGCAAACGCGGCCTGATTGGTTGTTTGTAGTAAAGTCTACTTGAAAAGTCTCTGTTCTGTCCTGTTCAACTATCGGTGAGGCCGAGTCTCATACTAGTTTAAAGGAAAGTTGTATCAAGTTGCATGTTGCATATCACACTATAAACATTGAAGTTGCATGTCACATTGCATATTTTATTGAATTAAAAGTTGCTAGTGATTATAATAGGGGCTTTAGAAACTAAATATTTGGCGCTTATTCAGTCGCCTAGGGAAGAAACATCCTGTAAGTATTCTTTCATTTATTCTTTCTGTTTTACTCGAATACAATATAATTTCAATCTGAACATTTATTTGTCAAATAAAGAGAAAAATCCTTGAGAAAATGAAGAAGAGAAAAATGTCTTCATTATTATTGCTCAGAAGAAGGAAACGAAAAAAAAAAAAATACACAAATAAATCCAATGGAGGAAATAAAAAAAATCGTAAAAAAAAGTGAATGGGGAAAAAAAATCCCGTCTTGTTATATTTATTAATAATATTATTAATATTATTAATATTATTATTATTAATAGTAGAAAATGTGAAAGTTACAAAGAAGAGATTTCACTTGTCAATGCTAAAAAATCTACGCTACGCCGCTCTCCTCCCATAAAAATAATAGTAAAAACGGCAAATCGGTTGCGAAGGACGTTGCCATGGCAACTGCAAGACATCATCATCATCCCTATTCCGATAAATCTCTATGGAAAGGGTGATTTATACGGTGTTACTTTTGACGCTAGTTGCTAGCTTCTTTTGACGCAAGCAAATTCGCCGATAAAAACGTCTAAAGAAGCTGCTCCCCCCCCCCCCCCTTTCATTCAGTTAGCATATAATAAAAGGTTGAATTTACGGCGGCGTCAAGTTGGTCGCTGCAGTGTCAAAGTTGAACAAGTTCAACTTTTGAACACATTTAACTTCACCAACATCCTGTATATTAAAATACATAACATAACCTACATTACAATGTATATATATGTATTTGTGTACACACATATAGCAGTACTGTAAATGTATAGATAACAAATAAATATAAGAACCGATCAATACGATTCCGTTTGTAAATATAGATAGAAAGAAAGAGATAAAAAAAAACCTCGTGGCGCATAGAAACAAGAGATTGAATGAAACTCATTGGTTAATCTCATTGGCCAACCCTGAAAGACAGAGAGAGAGAGAGAGAGAAAAGAGGAGAGAGGGAGGGAGGGAAAGAGAGGGGAGATAGAGAGAGAAAGATAGCGAGAGAGAGAGAAAAAGAAAGAGAGGGAAAGAGAGAGAATTACACTCTCTCTGTCTCTCCACACACTGTTAAAACTAAAGGTGGGACGAATCCGAAATTTTCTCGAATCCGAATCCGAAATTTTCTCGAATCCGAATCGGTTCTCAAATCCCTCAGACAAGGCAAGACAAGACTATATTATTCATTAAGAAGAAACAAATAAATGAAATAATATTAAATTATTAATAATTAAAACACAAGTGTGGCACTCAAGTGTTGCCGCCACAACGTGATATTGGTAATCCGGAATTACAGTTGATTTTTTCGTAAAGTGAAACGCCTCTACTGGACGTCAATGAAGTTAAAAACCAATTTTACCAAAGTTTTTAACAGTTTTTTTATTAAAAGTTACAATTCGAAAGACGAAAAAAAGCGCGAAGATTCGAGTTTTCGAATCTCGAATATTTTTCAACATTCGCCGGATTCGAATGGTCCATCCCTAGTTAAAATACTTTCTTATATTAATATAATATTTTTATAGTATAGCTGTCGCATCCATTTGTTGTAATTGTCCATTACACGAAATGTATGTCCATTTCGCGTTTTGCATCAGACCAATTTATGTTCATTTCGTGAAATGAACAATTACACCAAATGGATACGACAAGCTTTATACCAACATAAATTCGGACACATTTGTAAATCTGATTCGTGCAGTTACAAAATGAAATACATCGACATCATCATCTTTAATGGTCGGTCATAAGTTATATAACTCATAAGAGTCATAACCTTTTAGATCGAGAATCACAAGACCAACACTGTGGGTGCAATCGGAAACCAGAAAACAGACAAGCAGAATAAGAAAGCAACATGTGATCAGAAGGAGTGCGTCTGTAAAGAAAACGTGCCCGAGTACCATACCTAGCTCCACCTACTTTTTCTTAAGAAACTAAACATCTATATTCTCTTTTTGGAAGGGTGCGCCACTAAAGGATTTGTAGTGGGCGCCACAGTGCCTAGAAACAGCACTGAATATGGTGACCTTCCATGTAACCAGAAGAGCTACAAGAGAATATACATTGGATTCAAAAAAAGTTCACAATGACCTTTTGCAATACAAAAATGTCTTCATTTCCGGTTTGTGTCATTCTTTGAATCAAAAGTTATCCTCTGATGCTTAAAGTGTACTTAATATTTTAAAAGGGAATAAAAATACTTCCACAATGTAATTTGAACAATAAATAGCACATGAACCGGAAGTGCTAAATGTTTTAAGTATTTATCAGTTATTTTTTTTAAAAGAACCTACAGTGGAAGACGAATGAAATGAAATTACCTCAATAAGAGCTTCTAAATTTGATGGCAAAAGGAAGTAATCTGTTTGTTGGATTCACTCAACTTGCCTAACAACCGAATTTCAATTATGGATGAATGTCATAATATTTAATAATTGAATCTCAGCACACACAAAAAAGAGGAGAAAAGTGTGCTCCTTCCTAACAATGAACCCGTGACTCACACGTGTTCAGCATATATTGTTAAAAAAAACCACGCACAAAATGTGCAACTTTTATTTCAGGTCATAAAACCCCATTTTTTACTAAGTTCTACCATTTTGTAACAGCAGATTCTTCTCTCCATCCAATAGGAATGGACACACGCCTACTTAAAGGAGAAAAAGAACCTTAAAATTAATTGCAAACAAAAAAAAATCACACCATTGCAATCGGAGAAAATGGAATCCGTAAATTCCACACATCCAGAGCATCATCATCATCATCATCATCATCATCATCATCATCATCATCATCATCATCATCATCATCATCATAATATTGAACAGGTGTTGCTAAACGAGTTCATAATTAGCTGAAAGTTATAATTAAGAGAGAGAGAGAGACCGACCTTTTATAACTTTTATGCAAGGCCGCTCAGAGTCATCATGGGGCCCCGGAGGCCCCCCCCCCTGAAATGACAGACATTTAGAAATCAGGAAGAACATAAGTTGGCTCCGCCCTTGTTATGACGACAGGCAACGTCTAATTGGTTGGTTATGTAGTCTAACGTCACATGCGCCACCCTTTTCAAAGTTGAACCACACAACAAACCAATTAGAAGTTGCCGTTCGTCATAAAAAGGGCGGAGCCAACTTATGTTTGTCCCGATTTCTAAATGCCTGCTCCTGAAATGCCGACAATAAACGTGGCATGGCAGCTCTTTGTACTAAACAGGCATTTGTAGACAGCTTCAGAATTTCTTTGGCTCCACCCTTTTATGAATGTCATCAATTTCTGATTGGTTTGTTACTGGGTCTGATGTCACATTCCTCGCCCCTTTTTATTACTAATTGGTTGATATTTGGTCTGACGCTCATAAAAGAATGTAGCCAAAGAAATTCCGAAGCTGTCTACAGATGCCTGCCTGTCTTTGTACTAGATGTTTCTAAAGTGCACATTAAAATGGCCGCTTGGATCTAATTTCACGTTGATTATTATGGTTTCGTAATTCGCTCTTCTTTTTCAGAAGAGATATTCAGTTGAATTGTTCATGAATGACACATTAAATAAATTAAAGACTAAGGACAAATGGAATTAAAAATAGACTGAACTCCATTTGCATGCTATGTATCATCAGATTTACTCATATTTCAGCAATTTACTAATCTAGCATTAAGAAGCTTAATCAGCGTGTGTCCTTCCTCCTACTCAGGCGAATTTGTAATCCTTTACAAAATGGCCTTGTTCCTAATTTTAAATCTTTTAAATATAACACTGGGTGCATTTGATGTCCAGTTCTGTTTGACGTACAGTAGTACGGTACTACGACAGTTCACGTCCGTTCAGTAAGAGTCAGTAATTCGCCGTAAGCCTAACAGTAAAAACGTCTTTTACAACTAAGCTCGCACTACACGCGAGACACATTGATTACACAGAGAATGTTCACACGAGCAACTACTATCACTGTTGTTTGCCACCAAAGTGGCAATAAGTGGCTGAATCCAGCCACAAGTAGCTTGCTACCACCGCCTGCATCTCAGACACAGGCAATTAGAAAACGGGATGAACAGAAGTTGGCTCCGCCCTTTTTATGACGAACGCAACTTCTAATTGGTTGGTTATGTAGTCTGATGTTACATGCTCCGCCCTTTTCAACGTCGAACCACACAAGAAACCAATTAGAAGTTGCTGTTCGTCATAAAAAAAGCGGAGCCAACTTCTGTTCATCCCGTTTTCTAATTGCCTGTGTCTCAGACTCATTAGTAGTCATTACTAAAGTCATACAAGCGGCTCCCCCCACACTGACAGCATAGGTCAGTTATTTTCCATCGTGGTTCGTGTGAAGCACAAGCCGAGGCCCGCATCAACCTCTTTGTTTCGCCACAAAGGGGTTCACACGCCAAGCTAACATATGGTTCTACCTAATACTACAAGAAAGCAGCGTATTTTTCAAATGCACCCACAATTTAAGAACTAATAATAGCTCCTTCACCATACATTTCAATGAAAATGTAAAAAAAAACGCCTAAATAATGCATACGTATGCTTGTCAATTCAACACCTGAATTAAGATAATTATCATTAGTACCTTGGACTGGCATTTAGACGATTAATTTCAAATGATAATTTGGAAAAATACTTTATATATCTTAGATTCCCTGGAATGAAATAAAACTAAGCACAATGTTCAGGAAAATATTCCACGTTCCAAAATCGAATCCGCCCATCCAATTGGTCAGTCCGCACCACCCTGGGTCCTGTCTCTCAAAAGTACAAGTCTTGTAATACAAGTTAATTCTATGGAACCCTGTAAAGGACAACCAGTGCAAATTCACAATTTGTCAATGTTTTACGAATTGCAGAGTTAGTTTCATTCTGTTGAAATGGGTTCAACATGGGGCTGCTAGCATACTAGGTTTGTTTGTTGGGAAATAATGAGATTTGCTGAGAGTGTAACAAATAATTCAGTGAATCAGAGGTAAACTGTGTTGTTTTTACTTAAAATACACGATGTTTACATATTATGAATCAGCTTGTCGAGTTATATCAGTGGTAAATGGTGTTAAACCCATAGTTTTACACATCTGCCACTAGATGGTGATATAAAAATGTTAAGTCCTATTCCTTCAATGCAGAGAAGAAACATTCGAATGAGACTCCTCTGTAAAATTTAGGTTTGGTGATTAAACACAGTTTACCTCTGAGGCAATGATATGCTTTCGGAGCACGGTTAGGACAGTTTACTTGCAAGGAGGACAGATTTTAAACGGATGTGGCTCTTGTCCTAAACCGACTTCCGTGCAAACTGTGCTGAAGGGCAACAAAATTAAAGAGATTTTTTGCACAGATCCGATTCATATGACTTGTCATTTGTTCCAAGGTTTGTCGGTAAGACAATGGAACTCTCTTTTGCATGAAAATAAAACTTGTATTATGGAGACCTTTGATTTTCTGACAATACCCAATCAATGCATTCATTATTTCAGCTGCAAACAGAACACATTGCAGTTGTTACTGGGATTTATATCTTCAGGTTTAGACAATGCATTTCACATGTTGCAATTAGACATTTGTCCCTCTGTTTGCAGAGTAATTTTTCAAAACATTGATGATACTCTGATTTTGGTTGTGTGTTGTCCTCACAGGCAATTAGAAAACGGGACATACAGAAGATGGCCTCACCCTTTTTATGACGACCGGCACCTTCTAATCCGCCCATTTCAATGTCAAACCACACAACAAACCAATAAGAAGTTGCCGGTCGTCATAAAAAGGACGGGGTCAACTTCTGTATGTCCCGATTTCTAATTGCCTCGGTTGTCCTTCTGCTACTGGGTCTTACATGTGTGCTTATTATGCTTTAGAATTTATCAAATTCCAAATTTCTTCTTCCTTAGCTATATATTAAAAAAAGAGTTGCATCTTGTATCCACAAGAATGATTACATATGAAGAATGAATTTCAATGTTATTATTTCATTTTATCAAAATGATAAAAAAAAATATTTCATTTTAAACCAAGTCATTATCGAAAATGATTTCCAAATCAACTTGTTCAAAATGAGAGATAACCTCTTTAACATTTTCTTATTTTCATATTAAAAGTTTACTTTTTTAATTGAACTCCAACAACTTGAAGAATCAAATGGAAATAGAAACTTCTCTCTCTCTCTCTCTTCCTCTCTATTATCTCTCTTTCCATCTCTCCAATTATACAAAGATCTCTCTTTACATCTCTCTTTCCATCTCTCCAATTCTACAAAGATCTCTCTTTACATTTGATGTAGTTAAGTTGGTTTCTATGACAACTTTTCAAACATCATCTGAAAAGGATTTTCAAAATGAAGAAAAAATCATTCATCGGTTTTGGTCGTCGTCGTTGCCTAGAGAACGACAACGACGACAATGAACACAATTTTCCAACGGCTCACTTGATTCGATACTTCTTCTTCCACTTTCCACCCGCCTTCATCATCCTCATCATCCGTAATTAGGAAGACCTAAATCGGCTTAAACTCCCTCTCAATTTCTCTTCTTTTTTTTTTTTTTTTGACATCTGTCAAAAGATTTCTTCTTTGATCCATCAGATTTTCATCATCAAATGAAAAAAACGCTGCAGCATTTTCAAATAATATAATAATAATAATAATAATATAATCTTCTAATAAACTCAATTTGTAAAGAGCACTTCGAGTCTGAAACGCATTGCAAATAAACTAATATCAACGCGGAAGAAGAGCCTTTAAAAGCAAAACTTTAAATGATGATCATGATGTTTATAAGTTGCATAACAAGTTGTATGCAATTTTTTCAATCAACAAAACATTCTAAACATCCTCTCCTCCCACGCGAGCTTAAATCGATTACGCTTTTTATGGAAAAACTTCTTTTTATCCTCAATTAACACAAGAGCAACTTCCGATGCAATCAAACAGAAGAAAATTAATCAGTGGCGTCGCTAGGGTTTTTGCGGCGTTCGGAGCAAATTATGTTAACAAAAAAAAAGCGCCTGATACCAAACAAGAGGGAGTTTAAGGTTAAAGAGCTCCTAAAATGGCGACAATTATAATGAATTGATTCGAATCAATTCACTTAACTAGGGCAAGGCGAGTGAGGGGCACCTTTCCTCGGGCGCAAAGCTCAGGGGCGCAAAATAAGTTTTCTTCTTGCCTTATACCTAGTACACACCTGCCCCCCGTCCCTCTACCATAGGCCTATTTGGCTGCTAGCAGAGTACTAATTGAAATAATTTAAACGCATTTAAATAATGAATGTTTTCTACAGAGCCCCGTGAAGGGCAAACAAACAATTATGTCGTCGAATTCTATTTATTCAGTTAATTAATCTCAAAATATTGAGTTAATTAACTTAAATATAATAATATAAACTATTGACATTAAAATATTGATTTAGTATTTCAATTTAAAATATTAATAATTAAAGTCAATTTTTATTTGGTGTTCATGTCCTTAACTGGATTCCGTATAATTCACTTAAACACATTTAATTTGAACTCATTTAACTCATGTGTAAGTACAAGGTTATTAGGCGCAAGCTTCAGGACGCAGAAATAAACGCGGAAAATAACTAGACTGTTAATACGAAGAAGGCGCCAGTCTTATTCTTGGAATGGGGCGCAAAATGAACCTTTTTACAGCTCTTTTCACATTTCTTCTGGTTGTTTGCGCATTCTCTCACAAATGGCGCAAATATATACTTATCTTATAGAAATCCCACAATAAAGATGTTTTGACTGTAACAAAGTGCAATACTTGTTAAGTTTTCCTAAGAATTCACGTGATTATTGATTTGAAATTCACGTCACAACATCTGAAACCGATAACCTCGAATTTGCCCCAAGTCAACTCCTCCCCCCCCCCCCCAAAAAAAGCGCCCCATTTTTTCTTCACTGAATCCTAAAATCCTCCTTCAATGATTTCGTTTCTACTTTTCAAAACTTATTCAAGTTTTTCATTTTTACCTTGGAAACACACTCGAATGTGTATTACAAACCTTTAAAATATATTGCATTATATGCACACATTGAAATGCTTTTTTAATTTATGCTAAGAAAAAAACAGTCCGTTTGTGATGGCAATTTACCATATATCTGATTTCGTTTACCTGAATGAACACACCTCGGAATCAATAATTACAACCAACATTAGGCTGCTGCTGCTGAAATGCAAAATTGTTATTCAAAAACCAGATTTAAAATCGTAAGCAAACAACACGTTTTTGTTTTTACTGATAACAGTGATAAGTGGCAAACAATCCCTGATAGAAAATGGCCGCCGCATTCCCATTAGCTAGCAAACAGGGGATTACAAGACTCAACTGATTAAGGATGTTGTTTTAGGCCGGGCGCAAATTAGGGAACCAAACGAGCGAGCAACCGTATTATGATCACGTGACAAGAAAGTAGTTGCTGGCACACAATGGTTGCTTGTTCCCTCTGCTCACTATATTGAGCAGAGGCAACATCCACCTGGTACTGTTGCAAGCTACCATTTTGGTGCCTGCAACTGCAGTGGTGGCGCTAGTGTAGCATCACCAGCAATAGAATCTGGGGACTGTTGCTTTTTACAAGCTAATTTGCTACGGGCCTAAAAGTGTAAACCAGGCCTTTCAAACTAAGATTATATTCTGTCTTTCAGGAAAGCAAAATGAAAAGAAACCTGAATAAGTTTTTAGAAACTAGAAGGGTAGCTCAATCACTTACAGAGGTATATTTTTTATGTTGATATCTTTCAAATTAAGCTTTTATTGTGAGTTTGAAAATGACCAAACTTTAAGCAGACGATATTTTTGTTTAAATTTTTGTATCTAAAAAATTTATTTTGAAAGATATCGAAATTTTTTTTTAAAAAAAACCTTAAGTGATTGAGGTGCCCTTCTACTATCTAAAACACTATTAAGTTGCTCTTCATTTTTCATCTGAAAGACAAATATAATCAATCCACCTTCTAAAAAGAACTTGTTACGTAACCCGAGGACTTCCTGTATTATTGTAAATATATCAGTTCATTTTAGCCTCGATGTACAGCCTTTCGTCTTACTGCGCGCCTTTGCCGTGATTTTGCATAATAAGTAAAGGCTACATAATAACTATTTTTTCGGTAGTTTTAGCAAATCGTAAAATGGGAGCTTGGCGCTTTCTCAGTTTAACGTTTGCTCCGATTGGCGTAAATTCTAATAATCGTTTTTTTCTTCTTCTTCAGATTGGCGCTTCATCAGCGCCACAGATTACATTAGAGTACTTTCACCACAGTTACATTAAATAACACTGGTTACTAATTAGAGAAAACTAACGAAAGCCGAGCGTGTCGCAAGAAACCATATTTATCATCATACTGCAACTACATATTAATGTGTTGCTTTGCTAGCCTCCACATCCAACCCTCGGTCAACAGATGAGATGAGATACGTCTCGGTTAGAATCGGCGAAATAAAACTCACCATTCTCGTATATAACCAAGACAACACGATAACAACTTTTTATAACGACGATGAACAACATCAACTTGAAGCAAATTTAAGTCAAAATTTTGTAGAAACTCTTAAACAAAACTCTAACAGACCGAATCGCTCAACTTTACAGTTCCATCCGTAGTAACCATGACAAACTCTCGAAAAACAAAAAGGGACACGAGGAATGAAAATATCAACGTATTTGTTTGTTTTTGCATTCTAAAAAAAGGTTCCCCTCCTCACTTTTGAGCATCGTTTTTTTATAAGAAAAAAAAAAAGGTGAAACACAAATAAATTGCACTTACTAGTGTGACGATGTGGCGATCCCAAGTATCCGGAATCGTCGTTCTCTTCGACCGCCATCACGTTACTACCATTATTATTGTTTTTATTGTTGTTATTTGAGGCGATTCCGTTCGAAAGACGAGGTTTGAGAACGGTGTCGTTGGGAACGGAACGCCGTAAAGGAAAAGAAGGAACTTGAAACGATTTCGGAACGTCCGTTCTCCTCAAGTACGACACGTAATGACCTTTGTTAAATACCAAAAAAAAAAAAAAAACATAGCTTCAGATTCAGAATCTTAACACGATTAAGTCACTTGAGAGCATTTTATAGGAGATTCGAAAAAATAAAACTTATTAGAAAAACGTCTAAAAATTGCCCAATTCAGACGAGAAGACTGATTAAGATGGTCGAACTCCCTTTCGAGCTACCCTTCTAGTTTGTAAAACACTTTCTAGCTTCTCTTAATTTTGGTCCTCCTAAAAGTCTGTCTTTTAGGAGAGAAACTATAAGTGTTTTAAAAACTAGAACGGGTAGCTCAATCATTTAAGGGTATATTTTCATATTAGATATCTTTCAAAATAAACTTTTTATAGATGCTGCTTAAAAGTTTGGCCATTTTCGAACAAACTTAAAAAGCTTATTTTGAAAGATATCAATATGAAAATACCATATTAAGTGATTGAGCTAACCATTTCTAGTTTTTAAAACACTTTCAGGTTTCTCTTTATTTTGCACCTGAAATAAACAATAAATAAAACTTCGAGAGGCGGCGCCGTTTACACTTTAAAACCACCTTACTAATTTTGGAAGTTGTAGAAAACCTTGTTGATATGGAGATTTTGGTGCTTATTCAATTTGACGCTTATTCAGCGACATCTTCGCGTGGGACCACCAAAATTCCGTCTTGAATTTCGGCCATAGTTTAATTTCTAATAAACATCTTCGGGCCGTTTGAAAATGTTCCATTTTAATATATTTTTTTTAACAAAATGTTTATTTTGAAAAATATCGTCAAAAAAATTATATTCATTTATTGCTACGGAAACTTCAAACAAATTTCGAATTTCTTTTCACAATCACTAAATAAGCGCCACCTGGTATTAATTTCTATAAGCTCGTCAAGTGACACCAAATTCTTAAGAAAAGAAATCAAAACAGAAAAAAAAAAGACTTAAAAGAATCACCAGGAAAATAACCCGTCTCTCCGGTACGAGAGTTCTTTCCGAGGAGCCAACCGTGCGGCTCTTCTTCGCTCCCTTCGAGTTTGAAGGCGAACGGTTTGTGAACTTCGAGAATGTCGTCTTTCTCGAGAGCGATTTCGTTATCGGCTACTTTCGCGTAATTGTATCGAGCGCAATAATACAACAACACTTCTCCCATGTCACTTCTTCGAAATCCCGCTCACTCTTACTCTCTCTCTCTCTCCACTGGTTTTTTCGTTTTGTTTTTGATCAGACACTTGAGTAACTACTCATTCCATATATTAATCTTCCAAATATAAACTTTTCTTGATGTATTTTCTCGTTCAATCTCGTCCGTAAAACGACGAGACATCTCTTTTTTTCGGTTTCAACACCGCTATTTCTAAAAAAAAAAAGTCAAAACCTGAAAAAGACAAAAAAAAAAAGAAAGAAAAAAGTTTAATTTAAAAAAGAACCTCAGAAAATCCACATTAAAAGTTTGACATTCGAGTGACGTCATCATCATTATTAAGGCACCTGTATCTATACGAGCTGGGTGCACATTATGCCATTTTGATGACAACAGCAGACTCGCAATTCCTATCTTTTCTATAGCTGTTTTTTTTCGTCGTAAAAATTAAAATAACTTAAGAATTAGTTAAAATACAAACAAAATGAAATCAGACTGAAAATAATCTACACATTCTAATAATAAACGTCATGTAGTTTTAATGAAATTCAGGTTTCTAACTCAAAAGATGTGTGTTAACTTATTTTCGCAAAACTTCTAGTTTTTTTAGGATCTAATTGTGATTGCGCATGCGCTCTTCTCATTATTGTCAGTTTTAGTGATTTATTTTAAAAAGTTATCGTCATGAAACCTTTTTTTAAATATCACCTATTATTTTAGTTTCAAAAATATTTTGAATTTTTTTCTTAATGTTGCGCTTCTGAAGAAAGTTATCGTCAAAAATATAAAATTTTCACAGAACTTTTCTACATAAATTTACTATGTTAGCCACTTATACCTCGTTTCCACTGCAGTTAAAAAATGTAACCAAAGTTTTCTAGTGGAAACGAATGTGGTTAGTTAAACCCATAGTTAAAATTTCTGAACAATGGGTCAGGATAAAAAGATGAACGAATGAACGGGATGAAGATTGGGTTAACTCTAAAACCCGACACATAATGCATATAGAATAAGATGAACACTATATTTTAATTAATGAACACGCATTTTAAAGGGATGAACAGAGAAATAAAAGGATGAACATGGTTTTAGGGGGGATTAACATGGTTTTAGTTTAGGTTAGGTAACCGAACCGAACCGAAACAAACATAACCTAACCCCATAAAACCATGTTCATCCCCTCTAAAACCATGTTCATCCCTTTAAAGTATGTTCATCCTTTTATTTCTCTCTGTTCATCCCTTTAAAATGTGTGTTCATTAATTAAAATATAGTGTTCATCTAATTCTATATGCATTATGTGTCGGGTTTTAGAGTTAACCCAATCTTCATCCCGTTCATTCGTTCATCTTTTTATCCTGACCCCTGAACAATGGCGTTAACTGAACACACATTATTCAATACAATCAGTTAGAAATCCGAGAGAACTTCAGTTGGCTCCGCCCTTTTTATGACGACCGGCAACTTCTATTTGGTTTGTTGTGTGGTTTGATGTTGAAAAGGGCGGAGCATGTGACGTCAGACTACATAACCAACCAATTAGAAGTTGCCAGTCGTCATAAAAAGGGCGGAGCCAACTGAAGTTCTCTCCGATTTCGAACTGCCTGTTTATTCAATTGGTTAAATACGTCACTTCCTGTGTTTTCAAACAAATTAAGCCTACGAACAAACATGGCGGATAGCGAGAGCAACTGAAATTTTTTATTTTACTGAATTGAAGAGTGAAAATTTTTTAAACAAAATGCCCAAGTGTTTCACAACAACAACAACCTGTGTTGTTGTGTTTCCATTTTTAAAACACTTCAATTTCCTGTGAAAGACAGGAAGTGAAATGTTTTAAAAATAGAAACACAACAGCAGCTTGACTGTAGTTAACTATAACCTTGGTTACGTTAACTGCAATTAATTTTTACATAGTGGAAACGAAGGTGTTATTAGTGGCGGTGGTGGAATCAAAATGGAGGAGGCTCCCATAGTCAGTATTAATGCGCCATCCTGTATAAGATAGAGGGGCCCTCCCCCCCCCCCCCCCCTCAGCGAAATAACAAATATTAAAATCGCTTTCAAATTTATTGTTTACAGTGAGATAACAAAATACAATTAAAAAACGACGTCACGCACAAAATTAAGAATTAATAACAAAAGACAATTAATAAAAAGACGTCATTATTAATCAAAAAAAGCGTTGAATCACCGTTTCCATGGAAACCACGATTGTTTGACAAGTTTCTCTCTCTCTCTCAATTATTGTCATTATTAATGTTAATATTATCATCATTATGACGAATTTTAATCTCTTTTTTTTCCTTCAGTAGAACCGATTTATAATCACGAAGATTATGGTAATTTCTAATCTATTCAGAACTTCTGACGTCACTAATTACAGAAGGTTCAAGTCATAGGACTCAAAGAGGGATGAACCTTACTTTTTTAACCTAACCTCATAGTGTGAACTAAGGTGGTTTTAAAATGTAAACGAGGCCTCCCCACCCCCTCTTTAATTATTCCCCCCTTTTCAGGTGCAAACAACGAAGAGAAACCCCCGAATGTGTTTTAGAAACTAGAATAGTAGCTTCAATCATTTAAAAGTGTATTTTCATGTTTGAAATCGTTCAAAATAAGCTTTTATGTAAGTTGGAAAATGACTTAATGGAAATTGTTTTAATTTTTGTTAATAAAAAGCTTATTTTAAAAGATAACAAACATAAAAACACCCTTTTTTAAGTAACTGAGCTGCCCTTCTAGTTTCTAAAACCCTTTATAGTCCCCTCTTAATTTTGCTAGTCCTAAAGAAAGAATAATCAAAGAGTTCTAAAATAAGTTGTTCCTTAGGATAAACCATCTTTAAACACAGTCAATTAGAAATCGGGACGAACTTCAGTTGGCTCCGCCCTTTTTATGACGACTGGGCAACTTCTAATTGGTTTGTTGTGTGGTTCGACGTTGAAAAGGGTGCGGAGCATGTGACGCCAGACTACATAACCAACCAATTAGAAGGCGTCGGTCATCATAAAAAGGGCGGAGCCAACTGAAGTTCGTCCCGATTTCTAAATGCCTGTTCTTTAAACTGCAAATACACGGTCATTTTTGGCTTGTCAATCCGTGAGTTTGGGAACGTTGACAAATTGAAAAGCCAAAAAAACAAAATTGACAAGCCAAAATTGACCGTGTATTAACAGTTTAACTCCTATCAAATTAGGACTGAATGTGCCGTCGTGTAAGACCTGTACATAGAGGCTAAAATGAACCAAGCTCTTTTCAAACAAGCCTAGACTTTTCATTCTAGAAAACGACTAGGAGTCGCTAGCCTCGCAGTTAAAGCTGTGGAGTTCAAAAAACTGTATAATTTCCTATATGCGAGGCTAAATAGCTGCTAATCGAAAGAATTTACAAAAGACTGAATAACAAACTGATTAAAACGTCCAATTCTGGAATAAATTCACCAGAAATTTCGTCGTTATTCATTTTGACGCTTTTTTTTAATCAAGCGCAATATTTGAATTCCTAAAAAAAGGGATCCTTCCTTCTAGAAAACTAGCTCAGAAATGGGTTTGGGTCCTAGCCCTTTCCCCCCCCCCCCCCCCCCAATCATTCCCAACTCACAAGTCAAGAAGAAAACCGGAAAAGCAAATAAAACGCGAGAATCGTCTTTGTTTTTTTGTTTTTTCACTTTTAATGAAATCTCAAAATATAAAAAGAGGAAACGAAACCGGAATAAAAACGAAAACAAGAAATCTTTCAACAAACAAACCGTAAAAATCTATTTCAAAAGGGGAACCCCTTAAATGGGCTAAAAAGCCTAAAACCCAGTTTAAGTCAAATGTATCTTTTTTTATGGCTAAGATGAAACATAATGAGCGCGAATTTACTTGCAAAAAATGAACCCCCCACATTTCTAGCCTCCCTGGAAGTCCCTCCTTTGAGAAGAAGGATCCATCAAAAGTCACCACTTGACTTCCGTTTTAAAGCGGACTTAAATACGTTAAAAATACGCCTAATGAGACCTTTAAATCATATTTAACGTAATTCAAGGAGCTCCTTAATTACGAATATTCAATAAAATAATAATAAATGCGATAAAAAAGCGTAATAAATGACAAAAATAACGAAAAAGAATTCTTACCGAACTAACCACCGCCCGCCATATTTGGAAGATCGCGTTCAACAACCAATCAGAATACAAGAAAATCAACCGGAAGCGCTTGCACTAAGATGCGCCAATCAGAACAATAGAATTGCAATGAGGGAAAATCAAAGAGTTCCTCGTACATCCGGCAGTGGAGAACAGCAGCTGATTACGATTTTGCAACATCGTTTTAGGTCGTATTTACGCGCCGTTCTTTATTTAAAAAAATGCGTCTGAACGTTAAAATATGTGATTTTTACTTTAAAAATAAAAACATTCACCTTTTTTTTTATAAAATAGCCTCCATTTAAAATGAACAGATATCACGCTAGGTAGCGCTACCAATCGGAACAAAAAGTTAAGCCGCCGCTGCCTATGATTGGTTGGTCTTTTCGGCGCGCCGCCGCCACGGCATTGACCTAAATATACCTGACTCGTCGTAGGAGGAAGCTTGTGACGTCACAAGGGTTGACATAAACTTTAGGATTATGCCATTTAGCCTAATAGAAAATAAAACTTCTTCAACAGTTTAAACAAAAGGGTTTCTTTACTCTTTTTCTTATTAACCCATTTCTATCGGTAAAAAAATTACAATCCTAACTTTTTGTGTCAACCCCTCTGACGTCACAAGATTCTTCACAAAACCTTCGTTAGAAATTACAGGTCTAATTTGAGGAAGACCTGGATCATAGCCACTTTATATAAGGTATATAAGGTGGCTATGCCTGGATGCTACTGTAACCCATAGCCTCTAATCAGGTTCCTTTACTGAAATATGCGTTTTTCTGGTTAGCTTCATAATTACTAATTAGTAATGTATTTGTCAAAGACGTCTAGACCACCCTGTATATGAATATAATAAAATTAAAAAAAATATTAATCTTATATAATTAAATTATTAATTTTGTAAGCAAATAAAAACACTTAACAAATCGCCTGAATATGTATTTGTCTTTATTTTTACCCTCAAAACAAAAAAACGGCATAAATTTATTTTTTTATCACTAATTTTTACTTTTAACCACTTTTTAAATTTTTTTTGGAAAAGTTCACTGATTCTTGACACACCTACAAATAAATGAACAACATCACAGATCGTCCAAAATTCATCAAAATATTTTCACATTTATCCCCATATCTAATTAAAGAGATAAACCTATCATTAAAATAAAAATATCTCTCAGATTAAAATAATGACTGGGGAAAACCAGATTCCCATTGCATAATAATAATAAACAGTTAAAGCCAATTAATTTAAATGGTATCTATTTCAGTCGCAATCCTCATAAATCAAATCATGTCTTGATGCAATCACTCTTTAAATTATTTCTTATGCTTGTTTAAACTAATTGAGCCTCACCAACTGTGACCCAAAGAAACCAATAATCGAATAAAAAAATAACAATCATCACTTAAATATTAATTTGATATCCTGAACATTATTTTTGACCAAGGAAGACATAAAAATCGGAAAATGGTTTTAAAAAATCGGAATTTTGCGCCACACTAAATTTGTTACCTTTTTTTTATTTTACAACAATTATTGTCAAAAATCGACAAAGTTTGCAGTGTTTCCCGGTTCTATAAAGTCTAAAGCAGTTGTTACATAACAAAAACGACAAAATAATAAAAATAATTTTGTGGCGCAAAACTCTATTTTGTTCTTAAATTGAAACAGTTTGGCCTCTGTCATAGGCCCCTCCTGAGCTGCTTGCAGAGCAATTATTCAAAACCCTCACCCTAAAAAATGTCGGCCTATTTCAGAATTCAGTGAATTTAAAAAAAGTTCGCGCATTCCACCATTATTTATACACAAACACACATTTGAAGAAACCAATTTACAATTTTACGAGCGAGAACTTTATCATCAAAAAATAATTACTGCAGTCCTCTATGCTTACGATCCAAGTAAAAACAACAGAAAGATCGCGATCATTTTCAAGTCTCTGATCGTCCTCACTTACTGATGTTCGGAATCACAATGAACCTTACACGAAGCAGTCCAAACGGCAGCCGTGTGACCACTGCGGCCACAATTCATCGGCGGAGCATCCGTCCATTCATTCAGACACGGATCATAGACCTCGACACTAGCCAAGAAGTTCGTGCCATCGTATCCGCCTGAAATGAAACATTCCATGAATTGACAAGCTCGCAATTGCCGCAAAATTGACCACGTCTCACAACGCGTGCAACAATTAGAAGAGTATAAAATTCTGTTAAAAATAAAGGGCAACAAACCGAGCGCATAGAGTTTTCCGGCGAGAACGGCAACACTCAAAGCACTCCTCGCAGACTTGAGCGGAGCTACGAACTCCCACTCGTTGGTCTCGCTATTGTAGCGTTCAACCGTTTTCAGCTGCTGAGTTCCATCGTAGCCACCGACAGCATAAACGTAATGGTCAATGGATGCGACACCTAAAAAAAAAACAATAGACCGATCGAGATGAAATAACGATAAAAAATGGCATAAAAACCATGGAAAAGAGAAAAAAAACTCAGACCTGATGCACTTCGATCAGTCTTCATTGCAGCAACCGTGATCCACTTGTTCTGTTCTGGATGGTAGCACTCTACACTGTTGAGTCGACTACTGCCATCGAAACCGCCGACCGTGTACAGGAGACGGTTGACGACCGCAACTCCCAAACCGATCCTTTTAGTAGACATCGGAGCCACCATCTCCCAACAATCATCATCAGGATTATACCTAACGTGAATAAATTAGTCCTAACTGATTATTCCGCGTTTCAGAAGCAACCTTATAGTGGTTTAGAACTACATTAAAACACGGTCCTCCATTTACCTCTCGACACTATTGTGAATGTTGGGTCCTTCGCAACCTCCGACGGCATACAATTTGTTGTCCATGACTCCGACACCGACCCGTGTCCTTGCGACGTTCATTCTAGTGCAAGGTCTCCACTGATTCGACACCGGATCGTAGCGATCCATCGCATTCGAGTCCTGATTGCCGTCTGGCGAGTTGTTACGACCACCAATCACATAGAAAACACCTTGTATGAAAGCGCCACCTAGACCGCTACGAGGCAACGGCAAATCGACTAGTGTCGTCCATTGCTGCTCCTGCACGTTGAAACACTCCACGTGCCCGAGAGAATGACGCAAGTAGCCTCCTGCCACGTAGATCACTCCGGGTGCAGTTGGAGTTCGTTGTTTGACGCACGGTTTCTTGTGAAGCGTCAAATCCTGAAAGATTCGTTTCAAATAGTCTCTGCATTGTTGCGATTTTTTAACGAGCTCGCAGTTTTTGATCTGATCCTTCAGAAAATCGGGAGTGAGAAAATGGCAACGAACGGCCGTCACAATGTCCTCCATCTTTTGCTGTCTGTTCACTTCGTCGTACGTAACCCATTTGAGAACGGCGTTATAAACTTCCTTCTCGCAGCGAACATTCAACTCGTCTCTTTTGATCAGCGAGACTAGTTGGCAAGGATTCAGTTGAAGAAATTCCTCCTCCTGACAAACCTGACTGAAATGCCTGTAGATGAACTCGTTCGACTTTCGATACAGTTCCATGCAACCATGTTGTTGAGCAAAGTTACCGATGCCGATGGCGTTGCTCGGATCGAGTTCGTTCTCCAGGTAAGCCACGCACGCGTCGACCACGTGAGAGACCTTCCGAGTTAAACAAAAGCCAGGTGAGCAATTTGAAAATGAGACTTTGAATGGATTTGTTTTATTATTATAAACGTGGTTAAACCTGGAACATAGTTGCGGCTGGAAGAAGATGACAAACGTTGCTCTCGGTGACGAAGATCTCCGAGGTGTACATGAAACAGATGAGGTGACCCATGATGGTCGGACACACACCCTGTAACGTTACGCTGCTCATCTCGCACTCCTTGAGACCACTCGTGAACATCGCCTAAAAATAGAAAACAGCCATAGAACGATAATTTAATCTGCAGTTTAAAAAAAAAACGACATTAAAGATTTAATTATAAAGTGTTTTTTTCGAAACTAGAAGACTCAAAAAAAATGTTTACGTCAATTTCAAATTCGCACATATCGTTTTTCAGCTCAAGCTGAACAAAATCAACTAATGAAGTCCAAAAAAACTAAAAAAGATCGTTTATTTTGAAAGATATCAACATGAAAATGGGCTCGTACATTACCAAGCTACAATTCTAGTTTCTAAAACACTTTCAAGATATTCTCAAAGTTGTTTACGAGACACTGTTCTAGTTTAGCGTAAAAACAATGAAAAACGATTAATTCACCTTAAAGTACGGACTAGCGGCCGCAAGAACGAGCTTGTGAGCATAAAATATCTCATTTCCGACAATCAGTTTGACGTCACAGAGATTCTTGTTGCGTTTCATCATCGCCATGACGCTCATCGCTTCCTTCGGATGCTGCGGTATGACGAACTTCATGGCACCGTTCTCCATGTGTTCCTGTCCACTTAGTCGCCTCGACCTATAACACGAGAACGTCCGTGGCACCGTCGAACTCGGTTCGCTCCCTCGATCTCCTCCTCCTCCTCCTCTTCCCACTGAAGGCGGAGACTCTCCACCCGTCTCTGCCCTTACATCTTTGTTACTGACCGAGAAAGAAATAACAGAATCGGTTATAAACGTTGTTCGTGTTTTCCGTTTCATCGCATGCTTAAAAAAGTGTCGCCTCTTAAGTCTCTTACCCACTCATGCTCCGAGTCGTGATTCCGTAACCACTTTACCTGAAGTGGTCGGAATTGTTACGATATTGGAATTAATTTGTTCCTCTTTTCACTATTTGATGACCGTGTTGCAAGTGTCCATCGAAGTTAGTGACCGCAGCCGTCGCATCCAACTGACCACCACAGCCTCTGTGTCCATGGTGGTGAAAACATTTCTTTAATCAAGAAATAAAACTTAATATCTGAAAAATATCAACAAAAAATAATACGAATAAATTAATGAAGTTCCTTAAAACACAAGAAGCTGCACGTGTGTAGAGCTCAGCGGAATCCTGCTGAATTTCTGGAATGTAATCCTGCAGAGTACTGACGAGCCCTTCAGAGTTCTGAGGATTTGTTTAAGAGTTCTGAACAGTCCTTCAGTCTTGCAAACTTCAGAAGGTTCCTGTAGAATTATCAGGATTCTTGTAGATTTATGAGGATTCTTGAAGAGTTCAACAGAGTTCTTGAGAGTTCTGAGAAATATCATGCAGAGCTCTGAAGTCCTTGAGAGTTCTAATAATTCTTGCAGAGTTCTTTGAGAATTCTAAGAATGCCTGCGTAATTCTTCGAGAGTTCTGAGGATTCTTGCAAAGTTCTGAGGTGCTTGAAAATTCGAACGATTCCTGAAGAAGTTCTGCACAGTCTTTTGAGTGTTGTGAGAATTCTTGCAGCGTTCTTAAAGATTCCTCTGCAGAGTTCTGAAACGTCCTTCAAAGTTCTGAGGAACACCTTCCAGAGTTCTAACACTACCTTAAGTACCTAACAAATATTTCTCAAAGCAGAGACCTTCTCAAATATCGTGCAGTTTCTGCGTTTTAGAGCGAAAGTGAGACCCAATTTTAAAATGTAAAAACACAAAATGTTTTTGCTATAAATCTAAATTTGTAATTCTCACTACAATTAATTTGTCTCACATTGCAGAAACAGACGAAAGAATATTAAAAGTTATCGCCTCTTTTTTTGAAGAAGAAAAAGTCCCTGAACCTTGACAAGGAAAGCGAGGGAGAAAGATGCTGACTCATTGACATCATTGGATCAACGCATGATCATTATATGAAAGGGGGCCGAGAGGGGGCCACATGAAGGAAAGGGAGGAAAACACGGGACATCATCGTACAAAATAAAATATCCATCATCACATAGAGACAGAGAGATAGAAATAAATGTCGAGTCATTTATTTAAAACTCAAATCGTATTTCCAGTTATCTTTCTCATTTAAAGGTGGTGGTTTTCACGTGTAAAAAAGCGGCACCGCCTATCAAACTATTATATTCTGTGTTTTAGGTGCGAAATTCAATAAAAACTAGAAGGGTAGATCAATTTCATGGCTATTTTTATGTTGATGATATCTTTCAAAATAAACTTTTTATATCAGTTTCAAAACAAACCAAGTTTATTTTGAAAAATATCAACATGAAGTTACTGAAATATACCCTTCTAGTTTTTAAAACACTTTCTAGTTTGTATTTATTTTGCTCATGAAACACAAAATATTCATGAGTTTGAAGAAAATAAGCTGTTCATTAACCATCTTAAGGGTATTTCTCATGTTTTGAATATCTTTCAAAATAAACGTTTTAATTGAGTTTGAAATTTTTTGTTTTTTAAAAAAAGTTTATTTTGAAAGATCTGTCAACGTCAAACTACCCGTAATTGAGCTGCTCTTCTAGTTTCTCTTAACCCTAAAACAAATTCATCCGAAGTTGAAATTCAGTGGGATTTTTTTTTTCAGCGTGTGTGATTCTTCCCTACCCCCTTCTAGTTTCTAAAACACATTCAAGTTTCACTTTTAAGTTTTGCTTTCCTGAATGCCAAGAGATACACTAACGTTTAAACTTACAATCCCCCCAACCCCCACCCTTAAATACCTTTTCAAAATGTGGAATAAAACAAGAGGAGTTGGGGTGGTGGCGACGTTTAGAACATGAAACTTGGATATAACAATCAATATTAATAACTATTTAATTAGAAATGAATCAGCAAAAAAAAATTCTTCAGAGTTTAAATAGAAAAAAAAATTATAACTAAAGCCTGGATCACACATGGCTGAAAAAAAGCTGACAATAAAAAATGACCTCCTTTGCAATCAACGATGCTCATACATAACAAAAAAATAAAAAGCTTATTTTGAAAGATAACGTGAAAATACAATTATGGCGCATTCACACTAGGCTGGTTTATCAGCTGCTGCTGGCTGGTTGTAGCCAGCTAGCAGCATAGTGTGAACCGCTACCAGCAGCTGCTTTCTCCAGCGGGCTAGCGGTTTTAACAGCAACTGGTGAAAGTTGAACATGTCCAACTTTAGCAGCTACCAGCTGGTCATGTGACTCCCCTCCTGCTGCTGCCATCTAGTGTGAACCCTTTGTCGCTAGTAGTGGCACTAGTGGGCAGTTGAAACTCCACTGCTTGGGTTGGTTGTTGTTAAGATTTCGTGTTTTTGCAAGACGGTGATTGGATGACTTGCGCTGCTAATACCAGCAGTGACTGAACAAGTGTGAACCCAAAGCAGCCGCTGCTTGCTGTTGCTGCTAATAGCCCAGCGGCTTGCAAACCAGCCTAGTGTGAATGCGACTTAAACGGTTTCCCCATCCACTGCAGACAAATTCTTCTTTTCAGTGAATTTTTTTTTTTCTTCATGTGTGATCCAGCTTCTTGAAAATATTTCACAAGACTTGAAGGGGGGGGGGGGGATTCGGTTCCCTGGAAAAAAAACATTGTTTACAAGAGCCGGATCCAGTAACAATTACTAGCAAAATTAAAACATCTTAAAGAACAAAAGACGCCGATAATAAAAAAAAAAATGAAATTTCACTTTTGGTTTCCGTTATTCAAAAATAAACAAATTGAAGAAATTATTTAAACTATATTTTTCTTCTTCTTTGTTTTTGTTTCATTTCATGATTTGCATAAAATGTTTATTTTTCTTTATAATTATAAATAAACAGTTCTTTAAATTTAATTAGAAATTCAAATGAAAAAAGAAAAACGAGAAACAAATCAAAATGCAACCCTGGGAGGGGGGGGAAGATGTTAAATAAGAACACACCCTGTATAATAAAAGTGACGTCATTATTTAAAAAAAAAACCCCAATGTAAATCATAAGTTCTGAACTTTCGAATTTGCCTCCAACTGTTTGTTAGCTAACAACAGTTAACTAAATGGTTAACTGTAAAATAGAACTGTGTCATTGCAAATGTCTTATCATTTTACCAGTTTCCAAAAAGAGATGCAAAAATGGTACCGAAAATACATTCGTTGAACCGGTTATGAAAATCACAACCGGTTAATGAACAGCTGATTTTTGAACTCTGTCTTTCAGATGAGCAAAACTTAAGAGAAAATAAAGTTTTTTTTTAATAACTAGAAGGGTAGTTCAATCAATTAAAAAGAGTATTTTCATGTTGAGATCTTTCAAAATAAGCTTTTTATGTCAGTTAGTGAAAATGACCAAACTTTAAGTCAACACATATTTTTAAATTATTGTCTTGTTAAAAGTTTATTTTGAAAGATATCAACAAGAAAATATATTCTTAAGTAAATGAGCTACCTTTCTAGTTTCTAAAACACTTTCTAGTTTCTTTTCATTTTGCTTTTCTTAAATGCAGAATAATCACAGTTCATAAATCATCTTAACTTTTGCCTACGTTAAGAAGGCTATTTAAACATTTAATTTGTCAGTGCAGCACTAGACGGCGCCACCGTCTCCCCATAGAAATGCATAGAAAACATCCCAATTTTTACAAACCTTCGTTTTTTTAGCTTCTCTTAGGTTAATTAGGGCTTTTAGAACGTTTTTATCGTTTAAATAGATAGCATTTCAATGAATTACTTAGTGTAATATTTCACCTATGGATATTAACATGGGTTCAATAAATTGCTTTAAAACTTTTCAAGCAAAAGATGAAAATTCTATAGATTTTAAGAAATAGTACTTTTTTTGGTCAAAAAGTGCATTATTTCGGATCATGTTAATGTTTTTTAAATTCATTTAGAATATTAAAAGTATTTTTTAAAAATTAATTTCTCACCTTTAATAGGGAATCCCTATAATAAATATTTATTATGAAATGTAATGTGGCGCCATCTAAAAGGGAAAGTATAGAACCAAACATAGATATTTATTTTGTTTAGAAACAAAATTACGAAAAAATTCAAATTATTTTCAAAACTAGAATGGTAGAAGATGATGCTAAAAGTTATTTCATGGCAATATCTTTCAAAATAAACAATTTATAGTTCAGTTTTAAAAGGACCCATTTTAGGCTTCATTGACATTGACATTTCATGAAAAACTATTTCCGCTTTTTTTAAAAAAAAACTGTCACAAAAAGTTTATTTTAAAAGATATCATCATCATAATGAAAAAAACTTTTAATATTATCACCAACTATTCTAGTTTCTAAAACAATTTGAATTTTCTTAATGTTTCTACTGAAAATATGTAAATTGTTATATATTTTTTATATAATAATTATATAATATAATTAATTAAAATATGAATAATTTATTATATAATTATTTAATTAATAAAAATCCTTGTCAGTGTGCTCCCAAAATCTAAACTCCACCCCCCCCCCAACAGGCATTTAGAAATCGGGACAAACAGAAGTTGGCTCCGCCCTTTTTTATAACGACCGGCAACTTCTAATTGGTTGGTTATGTAGTCTGACGTCTGACGTAGTTCAACGTCGAACCACACAACAAACCAATTAGAAGTTGCCGGTCGTCATAAAAAGGGCGGAGTCAACTTCTGTTTGTCCCGATTTCTAAATGCGTGTCACCCCTCCCTCCCTTTAATCAAATAGCAGACAGATAGACAGACGGAGAGTGTTTTTGTTCACAACGTAATGCGAATACATTAATTAAAATGAATTAATTGCCATTCTTTGATAACAGACCTCAGTAGTAACAAAATAGAAAAAACAATCAAAATAAACACAAGGTTGCAGGTGCAGCAGACACAGCTTTAGGCAGACGTTATTTTTTTAAATTTGTGTCTATAAAATAAAGTTTATTTTGAAAGATAATCAATCAACACAGTAAATTATCCTCTTTTAAAGTGATGGAGTTACAGTCCCGAAACAACGTATACTTACTCAGAGCAATTACAATGACTCTCATTATAGACATAGAGACGCCTCCAATATCATTCTTATAGGACTCTTTAATAATTAGAATTATGTAAACAAACCCACAACTGGACAGGCAATTAGAAATCGGGACAAACAGAAGTTGACCCCGCCCCTTTTTATGACGACCGGCAACTTCTAATTGGTTTGTTGTGTGGTTCGACGTTGAAAAGGGCGGAAGCATGTGACGTCAGACTACATAACCAATCAATTAGAAGTTGCCGGTCGTCATAAAAAGGGCGGAGCTAACTTCTGTTTGTCCCGATTTCTAATTGCCTGTCACAACTGGTTATAGTAGTTATTATCCAGGACAGCGCTTCATAACTTATGACACACAAATCACAAAACAAATTGAATCCCACAAAACATTTTCCCCAAATTCAACAATTAAAACTTAAAACCCTCACAAAAGCTTTCCCACAAAGACAATAACAATCATATGACAATATATGTCATAACAAAATGTTGTAATTGGCTTTTGTAACTGTTATCTAGATATGACAATTCACTGTCATATAACAGTCTTATTTCTTTCTGTAATGACAGCCCTGGTTGCTTCATTTAGAACAAGTCATAATTGTGACAGTCATACCTTATGATCTTACTACATGCGCGATATTATTTTATGGCTATCATATTATGTTGTACACTAGTCAATGACAGTCATATGACAATATTTATCGTAATGATATGTTGTGATTTGCTTTTGCGACTGTTACAAAATTATAAACTAGACATGTGACAATTTCCTGTCATAGGACAGTCTGTATTTTCTTTTTTTTTTTTGTAATGACAGCCCTGGTTGCTTCATATAGAACAAGTCATAATTGTGACAGTCATACCTTATGATCTTACAACTCTTGCGATATTATTTTCTGACTATCACATTATGTTGTACACTAGTCAATGACAATATTTGTCATAATAATATTTTCTAATTTGTTTCCGTACCTGTTATCTAGATATGCCAATTTGACTATCATATGACAGTCTTATTTTCTTGCTGTAATTATTCTGTAATGACACCCCGTTGGTTTCTTTTTCTAAGTTAAAACCCCTCAAGGCTCCGAGGCTAAAGTTCAAGTTGAGGCTTTAAATCTTGAATTTGGACCTTTATACCCTTCTAGTATTTAATTTACCTTTGAGGTGAATCCGGTTTTAAATATCAAGATTCTTGGGGTTCAATGTTTTATCCATTAAATCCGGTTACTTTACTGTGGAATCATAAGAACGATGAAATAATCAATCAATACAGTTTTCTCAATAAATATGGAAACATATTTATTTTGCAGCACACTTGCAACACATTTACCCAACAACACAACAGTCGTAAATAGATAGGACCAAAGGGGGGGGTCAATTCGGCCACCAAATGAGGGGATTTAAAAAAAAAAAGTCAACGGCAAAGCCATACAGCAGGAGCAGCACAATTTTCATGCTGACTCATTGTTATTCGAACGACACCGAAGAAAGGGTCGTTCAAAAAGTCAGTCATGTTAGTATATCCTCATTCATGCTTTCTCTCTCTCTCTCTCTCTCTCTGCTAACTATATATATATATATATAACCTTAAATAAGTGACATTAAAATGACGTCAAATAGTCATTATTGAGTTCATATCCAAATAAAATAATTCATTTCCATGACTTCCACTGGATCATTTAATTGTAATTATATTTTTGATTTGCATGTAACTTAAGACTTAAAAATTTAAGTTATATTGCAACGCAAAAATATAATTGCAATTAAGTGATATTTCCCTTTTTTAACTTTCAAATTAAGGTTATTCTTTCGATTAGCGTTTATTTAGGAAATTGTGTAGCTTTTCCCCTTATTTTGCGCAATCTATACAACACCCGAACAGCCTTATAGGTTCGAGGGCTATAAGGCGACTATTAATCGAAACTGATTCCAAAGAATGTCCCAAATTAATTATGTGACATCATTAATCATTCTAAATATGAAATATTAACGCAACCATTTCAATATGAGTTTGCAAAAATTATATGTCACTTATGCTAATTAAGCTGCAAGACAAATTTATAGGTTTTTTATAAAGAAAAATTCACTAACTTTACCTGATTTTAATTTTCTCTGACTTTCTAAGTTGGTAGGAGGCTAGAAACTCTACATTATCATCTACTACTACTAATACTACTACTACTACTACTACTGCTACTACTACTACTACTACTACTACAAGAATACATTGTCCCTCCTATCTTTTTAGTTTCACTTTATCCGATCATAGTAACCCGTGCCTTCAGCCTTTACGCATCAAAATAAGACACTGAATTCATGAAAGTTAACTGGACGCTTCCACTTTGAACTTCTCACCAAGTGTTCCAGTCTCCTTCTTGAACTCAGACCTTATTCAATGTGTTGTTTTGATGTGTAATTAGGTTAGAAAGGGAGAGAGTGGCTCCTTGCAAAGAACATTGTGGACGACCCTCGTTCTAATTAAACCTGTACCACGGTGTCGCCCCACCCCGTTCATTGACGTCAGAGGAGATTATTACGCCCTTTTTTTTTTTGAGAATGAAAACTAAATTTTAATGTGACAATGACAGAGAGAACAAAATCATGAAACCAATTTCTTAATTCAACGAAATTTGTGTTTTGAAAGTCCTAAATGACGAGGGGGAGTTGTGAGAAAGGGAAATTATTGGAATCAGGGCGCACAATTTATTAGTACAGTGTAAACTCACTAGGTGGCGTTCTAAATAGATTTACGAACATATATAACATAAGAGAATAAAACTAGATTTATCAATTTTATAAGAATTTAAGAAATTAAAGCCTCTTTTATGATAAACATACCTGATCCTTATATTTGAATGGTTCCCAATCTTCAAATTAAACATTAATCATCTGCAAAGATTAGAAATTTACGATGAAATTTAGGCGAAATTTTCGAAAGAAAAAAAACTATTCTCACCAGACAAGAAAGGGAGACAACATTCACTACGTCCACTGATGTTCTTGAATGAAGCCAACAAGCCACACCCCCTGCATTTCCACCACTACGGTGGAAATGCATTGGGTGTGGCTTATCGGCCATATTGCAAAGACCCCGAAGGAAGTTTATATGTTTCATGATAGAACTATAATGTTGTTTTATTTATTAGAAAAGTTTATTTAGATTAAATAAAACAAAAATATATATATGTGTGCCAACATTAATTCATTTTTTGTTCGAAATCCTAATATATTAAATGCATATTTTTGTAGTCTGAAATTCAGGGACGACAATTCCGATGAAAAACATCTGATATATCGCTTTTCCGATATATCCTAAACAATAAATCGTATCAATCGATATATCTTTAAGCATACCAATATATCGATATATTAACATATTTTACTTGATGTTTAAACAAATGTTGATGTTTCAGACCTCACCAAGTCTAAAGCAGCAATAAAAAATCTTTTTTCTCTATCTTTTTATAAAAAAAAACTTGTAATTAAACAATTGAACAGATTGAAATACATTGGAAATGACTTACTTCATCTCGATATATCGAAAAAAGTATTGATATATTCATTCAATATATCAAGTTATCGATGTGAAATTGGTATCGACATATCGATACATCGTTCCCACACACAAAAAAAAAAGACAGCAGCATCTGCTGAAAACCTCCTTAGCCACTCAACTACACCTACCTAAGGTTAAGGGCTAGATGCTTTAATCATCTAGGCTATCCTGCCAACCACGCATATCAGGCTTTTAACAATTAATATATTTAAGATTAATTTAAAAATTCAAATACATTAAAAACTAAAAGACACAACCAAGGTTTGAACCAAGGACCTCGCGCTCACAGAGCAGTGCTCTTAACAGAACAGCCATAAGGACAACTTCAACAACAAATGGAATAAATTCTACATAGGAATTGTTTAACACCTTGAATATTTCATAAAAATAAAATAAAAAAATTCAGCCAATGTAGATGGAGCCACCGTCTCCGTTAAAAAAATTTTGCCAAAAAGCAAAAACTTTTTTTGAGGTATAGGATTTTTAACATAGAACTTTTTTAATTAATGTTTCAAATGTTTGAAGACAGGGGCGCTACAATCAACTATTACATAGAGTCCATGTATAAAGTGTTAGGTTAGGTTTCTGGTTTAGTGTTAGGTTAGGTTTCTGGGTTAGGTTAGGTTAGTGAGTTATAGTGTTGGGTTAGGTTAAATTAGTGGATTTAAGGGTAGGTTAGGAGGTTCTTCTCTCTATCTATGACTCTGCTATTACTGTATTACATAGCTTCCCTGTATAAAGAGTTAGGTTAGGTGTAGTGTTGGGACAGGCGTTTGGAACCAGCACAAGAAATTTATTTGCCCCGCCTTTTTATGAGTGTCAGACCAAATATCAGCCAATTAGAAATAAAAAGGGCGGGACTTGTGACATCAGAGTGAGTAACAAACCAATTAGAAATTGATGATGCTCATAAAAGGGCAGAATCAAAAGAAATTCTGAAGCTGTCTACAGATGCCTGTCAGGCATTTAGAACCTGCAAAAGAAATTTGTTTGCTCCGCCTTTTTTTCAAAACATAATCTAATTGGGGAGGGGCAGGAAGTTAACTGGTTAACAAATAATAGCCAATATAAATACATGCAGGTAGTTCAACCTGAGACCATTACACTAATGGTCTAAGGTTCAACTGATTGCACATTCCTTTAATCATCTAATTATCATCCATTAATGTGATGTCACGTTTATATTTTAAAAAATACGTGTATATAAAAGTTATGTCACACTGAGTCTAAAATAGCAATAAAAGATCTTTTTTTCTGAGGTAGAGGCCTAAAATTACAAAACACTTGTAATTAACAATTGAACAGATTGAAATACATTAAAAATGAATGACTTAATTCATCTCACATATGAGAGAATTCTAACAATAAATATATTTAAGATTATTTTAAAAATTCAAACACATTAAAAGTTCTAAAAGAAACAACAGAGGTTTGAACCCAGGACCTCTGGCTCAGATAGCAGTGCATTTAACCCCACAGCTAAACAGACAACTGCACAAGGCAAGCTAATAAATTATATTTAGGAACCTATGCAACCTCGAATGTTTCCTAAAACAAAATTAAAAAAATTCAGCCAATGTAGATGGAGCCACCGTCTCCATTAAAAAAATTTTGACAAAAAGCAAAAACTTTTTTGAAGGTATAGGATTTTTAACATAGAACTTTTTTAATTAATGTTTCAAATGTTTGAACACAGGGGCGCTATAATCAATTATTACATAGAGTCCATGTATAAAGTGTTAGATTAGTGGGTTAGGTTAGGTTTGGGGGTTAGTGAGGTTAGGTTAGGCATAGTGTTGGGACAGGCATTTGGAACCAATCAACCAGCAGCAGAAATTCGTTTGCCCCGCCCTTTTATGAACGTCAGACCAAAGTCACGTGATGTCGTCTCTCTTTATTCTAACCTCCTTCATATCAATGAAAATGATAGTTAATTAATCTTTAGCGAAAGCGTCATTGTTTAGCTGTATTTAGAAGGACATTTTGCAACTCACCGATTTATGCAGCCTTCTGACGTCACTTATATTGTAATATGTGAACGTGACGTCACTTATATTGTTATATATGAACGTGACGTCGCTTATTTTGTTATATTTGAACGTGACGTCGCTTATTTTGTTATATTTGAACGTGACGTCACATATTGTTATATAAGAACGTGACGTCACATTGCTGGCTAAATCGATGAGTGAACAGAATGTTCTGATTAGTTCTGATGTTTGTTTTTTCTAGGCTCACCTGCCTACTGCACAAGACAGAATTTTAACAATAATAATTAATACTTTAAGATTATTTTAAAAATTTAAAAATAATAAAAACTAACTGACACCAGTTAAGTTCGAACCTACGAACACCAGTTCCAAAGGCAGTGATGTTACCCCCACAGCTAAACTGACAACTGTGTCAGGTGATGCTATAAATTATAATTAGGAACCTATGCAACCTTGAATGTTTCCTAAAACAAAATTAAAAAAATTCAGCCAATGTAGATGGAGCCACCGTCTCCATTAAAATTTTTTTGCCAAAAAGTAAAAATTTTTTTTTGAAGGTATAGGATTTTTAACATAGAACTTTTTTAATTAATGTTTCAAATGTTTGAAGACAGGGGCGCCATAATCAACTATTACATAGAGTCCCTGTATAAAGTGTTAGGTTAGTGGGTTTAGTGTTGGGTTAGGTTAGGTTAGTGGGCTAAGTTAAGGTTAGTGGGTTAGTGTTGGGTTAGGTTAATTTAGGGGGTTTTAAGGGTAAGTTAGGAGATTCTTCTCTGTACCAACCTTGACATAAGACCTGAAACAATTGAAAAGGTAAAAATGTTTTATAAAAACAAAGCAGCTCAATTGAATTATTTGAAATTTTAATTATTATTAGAAAACAAATATGCAAACATAACTTCAAAACGAAATTCTCTGTGCACCTTCTAGTTTTTAAATAATTAAAAATAACAGCCGTACATTTCAATTCTCCATACACAACATGATTAGAACAACAAAAACTAAACAGCTGTGTAGAATTGAATGACATTTGAAACAAAACTAGAAAACACTTCCACAACCCCCTAAAAAAAAGAAATTCCCGTTTACCTTCTAGTTTTTAAATTAACTAATTAAAAAAAGATGCCCTCAACTAGGCCTACCTCTTACAGTCAATACGGAATGATCAAAACAAGGAAATATTTTCTAAAAACTAAACAACTATATAGAAATAAATGAAATTTTAAACAAAACTAGAAAGAATATTTATAGACATAACCCTAAAAGAAAACTCCTGTGTACTTTCTAGTTTTTAAATAAAAATAATTAAAACCCAAGTGAGTCAATTAAATCTACGATTCATGCGAATTAACGACATTATTGCAACCTCGTTTACATACTGGTTTTAACTAAGTCATAGTTGCTACAAAGATAAAGACAAAATACCACATTCAATATATTTCATATGAAAGATACGAGTTGCTTTAATAATAAAAATAATAATAATAATAATAATAATAATAATAATAATAATAATAATAACAACATTAATAATTAAAAAAAATGGAAAATAAATACTGAACTGAATGTGTGACTTTTAATTAATAAAAATAATAAAAATAGTAGATTATTCATTTTTATAATAAATTAAATGTTTCACTTTATTTTGAACGGCTAAAATGGCATTATGTATGTAAGAATACATGATGAGATCATTTAGATTTCTGATCTTCGACGAAGTTCCCATTTCGATAACTTGACGGCAAATGGCCTTTTCTAGTATAGAACCACTGTTCTTGAGAGCACTCACTCGAAGCCTCGCTCCCTGTTCCTCGGTGCAAACTGTCACTACGAATGGACACGACTAAAAAAAAAAATACATCATTTCATCGACAACCAAAAATTATATTACAATAATTGTCCAAATCGAGATTTTTTTTGGAGAATAAGAATATTAGATTGACAGCGACGTACTCTAACGAGCCGAAGACTCTCGTCGTATCCCATGCAATGAAGTGTCTTCCAGAGATCATCTTCATTTCCGTCGTTGTTCTCAGCCTCCAAAAGATGAGCGTCCAAGAATCCGTTCAACGTCAATTCATCATCTTCCATCTCGAAATTATCTGCATTCGTTAAAAAATTAAGAAGTTAACGAACATCTACATATATGTGACACTCTCGTAATGAAAATACTACAATCAGTACGGCCAAAAGTTTGCTTAAAATGCACAAAACACACTATGATAAAATATATACTATGATGCGTCATATGTGCAATAATAATCAGTTAAGGGTTGGAACACACAGACCACTTTTAGTGGTCGATTTCGACCGCAAAATGAAGTCATGTTGTCACCAAAAACAGATCACTTCGAATTTTTCTATAAAAATACATTGCAACCACAGCCCAACCACTTGCAACTTCCTTTTGCAGTCAAAAAGTAGTCTGTGTCGCCACTGCCAAGGACCTTACAATCTGTAATTAAATTGTGCTTTTTCTTAAATAGTATATATTTTTTATTTGCATAAAACGAATAATTTCTAAAAATGATTTGCATATTTTTTTTTTTATTTTTATTAATTTTATTAATTAAATTTCAACCTCTGAGAGCCATCCACTCGTTGTCGTCCACTTCCTCGCCACACAACTGCCACTGAAAAAGAGTAAATTCCTGTCGGTTGAGTCGACCATTTCCATCCAAGTCGATCACTTTGAAGATGTCTCGTAACGCGTCACAGTATTCTTCGGTCAGTTCAAGTCGTCCACCTTCTTCACCGACGGACGACATCCGAGTCAACTTGACCGGCGTATGATGAATCGTTCCATCGCTCTCATCCATAATTCCGTCGTTCTACAGACGACATCCACTCGTAAACAGTTGAAGGATGTATTTTCCAGATTCCAAATTCGTTCCCAGATAATAACATCCCTTCGATATAAATACGTGTGCTGTTTATAAAACACAAGCTTAGGTACGAGGCTAATCAAAAACACTATAAATATTAACATTGTGCTTCATGTGACGGCCATAGTCCTTGCAGATGAAACACATGAGTGGAGATCGTTGACATTCCTCCTCCATGCAAGTGAACTCGATCGTGTGTCCCAGGTGTATCTCGCGAGGTTTCTCAGAAAGCGGAACTCTCTTGTGTTTCGCTAGAGTGCGAATCGAATGAGTGCTTTCGGAACAGTTCAAGCAAAGGTGGGTGCTACACACCATACAATAAGACTATGGCAAGATGTTCTTCGTTCTCGTCGCACGGAACGGCCAACTAGAAAGACCAACCACAAAATGAGAAAACAGTAAAACTTTAGACTGAAAGATTTTCAGAGCGTTGTCTCTAAAATGCAAAAACTGCCGAACTACAAAAAAAATACAAGAAACTGTGAAGGAATTTGGAAAAATCATAAAGAATATTCACTGAATTGCAAGAAATTCTACAAAAATCTCTCAAAAAAAATTGACAATAAACTGCAAGAAATCTAGAAAAATCTCAAGAAAATTGCAAAAAGTCTGAAATTACAAGAAATAATAAAATAATAAATCGCAAAGAATTTATGGTAAAATGAAAAAAATCATCAGTAATCGGCATAGTGCTGCAAAATATTGCAAGAAATATTCAATAAACTGCAGTAATATGAAGAAACCTTCAGAAAATCATCATTTAACTACAGAAGTATTGAAGAAAATTTTAAGAAATTTTCAATAAATTGCTGAAAATTCAACAAAATTTCAAGAAACTGTAAATATGTTAAGAAAACTGCAATAAACTTCAGTAATACGAAGAAAACTATAAGAAATCTTCCATAAACTGCAAAAATATGACGACAATTTAAAGAAAAACAAGAAAAGTGTTATTTTTCTGCAAGAATTCTTCAATTTCTGCGTTCAAAATACGGCTCGAATCCACTCAGAAGGAAGAAAGCGAGAACCTGTTTCTCTTTATCAATGAACTCTGCAGTGAACTGCGGTTCCCATTCTGGAGAACATTGAAGTCTTTCAAGAAGTTCAAGAAGAGCAAAATTCTTCTTAAGACCCCAAACTCCAGCGTCTCCGAACGGAGTCGGTTGACGATCGAACGGACACAGAATCGTGTCATCGTGAACAGGAAGATGCAAGAGACAGCTGTGACACAATGTGTGACCGCAAAGAAGAAGACGAGGAACTTTTTCACCGTGAAATCCATAAACGTCTTCGCAAACTCGACATTCCAACACCTGTAATCATCATCATTATTATTGTTATAATAAGACAATAATTAGAGAATAGATAGACGGATCTCTAAACCTCAACTCACGTTCACCCGGTTCGATTTAAGTGGACTTCTTAGCGTCAAAGACATCGACGACGACGGAAATAAACTGAATTCTCCATCAGCTGCCATTTTTGACATTGGCAACATAGATACATAGAGGTAGGTCAACTCAGAGCTCACCTCTGAGTTAGCCCAATAGATGGCGCCACGTCTACGTATAGCTAAATATCATTTTTAAAAAATGATACAGTGAACATAAAAAACCATTGAGTGAAATAAAAAAAAATATAATATGTATTAAAACATCTTTGTTGTATTTTTGTCGGAAATCTACATATTGTAATATATAATAAATGGCAAACAAATGCACATTTTTGTAGTCTGAAATTCAGAGATGACAATTCCTATGAAAAACATCGATATATCGTTTTTCCAATATATCGTAAACAATATATCGCATCTTTTTTTTTTTGTTTTTTTTGCGTTTTCAACAAATGTTGAAGTTTCAAACCTCACCGAATCTAAAGCAGCAATAAACAATCTTTTTTTCTGAGGTAGAGGCCTAAAATTACAAAAAAATGTAATTAACAATTGAACAGATTGAAATACATTGGAAATGACTTACTTCATCTCTATACAAATATTGAAAAAAATATCGATATATTGATTGGATATATCGAAATATTATTATCGATGTAAAAACATTGAAGGTGGTTATTTTAAAAAAACAAGAGACAACTACGGGATTTGAACTCACAGAACATAACTTCAAACCTATAGGCTTTAACCACCTAGGCTATCCTGCCAACCATATAAAAGAGAATTTTAACAATAAATATATTTAAGATTAATTTAAAAATTCAAATATGTTAAAAACTAAAAAGCACAACTGAGATTTGAACCAAGGACCTCTAGCTCAGAGAGCAATGGTCTTAAACCCACAGCTATACTGACAACTGTAAGGACAAAAATAATAAACTCTACTTAGGAATTGTTTAACATCTTGAATATTTCAAAAAAAAAAAATAAAAAAAAAAATTCAGCCAAAGTAGATGGAGCCACCGTCTCCATTAAAAAAATTTTGCGAAAAAGCAAAAACTTTTTTTCGAGGTATAGGATTTTTAACATAGAACTTTTTTAATTAATGTTTCAAATGTTTGAAGACAGGGGCGCTACAACCAACTATTACATAGAGTCCATGTATAAAGTGTTAGGTTAGGTTTCTGGTTTAGGTTAGGTTTCTGGTTTAGTGTTAGGTTAGGTTTCTGGGTTAGGTTAGGTTAGTGAGTTATAGTGTTGGGTTAGGTTAAATTAGTGGATTTAAGGGTAGGTTAGGAGGTTCTTCTCTTTATCTATGGCTCTGCTATTACTGTATTACGTAGAGAAGAGTTAGGTTAGGTGTAGTGTTGGGACAGGCATTTAGAACCTGCACAAGAAATTTGTTTACCCCACCCTTTTATGAGTGTCAGACCAAATATCAACCAATTAGAAACTAAATATGGCAATCCAAATATGGGAATTAGGTATTTTTTAATTTAAAAAAGAAAAAAAATGTTTTACCTTTAAGGCCTTGTTTCCATTGGGGCGAAAATTTAAACTTTTTGAAAATTTCAAAAAGTTCAAATTTTTACCTCAATGGAAACAATTAATGCCTTAGGAATACTTTAAATAGAAATGTCAAATGCAAAATCATACTTGATTTATATAAGAGCTCTAGTGCACAAACAACTGTGGGTCGCAAGATATAGTCGTTTGCCCCGCCCCCTTTATGAGCATCATACCAAATATCAACCCATTAAAAATTGAAAAGAGCGGGGGGGGGGGGGGGGGGGGAGGGGGGGCAGGCATTTAGAAATCGGGACGAACTTAAGTTGGCTCCGCCCTTTTTATGATGACCGGCAACTTCTAATTGGTTTGTTGTGTGCTTCGACGTTGAAAAGGGCGGAGCATGTGACGTCAGACTACATAACCAACCAATTAGAAGTTACCAGTCGTCATAAAAAGGGCGGAGGCAACTTCTGTTCATCCCGATTTCTAAATGCCTGTGGGGGGGGCATGTGACATCAGACAAAAAAGAGCGGGGCAAATGATTGTTTCTTGCTACGCACACTTGCCTGTCTCTAGCACAGGTATAGTACCGAGTCTGAGCAAGATGGCGACTATTTCCTCCCACCCAAAGTTTTGGCTTTACGTCACGTGATGTCTGCTCTTATTCTAACCTCCTTGATTCTCATCCATTTTTAAACTAGTAACGACACCTAGTGGATTTTCGAGAAAACTATAAATAAACCCATTACGTAATTCTATAACCGGTGACATAGAATTAAACCGGTGAATTGTTTTGTGCTGCCATCTTGTATACAAAATGCTAACTAAAACTACAGAGCTCTGTAAAGGAGGTTTTAAACAGTTGTTTTAGTTATTTCAATTTTAATTTATTGCAACTAATTAATTTTAATTACATTTAATTTAGATATTATATTTAAATTATAAACATATTATAATAAATTACAATTTTTTTTAGGCAATTTAAATTCCAAATAAAACAAATTAGGGCCTTTACAGAACTCTGTATTCATTAATTGGCTTCCGTTATTAATCGGTTATTATTGAGATATACATATAGGTAACTCAATTCCATATTAAAGAAAATTATGTTGATGAGTGAGCTTTAATTGTATAGCGTCTCTTCAATGAAGATTCTATTTATTTCTCGTAAATTTCCTTACCTTTTTAGTAAACCATTTCTCTTTATAAAAAGAACCTTGGAATATTTTTTTATAAGACCATGGACTGTTTTTGCAATCCATGAATCGTGGTGTATAAAACTTAGGATTGTGTAATTTAATCTTATAGAAGAGAGATGAGGGGAAATGTTCTCAACAGTTTAAACAAAAGTGTTGCGATTGTTATTACCTTTTTTTAATCAGACAAATTGACACAAGCCTAAATTTTTCATCAACCCCTCTGAAGTCACAAGCTACTTTTTAAAATAAGGCAGGTTTAACTAAGAAAAAAATTAGCTTTAAAAAAGAGGTGGCGGCATCTATTGGCCAACATTAGCTCTGGCAATGTGCCGTAACATTCCTAATTGAACGATTTATTCAACAGTCTGTCGTAATTTTTATATAAGTGTATTTTTTAAAATATAAACGTGACGTCACATTAATGGATAATTCGATGTATTTATATTGGTTATTATTTGTTAACTGGTTAACTTAATGCCCCTCCCCAATTAGATCATGTTTGGAAAAAAAGGGCGGGGCAAACGAATTTCTTTTGCAGGTTCCAAATGCCTGACAGGCATCTGTAGACAGCTTCAGAATTTCTTTGGTTCCGCCCTTTTATGAGCGTCATCCATTTCTAATTGGTTAGTTACTGACTCTTATGTCACAAGTCCCGCCCTTTTTTATTTCTAATTGGCTGATATTTGGTCTGACACTCATAAAAGGGCGGGGCAAACGAATTCTTGTGCTGGTTCCAAACGCCTGTCCCAACACTACACCTACAATAATAACAGAGCCATAGAGAGAAGAATCTTTTAACCTAACCCTTAAACCCACTAACCCAAGACTAAACCCACTAACCTAAAACTTTATACATGGACTCTATGTAATAGTTGATTATAGCGCCCCTGTCTTCAAACATTTCAAACATTAATTAAAAAAAGTTCTATGTTAAAAATCCTATACCTCAAAAAAAAGTTTTTGCTTTTTGGCAAAAAATTTTTAACGGAGACGGTGGCTCCATCTACATTGGCTGAATTTTTTTATTTTATTTTTATGAAATATTCAAGGTGTTAAACAATTCCTATGTAGAATTTATTACGTCTTCTGTTGAAGTTGTCATTATGGCTGTTCTGTTAAGAGCACTGCCCTGTGAGCCTGAGTTCCTGTGTTCAAACCTTGGTTGTGTCTTTTAGTTTTTAATGTATTTGAATTTTTAAATTAATCTTAAATAAATTTATTGTTAAAATTCTCTCATGTGTGAGGTAAATTAAGTCATTTTTAATGTATTTCAATCTGTTCAATTGTTAATTACAATTTTTTTTATAATTTTAGGCCTCTACCTCAGAAAAAAAGATTTTTTATTGCTGTTTTAGACTCAGTGTGACGTAACTTTTCTATACATGTATTTTTAAAAATATAAACGTGACGTCACATTAGCGGATGATAATTCGTTGATTAAAGGAATGTGCAATCAGTTGAACCTTAGACCATTAGTCTAATGGTCTAAGGTTGAACTACCTGCATGTATTTACATTGGTTATTATTTGTTAACCGGTTAACTTCCTGCCCCTCCCCAATTAGATCATGTTTTGAAAAATGGCGCCCTGAAGATTATTAAAAGTGGTCGTTTTTTTAGTGTTTTCTTTATTTTATGTTTAGTTTTTCAATGTTTTCTTTGTTTTTTATATATTTGTGACAAAGTGGATTCAGGACAAATGTGGCCCGTGTGTGGATTCGATGGTAAAAATGTCAATTTGAATGGAATTTCGTTCATTTTTTTGTTATTGTTGAACTTTGGCCTCATCCGGTTTACGCAATCGTTATCTATTTTAATATATAATTCCCATTTATTATTCGTTACAGGAGTCAAATTGGAAGGATGGGAGAAAGGAGAGACAGAAAAAGGAGTGCCTTATTTCATTCAGTGATGAGAAATCTTGTCAAATTCATCTTCATTTTTAGTTCATTCAATAATTTATCATTTTTATTTTCAGTCATGAAAGTGAGCAGACTCAATGGGACCATCCTTTACTTATCGCAACAATGGAAGAGATTCTCGATTCGAATAACATCAAATACGCTGCTTATCGGACAGCGATGAAGATCAGAACGCTTCAGAAGTTTGCGAGACGTATAATAATATTAAATCGTCTTTTAACGATGAATATCGTTTTTGATTGCCGATGATCATTTTGATTCTCGTTTTCAAAAGTTCATCTGGTGACTCTTCCGACTGTGATCAGTCTTTTCGATCAGCACGACTTTCGACCGGACAAGAACGATGTTTTCATGATGACCGACGAACTGGAGGGAGTTTTAGCCGATATCTATCACGTGACGAAAAGAGAACAGACAACTTTAGTCGATATTGAACTTCTTGCCGAAATTTCACTCAATATACTGTTGAATTTTTACGATCGGTATTACAAATTATTTTTTAACTATAATATGTCGCGTTTATAGTCGTTCATTTTGCGTCTTTTTTTTCCGATCTGTGTACAATTTAAATACAAATTTCGCTTAAAAAACTGAATAAACGACCACAATTCTGTTTTATTTTGTGATAGTTTGTAAAAGAAATTTCGAGAACGCTTGTTTGAAGCAATTATTTCAATATACTAGAAGAGTAATTATAAGAATTAAAAATATATTTTAACAATAATATCCTCAAATTTCCTCCCTCCTTTTAAAATTTTTATACAATTTTCGTTATGTGTTGAAATGTTTTATTTTTTAAACTTCCATAAAAAGTTTAATTTCAAAGATAACGTCATGAAAATTGTTTATTTATCTTTTACTCTTCTACTTTCAAATAAATCGCTAAACTTTTTTGTACATTGTTTTGGGTTTTTACTAATACTACTAATAAAATTATTGCTGATAAAAATTCAAGTGTTTTAGAGACTAGAATTAAACTTACTGTTTAAAAACGTAAAATTGGGCCATTTTCAAACTGATTCGAAAACACTTTCAATGTTTATTGTGAAATGCAAAGAAATTAAAAGTTCGAAGGACGTTTATCACTTTAAATTGAACAAATGGCTTCAAATACAAGCCATTTCTGCTTAAAAAAGAATTTCAAACGTCTTTTAGAAACTAGAAACGTCAACGAATCACTTGAAATTAATTTCATGGTGATATCTTTCAAAATGAACATATTTTATGTCAGTTTGAAAGACACTTTTACGCGTAAACAGAACTTAAGGAATTAATTCACAATTTTATGTAACTCACTGATTAACCGAGTTCCGTTCCTTTTGTAGACAAAGGAGTGGAACGATCAAAGTTTCTTCGGCCAAAGTCGCTCTCACCGTCCTATGTTCGGCCAGACTTCAAGAGAAATACAAATGTAACGACTTCGGACGACTTCTGCGTCCACTTTTATGGATAACCATTTTTCTTGTATTTTTATTTTTTTCAGATTTGTTCAGACAGTTTGCAGATCACAACAACTGCATCTCGAAAAAGAAGTTGACCGAGTTATTGGACGATTTAGCTCAGGTTTCGAATGTGTTAATGATTGCTTCCTCCTTCCAAACGTATAACTTATTTTTAAAAAAAAAAACGTTAGATTCCAGAATATCTGTCTGAAAAACCTTCGTTTGGTGTTTCATTTGTGAATGCTGCCGTCGAAAGTTGTTTCGCAATTGATTCGAGTCGTCTAGGAGTGAGCGAAGAAGCTTTTCTCTCTTGGCTTCTCAAACAACCGCAAACGTTGGTCTGGGTTTCGACTCTCTATCGTCTTGCGGCAGCAGAAACAGGTTCCGTGTTACTAATTAACCAATAAACCAATTATAACATGGACAGTTTAGTTATATTTTTGTTTGCCATTTGTGTGTTTAGTCACTCACGAGGCAAAATGTAGCATTTGTAAGATGAATCCTATTACTGGACTGAGGTAAAGTGCAATCTCGACTATCGAAAGGGGGTAAGTGGAAGTTTTTGTTTTACCTTTGACTTTTCTTTTTATAGATATCAGTGTTTACGTTGCTTCCACTACGACCTTTGTCAGAACTGTTTCTTCACCGGACAGTTGAGCCGAAGTCATAAACTCAATCATCCGCTTCAGGAATATTGTCACAAAGTTAGCATTATAAGTAGCACAACATTGAATGACATGAAAAATACGACGAAAAACAATCGATTTGAACTCCGAACATTTTAGGAACAACTTTAAGATGGTTTATGAACAGCTGATTTTCAAATTCTGATTATTCTCTCTTTCGGAAGACAAACTAGAAAGTGTTTTAGAAAACTAGAAAGGGTAGCTGAATCACTTAAGACAAATTTCATGTTTGATATCATTTAAAATAAAAGATATACCCTGTTAGGATTGAACTACCCTTCTAGTTTCTAAAACACATTCAAGTGTCTATTCATTTTGCACCTGAAAGACGGAATTAATCAGAATTTGAGAGGCGCCTTTTACACTTCAAAACTAGTTTAAAGTTGTTTTGCAAAACACAGAATTCTAGTAAGTTTTTCTTACAAAATAAGTGTCGTCCTTTTTAATGGAATAGTCCACTTCGAAAGAGGGAACGAAAGCGTTGATGAAAATGATCAAAAACAAACTGAGCAAGAAAACGTCGGCCAAAAGTAAACAAAGATACTTACCGATTAACATTGGCAGCACACCACAGAATTTACAGTAATTTCGGAAATCTCATTTTTATGTTTGGATAAATTGACATCGAGTTGCATTCTCTTTTTTTCTTTACGAGGAACGGATCGGCCGTTCACGAGGACAATGCTGCTCCTAGTTCTTCACAAGATGACGACACTGTCGTCTTACCAGGAAAAGCCTCTAAAAAGCTTCAGACTGAGAACACTTCTGACGAAGGTCTTTCTGATTGTACCGTCTTACATTCAAACGCTGGTGGAAATGACAGAGGTGTTGGCGAACAACTTGGTCGAGATCAACAACGAGAACTGGAAAGCGTCATCGTAAACCTAGAAGATGAAAATAGGTCTTTTTCTCTCGTACTATACGAGGAATTCGCCAATTAGTGGAGAGACTAATTATTTCTTTTTAGGCTTCTCCTTTCGGAGATCGAGAAGTTACATTCCATTTCGTCTAAAATACCGACAGCGACTTCTCCAGCGAATGTGGAACAACAACAAAGAGCGATGATGTTGGCACGTCAGGAGGCGCTAGAAGATCACAATCACCAACTAGAATTACAGTTGAGAAGACTGAGAGGTTTGCTACAGGTAAGAAAATGCTATAAAGGTTTTTGTTTTTCTGTGATTTATGGCTGGAGCAGAGGTTTTTAAGTTATAATTTGTGCTCCTAGAGCGGGGTCCCCCCCCCCCCTCCGCAGGGGGAGACTTCCCATCCATAAAGTACAACTTTTCCCGATGTGAATCTATCAAAACAAATATGGAACTTCTTAAAAGCATCTTTTAAATGAAATTCAAAGTGTTTTTGAAACTAGATTAATAAATTAACCGAGTGGTTACTTTTTTGTGTCGATCTGATCGAAAGTAATCGTTTTACAGCAGTTTTAAAATGACGATAAACAATAAAAAATGGAAATCGGAGTTTCAAAACTGTGATAAAATGAGTCTTTTCAAACAGATCGTCACAAAAAAGTAACCACCTTGTTAATTTATTCATCCAGTTTTTAAAACACTTTCAAATTTCATTCAAAAGATGGTTTTAATAAGCTCCATACTTGTTTCGGTTGTTTTGCTCTTTGAAGTGCTCTTTAGCTATACACGTAACGTTATCTAGGAGTACCATATGTAATCAATGTTAATCAAAAACCTATTGGTCTTCGAATGTCGTTTCAGTATCTGCAACGAACACCAATCAGAAGTGAACCGATGAAACCAGTCGTCACCGTTCAGCAACGAATGTTGCATCGTTTAGAATCTACTCCAGCTGCTGCACAACCTGGACGCGCTTGTTTTAACTTCGTAAGTCCCATTAACCATGGGACTCCTTCCCCTCAGATGCAGCATTCCTGTAACGGGACACCCCTCGGTTGGGACAGACCTTTCGGAGGTCAGTCGGGACACGCCAGAAGATCTCTTCCTCAACCGATCGTCGTCAATTCTTCGAGTCCTTTCGAAGGACAATCGTTCCAACGTTCTTCCGCTCGAGCCATTCTACAGAGTCACGATCGACAGCACTGTGCAGCAGCAGCCCCCTCCTCTTCGGCCTCTTCTTCTGTTCAGACGTACGGCGTCACTCCTTCGTACCTCGATTACACATTCCAGGACATCTCTCGAGATCTTCTTCATCAAAGAAGCAATAACTTAGGTCACCATCATCATCATCAGAATGGTCAACTATGTTTTCCGTCGTCTCTTCTGCAGGCGACCGCAATCAACAATAACAATAATAACGCAGATTCGGCAGAAGGACTTTCTAGAATTCAGGCAGAGTTGGACGATATCATCAGGCAACTCGAGAATGTTTATCCCGGATGTTCGACACACTCCTATCACCAACAACAGAGTAGTTGACACATTCGATTACTTATTAAATACTTTTAAACAAAAATATATAAAAGAATATCGTAGAAAAGAAAATTGTGTTTTTAAAAAATTAAAATAATGAATATTTTAAAACTTGGGAAAGTTTCTTAAAATAGTAGAAACATTAACCTCCGTGTTCAAAAACGTTCCGTAACATAAATTTAAGCCTCAAACCACGACCAAAATTCTATAGTAATGGCCGTATTCTAAAACGTTACTTAAGCCAAAGTGAAACTTAAACAAAGCTAAACTTAAAAACTCTAAATGCCTTGCGTCACGTTTTAAGCTTAACTTTATTTTAAGCAATGCTTTTGAATGTGGTGATTATAGTCTATGGAGAGTTTTTTAAGTTTAGCTTTGTTTTTTAAGATTCACTTTGGCTTAAGTAACGTTTTAAAATACGGCCGTTAGAATATTTATCTCCAAATTCAGGAGAGTAAAATTAAGAGAAACTAGAGATAGTTTTAGAAACTAGAATAGTTAGCTCAGTCACTTCATAGTATTTTTCATCTTTGATATCTTTCAAAATAAGCTTTAAGCTTTCAAACTAACATAAAAAGCTTATTTTGAAAGATATTAACATGAAAATAACCTTAGGTGATTAAGATACTCTTTCTAGTTTCTAAAACACATTCCAGTTCCTCGTCACTTTTGCTCTCTTGAAAGACAGAATAATCAAGAGTCTCTAACTTAACTAAAAGAACGATTAACAGATGTGTTGATTTTCTTTCGCAGGTGTCATTCAAAGCAGTTCCAGTGAAAAAGCAAGAATAGTTCAAACGGCCAATGAAATCGGGACCATGTTGGGCGAGTTCGTGAACCACTTGTCCGTTCCAAACGCAACTTCATCCACGTCTTCCTTCACACCGAACGTCGTCGGAGCACAAAAATGAAACAAAAAAAAACACCTAGAAGAATTCTCTTTCTTTAAGCTGGACACAAGACGGTCAATTCTAGCTTGACCACTTTTTTTTATTAACAAAATTGCTCAATTTTTCCATCATTGGAAAGCATTACGATTGGAACAAATCTTATTTGTTGTCACGTCCAGGATTGACAAGCCATAATTGGCCGTCTGTATCCAGCTTAACAATTCAATTTTATAAGAATTTAAAAAGAAGAAAACATATTTTAATTTTCTTGGTCTCGAGGTTTTTTTTCTTACATTTTCTTTAAATAATCACAACTTAAAATAGTTTCTTACTTTTTTAAATTTTTTTTTTAATTTCAGCTACCTTTTATATTTCAATATTTTTAAAGAGTATTTATAGTAATTATTAATAATATAAACGTGTAAAATAAAAATCACTTTGGGTTGTACAAATTTGTACTTATTACTTTTAATAACTTCGACTCTTTTACTCTCTCTCTCGCCTCGTTCAATTTTAAATTGTGTTAAGGCCGCCTTTATGCACGCGTTTTGTGTTGTGCGACACACGACGGCAGATTGTAAATCGCATCAGTGCTGCCAATTGGCCAATGATTCTTTCAACCTTAACTTCTTCCATCTTGAACCGGAATCCTTACCCAACCGAATGATAACCAGACGGAGGGGTTGGCTGCACTGCTGCGACAGCAGACAAACGGCGCGTTTGCATAAAAAGGATCCATAAGAAACCGTGTACTTGAGAAATGTCGCACGACGTTTTTGCTGTCGGCGTTCTGTAGAAAACGACAGCAACGTGAACAGACGGCACTGTATAAAGTGATCCATTTCTTCCCGCGGTGTTATAGAACGGACAACATTTTGCTGTCCTGTGTCGCGCGACAAAAAAACGCTTGCACAAAGGCGGTCTAATAAATTAATCGAGCTGCTACGTTGTTTTTTTTAAATATATAAATTTATGCAAGAATGGGAAAATGTTTTTAGAACCTAAAGTGTAAATTGTGTCCCTTATGGCCCCGTTTCCACTTTGACAAAAAAGAGCGTGAAACTAGAAGTAATCGACCAAAAAGTTGTTCTAAAGTAGAGTAATTTCAACTGTCTCTATTTTAGCATTTCATTCCAGGTTACGATGACATTTTAAACACAGTCAAACACAGTTATAGCATCATTTAAATGACTTTAGAGAGATTTCTGACGTAACCTAGGCAACGAGCTCACTGCAACTCTCGATTCTTGATTTAGCTTCCGACCAAGAGTGTTTTCGCAACATTTTTTTTTTAAATTTACATTAAGTATACTTAAGTGAGTGAGTTTAAAAATCGAGAGTAAAGATTCCAATGAATGATAAATGTGATGTTGTTATTGATATGATTTTGTGTTTTTTTCGTTGTTCTTATCATCCACAGGATGTGTTTTTAAAGATGTTTTACGAAAAGGTAATTTTTTAAACATCTGCAGTTTCAGATAAAGCAACACTAAGGAGAAATTGAAAGTGTTTCCGAATGTTCATATGTTTCAAAACAAAAATTAAATATCGGCTGCATTAAACTTAAGTTATATTCAAACTGCCACTTAAAAAAAGCTTATTTTAAAAGATATCAAAACATGAAAATACCCTAAAGTAATTGAGCTACCCTTCTAGTTTCTAAAACACTTTCAATTTTCTCTTTTATTTTGCTCTCCTGAAACAATAATGAGATTTCTAAGAGTGTTTCCACGTTTAAAAATAGCTTAAATCGAAAAAAAAAAAGACTAGTAACGAGCTTACAAGATTGAGATCAAAGGAAAACTACAAACGACGAACAACAACATCTCTTTCGACCTACAATTCTCTTTTATACAAACTTTCTCGTCCTCCTCCAGCTAGAAAGCGTTCAAATGTAGATATCGTGGACCTTCTGCGTCCTCTGTTCTTCCGTTAATTTGAGCCTCGCTTCGTCGATCGTACTCGGAGACGGAAGACCACCTGCGACGTCCAGTAAACCCGATTCGTATTCCATTATGTTCTCCGCTTCGGCTATAAACATAAAAAAGAGGCCAAAATAAAGCGATCACAAGTTCTATATATCTAAAACGCAAAGTTCTTTCAATTAGGAGCCGCTTAGCCTCTATGTACGAGTTCGTATAGCTCTTTCACAAAGTTTTGCCTTATCGAGTGCGTTTCACACACAAACTACAGTAGAAATTATTTAACACGATATAGAAAAGACTGCAGTGTTTTTTTCATGTTAAAAGAATTTTTATCCTATTCTAAAGAACAGAATCAAAAAATAAATTTCGTGGTATCAGATTTTTTTGTGTTAAACAGTTTTCAATGTAGTTAACTAAAAATCGAAATGCAGTGGAAACGTTTTACCGAAAATAGAATTTTGTGTTATCCAATTCTTCGTATTATCAGTTATCCGTATTAAACGGGTTTCAATGTAAATAACAACGTCACAGCCTTAGTTTTGAGGCTAACGGCTTCTAATAGCAAGAAAATACTCTTATTAAAATGAAAAATAACCCTTGATCCTGGCAATTTTGCTTCCGTAGGCAAAGTCGGCTTGATAGGCGACGACAAAAGTCAGCGGAACGATCGGTATAAGCATTCGAGAGTTTCGAGCCTTACGATACCTGAAAAAGATAAAAAAAACAATGCAATTAAGAGGAAATTCTTTCGATTAGCAACCATTTAGCCTCTCTATGCATGAGATTGTGCAGCTTTTTAGCGCTTCACAGCCTTAGGTTGGAGGCTATAGCGGTTTTTAATGGAATAAATATAAACTCTCGAGACTTAATATGAGAGAAATAAAAATAAATGAAATTGCAAACCCAGCCAAAAGTCCAACGGTGGCTAAAAGATAGAAAGATCCGAGCCAATAGAGTAATTCCCTCGATTTCGCTATTTGCATCGATACGATTCGTTCTCTCATCTGATTTTGCATCTGAATTTGTCTTTCTAGCTGTCATATATATAGAATCGGATAAAACAAAAAAACAAAATTCCGTTTAATGAAATTAAAACGTCTTATGTCAACTTAACCTGCAACTTTTGCATTTCCAACATAAACTCTTGATTCTTTTTGAGATTCTCGTCCATCGCTTTTCCAACAAGTGAACCCATTTCTTTCTTCTTCCTCGTCTCCTTCTTTGCTTTTATCTAAAAAAACAACCGTCGATAATCATACATAATTAATTAATAACGATAATTCGACATAAATATAACGGCATTTTATAAATCAATTGAACAGAAAAAAAAAACGAGAGTAAAAAAATAACAACTGTCGTTTGCCACCTAGAAATTCCTATCGCTTTTTTAACACTATATACTCAAAAGCTCAGTAAAACTGCAAGAGCGCTTAACAAAATGACATCAAATAATAAACGACTTCAACTAAGTGACGTCATCATTTGAGTACTTAGCATAAAAACGACATCAGAATTTCTAGTCACTAGACACATAGGAAATGAAAATAAAACATTGAAATACTCCGTCAAGTGTTGCTCCCTATCGGAAAAAACATGAAACACTAACTCATTTTTTGTAGTAATTGCTATGGATCGGATTTATATGCACTGAAGTCCATCAAAAAAACAAAAAAAATATGCATATATTTATTCCCTATAATATTTCAAAATATTCTTATAATATTAAAATATTTTTTCTCGAATCCGAATTATAAAAGGTTCTCGAATCCCTTGAATCTCACGAATCCTTCATATAAGAATCCTATATTATTTATTCATTAAGAAGATTTTTACTATTTTGAATTTATGGGTTTTTACGGTCTTCTGAAGTCTGTTGGGCCCTTCTGAGTTCATTTCAGTGCTTTTCAGGGCATCTAGAAGACGTTCATTTTTTGAAAATTTTCCAAAAGAATTTTTCCAAGAAAATTTTCCAATCATTTTTTTCCCTTGGAAAATTTTCATTTTTGGACAATTTTTCCTTTTTTGAATTTATGGGTTTTTATGGCCCTCTGAAGTCTGTTGGAGACCCTCCTGAGTTCATTTCAATGCCTTTCAGGGCATCTAGTACCACCGAAATTGCAACAATCACCGTTTTTTATTAGTGAATGGTTCTATTGGAGTTAAAACTAATTCTATCAAAGTTTTTAACAGTTTTTTAAGGTTAGGATTCGAAATATTCGAAAGACGAAAAAAGCGTGAAGATTTGAAGGATTCGAATGGCCCATCCCTACTTATTTTGATTTTGCAATTTTAAATAGGATTTACGATTATTATTAATTTATATCATTGTTAACTTGTTTAATATACAAATTTTCAAAGTTGTCAAATTTGTAAATAAAATACTTTGGTGAACTTGAAACTTTTAAAAATAAATTTAAAAAAAAAACTTAAATTTAAAACAAATAAAATTCAATTCAATTGAAATAAAAATAAACTTAAAAATAAACTTTAAAAACGAACTAGAAGTTGGAACAGTAGTCGATTTTTTTTTTGACAATTTCCGCCTCAACATTAAAAGCTAGAAAAATAAATTTCTAATCGTTATAAAAAGTTTATTGTTTTAATAAAAATGATCGTACTATTGTTATAAGGACATTCATATAATTAATTATTCCAGTTTCTAAAAAAAAAAATTAGAATTTCTTTTTCAACCACTGCATTTTGTTTTAAAACTGTCATTAATTATTATTTATTGAAAATAACACTAAAATGACGAATTAAAAAATTAAAATCAATTTTTATAACAAAAACCTAAAAATCTGAAAATAATAATGAAAATAAACAATAAACCAACTTTTATTATTACTGTATATTATATAATATATATATATATTTAATATATGTACAAGAAAGACTCTGAAAGAAAACCCTTTCTTTGCACCAACCAACACACAAAGAGAAAAGGTGAATTTTGTTTTGTTATTAAGAAACACATGTATTTTGCAAATGTTACATTCTGCAACATTAAAAATGTACGCAAGCAAACACAATGGAGAAACACCATCATGACGTCATTCTGACTGGACTCTTTTGACAGTCACGTGCTTTTATCATCGAACTTAATTTTAAGTGTAATAATTTACAGATGATGAAACAAAAAAAAAAATGAAAAACGTTTAACAATTATTATTAAGGCTCGGATTTTTATGCAAAAGTGTTTTTCAATCTGTGGCCCAAGAGCTAATTGTGAAGTAGATCAAACAACAATTGTGTTTTTTCAATCATTTTTTTTTCAATCAAAAACACAGGTTGGAGGTTAGAATTTCCTAGTTGACAACTTGATAGTAACCGTGCATCTAGCCTCTAACCATCTTTTTTAATTAGAAAAAGCATAATTGAAGTTGTTCAAATGGCACTTTGGCCACAGGTTGAGAAACATCAGCTTGATTTTGCATAAAAATCCTAGCCCTAATTATTATTATTATTGCGCCATTTGACAAAACAGAATAATAGGAAAAATTAAAACCAGAAATCAAAACAAGTTAAATATTCAGTTTCTCCAATAATTAAAGCTAAACGAAAAGTAGGAATGTTTTTTTTTAGCAACAACAATTTACTTTATAGAACGTTCAAAATGATTGTTTTTCATTTAAAGTTTGGACAACGACCTGAGGAGATAAAACAACACTTTTTTAAGACCTTTGTTGCTCTTCAAAGGGGGGAAAAAAAGGTTTTATATGATCATGCAGAAAAGGGAGAGGAAGGATGTATGTCTGTGAGTCTGGATCTTTCAAATCTTGTGGGGAGAACTACTAATAAACGGAAACAGATAAAAGAACGCAAGTTTTTTTGTTTGATTCATTGGATCAATTTATGGGTGAATCCCACACAAAAGAAACTAGTATTTTTTTGTTTATGTCATTTTTTTAGAAACATATTTTCTCATAATTTATTGTGGGTTGAACAACTAATAAACGAGAGACCACTTACGACAAAATGACAAAAGATCTGCTCAAATGAAGTACACCGTTCTGACGAAACTAGAATAAGTAGGTGATTACGTTAAACGTTTTATAACGTGGATATCTTTCAAAATAATTTCTTTTATAAATAGTTTGAATAAAACAAAAGACAACAATATCAATTTTTACAAATGTAAAACAAAAAGAAATGTACAAAATAAATCATTTCAACGCTTTAATAAAGTTTATTTTTTAAGATACCACACAACACATCACCTATTATTCTAGTTTCTAAAAAAAAAACAATTTGAATTGTTGACTTTTATGCATCGATCTACAAAACCATCTTCTAATCTTTCGAACTATTCATTATGTTCTCTTTCAGGTGCAAAATAAAGAAACTGGAGACTAGAAAGACTAGAAACTAGAAAGATAACTCAATCACTTAACGCTATTTTCATGTTGTTATCTTTCAAAATAAAACTTTTTATCTGAGTTTGAAAATGACCCTCCTTTAAGCAGACAATATTGTTTAGTTTAGAATACTAGGCCTCTCTCTAACAAGGATTCTCTCTAATAGGAATTTATTTTGGATTATTTTAACACAAATATTTCAATTTTAAAATTGAAAAAAATCCACACCAGAAATTTCCCGTTCGTACATTATCTCGCTTCGTCTTATTTCGACTTACTTAAGTTAGTTATTTACTTACTAACTCTACTCGGTTAGTTAATTGACTAACTTAATACTGACTCTCAGTGTCACCCGTGACTTACAGCTGCATCTCCTGAAGAAGCAGGCTTATTGCGGGTAATGCGAGCGACAAATGACGACAGTGAAAATCTCTGCTATGTGGTGCGCGCGTGTGGTTCGAACCAAGATCCGAACCAAGACTCAACTACGCCCCACGCACACACTTGGTTTTAATAAATGTTACGATTACTATTTATACTGCTTCATTTATACTTTCCATTAAAACCATGGTGAACGTAGCACGTGCAGCATTAGAAATGGGAGAGGCCCATTTTTCAAACAGAGGGAGGGGGGCGGCTGGCACATCGGGCTATTAGTTCGATGAATAACGAAATGTGCCTAAGGTTTGTTTTAAGTGATTCAGTAATTATCCGTTCCAGTTTCTAACACTTTAAAATTCTACTTAGTGTTTTAGTCCTGAAACACAGAATAACCATAACTACCTGTTAATAAAACGTTTTTCGTGTAGTTGTATTTCAAAAGTTGTCTTTTTAGAGACACAAATTTAAAAAAATATCGTCTGCTTAAAGTTCTAAATATCTTTCAAAATAAACTTTTTATTTTGTGTAATGATGGGCCCATCATTACACAAAATAAAAAGTTTATTTTGAAAGATATACAACTTAACGTAATTGAGCTATATCGTTCTAGTTTCTAAAACACTTTCTAGTTTCTGTTTAATTTTTGCTTCTGAAAGACATTAGAATGAAGTTTTAAAATGAGCAGTTTCTAAAGCATCTTGTAAGTCTCAATATAGAAATCGAATGACTTGCACCAAGATAAAATATACAGAGGTAACTCAAGTAAGAGCGCTTCCCATGGACCATTTCGTGCCAAAACTAAGTGTGGCCAATAGAGGGAGCAAACTATACTTAGTGCTTCAGTCACAATATGATTCAATCTTAGACTATTACCTTCCTGGACTGGCAAAATCCCAAAATTTTGTGTTCCACAGATATGCGGCGTCGTTTTCGAAACAGCGCCTCTGGCGGGAATATGATAAATTAAATTTCGACTGGATGTCACGTTTAGGACGAGTTCATTTTACAGCTATAGAGGGTGCATAGTTATATCTTAAGACTATTACCTACTGGAATTGTGCTCCTGCCCCACACAAGTTAAAACTATTGCCTATCAAGCATTGGTTCGGCCTCATCTTGAGTATTGCTACAGTGTATGGAATCCTCACTCTGTCACACACACACACTCATTCAGTTGAAATGGTTCAGTGTAAGGCAGCTAGGTTTGTTTGTGGCCCAGGCACAAATTTACAGATAGTGTCACTGAGATGCTGTCAGTGCTACAATGGCATAGTTTGGCACATCGCAGGGCTGAGTTAAGTTTGAAATTGTTTGGAAAAATTACAAGTGGTGATTGTCCTAAACCACAGTCCAGTGATATTCATAAAGCACTATGCATGGGCAGGGCCGACCACTCTTAAGAAAATTAGGGAGATTTTTGCTAGAACACATTCATATTATTGGTCTTTTTTCTCCCCTAGAGTTATAAGACAATGGAACTCTCTTCCTGAGGAAGAAGTGGTGAATGGGGATAATTTGGTTTTGTGGGATTCACAATTGTATATTCCTTTTGTTTTTATATATGTGCATGTATTTGTGCTTGACAATGCTTAACGCTGCATGTGAACTTTTATGTCCCTCTGCCATAAGCCTATTTGGCTGCTAGCATAGTACTTTTTGTAACTGTAATTGTCTAAGAGTCATGCAACACCTTAACATGGAGAAGATAGGAAGTTGCCAGTCCAGGAAGGTAATAGTCTAAGATTCAATGAACATACTTCACTCAAATTTTGGCGGGTTTTTTTTTTCTAACATGGAGTTGTTTTTACCTTTTTATAAATTTATCTTGATTTGCACCTAACATTTTTCAGAAAGAAAAAAAAATCACACATTTTTTTGTGAAATAAAAACTGAAAACTAGAAAAATCCATTAAAAGAGAAAATGATCCAAGATTTTACATTGTATATTTGGGGGGATTTTAATCACAAAAAAACAAAGAACATAAAAAGTGAATGACGGAGAGAGAGATAGATAGATAGATAGAGAGAAAGAGAGAGAAAAAAAAGAAGTGAAGAAGAAAGTGGAGAAAAAAGTGTGGAATTTTGTCTGTGTTTTTTTTCTTCTCATAAGTAAATCCGTCTTAAATCCGAAGGAGATGTGATCATGTTGCATTGAGGACACAACTTCTTGGCACCCTAAATAAAAAAAAATAAGTTAATTTATTAGAAGACTTTAAAAAAAGTCTTTTAGATTCAATTTAATCATAAATCACAAGGATAGATAGATAGAGAGAATTAAGTGAAACTGACCAGTGTCCTAAGCCAGCATTCTTCACAGTGGACATGCCAACAACTGACAGACACGAGTGGAACATTATAAGGATCCTAAAACGACAACAACAACACAATTAATTCTCAAAATAGATAAATTTACTTGATACACACACAAAGTGAAAACCGCTTAACACGAAATTCAAGAAACGGAAATATTTTTTCGTGTTAAAAAATGTTAAAAACGTATTTTATACCGTTATTTCTATTTATACCAGTCAAACTCTGTTATAGCGTCATTGAAGGAAGCGAGCATTCTGTAACGGTCTAGCGGAGGTTACTTAAGGTGGCTGAATAGATATTTGTTTTGTTTTTGTCCCTCAGGATATGCCGCCATTACACTAGCTATTATGTTCTATATGAGATCTCATCGTTTTCAAACAAATGTTTTTCAGGAAAAACAATTACGGAAAAAAAAATTCAAAGTGTTTTAGAAACTAGAATAGTTGGTGATAATTAGGGCTCGGATTTTGATGCAATATCAACCGGAATGTTTCGCAATATGTGGCCCAAGTGCCAATTGTGAAGTGACAATCTCGTTTAAATAAAAAAATTGTTCTTTCCAACTAAAAAAAAAATGGTTAGAGGCTAGAACTCTAGTTGACAACTGATATTTAACCAGACCTCGCTAACCAGCCTTTTATTATTAGAAAAAGCATAATTGCAGTTGATCTAATAATGATAATTTATAATGATTGATTCCTTCACAATTGGCACTTGGGCCACACATTGAGAAACATTCCGGTAGATATTGCATCCAAATCCGAGCCCTAGTGAAAATGTTAAAAAGTTTTTTCATGACGACATTTTTAAGAATAAACTTCATGAAATCAAATAAAATGTCAATAGAAAACCCTAAAAAACAGATCATTTTCAAACTGAATTATAAAATTGTTTATTTTTTAAGATATTGAAATGAAAAAAAACTTTTAGCATAATCATTTAACTATTCTAGTTTTAAAAACTATTTGAATTTTTTCCTGTAATGTTGTTTCTAAAAAAAAAAACGTTCGCTTGAAGCCAAGTTTTTGCGTCTATGTAGCATTGTATTAGGGGTACTGCAGTAGCGCCATCCGGAGGCGACAAAAACAAAATACCTGTTCAGCCACCTTAACGTGAAACCCACCTCCCCAACATTTCGGTCCCTTAGATTTCTTATTAAGCTATTTTAACAACACTGTATAAACAAAGACAAAAAGATTCAAGTATTTGTAAATTGCAATTCTAGTCTGTATGGCGGCGAGATTCTAATAACTTGTTGTATAGATTTTGTTGGATTACGAGAACCGTGCTGAATCCAACATTTTTTTTTTCATTCTCTCTCTGTTTTTAAGGATCTATTTATCTTCCACCCTTAAATTAGATACAATTGAATAAAAACAACATAAAAGAGCTTATTGTTTTTAACAAGCACAATTGTTAACAACGATATTAATATTAATAATAATGAAAAACACTTGGCATTAAGGTAGAAAAAAGGGGGGAGGGTCCTTTTCTACCCTCGAAATTCAACCATTAATAATAAAAAAACATCTTAAATAACATGGGATAAAAAAAAAAACGTAGGAAAAAAGCACTTAAAAAAGGTGTCATTTCTAGTAACTTAGAATGGGCCAATTAGCGTCAATGGGCTCCTCACTCACTCAATGTTAAACAAACAATGGAAAAAAATGGGATTTTTTCCCCCTCATTCTCTCACTCACATTTTTTTAACCCATTTTAATCCATATAACTTCACTGTCTCTCTTTTGAGCGAACGTTTTTTTTCATTCTCTTAATATAATACAATGGGTACTCAACAATTATTATTATAAAGATGAATTGTTTTAATAAGGACATCATTATGAGTGGGTAGGTGGCGCCCTCAAATGGCGGGGGTTTTTTTTTCTACATTTTCCCTACTTAGATACACTGAGAGGAGTGATTCTTGTGATTGTCCCTCTGCTATAGGCCATTTGAGCTGCTTGCAGAGTATTAATTCAAATTCAAATAAAAAAGTTATATGGAGCTCTTGAAAAATTTGTATATCGATATTATCGATATCCAGTGATTGAAAAAGTTCATCGGATTTTAAATTAATTATGAAATTAATAAAATTAATCAGTAGTAATCACCTGTAAAATATCAAAGTTCGTTCTTTTCCTGAATTGTCTGTTTTTCCTGAGTTAAAAACTCATTAGAGCAACCACAATTATGTTTTCTGAGAGAAAAAAAAAGGCTGATTAGAGGCTAATGTCTGGTTACCATCAGTTGTCAACTACTAACCAGCCTTTTTGATTAAAACAAAACATAATTGTTGGTTTGATCTAAACGGGACGGTTACTTCACTATTGGCCCTTGGGCCACACATTGAGAAACATTTGCATGATATTGCATAAAAATCCGAGCCCAAGTGATATTAAAAGTGGTTTCTTGCAACACCTGTTTTACAGAAAATGCTGATCTTTGCTTTTTCTTGCAAGATTCACAGCACTGAATCTTGCAAGAAAAATAGCAGCCAAGTTAATCGTCCTCCCCCCCTTCACACACTTTTCCTTAAAAAAAAGTCGGCTCATTCAGCCAATTGAGATTGGGTAAACCCAAAGTGGTAACTAATGCATCAATGAAGAAAGAGCATCTGTTAATGTATCTCCATAATGATAAGTTCCCATCAGATTGAAACGATCTCTCCCTGACTATCTCTTCTCTCTCTCTCTCTCTATCATAGATATATGTATATACAAATTCATACAATATCTCTATGCCAATATAGTAACCATAATAAAGCAAAGGAAGGAAGGAAGAAGAAGTTGTCAAATGGTTTCAAATTGGAAAAAATAATGATGGTTTCTTGACGGATTTGAATTGGCCCATAATCTTGACGAATGTCTACTAATCTACTTGAAGCATTTTACACCATTTATCCCTACACACCTAATATTTATATATATATATATATATACAGGGTGTCACAAAAGTCCATTATCATTTTTCTTATTGTTTTCTACAGATACCAAGATGTGAAATTGGAGGCTAAAACTTGAAAAAAAAATTCGTAAATTATATATATTTTTTTTTTAGAATTAATGTAAAGCATAACTAAAACTAAAAGGTTATTTTTAGTTTAGTTTAGTTGACAAATTTTATATTTTAATCTGCTACATTTTTAGTTGGTAAAAATTTTAGCCCACTAAACATTAAATTTTATTTGACTAAAAAAATTGAGTTGACTAGAAAATCTATTCAACTAAAAATAAAGTTGACTAACAAAAATTACATGAAATATGTATTAAATGAACTTTAGTTTTTCCTATGAGACCAGACATTTATGACACTCTGTATATAAATATATAAAAAAAAGGTCTTTTCTACTTTTTTTTCTCTCTTTGAAGAAAAATCTGAGGGGTAAAAAGAAAAATCCGGAGAAAATGGTGGGAGGAGCCAAAAGCAAACACACACACATTATAATAAAAACCATTTATCTAGATAAATGTTAAGAGGCCTCTCTCTCTCTCTCTCTCCTTCAAAAAATGATACTTAAAATACTAACAGCAACCGAAAAAGAGATGTAAAACACAGGTATTAAGGATGTGTTACAATAATGGAAGATTTTTTTTCTCTCAGCAACATCCCTACATTTTAAGACAGAAAAACAAATCCCTAAACAACAAAATCCATAAGAATAACCACCACCACCCACCCTCCCTCAAAAATCCCCACAAAATAAAAGAAATTTTTAAACAAGTTTCAAAACTAAATTGATGATGAACAAATGTTAAGAGTCAGTTGTGACTCTCTCATATATTGTGGGGGTTTTTTTTTCTTCTTCTTCTTCTAAAAGTTTTTATCTTTTTTTTTCTTTCTTCTGTCTACCCTTCTATATAACTCCCCCTTGCTCACACAAAAAGAGGCAATCACGCAAAACACATAAACAACATATCAAATGATAATGGTCGCCTAGAGGTGTTGTGTTTGCACTTAAAACTAACAAAAGTGCGAATTGAGAAACCCTTCTTCTTCTTCTTCCTCCTCCCTACTTCACCACCACCAAAAAATAGCAGCAAATTCTATTGAGGTTTAACTCCTTTTTCATAAGAAAATGACTTAAGACTAGAAGAAGACAAAAAAAACCCACACGTCCCAATGTACGTGAGAGCTCAAAAGTACTTCTTCCAATCATAACCAACTATCATCATCATCATTATGATCACAATAGTCATCATAATCATAAGTGTGCAAGTGCTGATTTCAAATAAAAGATACTTTGAAAAGAAACAGAAAAAAAAAGTGACAAGAGACACAAAAAAAGTAGAATGACTAAAAAGCCAAACTACATATTTGCTTTCAACAGCTTTACTTTGTTTTCTTTTTTGTAGCTTTTCATGTTATTACATATTTGCGTTTTAATGCGTCTTTTTAAAAAGCAGAAACAGCTCATGCTTACTTGCTTTTTGAAGCTTCTATTTGCATATTCCGCGTTCAGTGGCTTTAAAAGCTGCTGGCTTGATTTTGCTGTTCAATTTAAAGCAATAAAGTCAATAATGTTAGATTGCATATTTGCTTTCTGCAGCTTTAAAGTTAAGCTTTGCGTTTTTTTTGTAGCTTTTCATGTTATTACATATTTGCGTTTTAATGGGTCTTTTAAAAAAGCAGAAACTGTTGTTGCTTGCTTTTTGAAGCTTCCAATTGGTTTGTTATTTGCAGCAGGTTATATATAGCGTTGAAACAATACACCAACTAGTGGCAGGTTAGCTGATTATGACGTAGCAGTTACATATCACTTTATGAAGCAGGCCAGAAGGTTAGATTATGACGCAAATATGCAGTATTTGCTTTCTGCAGCATTAAAGCTTACTAGCTTTAAAGCTGCAGAAAGCAAATAATATGCAATATGACCTTAATATTCTGAAACCTGTTTGTTTGCCTACAAAAAGCTAACAGCAGCAGCAGCAGTTACTTCAAAAAAAGATCATTATTGCAGCAGCAGTGGCAGCAGAGCTTTGAGACATCAATTGAAAGCAAACAGTCGTTTGAGAAATAACTAGTCGAAGTAGCAAAAACACGGTCGTTAACAAGCTGCAGTACAGTCTTGAAGCTACTCGACGTGAACACAATATACCCTTGACCAATCTATCCATTTTCCATTTTTTTCTCTCCTAACAAATAAGACACAGAAGAAAAAGAAGAAGGGGAGAAAAAAACCCTCACAAGTTTCCACCTACCAAATAGCAATTGATAACAACAGCACTAGCCTTGTGTAAGCAATGATACTGAAATAAATGAAAAGAGTCAGCACCTGAATATCTTAACAGATAAAAGAGAGAGAAAGTTGAGTAAAAAAAAAGTCATTTGGGGAAAACACAAAATATCCCTAGAGACATTTACTAGAAACAGACACACACACACACAGATTGCAGCACATCATTATCATTAAGAACCCGCTGAGAAATGACCAGAGATGATGATACTTTCCTGTGTTATATTTGTTTTAAGAGGAGAAAAAGTGGAAAATGCAACACACGTGTTTTTGTTATTTCACAACGTGTTCTTCTTCATCTTGGACACCACCATTTTTAACGGTTTATCAATCAAGTTTTATGGAGTCCGTCTTTTGATTTCCAAAAGAGAGAACAAAAACGTATACTGTATACATATACATACACGCTCGCTCGTAATATATATACGAAGAATCATTTGCAGTTGTCAAAACTGACAACAAAAGTAATTTTTTTCTGTCTGTCTCTCTCTCTCACAATTTTGTCACATCTTCACACTGATTGAAGTTTGTTTCTTAAAATAAGCTTAAAGGACTCAAAACTGTAGCTGAATAGTTAAATCATAGTAAGAATCGCATAAAACACAGGAGAAAATGCAGAAAACTCCACTTTATTGTTCTGTATATTTTTGCATTTTATTTTTTGCAGATATCAATAATTTCTCCATAGATTTCAGTCGTACTATAATTTTATAGCAAAATTTTTGCTTGGTTTTACAGCTGAATTCTGTAGATTTTAGCAGAACTCTACAGATTTTGAGCAAAATTCAACACAATTTTTTACAGATTTTTTTCTAAATGTTTTTTTTACCCAAATTCTGCAGATTTGAGCAGAATTCTAAATATTCTAAGTAAGAGTTATGAAGCTTTTAGCAGAATTCAATAAATTCTTTTTTTCTGCAGATTTTCTATACCAGAATTCCGCTCAAATCTGCTGAATTCTACAGCCTACAGCTTTCAGCAGAATTATAGTAAAGTTTTGCAGATATTTTTTATACAAAAACTCTGAATATTTGAGCTGAATTCTAACAATTCTAAATGGAATTAAGTAAGTTTTTTTTCCGAATTCTCAAGAATTCAACAGATTTTCGTGAAGTATTACAGGTTTTTAGCAGAATTATACAGGGTTTAAACAGTGCTCTGCAGATTTTTCATGAAATTCCACACATTTTAGCAAAATTCTAGAGATTTTTTTTTGTTATCAGAAAGAAGTAATTTGTAAGTTAAAAGTAACAACGTACCAAACAAATACGACATTTGGAGCGAAGTGAATCTTGAGAGTGAGACATATCTTCTAATTCTCTTATCCTTTTCTTCAAAGCGGCTAAAGTCTGTTCTACGCCTAAAGAAATTCCCAGTGACGTAGTTCTGAAATCAAAAATGTGAAAAATAAGAACAAAATTATTGCTTCCAGATTCAAATAGACCACCCACCTTTTTGAAAAATGAGAGTAGGTTGTTGTTGTATCTCCAGTTCCACCTCGAGACTCTTGTCCTTCCGGATCCGGAGAACTTCCTGTTAAAATAACCGAGAAAAAAAAAAAATCGGTGACCCTTAAAGACGGCAATCACTGCAAGCTTCAGTTTTTTAAGGACAATTTTTTTTAAAGTCGAAAAAAATCTCTTAAAATTTCTTGCAAATTCAGAAACAAATTAAAACTTGAAATTATTTTAAGAAACTAGAATAGTAAATGGATCTCTTAAGAAAAAAATTCATGTTCATATCTTTTAAAATAAGCTTTTTAATTCACTTTTATAAAATAACTCAATTTTAATAAACGTTTAAAATTTGACTTTCTACAAAAAAAAAAGCTTATTTTGAAATATATCATCAACATGAAAACGTGTCTTCGTAGTTCAGTCATTTACTAATCTAGTTTCTAAAAATCACAATAATTAAGATTCTTCCCAAAAAAAATGTAAAAATAGATAATTTTTAAAAAAAAAAAAATTGTAAACTTTTCAATTTTCTCTTCAATTTCTCTTCATTTTTCTCTTCTCCAATAATTATTAATTTTTTAAAAAAAAATACCTGTATATTGATCTGTATTCCAACCATCATTTTCAAGTTTAACGTGTTGAGACCCAGATCCATCGGATCCATATCTATATTATTATCCAAATGAAGAAACAAAAATTATACTTAACACGTTTTATTAACTGATTTTTTTTGAATTTCACACACATGACTTAAATGAATTCAAATTAAATGTGTTTAGGTGAATTATACGGAATCCAGTTAAGGACATGAACACCAAATAAAAATTGACTTTATTATTAATATTTTAAATTAAAATACTAAATCAATATTTTGTCAATAGTTTATATATTATATTTAAGTATTAACTCAATATTTTCAGATTATTAACTGAATAAATTGAATTCGACATATTGTTTGTTTGTCCTTCACAGGGCTCTGTAGAACACATTTATTATTTAAATGCATTTAAATTATCAGTGTGTACTAGGTATAAGGACAAAACTGAAAGTGTACTAGAAACTAGAACGGGCAATAGTTGAATTTCAAAATTAACTTTTTTTTAAGCCAAAAAATTGAGTCATTTTCAAACATATGAAAAGCTTATTTTAAAAGACATTAATATGAAGAAAAAAAAACTTTTGGCATAATTAATCTTTTACCATTCTTGTTTTGAAAACAATTTAAATTTTTTCGTGATTTTGTCTCTAAAAAACGTTCGCTTGACGTTTTTGCTTCTAAATTTTACAAAAAACATCTAAGGGGGCAATTTAGCATTAGTCATTACAGTGGCACCGTCCAGTGGCACAAAAATAAAATAAATATCTATTAAGCTACACTAACAAAACGAAAAAATAGAAAAGACCAAAATATTTTTCCGTGTTAAAAGAATAAAAAAGAGTGACCCTATCCTAAAAAAAAACCCCGGGACCGAAAATATATTTCGTATTATCTGTTTTCATGTTAAACTAATTTAAATACCAGTGAAAACCGTTTAATACAAACTGAAACCGGATTATTTTTTTCGTGTTGACAGAATTTTTATGTTAATTTATGGAACTGAAACACACATATATTTCGTGTTAAACAAAACCTTGTAATTAAAATCATTGAGCACATTTATGTTTGTATTTTCTCTTCTGAATAATATTAATATGAAAATAAAAAATTGTGAACAACAAAAAAATTAAATGAAAAAAAAAATGTAAATAGAAAACAGAAACCAAAAAAAAAAAAAGTGTATAATAAATCATACACATAAATGGGTTGTCATCTTGAATAATAAAACATCAAAAGACGGACTTTTGTGGAAATATTACATAAATAGGCCTCTCTCTCTCATTTGACAAGTTGAAAAATATCTCAAAAACATTTCGCTCTTTTTTTAACCCTTAAAAAAATGAAGGAAAGAAGAAGAAAAAAAAAATCAGTGATGCAAAATTCAAATAGAAAATTCTGATCCACATTTTTGGTGGATTACACACACACATTTCGGAGGTAAAACCCAACTTACAGTATTTTTGTTGTCTGTCAAACAATATTTTCTACACTTTTTTTTTTTGCCTTTGATTTTTTTCTTTAAAAGTGACTGAATTCTATATCTTAACCGAGATTTACCACCACCACCACCACCTTAGAGAAGATATATTCTAAAATGTACAAAAACATACTGCATTTTGAGAAAGAGAAGAGATTTTTTTTTGTTCAAAATGTAACATACATTTCTTTAAATATAGTATATATTTATATATATATTTCAGTGTGACAGCTTCAAGTTCTCCATAAGTGGGTGGAATATATGTTTATATATATCATAATACACAAGAGTCCCAAATTCCATCCCCCTTTTTTTGTTGAGAAGTTGCATAGAAAATAAAGAGAGAGAGAGAAAGTGAAGCTGGGCAATGGTTATATGGTTTTTCCACTACATCGATCAACAACTTAACAAGAGAAACTTGTCACAATACGAAAATTGCTTATTTTTTCCTCTTATTTTGAAGGATTTAAAAAAAAATCCAGAAAAATTCACTTTTCCATCGAAAGCCTCTTCTTCCCCTACCACCACCACCTCCATCCCTCCACCAAAAAAAACCACCGCAAAATCATCACCTGAAAAAATTCCTTCAGGAACAAAAAAAAAACAAGCTTGAACAACAACAACAACAAAAAATTAACCACAAGAAAACAAACAGAAAAAATTGGAAATTTTCTTTTTTTAAAACCATTTTCAAATGAAATTCTGTCAAATTATAGAAGAAAAAATAACATTAAGCCCAAATCAAGTTAACTTTTAATTTTTTAAGCCTTTATTCAGTTATTAAGCTTCAAACAAGACGCCAATTTAATCTACTGTACATGTGTTCTACATTTAGGTCACATAACAATTTAGGCATATTAATGTTTAAATCAAGGGCCAAGTCTGTAACAAGAATTTGCAAGGAACTGGTCCAAACTGTTTGGCAGCACCCATCCCCAGTTAGAAATACGTGAAAACTTCATTTGGCTCCGCCCTTGTTATGACGACCGGCAACTTCTAATTGGCTTGTTATGTAGTCTGACGTTGAAAAGGGCGTAGCATCTGACGTGAGACTTCATAACCAGCCAATTAGAAGTTGCCAGTCGTCATAACAAGGGCGGAGCCAAATGAAGTTTTCACCTATTTCTAACTGCCTGTTCCCCCCCCCCCCCCCCTCCTTTCGTGCTTTCTTTTCTGTTGATCATGTGATATTATGCAATTTTAATTTGAAATTGTTTGAACTTGTAATAATTACGAATGTGTTTTTTTATTATAATTATTTGAAATTTGTTTTTTCCCTCAAATGTTAATTCCGATAAAGAAAACTTAAATACAACTGAACTCATTAATGTCAATATAATGTCCATATCTTTAGATGTTTGAAAACGTTTTATGATGATACCTTTTTAAAAATAAACAACTTTTTACGGCATTTTTAAAAAGGTGATCCATTGTTTTTTCAAGGTTTTTTTTCTCCAGAAAATAAATCTAAAATTTGATCAAATTCAAGCTGTAATATAATATTTGAAAATCTCCTTAAATGGTCCATTTACTTCTTCTAGTTTCTAAAATATTTTCTGAAAATGCAGAATAATAACCAACAACAAATAAGTTCTCTAATCCACCTTCATTTGCATATTTTACAATGTTGAAAAATCTTTGTGATGATTATATCTTTAAAAATAAACTTTTTATTGGCATTTTTATAAATTATCAAATTTTAGATTATTTTCTAAACAGAGAAAATAATCTAAAATTTGACGAAATTCAAGCTTAAATAAATATTTGAAAATCCCTTTAAAATGGTCCATTTACTCTTCTAGTTTCTAAAACAATTTTATATTTTTCTTCATATCGCTTTCTGAAAATGCAACAACAAAAAGTTCTCTAATCCATTGTTCCCATCTTCATTTGCATATTTTAGAATTTTTATAAATAAATAATCTAAAATCTTTGAGGTGTGGAATATTAATTCCTAACTACCAAAAATAAAAAATTGTTTAAAATAAAATAGAAAAAAACTCGTCATATATTTTTTTGTACTCCCCCAACCCCCACCCCCTTTTGAAAACATATACATCATTTTTTCGGATGGAGATTTTCGAAGATTTGGTGGAATCAATGGAAATCCTACATTATGCAGATTACCCCTTCCGAAGTTGTATTTGAAATGACAAACGCCGTGTTTTTTCTACTTTGGTCTCTCGGTTGTCGTCTTCCCTCCCCCCAAACAATCCCCACCTTAAATAGAACACTGATTTTTTTTCTTCTCTCTTCCTTCCTTCCTTCCGTTTTTTTTCTATCAAAATGACGACGACGACGGTAGAAGAAAAAAAACATTTCAATATCATCATCCCATCATCATCATCATCATCATCATCATCATCTGATCTGAATCCCTCAAACTCGATCTGAGGATGTGGTTTCAACATCCAAAGTCTTTTCAGTAGAAAATCCTCTTCTCTCTCTTTTCTCAACACAAATTTTCAAATTTGACATAATACATTTCAATGAGAAACATAAATAAATTGCTTCTTCCCTTTTCTCTTTTTCTTTTCAAACTTATTTTTTGTTAAAAAAAAGCCACAAAAAAATGGGAGAAAATAAAGGCAAAGACGACGTCCAACTATCAGATATCTGAGGGCCAATTCTCACAATTGGACATCAAATATAATCAAACAATGAACCTAAAAAGTATATTTTAAGGTGATTTTAAAGGGCAAAAAACAGCGCCTCTCGATTATTCTTGTCTTTCAGACAGTGTTTTAGAAACTAGAATTGCGGTTCAATCATTTAAAGGGTGTTTTCATTTTGATTATTTTTTTTAAAATAAACCTTTTCATGTCAGTTTCAAACAGATATTTTTTTGTTAATTTTTGTCTATAAAAAGTTTATTTTGAAAGATATCAAACCATAAAAATATCCTTCATTAAGTGATTGAGCTATTACCTTTCTAGTTTCTAAAACACATTCTAGTTTCTCGTTAATTTTGCTCTTCTGAAAAAAACATGATAATCAAGAGTTCGAAAATGAGCTGTTCATAAAATCAACATAATGATAGAAAATTGAAAATCATGAATGATTTAATTACTTCTCTAGTTTTTTTAAAATTGTTTTAATTTAAAAAAACTAGAAAAGTAATTAAAAAGTAAGTTTTTTTCAAATAAAAAGTAAGTAGTCTTACTCAAGAGCCAAATTTTTGGCTGTTATTTCAGTCTGGCGTTTGTTTAATTTGGTTCTTATTCAGCGCCATTCATGAAATGACCATAAATTAAGGAATGGGCTCTTGAGGCTTGTGGGTCTTAAGTTGGGTATTTCAAAAAGACCCAACAGAAGAAGAAGAAAAAAAAAATGAAGCTAGATTTTCATGTTGTAATAATAATGTATGCGAACAGCTGCCAAGAAACATGATTTCTCTAAAAAGAAAATCTTGTTAATAAATCTCTGACATTGTCAGGCGGTTGGTTAGAACTGCCTGCCTGCCAGCCTGGCTGCTGCGGCTTGCCTCACTCTCTCTCTCTCATTCCTTAAAAATCTAGGGGTCTCTCTCTCTCTATGTATGTCTAAAATGAAAGTATGGACACACAAGATGAATTACTCTCTTTCTTCCTATTTCTACTTTATCTTGGGACAAAAAAATTTCCCTCATTGATAAACCAGAACGATGAAATAACGAAACAGGGGCCGAAATTTCAAACAATGGAATTTTTGGACAATTTCTTTAGTTCCAAATACCCTTTTGACAACTGTTTCTCTCTTCCATTCTATCTCTCTATCCATACTTCTCTCTCTCTCTCTCTCTCTTCCTTTCTATCTCTCACTCTGTCCTTCCATCTCTTTCTCTCTATCCTTCTCTCCCTTGCCATCTGTTTCTATCTTACTATCTCTTTCTCTCTCTATCCTGTTTTTCCCTCTCTCTCTCCATCTTTTTCAAACTTTCGAATAAACTACTGTATATAATGTATATGTTATTGTCAATCTGCGGAGTCAGCCAATCTGCAGAATTGCCTAGGTAATCTGCAAAACCACCAAACTACAAGTGAATCTGCGAAATGCAATCCATTTTAGATGTTGAATTTTGCAGATTCACGACTAGCAAGTCGGTTGTTTTGAAGATTGCCTAGGCAATGTGCAGATTGACTGATTCCGCAGATTGACAATAACATATATATACACACAGATTATATGAATGGGCTACAAATAAAATAAATTTCCCATCCATCCGTTATACAGTTTCTAATGAAAGAGATGACAGTACAATTTGTCACATTGAGTTGTTCAAATTGAATCTCACTTGAAATAAAAAAATATCAACGATGACTCCATGAATCCATATTTAAAATAAGAAGAAAAAAAAACCCTCTAAAAACCAAGAAGAAGAAAAAGAAAAACCTCGAAATACAAATTATGAATAAAACAACAAAAGTTCAGAAATGAATCCGTAATAGAAAGAAAAAAAAAACGTGAAATCGTAAAAACGAAATAAACAAAAAGGATAAAAATAATAATATAATTTAAAACATCATAATATTTCATATGTACAGTATGTCTCAAAATAAATACTCCTAATCTAATACCAAAGTAGAGAGAATCAGTGTTAAATCGTTTAAAATGAAATATCTCACAAATTAGAAATGCAAACACATTTAAAAGTTGATTCTTATACCTTGTTGTACAAACACACATGAGTTAAATCAATTCAAATTAAATATGTTTAGGGTGAATTATACGGAATCCAGTTAAGGACACATAAACCAAATAAAAATTGATTTTAAATATTAATATTTAAAAATTGAAATACTAAATCAATATTTTAATGTCAATAGTTTATATATTTTATATTTAAGTATTAACTCAAAACGTTTTCAGATTAATTAACTGAATAAATTGAATTCGACGACATATTGTTTGTTTGTCCTTCTCAGGGCTCTGTAGAACACATTTATTATTTAAATGCATTTAAAATATCAGTAGATATTAGTAACATTATCAAAATATAGTTGGACAAAAATTATAACAAATTAATTATTAATTTTAAAAACTGGAAACGATTTTTTTTAAAAAAAACTAGAATTCAATCATTTTTTTTTTTCAATTCTCCACCAATTAATTTAATTTTAATTTTTTGTTTATTAATTCTAAGACATTCAATTTTAACCAATAATCAATCTCACTCAAATAGACTTTGATAAATAAAATCAAAAAAAGAGTTAAGCAGTTTTTTTTCTATCATTGAGACATGCTTAGAGGCTACATTTTTAAGATCTCGAAATTAATTTGAAATTTTTTTTGCACACTTACAGCACCTTTTGCAAAGCTTAGATTTATTCTAAGAATTATAGCCTCTAAACAAGTCTCGTTGATTTCAAAACGCATAATTTATTTGATTTTATTTGAAAAATATGACTCTGAAATTGTTTCTTTTGAAACATACTGTACATTTTGTATAAAAAAAAGACCCCAAAAGTTGTATTGAAAAACGAAACTACTCGCTTCACTATAAAAGAAAAATTTCCCCCTATTTTATATACAGTGAAAAATATGTCGTAAACTTTCCATTCGATCTGAAATTGAATCACTGTTGACCGCAGTATGTGAATGACTTGACTGACTGACCAACGGCTGACGACAGACACACCCTCTTAAAATAAGGGGAACGGGGTTTTTTTTTCTTCACTCGCTTCTTCATCGTCGTCGTCGTCGTCGTCATCGAAAAAGCTAAAAAGGACCTCATTTTAAAAATATAAGAAAAAAAATGCCTCTCTTTCGAAAACCTAAAATTGCAGTAGAAATAAAATACTAGAAAAAAAATGAAACTACCCCCCCCCCCCCCAGGTTGAAATTCACCTAACCTCCCCACAAGGCGTAAAATTAAGAGTGAGAAACTTAAACGTTAATTTAGAAACTAGAAGGGTAGCTTAATCACTTAAGTGTATTTTTATGTTAGATATATTTATTGAAAATAAACTTTTATTTCAGTTCGAGAAAATAACTCAATTTAAAGCCGACGAATAATAAATAGTTTATTTTGAAAGATATCTCAAACGAGTTAAGTGATTCAAGTTAACGTTTTTTAGTTTTCCATGTTTAATGTTGTTGCTCTTTTGAAACTGCAAAAATAACCAGTTCTAAAATCAACCTGTTCAATAAAACAACTTAAGGTGGTTTTAAAAAGTGTAAACGACGACGTCTTTGGAATTCTCATTAAAATCTGTCTTTCATGAAAGCTGCTAAATGAAGAGAAATTTGAATGTGTTTTAGAAACTAGAAGGGTAGCTCAACCACATTAAATGTATTTTTACTGTTGGTAACTTTCAAAACGAACTTTTTATGTCAGTTTGAAATTGATCCAACTTTTATTTTTGTTTATAAAAAGATTATTTTGAAATATATCAACGTGAAGTGATTCTAGTTTCTAAAACACTTTCAAATTTCTCTCCTTAAGTGTTTGTTGCTCTCTTCTGAAACTGCAAAATAACCAGAGTTCGTAAAATCAACCTGTTCCATTTAGAAACTAGAAGGGTAATAAATCAATCATTTAAAGGTATTTTTATGTTGTTATCTTCCAAAATGAACTTTTTATGTCAGTTTGAGAAATTTTTATATAAAAAGTATATTTTGAAAGATACCAACATGAAAATACGATTCAGTGATTAGGTTACCCTTCTAGTTTATTTTTTAAATCCTATATTCTCTTAATTTTGCACCTGAAAGACACAATAACAAGAGTTCGAACATCAGCTGTTTCTAAAACAATTGTTAAAAGTGAAATTGAAGAAGAAGAATAAAAAATAAATTAATTTACGTGATCATGTGGTTGTTGTTGTTTCCACTTAGAATGAGGTTTCGAGCATCTTCACCACCAGATGTCGTCTCGTGATCACAACTACAAGAAATCAAATCCATTTCACTGTACCTAATTTATTAACAAGTTAAGGTCTCAAAATTCCACAAAACAGAAAGAAGTTTTTTTTACTTCATTTGCATATTTTGATTAATAAAAACATCTTAAAACCATAAAAATACATAAATTATACGAAACAACATTTATTGGGGGGGGGGGGGGGTTAAATTAATTGTTTAAAGGATACTGTGCTTGACCATAGGTGGCGCTGTCATCACCATCCACATTAAGATCAACGTCTTCATCATCCTGAGGTTGAGTTCGACAACTGGTTGTTTGAAAACCGGAAGCTAGAAATAACAATAGAAAACACCGTTTTAACACGAAAAATCCGATAACACAAAACATATGTTTGGGAAAGGTCCCTTAGGATAGGGTTTATTATATAGGGTTATATATATTATACAGTTCGTTTAAAACGAAACTGATAATTCAAAAATATTAACACGAAAATTCTGTCTGTCTCAAGAATACAAACCTACGTGAAATCCTTCTTATAACACGAAATAAAAAGTTAAAAGCTCCTTTTTTCAACTTCAATATTATTTCAGATAGTATTTTTTTTTTTAAAAAAAAACGTTTCCGTTAACACGAAAAACCACTTAAAAATGAATGGCTGAACAGCTTGATTTCCGAATTTTACTTACGCTCTCTTTAAGAAGACTAATATTAAGAGAAACTAGAAAGTGTTTTAGAAACTAGAAGGGTAGCTCAATCATTCAATACGATATTTTCATATTAATATCTTTCAAAATAAACTTTTTATAGACCAACCAACCATTAAAAACTATCGTCTGCTCAAAGTTGGGACCCTTTTTAAATTAACATAAAAAAGTTTCTAAAAAATATAATTAAAGTTTATTAATTAATAAAAAAAAGTTTATTTTGAAAGATATCAACATGAAAATATCTAAGTGATAAAGCTATCCCCTTCTAGTTTTTAAAACACATTCCAGTTTCTCTTTATTTTGCACCTGTTCAAAAAGATAAAATTATAAAATACTTTAATGTGTTTTCTTTTAAAATAGAAAAATATTCTTGTTCCTTCCTTTCATTTCGCGTTAAACGATTTTCACTGTAAATACAGCTTAAAGAAATTTACAATTTCCGTTTTTTTTAAAAAAATAACGTTGAGCCGCTTTTCTGACAATAAAAAAGTAAAACATTCAACTAATTTGTTTAAAACGGAAGCCATTTTAAGTCAGAAAATGAAAATCTGAAATAACTTCCAAAAGAAGAAGAAGAAGAAAAAAAAAATATGTTTCACATACAGAAAACACAAACCGATTTGATATTCTGACAAAACGGCAAAACCGACAACAAAAGAGTTTTACACCAAAAAGAAAAAAACTAGAAAGGTTGCAAAATTAAAAAGAACGAAAAAAAGTCCTTTGAAACAAAGTGAGCCGAGAGAGATAGAGGACCATAGAAAGATAGAAAGGGAGAGGGAAAGAGAGAGAGAGAGAGAGAGAGAAAGAAAGAGAGAAAGAGAAAGAAAGAGAGAAAAAGAAAGGGAGAGAGAAAGAGAGAGAAGAGAGAAAGAGCGAGAAAGAAAGGGAGAGAGAAAGAGGAGAGAGAGGGGAGAGAGAAAGAGGAGAGAGGAGAGAGAGAAGAGAGAAAGAAAGGGAGAGAAAGAGAGAGAGAGAGGAGAGAGAGAAGATAGAGAGAAGAGAAAGAGAAAGAGAGAGAGAGAGAAGAGAAATAGAGAGAAAGAGCGAGAGAGAGAGAGAGAAAGAAAGGGAGAGAGAGAAAGAAAGAGAGAGAGAGAGAAAGAAAGGGAGAGAGAGAAAGAAAGGGAGAGGAGAGAGAAAGAGTGAGAGAGAGAGAGAAAGAGAGAGAAGAGGAAGAGAAAGAAAAGAGAGAAAGAGAGAGAGAGGAGAGAGAGAGAGAAGATAGAGAGAAGAGAAAGAGAAAGAGAGAGAGAGAGAGAAGAGAAAGAGCGAGAGAGAGAGAGAGAAAGAAAGGGAGAGAGAGAAAGAAAGGGAGAGGAGAGAGAAAGAGTGAGAGAGAGAGAAAGAGAGAAGAGGAAGAGAAAGAAAAGAGAAAGAGAGAGAGAGAGAGAGAGAAAGAAAGGAGGAGAGAAAGAGAAAGAGAGAGAGAGAAAAAGGGAGAGAGAAAGAGAGAGAGAAAGAGAGAGAGAAGAGAGAAAGAGCGAGAGAGAAAGAAAGGGAGAGAGAGAAAGGGAGAGAGAGAAAGGGAGAGAAAGAGAGAGAGAAGGAGTGAAATAAAAGAGAGAAAACCACAATATGACGACACCGAATATAATAACGTAACCGTGTGTTAAGTGGGTTGAAAAAATATTGTGGCAGATTTGTTACCATAATGAAAATGTTGAAAGTCATAAATTTTGGCGGCGGCGGCGGTATGTGTAATGTTAAGGACTTAGTGTTTTTGGTTGGTAAGAGACATTTTTTTTCTTAAGGAGAGAGTTACTAGTAAAAAGAGACCTAAAAAAAGGGGGGGCATTAGGTGGAGGAGAGTTTGAAAGAATGGGCCACAAGAGAGTGATGTCAAAACATTCATGCAAATTCAAAGGAAAGAAAATTTGGAAAAAAAAAAAGGATTTTAAGGGGGCTAAGAGAGGAGGAGGAGGAGGAGGGTCGTCTCCCCTTTCCAGAGAAAGAGAGAACTCCAGAAGGAGGAGAAAAAAACAAAACCCCTTCACCTAAAATTCGTGAAGATGCTGACACAAAATTTCTAATACCAGGCAGATTTTGTGTTTTTTTTTTGACGTGACTATTACTAGTGAATGGATTTAGAAAACAAAAGAGAAAACATCCTCCTTTTTCTATAAGGCACACATATATGTAAAATAAGGTGGGATTTGTGTGACAATTCTTCCTTTTTGTCCATTTGTGCCTTTGTTTTTTTATCTCTTGATAATGGGTTTAAAAAAAACGGCAGAAAACGACGACACACGTCAACAAAATTTCATATTTTTCTCTCCTTTTCTTTGATTTTATTTCAACTAACAATCTTCTCTTTTTTTCCATATGTTTTATTTTAAAAAATGGGCCACACAGACACACTCTGTATAATGAGAATAAAATCAGAAGAAAAGTTGAATAAACTCTTTCAAGTTCACCACCATCTGTATGTATAAAGCCCCGTTTTCACGATGATAGTTGCTGTCACGATAGTTGCTGTCATGAGAGCAGCAACTATCGCGAGAACTATCATTGTGAAAACCACACGATAGTCACTATCACACTGTCGCGATAGCACTATCACACTATCACGTTTGACTAGATAGTTGATAATACTGTCACGTAAGGCTTCTGGAGAGGGAGAGAGGCAACACTGTTGTTGACTCAATGATATCTGTGAAGACGTCACACTGTCACATGTGACACAACTATCACAACTTTCATGACAGCTACTCTCACGATAGATCTATCGCCACCGTGAAAACGAGGCTTAAGTTAAGCTTTTCTGCTCTGGCCAACTATAACCTGCATATATTTAAGAAGTGATACCATGTAAACTGACATTTTTGGTGCTTTTGAAGTTTTGACATAAAAAAAACGTGGCTGAATAGTTCATTTTATCTTGTTTTTATCTCTTCGGATGGCGCAACACTACAGTGGTTACAGTTTTGATGCAATATCAACAGGAATGTTTCTCAATTTGTGGCCCATGTGCCAATTGTTAAGTAATCATCATCATCATTAGAGCAATTGCAATTATGCTTTTTCTAATCAGAAAAGGCTGGATTAGAGAGACTAGATGTCTGGTTAAATATCAGTTGTCAACTAGAGTTCTAGCCTCTAACTATTTTTAATTAGAAAGAACAATTTGTTTTTATCTAAACGAGATTGTTACTTCACAATTAATTGGCACTTGGGCCACATATTGAGAAACATTCCGGTTGATATTGCATCAAAATCCGAGCCCTAATAATCACTCAATAATTGTCTGGTGAGTACGGAGCGAGCAAACATTCGCTCACTCGTGTTAAAAAAAAATAGGATGGACAGTGATTGTTATATTGTTGAAATGCTTGTGAAAATTAAAGAGTGCTCGCTGTAAACGATGGATCAACTACGAACAAGAACATATTCGCTTTGGTATGGATGCAAAGTGAGCATGTAGAGATAGCACGAGCAAACATAAGACGAACACGAGCTACTGTTTGCTCTTGCTCGTTGTCTTTTGGTGAATATTCTGCTACGTGAAATTACATGTTTATCAGCTAAAATAGGAAGCCATCCTTGAGACGCATCCTTCTTCATGGCTCCTCCTCCTCTTCCTATTTTTCTAGAAACTCAAACTGTCATTGAACTATTTTCCATTGTAATGGGCAAGAAGAACCCTTGAATCGAGGCTTGCCACCTTTCCTCTTTTGTGTAGGACAGTCCTCCATTTGGAGGAAATGTCCTCCGACCAGGACCTTCCTCCACAAAGGCAAACATGTCCTCCACACAATAAATTGTATGAAAACTTAAAATACGTTCGTGGAGGAGGATGATCCTGGCCCGAGGATCAACAGTTCTTCCGAATGGAAGACTGTCCTCCACAGGTGGCAAAGCCTACTTGAATCCAAAGAAAAGTAGAAATATAGCTGAAACTGTATTCTGTTTTACGCATGTGGGATCCAGGCCTTAGTTGAATTCTCGCATAATAATAATAATAATAAGTATTGAATGTTGCACCAAAATAATATAAATATATGTATAAATCACTAAAGTAAATTAACATTTATTGAATACCAATGTAAATATCAAATTGGGTATCCATAATAATGAAAGTAGAAGCAGCTGTGTGGTTTTTACGCAACAAACAAAAGCAACTCCGACGGAAAAAAACAAACCCTTAAACACATTTTTTTTTCTGTTCTTCCTAAATCTCCTTCCTCACCATCACCACCACCTGACTGAACCCCCTTTTTTCCACCATTAAATCTCTGAGCTCCATTTCACTCCATACTCATTTATAAACATAAACATCTCAAGTACACAAAATGGTAAGAATGAGAAATCTCAGCAAAGTAAGTAGTAAATGGTGAAATAGGTTCTCCCAAATAACGTATTTATTTCTAAGGGCTCACACAACAATTGTTTCCAATCATTAAGAAGAAGAAGGAGAAGGAGACCTGGAGGAGGGTATAATATAATATTTACAAACCACCTCAAAGTGACTCTCATAGAAAAATACACAGGCAGTTAGAAATAGGTCAGAACTTCAGTTGACTCCGCCCTTGTTATGACGACCGGCAACTTCTAATTGGGTGGTTATGTAGTCTGACGTCAGTCACATGCTCCGCCCTTTTCAACGTGGAACTACACAACAAACCAATTAGAAATTGCCGGTCGTCATAACAAGGGCAGGAGCCAAGTGAAGTTCTCTCCTATTTCTAACTGCCTGTGAAAAATACTGGATTGTCTAATTGTCCATCATCTCTGTGTGTATTTTTGGGCGGAAAAGAAGCAGAAAAAACACACACGAATAATAACATTGTTAGATCGTAAATAATTGCTACTTGTGTTCTTCTTTTCTTATTATGAACATTTGTAACTGATGAAAAATGGGGTGGGTGATGGGAAGAGTTCCCAAAATCAAATACCAGGTGGCGCACCTAAAACGACTACTGTTTCAGAAAAGAAACCACTTATTACCTCGTTTTCACTACAAAAATTAACTGCTGTTAACTTTTTAACTGCGGTTAACTTTTGTAGTGGAAACTAGAGAAACTTAAGAAACTAGAAGGGCAGTTGAATCACTGAATAGTATCTTCTTCATCTTCAAAATTAACTTGTTATAAAACAATTAAAAATTATTAACTGCTTAAAGTTGGGTCATTTTTTTCAAACTTAAATAAAACGTTTATTTTAAAAGATATTTATTTGCGTGAAAAATGCTTGAAAGTGATTGAACTACCCTTCTAGTTTCGAAAAACACTTTCAAACTTCTCTTATATTTACAAGAATAATTAGAACAATAAGTTAGACATTTCAAATTTCCGATTGTTAAGATATCAAATTTTTTTTTTTTGCGTTTACAAAATCGCTTATTTGTCAAAAATTAACAAAGTTAATTAAATTTTGAAAAATGACGTTTTCAGATTCTTCTTAAAACTTTTTATTATAAGCTTATACAAGATAGAAACAACATTTTTAATTAACAAGTCCAATTTTAATTAAGACATTCAGAATTAACACAATGAGAATTTGTTGTTTTTCTACCTCAGAAGAAGAAGAAGAAGAAAAACCTGACTTTTTTAAACGTCATTTTCAAAATTAAACAACATTGTTAATTTTTTTTTATTTTTGACAATTAACATTTGAATTTCTATAGAAAAATACATTTTGGTTTATGAACAGCTGATTTTCGCAAAATTAAGAGAAACTAGAAAGTGTTTTAGAAACTAGACTAGGATAACTCAATTACTTAAGAAGATTTTCGAGTTGGTATCTTTCAAAATAAACTTTTTGAAAGACAAATAATAGAAAAATATCGACTGCTTAAATTTTTGTCAAGTTCAAACTAAATTAAAAAAGCTTATTTTGAAATATACCAGCAGACGAAAATAGCATTAAGTGATTGAATTACCCTTCTAGTTTTTAAAACACAGTCACGTTTATTTTCCTTTTTCAACTGGAATAATCAAGAGTAGGAGAGGCTCCCCTTTCATACTTTAAAACCACCCAGGGTCGTCTTTAAGTCTTTTGTGGCCCCTGACACAAGATTTGAGGCCCCCAACCATGCCTTACAAATCTTAGAAAATAAGAAACAATACAAGAACTTATATTGGAACATTCCTTACATGTTAAGCTAAAACTGTACAGGAACAGTGACACGGTATGATGATTTCCATTGTATATATATAATATATTAGAATAGGACTTTTATGAAGTAAATCACATAAGTGAATAGGCCTATTTTTTACAATAGTAAAATGTTTTTGATGTCGGATAAATTGAAATTAAAGATTTAAAATTACAGAAAATAGTGACAATTAACTGACTGAGGGCCTACTTTAGACGGAAGCCCTGGGCCAGGGCCCAGTTGGCCCCCTCCATTAAGATGGCATTCATGGCACTGAAACCACCAATAACCAAACTAACCAATATTAAACAGGACGCACTTTACGTGCACCACGACCACCAACAACAACAACACAAACGCAATAATAATATTTACCCAATAATTGATGTCGGTCTTTAAACATGAACCCCGGGTGAATATAAACATTTCTAGAGCTAAGAATGATATAAAAGACAACGGGGATCGAAATCTCTCCTCCGCCTCCTCCTCTTCCTTCTTAATAGCAAAAACACCCAAATGAAGGCATTTTCACATTAACCTCGGCCTAGATCAGAAGGAACCCACCAACCGAACCAATTTGTCGGATGTTAACACACAAATCCCCCCACCCACCAAAAACACTCTTGTATTTCTTCCCCCCCCCCCCCACCTCCATACCCTTCCTTCGAAAACCCACACAAAACCAGAGGAAAAAGCAATTCAAACGACCAACAAATCCAGACCCTAATTTGTCGTTGATTGCTCTTCCAGTCTTTAAATTGCGAGGTACAAAAGTGAGAAACCAAAATGAAAGAGGGGTTTTAAGAGACTAATAGACGGGGTTTTTCTATTGTTGTTCTAGCCATTATTTAAAGATGCAAAAATTCAAGGGTGTTTTTTTGTGTGTTTGTTTAGCTCATTTTTACAAAATAATTACATAAAATGAAACAATGATCAATTTAAATCCCTTTGTGTACTTCTTAACTCTTCTTATGTAATTATATATTAGGGTGTCGGACTTTTATGCAAAATATCAAAGCAAATGACTCTCAATTTGTGGCCCCAAATGCCAGTTGTGAAGTAAATATCATCATCATTAGTGCTAATTGCAATTTAGCTTTTTTTCTATAATAAAAAAGGCTGGTTAGAGGCTAACTGTTTCTATTTATTTGGCAGAAAAGTATAAGAAGAAAAGCAAAATAAATAAAATTATATTTAGTTGCATGATTAGTCCGCGTTTTCTGCACGTGGGTTCTTAACTTTTAGAGATGCCTTCATATTGGGCTGATAATAACATTATGTAATTTCGCATGGCAGAAAGAAACAATTTCATCATTTTATTTTTCTGCCGTATTAGCAGAAAAATAAATATATAGAATGGAATTATTCAGGAGAAGATAAAATTCATTTATCAGTCGAATTTTTCTTCATCAATTTTTTAATTCAAATAATTCTATTCTGTTCATTTGGCAGAAAGTAAAACAGAAACAAAAACTGCTTCTTTCTTTCACACAAAATTAATTACATGATGTTGACAGCCAATAATAGGAAGTACATCATACCTTTAGGGCAAAGGTCCCACATGCAGAGAAAACTATGTATGAAAATAAAATTTATCTATATTTTCAGCTTTCTTTCTGCATATGGTTTCTTGACTTTTAAAACATATTCTCAAGGCCTTTCTAGAGCTTGATAAAAACAACGCCGGAAAAAAAAACTTCTGAAAATTACAATTACTCTTATGTAATTCAGCGCCATCTACCTATAAATTGTGACTTTTTTTTCTTTTCTTCGTTATGTATTTTTAGAGTTCTATTTCAATTTTCAGAGTTTTCTGAAATATTGTTTGCAATATGATTTCAAAGTTTTTGTATTTTGAACTCTGAAATGATAGTTTTTAGATAATACTTTGACCTTGATTTAAGAGTTTCCCATCATACCATTGGCAGCCTATTATAATTATTCAATTTATTAAGTGGAATTTATGCTTTCTTTCTTCTCTTTTTATCGAGCTCTAGAAAAACCTTTAGTGTTTTTTTTCTTTCATTGTTCCGTTGTAATAAATTTGACAACCTTTAAATGCACAAAAAGAAAGCAAAAATATAAAAAGAAAAGTTTTTTCTGATTATTTATATTTTCTACTTTTTCACGCATGTGAGATCCAGGCTCTAACAAGTGTGCTAAATGTAAAAAAAAATCTTTCCTGAAAACTATGTCCCTATTATTAAAAAATGTGATTAAATTAAAAATATATATATATATATATATATATATATATATATATATATATATATATATATATATATATATATATATATATATATTATGTGAAGAACAACTAGAGAAAGGCCACAAGAATTTTTCAATTAGATAAATATATAATATCAGATTAGATTAGAAAGATAGATAGAGAGAGAAATTAAACGTAAACAATACACGAAAGAATTTATCATAAAACTCTAAACATGCAAAAATGGGTCCTTTTTTATTAAATTATTCAAACTGAACGAAGAAGAAAAGGTCACCACCAACCACCACCACGACCACCGTAGAAAAGAAAAAACTCCCCACCCATTTATATATTAAAAATAATAACAAAAGACAGGACGAGAAGAAAAAAAAAACAAAGCAAACCACAAAAATATTTTCAAAAAAAGACCTCTTTTTTCCTGATAATATTCAATAAACAATTGACAAAACAAAGTGGACAAGAATAAGTGCAAAAAAAAAACCCCGAACAAAATGAAAATCTGGTGCATATTATTATTATTAGCTCTATATTTATATATTAAAAAAAAGTCCACATGTAACCAATAGAAAAACAGCCAGCAGTCAGTCCATACGGAGGCAAAAGAGACAACCTCCTTAGAAAGTAGAAAACACCACTATATCACTCAACCATAATACATCATGCGTCCATTAACCAAACTTACGTATATTGAGAAAAATAATATTGGGGGGAATGGATGTAGTTGTCACCGCAAAACACACACAAAAAAAATTCTGATAAAACACAATAGAAAAATATATGTGTGTGTGTATTATATATGATGTAAAAAAAAAGATAAGTTTAATATTAAGAATATTATAGTTGGACACAATGTATAGGGGAGGGGAGGAGGGAAAGCCTATTGAGTTGCTACTTAATAGAGAAATTCCTGAGAACCCTGTTATATTTATCATTAATGACAGGAGCACACTTACACTACTTTACTACATGAAAGGCTATGATTTAATAATCTGTTGACGGTTTAACAAAATGAAAAATACGTCGAGAGATTTTTTCGTTCAAAATGGGAGGAGAAAAGAAAAAAAGACGATTTCTATTTTATCTACAGGGTGAACCTAATGTCTTATTACCATTTTTTTACATTGGTTTAATTTCAGGTGTAACAGATTATGACATCGAAGTGTCTTCAATCACTCTTCAGTCGCAGCACGCACTGTCACTTTACGCTTGTGACGTCAGATGATTAGAATAAAAGTATTTTGTTGTCGTTTAAGTTGTAAAAACGACTCTTCAACTATTGATTATTTCGTCATTCAGGTACAAAATGAAAAAAAAAAAATTGGAATGTGTTTTAGAAACTAGAAGGGTAGCTCAATCACTAAAATGTTGATATCTTTCAAAATAAACATTTTTATGTCAAGGAGTTTGAAAAAATAAGACGATATTATTTTAATTCACCCTCCCCCCTCCCCCCGGTTTGAAAAATGGACCTCTCCCATTTCTAACGCTGCACGTGCTATATGCGCCTCTCGCTACGCTCACCATGGTTGTAATGGAAAGTATAAATCAAGCAGTATAAATAGTAATCTTAACATTTATTAAAAACAAGTGCTCGTCTGCGTTCGGATCTTGGTTCGAACCCCGCACGTGCACCACATATCAGAGAGTTCCACTGGCGCACACTCCAACATGCTGTTGTCATTTGTGTGTCTTCCATTGTCTCGCTCGCATTACCTGCCCTAAGCCTGCTTCTTAAGGAGATGCAGCCGTAAGTCAGAGATCACACTGCACTAAATAAGTCAGTTTTAAGTTGGTTAAGTAAACTAACTTAAGAAAGTTGAAACTAAGTCGAGAGAGATGATGTTATAAGCACACATTCCAGGCAAACACGGTTTGGGTGTGGGTGGGTTGTGTCACTGGTTGGGAGCGTCAGTGAGAAATTTCTGGTGTGGACCTTTTTTTTCAATTTTAAAATTAAATTTTAAAAACAGCGAACAACTTTAACTTTTTTTGATCTACCCCTCTTGACGTCACAAACTTCAAGTTACAGTAGGACAATTTACAGAAAAAAATCAGAAAAGGGAACAAATGGCATAATTAATGAAAATTTGCATGAAATCTTATCAATTTCACTTATTTCTTCGAAATAAAATAGCATAAAACAAATAATTGTTCAGCATATTTTTTATTTTTTTTTTCTGTCTATTTTCTATTAGCATAATCTCTAAAAAATGGATTGCATAAATGTTTTGGCCTTAAAATATCCGCTGCTTGTAAAAACGTTTATGAACAACAAAATTAAGAAGGGGGGAAAACAGTTAACAAAATTAACATCCGTATTCTAAAATGTTCTTTAAGCCAAAGTGAAACTCAAAAAATTTTCATACACATACTATAGAGACTTCTGTCTTGCGTCATGGTTAAAGTTTAGCTTTATTTTAAGCAACGTTTTTTCAATACAAAGGTTACAAATGCCTTATTTTATTGGCAAAGTGATACCAAGCAATTATGGCCACCCTGTATATTTGAGGTGGAAGGAGGTAAAAGGGATGAAGAGAGGTAAATGTGATAGTTTATACTTTACAGTTACAAATTAATACGAGGTACTTTAAACCCCTCTCTTTCTACATTTACATATAAGTTATAACACAAAACATGAGGTTTTATAAGTGGCACAAAAACAACGACCGCAAATCCTCAAATTAAAGCATCGCATTTAATCTAGAGGGTGGTGATGATGATGATGATGATGATAATGGTGGTGGTGGTGGTGAAATAGCCATTAAGTTTGTAACAACGGCTGCTGCTGCTGCTGTTGATGCTGTTCTCTTTTTCAACACCTTAATGTCATCAAAAAAGGTTCAAGTGTTTACTCATAAAACGACGAAATCCTTAGCTTTTAGGTTTTGCTACTATCACATTCCCTCTCTCTCTCTCTCTCTTTTCATCAACTAAATATCAGTTTCATATATAATAATTATAATCAGGGCTCGGATTTTTAAGCAATAAACCAAAAAAATCTTTCTCAATCTGTTGGCTCAAAGTGCCAATTGTGAAGCAATCTTCATCATCATCAGAGAAACTGCAATTATGCGTTTTTCTAATCAAAAAGGCTGGTTAACAGCTAGACGCCAGGTTAATATCAACTAGAGTTCTAGCCTCTAACCAGTGTTTTTTGAATGAAAATAAATCATAATTGTTAGTTGATTTAAACGCGATTTTTACTTCACAATTGGCTCTTGGAAGGCCACTGATTGAGAAACATTTGCTTTGTAAAATACATAAAAATCCGAGCCCTTGCAATTATGCTTTTTTTAATCAAAAAAGCTGGTTAGATGCTAGATGTCTGATTACTATTAGTTGTCAATTAGATTTCCAGCTTCTAACCAGTGTGTTTTTGATTGAAAAAAATCATAATTTTTGGTTGATCTAAACGAGATTGTTATTCACAATTGGGCCACAGATTGAAAAACATTTACTTGATGTTGCATAAAAATCCGAGCCCTAATAATACCGTAATAATCTGCTCTCCCCCCCCACAAACAAAAAACCGGTACACAGTAATTAAGATTTTCATGGAGAAGAAAAATAGACGAAAAGCAACCCCTTAAAACCGGCAATCACTGTAAACGTCTATGCTATGCTGTTAAAGCCATGTGTTAACCTACAAGGGGTAGAGGGGACCATCTTCTGAACCAAAAAGATGGAGAGAATGAGAGAAAGAGAGAAAAAAAATCTCTTCCTTAAAAGGAGTCAATTTCTAAGGAGGGGAGGAGAAAATCGAATGAAACTAAGGAGGACTAACGTTGACGCTTTGCTAAACTAATTACTCGCGATTGGTCTCAGGGGTCAACTCAAACGATATAAACGTTTCAACAACCTTTCGAGAAGCAGAAGAAGAGAAAAAAAAAATCACATTCATATAATAGATACGAAGAAGAAAAAAAAACTAGAAGGGGAAAGGAAGAAGTTCAATCAAAATGACTCTCTCTCTCTCTCGCCTTCTTCAACCACCAAATGTAAACCGAACAAACCTCCTCTTCGTGAGACAAAAATCAATGATAACGACCAGAGAAGAGAAGAAGAAAAAAAAAACCTCAGCAAAAAACACTTTAAGAGGTTTTGACAGAAAACGAAAAGCTAATTAAATTGAACAATTTAAAGAGTCGTGTTACCGGAAAAGCCTCCTTGTAGTAAAGAAGTCGCACGAATACGTGTCTGTCCGGCCCATTCGTATTCCTCGTAACTTTCGCCTTCGACGTCAACCGGTTCATCTTCGTCACAATGTAAATCTCTCTGAATTGAATTGAAAAATAGAAAAGTGAGATAAAAAACCCCCGTCACATATCGGTTGTCACTAAAAAAAATATAAACATCAAAATAAAATATACCTTATGTAAACATTGCTCGGCATGAGCATTCAATTCTTCGGGTGTTCCGTTAACCCTTTCGTTGCAAATTGGACAAACAATTTCGTCGGCTGCTCTTCGCTTCTTTATTTTACTACGTGCTTTAAGAAAAACAACAACGAAAAAGTGAATTTTAGGACCTTTTTTTTTCACTTTAGAAGCGTAAATGCCTCTTCAAACTCCAAATTGACCACTTCAAAGTGTCTAGGGGCTCTTCAAACTTACAACCATATTCTAAAACGTTACTTAAACGCCAAAGTTAAACTTAAAGCTGAACTTAAAAACTATTCATAGACTCCCTATAATTTTGGTCTTAAGCTTAACTTTATTTAAAGCAATGTTTTTGAATCCGGAGGGGGTTCTTAAATTTCTTTATAAAACTGTTAAGAGATAGTTTTGAATTTGAACAATTACTCTGCAAGCAGCCCTGACGACCTGTGGCAGAGGGACTATTTAGTTAAAAAGCATCATAGAACTGCACTGTCCAAAATTAACTTCTAATACCCACTAGGGTCACTATAACAATTTCCAATGCAAATATAACATTGAGTTGAATGGCAACATTAACATTGTTCGATAGCAACCCTAGAGATTCCCTAAATGAAAACATTCCCCATGCACAACCACACCTCTGGAAGTAAATTCCATTGTCGAATCACCCGCAGGTACAAATGAGCAAGAATACGTGTCTGTACGTGCAAAAACCTCTTATATTCTTAGAGTAATTACCCCTACCGATATATTGTATACAGCTTTGCGTAGTTGTACTAGCGGAATGGCTTTGAACAAGACCCCAGTAACATTTTTTTTAAAAAAGAATATTGAAGCTAAAGTCAGCCCTACGAACGGCTAACATATCCCATCTTAAGATCTGATAGAATTTTAGTTACGCTTTACGAGTAATCATTTCTCGGAAACAAACCTTGCCCGTGCTCTGCGTCAAATAACCAGAGAGTTCTAATCATGATTCAAGTACGAAATTAAAAAAAAATTACCAAACTGTCGTAACAAATCAACAGCATAAAATATGGATTCTTTTATTAAATTTAAATCAGTTTTAAATTATATAAAATGCCAAAATGAAAATTGGCAAACATTAATTTAAATTTTATACATTTAGAAATCATTTTATTATGAAAAAAAAAATGATCCATTTCGCAGTAAGAGAAAAACCGTCCAATAACATTAAAAATAGTTGAGAATGAAAATAAAAAGTGGCGTAAAACTCGTTTAAAAAACCTCAAAAAAAAACCTCCCTCAGAATATAAAAATCCTCCTAATGTTTCAAGAAACAAATGAACAAAAGAAATGAAGATAGAAATACAGACAGAGAAAGAGAGAGATAGAAAAGGGGAGAATGGGGGGTTTTAAACCTAAAAACGAAAAAGAAATCATCACCGACACCCCTGATGATATTATATTGTTATAAAGGAATATAACGGAAGAACACATCTTGACAAACCCCATTATGATGTCAATAAAATTCGACTAATACTTCCTTCCTTTTTTTATTCGTACATCTACCCCCCCCCCCCCCCCCTCCTCCTTTTTTCCATCCAATCCAGGATTGAAACCCATTCCTCTCACCCTGACAGACAGGCAAACACACTTGGAAATCCCTCTTTTTTCCCCCCAACAGAACGTCATTCCCTCTATTTCGGAGCTAAATAGACAACGAATAAGAGACACAAACACAATCATCATTGTCGAGTAAAAAGTCAAAAGAGAAAAGAAAGAAATACGAACAACAATACAGTAAAAAAAAAGAGCAAAAAAGTATTTGTCTCTCAAAGTACTTTTTATTTCCGAGTGGTGCAGATAAAACGTCTCCCTATTTAAATTTTATTTCCATTAGATTAAAATAAAGAGGTGAAACTGAATGTTGATGGGGTAAATTTACAACAACAAAAAATGCTCATAGATTGGACGTTTTTTAAACTGATTGGAGCCAACTTTAATTTTGACTTAACGGAAACAATTGCATTAAAAGTAAAATTCAAAAATCAAGATGCCATAAATTATAAATTATTGTTAACAACATAAACGTATTTTCAACACAAAACTGTAACGTATTGATAAAAATTAACAAAATTGTTAAAGTTATAATAAAAATTGACGTTTGAAAAAAAAAAAGTTGCTTTCGTGAAGCTTAATAAAAAGCAATTTCTCTTTTACTACAAATCAATTGTCAATTTCTGTGACAAAAGAGCAATTTTTTGATTTTATGATACTCTAACCCAATTACTAAAAATGACTATTCTAACACTATGTAAGTGAATTTCGTCTCTTTGCTCCTTTTTTCTTAAGGGGGTATTTCCATGTCCACATCTTTAAAATTAATTAAGTTTTAATTTTAAAGACGTTGACATGTAATTATTATTGTTAGTTTTACTAATAATGTAAAAAAATTAAACATAGGTTATCTTTTTTAATATTATCAATTTATCATCATAAAAATGTTTTTTTTAAATGTTATTTCCAGTTTCAAAATCACTTTTTCTTCATCAACTTTAGATATTTAGTTTAGAGTAAAATAAAATGATATGATACGGGGCTGTTTAACTCCATCTTTTGACTTAGCAAATCATTAAGGATTGTATTCTTAATGATTTGTAAGTCAAAGTTGGTAGTAATCTCATCAACTTTTAGATTAAAAAAAATTCATGAATTTAGCATTAGCTTTGACTTAGGAAATCATTAAGAATACAGATCCTAATAAATAAAATCCCTGCGGTTTCTAAGATTTTTAAATAGAGACGTTTTGTCAGCGCCTTTGGCTCCTTTTTTTATATCTACACATACAATAAAGTACGACATTGTTCTTTCACAGTGATGCCAATCAAACACAATCCTCACTCTCACACCCTCTCATCTACCCACTGAAGAAGCAACAAAAAAACAAACACTTGATCTCCTCCATCCACAGAAAGATCTTTAGAAAAGGCTCTTCTTTGATTTTAAAACAGCAGAAAGAACAACAATTTCTAAGACATTTAAAAACCGTTTGACAAGTTTTTTTCTTTTCTTTTCTTTTCGCCTTCATTTTCTTCAAAACGTTTCTTTCTTTTTATGAGATTCACCCTCTCATCATTCTCTCCATCTATCTATCTATATATTTCTCTCTCTCTCTCTCTCTTTCGTTTTTACTGACAATGACAATTTGAACAATAAACGTGGTAACACACATTGAATGACAATAATAATAACCAAACAACAACAAAAATGGCATTAATGTTTAAGAAGAACGAGAAGTAAAATTGAACGTACCACTTAACCGTCCTTGTCTATTCGTCCTCACCCTCTGATACGACTGAAACACAAAACACAATTTAAACAAAAATAAAAGAAATTGCATCAAAAAGTAACCTTTTCCAAATTTGTTTTTAAACTTATCGTCAGAACAAACAAAAAAAAAAAATAAATAAATAAACCCTAACAAGTTAACAACTTACCTCCCACCTCGCTTCGGGTGAAGTCGATTTCTCGGGAACTGCATTACTCTGATTCGGAGAATCTTTCTTCTTTCCGTTACCGTTACTATTACTACTACTACTAGGAGTCAAAGAGGAATTCTGAAATTTTAATTGAAAAAAGAAAACGAAACTTGTATGAATAATCAATTCATTCTTATTTTCGGAAAGTTGATTTACCTTTTGCGAACTATCTCTCGACGATTTCTTAACTAACCTTAAGTTTGTCGAAAAAACAACAACAACAATAAAAAGTTGATTAGTAGAAACTTAAAATGGTCAGAAATTACTAAATATCTACTCTTACCTGCTTATCTTACTGAGTCTTTCGATCTCGTGAATGAAGTGGAACTCGAATTCGCCACCACGAAGGGTCACACCGCAGACTGGACAACAAGGAGATTGACCATCGAACAACTGACGCTTTTTAGCTCCTAAATATCGAAATATAAAAGCAGAAAAAAATAAATACATAATTGAGATTTCACTTCATTTCAGATATTTTTATATAAAAAGGTTTTTCTCTCTCTCGATTTTGTGCAATTAAGAAGAGCAAACAAAGAAGAAACTCAACTTAGACTTACTGTAGAACTAGACTCAGATCTTTCAAAATAAACTTTTTATAAAAAAAAAAATGAAAGTTGGGCTATTTTTAAACTTAGATAAAAAGCTTATTTTAATATACATATCAAAATGAAAAAAATAACCTTAATTGATTGGGTAACCCGTTCTAGTTTCTAAACCACTTTCAATTTCTTCTTAGGATGTTTCATGAACAGCTGATTTTCAAACTGGTTACGAGCGGCATTAAGAAGAAATTGAAAGTGTTTTAGAAAACTAGAAAGAACATTTGGCTGAATTCCTTAATAGTGGTGTTTTCATGTTGATACTTTTCAAAATAAACTTTTTTCTAAACCAAAAATGACAAAAAATATTTATTTTAAAAGATATCACCACGAAGCTACCTTGAAGTTATTGGTACTACCCTTCTAGTTTCTAAAAAAAAGTTTTTTTTCTTTCTTCTCAATGTTGCTACCGAAAACTAGAATACTCAGAATTTGAAAACAATGCTTTCAGTTTAACGAAAGCTCAATAAATAATAATGAGAGACCTACAAAAAAAAATTCAAATAAATCACATAAAGAAAAAAAAAATAACGATGAAAATACGTTTAAAAACAACAACAATTCATTCTTAGAATTTCAAAACTTATTCGAAACTAGAAGAGTAAAGAAAGATACACAAATAATTTTTCAAAGACAATATATCTTCAAAAATAAACTCTTTTTAATAACAAACTTTTTTTTAAAAAAAATAATCATGATAATTCATAATTAACTATCTTTACATCTTTTCTATAATAAAATATTCTTCTATTTCTAGAAAATATATCATGAAATTCTTTCGAAGAAACTTTCAAGATAAATAAAACTAATGGAAGAGTCGGCATGTGGCGCCATCTATCGTCTTAATATTTCGTTCCGAATGAAGACTTTTTGTTTCTTTTATGAAAACATACAAAACGGAGTTTGGGCCGATCGATTTCAACCTCACTTTTAAGCTTTTCTAATAAAAATAACTGTTCACACATCATTGTAACATATTTCACAAAGATTACAGAGCGTAAAAACAACACGTGTTTGAAGCTAAAGAGACTAGAAAGGGTCCTGAAAAAGGGGGAGAGGAGGTTGACCCTAACACGTTTCATTCTCTCTCTTCTTTTCTACGCAACAAATCAACAAAACGAACACGAAAATCTCCTTTCCAGTCTCTTAAAACCCTTACAAACAAACTTCTCTTGAGACAAAAGTTGCAACGACACTTACGAGTTGAAGAAATCATAACGATTTCCTCCTTAACGGCTGATTTCGCGTTCGTTTTCGTCTTTCCACCGACCATGCCCATGGACGCCGCCATCTTGTCATTATTGTTATTATTGTAATTCCCATAGTAATCATTTGCTATGAGAAACGCAATGTAAAATGTACGCAGGTCATTAAACAAGAGCGCTTTAATGAAACGCCTCTCCTCCCCCCTCCCCTTCCCAAATTTGAGCCAAGGGTGACGACACAGGGGAAAAAAGGAGGTGAATCTCGTACGGTATGGTAACCCGTTTTACATTTTATCCGCGATTTTACTTGGATTTTCAGAATTCAATTCTATTCTGCACATCGAGTAAACCGTAGATAAACATTATAACCACTTGCCATACATACGCTCTACTGTTAAACTCAGTGAATCTTAGTGAATCTCGTACATGATTTTCTTCTATATCGTTCCCCATTCTCTTTACCCTAATAAAATAAAAACCTTCAAATAGTAAATTTTCACACTCACTAAAGTGAACGTAACTTTTTTCAAACACAACATTGAAAAGAAATTCAAAGTTTAATAAAAACTAGAATAGTAGATAATTATGCTAAAAGTGTTTTCATGATGATATCTTTCAAAATAAACTTTTTAGAGCAGTTTGAAAAAGTATCACATTTGGGGAAATGGGAGATTTCTCAATTTGAGAAATTATTTTTCAGACATTAAAAATTAAAAAGATTTTAGATAATTTCGTTATGAAAATAATTTTTTTAATATTCATATAGTATTCTAGTTTTTAATTTAAAAAAAAAAGTTACTTCTAAAAACTGAAAAATTTTCAAAAAAAAAAAATTAACACCACTTGCTTTTAATAATTCTTATATGCAAACTATACAAGAAAAATAATTTCGAGTGTGTCGATTGTTGTCTGCCCCAATGATTCAACCTCAGAAAAAAATAACGAATTGATTTAAATCGAGAATTTAATTAAAGTAATTATTTTAAAAAATGTAAGTATTTTTTGTGTAATGTTTAAACAAAAATTGTTAATTGAGATTTTACAAAAATCAATACTTTTTTTTATAAAAGATGGTTTACCATTTCTGATTATTTTATGTTTCAAAAGCAAAATTATAAGAAATGAGGAAATGTTTTATAAACTAGAAAGGTAATTAGTTCAATCGCTTTTAAACGTACTTTACGTACATTTGACCGCATCTCGCTCAATAATAATCCAAATTAATTACTAATTTTCAAATGAAAAAGATATTTCAGTATTTGCTTTTTTTTTCTTACCATAAAAAATTTCAAATATTGAAAAAAAAAATATCATTACAATTGTGTTGTTTACCCGTTTACTAAACATATTACGGGCATTGTGTACTCCTCGCCCATTTACAGATGGTACAAAATAAATAGTATTCAAAATTTACCTAATAGATTCAGAGCAACAGAAAAAAAAGAAAGACTCAATGAATAAACAAAATGTCTCTTTCTTAAATATTTATATGCAAACACACACAAAAAAAACAATAATAAAGACTAGAAACAGTTGCAAAAAAAAGAAGACTAAATTTTCCAAATAGAGAGAAAGAGAGTGAGATGTGTGTAAATCGTAATCTCAATAGAAATAAATGTGTTGTCTTCCTAATAATTCACACTTGGAACAACTAAACAACAAAAAAAACCCTTGCAAATTACAAATCACATCTCTTTCTCTAAAGATATTCTTTCAAGAAACTGCATTAAAAATTCTTTCCATGCAATTTATATAGCAAAGTAACAACAGTCAAATATGCCCATTTGTTGGGTTTTAATTTTTCTCTTCTTCTTCTTTTGCTGTTATTTTTTTTTTTTTTGTTCTTGTTGTAAGAAAACAATTTTGTGGCTAATATGACAACGACTTTGTTCTGAAAAGTGTCACAGCTGTCTTCTTATTCAAGGGGGCTAATCTTAGAAAAAGGGGGAGAAAATGGGGAGTAGGAGGGTAAAGAAATCTCTTTTCTATCCATATATACATTATATATATATATCCCCTTACTCTGAAAAATACATCAAACAAAAGGGTAGAAAAGAACAATGTTGAGATATCCACAAACTGAAATGAATTCCTTATATATATATATATATATATATAGATCGTGATTTTTACTAAGGAAAGAAAGCAAAAAATAAAAGGGGGAGGGAGTGAAAATAACATAGTTGACTCACTTTTACTGTTTAATGTTATGGCTAGGCCGAGAACTGAATTCCAATTAGTATTCATTAACAAGGAATGAGGAGAAAAACTAACAAGATGTTTTCACTCTGAGAGAAATATATATCTATATATATATATATATATATATATATAGATATATATAGATATTGCATTGCAAAACTTGGCGATGTTGGATACTTTGTATGCAAATTAATCGCTTAATATCTCCTCTGAATAATTAACACTGCCTTAGCATGCTAATTTCACTGTTAACAGGCATTCGATTGTTTCTTTGGCTTCATTAAAAGGAAAACGCGTTGTTCTTGTTAATTAGAATAGCTGAACACACACACACACATATATATATATATATATATATATATATATATATATATACATATATATATATATATATAATAGTATGTATATACATCTAATGTATTTCAGACTGATAGACGTGTGTGTTTTTAAGAGGGTGGATGGAGTAAGGGGTGGCTATAGTGTTATATATATATATTAACACTTGAAATGAATGAATTTATCATTTCAAATATCTTACTTTTGTCATATATGTATGACAGTCAACATAAAAGTAGGAAGAGAGAGAGAGAGAGAGACATTTCAAAGACAATCTTTGATAAAAATTGTCTACCAATATAAATGAAATTGAGAAGAAAAAGAAAAAAAAAATCTGAAATGGAAACCACACACACATATTTTGAAGATTTTCTCTAGAAATTAAGTCCACAAAAATTGCTTTCAAATTGAACTTTTTAAACTAAAAAAAAATTGAACTTTTCGTAAGTTTAGTTAATGACATCAGCATTAAAAAAACACAAATCACAAATTTTGAATCTCTATTTTTTTTTTAAAAAAAATACACTTTAATAAAAACCTTTAAATTTCTTAATTATTGACTAATAAAAACATTATTTAAGATGTTGTTTGAGACGACATTTTAAATAAAATGTCTGAAAACTGGTGTAATTATCAAGAATTTCAACTTGATTCGAATTGGTTTAAGTGGCGCCTAAGGAAAGGCAATCACTGCAAACATCTTAATTTAAATTAAAAAATTAATTCAGAAAAAAAAAAAAAATTCAAATACAACTATCGTGAATATTATATAAAAAAAATGTAATATCTAATGTCTACGATTAAATAAATGTGTACGTGATAATTGCTTTTTAAAGTGTAAAGACCCCTTTGACTTAGTCTACATTATTTGGTCTTTTAGACACGAAATTTAAGAGAAATATTTTAAAAACTAGAATGAATAGCTCAATCACTTCACGGTAGTTTAACGACTGAAATCTTTTAAAATAAGCTTTTTATATCAGTTTTAAAATGAACCAACTTGAATTTTTGATCTATATAAAGTTTATTTTGAAAGATTTTCAACAGGAAAATACGATTAAGTGATTCAGCTACTACCGTTACTAATCATATTTTCTAGTTTTTAACACACTTTCAATTTCTCCTTGACTAAAATTCAGCTGAACCTTACAAAGTGAAATTCCCTTAGTGTTCTTCTGAAAGTGCAGAGTTAACCAGAGACTGAAAAATCACCTGCCCATAAATCAAACATATAATTGCACATTTCGTTATTCATCGATTTATCCCACGGTTTAACAGCCCGATGCGTCGTTCAGTGACACTAGCGAAATAAATCAACGAATAAATTAATATGCAAATCACCTCCCTCTTCCCCCTCCCTTTGTTTGAAAAATGGGACTCTCCCATTTCTAATGCTGCACGTGCTACGTTCACCATGGTTATAATGGAAAGTATAAATCAAGCAGTATAAATAGTAATCGTAACATTTACTAAAACCAAGTGTGCGTGTGGTTTTCTGATCTTGGTTCGAACCCTGCACGTGCACCACATATCAGAGAATTCCACTGGCGCGCACCAAACATGCTGTCGTCATTTGTGGTGTCGTTCATTGTCTCGCTCGCATTACCTGCCATAAGCCTGCTTCTTAAGGAGATGCAGCCGTAAGTCAGAGATCACACTTAAATAAGTTGAAAACCAAGTCGAGAGAGATGATGTTAAAGCAGCACGGTTTCGGTGTAGGGTGGGTTGTGTCACTGGTGGGAGCGTCACGGGGATTTTCTGGTGTGGACTTTTTTTCAGTTACATGTGCTGTTGAAAAACCACCAGAAAATATGTAACCCAAAAATATATGGTGCTGCTGGTAAATTTGGAAAATCTGACCTTTTAAAATGGGATTCAGTGGGATTTTTTTCAGCATGTGTGATCTTTCCCTAAACGCTTCTTGAACTCTTGATTATTTTGTCTTTCAGAAAAATGAAAAGAAACTTGAACGTGTTTTAGAAACTAGAAAGGTAGCTCGATCCACTTCAGTTTTGACTTCCTTCAAAATAAAGTTTTTTATGGCAGTTTTGAAAATAATTTCACTTTTTAAATTTGTGTCTCGTTAAATAGTTTATTTTGAAAGATATCAACATGAAAAATACTAATTAATTAAGCAACCCTTTCTAGATTCTAAAACACTTTCAAGTTTCTTTTCATATCGCTCTTGAAAATCAAAAAAAATGATCAAGAATTCAAAAATCAGTTCTTTATGAGCAAAGTCCGAATACCAGCTGTTCGTAGAATGAACTTTTGGTGGCCCATTTCGACTGCAAAATGAAGTCGGATTGTCGCCAAAACCGACCACTTCGAATGCTCCGCCCTTGTTATGACGACCGGCAACTTCTAATTGGCTGGTTATGTAGCCTGACGTTGAAAAGGGCGGAGCATGTGACGTCAGACTTCATAACCAACCAATTAGAAGTTGCCGGTCGTCATAACAAGGGCGGAACCAACTGAAGTTCTGACCGATTTCTAACTGCCTGTCTAAAAAAAGTGCTTCGTATTGTCAAAGACACTAAAAGAAGTTGTTAAATAATTTCTAGAAGCTGATTTTCATTCGCGAGATTCCGCGGATCGTACGTGGTGGCGCTATAAAGTTAAAACCCACCCTTAGCACCGAACACCCCCACACACATGGGTTGCATTAAAAGCGGGGGTGGTGGTGGTGGATGGGTTAAAATAATTTCCATTAATAAAAAGAATGGAAAAGAACGAAGATGACACAAAAAATAATTAAAAAAAAGCCACTCTTCTTTATAATGTTAACAAAAAAAAGAGGGGGGTTCTAAAAACAATAGCGTTCATCTATGATGAGTAAGTAAGGTGGGTGGGGGAGGGCCAAAAGCATAAGAGTATCATATAATAAGAACTCCCCCGTTTATCAGTGAGTAGCCCATTAAAACCATTATCATTTTGGAATTGTTCTTGTCCCTTTAACGGGTTTTTTACTTAAGACAAAAAAAAATTAATGCTTTTTTCCTTAGTTTGAAACAAAAAAAAAACTACCCTCCTCCCTACCTCCTTCTCATGTATTTTCATATATTTTAATGTATTCCATGTCGCAAGACGACGAGACATGGAGGTGGAGGCTAGCCATATGTTCCTTTGGAGGACTCTCTCTTGTCCCTCCCCTTACTCCCTCGGATCCCCTCAATTCCACTTAGCTTTTAGAACCACATAGTTACTTCTCCTATTATTATTATTATTATTACTATTATTATATGGTTGTTATCCATAAGCAAAACGATGCGTTAATCCAATGTGCAATATATAAAAAAACATTCTCTCTATTCCACACCACCCCACACAAAAAAAGATGTAATATGCAACAAAAAACATGTAAGAGACATAAATACAAAAGAAGAAGAACCAACCAAAAATTTCTTACGGTGGTTCGCGTTTCATGATTATCCATTAAATACTAATCGTAAATCTGGAAAAGTTGGTTAAAAAAATACTAAAGCTTTTTTTTTGACAATAACAATAACAACAAACTTTTTTTTTTGTTAACAGCTTGTTCAACTTATAACAATGTTAATAAAATTTAATAAAATGTCTACTAAATAATCAAAATAAAACGTTGACAGGGCGTTCAAAACACCAAAAAAAAAATAGGGCGCCGAAAATAAAATTCAAAATATTGGTGGGTTGTCCAAAATTATATATGACGTCATACATACTACAAATCAGCTGTAAAAAGGGACTGAAAGCTGAAATATCGTCTTTTAAAGGTGGTTTTAATGTGTGTAAAAACGCCGCCGCCTGTTGAACTCTGATCATTTTCTGTCTTTCAGAAGCTAAAATCAAGAGAAACTCGAATGTGTTTTAGAAACTAGAAGAGTAGTTCAATCACTTAAGGGTATTTCCATGATGATGATGATGATGATGATGATATCTTTCAAAATTAGCCTTTTTATGGTCAGAGTTTGAAAATGACCCACCCAACTTTTAAGCGGATGATAATTTTGTAACTTTTGATTTTTATAAAATTTTGAAAAATATCAAACATGAAAATATCCTCTTAAGTGATTGTGAGCTATATCCTTTCTAGTTTCTAAAAATTTCCATAAATAAGCATCAGTTTTAGCTCTTGTTTAATTGGTTTTGGATGCAGCTTTTTACTCAGACGGAGATTTCTAGTAAGGATGCAATGTATTCTGCAGCTAGGAAACGTTCAAGCTCAGCTTTGCTCAGCTCTTCGATTGCACTTAACGCTCTTTCCTTTTTATCCGAACTCCGATAAGCAACTTGATTCGTAGGACCATTCTATTAATTTGATTCTCAATTGGTAAAACTGCTTTTTTTTTGGTATGTGCATTGATAAGATATGACAATCGTGAACTTTTTACTAGCCTCTAACTATCCAGCAATAAATCTTATTTTTTTTAAAGCAAAAAGTAAAGAAAAGATTATTTTTTATATGTTCCTTGCAAATTGGAATCTTAACTTAATGGCCATAATCTAAATTACCTTTTAACTTCCAACAAGAAAAACATTTTTAGTTTTCTAGTCATTTGTTTTTAGTTTCTTTCAAAACACATCTAAACTTTCAAGATACATTTATGTATTTCTGTATAAATATAATAAGTAGGTGGCGGTACTATACACGCATTAATATGCAATCTAAAGATCCGAACTTGATAAATAGAGTGCAATCAGAAACTAAAGATTATTTCTTGGTGCTGTAAAGAAATTTACAAATCTAGAAAGGTCATTGGTTCACCTTTTAGACAATTTCTTTAAATAAAATTTCCGAATGTGCTTGATTTTGCCGTTTTCTCCAGAATATGATGCCATGGTGCAATCATGACATCTACAATCATATACACTAGCTGTCTTTACATTCTGCATGAGGTCACCATATTCAATTTAATATTCTCGAGAAAAAAAGTATGTGGATTAGATGCTTGCTTTTCTTGAGAAAGGTACGTTTAGCTAGCATGGTTACCGGATACATTTTCTTTAAAGAAAAAGCCCTGCATTCATATATAAATAATTTAGATATTTTAAAAGCGCCCATAGCTGCGGGCGCCCATGAGTTCAGGGCTTTTTTTTAAAGAAAATGTATCCGGGAACCATGCTAGCTAAACCTACCTGTCTCAAGAAAAGCAAGCATCTAATCCACATACTTGCATTCTCGAGAATATTAACTTATTTTAATATATAATTTAGATATTTTAAAAGAAAATGGTGTTATTTAGATGCATTTGAGGCTATTTTTCTATCGAATACAGTTATTTTCATATTTAGCCTTTGCCATTTGCTGAAACAATCCTCCAGAGCGCCCGGCCTGCCCGCACTCGTGTTATTTCCGGACGTTATTTTTCTGCTTTTACAGATGAAACATTTTTTCTTTAGTTTCCGAATACTCCTGATAAATTATATATTCAGAAAATGTCAACTGTCAAATGTCAACATGTTACTCTTCTAGTTTCAAGTAAATTTTAAAATTCTTCTAAAAATTTGCTTCTAAAATTGAAATTGTTTGTGAAAAGTCTCAGAAAAACATAATTTAAACAAATTTGTAAATGGAATTAATTGACAATTGCCATCGACCCCCTAACATACTAAACATGCTGGGTAAATGTTCTCACCTAATAAATGTAATAAACTAATAACAAAGTCTCTCAAAAGCAAAACTGTGGAGGAGAGTTCCCTTCTCCCCCAACTTCAGACTTCTCCCCTAAATCCCTTATCAATACATTCCTTTTATTAAGAACAATACACAACAACAACAACAAGAGTTTAAGTCCCAAAACCTATATAGTTTTTTTTGTTGTTGTTGTTACTATTCTAGTTTGTAACATATCAGATGTCATTTTTGGTCTCTAGATCTTGTTTTCAGTGCTCGTTGACTCGGAACCGACTTTTGCCCATTCAAAGGTTTCAGGTGTGTCAATTTTCAAAGTTCTACCCATTAGATGGAAATAAGAAAAGACACTTTTGGCCAAAATATAGAAAAAAGAGAGGGGGTCGGGGGTGGGGAAGAGGGTTGAAGAGAAGAAGTGTTGAGAAAAAAATAAATAAGAGAGTAGAGTCAGTTTCAACAATAACACCCCTAGAAAATCACGCGTGACCAACCAACTTCCCCATAGGTCCCTATAGTAAAAAAAAAGGTTGCACGATGATTTCTATGCACAAGATTAGATGACAATCAATTGAACGTAGGGCCATCTTAAGAGAATCTACGAGCCATGAAATATGCCCCAAGTCTGAAACTTTTTTTTTGGTTTTCTATAGACTGGAGTTTGAGCCTCAAGGCATCCTCAAATAATATTTCTTTACTAAAAACCACCTAAAATCTGCCGCCCCCCTTACAAATACAGTGTACAGGGTGGCGCAATAGGAATCATCGCATTTTGTTTGTGATTTTGTGTTTTTAAAGCTCCTATCACACTAGCAACTTCTGATGAAACTTGGATCCAATAAAAGTGACATGCAACTTCTTTGTTTATAGTGTGATATGACATGCAACTTGTTAAAAACTTTTTTTTTAAGAGGCTAGATACATCGTTTAATTCGAAATTTCTCCGAATGTAGGCGCTGCGATCGTTGTTGATTGAAAAACGGTTTTTTAACGTTTTTTCTCCCGGTTCGAAGTCACATAATAATTAATAGAAAAATAATTTCGCGTGCTAATCTTATAAAAAGAAAACATGGTGAAGCCAATACATTAATGTACGTGCTAATTTTTGTGTGATTGTTCTAAGTCGTTTTAACGGGAGTTCTTCAAATGTTTCGGTGACGGTTTTTTTGGTCCTATGGGAATTAACATGGAGTTAAAAAACGTAAGATTTTAAATGTTATTTAAAAATAGAAAGCCCTTTTAAAATTTAGAAAAAGGAATAATCCTGAAGGCAATAAACACGTGTAAGTACGTGCTAATTTTTTTTGGTTGTTCTAAATCATTTTAATGGGAGTTCTTCTAACATTTGTGGGACGGTGTTTTGCTCCTATGGGACTTAACATGGAGTTAAAAAACGTACTATTTTAAACGTTATTAAAAAATAGAAGAACCTTTTCAAAATTTATAAAAAGGAAACATCGTGAAGCCAATACATGAATGTATGTGCTAATTATTTTGTTATTGTTCTAAATCAGTTTTAACGAGAGTTTTTCAAATGTGTGTGGGACGGTTTTTGATCCTATGGGATTTAACATGGGGTTGAAAAAACGAACGACTTTGAACCTTGTTTAAAAATAGAAGGACCTTTTTAAAAATTATATAAATCGAGCACATGAAGAACAATAGTTTTTATTGCATTTTGCGCTTTACTGTATTTTAATTGAGCGATTGTGAGGCGATTTCTTGCAGTCTTAGTAACACTATATAAGAACACTCATTTGTCTTGTTGTCGTCTGCTCAAAACAACAAGATGGACGTGGATCTAGGCTCTTAATTAATTTTGTTATACATGCAATTTTAAATATTTTAATTTGCTTTCGAGTGATGGATTTTTAAGGTAACTTTTGTATTCTTTCCAATTACTATTTCCTACTTTTTTATCATTTACCCCATTTTAGCACTTCTATATCTCTTCACTCTTGGACAATTCTACAAATAAACAAATTGCAGCACAATTTTAGAAATTGCTCACAAATATTATATTAGTTCGTTGTTTTGACGTAGTTCTCATTATGGTTTCGTATAGATGTCATCAGATGGTTACCAGGTTATCTGCTGATCAGTTAATCAGTTCCTGTTGAAATTGTCCTTAGCATCTCTCAGGCCACAATGTCAACATTCAGTCTGATGAAAGGTTGAAGTTCTCCCAAATTGGCAAACCAAAATCCAAGTCATCAGAGTTAATCTGCTTTTCTGAAGAAATTGACGACTTGTTAACCCAGCATCTGTTGAGATTTTTGTTGATGTTCCAAGTTTCTGATGAAAGCACAAAGCTCCAACTTGCATGTGGAGACAATGTTCCAATTTTTTGTGAACAAACAATACACTTCAATTGACACTTTTAGGACTTGTTATAAGAGTGAGAGATCTGGTACATTTAAACAGATGAACAGTCATTTTACCATATTTCTAATTTTTTCTGTTTTTTTTTCTTCTTTCTAGCCACTAATTATCCTAACATTTTCCTACAATAATCTATTCTTCCTAACACATTTCTAAAATAGCAGAACAATTTTTTGTTGGTCTATAAGCCCTAAACACGCAATACACATTACAGATGTACATAATAAATTCAAAACATTTTTAACTACTTTTTTAACATATAAAAATACTATACTGGTTAATAGTATAATACTTGCATAGGTTATATACGACAGCATACATTGTAGATTATATAAAAAAAATTCATAACATTAAACACATTATTCTTTGGCAAATATTGTTTACCTTCAACATGGAATTTGTCTTTAATCATATTACCCTTTTTTAGATAAAGGTAAGATGAAGTGTGCCAGATTCCATTTCAAATTCAGGATTTATAACTACCTGTTTTGTTTTCCCACATGTGAACTTCTTTCTACTCCGTCTTTCCTGATTATTATTGTGCGGTCTGCACTAACCATAATGACGGGATCATTAAATTCAGTGAAGTTCACCCCATCCTCAATTTTGAATGTGTCCATTCCCAATAATTTTGCCCCTTTGCCCTTTTTGGGTGGTTCAGATCCTTTGAAATAACAATTTTCTATGATATTATTTCAAACTTCTGATTGTACCTCTTATTTATTTAGATTATGTAATTTTTTTGTTTATAGTTTTGATTATTTTACTTGTATTATATATAAATTAAAATTTTTTTCCCAATATATATTTTTTTATTTCCATCTCCATTTAATAATTGTAGGGACAATATACTACCATTTTCCATTTCAGCTTTTCTACTTGCCAAAATGTTCCATTATTTTGAGAATAACCTTATTCTAGTTTTTTTTCCATCTCATTCACTGAGATGTTCTTTAATCCATTTTACCCTCAACTTCAGTTTTTCTCTATTTTCACTTTTATCAAATTTTCTGATTACTATATTTCTTGACCTTATTTTTCTTTATCACTGATTTACTCAATTATTGACTCCTGAATAGCATTTTTGTGTATGGGTGCTAGTTCCAATTTGTTCCCTGTTTGGCTTGGACTAATAGCACATTAATTGTGGGCATGGAATTTTCTTCCATGAATTATCCCGTTATCATAGTACTCACATCCATGGTTTTAGGTATGAATTATTTTTTCATGTTATCCTGTAATACCATATAGCCTCCCATTCAGTTTTCAATTGAGTTTGGTTTTATGTCATAGGGGTACCTACCCCCTAGGCTGTTTCATAATTTTTTTCCACTTGTCTAATTTTTACCTTTAAATTCTTATTATCTTTATTCAACTTATACAGTGCGTTTCATATATATAGACGCACCCCAAAAATGTGTTATATCTCGAGTCAAACTTGATGGATTCGCCTGAAATTTTCACCATAAATAGATCATCTTTTATTACAAACTATCTGTTAAATAGAATTTTTTTTCTTAAAAAGGTAAAAATTAAAAAAATTAAAAACTGGAAAATGGCCGTTTCATAATTATAGACGCACTAATGAACTTTTCACTTTAATTAAGTATTGTGACAAAATAACATTTGGAACCCAACAGTAACATTAAAATTTATAAGGTATATGACTGTCCTGATGTTTTAGAACTTAAAACATTGTTTTCTACATACTTTAAACTAGATTTATAAACACAAATACAGAAATTCTGTCCCGAAGCAGCTAAAATGGCACTTTTCAACCTTTATATTGCAGCATATTCATGGCAATATGCTTAATAATCACGTAGGATGATGTCCCAAAAGTTTTCTACAAGATTTAAGTCCGGGGGACACGCCGGCCATTTGAGAGTGGTGATATTTTGGTTCCGTAACCATTCCTTCATTAGGTTATTGGAGGAAACTGGGGAATTTTCTTGCTGGAATACTAAGCTAATGCTATGAAATTGATGTTTTATGGCAGTACATACTCTCGTAACAATGTCTGAAAATCGCTGATATTTGTTTTGGTTGAAATAAAGGCAAAATTCCTCATTCCAAAGGTGCTAAACACTTCGCATATTGTCAGGCTTCCACCACCATTGGAAAAAATTCATCCAAGATAATTCTGATGGTTTTTATTATTTTCTTCATATTAGAAGGAGGTGAGGAGAAAACCACAATATTTTTCTAAACAAAATTTTGGCAGTGGGGGAGCCTAATAATATGGGGAAGATTTAGTGCCTTTGGTACGAGCAGCTTAGTTTTTGAAAAGCAGGCCCAGCCTTTATTTCAACCAAAAGAAATATCAGCGATTATCAGACATTGTTACGAGAGTATGTACTGCCATGAAACATCAATTCCATAGCATTAGCTTAGTATTCCAGCAAGAAAATGCCCCAATTTCCTCCAATAACCTAATGAAGGAATGGTTACGGAACCAAAATATCGCAACCCTCGAATGGCCGGCGTGTCCCCCGGACTTAAATCTTGTAGAAAACTTTTAGGACATCATTGTACGTGATTATTAAGTAGATTGCCGTGATTATACTACAATATCAAAGCTGAAAAGTGCCATTTTAGCTGCTTCGTGATAGAATTTCTGTAAATATGTTTATAAATCTAGTTTAAAGTATGTAGAAAACAATGTTTTAACTTCTAAAACATCAGGACAGTCATATACCTTATAAATTTTAATGTTACTATTGTGTTCTGAATGTTATTTTGTCACAATACTTAATTAAAATGAAAAGTTCATTAGTGCGTCTATAATTATGAAACGGCCATTTTCCAGTTTTTAATTTTTTTAATTTTTACCTTTTTAAGAAAAAAAATTCTCTTTAACAGAAAGTTTGTAATAAAAGATGATCTGTTTATGGTGAAAATTTCAGGCGAATCCATTAAGTTTAACTCGAGATATAACCCATTTTTGAGGTGCGTCTATATATATGAAACGCACTGTATATTCATTGTTCCCCCTATTAGAACCTATCATTTCTTAATTATACGGACGGTCCATCGTCCAACATTAGTGTTTTAACTAACTTCATATTTTTACCTAATTCCGGGCAGTCCGTCGTCCAACACTAATGCTTTAAACGACCACTTCATTTCTCTTATATAATTCCGGACAGTCCGTCGTCCAACACTAATGCTTTAAACCACCATTTCATTTCTCTTATATAATTCCGGACAGTTCGTCGTCCAACAGTAATGTTTTAATTTCTATTACATCTCTTAAATTATTCTGGACGGTCTGTTGTCCAACCTTACTGTTTTAAATCACTATTTTATTTTATCTATTTTTCAATTTTACCCTGGTTTCCTTAGCATCGTCATTTTTCACAAATTCTACTTTAGGGCACCTATACACTTACTTATCTAATTGCTGGACTTGGTCTCGATTTAATTTAACCCATATCTTCCGTGTACTAATTTCTCATTTTCTTCCTCAGCTAAAATAATTCTTATTGTTTCTTGTAAATTAGCCAGATTCTGGGACAACACAAACCTTTTAATTACAAACTCTACCCTGGGCTTTTACCCTTAAAATGTACTCTATTGCACTCTCAGTACTGCTTTGCTTTTCTTATAAAAATTTCTGCATAGACACTAACTTAGGCTCTAGTGGTTCAAAACGCTGGATCATTAATGCTTTTAGCTCTTTTAGTCTTGTTAGCTGTCTTACCTCTGGATGATCTCGTATTAATTCTGCTGCAAACCCCCTACATTTTGATTTTATTAAGATAATTTGAAATTCTTTTGTCCAATTAGCTATCCTTGCAATACCTTCAATCTGCTCAAACAATTCTTTGGCAGATGGACCTTTTCCATCCCCTGAAAAATATGGGATTAAGCCACTATGTACAGGCTGATTCACATTTTGATTGTGCCCCACACCTGAAGTGGTAGCTTCGTTGTCTCCTTGATGATCCATGTTATTTGGATTATTTGGTTTTCCTTGTAAATTGTTCCCTTACAAACCCCACAAAATTTTAAAGACCCTCACCCAAATTTTGTATATAGTCTGCTTTTCTGGAACTTTTGTATGGGAGCGTGCGTGTATGTGTGGGAGCAAGCAGAAAACACAATATGTTGCACATGCACTTATTTCTACTTAGAATCTGCTTAAATGGCCATAAGACACTTTAATGGATAGCTACATAAACATCTCAGTGGTCAAAAGAAAAGAAAGTAATTTAACCCCTTTTTTTCTTCACAAACAAGTTACCATTTTATAATTTAAGAAAATTAACTTCCTTAAGGAGAAAAAAAAATAAAATGTTTTAAAATCCCAAAGAACCCAAAAAACCCAACCCAGAAAACAAAATAAACAAATGTTAAATTAAATGAGACACAATTAAACTCAACAAGGATATAATCCTGTTGACTGTGCCACTTGTTATATTTAGCCCCACTGTGGCCCTGAGTTAGTAAATTTGCAAAATTTGAAGAAAGGGAAATAAGTTAAGGGCTAACAGATTGGTCCTGTTCCCAGGCAATTTGCCCTTAAAGGGAACTACTATCCTTGTCTTGTTCTCTGTTTAAATTTTGCCCCTTCCCCTATGCTACCCAGTGTATTCCTATATTATTGGCCTTATTTAAGAATAAAGTATTGGTTTCCTACCTTCCCTTGTAGAGGCGGCAGATGTCCAGTTGATTTAGGGTTGTGGAGTTGATTGCTGGGTTTGCACACACTTAAATTAACACCAACTCAAATGATGATCACCAACTCAAATGATGATCACAGAACACTATGAAGTTTGCACACAATTTATTGTCTGAACATGTAACCAAATAAAATTATTTATAATTCTCAAGGTGTAAACCAACCAAAAATTTTAGAGTTATATAAGCATAAACCAACCAAGATTATTTAGAATTCTTAATGTGTAAACAAACCAAAATTATTTAGAATTCTTAATGTGTAAACAAACCAAAATTATTTGGAGTTTTCAATGTATAAAACCAAAATTATTTAGAGTTCTAAATGTATAAACCAACCAAAATTATTTAGAGTTCTAAATATATAATCCAACCAAAATTATTTAGAGTTCTGAATGTGTAAACCCAAAATATTTTAGAGTTCTGAATGTGTAAACCCAAAATACTCCCCTCCAAAATAGATATTTATTTAAATTTAAAACAGTTTCATAGAACACAGTAAAATTTTGTTCCGGATATCAATAAGGCTCGCATACACGACTACACCTTTTTTCCATACCATTTTTTTTTCCCTGAATCCACCAATAACATCTATAGTGTAGTTAAAGGAGGTCAAAAGGTAATTCTACGAACACTAACAAAGAAAACGTTTTTAAGAAGTAAATGCACATTACAAGCATATGTCGTTTACATGTACAAGCATATGTTCGATTGACTATAAATATGAATCGGATATGAATATATAAAACACATTAAACAGTTCAATTCGTTATCAGATCTGTTCTCGCTATATCGCTAAATAAGGTAACTATTATTTTTTCATATTTTATGTTTGCCATTTAATATTTTAAAGTGAATTTTATGTGTGAAACTTTATGCAAATTTTATGTTAATTATGTGTTCATAAATTCATAGGTATTTAATTTGACAGTTAAACTGTCTTGCTAAATTTGCATTCAGTAGTCAATTTTTATCACTGTCTATTGGCTACATGTTATGTCCAATTTTAAATAAAAAGAATCAATTGAATCACCAATCGATTTCTTTCAAGTTTCATTCATTTCGAGCGATTTCCAGGGAAAAATAGAAAAGAAAAATTACTGCTAAAAGTAGATTTGCTTTTCTGTATGTAATAAGCATTTGAAAATGGCTAACATTGGCTGCAAAAATGTGTTGATAATTGACTACTGGAGCAGCGTTAGAAAATGCAGTCCTAGAACCCTGGGTATATTTTTTATTTTGAAATCCCACGAGAAATGTGAAGTAAATCCCGTTATTTTATGATTATAATTTTTATATATATTAAGCTTTGTCTGTCTGTCTGTGTATAACGCTGTTCAAACAAGAACAAAAACGTTTAAGAACGTCGGAATTTATTTAAATTTAAATGAACTTTTTTTTTTTCTTATGGTCAACTTTATGGTGCGCTCTCCCGATCCAAGAACCCAAACAATATTAAGGTGCTTATAAAAAAATGCAAGCGGTCAAGGCAAATTACTTCATGACAACCGGACGGTCACACAAAATTAAACTAGATGCTCCCGTCATTTATGATGGGTTACCCCACTAGTTTTTAAATGTTTGTCATCTGGCAAACCATTAAAACTTTTTGAATGTTTCTGAAACCTCCATATGTATATTGTGTGACGTCATACTGTGACGTGGCTGTTGACGCCATCTTGGCTTACAGACAGTGTGCTAGCAATTGTTCGAAATCTTCCTGACTTCAAGACAAAACCATAGTTTAATTCTTCAGTATCTTCTTTTGCATTTTATTGTCCACTTCACACGGAGCACTTACTGTCTCCACATGAAGTGGTCTTTTTACTAACTATTTCTGACCATTGATTACATGGGGATGTTCACATGAGCCACCGCCACAGTGGTAACGAGTGGGCGAGTCCAGCCACAAGTGGAAAACACTGCCTGTTTGACAATGGTCGGTCATCAAGGTGATACCAGTGGAATGCACTGGCAGAATTCTATTGTTTTCAATGCAAAACAACAATATAGCCATTTTAAATATTATTTCCGCACTGTATCATGTGCGGAAATTTATTATACGGAAATTATGTTCACACCTTGTATTGGGAGGATTTAAGTTCATGATACAGTGTACTGTTAATGCTAATTAATATTCAATAATGGCATTTTTTCAGAACAAGATGGCTGCGTTTCTTAAGAGGCTAGATACATCGTTTAATTCGAAATTTCTCCGAATGTAGGCGCTGCGATCGTTGTTGATTGAAAAACGGTTTTTTAACGTTTTTTCTCCCGGTTCGAAGTCACATAATAATTAATAGAAAAATAATTTCGCGTGCTAATCTTATAAAAAGAAAACATGGTGAAGCCAATACATTAATGTACGTGCTAATTTTTGTGTGATTGTTCTAAGTCGTTTTAACGGGAGTTCTTCAAATGTTTGGGTGACGGTTTTTTTGGTCCTATGGGAATTAACATGGAGTTAAAAAACGTAAGATTTTAAATGTTATTTAAAAATAGAAAGCCCTTTTAAAATTTAGAAAAAGGAATAATCCTGAAGGCAATAAACACGTGTAAGTACGTGCTAATTTTTTTTGGTTGTTCTAAATCATTTTAATGGGAGTTCTTCTAACGTTTGTGGGACGGTGTTTTGCTCCTATGGGACTTAACATGGAGTTAAAAAACGTACTATTTTAAACGTTATTAAAAAATAGAAGAACCTTTTCAAAATTTATAAAAAGGAAACATCGTGAAGCCAATACATGAATGTATGTGCTAATTATTTTGTTATTGTTCTAAATCAGTTTTAACGAGAGTTTTTCAAATGTGTGTGGGACGGTTTTTGATCCTATGGGATTTAACATGGGGTTGAAAAAACGAACGACTTTGAACCTTGTTTAAAAATAGAAGGACCTTTTTAAAAATTATATAAATCGAGCACATGAAGAACAATAGTTTTTATTGCATTTTGCGCTTTACTGTATTTTAATTGAGCGATTGTGAGGCGATTTCTTGCAGTCTTAGTAACACTATATAAGAACACTCATTTGTCTTGTTGTCGTCTGCTCAAAACAACAAGATGGACGTGGATCTAGGCTCTTAACTAGTGTCAAACTCAGTCTCATTGAGTTGCACACGTTCAACTTCTGAGAGACATTTTATGAAACTTTCTAACAAACAACCAATCAGGCTGTATGCCAGAAAAGACAGCAAAACTTTGAACGAATTTCCGGTTTCATATAAGTTCCGATTTATGAACTTCCTGTTAGTTAGTTGATCATAATGGTTTCCACAATGTGGACACAAAAGAAGTTTTGAAAACTTGATTCGAACTAAATTGTAAAACTAGTTTCATGTATGATATATAGAAGTTTATTACAAAGTTCTAGTTGCAAGTCACATCACAAGTTGAATTGCATCAAAAGTTGCTAGTATGATAGGGGCCTAGTACACAATTGTATACAAAGACCCGCAACAATGTTTCGCAACTGTTTAGCGACAACCCATACGAACACGACACTGCCAACAAACACGTCTACACTACAAAATGTTGCACAACATTGTATCATGTTTTCCATTTCGGGTGGGATACAAAAGACATGAGAATTTTGTCTCGCAACAGTCCAGAGAATTCGGAACATTGTAATCTAGACAGTCTAATGAACGGGATGTACTTGAAGTTCGCTGAACTTAGTTAAAGATTTCTGGCCCACATGGCGATAGGCTTTAGGCCCCTCATCAAAAGTTTATCAGTCTTTTAAACGACTCGGTCACCATAGATGACCAGGCGTCGCATGCACACCGTGAGGATTTTGTCTGTTATTAGGTCCGAGCACCAAATGGGTTGCTTCCGAAAACCGACGCCAACGCAAAACATACAAGGGCTTCTTTGAGGTGCTGTTCAGAAAACTGGACTGTCGTCGCAGTGGATTTCCTATTGATAGACGAAAACCTTGGCCAAAATATATTGAGACGACAGTCCAGCGACCTTCGACTTCATTTTGTCGTCAAAAAGCCTTTTCAAAAAGTAACTTGTGTGCCAAGATGCTTACTGTAATATAGTTTAGTTCTGTTTAAAAGGTATAAACAAAACAAAATATGGTTGATTTCTGTTGCGCCACTCTGTATATATATTGTATGGCGATCTCCCATTTCTCTCTATCTATCTATCTTTTTTGGCCCCCTAAAATGTATCACAAAATACAGTACATTGAAAAAAAAAGGTATTGAAACTCAAGTTTTGAAAAAACTGAAATGTACACTCGTGCTTTGGAGTTAGGGTGGAAGTAAGGGGAGGAAGGAGGAGAGAGAAAATTTCGAATGTTAAAGAATTGAAAAAGTGACTCCTGTATACATGTGGACACATAACACAATGAGGTACTGGAACAGTTTGCCTTTTCATCAACTCTCTAAATTTCAGTTCCCATGAAAAGTCCTATTGGAAAGTTTAGGACATTGGAGCATGATGAAGCTAGTGGTTGCCTTTTTTTTTAAAGAGGGGTTTAAAGGAGGAGGTTAACTTCATACCAATCTAAGGGAGACAATAGGAAGTTTTTTTTTGTCAGTGCCAAAAGCAATATTATTTCGCTTTTACATTCCTGACTGACTTTACTGAACATGAAAGTTGAAACTGAGGAGAGAGAGAGAGAGAAAGAAAAGAATTGAAAAAGGGTATATTTTAGAGATGTCCTGAATAGATTTCTATATAGAATTAGGGAGGAAGAAGGAAGGAAGGACGCGTGCACATCAAATTTACATGACGTGCAATTTAAGAGTCGTCCAAAGCAATCACACACACACTCTCTATACATATACACAGATTATAAGAACCAATAACTTCGTTCAATATACCAAATTAAGTTGAAATCACTCACTGTGGCACTATCACCAAAATCATTCAAATATCCCTTTTGTGGTTGGGATATTTGACAAAAGGAGAGAAGAACTGACTGAAAAACTTACTCATTATAAATTTACAAATTTCAGAAATTGACACCCTCCAAGGGTAGTTCAATCACTCAATAGTATTTTTATGTTGATATCTTTCAAAATAAACTTTTTATAGTCACATAAAAAGTTTACTTTTAGAAGATATCAAACATGAAAATACCCTTAAGGGACTGAGCTACCATTCTAGTTTCTAAAACCGATTCATGTTTCTCTTCATTTTACTCCCCTGAAAACAAGAATAACCAGAGTTTGAAAGGCCCTATTCACACTAGAGACCTACATAAAGCCCATGGGCCAGTGGCCTTTTGCAAAAGCCCATGGGCCTGGTGGGCTTCATGGGCATCACGGGTTTGAAAGGCGTTTCATCATTTCTCTCCTGGGGTTCTTTACAAATGTATAGAACTGAACCACACATTAATAAAAGTATAACATATTCCTCACTGACCAATCAATAAAATAAACATATTAAAGCCGTTAATGGGGCAGTTTCTTTTCTTGATAAGCATGTGAACCTGTGAACCATTTAGTGTGGAAATTAGAGACATACACAAAGCCCTTTGGATGGTGGGCTGGCTGGGCTTGGATCGGCATATTTCTGTTAAAGGCCGTGGGCCTGGTGGGCTGGTCCGAGCATAAAGTCTCATGGGCTGGGCTGGGCTGGGCTGGGCTTCAAATTTTTACTCAATGTAGGTCTCTAATTCACAACCTTAAGTATCACAAAAATAACTTTTAATCACATTAGAAACCATTTAAGACAAAATGGAAAGAACTCAAATATTTTTTTGTGCTAATCTTTATATTTTAAAAAATTCATCGCAGAATATGTACCCAATATGCCTTGCTAGACACCTTTGTCTTCATTTCCGGTGTGCGTGTGCGTTTCCTGATTCAAAGTTACTCTAATGCAACTTGAATGGATATTTTCTTATGTGGTGAATTTCGACAAAACAACTTTAAAAATTAATTGCATAAAAACCGGAAGATGCAATAATGTGTTGTGTGCTTTCAATGACGTTTGCTAGACAACTGGTGTCTTTATTTCCTGGATGCGTTTTCGTTTCCCCGATTCAAAAGCTATTCTTACGCAAACTGAATGTATTATTTTCTGATGCAGTGAATTTTGACAATGCAATTTTAAAAGAACCAGAAGATTTTGAACGCGTTGCGCCCTCAGCGATTTTGCTAGACAATTCTGTCTTCATAGGAAAACATTTGTTTGTTTGTTTTTTCGATAGAAATTACTAATTATCCCATAGTGTCACCGCTACTGTCACGTCAATTTCGAGCAATCTATTGATAAATTCCCAATTTAACGAATAGAAAACCCATTTAATTAAATTTGGCCAAATCAAATTGCTCAAATGTTTGACCTTTTTTTTTGACCGATTAACAGACTCAGATCAAATAAGCCTAGATATTTCCCCCTTTTTTATTTCTAGTCTACAATATGTTGTAGAAACATATGTGAGACATTGAGAAGATGAAAAGAGGGAGAGAGAGAGAGAGAGATGTTATTTTACTTTCTTGCTATTTCTCTCTTTCTGTATAATTAACCATTTTGCACTCTTGAATAAAACCTAAATGACATAGACAAGTGTGGACATAAGGGCAAGTGGTTGTCAACTTTCATTACTTCCGCAAAAAAAAAAAAAGAACTGAGAGTGCGGAAAAAAAAAAGCTCCAGAGAATATCGAGAAGAAGAAAAAAAAATCACAAAAGTGTCACTAACAGTCTTGCTTGGTTGACACTTTTCAAACCGCCTCCCCTTACTTCTTATATAGATATGTTACTGTCAATCTGCGGAATCAGTCAATCTGCATATTACCTAGGCAATCTGCAAACCCCTCAAACTGCTAGTGAATCTGCAAAATTCAATACATTTTAGGTTGTTGAATTTTGCAGATTCACTCACTAGCAGGTTGGTGGGTTTGAATATTGCTTAGGCAATATGCAGATTGACTGATTCCACAGATTGACAGTAACATATATAAAAAAATCATTCTCTCTTTCTCTGTGTTAAAAAAATACGAAAACATTGTTCAAAATAAAAAATATATTCCACCACCAAATGAACAAAAAAAAAAAGAAACCTTTCCTTTAAGAATAATAATTTCTTCTCTAAAAACAATGTCACCACTTAATGTATAATTGAAATGACAACCTAAAAGTGGAGAAGAAAAAAAAAACACACAAAAAGAATGGAAAGAGAGAGAGAGAGAGAAAGAGAGAAAAAATATATATTTTCAAATTATATTAAGGCCTATATATGTAGTAAGTAGGCTTAATGTGTTCAAAATTGAAATAATGGAGAAATCAGGTTAAGTGCATCAAGAGTTTAAAGAACAAAAAAAAAAGTTTATCTAACAAGTTCTAAATTCACATCAAATTGATTTTTGCATAAAAAAAAGCTTAATACTGAGTATTTGTCAATCCGTTTACTAAAAAAATGTGGCAACATTTCTTAAATTCTTAGAAGTGATATAATAAGAAAGATAAAAATCAAATTGAACCGTGGAATTTCGCCTTTATTTTCACATTTAAACGTGTCACTAAATATTAAAACCAAAATCTTATAATTTTCCTGACTTTCTATAACCATTTTTGGGTCATTTCCCTAACTACGGAACCCTGTAAAGGACATGCAAGATTTTTTTTTTAAATCTCGACATTTCTACTTTTTCCAGAATCTCGAAATTTCGACTTTTAATCTCTTATTCGGCCATGTTAATTATGCCATGTTGTGCGCACCATACTCTAATAATGAAATTATTGCAAGCGCCCTCTTATAGCAGCAATAATTTAATTATTAAAGTATGGTGCGCGCAACATGGCATAATTAACATGACCGAATAAAAGAGATTAAAAATCGAAATGTCAAGATTAAAGTCAAAATTTCGAGATTATATTAAAAAAAAAATCTCGCTAGTCCTGTACAGGGCTCCGTACCTAACGAATTGTAAGTATATGTTTTACTTAAGGTGGCTGAATAGATATTTATTTTGCTTTTATCAACACACGACCCCCCCCTTTTACGGATGCTAATACTGTGGTTAATGAGATGTTTCATAGACGTTTGTGTAATATTTGAAGGCAAAAACGTTCAGCGAACGTTTTTTTTTTAAAAACCAACACTACGAAAAAATTCAAAATTGTTTTCAAAACTAGAATGGTAAAAATTATATTAAAAGTTTATTCATGGCAATTTCTTAAAAAATATATAAACATTTCATAGTAGTTTGAAATTTAGGTTTTCCATTGACAATTTCATTAAAAAAACTATTTTCACCTTTTTTTTCAAAACTGTCAATAAAACGTTTATTTTCAAAAATATTATCAACATGAAGAAAAAAAAAAACTTTTAGCCTTTTCCTTTACTCTTCTACTTTTTTGTTTTACTCCAAAACATGTTTTTGGACGGAAAATATCACACAAACTTTTTTTTAGAAACAACATTAACACTATTACGCTGTTATTACTTTTCTAATTCAAGTTTGAAAATGAAATTGAAGTTTTTTCATTGAAAATTTATGAAACGTTTCAAAAATTAATATAATCTTGGAAATATTTTTTAGAACAAATTAAATCAAAATTGGTAATGAGCATTCGAAAATTCTTAAAACAATTTTTATAAAATTTGTATGAATTTCATATCACTTTTTGCAAAAGTACAAAATTTTAATTGTTTTTTTTGTATCCTTTTAGAAAAGAAATTCACCGAAATTCCTTGAGATTTTTTGACAAAAAAAAATTTCCCTGACTTTTTCCAGGGTGATCGAGTATTGAGCCTAGTTCTGAAAACCCCCTTATCTAATAGAATTTTTTTTTAAAAAAAGCAATTTTAAGAACAGATCTATTCAGGACTAGAATTTGAAAGAAGAAGGAAAAAAAGCCCTTACTATATTTTTTTGTTTGTTAAAAAAAGGTCTCTTATTAAATATGGACCCTTTTGATGGTGGTTCACTCAAATAGAATATTATTACTTTAGAGAGAGAGAGAGAGAGAGAGAGACCTAAACTTAAAAAAAAATCGTTGCGGTAGGTTCCACATGGAGCCAATTCACGAAAATCAAAAGAAAAGTGGGATTACAGGAGTCGAAAATGGGGTCTAAGGGGAGAAAGAGAGAGAGAGAGGGTTTAATAAAAGAAGGACCACCTTTGGAGTTCTAAATCACTTCCTATTACAAGTGAACAAAAAAAACACTGATGTCTAACTTATTTGGCGGACAATAATAACAGGGTCCGATTACACTAATCTAAGAGAGCAAGCAGCCTCTAGTTAAACAGAAACACGGAGATTCCTTAAGGTTGTTCTTCCTTTTCCGACATTTTTTTCTGATTCAGTGAAGAAAAAAAATCCCAGAAGCTACAAATACGACATTTTTTATACCTAGATTAAATCCAACAAAAGATGGAATTCATAAAGTTTCACACCTGCCGAAAATGTGACTTTTCCCATCGCCCCCCACCCCTCAATGGTCCTCAGGACACACACAAAAAAAGAGGAGGAGGACCATTGAACGTTTATTTAATTTGTAAACAGATTAAAATGAAATCCAAACCCATGATATCATTTTTTTTTCTTCTTCTTCTGAATTTTTAAATAAAATATTTGAATTGATGTCAGATTATTGCGTGATATCAAAAAAAGAAGCTGTTTCTATTAAGATGTCGAATAAAATAAATCGTTTTTAAATTTAAAGTATCAATTTCGGGAAAGGTTTTAGTCGAATTTACTAAACTAAACTAAAAAACTAGACTGTTTACACATCTCTCTGCCTTTTGAGTTCATCATGTAATCAAAAATAACTAATCAACTGAAGATTTAAGTTTTCGAACTCTGATTAATTAATTATTCTGTCTTTTCAAGATGAGCAAAATTTATGAAAAATTCTGAAAATATTTTAGAAACTAGAAAGGATATATAGCTGAATCACTGAAGGATTTCTTTCATCATGTTGATATATCTTTCAAAATAAGCTTTTTATGTCAGTTTCATCAGACGATATTTTTTTGAATAAAAAGTTTATTTTGAAAGATAATCAACATGATGAAAGAAATCCTTCAGTGATTGAACGACACTTCCCAAGTTTATAAAACGTTATAAAGTAACTCTTAATACAGGCAATTAGAAATCGGGACAAACAGAAGTTGGCTCCGCCCTTTTTATGACGAACGGCAACTTCTAATTGGTTTGTTGTGTGGTTCGACGTTGAAAAAAGGCGGAACATGTGACGTCAGACTACATAACCAACCAATTAGAAGTTCCCGGTCGTCATAAAAAGGGCGGAGCCAACTTCTGTATGTCCCGATTTCTAATTGCCTGTATTCTTAATTGGGTACCTGAAAGACAGAATAATGAGAAGTTCGAGAGAACCCCCCGTTTACACTTTAAAACCACCTTAAACCTAAACCATGTATTTCAATAGCCGATTATCGGAACCAATTTTTTTTACTTCAATCTTATAGAACGAAATACGGAAATAAAATCAATTTCTTTGTAATCGATAATCAGCTTTTTCTTAGATTTCTTCACTATTATTTTAATTAAAGTTCGATTATATGAACTTTTGATTAGCAGAACTATTCCTGCCCCCCCCCCCATTAGTTCCGATAATCGACGCTCTACTGTATATTACCCAGCTAAAAACTGGTAACTTCAAAGTGACCTATGAACTTTCTATTTAGCACAGTTTCTAAATTTAAAAATGTCTCTAAGATTATATGGAAAAGTGAAACATGGATGAAAGTTGTGAATAAGTAGTAGGTGGAATAAGTAGGTGGTCGGTCGGTCACCAGACTCCCGATCGAGTCCCCACCACCACCATGGCACACCATAGCACACCCTGGCACGCCATGTAAAAACAACAACAAACGTGGACTTTTTATTTGAATATTTCTTAATCCTACAAGCAACCATAATTTGTCATGCTACTTTTTTTTTCTTCTCCATCTTTCATTCTATTTTCTATTCTTTAGAATGTATTTCAAATGTGTACATAGATATTATATCTAAGCTCATATACAAAGTGTGCTAATTCGGTGGAACTGCTTTTTAGAATTTAGCCCTAAATCCATATGTATACATTAGAAATACATTGGTGCTTTGTACTTAGTAGTCATTCTCAAAGGGCACACTCGTGGCACACTAGTGTGCCGTCAGTTTTACCTAAATGTGCCGCAAAATTTTCGATGTCATATTGAATGTGTTAATTTAATATTTTAAATTAAAGTTCAACTTTATTTTATATTTAAAAAAAATAAGCCTAATTAAGAAACCATTCCTAAACCAGTGGTTTCGAAAGGGTCTGCTGTGGCACACTAGCATGGCCGTGAGTTTTGCTAGGTGTGCCGCAATTTCTCCACGCATAAAATACTGTGTCGTTAACCAAAAAAAAAAGTTTGAGAACCACTGCAGTTATAAGTAATGGTTAATTTAAAAGAACCATGCGATACAACGACCCTTAGAGAGAGAGAGAGAGAGAGAGAGAGAGAGAGAAAAAAAACGACTGAAAAAAGGGGGGAATTGACTTGACTTTGACTGGCAAAATAAATGGGAAAATCTCGTGTTGAAATAAAAACGGTTTTGAAACTTGATCATAGAAGGGGGGCCCTTGCTTTAAAAATTGAATTGAAAACGATTCGTTTCGCAAAGGTCCAGATTAAGAAATCAAACCGTTAAAGTGACACCCGGTAATAATGCTTTTACATGCATACCACCAGATCTATCAAACCTAACTCTATTCCGCCACCCCCCTTTGCAAATGATCTTTTATAAATATATGTGTTTTTTCTCATCCATCCATTCCATTCTTTATTATATGTATTTACAATCCCTCCTCCTCCTCCTTCTCCTCCTTTTCTCCCTGAAAAACTTATTTTTCTTCCAGAGTAGAAAACGCCAAACAGCTGCCTTATGATTCGCCTCATTACGTTCATAATACGACTCCGACTACGACATTTGACACACAGTTCCAAATGTAAAAGTTAACACACAGAAAGACACTTTGATTTTTGTGAACAAACACCAATACAAGTTTTTTTTTTCTTTCTTCTTCAGTTGGCCCACCCCAACAGCTTCCCTCCCCCCCCCAATAATCCCATATTCATATAGGGTACCCCACCCCCTTAAAGAAAACTTCAAATTAAACTCAATTGTGAAACCTTAATTTATGGATTCAACTGCAGTAACAATATATCTATTATCCACCTCAAAGATTTCAATCAAGCTTCACTTTAAAAGTTAACTTAGCAAAACTTGTTGTTAGTAATAACTTATCAAGTTAACTTTAAACCTGATTTTGAATCTGTCAAAAGCGATGATGATGATGATGATGATGACTTAACTGAAGTCACCTAACTATAATATAAAAAATGACACTAACACAGGAGGGTTAGTGAATGGGGCACTATAACTGTAATCAACATACACATGAAGCAATTGCCACAATAAAAACAGCAATTACATAGATGAATTTGAACTTGAAAAATTACTTTGCAAAGTAACCAAGAAGGCCTGTGGCAGAGGAACAGAAGTCCAATTGCAGCATGCAAACAAAAAATGCATCGTCAAAACTTAACGATATATAAACACAAGCTGAACTATTGGCATTGTCAATATTCATAGGAATTCACTGCTGTGTCCTTGTTTAAATTGCAATTATCAAACAAGAGACTTTGCACTTGATATTGCAGCAAGCCTACCAGAGCAATAAATAATATTGCAACATATCTTGCTATAAAAATAGCCATTTAAAATATGCTCCAATAAATAGCACAGCAAAGTATAGATTGTAAGTTTTAAGTGTATGCAGACATACTGCATAAAATACTAGAAAAAGGTTGTAGAAAGGAAGAACCCATGAATTTGTCAAGTCGTTTATCAAGTTGATGACAAGCATGTTGATTGTTCCACATGGTGTTTGGAAAAGGAAAGACCCTGTGATCATGTGATGTTAAAGTTGAGGTGGCGCAACCAACAACAATGGACACCACTTGGATGAAGACCACATGTGCAAAACCACAATCAACGCCCAATATCCACCTCTTCTCCCCCCCCTTTAGATGACGAATATATGCATCGTAATTTTAACATTTCTTTCATGTTGTATTCTCTAACCTCCATACCAACCCCCCCCCCATTTATTATTATCATAGAGTCAGTGATTTCTAAAGAGTGTGCCATGAATTTTACTTGGCGTGCCACACAAAATTTGGACATTATATTAATTGTATTAATATAATTTAAGATTTTTAAATTAATTTTAACTTTAATTGTAAAAATTTAAAATAAAACTTTCACATCATATAACATGTTCTTGCATTAAACCAGTGGTTTCCAAATGGGTGTGCTGTGGCTCGTGAGTTTTGGTCGGTGTGCCACAATTTCTTCAGACAAAAAAATTACTGTGCTCGGTATGCCAACAACAAAAAAAACGTCTGGGAACCACTATCATAGTAGAAAATGGCTCTTTCTAGTCTCTTACCCCATATGAAAGTATACAAAAGTGTTAAGAGGGACCAAAACACAACAGAAACTTTTTTTTTTCTTGCAACAATTTTTCTTATGTAAAGTTCTCCGCCCACAATTTAACCATTTCAATACAGAAGGCCACTTTTTTTGATTGATTTCTATAATCGTTCAAGATAATAAATAAAGATTGCTTCACACTAAGCAATGTGTTCTGTTTTGTAATCGATTTCGCTGACGTCATTTTTTTTTTCTATGTATAATCTTGTATTAAAGAAAAATATAGGTGAAATTTCCTTCCCCTAAAACGAAAATCCACCATTTACATTACAGAAAGAGAGAGAGAGAAAAAAATCCGGGCAGACAAATGGTGAAAATAAGACGTGAAAAAAATTACAAAATCCAAACAAAACTGCCCTCAGAAGTGACTATAATAATTAAGAGAGCTTTAATAAGTTATAATATATGAAAGGGCTATTTTGTAATAAAAAGTGAGGCCCTTCTTCCTGTTGCACCTGGAATCGGATTTATCAGTGAAAACGATCTTTCTTTTCTTTTAAAAGTCAATATCCAATGATGTAAATTCATGCAAATTGATGCAATAGTAATTCAATGGTAATTACAACCTCACGTGATTGAAGTTGTAACTCAACTCAACTACTATTTCTAGAGGATGTGTTCCAATCTCAAACCACGAGAGTCGAAGGTGGAGGCTAGCGACGCTTCTAGTTAAGATGGTTTATATGAATAACTAATTTTCGAACTGTTTCAGAAGAACAAAATTAAGAAAACAGTATAGAAAGTGTTTTAGAAACTAGAATGATAGCTCAAATTGCTCAATCATATTCATTTATTTTCAAAGTAACATAAAAAGCTTATTTTGAAAAAAAAATATCAACATGAAAAAAGCATTAAAAGATTGAGCTACCTCAGGGAGCGCACCACAATTATTTATGTAAAAATGTTGGTTCCCCACTATTTTCTGTAGACCTTGTTTGACAAACGATAGCTTAAACTGTTATCAAAATGACTGATTGTATGATTTTGTTGGCCAACATCAAGTTGGACATTGTTGGGCCATATGTATGTTAGGTGTTCAAAATGGACTATAAATGCACCTAAACACCTAACATGAAATCATACATAAACAAAAATAAACAAAACAAAAAACTAAATAGAAACCAAAAAGGAAAAGCAACAATAAGAATTGTAATAATAATAATAGTAATAATAATGGTAATAATGATAATAATAATAATAATAATAATAATGTTAATAATAATGTTTAAAAGAACTTGTGAATGAAAACAGGTGTTTAACTAGAAAGGTGTAATGTGACACCTGAAAAAGAATAGACGATAGAGAAGAAGAAAGTTTAAAATGTAAACAAGTGTCATAACAGGTGTGTCGTATGTAAAAGCTAAAAGGTGTAATATAACACCTTAAGTGAATAGAAAGAAAAGTTAAAAGGTGTAATTTAACACCTTAAGTGAAACAATGATAACAGAAAGAAGAAACAATTAACTACAATAGGCATACACATCACACATTAACAAAATATCATACGGTGACTAGGCTGGGGGTGTGAAAATAATAAGATCACATAAATAATTTATGAGATTTGCTGTCATAATAAGAGGAAATGTTAAAATGGCCTGTCAATCATAATAAGATATAATATTATTCTATCGTTACTTTTAAAGCAAACTAACACTTAAAATTAACCTTTTCTAAGAAAGGTCACACCTGTGTTTACATTTAATGTAACTTTTGTCAACACCTGATATCATGTTAGTCCTTCATGTCAATCACAATACTTTCACTTTTCAATCATAAGGTTGACCAATTAAATGATTGAATAATCAACCCAAGTTAACCAATGAGAGACTAGAATGGACTAAAATCTTCAATTTTAGTCAGTTCATTTTAGATTTTAGACCAGAGTGTGGCAGACTCTCAAGGAGGAGAGGTGTTGGGCTCTCGTCGTGAAGAGATGTAGACTTTCAAGGGAGAGGAGAGTGTTAGACTCTCCTGAGAGGAGTAGGTTGTTAGGGTTGGTTAGTAACAGTTGGGGACTTAGATTTTTCACTTAGGTGTTATAGATTCCAATGGGAATCTATAATGTTTATTTGATTTATAAAGTATATTTTTAGGACTTAGAAATAATTTGGTTGGTTTACACATATGGAACTTTAGAATATTTTGGGCTTACACATTCAGTACTCTAAAATATTTTGGGCTTATACATTCAGAACTCTAAAATATTTTGGGCTTACACATTCAGAACTCTAAAATATTTTGGGCTTATACATTCAGAACTCTAAAATATTTTGGGCTTACACATTCAGAACTTAGAAGATATTTTGGGCTTATACATTCAGAACTTAGAAGACATTTTGGGCTAACACATTTAGAACTTAGAAGATATTTTGGGCTTACACATTTAGAACTTAGAAGATATTTTGGGCTTATACATTCAGAACTTAGAAGACATTTTGGGCTAACACATTCAGAACTTAGAAGATATTTTGGGCTTACACATTTAGAACTTAGAAGATATTTTGGGCTTACACATTTAGAACTTAGAAGATATTTTGGGCTTACACATTTAGAACTTAGAAGATATTTTGGTTTACACTTTCAGAACTCTAAATAATTTTGGTTTTATACATTTAGAACTCTAAATAATTTTGGTTTTATACATTTGGTACTCTAAATGATTTTGGTTTCATACATTGAGAACTCTAAATAATTTTGGTTTTATGCATTGAGAACTTTAAATAATTTTGGTTGGTTTATGCCTTGAGAAATATAAATAATTTTGGTTGGTTACATGTTCAAACAATAAATTGTATGCAAACTTCATAGTGTTTTGTGATCATCATTTGGGTTGGTGTTTAATGTGTGTGCAAATTCAGCGATCAACTCCACAACCTCAAATCAACTGGACATCCGAACGAGCATCAAGAAAAGGTAGGAAACTAATAATTTACTTTTAAACAAGGCCAATAAAGTAAGAGTACACTAAGAAACATAGGGGGCACAACTTAAAAAACAGGGATACTGGTTCCCCAAATAGACCATTGTCTAGAACCAGAACCAAGCTGTACACTTTCACTTCTTCCCCTTTCCAAATTTTCCAATTTGTACATTCAGGGCTATAGAGTGGAGGTAAAAATAACAAGTGGCGCAGTCGACAGGATTTTATCCTTGTTGAGTTCAGTGTTCCCCTTTTTGATTTAAAGCTGAAGTTTGAATTCCTGGGTTCTAATTTTTGTTATAATTTTCTGAATGTTTTCCCTATTAAAATACATATTAATGTTAATTAATAGTGAAACCTTTGAAATTTTTTTTTCCCTTCTCAATGTTTTTCATACCTTTTAGATTGATGTTTTCAAATGGCCGAATAAGTAGTTTTAAGTAGATATAAGTACATATGCGATATTTTTGTGGTTTCTGCTCGCTCCCACACATGCACGCACGCGCTCCCATACAAAAAGTCCCAGAAAAGCGGACTATATACAAAATTTGGGTGAGGTTCTTTAAAATTTTGTGGGGTTTGTAAGGGAACAATTTACAAGGAAAACCAAATAAACCAAATAACATGGATCATCAAGGAGACAACGAAGCTACCACTTCAGGTGTGGGGCACAATCAAAATGTGAATCAGCCTGTACATAGTAGCTTAATCCCATATTTTTCAGGGGATGGAAAAGGTCCATCTGCCAGAGAATTGTTTGAGCAGATTGAAGGTATCACTAGGCTAGCAAATTGGACAGAGGAATTTCAGATAATCTTAATCAAAGCTAAATGTAAAGGTCCTGCAGCAGAATTCCTAAGAGATCACCCAGAGATAAGACAGATAACAAGACTAGAAGAGCTAAAAGCATTAATGATTCAGCGTTTTGAACCAATAGAACCCAAATTAGTGTCAATGCAGAAATTCTTAGAAGAAAAGCAAAGTAGCACCGAGAGTGCAATAGAGTACATTTTGAGGGTAAAAACTCGAGGTAGAACTTTCACCGATGAAAATCCTACTCCAGATCAAATAGCCATGCGGGATGGTATGATCCAAAACCAAATTATAAAAGGATTGAATTCCCGAATTAAAAGGTTTGTGTTGTCCCGGAATCCTGCTAATTTACAAGAGACAATCGCAATTATTTTAGCCGAAGAAGAAAATGAGAAATTAGTACAAGGGAAAAATGGGGTAAATTAAATTGAGGCTAGAGACCCAAATTTAGCAGTTAGACATAAAGGTGCAAGGATGCCATAAAACAGTTACAGAAAATGAAGTTAAGAAAAACAAGAGTAAAATAGACAAATGAATAAAAAGGAAAATGATTTAAAACATTACTGCTGGACAGTGGATTGTCCGGAATAAAATAAGAAATGAAACAGGGAGTTAAAAGCAGTAATGTTGGACAACAGATTGTCCGTGTAATTGAGAAAAATAAGTTTAAAAGAGCAAGAAGAAAACAGTAAAACAGAAAGTGAATGAAAACAAATAGTGGTTTAAACCATTAGTGTTGGACGACGGACTGTCCGGAATTAGGTAAGAATATGGTTAGATAATTAAAACACTAATGTTGGATGATGGACCATCCGTATAATTAAGAAATGATAGGTTCTAATAGGGGGAACAATGAATATATAAGTTGAATAAAGATAAGAATTTAAAGGTAAAAATTAGACAAGTGGAAAAGAATTATGAAACAGCCTAGGGGGTAGGTACCCCTATGACATAAAACCAAACTCAATTGAAAACAGAATGGGAGGCTATATGGTATTACAGGATAACATGAAAAAATAATTCATACCTAAAACCATGGATGTGAGTACTATAATAACGGGATACTTTATGGAAGAAAATTTCATGCCCACAATTAATGTGCTATTAGTCCTAGCCAAACAGGAAATACATTGGAGCTAGCACCCATACCCAAAAAAGCTATTCAGGAGTCAATAATTGAGTAAAAAAGTGATGAAGAAAAATAATGTCAAGAAATATAGTAATCAGAAAATTTGATGAACATGAAAATAGAGAAAAATTGAAGTTAAGGGTAAAATGGAAAACAAAAGGGGAGTTTAAAAAACATCTCAGTGAATGAGATGAAATGAATAGAATAATTTTATTCTTATAATAATGGAACATTTTGGCAAGTAGAAAAGCTGAAATGGGAAATGGTAGTATATTGCCTCTACAATTATTAAATGGGGGATCAACATAAAAAAAATATATATTGGGAAAAAATTTAATGGATATATAATACAAGTAAAATAATTTAAAAAAAAAAATAAATGAAAAATTACATAATCTAAATAAATAACAAGGTACAATCATAAGTTTGAAATAATATAGAGAATTATTATTTCAATGTGTCTGAATCAGCCACAAAACAAAACAAATGTTATGGGCAAAATTTACTGGGAATGGATGCATTCAAAATTGAGGATGGGGTGAACTTCATCAAACTTAATGATCCCGTTATAATGGTTAGTGCAGAAGGCACTGTAATAATTAGAAAAGATGGAATAGAAAGAAGTTCACATGTGGGAAAAAACAGGTAGTTATAAATCCTGAATTTGGAATGGAATCTGGCTCCCTTCACATTATCTTTATCTAAAAAAGGTAATATGATGAAAAGGCAAATTCCATGTTAAAGGTAAACAATATTTGCTAAAGAATAACATGTTTAATTTTATGATTTTTATATAATCTACCATTTATATAATTTTTATGTAACCCATGCAATTATTATACTATTAACCAGAATTGTATTTTTATGTGTTGAAAAAGTAGTTAAAAGTGTTTCAAATTTATTATGTACATCTGTAATTTGTATTGTGTGTTTAGGGCTTGTAGACCAACAAAGAATTGTCCTGCTATTTTAGAAATGTGTTAGGAAGGATAGAGTATGATAAGAAAATTGTTAGGATAGTTACAGGCTAGAAAAACAAACAAACTAGGTAAAAAAAAAAAAATGACTATTCATTTGTTGTAAGCATTAGATCTCTCACTCTTATAACAAGTACTAAAAGTGTCAATTGAAATGTATTGTTTGTTCACGAAATCAGAACATTGTATCCACATTCAAGTTGGAGCTTTGTACTTTCATCAAAAAATTGGAACATCAACGAAAACCTCTACAGATGCTAGGTTAGCAAGTCGACAATTTCTTCAGAAAAGCAGACTAATACCAGATGTTATAACAGTTAATCAAAAAAAAATCTCTTCAGAAAAGCAGACTAATACTTTGAAGACTTAGACCTTGGTTTGCCAATTTGGGAGAACTTCAACCTTTCATCAGACTGAATATTGACATTGTAGCCTGAGTGATGTCTAAAGGACAATTTCAACAGAAACTGATTTACAGATCAGCAATCAACAGATGACAACCTAGTAACCATCTGATGACATCTATACAAAACCATCATGAGGACTACATCAAAACAATGAACTAATAGAATTTGTGAGCAATTCCTAAAATGTGCTGCAATTTGTCTATTTATAAAATTATCCAAGAGTGAAGAGATATAGAAGTGCTAAAATGGGGTAAATGATAACATGAAAAAAAAAAAGTAGAAAATTAGGACTATTGTAAGTGAAGGTTCATGACAATTAGGGTAAATTACACAGATTAAATGTGGGAAGTGAAATTTAGGGGGTAGGGATGTTAGGTGTTCAAAATGGACTATAAATGCACCTAAACACCTAACATGAAATCATACATAAACAAAAATAAACAAAACAAAAAACTAAATAGAAACCAAAAAGGAAAAGCAACAATAAGAATTGTAATAATAATAATAGTAATAATAATGGTAATAATGATAATAATAATAATAATAATAATAATGTTAATAATAATGTTTAAAAGAACTTGTGAATGAAAACAGGTGTTTAACTAGAAAGGTGTAATGTGACACCTGAAAAAGAATAGACGATAGAGAAGAAGAAAGTTTAAAATGTAAACAAGTGTCATAACAGGTGTGTCGTATGTAAAAGCTAAAAGGTGTAATATAACACCTTAAGTGAATAGAAAGAAAAGTTAAAAGGTGTAATTTAACACCTTAAGTGAAACAATGATAACAGAAAGAAGAAACAATTAACTACAATAGGCATACACATCACACATTAACAAAATATCATACGGTGACTAGGCTGGGGGTGTGAAAATAATAAGATCACATAAATAATTTATGAGATTTGCTGTCATAATAAGAGGAAATGTTAAAATGGCCTGTCAATCATAATAAGATATAATATTATTCTATCGTTACTTTTAAAGCAAACTAACACTTAAAATTAACCTTTTCTAAGAAAGGTCACACCTGTGTTTACATTTAATGTAACTTTTGTCAACACCTGATATCATGTTAGTCCTTCATGTCAATCACAATACTTTCACTTTTCAATCATAAGGTTGACCAATTAAATGATTGAATAATCAACCCAAGTTAACCAATGAGAGACTAGAATGGACTAAAATCTTCAATTTTAGTCAGTTCATTTTAGATTTTAGACCAGAGTGTGGCAGACTCTCAAGGAGGAGAGGTGTTGGGCTCTCGTCGTGAAGAGATGTAGACTTTCAAGGGAGAGGAGAGTGTTAGACTCTCCTGAGAGGAGTAGGTTGTTAGGGTTGGTTAGTAACAGTTGGGGACTTAGATTTTTCACTTAGGTGTTATAGATTCCAATGGGAATCTATAATGTTTATTTGATTTATAAAGTATATTTTTAGGACTTAGAAATAATTTGGTTGGTTTACACATATGGAACTTTAGAATATTTTGGGCTTACACATTCAGTACTCTAAAATATTTTGGGCTTATACATTCAGAACTCTAAAATATTTTGGGCTTACACATTCAGAACTCTAAAATATTTTGGGCTTATACATTCAGAACTCTAAAATATTTTGGGCTTACACATTCAGAACTTAGAAGATATTTTGGGCTTATACATTCAGAACTTAGAAGACATTTTGGGCTAACACATTTAGAACTTAGAAGATATTTTGGGCTTACACATTTAGAACTTAGAAGATATTTTGGGCTTATACATTCAGAACTTAGAAGACATTTTGGGCTAACACATTCAGAACTTAGAAGATATTTTGGGCTTACACATTTAGAACTTAGAAGATATTTTGGGCTTACACATTTAGAACTTAGAAGATATTTTGGGCTTACACATTTAGAACTTAGAAGATATTTTGGTTTACACTTTCAGAACTCTAAATAATTTTGGTTTTATACATTTAGAACTCTAAATAATTTTGGTTTTATACATTTGGTACTCTAAATGATTTTGGTTTCATACATTGAGAACTCTAAATAATTTTGGTTTTATGCATTGAGAACTTTAAATAATTTTGGTTGGTTTATGCCTTGAGAAATATAAATAATTTTGGTTGGTTACATGTTCAAACAATAAATTGTATGCAAACTTCATAGTGTTTTGTGATCATCATTTGGGTTGGTGTTTAATGTGTGTGCAAATTCAGCGATCAACTCCACAACCTCAAATCAACTGGACATCCGAACGAGCATCAAGAAAAGGTAGGAAACTAATAATTTACTTTTAAACAAGGCCAATAAAGTAAGAGTACACTAAGAAACATAGGGGGCACAACTTAAAAAACAGGGATACTGGTTCCCCAAATAGACCATTGTCTAGAACCAGAACCAAGCTGTACACTTTCACTTCTTCCCCTTTCCAAATTTTCCAATTTGTACATTCAGGGCTATAGAGTGGAGGTAAAAATAACATGTATTTTTTGCAAGATTGGGCCAACATCAAATGTGCTAACAGTGCTTAGTGCTGGGCCAAAAGGGTTGCTCCCAACTTACTCATAACTTATGCCAACATGTTATTCTACTTGAAACCCTTCTAGTTTTTAAAACACATTCAAGTTTACCTTCCATTTTACACCTGAATAACAAATATAATCATGAGTTCGAGAGGCGTTTTACACTTAAAAACCACATCTTTGATGGGGGTTGGAACTTCGGCTCGAGTATGATAATTTGATTTCTGGAGCGAAGTGCCGGCACACTCCCTAACCCCCTAATATCTAGCCTCCACCTCCATCCGTAGTCGTCATTTGAGATGTATGCTACAGCCTTCTATAGTAAGTCCTAATATTTGTAAAATTGTATTTGTGGTTTTTTTATATATAAAAAAAGCACCCCCCTTCAAAATGTAATGTGACAGAAATGTAAAAAAATACGTTAAGAGAAAGTTAAGATTCTAAACACGCGTCACTCAACTCAACTCAACTCAGGGCCAACATGAGCTTCCAATTTTCTTACACAAATATATAATATAAAAAAAAAGTATGACACGAACTCTTGAACAACAATATAATAATACATTGGGATATATAAAGTGGTTTTTTTTCTCCCCCCCCCCCTTCTCTTAACACATTCACAGAATTCTGTTTGTTTCTTTGTAATATGGCAACAAAAACAACAAAAACAAAAAACACAAACTATGAAATCTGGTTGCAAATAGGATATATATATATATATATATATATATATATATATATATATATATATATATATATATATATATATATATATATATATATATTATAAAAACCTGTATTTTGAACCAAAAAAAAAAAAACTACTTCACTTTATTTTATATAAAAAGAGCAAACGAAATGTAAATACAATTGAAAATGGCAACTGAAATATTAAAGATTCGAAACACGGTTTGATTTTTACCATTATTGGGAGGGGGGGGGCACCGTGAGTTTTAAATTTCATTTCAAAATGTATTCGGACACCGTCGATTTATGAGGTTATAACTTCATTAAGGTGGGTTCTTAAAGGGCCCTTCTTCTTCGAATTCCTTGGTCATTTCGTATTCTTAGAGAGGAAAACAATGAAGAGAAACTTGAAATTTCTTTAAGAAACTAGAAAGTACGTAGCTCAGTCACGGGTATTTTTCATTGTCATCAATGACTCATCATGTTGATATCTTTTCAAAATAAATTTTGTATGTCAGTTTGAAAAACAGGTAGTTAGAAATCGGTCAGAACTTTAGTTGGCTCCGCCCTTGTTATGACGACCGGCAACTTTTAATTGACTGGTTATGTAGTCTGACGTCACATGCTCCGCCCTTTTCAACGTCAGACTACATAACCAGCCAATTAGAAGTTGCCGGTCGTCATAACACGGGTGGAACCAACTGAAGTTCTGACCGATTTCTAACTGCCTGTGTTTGAAAATGACCCAACTTTAGCCATTTTTGTTTATAAATTTCAGCTACTTACTGTTCTAGTTTCTAAAACACTTTCAATTTCTGGCTAATTGGTCTTCTAGGAGAGCGAAATTATGGAAAACTTTGAACGTATTTTCAGACCGAACTTGAAACAATTTCCAACATTTTTAATTTTTGTCTTTTAAAAAGATTATTTTGAAAAATATCGATATGAAATAAAAACCGTTATGTGATTGAGCTACCCTTCTAGTTTCGAGTTTCTAAAATACTTTTTAGTTTCTTTTCACTTCGTAAATGAAGTTGAAATGCATAAATTTTTTGAAATTTTTTGAATTGCATAAAAACTAGAAAATTTCCAAAACCCCGTTTACATTGGATAAAAATTTGCCGACACTTTAAGGACGAGGCTTTTTTATTAACAGCAATTATTGGCTATTTAAACTACCAATAAATGTTGGCCGGTGTAATTTGTTGTAAACCAGGCTTTCCTCTAACTAAACCACTGCAAAATGAAACTTTTTTTTTATGACACAGCCGAATTTTTAATCAAAAATAATCATTTTCAAACATTATTTATATTAAAAATAGTAAAAATTTCTATTTTAAAGTTTACTATAAAAAATAATGAAAGTTTCCTTCATCGTTAACCACCATTTCTAATAAATTTTAATAAGAAATAGTGAAATTTACACTTTTCATCTATAATAAAAGATATATAATGTAATAATATATAATGTCATAAATGTAAAAAGAGCGAAAAGTTTTAATAAAAAATTCTCGACCCCTTCTACTATATTTAGATGAAATTCTACATAAAAGTGTAGTTTGGTCCTACCCTCCTCCTAACACATAATATAGAGGGGGTTATTGAGAGAAAGAAGGAGAGAGAGAGAGAGGAGGAGGAGGAGGCTATACAATACATAATCCTATTTTCAGAACTAAAATTGAACATTTTTGTGCGTAAAATTTGCCTAATGTCCGAAATATGAAACTATTTTACTTTTTTTTAGAAATATTATGCAAAATCCCAAACCAGAAAATGACCGAAAGGGTCCTTATGTTAGTATTTTACACATCTTTACATAAGTTTGGTTTAGAAATGTCACAGCTGGTGCCAAATACAAACGTCCATTTTGCAACACCCAATATGTTATGAAAATGAGCCATTATTGGGGGGAGAGAGGGGGAGGGGGTCCTCATATAAGCCCCCACTCTCTACGCTTTTCTATATTGGTACATATTGAACCTCCTTACCCTCAATCGGACCCCACCCCCCTCTATCTAACCGTCTGGATTCATCCCGAAAATTACACCTAATATGTATAAAGATGATTCAATAAAAGAAACATGCTTAAAAAAATGATTGGTTTGGAATAACACAGACCACTTTTTGACCACTTTTCGACTACAAAATGAAGTCGAAGGTGGTTGAGCTGTGGTTGCAAAGTATTTTCCATGAAAAAACTCAAAGTGGTTAGTTTTGGCAACAACCCCACTTCATTTTGAAGTCGAAAAGTGGCCAAAAAGTGGTCTTGTATGCCAATTGGGCCAAATCTATATATAAAAATAGAATCCGATGACAGCTCATAATAATGTCCAAACATTTTCATTTCATTTCAAATGTAAACAGATTTAAAGTGTCGATGTAACAAAAGGAATATTCCATGCAATTAATGGTTATACAGTATAACCAGAGTATAACCAGCAGCAAAATTCAGAGAAATTTTGTATTTTAAAAAACTAGGAGAGTAGCTCAACCACTAAAGATGGTTTAAAAGGTGTAAACGCCTCTCGAAATCTGATTATTCTGTGTCAAGTATACGAAATGAAGAGAAATTTGAATGTGTGTTAGAAACTAGAAAGGTGGCTCAGTCACTTATGAGGTCAGCTTTTTATGCGAGTTTAAAAATAAACCAACTTTAAGCAGACGATATTTTTTCAAAAAAAAATTAACCCTTAAGTAATTGAACTATATCCTTCTAGTTTCTAAACACATTCTAGTTTCTCTGCCTGTAATTTTGAAATTTTTTTAAAAAATAAGATTTTTTACGTCAGTCTAAAATTGACACAATTTTAAACAGGTTATTTTCAAAAGGTTAATTTTGAAAAATATCGACACGAAATTACTTTCTTAAGTAATTCAGCTATCCATTCTAGTTTCGAAGATACTTTTCAATTTCTCCTTATAGTGTTGCTCTTGTGCAACGCACTCTGAGGACCTTTTCCAACATAGAAAAAACCCTACCAATAATTTATCAGCGTTTTCCTGGTGTTGGAACCCTGTTCAGAAAGTTCAAAAGTTTGAAGTTCAAGTGTTATATTTTCTTGTTGAATGTGGGCCTAAAGAGGCTAAATAAAAGAAGAAACAGTAGAAATGAGCAAAGAAAATCACCTTTTTGATATTTTACAATGCATAAGGGGGGCCCGCCATGTGATAGGCCTATCATGTGTATCACTTAACTTACATGCAACAACAATAAGACTTTTTTATTTTACAAAATACAAGTTTTTCCTTGAGCCATCAAGTCCATTAACCAAAGAAGACACAGCACTTAAAAGACATTAATAAAAGCAATTACTACTTTTAAGACTTTATTACTCTTCTTGTATTTATAATATTGAGAGTAGTAACCGAGAGTCATAAACGGGTGCGGACACACTTGCATGCTCATCATTTTCTTGTACAACATTTCCCATAATAATACTAATAATAATATTATTATTATTATTATTATTATCATCATAAGAAAGAAATGACCACAAGGCTTTTAGTTTTGCATGATCAACAAGATGGCGCCTGTCTTAAAAATCCCTCTCCTTCTTAAGGTGACTGAATAGATACTTATTTTGTTTTTTGCCTCCCAGATGGCGCCATTGCAGTGACTATAATGTTCTATAAGAGGTCTCTTCCCTCCCAACCTTTAGTTTTGAGACAAATTTATGCTTTTCAAGCGTTTTTAAAAACTAGAATAGTTGGTGATAATGCTATGAAGTGTTTTCATAATAATTTTTTTTAAAAATTAAAATTTTTAGAAGTTTGAAAAAAGTGAAAATACTTTTTCATAAAATGTTAATGATGAAAACCGTCTAAACGGGTCATTTTCAAACTGAACTATAAAATTGTTTATTTTTGAACATAAAAGCAACGAAGAAACTTCTAACATAATATAAAGTTACGGAGCCCTGTAGAGGACATGCCTTTTATTATTTTACAATCTGTATATACAAATTCTCAATTCGTATATATACGGATTGTAAAATAAAAAAATAAACGGGTGTCCTCTACAGGGCTCCGTATAAAGTAAGTAGATTTGATAATAATTTGGATTTTTTCATAAAGTTGCTTCTAAATTTTTTAAAAAAAAAACGTCATTGAAGCTTAGCATTAGCCACTGCAGTGCCGCCATTCAGAGAGACAAAAATCAAATAAATATCTATTGAGACACCTTAACTAATTTAACCCACCTTCATCAATATTTATCTTTTATGGACCTAAAAGAGAATAACAGAACACCCGAATTCGGCCTTTTTTTTTTTGCTTTTAATACTGCAAAAAAAAAGCATTATTTCTCCTTGTTCTTCTTTTTTTTGAAGTCATATACTCATAAACTTGTCTAATGGTATTTTTTTTTTCTTCTTCTTCTGTTTCTGCTGTTGAGTGCCCAGTGGCGATTCACACTCATAAACAGTCCAGTCCATATGTATATACTGTATATACCTATAATAATAATAACTATATAGACAGACACCTGCAATTTAGAAACAAAGAACTAACTATCTTTTTAAAAGTTCTTTTCAGAAACAAGTCAGTTGTTATATATACCCTTAACACACAAGGAACACCTCAAAGCAATTTTTTTTGGTCTTGTTTTTGTGAGTCCCAAGTCTGGTTGGGCTAAACTTTATGATGTCCACTTTGAACAACTTTTATTATTTTTCTTCTTCAATTCAGTTTCAGTTCAGTTTTTAAGTGATGATGATAAAACCTTTGATGCTTTATAAAGGTAGATATCAAAAGGTAACCAACCCCCTTTTTATTTACTAACAACACCCCCTACTCGAGTCCTCCTCTTCCATTCCTACCCCACTTTTCTAAATATTATATTGGATTTTCTAAAGAAGAATTTCTTAAAAGCCTAAAAGTTAGCATAAAATTCACAAAATGCATAAGCATGTGACTGTTCCAATCTCCTTTTAAATACACCATTTAATTTGAATACTCTCTAGAGACAAGAAACCCAGAGGGCCTGTGGCAGAAGAACCAATTTAAAAAAAGAGGTCTGTTATTTTACTCTTTTGTCAGACCACTATTAGAATATTGTTCACCAATTTCGAGTTAATCGAATACACAAAACTACTGCAAGATTTGTTAAAGGTAAATTGCGTGTATTCTAACAGTGTAAATCCTCATATTGCTGAATGAACTTAAGTAGGAATCGCAAGCAAACCGTACAGCTGAGCAAAGCTTTGCCATCTTCTTGAACGCTTGCTAAGCTAGCTAGCTCCTGTGAGATTACAGAGCATTGTTAGATGTAATTCTTACTAGAAATCCCCATTATAAGTAGACATGGCCATCCAATGCTTATTAAAGAATTAAAAGCTAGAAACGGATGCCATATTTTCGTGGTCTTTCTTTCCAAATGTAATTTTATAAGACTATGGAATTACTCTTCCAACACATAGTTAAATGTGTTTAGGTGAATTATACGGAATCCAGTTAAGGACATGAGAACCAAATAAAAATTGACTTTTATTATTAATATTTTAAATTGAAATACTAAATCAATAATTTGTCAATCGTTTCTATGTTATATTTAAGTAAATTAATTCAATATTTTGAGATTATTAACTGAATAAATTGAATTCGACATATTGTTTGTTTGACCTTCACAGGGGGCTCTTTAGAACACATTTATTATTTAAATGCATTTAAATTATCAGGTGTGTGTACTAGGTATTAAGTGATTGAGAGAGCTAGCTACCTTTCTAGTTTCTAAAACACATTCAAGTTTCTCTTGATTTTGTTCTTCAAGGCACACCCCCTACTGGGAATCACTGTTCTAAGCAGTGTTTAATTTATTTGAACGCAATCTCGATAGAGAAATTTCTGTTCCACATTATACATATATTACATTAATGTTATTTATTTATAAAGTTAAGTGTGTGGTGGACTATTTAAGTTGGGGTGGATGACTCTCTCCATAGGAAAAGAGTATTTAAACTTAAAAGTATGCACCAACAACAACAAAAAAGTGTCAACATTTTCCTAATGGATGTCGCGCAGTGGTATACTTTCAACTAGTTTACTTGAAAATTCATTATGTGTTTTAAGTAAAATAACACACTGAACTCAGTCCCCAAAAAGAGTCATTCAAAAAATGGGTTCCAACTTCCAAGTGTAGAAAAAAAAAAGCCTCAGAGTAGGAAGTGCCAACAACAAAAAAAAGAGGGTGAAATTGTTTAAATTGCAAAAGATTCTCTCTCTCTCTCTCTCTCTGGTGATGATGCAAAACAAAAGATTAACCATATCATCTCGTTACAAATTGCTCCTTTTTGGGGTCAATTTGAACCGATTTGACACTAAGATACTCTTCTAAACGACCCCCCCTTTTGAAAAACATTAGAAAGGATCATTTCCCCTCAAACCTCCCCCTTGTGCCTTTATACCAAATTCCTATTTAAAGGAACAAATTATAAAAAAAAAGGTTGGACCTAGAAGATGATTGGAGATGAAAACTTTATAGGTTTAATCCCTTTTTTTTTCTTAAAAGAGCCCCCCTTTTTTCAGTCAGTGTTTTATAGCGCAAACACACATTGAAATAGCTCTAAAACAATTTAAAATACTTGTGACTTGTTTTAAAAAGTCGTATTTACTATTTACAACTTTTTTCTTCTTCTTCTTCTTCTAGGGTTGAGTGTTTGTTGTGTTTTGTCGTCCCGCCTGCAGCTGTTTTTGAACACATAAGCGGCATAATTGTAACTCACAAACGAAAGACCTCCGACCTCCTCCTCTTCCTACCCGCCATTCTAAATCTCTTTGACCAATGGGCAGTAGTAACAATTTATAAATACACAGGTGCAACACTATTTTGAGTACGAACACACAAAGACCACTTTTTAACTACAAAATGAAGTCGTCGAGTTGTCGCCAAAATCGACCACTTTCAATCTATCTATATAAAAATTACATTGCAACCACAGCACAACCACTTTGCAGCTACAGTCTAACCACTTTCGACTTTTATTTTGCAGTCAAAAAAGTGGTCTGTGTGCAAAGGCTCCTTGAGACTGAGAAAAGTTGTATTTTCTTTCGGTGTGTGTGTTACATGGAGACACACATTCTGTATAATTCTAGTCTTTAAAATCTAGTCTTTAAAAGTGTTAAAACGCCATTAAAACTCTAATTATTCTGTGTTTCAGGAGAGCAAAATGAAAATAAAATAGAATTTGTTTTTTAGAAACTATAAGGGTATTTTTCCATGTTGATATCTTTCAAAATAAACTTTTTATAGACAATAAATTTAAAAAAAATATTGTCTGCTTTCAATTTTGAGTCATTTTTAAACTCATATAAAAAGTTTATTTTGAAAGATATCAACATGGAAATAGCCTTAAGTGTTTGAGACACCCTTCTAGTTTTGATCTCTTCATTTTGCAATTCAAAAACGGAATAATGGGTTCGAGAGGCACTTTAACTACACTTTAAAAACTTAAACTAGCCAAGTTCCTCCATATGATTTTATTTTTGGTTATTTTAATATTAGTTTAGAAAAAAACAAACACAAATTTCAATTTTAAAATTGAAAAAAAAAAGCAAACACCAGAAATTTCCCACTGACGCTCCCAACCAATGGCACAACTCTGCACCCACACCGAAACCGTGCTGCTGTCTGGAACGTATGCTTGCTTATAACATCATCTCCCTCGACTTAGTTTCAATTTACTTAAGTCAGTTACTTAACTAAGTCATAATTTTGTCGGGGGTTTACTCCCCTGAGGCGTAACTCTTTTTACACTTAAAACTGACTCATTTATTGCAGTGTGATCTCTGACTTACGGCTGCATCTCCTTAAGAAGCAGGCTTAGGGCAGGTAATGCGAGCGAGACAATGGACGACACCACAAATGACGACAACCATGTTGGGTGCGCGCGCCAGTGAAGCCATCTCTGACATGTGGTGCGCGTGAAGGGTTCGAACCAAGGTCCGAGCCAACAGCAGGCGAGTCAGTCGTTATACCAACAACGCCACACACGCACACTTGGTTTTAATGTTACAACCATTGTGAGCGAAGCGAGAGGCACATATAGCACGTGCAACATTAGAAATGGGAGAGGCCCATTTTTCAAACAGAGGGGGGTGAGAGGGGTGAGTAATGATTTAAAATCAAATTCAAGGTGTTCTTTATTTTGTACCTGAAAGACATAATTAGAATTCAAAAGGCGCCGTTTACACTTTAAAACCACCTTAATATTAATAGAAAGACAATTTTAATATAAGTTAAAATGAAAAATAAGTCCAAATCTCATCTGTATGCAAAATTAGTGTAGATCTAATGAAAAGAAGAAAAAAAAGATGAGAAAAGAGTGAAAAAAAAATGCAATGTGAGATCAATTTGCGGGTGAATTACAACCTAATTAACATTAATTAGTCGTTTCCAATGAAAGTAGCTTTACACAAGTGATTAACATATGTAGAAAAAAAAAAATGTGGCGAAAAGAAAGTAATTTACAAACAGAATCAACCCTCCTCCTCCTCCTCCTCCTCTTCCAAAAATATCTCTCCCTAATTACTACGTTTTTTCTTTCTATTTTTGTATATTTAAATCCAGTTGAAAGAAGAGACTAAAATACTGGAATGTGCAAAGGGGCTGGGTGAAACTGTAAAAGCAATAAATGTGAGCTATGTCCGGAAACTAAGGAATGTTTCTTTATGCTGCAAAAAAAAAAGTATAAGAATGATTTAAACGCCTTTCTAGAGAATTATTTAAAAAAAAAAGAATTTCCGGATGTGCTTGATTTGCTATTTTCTTCTCAGATGTGAAAGCCATTTTGAAAACATGACGTTTACATACACATTCTTTACATTCTGACATTCACTGTGAACGTCATCATATTCAACGCAATCTTCTCAAGAAACTTGCCAAGTATGGTGGACTCGTTGCTTGCTTTCTTGAGAAGGATAGGGTGGAACTAGCACGGTTGTGGGGGCGCCTCGCCCATCATAGTATGTTTTCCGAACACTATTTTTTTTTTGTTTTCTTTACAAATAAAATAGCTTTTTCTCTAATTTCCGGACACTAGTAATATGAATCTATTAAAACTAGTTTTAATTAAAATATTATAAGATATAGTTTAGAATTTTACGTAATTAGCCAAAACTACAAGGTGTTCAATAAAGTAATATACTGTACAATGTACACACAAGGAAACCCATGTACTTAGGGTGAGTGATATTCTTAATGGGTGCTGCTTAGAGGTGAGCCCTGGCTCAGCAAAGTTAGGCAAGTGTTTAAGCTTAGAAGTGACTCAACCTCACATTTCATTATGTTGAATAAATTCAAAAACAAATGTCCTATCTTTGTGCCTAATACCTAGTACACACACACACCTGATAGTTTAAATGCATTCAAATAATAAACGCGTTCTACAGAGTGCTGTGAAGGACAAACAAACAAATATTTCGAATTCAATTGATTCAGTTAATTAATCTGATAATATTGAGATAATACTTAAATATAATTTATATAAACTATTGACATTAAAATATTGATTTATTATTTCAATTTAAATGAATCAAGTGAATTATACGGAATCCAGTTAAGGACATGAACCAAATAAAAATTGACTTTAATTAATTATTAATATTTTAAATTTAAATACTAAATCAATATTTTGTCAATATAGTTTATATATTTAAGTATTAACTCAATATTGTCAGATTATTAACTGAATAAATTAAATTCGACGACATGTTGTTTGTTTGTCCTTCACGGGGCTCTGTAGAACACGTTTATTATTTGAATGCATTTCAATTATCAGGCGTGTACAAGGTACTACATGAGTTTTGGTAATTAAGTTTAGCACATGCTAATGCCTCTTTGGGCATCTGCTAATCCCATTAATATGATTATTGCTGAGATTAGCATTATTTTTGACTTAGCAGTCATTGCGAATACGACTTTAATAAGTTATAACTAAGCCTTGGATTTCTTTTTTTGAACACCCTGAAGTTTTAACTAATTTTCCATACAGTTAACCTAGTTCTTTTCATTTCCAGATTCCGGGTATTTACTGTAAAACATGTAATGTTTGTCTATGGTACAAATATATATGATGTTAGAATATTATTGCATTTTGTGTATACATTATATAGCCCTTGAGAGAGAGGGAGGGAGAGAGAGAGAGTAACTCTCAGACTCTCTCTCTCTTTCTCTCTCTCCCTGAAGTCTGAACGAAATCTCCCTTTTCTCACCACCCCAATCACGTCAAGATGATGGATTGATAAAACAGGCGATAAATTTGTCAGGATCTGAGGGCCGATATAAATGCTCTCGTTAATACGAGAATCTGTTATCCCACTTTGGCTATTAATCTTTATCGGAAGGCAATCAAGACAGACGCGGTTACTACAAGCATTATATGGAGAGTCAGTCATCCCCTGGAATAAGAAGAAGGAAAAAAAGGAAGGATTCACACTGACTCAACTAACACACACTCTCTCTCTCTCTCTCTCTTCTTGGGTCCTTCCTAACTACACTGATGATGGTGATGATAGAAAGGAGGAGGAGGGTGACTCCTCTATATTATTATATGGACTTATTATAAAAAAAATGAAAGATGTTCCGTTTGAATCTTGTGGAGAGAGAGAGAGAGAGAGAGAGAGTGAGAAAAGGGTGGGGGGTGGTATCAATTTCAGAGTGGATAAAAAACTAGAGTAGTCATTTTGCACAAAAATCGAAATTGACAGAAAGTAAGGAATGAATGCATGCATAATTGAGAATGAGGAAGACAACTTTGGTAAGAATATGTGACGACAAAGACGCGCAGGAATGTCTCGCTTATGCTCTGGTCAAGTATACACCGCTTGTTGTAGAGACCGATAAGTGACGCGTCAAACAGCCTTGTTATAATTTAGCGCAACGTTTCAGCTCTCGCATTACATCCACATTCTTAAGTTCTCTTCCTTGATGTTTTTTCTTGTAACGTTTTCCGCGTTTAGATTTATGCTGTAAAGCGGAAAATACTCGCTATAACTAAAATCATGACGTGCAGGACAATTGTTTTAAAAGAGATTTTATTTTGTAAAAAAAAAAAAAATGAGCTCAGTCCGCCGAATTCATCAGACCCATCATGAAGCCCACAAAGATCTTGAGACCCATGAAGACCACAAAGCCAACCAGGACCATGAAGCCCACAAGACCCATGAAGACCACAAAGCCCTACAGGTCAACGAAGCCCACAAAGCTCACTAGACCCTGGTGTGGTTTTTTCATCACATTGCCAGCCCAGATTCTTTAACACATTCACTATTTATAGAATTGAAGTGTAAGAACCGTGCCCCAAATTCTATCCTGTAAGTAGGCCTACCCTAATGTACATATATCCTACCTGTGACATATGAGATCAAAAAGTGAGATAACTTCCCAAATCAGATGGATTTTGATTTCGAACGAATACAAGAAATAATATTACATTCTAAGCAATAATAACCAAAAGAGAAAAAACGAAAATGGGAAAATATATGTGGAATGAGTTTGGTTTTCTCAGCTTTGGATTCGTTCTCAAACGAGCTTTTGATTGGAACTTCTTTCTATCACCATCTGCTTCAATTATAACAACATGAGAGCCAAAAGTAACTCTCATCATCGTCAACCCACCCCCCACCCCACAAAAAAACTCGCAAAAAAATGTATCAAATCATAGATTGAAATTGAAAACATTAAAATGAATAACCATTCAAGAATTGAAACCGTTCTAAAAACTAGAAAAGTAAATTACATCAACTTAGAGATTTGATTTTCGAACTTCTGGTTATTCTTCACTTCATGCGGAGGAAAATTAAAATTAAGAGTGTGTGTTAGTAACTAGAAGGGGCATGGTAGGATATATTTATGTTGATAGAATCTCGTATCTTTCAAAATAAACATTATATGGAGAAAATTTTAAAAAAAAATATTGTCTTCTTAATATAGTTTTAAAGTGTAAACGCTTCTTCTCAAACTCTGATTATTCTGTCTTTCAGGAAGAAAGTGAATAGAAAACTTGATTGTCTTTTAGAAATTAGACGGGTAGTTGAATCCCTTAAGGGTATTTTCATATTTGAAAGATATCAAACATGAAAACACCCCTATAGGTGATTGAGCTACTCTTCTAGTTTCTAAAACAGCCAATGTTGAAATAAATTAATAATTTCAGATGCAGCATTTTTTTACCAATTGAATCAAGACAAATAAAACATTAACAATTAATTAGGGCTCGGATTTTTATGCAATAATATTAAGAGGCTAGATACATCGTTTAGTTCAAAATTTCTCCGAATGTAGGCGCTGCGATCATTGTTGATTGAAAAACGGTTTTTTAACGTTTTTTCTCCCGGTTCGAAGTCACATAATAATTAATAGAAAAATAATTTCGCGTGCTAATCTTATAAAAAGAAAACATCGTGAAGCCAATAGATTAATGCACGTAATAATTATTTTGTTATTGTTCTGAGTTGTTTTTAACGGGAGTTCTTCAAATGTTTGGGTGACGGTTTTTTGCTCCTATGGGACTTAACATGGAGTTAAAAAAACGTAAGATTTTAATTGTTATTTAAAAATAGAAAGCCCTTTTAAAATTTAGAAAAAGGAATAATCCTGAAGGCAATAAACACGTGTAAGTACGTGCTAATTTTTCTGATTGCTCTAAATTATTTTTATTCAGAGTTCTCTTAACTTTTGTTGGACGGTGTTTTAGTCCTATGGGACTTAACATGGAGTTTAAAAACGTACGATTTTAAACGTTATTAAAAAATAAAAGGACCTTTTCAAAATTTATAAAAAGGAAACATCGTGAAGCCAATACATGAATGTATGTGCTAATTATTTTATTATTGTTCTAAATCAGTTTTAACGAGAGTTTTTCAAATGTTTGTGGGACGGTTTTTGATCCTATGGGATTTAACATGGGGTTGAAAAAACGAACGACTTTGAACGTTGTTTAAAAATAGAAGAACCTTTTCAAAAATTATATAAATCGAGCACGTGAAGAACAATACTTTTTATTGCATTTTGCGCTTTACTGTATTTGAATTGAGCAATTGTGAGGCGATTTCTTTCAGTTTTAGTAACACCATATAAGAACACTCATTTGTCTCGTTGTCGTCTGCTCAAAACAACAAGATGGACGTGGATCTAGGCTCTTAAGCAAATGTATCTCAATTTATGGTCCAAAAACCAATTGTGAAGTAACTAACAATCCCAATTAGATCAACCAATAACCATGTTTTCTTAAATCAAAAACACTGCTTAGAGGCTAGAACTTCCGTTGACAACTGATAGTAACCAAAACATTTAGCCTCTAGCCAACCTTCTTGATTAGAAAAAAAAAGCATAATTAATTGCAGTTGCTCTAATGATGATTATACTATACACAATTGGCCCTTGTGCCACAGATTGAGAAACATTCGCTTAATATTGCATATAAATCCGAGCTTTAATAATAATTCTAACAATAATAGAATAATAAATAGAAACAGATTCCATTATACTAGAAATAATTCCACATTCTTATACAATAGAAACCAAAATGGTTGAATGAAACCAAAAGTATCCAAATAATTCGGTAAGGGTTTTGACCACAAGAAGAAAACGTTCAAATTAAATTAAGGGGTTCAATTGAATGTATTTTTGTCAAGACCTAAATCTGACATTAGACCCTACAACTAACTATATTTAATATAATGTAGGCCTATAATGATGTTACTACATAATGGCCGCCGTTATCTTTTCTTTTAAGGGGGGAAGGAGGTCCTTCAACAATGAATGGCAGGCATTTAACTGCACTCTTCATTAATATTATTTAGAGATCACATTAAAATGGCTGTCAGTTAAAATACTAGAAAACAACAAAAAAAGATGCTCCCTTTATTAAAAATAATGTAAGGCTTTATATTGAAATTAAAAATGGAAGTTCTACTAATATAAATAATATTGGCCACAAGCGCCACTTTATCAAATGTCCCAATACTGTAGTCCTAATCTAAGAATATTTTTCTAATTAAACCACTTTTAGTGGTCGAGTTCGACTGCAAAATGTATTCGGCTTGTTGCCAAAACCGACCAATCAGATTCGACTTATTTTTTGGCAGTTTAGTAAACCTTAGCACACAGACCACTTTTAGTGGTTTACTTGGTTGCAGGTGGTTGGGTTGTCGTTGCAATGCATCTTTTTTTATGGAAAGATTCAAAGTGGTCGGTTTTTATCAACAACACGACTTCATTTTCCAGTCGAAATCGAGTTCCAAAAGTGGTCTGTGTTGTAACCTTTACTCGACAACAGTAGGACCCACTTTGCAACCACAGGCCACTCGATCACAGCAGTCGGTTTTGACTGATTATATTTTGCAGTCGAACTCAACCACTAAAAGTGATTCGTGTGAAAAAGCTCTTTAAAGGTTTGATAGTGGAACAATAATAAAGAGTGAAAGAAAGAAAAAAAGACATGATGGCCACTGGTCAGTGAGTGAGTGAGTTGAGTTCCCCATTTCCCCTTCCCCTCCATCATCTGGTCTTTCTAATCCCTCTGTAATGTACCTTCTGTACTAAATAGAGTAAAGTGGATCATAAAGGGAAAACTTTGAAAACTGCTTTGGGGCCCTCTTTCATTCCATATATGAAATAAACCTTGGAACATTTGGTAAGAAGGGGGAGAGGAGGGAGGGAAGACGAAAGTGGACGTTGTTGAAGTTAAATTGCGACAGTTCAAAGACAATTTGACCACAAGAAGAAGAAGAAAAAAAAAGAATTGTGTTTTTCTTGACGATGTGCAAAACGAAAACCTCCGGAAAAATTCGTTGCTTTGGAAACTGGACACTCATAAAAAGCAATGAGAAGAACAATTTCAAACTCAGCACTTGGACTCAGATCTTCCCTTGAGATAATTTTTAAAGACAATTCATTCAAGTTAAGACTTCTTTTTGTTTCTCTTTATTTTCAGAAGAATAAACCCCACCCCATTCTCAATATAAAAGAGTATGGGGCACTCTCAGTGATAAGAGATGGTGATGATGATCATCATTATGATGACGATGGTGGTCCATATCTTAAGACTCAACTAATAAACATGACCTGGACACAACTTGAGAAAAAAAAAGTGTCCTAAAACAGTCCCAGGAGAGCTGAGAAAATTCCTAAAAATCAATATGAAGGAAGCTCTTGAAATTATAATGAAATTAATTAAGGCGAAGGTTTGATTATCAGGTCTTTGATTATTCTGTGTTTCAGGTGCAAAATGAAGAGATACACTTGAAGGTATTTTAGAAACTAGAAAAGGTACCTCAATCACTCAAAAGAGTATTTTCATGTTGATATCTTTCAAAATGAGCTGCGGTTGAACGTTATTTTGTTTTCTTCTACAAGAAGTTTATTTTGAAAAATATCAACATGAAAATACCCTTAAGTAATTGAGCTACCCTTCTAGTTTCTAAAACATAATCAAGTGTCTCTTCATTTTGCACCTGAAACACACAATAATCAGAGTATACCAGAGCCATTGAAAACTTCAAGATCAAATTAAGATGGTTTTCAAATCCCACACTTAAATAAACGCGAAAATCTGGCGCTTATTCAGTGTAGCGTATATTGAGTGTGGAGCTTATTCAGTTTGGCGCTTATTCGGTTTGTCGCTTTACAATTGAAAATCACCTTAAACTGAACAAACACCGTACTAAATAAATGCCAAAAATTTGGCGTTTGTTCAAATCAAGCGCTTTTTCAGAGTGGCGCTTCATCAGCACCACTCTAAAATTATATAGTGTTTTTGAGAATATAATTATTAATTAATAATAGGACCTAACCAGACAAAAATAGACACCAGAAGGCGTTCAATATCAACTTTTCCTTTTGGGTATTTATTTTTATGAAGCCCGATTTTTTTTTTCTTTCTTCTTCATGGTTTCAATGATGGATTGTTTTAATTAACATTATGACAAACATATGAGAGCTAATAAATAGAGACATCATCAACCAACAATGCAATTCACACAACAACAATGTGAACCTCAAAATAATCATAATCATAATATTAATAATAATAATAATAATAATAATAAAAGGATCATCAACTTGTTATTTCCATCCAAATTCGTAATTTGTTGAAACTCTTATAATAATATTTGGAAGAAGAGACTTATTAAAACGAGATTTATTTTTCAAAATTAAAGGTAGTTTAGTTGTTGTTGCTGAAATTGCACAATAAAATATATGATACATAATCATTATAATAATATGCAAAACAACTCATTCTGTATATTAGTAGATTTTTTGTCTTCTTCTTCTTCTTCTTCTTCTTCTTCTAGGATTTTTATGCAAAATTAAGCAAATTGTTCCTCAATGTGTGGCCCCCAAGGGTGCCAATTGTGAAGTATCACGCTTTTTTCTTCATCTAATTTTAGTTATAATAGTTAGAGGCTAGATGTTTGGTTACTATCAGTTGTCAACTAGAAAGTTCTAGCTCTAAAGTTCTGTTTTTTATTTAAAAAAAAACATAATTGTTGCCAGATTGTTACTTCACAATTGGCCCTTAAGCCACAGATTGAGAATCAGTTAGCTTCATATTGCATAAAAAGCCGAGACTAACTTGTAAATGGATATATTTTAAGAAAAATGTGTTTTAAAAACGAAGACTAAAATCTCATTAATTAAGACTAAAACAAGTCATTTCCATGCATTAATTTCTTCCTCATTGGTGTAAATATATCTAGCTCGGTACATATAGATATAATTAGAATGACGCAATGGGATGGATTTTCACTTTAGGTCCCTCCTCCTCCTCCTCCTTATAAGGGCACTTTTATACCACTTAATATACAACAAGTAGAAAAAATGTATCACCTCATCATGCTCATTAATAAAGAGTAATTAATCAGCCTTTTTTTCTTGTTGTTGTTGTCCTAATGGTGTTTTGTAGGTCTCAAACCCCCGTTTTGTTTAACTTCATCTCAAATCAGCTACTTTTGTGTTGAGAAAAAAAAAACCACACAAACTTAATTTGAATTAAATCAACTGCGAAAAAAATTTTTTTTTTCCGCACTTTTCAACCTTAATTTTAATTCTCTCTAGGTTTTTGTCTATGAGGGAAAGGGAAGAGGTTATTTTTTATAACTAATATTTAGGCATAATTTGAAACATGTGGCTTTATAGCCTCTCTCTATCTCTCTCTCTCTATGTGTTTATATGTCACGACTAGATTAAACTCCATCACCGCCACCAACCAACCAACCAAAACAACCCAAATCTCTTTAAATGTAAATTATCTTCAACCGATTAAAAGCAAAATTGATGTATAGACGACCCTAACTTTGTGAATATCATGCTGTGTTTATATAATTGTAAAAAAGAAGAGTGAGAAAATGCAAATAATTTACATTTTTCACTCTTTTAAGTTAATGGGCAAACAAACTTCTTTCATTTTTAAAAATTTGTTATTTTTCTAAAGGAATTTTCTCAAGTTAATTACTTGCACAAGTTTGACAACTAAACGAGAAAAAACTTCACAAAATAAACTTCGATTTATATTTTGTTTAAACATTCTTATTATGGCATGATAAAGTGAACTGAATGTGGAATGACTTCCAGCTCAAACGACGATGAGGATTGGAGGTGGAGGCTAGCAAAACCTCACCTACATCTTACCCTATGTTCTTACAGAGCCCTGTTTAAGAGTAAACAAATAAATAATATGTACAATTCGATTTATTCAGTTAAGTTGACTGAATAGATATTTATTTTGTTTTTATTCCCCCGGATGGCGCCACTGTAGTCGTGGCTATTATGTTCTATATATCTGAAAATATTGAGTTAATACTTAAATATAATATATAAACTATTGACATTAAAATATTGATTTAGTAAATTTCAATTTGAAAATATTAATAATTAAAGTCAATTTTTATTTGGTGTTCATGTCCTTAACTGGATTCCGTATTATTCACCTAAACACATTTAATTTGAATTCATTTAACCAATGTGTGTGTACAAGGTATAAGGTATTAAACAACCATAAAAATGCGTTTTTCAGTGTCAAAGTACCCCCTGGTTAGAGGTTAGAATTCAGAGGGTAAATGTCAAACTAACATTTATAACTTCTTGCTCATACTAGAACTCTAACCTCTAACCAGATTTTCAGTGTCAAAGAACCTGTTTAGAGGTTAGAGTTCTAGTATGAGCAAGACGTTTTAGACGTTAGTTTGGCATTTACCCTCTAACCAGGTACTTTGACACTAAAAAACGCATTTTTCTGGATTTAAGAATATACAGTACGCTTTGTGGTGAAGGCTGTTGTTAATTTGGACTTTGGCACACTTGGTACTCTAATGTAACCCGGAGACACTAATAGCTAGCCTCTACCTCCAATCCTCGTTGATGTTTAAGTTAGAATCGTTTGAGATGGGTTACAGCCAAATGAACATTAACTAAAAAAGCATGTGTTTTAATAAAATTTGTGATACATTTGGAAGATTGGAATGTCCGACGTTTTGTAGGCAAATTAAATTTTAAAAGAATGAATTGGCCATTTTTATAAACAGGCAAAATAATCATTTTGTGGATGTGGAATTCCACGTATTTTGTTCTTTTATATAATTTAATAAACAGCACAATGTGTTGTTTTTTTCTGTATGATTTTCTATACACAGTATGTAAATACTAGTAGGCCTACATGAATGTATATGCAATTAACGTAGATTAAAGTGTAAACGGGCCTCGATTTCTGGTTATTTCGTCTTTCAGGAGAAAAAATTAAAAAGAAACTTAAAAGCGTTTTAGAAACTAGAAGGGTAGCCCAATCACTTAACGTTATTTTCATATATGATATATTCTAAAATAAACTTTTATATAACTTTGCAGATGATAAAACTTTAGGGAGATATTTTCTTTAAATTTGTCTTTATTATAAGTTTAATTTGAAAGATATCAGCGTGCAAAATATACTATTTTACTGCTACGTGATTCAGCAAACGTTCTAGTTTCTCCTTACTTAGTCTTGCTCTTCTAAAGTTTTTTTTTTAAAAAACTAGAAGAGTAAAGACACATTTTCATGTTCGAAGCTTTTAAAATAAACTTTTAATGGCAGTTTGAAATAAAACAAATTTTCAATTTTTTGATTTTTATTATTGGTTTCATCTTGAAATGAAAAACAAAAATGGAGAGAATTTGAAATTGCTATAAAAAGTTTATTTTTAAAGATATCAACATGAAAACAACTAATTGATACAGCTACCCGTTCAAGTTTTGAAACCAAACTTTCAATTTCTCCTCAGAATATAAATTGTTAATAATGATAATTATGTTAACAAAACTTGCTTAACTTTTAGATAAACAAATTTAGAAAACTTTCTCTTCTTGTTTTTTTTTTCACACTTTGATGGACTTTTCTAAAAACAATTTTAAAAAAAAATTTACGTTTTTTTTTCATCTTAAAATTTCTTCATATTCATTTTTAAGTCTAGTTTTCAGAAACTAATGTGAATTCATGTGCACAGATGTATTTATAAAAATAAGACGATATTTTTGAAATGTTAAGCCTTACTTTGTGAAAAGTATAGAAGATGCAAACAAACAAACAAAAACACCCAAAAAAAAAAAAGTGGTTCCAGACATATTCTGATTAAAACGGCCATTATGCCGAATGGATAACTCCATATTTTTTATTGCATATTACTATTAGGCCTACACACACATGTATTAGAGCTAGCTTCTTTTCTTTAATGTAAATATGTAATATGTATATAATATGCATAAACATTTTGAATCAAATGAATGTTAGTTGTATATGAAGAAAACTTGTGGTCCATTCATTTTTCCCACAAATCCATTCCTAAAGTGTTTCAACAACTTCCCCCCACCCCTTTCCACCACCCTCTAAACGTCATAACTCAAGCAAAAATTGCTCACTCGCTGTGAAGATCACACAGAAGTGTTTCTAGTTTCTAACAAACCCCCCACCCCACCCTTAAATCACTTTACCCCCTACCCCCCTCCCTCTTATACACACATTTCCCCTTAAGTTTGGTATATTAGACATATATTACAAGCAACATTACCACAGTTTCTTTTATAGATATAATCCCACCCACCCCCTCCAACATATACATATATACAAAGTGTTTCAAAAAATTGTATACCACACTTTGATTGTTAATAACTGCCATGTTTATTTTCTTAAATTTAATTATATAATTATATAATAATTAAAGAGTAAACGTTAAAAATAAAGATTAAAATATAACAGTATTGTATGTTTTATGTTTAAATGAAGCATTATCTCAAGTTTTCAAAATGGCCTCCATTTTCATCAAGGCAAATCGGGTAAGAAACTGATCTGCAAACATCAATTAATGTGATAGTAAACTCATCGCGCAAGTTGCACGAAAAGAAAGGGACTGTATAACAAGGACTTGTATACTGCATGGCTATATGCAAGGGCTACTATAGAGAATATGAAGCAATTAAGTGTATCTATATGGCGTCTAGACGTGAGACGTTTAGACGCCATAATGGTTCACCTGTATAATGCAAAGAAAACCTCAGTAAGTGCTTCTTTATTTTTCTTTACTGAGTATATATGTTGATTTTTTAATGAAAATGTATGTATTTTTAATTTTCATTAAAAAATCAACATACCTCAGTAAAGAAAAATAAAGAAGCAGATTTTTGACGTATTTTTTTAATGACTTTTGCAATTTTTTTTCGACACATTTCTCTAGTTTTTTTTTTCTTCAGGTAGATCAAGTTGGTAACATTTAATTGTTGTATAAATGCAATTAAAATCCCCCATACGCCTAATGAATATAGTGGATTTCTTGTAATTTGCACAATTTTATGTTCAATTTCTTCCCATTTGTACAAGTTATAACAAGAAATTGAAATGAATTATGGGAAGATTAGAAAAGATACGTTAGATCTAATTGATGTTTGCAGATCAGTTTCTTACCGAATCAATTGTCTTGATGAGAATAGACGACATTTTTGAACATTTTATATCTTATATTTATTGTAATATTTACTCTTTATTTCTAAAGTTATTAAATATTAAATTTAAGAAAATAAACATTGCAGTTATTAACAACCAAAGTGTGGTATACATTTTATTTGGAACACACTGTATACATATACATGCATACATATATATATATATATATATATATATATATATATATGTCTTAAGTATGGCATTGTTCTATATACAATGTTTTTGTGTGTGTTGTTACTATAGCTATTTCTTGGGTCTTAAATATAAAACCCTTAGAAGAACAAGAAGAAGAAGAAAAAAAACTCCCGTCCATATACAAAACATGCACGGGTTTCTCACGTATAAATTTAATATATTAGTAAGGAAAGAGAGAATATTGCACGGATGGATTAATATTAATGGTTATAACCATTGTAATCTGTACTAAAGAAGAAAAAAAAAAACAGTAAAAAGAAAAGGAGGAGGAGATTCTTAAAACAATGTCAGAAAGAAAAACTTAAAATCTAATATGTAAATAAAATCTATGAATAAATCGTTTATAGGAAATTCATTTCTGTATTTTCAAATAAAAACATCATAAAAAATATAATAAAAGTTATCAGTCTTCTTGTTTAGATTTGTTAAGATGGGGTTTAAAATGCAAATTTAAAACGCAAAATGAAGATTAATTTGAATGTGTTTTTAGAAAACTAGAAGCGGTTAGAGAGCGCAATCATTTAAGTGGTATTTTCATGTTAAATATTATTCAAAATAAGCTATTTATGTCACTTTGAAAATCACCCAACTTTAAACAGACAATATTTGTTTTTAATTTTTATTTAAAAAATAAGTTTATTTATTTTATTTATTTATTTAAATGGTGACACGAAGCTATTAGATCAGCTTGTTTGTGTCGTCATAGAACAATTAACAATAGGGAGAAAAAAATACAGTAATATACAATAAATATAACATATTCACAACATCATATCACATGATAAATAATTAATTAAATAATTAATTTTGAAGCTTATCAACATGAAAATACCTTTGATGTGTGATTGAGCAATTTGAGATTATACTCTTCTAGTTTCTAAAACACAAATCAGCTATTCATGAAGAGAAACTTGTGAATGTGTTTTAGAAAACTAGAAGAGGTATAGCTTAATTAACTTTAGTATTTTAACGTTAATATCATTCCAAATAAGCTATTTATGTGAGTTTGAAAATGATCCAACTTTAAAATAATCTTAAGTGACCCTTCTAGTTTTTTTAAAACACTTTTTTTTTTAAATTTCTCTTAATTTTGCTGATCTGAATGAGAGAATAATCAGAGTTCGACAATCAGCTGTTCACAAACCAACATTAAATGTGTTTGTTTTTTTGTCAATCTTTTGAAACCTAAAAAACAAAATCAGTTGACTATAGGTAGCCATTTTTATTTTTCAAGTTTGGATTTTTGAACATAAAATAATAAAAAGATTTATGATTGGACTGAAATGGCTGAAAATATTCTCTCTTTCTATTGTGTCTACTACACAAGGGAGAGAAGAAGAAAATCTCCAACTTGAGAAAAAGTGGATTTTCAAAAGAAGAAGAAGAAGAGATTGCAAGATTCACGCAAACAAGAGAAAAATAAGAAAATAAGTTTGTGTGGTTTTGACCATTTGATTTGATAACAATGTTTATTTTCAGCACCAAAATGCTCGTAAATCTATGATTGTATATAGTAACACATTTTTTTGGGTTGGGGGGTCTTCAGAAATAAACATAAACACTCCATAGAAGATAGAAAGATAACAATTGTGGCCATTTCGTCACTCTCTCTCCTCCCCCCCCCCCCTACTCCACTTCTAAAACAAAAGAACTCATATTTTGTACAATGGTCAACTCAAAAAACAATGCATTTTACAATTCAATGTGCCAGATTTTTATTTCCAAAAATATAAAAGTGGAAAGGAGATCTATAGGAAAGACTTCTTGAAGAAAGAAGAACTTTGCAAAATAAAAAATAGAAGAACTGGCCACAAGGCATGTAAAGTAACAACAGTTCTACCAGTGAACATTCTAGTCCATAAAAACAAACGGAGACGGCCGAATTGCATGCAAATCACTCTCAGTGGAGAAGAAGAAGTAAAACTTCATCTTAGTTTTGAGTCTGCAAGAGAAATTCTGTTTTTGTTGTTTCCCCTCTAAGGATAGCTTATACACGATCAATTCAGGCTTGTCCATTCTGGTTTATTAATTCAGGATTGTCTCTCAAAACCGACATAGCTGTTCAACTCATTCGTGTGTTCTCAACCTACAAAGTTCGTCATCCATCTGATTGATAATTTTTAGTACAAAAATTGAAGCAAAAAAAATATATGGCGGTTACAGATCGTTGGAGTAAATATGGAAAGGTAATATTTAAAAAAAGATTGAATTAACAAAGTCCACCATATATACCAGTGGTTTGTTGGGTTGGCAAAGTGGCGGCACACTTAGCAAAACTCACGGCACACAAGTATGCCACTGGTTTAATTAATGAGTATGTGTAATCCAAATTTTTTTCGGCACACCCTATTTGGAGATCACTGACCTCAGCGACACCCTGGGAGAAAAAAAACGGCCCTATAAAAAATTATTTACCGAGCTCCAGTTTAAATTTACATTACTTCATTATTAAACTGGCCCAAAAACGAAAGATTCGGCCCGTCCGCCACTGACTGACCTACACGCACTTATTTTTGACTTTGAAAAGCCAAAAAGGACAAGCCAAAATTGATCGTGTATAAGCTACCTAAAACTGACCTCAGCTGCCCCCTCCTCCTTTCATTGTCTTGTATATTCCTATGTATAAACTGCTTCAAATTCAAAAATATATATGAGTACATAAAATATATACAGTGTATATGTTACTGTCAATCTGCGGAATCCGTCAATCTGCACATTGCCTAGTTAAACTACAAAACAACCAACCTGGTAGTAAATCTGCAAAATTCAGTACATTTTTGGTGTTGAATTTTGCAAGATTCACTAGCAGGTTGGGCGTTTTGAAGATTGCCAAGGCAATTCGCAGATTGACTGATTCCGCAGATTGACAGTAACATATTATACACCCTCAGAAAAAAGGACAATTTATTTCGCGCCTTTTTTTTTGACAACTTTTATCGTCGTCCGAAATCGTTTTTGCGGTTCATATGTTTATACATGCATGAACTTTATTTAAGAAGAAGAAGAAGAAGAAAAAATGGACCACCACCAAAAAAAAAAACACTCGAAATTTCAAGTGTAGATGATTTTATATATGTTTTGTGCAATGTGTTAGTATATATTTTCTATAAGTGATAAAGGAAGGAAGGAGGCCATCCAGAAAGGAAAAAAAACTCCAATAAAATTCACACGGGCTCAAAATGCCAAAAAGAAGAAGAAGAAGAAGAGATGGACTAAACTAAAAATGAAGGGAAGAAATGTAAAGTTAAAATAAGTTAGTTTTCTGCCTGAAACTTAGAAAGAGAAAGATGGAGCGAGAGAGAGAGATGTTCATAAGTTGAGTGACCATAAGTTGGTTCATAAAAAGAAAGAACAGAAAGAAATATTGAAATCATAATGTGGAATTTGGTCTATATATATCAATATACAAGTGTAAGTGGCCCATACATGTGTTTTGTATTGTAAGAAACCCACTTGAATGAAATTTCAAAATATAAAAGTGGAGTTGAGAAATACAGAAAGAAAGAATTGTTGGATATTTGTAGTCACATCTGGTCTGGTCAGTATAATATTACGACCACAATTCAATTATCCATTTGTAAACCATTCACTCATTGAAATAATATACTAAAAAGTAGAATTGTCTTCTTCTTCTTCTTCACTTGAAAAGTTTGAAAAGAAACACACACAAAAAAGTATAGGAATATAAAAAGCGCGTTTCTTGGTAAAAACTAGCAGCTGTTTCTAACTTATGGATCGTCCATCTTCCAAATAAGATGCTTACTGGTCACTCACTCACTAGTGGTCAGTCAGTATGTGTGTCTTTTGAGATGTGCTAAAGTTAGAAGAAACAAGAAATCCAAGTCTTATGTACTTAATAACCACAGAGGTCCACACTTAAGACCTCATTTCCACTCTACAAAATTAACTGCAGTTAAAAAGTTAACCACAGTTAATTTTTTTTATATTTCAAATTAAATAAATTCTATTTTTTCTATTTTTTTTTTCAGTTGTTGTTTTCTGCATATGAAAATTTTGGCCTTAGGCAATGCACAGAATTGATAAAATACCTGACTTGCTGTGTTAAGCATTTTGCACAATGCCTAAATTGCACAGGTATGCATAATGTCCAGATAATTATGCAAAACAACTGATTTTCTGCTTTGTCTTTATATTAACGTTCCTGTAGACCTTACTCTTGATCTTAGTTGTCTCTGTGGCCACATCAGTGTGGGCCATTATAACGAGGGCCCACACTATACGGGCCACCACAAAATGATAACCACCTATGGAAGCTAAATATCAACCCATAATAATAAAAAAAAACTGTTGTTTGTTTCTGCTTTTAATCCGAAAACAAATAAAAAGCTCAAAGCGTAACATTTTTCTTCCCGCCAAACACAAACAGATAGGAAAAAAGATTTATGAGAGCAAAATTGAAGCAAATATTTTTAGATTATATTTGCGAACAGAAGGAAACCGATCACCTAGGCCTTCAATATACAATATGTATACAAGAGTAGAGAGAGATATCAAGTTATTAATCCCACACCAAGTTAAACAGTTTTCAAGAGTTTGTTTGTTTGTTTGTTGTAGACATCTAGTAGTAGTAGTAGTAGTAGTAGTAGTAGTGGTAGTAGTAGTAGTAGTCGTAGTAGTAGTAGTAGTAGCAGTAGTAGTAGTACTAGTAGTAGTAGTAGTGGTAGTAGTAGTAGTAGAAGGAGGAGGCTACTTGAGAGAAAAAGATGGAAAGGGTACTTAGTACTTACTTGTTATCGGGACATCATCCCGACATCCAATCAATCAACCATCATTATCATCCTGCAAACATTCAACATTTGCAAACATTGCAAAACTCATTTTCAGTAACTTGAAATCACCTTTTTTTTTTACCCTCCTAGTCTTAACTGCCTTCTGTACTTACCCTCTTCTCACCATATCATTATTCCCCCTTTCAACAACCTATAATGGATGTTTGGGTGCTTCAAATTCACCATACCTACTACTACTACTACTACTACTACTTGTACTACCACACAATTATTATTGTCAAAGAAAAAACATTCAATTTTGTTTGTCCTGTTTAAGTGGAACACAAATTACACCTGAAAATTAAATTCCATGTATAAACATCATAAAAATGAAAAAAATGAAAGCGTAAAATCGCCAATTCTAAAATAACAAGTGTATTTGATGATGATGTTGACGTAATGACACGAACCACTTTGTGTCGCCACATAAAATGAAGTGGGCCTTAGAATGACACAGGAAGCTGTACTCATCCACCTTGCACGACGACGAGGGTTGGAAGTGGAGGCTATAGCTGTTAGAAAGGAACTTATGAGATTAAATGAGACCAGTATACCTCCAGCATACTGCAGCATCTTCCACTAACTTAAGACGCATTGGTAGCCTCGACCTCCAATCCTTGTCGTCGTACAAAATGCATTTGTGGGCGATGGAATCAACACCAAATGACCACAGGTCATGATGACCCAGAAGTCCATTTTTTTCTTCTCAGTATAACCACATAATTATTACAAGGGCGTTACAGTTCAAAAGACCGAATTAAAGAGTCCACTTACTTCGCATACTTGTTTCGTCAGGAGTGGAACGTTCCGTACCATCCGTGATGTCCGAAGCAGGAGTACCGGTCAGTCTCTCGGCAAGATCCGAACCAGAAGTGGTGTCATGGTCTGAAAATCCTTCATCCTTGATGTGCATTGGAGAAAGAGACGAACCGCCGCCTCCGCCACCATTGTTCGAAGAGCCACCTCCACAAAAAGGAGATTGACCTTTGGAAGAGTTCACAAGAGAGGTCAAAGGATGAGGTGATGGTCTTGAAGTCTGAAGTGACGGATGAAGACCACGATGAAGTATTCCGCCACCATTCTGATCCGAAAGTTTTGACGCGAACTTTGTGGCCGGCATGAAAGCTGAATGAAAACCGTTACGATCCGAAGTGACCGGTCGAAATGCTCCACCTCCGGTCGGATTAATAAAACTCAGGGCTCGATCCATGTTGGGGGTCAGAAAAGGGGCATGCATATGGAGAAGATGGGCAAATCCGTCAGATGGCTGAGTGCCATAGAGTCCGGGTGGAAGGGAAGTGAAGGAGCTCGCGGTGAAGGGAACGTGAATATCTTTAGCATCCGATCCCGAGAACGGATGGTTGGAACCGGAACCTCCACCCAGATGCATGGCGGCCGCCGCTGCTGCCTCTCTCGATGCCTCTGCCGTCGACGCCAACACCATTAACGCTGGAGATTGCAAAGATGTCGGCACATAAGTCGAATTCTCCATTCTGCGACGATCCTACAAAACAACACAAAAATTATTAAAATTTAAAAACTCTTAAATTATTTAATTTGTTTTATGAACAGTTGATTTTCACACTTTTGATAATACTGTGTTCTCAGAAGAGCAACATAATTCAACGTGTGTTAGAAACTAGAAGGGTAGCTCAATCACTAAAAGTCAATTTTCATGTTGATATATCTTTCAAAATAAACTTTTTTTTATAGACATAAATTAATAAAGCTTAAATTTGGGTCCTTAAGTGACATAAAAAGCGCATTTTAAAAAAATATCAACATGAAAATACCCTTAAATGATTGCGCTACCCTTCTAGTTTCTGAAACACTTTCAACTTTCTTCATTTGTTCGAGTTGAAAACCAACAAACAAATAAATAATATTCAATAAATAATAAAAAAAACTGTACTTTAAAATCATACCAAGAAATTCCATTCATTTTTTAAAAATATATAATAATAATAATAATAATAATGAAATAAATTTGGGTCATATAAAAAGTGACCCATACATTTATAGGTCAAGATTTATTGTGGCTAATATTTATTTCTCTTCTTGTCATCAAAAAATAAATCAAAATGAAAAACAAAAGTATAAAATATAAGATATTAAATATTCATAAGAGAAAAATATAAACAGAAACAACTGAAAAAAACATTCCGTTTTATATATAAAAAAGTAGCCATTTGAAAAATATGCAAATAAAGGTGGAAACAACAATGGAACACTTTAATGGAGCAAAATGAAGAAAAACTAGAAAGACTTCTAGTTGCTAAATCACGTAAGATTAAAATAATATTGATAATATTTTTTAAAATAAGCTTTTTATGGCCAGTTTGAAAATGGACCTATGTTTAATTTTTGTCTATAAAAAGTTTATTTTGAAATATATCAACATATGGACGTTTTTAGACGCTTTTTTTTTCATTATTTATGTTCCAACTTGAAATGAAAAACAAAAATAAAGAATTTCTTTTTTTTTTTTAAAAAATTGTCATAAAAAAGTTTATTTTAAAAGGTGTGAAATCATCATAAGATCAGCATCAATTTCCTCTTCCAGTTTCTAATTTTTGACTCTTTCTTAATATTGTTATTTTTTTTAATTATGATTATTCTGAATTTTAGAAACAACACTAAAGACATTCTATAATAATCGATTCAGTGACTCTTCTAGTTTCTTAAAACATTTTCAAGTTATTTTTTTTTAGTTGTGTTCATAAAACATCTTAAGAAACAACATTAAGTTGGAATTGAAAGTTATAAACTAGAATAGTAAATTTAATCTCTGATACGAAATTTTTTTTAACAAAAATTCACGATTTCATTTTTTTTAAATTGAACCAAAAATTGTTTTTTCAAAAAAAAAAAATATCCGATAACGTCTGTTTAAAATTTGCTCATATTCAAAAGCTTATTTAAAAAAAAATCTGAACATAAAAATCCCCCTTATTGAATCAGTTACTATTCTAGTTTCTTAAAAAAAATTTCTTAAAAGTTGTTTTCCAACCAGAGAGAGAGAGAGAGAGAGAGTTGATTCTATATTCTATTTATGGCTTTTTGACGTGAAAATAATTTCTAAAGCAATCCTTTCTTTCATTGAAATCCTGAATCTGATAAATCATCTCTGTGATGATAAATTTTACAATTATTTAAAAAAAAGTACAAAATACAATATAATGTGGTCCCATCATTTTCACAAAAAAAAAATAAACCTTATATTATATTAAATGGGGCAAAGGAGGTAGGAGGAAGATATAAGAAAAGAAACCCACCAGATAAAAAAAGGGTCTCAAAAAAAAAGGCAGGGACCCTAAAAAGTGTACACCTTAAAGTGACGACGACAACGACGGTCAACTTTTTTGAGGTTTACCTTACTACTTGTCTCGCCTTCATTTTCAACAAGTCCCTCGAGAGACCCTTCTACCCTCTATTTAGGTCTCTCTATTCATTTTCATATAAAAGAAGATGAAAAAGTTCCCGGTTTTTACCTGAAGCCCCCCTCTCTCTCTATCTTTCTTATTCTTATAGAAATTCCCCCCATTATCACTCAGGAATATACTAAGGACTAACTCTCAGAAGTTCACTCATTCCTTACCACTAAAAATCCAACCCACCCCAAGTTCAATCTATTCACCTTTGAAATTGAATAAAGAATGAATCACTTCTCCCTTTATTCCCCTCCTTTTCTGAACTGGACATGTGATATATTTAAAAGGGCCCCAATATGCAATATTTTTTTAAAAAAAAAAATAAAAGCAAAGGGACAAGAGAGAGAAAGGAGTTGAAATATCAAACAAATAGCGGTTTATTTCAACCGTCAAGTTCAACTGTCAAGTGTCCGGCTTCACCAATTGTTGGACATTGAAGGGACAAGGGGAGAGAGGATATAAGGGAGAGGAGGGATATAAGGGGGAGGAAGATGAAACATGAGCCCGAAAAATAGACAGGATAAAAATGAGACCAAATTCTCTCTCTCTCTCTCTCTGTGTATATTGAAAAATATATACAATATTTGTATAGAGATAGTTGTAGTTGTTACACGCTTGAAATATCAACACAAATGAAAATGTTGAGGAAGATAAAATTGATTGCAAATAATATAAGGGACACTTTTAAGGGATACTTTATGGTGTTTACCCCTTAAATTTGTCACGCACGTGGTCGGGTCCTATATGGTTATGTGTGTTTGTAAGTAAACCCGGGGTATTTTTTTTTGGGATCTTCCTCAGTCAAGAGAGAGAGAGAGTCCTTCACTTATTAAGAGTTTATATACTAAAATTCTCAAGTGGGGAGAATAAATGGGCCGAATTAAATAGACCTAACTTCATACCTACAAGTCTTTAGGCGACTGAATAAGCGCCAAATACAACAAACGGAATAAACGCTTAAACTGAATAACCCGCGAAATTTATGGTTTTAATTCTGTTTGGTGTTTGTTCAATTTTGGCGCTTATTCAGTTCGGTGCTTATTCAGTCATGTCTAATATGAGATTATGGTACTTATTCATTTTGGCGTATATTCTCAATTTGGTGCTAAATTAGCGCCACTTTAAACCTTCTAATAAAAATCACATTATTCCTATTTTATTTCTCTCTTTGAGAGAAAAATAGGAATAATGTGATTTTTATTTGAAGGTTTAAAGTGGCGCTAATTTAGCACCAAACATGAACTTTTAAAATTTCTACTAAAAATCATTTCTGATAAAGTACAAAGATTATTATTACCTTTTAAAGTATAAATTTAAAGTGACTGAAAAAATCAAGAAACTCCATTTGTAAATTCCCTCAAAGTGCGGACGGAACTAAGTCTCTTTTTTTCTTCTCTCTCGTTATCTTAACGTGTAATTCCACTATGTTTTTAATGTACAATTGTCGTTATAAGTCTCCCATTGCATTTTAAAACTGTAGACACACATCAATCAAATCGGCATCCACTTTACTTTAATAGACTTACATTACATATAATGTAATTCTATGGAAGTTTGTGTATGTTTTTATGAGGCGCCGTTTGAGCCATGAGATTTTATGCATATAGGGGGAGAATTATATACATGTATAAGTAATCTATATATGACGTAAATGGCACCTCATCGTTTGTTTGTTTTTCGCTCTTCTTTTAACAAGAAAAAAACAAACAATAGAAACATGTTTTGAAACTGAAAATGTGGTGAAAAAAGTAACTCTTAGAGTAAAAGTTACTCTCACTAAAAAAAACACAGATTACAAATTTTTACAAGGAATTCACTTTCTTGGAAAACGTTCCACAAAAAAAAACCCCTCCTCCCTCTCAACATAATCACCACCCCTTAAAATAACCCCCTTAATTACACTCTATGAACATTACATGATGATAATCACCCATTATCATCATCATAATCCGGGTCACTACGCACAAATTCCCGGTATCTTATCTCCATTTTATGTAATATATATATATTGGGGCCTATAGACATTTTTTTTTTTTTATAAGAAAAAATTATAAAAATGATAAGCTTTATTAATTTTTTTTTCATAATAAATTTTTTCGTTACTGTGGTTATTATTAATAATAATAAGAAATATTGTTTTAATCTAAAATAAAACAATCAATTTTGAATTTTTTTTTGATCTCAAAAATTGCTAACAAAATAATCATTTTATTTAGAGAAAGAAAAAAACGGGTTTTTTTGTGAAAATCTTTTGAACAAAATTATTTCATTTTAAAATTGTTTAATTTAAATTTAAAAATTGAATTCAAAAGTATAAATTTCATATTATAAAAGAAATTAAAAGTTTGTTAGAAACTAGAAGGACAGGTGAATTTCTTATTAGTATGTCCGTCCATGTTGATATCTTTCAAAATAAACTTTTTAGATTTAAAGATAAACAAAAAATCGACTCCTTAAAATTTGGTCATTTTTTAATTCTTACATTAAAAGCTTATTTTGAAAGATATCTATCTAACCCTTAAGTGATTGTGCCACCCTTCTAGTTTCTAAATCAATTTTTAAGAAGAAATTGAAAGTATGTTAGAAACTAGAACGGTATTCGAATTACTTAAAATATACTTTCATGTTGATCATTCACTTAAAATATACAGATATCGACTGAATGTCGATTATCTTTCAAAATAAACGTTTTATAAAACAGAATTTAAAAAAAATATCTTCTGCTTAAAAGTTGAATTTTTCAAAAAAAAAAAAAAGCTTATTTTAAAAGATATCAACATGAAAAAATATCCTGAAGTTATTTAGCTGCCCTTCTAGTTTCTAATACACTTTCGACTTTTAAAATTGCTTCTGAAAAAACAGAAAATTTACATTTTAAAACCGACTTAATTATTTTGAACAAAAGAATTTCATTTTAAAATTATATATTTAATTTTACAATATCATATAATTATTTTAAAATCACATCAATCAAAAAATGAAGAAAATAATTTAAATTTAATTTTCTTTCAAAAGTTGTTTAAAAAGATTTTTCAATGGACTTTAAAATTAAAAACTGGACCTTCGAACAACCTTTCTTTTTGTTCCTTAAAAGATAATCTCGTTTAATATATATCCCACCAAAAAAAAAATGCAGTTAAATCCCAGTTAATATTATGACGTCACAGATGGCATCCAGTGGAGTTTTTATCTTTCTTTTAGAATTTATATGATGAATTGTGTAACACAACATAATAATAATAATCATTTCTTCGATTGAATTGGAAGCTGACTCAGCTATAATAATAATATTTGTCAATTGAGAAAAGGGATTCCATAAAAAATATATATATATATATCCCGGGTGTCCCATACAAAAGCATCAGAGGGAAGGAGGGGAGTTTAGGGGGAGCATTAAGGAGAGGGGGTGGAAATCGTGGATTTAAAGACAATTGAAGATCGATCGAAAGTGTGAAAAACATTTTTTTGTTGTTCTTCAATTCGATTGTTTATAATATAATCTTTAAAAATTAACAATTGTGTTGTGATTACAAAAAAAAAAGTGATTTCCGGGTGTTACTACTGCAATAATTAATACCCCCCCCCCCCCCCTCAATGTACAAAGATAGGAACCTATTTGCATAAATTAAAATTAAATACATGGCTGTTTTGTTATTGGTGCAAATTTATATAACTTTAACCTCGTTTTTAGTAGCGTGAGAATTTAATAAAAACAAGCTTAATTGCTTTTAAATCATTTAAATTAGAAAAGTTAACAACAAAAACAACAAGAAACACATTTATAATAAATAATAATTTTGTTTTTTAAAAAAATATATAACCTTTGACCTATTTTCAAACAAACCTGCATCATATCAATTGATCACAATCAATCAAAACTAATTAAAATAATTAGTGATGAATACTGATGATGTCCAGCCATTATTTTTTTGATGATAATTATCACAAATTGATCACAATTCTAACAACAATCACAAATTACACATTGATCAATGATCACAGTCAGGTAATTAGTGATGATGATGATAATTAACACAAAAAATTGATCACAACAAGTGCAGATTAAACAATAAAATATTAACAAAATTTAACCTTTGACCCACTTTGAAACAAACCTGCATCATATCAATTGACCCCCACCAATCAATCAAAACTAATTAAGATAATTAGTGATGGCGATGATGATGATGATGATGATGATGTCCATCCATTATAATTATTTTTTTTTTGATGATGATGATTATCACAAATTGATCACAAAAAGCGCAAATTAAAACTTTGTTTTTTTGTCACCGTGTTTGCTTTTAGCCACAATCCGATTAACACTACTCCTCCCTCACCTGTCCCGGGACGTTTTTCTTTTTAAAAAGCGCGAGAACAAAAAAAAAAAAAGTTTTACCTTTAAGAAAGTTTTCTAGTTTTCTCAAACTAAAAATACTATTTAAAAAAAACCACAAAAATTAATTAATTCTAATAAATAATTTACTAATTTCTGAATATATAATATATTCACTTTGAAAGCACTTTTTAAGTCCTATTTTTTTCCAAAAAAAAAAAATGATGGACGTGAACAAAAATCGAAACCCGGCCACTTAGTCACTTAGCAAAAATGCCACATTACCATTGTACATATACACACAGAAGCAGGACACACACCATAATGGGGAAGGGAGGGGGGACTAAAAATGGGGAGGGAATTAGTCACGTGAGGATCGAAACTAACGCCATCTAGTGACAGTTAGCAATGATTAAAAATTTCAGGCAAATCAGGTGTGCCACCAATATGTGGCTTCAAGTGGTCATTGTGGTCAAATGACAGAACCAAATGAACCGCAACACCAAAATATTTCTTCTCTCCCTTTTTTCCAAAAAAAAAGGGGAGAAATTTGGGTTCCTTTTCATTTAACTTCAAACAAAATGCAACTGAAATTCGATAATACAATTGATTTATTAAAAAAAACATCTGCTGCGTTTCTACTTTCTAAGTTTCTATTTAACTAAAATTACAATTTTGATCAATTTTTAGAGAAATTTGAAACATTTTTTTGGTTCTTTTTCAAAAATTTGACAAAAATGCTTTAATTAAATTATTAATTTCCTCAATAATTATAAAAAAATATATTAGTTAATTTTTAATAATATTGTTTTAAATGTTATCAATATTGTTCACTTTTTATTTTATATTTTGTATATTTCACAATAAATTCTCGAATTTCGGTAAAACTAGTTTTAGCTAAAGGTGAGTAAGAAATTAAGTTCAGAATACACTTTGATTGAAGAAAATTACTAAGTTTTAGTGTTTTATTAGTTAAAACTAGTTTCCATTAACCGAATTCGGAACAGGGCCGTGGCTAGTGGAGGTGGGGCAGGTGCCCCCCTAAAAAAAGTTTGAAAGGGCATAAAAAAATGTTCTAGTTATTTTATTATTTCCAAAATGTGAATTTCTTTTTTTTTAAGATAAATTGGCTTTTTTTGGCGATTCTTCTAACGGGACCTCAGCTGTGAGACACCCAGGGCCGTTTTTAGAGCTGAGTGTATAAGTTGCCCCTCCATAAAAAAAATTCTTGCCACGGCCCATATTCCCATGTTCGGATAACAACTGAGTAACACCACCTGGTGGGCTTTGTTGGAAGGGAGGGGTGCACCAGCTGGAACGACGCCAAGGGTTGGAGGTAGAGGCTATCAATGACATGAAGGTAGCGAAAAAAAAAAGTCTAAACGAATGACTGTAACATAAAGCATTTGCATTTGGAACAGAAACGAGCGCAGAAAAAAAAATTTAGAATGGATTTCAATTAAAATAGTTAATTTAAAATACTTTGAGATAAATTACTAAATTAGAAACTGAATAATCGCCAAACGTGTCGTGCCTTTTCAGTTTTGCATTTGTTTAAAATGACAAACTGAATAAGCACCGAACTGAACAAAATCGAAACTGAATAAGCGCCAAACTGCACAAATACCAAACTGAATAAGCGCCAAACTTAACAAAATCGAAACTGAATAAGCAAGAAATTGAACAAATGCCAAACTAAATAAGCTCCAAACTGAACAAATGCCAAACTGATTAAGCGCCAAATTGAACCAAACCACTATTTAAAAAAAAATGCAATTTTGAAATTCAAGGGTCCTTCTTGAATTTCGGTCATAGACAACTTTATTATTAATATCCTAAAAATGGCTGTGGACCAAAAGAGGAAAAAGAGATTTATTTTGTTGGTTGAAATATAAAATTCATCATTCACTATCATGTTCGTTACACACACACACATAGTTATTTGTGTTACAGTATTATCATACAAATAATAACACACAAGACACAAAAATTTAATAATGTCATGATTCATGAAGGATGAAGCAAGAAAAAAACGAAATCCTATAATATTTATCCATATAATCATCATCCCCCTTGCACAAGTAGTATGTGTCAGAGAATAGAAAGTGACAAGAATACAGGTCAAAGTTCAACTGCATTCTCTCTCTCTCTCTCTCTCTCTCTCTCTCTCTCTCTCTCTCTCTCTCTTATGTATACTATGTGTAATATATATATCCTATAGGAGCAATTAGTTTGGTTCTACTTTTGATATAAAAGTGATGGACAATCTCTCTCTCTCTCTTCAATTGTTTGCTTTTTTCCATTGTTGTTGTCCCAATGACTTTTTTTTCCGGTATTCACACTATACTCTCTCTCTCTGTCTCTCTCCCTTCAAACCCTTCATGTAGATCTTTCCGCTTAAATATTATCATTATGGGTTATAAGGTTGGGAAAAATAAGGCTATAGGGTGGAGGGTGCATCCATCCATTCCTTATTTAGTCAGGGGTTTTTAGAGATTTTCATTCAAATTTTCATCTCACTTTCCCTTCAACTGAGCTAAACAAAGAAAAAAAGGTTTTTGTAAATTTCAATTTTGGACAGGGGTCATTTAGAAAGGTCATTTTCATTTGATCTGTCTTGTTAGAAGTAGGAAACTGTTAAAAACCCCTAAATGAGATTTCAAACTCAAGACACTTCGCCAAAGGAAAATATCAATTGAACAATGAAACTAGAAATTGCACAAAAATAACAATTTAGAGATTTTTGTATAAATTATCACAAGGTTCACTATTAGGATTATTCTTAAAAAAAAGTGCTAAGGTGTGTTTTTAGTGTAAATGGGGCTTCTCAAATGCTGGCGATTATATCTTTCAGGGCCAAATTAAGAGCTAGAAAGTGTTTTAAAAACTAGAAGAATACCTTAATCAATTAAGGGTATTTTCATGTTGAATATCTATTGAAATAAGTTTTTTTTTATGTCAGTTTGAAAATTTAAACAAATTTAATAAAAAATGTTTCATTTTCAAATTCACATATTATTTTAAAAGATAAAATCTAAATGAAAATACCCTTAAGTGATTGAGTTACCCTTCTAGTTTCTAAAAACACTTTTAAAATTCTTTTAATGTTGCTCATACAGAATATTAAATAATCAAAATTTGAGAGGCGTTTAAGAATACAGGTGAAATCTGGGAACAGACTAATCATAGGTCACTAGGTGACCTACACTTTCAGATATCAACTGTGGGTCACTCAGTGACCTACAAGCTTAATTTATCATAACTGCACCTAATCACTGAAATAAAAAAAGTTGTAAAGTGTAGGTTATTGAGTGACCTACAGTTCTGAAGTGTAGGTCACCTAGAAACCTATGATTATAGTCTGTCTCGTGAATCTGTTATAATTTTTTTTTTACAAATCTCTCTAAATTGTGATTTTTTTTTTTGATAATTTTATGCAATTTTTAGTTTCATTGTCAATTGATAAATAATTTTTTGACAATAAAAAGTGTATTTTTGAAAGATATCTTAAGAAATCAGATGTTCATAAAACTTCTTAAAGAATGTATTAGAATAATTAGGTAATTAATCAACTTTAACAGACATTTTTGTACTGAAATAATGTCCAGTTCACATAAAGGATTATTTTGACCTAAAAAAACGATTGCAAATAATAGGGAATAATACTCTCAATGTTTAAAAATGCAAAATTGTACACAACCAATTGTCACTAGATGTAGACAAAAAAGGGAACATTTTGAATAAATGTCTTTTTTCCCCTTCTTTTTTTAAAAAAAACCCCATCCCGCCCCCCTTAGTTTAGGCCTATTTATAGATGTATTTCTAAACATGTGTTCGTCTTATTTGCATCCAATATAAATAGATGTAGTAGACCTACATGTAGGTCTATTGATGATTATCATGATGATGATGCATCATCATATGTATTATAAGGTGGTAAGAGGGATGAGGTTATAAGGGGATAAGGAAGAGAGTATAATGGTCTTGTTAATACGGTTGCAACATATTATATCATCGACACACAAGTCTGAAAATGGGGGATAGAGAGGGGGGGGGGGCTTATTATTACAAGAAAGCCATAATATCAACCCCCCCCCCCCTTTCTGTCTAGATATAAAACATGGATTCCATACTGTTAATCCCACAGTAAATTGTCGTCAGTTGTCTCTCTCATATACATCATAATGGCTCTCTCAATATATTACAACATCATTAATTGTACAAATACACATATACATAGTCACATGTACAGAGTGTGTCACAAACAAATGTATATCACACTTTGCTTGTTAAACAGGCAGTTAGAAATAGGTCAAATGACTGACTTATGATGACTGGCAACTTGTAATTGGCTGGTTATGAAGTCTGACGTCACATGCTCCGCCCTTTTCAACGTCAGACTACATAACCAGCCAATTAGAAGTTGTCAGTCGTCATAACAAAGGCGGAGCCAACTGAAGTTTTGACCTATTTCTAACTGCCTGTGGTTGTTGATAACTGCCATGTTTATTTTCTTAAATTTAATTCAATAATTTTACAATTAAGAGTGAAAATGTTACAATAAAAAGATTAGATATCAAAGCAGTATTACATGTTTTATGTTTTAAGAAGCTATCGGAATGAAGAAAATCAGTGTTGAAACCAAACACACGCACACCATGTTAAATAGCTATACCAGATATTGCATCATCCTAAGCTCAGGTTTTTTTTGGTATAGACTCTTATAGGAAATATGTATTAATGGTTATACTGGCGCCATCTACTGGTTATTTTTTTAAACTTACCCATATGAATAAGCCTTTTAAATGATGCAGTAGGGCAGCCTTATTTGAAAATGTACTAATTTTATTATAAATTTTAAGAAAAAATTGACTTATACTGACTTGTATGATATTATTTTGTTTTGTCTTATTTGTAATTTGTAATTAATAATTATTTTGGTTTCTTTTTCTGTTTTGTGTAGTTTTTTTAAACAACATGAACTTCTGTAAGCTGCGTTTGTCACGTTTACATTCATTAAATTATAATTAATTAGAATTATTATCTTAATAATATCTCATGTGTTCAAGTCCATTCTCATCAAGACATTGTTAACATCGGTATAAGAAACTGATCCGCAAACATGAATTAACGTATTTCTGTTGTAATTGTGCGGACTCTTGGATTTCTTGCCATAATTTTATAATCGAGGAGAGATATTTGTCGCATAATTACAAAAGAAATACGTTAAATAATGTTTGCATATCAATTTCTTACGGATACCTTAATGGCACAATGGAGGACATTCTGAACACTTTGAGATAATGGCATCATTTAAAAACAAAAACATTTTAATGTTGTTACATATATCTAATATTTATTGTAAGATTTACTTGTAAATTATAAACAGTATTAATAAACATGGCAGTTATTACAGGGTATGCATTTTTTTGGGACACCCATTAGGCCTATATTCATATAAGAAAAGGGTGACAATAATTATTTACATAGAAAACACAAACACAAGGGAAAGGGAAGCACAATATTGAAGTTTCTTTTTTTTACCCTCCTTTAATTTTTTTTTCAACACTTCATTTCAAATACACTCCTAACATACGAAATATATATATTATCTCAAGCTACAAATACATGAGATAAAAGTGAGATAGTATAAATGGAGAGAGTGAGTGTGATCATCACTGACTGGGATTATATAGACGATTAGGTAAGGGGGGGGGGGGGTGTATGTCTATAAAAATAAACGAGGGGTTTGGTTCCAAATTGATGAAATTCAAGAGTTGGACACAAAAAAACATCAGGAGTCCAATTTGTAACATATATTGACTTTTAACTGAAGAGATTGAGAGAGAGAGAGAGAGACATAATATGATATATAGAGGAGGAAACAATCAAATTGGATAAATCCTCTATCTCATTTTTTATTCAAAGATTAACTTTTAAAGTTCTTTTAACTTAATCAACAACTCAATAAATCGTTCGTTTTTAAATTGGAATCAAAGGATTTTTCGTCATCATCATCACCTCTTAGAAAATTGTTAAAAGACTTTTTCTCTCTCTCTCTCATTTTCTCTCTCTCTAGCTCCTTTTTCTACCCCTCGATCTCTCTCTCACCTATTTCTTTTTCTGTCTCTCTCTCTCTCTATGTATGTATATATATATATATATATATATATATATATATATATATAGTATATATCTCAGTTTCTCTATCACCATCTCTCTCACCTTTATCTCATTTCCTCTCTCACCTACACTGTATCTCCATCTCTCTGTCTCTCCTTTTCTATCTCATCTCTCCATCTATCTTTATTATTTTCTCTATCTCTCTCTTTCTCTCCATCACTTTCTCTTCATAAAACTATTTCCATATAAAAGACAAGATGTTGCATTTGTGCCCCTGAAAATGCTCAATCACTGCTAGCAACAAAATTAAAGGGCTAACTATAATAACTTCTAGTATATAACAGGAATAAAATTAGTAGAAAGACTCTTTGAAGCATATATTGAGGAATCATATTATGAGAGAGAGAGAGAAAGGGCTGTCAAGAGAGTCAATGTTAAAAGTAGAGAGAGAGAGAGAGAGAGAGAGAGAGAGAGAGAGAGAGAGAATGTCACCACCACAACATCATCGACACCAAACAGGGCGTTATTAATATATATTAACTTGTAATTAATGGTGAAAAACAACTTGATGACAACTCAACACCTTCTCCTCCTCCCCCTCCCCTTCAATCCCTCTAAACATTAGGGCTCCTATACCACAACAAACATGATTACTTTTTACGTAAACACACAATTTACACGCTAAGAAGTGCCCCCAATTCAAGAACTAAACGAAAACAACTTGAACTCTCTCAACAGGGTTCCAGTATAGAAAAAAAAATCGAAACAAATTTGACAAAAATTAAAAATACATAAAAAACTGTTTATTTTAAAAAACAACGTGGTTTTAAAGTGTAAAACGTCTCTTGAATGTTTTTCAGGTGCAAAATGAAGAGAAAGTTGAATGTCTTTTAGAAACTAGAAGGGTACCTCAATCACTTAAGAATATTTTTATGTTTTGATATCTTTTTAAAATGTCTTGCTTAAATTAGATCATTTTCAAACCGACATAAAAAGCATATTTTAAAAGATATCAACTTAAAAATCTACTTAATTTGATTGAGGTTACCCTTCTAGTTTACAAAACAATTTCTAGCTTCGCTTGATTTTGCTCAATATAGTTGGTAAAATCAGCTGTTCATAAACTGTGCTCACAACAACAATAATCACCATTATTGTAATTCAATCGCCCTTCTAGTTTTTAAAATACTTGTTCGTATATACGGTGACTTTCGTTTTCTATAATATTAAGCCTCGTTTTCACGATGGCGATTGTTCTATCGTGAGAGTAGCTGTCATGAAAGTTGCGATAGTTCACTCTCACACAATAGCAACTGTCTACACGTGTTGAAGTAACGTGATAGTTGTCTGTCACGTGACAGTGTGACACGTCTACTTCACAAGATATCATTGAGTCAACAACAGTGTTGCCTCTCTCTCTCTCTCTCTCTCCATCAGAAGCCAGGTTTCCCTACAAAGTGCATAATTTTCCCTATAAGCGGTCACACAATAACTATCGCGACAGTACTATCAACTACCTAGTCAAACGAGATAGTGTGATAGTCACTATCGCGACAGTGTGATATTGACTATCATGTGGTTTTCACGATAATAGTTCTCGCGATAGTTGCTGCTCTCATGACAGCAACTATCGTGAAAACTATCATCGTGAAAACGGGGCTTTACACATGAAAGTGCACTTAAGTGTGTTTAATGAAAAGTGGAGTTTAATTATAATAAAAACGCCTTCATTTATTACAATAATAAGTCATGACTCATGTTGAAGAGAAGAAGTTTAAAATGAAAATAAAAAGTGTTGGTTGGCATCGCCTTAAAACACTTCAACTTTGGTCCTTCTATTTTTTTATTATATATATTTATGCTCCATTCGATAATTTCGACATCAAGTGTTTGAAAACAAACAACTTCCCCTCCTCCCCTCCTCCTATCCCCTCAACCCTCTAACACACCCACACTGGGGTTTCATGTACCGCATTATATAAGACACACACACTCTTTTAAAAAGAGAGAGAGAGAGAGAGAGAGATATGACACATGTCATTTTGTCATATTCGAGAGGCTACGACACAACATTTTAACTAGTCAATTATGCAGTAAATAGGAAAAGGACGACAGATGCAATTTTGCAATCAGTTTTCATGCATAAATCCATCTATAATCTACGATATGCATAATGAGTGCATATGTTTCAAAACGAAGAAGAAGAAGCTGGGAAAAAAATTGCATAATTAATTAATTCTCTTTGCATCTATTTACTCTTAAATGATTTATGAGATTCCTCCCTCACCTCCCCCTCTCTCTCTCTCTCTCTCTCTCTCTCTCTCTCTCTCTCTCTCTCAAACCAAAAAAAAATGGCCGAATTGATCATCTCAAACAACGTCGAGGGTTGGAAGTGGAGGCTAGATTATGACTGAATTAACCAAATTAACATCCTTAATTTCTAGTTAAGATTGGTTTATGATGAACAGCTGATTTCAGAACTCTTTAATTATTCTTATACCTAGTACACACACGTGATAATTTAAATGCATTTAAATAATAAACGCGTTCTACAGAGCTCTGTGAAGGACAAACAAACAAATATATCGAATTCAATTTATTCAGTTAATAATCTGAAAATATTGAGTTAATTACTTAAATATAAAATATGTAAACTATTGACAAAATATTGATTTAATATTTTAATTTAAAATATTAATAATTAAAGTCAATTTTTATTTGGTACATGTCCTTAACAGGATTCCGTATAATTCTCCTAAACACATTTAAATTTGAATTCATGTAACTCATGTGTGTGTACAAGGTATTAGACTTTTCAGAAGAAACTAAACAGTGTTTTAGAAACTAGAAGGGCAGGTTTATGATACTATTTTCATGTTTGTTATCTTTTAAAATAAACTATATCTTGACAAAAATTTAAAATAGTATTTGCCTAAAATTAGATCATTTTCAAACTGATATTAAAAAAAGTTTATTTTGAAAGATATACAATTACAGAGATTACAAGATACACAATTAAGGAATTCAGCAACCTTTCTAGTTTATTAAACACTTTTAAGTTGGAAGACAGAATAATCAAAAAATTCTAGTATTTAATTTCTAAAAGCATCTTTTGAAAGAAATCCATTGAAAGTTTAAAAGTAAAAATATTCAATAATATTAATTTAATGACGAATATCTTTCAAAATAAACTTTTTATGTTCATTTTCAAAAGCTCAATTTAAAAGATATCAACATGAAAACACACCCTTAAGTGATTGAAATGGACTTTTCTAGTTTATTAAATTTCTCTAATGTTGTTTTTCCCCGAAAGAATATTCGTGTTAACCAGAGTTTCGTTTCCACTTTGAAAACAAAGCTTAATTAAAGCTTGAGACCCGTTTGAAACGTGTTTGCATATTATGGGTTGGGTAAGTGCGAGTAACCACTTGGATATTATAAGGTGTAGAGGAGAGAGGGAGATGTGTGTAAAAGGGGAGGATTATTAATTTCATGTGTTTAAATAAAAGGCGGCGTCGGTGCTGTTTTCACAAGTTGGACAACAATTACAATTTAATGTCGTCCTCTTTTAATCGAGATGTTAAAATTAAACTAAATTAGCTAAGTTTACATGAATTTATTCAACGGAACAAACATTTAAATAAGCTTATGACCATCAGAGTTATGACCATCAAACCACCCTCCCACCCTTCCTCTATATTCTTCAGTTAGAAAGTCATAAACACATTCATTTAATGTAAAAGTAGATATATACAGAGTGGCTCCAAAAAATGTATACCACGCTTTGGTTGTTAATAATAACTGTCATGTTTATTTTATTAAATTAAATTTCATAATTTCATAATTAAGAGAGTAAATGTTGCAATTAACATGTTTTATGTTTAAATCATGAATTTATTCTCAATTGTTCAAAATGTCTTCCATTCTCATCAATTAGGCAAAAATCGGTAAGAAAACTGATCTGCAAACATCAATTAACGGTATTTCTTGTAACTGTGCTACCAATTCTCTTAAGCAGCGACCACATTTGGCAATATTTAAAGCAAGCTTCATTGCAATGTGTCCTTCAATTAATTGCAATTACCAATGTAATTAAGTAATCTTGCAAGACTAATTAATACCTTGTACACAGTCATGAGTTAAATGAATTTAAATTAAATGTGTTTAGGTGAATTATACGGAATCCAGTTAAGGACACATGAACCCAAATAAAAATTGACTTTAATTATTAATATTTTAAATTGAAAATACTAAATCAATATTTTAATGTCAATAGTTTATATAAATTATATTTAAGTATTAACTCAATATTTTGAGATTATTAACTGAATAAATTGAATTCGATATATTGTTTGTTTGGCCTTCACGGGGCTCTGTAGAACACGTTTATTATTTAAATGCATTTAAATTATCACGTGTGTACTAGGTATTAGTGTTTTCATGCAACAAACACCATCTTGCAGAAAATGCTAATGTTTTTTTTTGCAAGAAACTGCAAGATTCACAGTAATATTGCACGGACTCTTGCAAGAAAAATGACCAATGTGATCGCCGTTTTAGTATTTCTTGCTTATCTAATTGTATAAACGGAAAGAAATCGAAAAGAATTGTCACACAATTGCAAGAAATACGTTAATTGATATTTGCAGATCAGTTTCTTACGAAGATATCAGCAATGTCTTTTACTGGTGGCGCTGATCAAGCGCCAAATTGAACAAACGCCAATCTGAACTAACGCCAAACTGAATAAACGCCAAATGGAACAAACGCCAAACTGAACAAGCGCCAAACTGAATAACCGCCAAAATGTGATAAACACATTGTTAGGTTAGGTTAGGTTTGGTTAGGTTAGGATTGGTTAGCATGTTCTGTTTGTAAATCTGCACAGTCTGACGTCTATAAAAGCTCACAATATTTGGACCATCAGAATTTACAAAAAACCTGAATAACCGCCAAACTGAATAAGCGCCAAATGGAACAAACGCCAAACTGAATAAAAGCCAAAAATTTGGCGGTTATTCAGTTTGGCGTTTGTTCAATTTGGCGCTTATTCAGTCGCCCCCTTTTACTTGAATGGAGGACATTTTGAAATACTTTGAGATAATAATGCATCATTTAAACATTAAACATGCAAATTATTTTATATCTAATTTTTATTATAACATTTTCTCTTAATTCTAAGTTAAATTTCATAAGAGAAACATGGCAGTTATAAAATTAATCACAGTGTGTCTACATTTCTTTGTGTCACACTCTGTATTTAGATTTTAAATCTAAATCTACCATTGTCACATGATTATTATTATTATTGTTATTATGGATCATGGTAGAAAAATATTATTATTAGTATTATTATTATTATTATGGTCAAGTGAGCTGAATGAGTGAATGTCTTTTTTTCACAAAATGCTTGAAAAGCCATTAGATATAAAGTGGATGATGACACTCATAAACAAGCAATTGCCAAACCAAAAATTAGTTAAGTTATATGATAGCCCCCAAAACAACTTGAGAGTGAAAATAACCCTCTACCCTCCAACCCAACCCCCGCCCCTCTTTATCCCTCATGTCACCTTATAGAAACCCCCCCCCCCCAACCCCCACCTTATATCATTGGGCTTAGAACCCTCAGAATTCTCTCAGGTTTAAAGAAAACTCAGGTTTGAAATCCAAATTTCATATTCACATTTTATAGATTTAGGTTCTCAGTTGGGGGAGGGGGGAGGGAGGTTAGAAGGGTTCATATGTCAAATGAACTCATCTTCAATTATGGAACTGAATTTGATTTTTGGCACTTTAGGAGGAAGGGGGGGAGGTTATCATCTTTTATATTATAATTGTATATACAGCCCCCAAGGCTCCAATCATGTGGTCCTTTTTTAAATGAACCTCCTATTTTCATAGTAAGAGGGGGGGGGGAAGGTATGGACCTCTATGGTAAATTATAAAACAGGGGGGATTTTGTGTGGGTCTTCTGATTAAAAAGTCCCTGACGGACCACAAAAAAAAGATGTCCGTTCAAAATTAAAAAAAAATGACCACTGTCCACTTGTCAATATATATATGGACTATAACGAACTGCTACCATAAACGACGTAATTCTGCTTTTCAGAAGAAATAGAAACGAGAAATATAGAAAGTCTTTTAGAAACTAGAAGGGTAACTCAATCACGTAAGGAGTATTTTCATGCGTGTTTTTTCATATTGTTTTAAAACTGTGTTTAAAACTAAGTGTTTTTGTAAACTAGTGTTTAAAAACTAGAAGGGTAGTAGTTGTCTTTTAAAATAAGCTTTTATGTCAGTTTTAAAAATGAATCTAATTTCAGTAGGTGATATTTATTTAAATTATTGTCAGGTAAAATGTTTATTTTGAAAGATATCAACATGAAAATACTATTAAAGTGATTCAGCAACCATTCTAGTTTCTATAAAACACTTACAATTTCTGTTTAATGTTGTTCTAATCGAAACGGCTCTTCGTAAAATAATAAAACATCTTAAGAAATAAAAGAATTTTAAATAGGAAAATGAACTTTTTGTGGGTTCAATTTTTTTTTAAAATAAACTTTTTAAAGACACAAAAGAGGGTCACAAAGGGATGGATCATTTTTATCAAACTCACATAAAAAGTTTATTTTGAAAGATAACAACATGAAAGTACCCTTAAGTGATTGAGTTATCCTTCTAGTTTCTAAAAACACGTTCAAAGTTTCTCTTCATTTTGCTCCTGAAACACAAAAAAATAGCCAGAGATCGAAAGGCATTTACACTTTAAAACTAGCAAACAATTGTTTCAATGCCAAGGACCTTTTTTTTTCTCTCTCTCTCTCTCTCTCTCCATTTTAAGACCTCAACCACTGCTGAACCAGTCTCTTGGGAAGTTACGAACTTCACCTGAAGTTTCCGACCGAAATCTCCAAGGACCATTTCAGATCAGTCGTTCCGTTTTGGTTCACAAATAAACCGTTTTTTTTTTTTTATAATTCCTTCTTATTCTTGTTTTACTTAAAAGTATAAACTAGTTTTAAATTCTCCAAGTAAAACTTTTAAGAGAGGAAAAGTTCAAAAAAACAAAAGTTTCAAAGGGTTTGAAGATAATTACAACAGACAACTTCAATGAAGAAAACCCGACACCATTGGCACTGATTTCTTTTTTAGACTTTTGAGGCCTTTGAGGAACTTTGTAGAAAACAATATTAACTTCAAAGTAAATACGACCTACAGAAAGCCCATGGGTTTTGTGGACCTCATGGGCCTCCTTGGGTCTGGTGGCCTTTTGCAGGCTTTGACAAAAACCAACCCCAAGGATTTTGTTTTGTTTGTGGGCTTCAAGGGCCTTGGTAATAACTAAGGCTACCAGAAAAAAATGCATTTTTCGGTAAAAGAAACTGATTAAAGGCTATGGGGTTCTAACTTTTAGATGCTAGTTTGACATTTAGCTTATGAATTTTAGCCTCTAACCAAGTTCTTTGCCTAATAAAAACGCGTTTTTCTGGTTGCTTTTATTTAATAATTCAACTCATGGATTTTGTTGGTCTGGTGGTCAGAGCTCACAAGTAGTTTTCTGAGCTCTTGTTACAAAATTGTCGGTTTCTACTTCAAAGGAATCAAAGGACTGTCTTTTTTTTTCTCTCTCTCTCTAAATAATTTCCTTGTTTGAAAATTTTTCGTTCATTTCAGTTTCCTAGGTGAAATTGAATGCATTTTTTTTTCTCTCTGCTGAATTTCATTCAGATAACGAACTCTTATTTTACTTTTCTAAACAAAATATGGTTTCCATTCGATGAAGCAAAAACGAGATCAAAAGAATATATGTTTCATTGTAGTTTTTTTCCCTCTTCTTCTTCTAATTGTGTCTTGTCAATTGTAAGATTGTTGCTTAGCAAAAATTAACAAACAAGAAAGAAAGATTAATTACCAAAAATAATAAAAAAAAAGTTACCTTAGAGGAAGAAACTTCTTTTTAAGAGAGAGAGAGTAAAATGTCATTGTCCATTAATAGATTTATATATATTAAATTAAATTTAAAATACTTACTCTGTTTTCGGGTAGAAATCTTCTACTAAAATTAGCTCCAGCGGCTGTGATCTGAGTTTGAGTCCGATCAAAGGAAAAAGTTGCAACCGCCGACTCCCAACTACTTCGATGTTCCCCTTTCAACAAATCAACGTTTAAACTCATTTTTTCTTCTTCTTCTTGTGTCAGCGGTCCTTTTTTTTATAAAAACTTATTTTTAAAACACAAAAACACGTTAGAAATTATTAAATATATTTCACAATTCGCATTTAAATCTAATTATTATTGGGGGGTTTTCTTTGTAATTATATATATGTTGAGATAAGAATGAGGAATTTATCAAATAACAAACCAAAGCAGTGAAGATTCAACGTTCAATTGCGCCATCAACATCATATGTCGTCTGCTTTGGCGCCAACTTCACTTGGACCGAATTATTTCTAAACTGTTTTCAGCGCTCCAAGCGGATAAAAAAAATCAAAATAAACAAATAAATACAAAATGCAAAGAAGAAAAAAATTCAGATACGAAAACAGAAACACGAGCGACATCTAACGGCCACTCTTAATAACTAAAACTGCAACTAACTTCAGCGATTGGCGTAGCTTTCGGGCAATGCCTTGGCTTAGGGGTAGCTATCAATAAAGGTGAAGCACCTTCATGTTAGAAATAAAAAAACGCCAAAATGAGTGAAAAATCGTCTGCTTTTTGAAGCTACATGGTGGCGCCGTCTAGCACTATATGGACAAATTACATTTTTTAACAGCCTTCTTAAAATGACATTCATTAATTTGTACGTCCATTGAATCATAATATAATAACTGAAGTTCTTAAGTATAATTGGCGCCATCTATCGGCATAAAAACACAATAGGAATAGCTTATCTTACACGTTAGTAGCAAAGAGGCGCAGTTTGCTCCTAGCGCATGTCTCCAAAAGGGCGCCTTAAAATCTTATTTTAATTTTTAAAAATTAATTCATAATTTATGACTCGGATTTTTAATTTTTATGCTTTAATATTCAAGCAAATGTTTCTCAATTTGTGGCCCAAATGTAAATTGTGAAGTAATTAATCATCATCATTAGAGCAACTGCAATTATGCTTTTTTCTAATCAAAAAGATTGGTTAGAGGCTAAATGTCTAGTTACTATAAGTTGTCAACTTGACAAGGCATTTAGAAATCGGGAAGAACTTCAGTTGGCTCCGCCCTTGTTATGACGAATGCAACTTCTAATTGGTTGGTTATGTAGTCTGATGTCACATGCTCCGCCCTTTTCAACGTCAAACCACACAACAAACCAATTAGAAGTTGCCGGTCGTCATAAAAAGGGCGGAGCTAACTGAAGCTCTTCCCGATTTCTAAGTTAACTTGTCAACTAGAATTCTTGTTTTAAGAGCTTTTTTTTCACAAGCTCTAAAAAATTGCACAAAATTGACAAATCAAGTCATTCTTCAAAATTACCAGACAATGTGCAGAACCTATCATTTTGGAAGTAAACCTGCCTAATTAAGGAACATTTCAGGCAAAATGCAGATCACCTAAAATGTCAATATCCAAGATGATGTCCCTTAAATATTAGCTTAATTGACCTATACATTCTGCAAATTGCCTAAAATGTTATTAACGTAACAGGATAATTTTGTAAATTGTATAGATAATAATAGGTACATTGACTAGTGAATATGTAGAATGAAGTTTCTACTTTTGTCTGTAACATACTAATGAAAAAACCCTTAAAATTATTTTCTAATTACCACTTTGATACATTATTTTATTTCACTTTTAGTAAAGTTACTTTACACATTCTATTTACATTATCTTTCGCCCGTGTTTAAAGTCTACACATTTTTCAAATGACACCTATTTATTTGAGCTTCCCCAATTTAACATTAAAAATGGGTGGTTTTTTTTTTTGGCAAATACAGAACAACTGTTTAACTGTAATAACTGTAGACATCAAAAAACTCACTCGCTATGCTAGAAACAGTTTTTTTTTTCTTTCTTAAAGAGTTCTAAAAAAAAAAAAGGCGTAACAAATTCACCATGATTCGTTTTAATTGTGAATTTCCCCACATTAATCTAGTGAATTTTGAAATCCTCTGATATTAAATTTCCACCCAAAAAAAGTAAATTACTTCGAAAATGTAGAAAAAGAATCGAAATAGGAAATCAAACTTTTGAAAAGCTATAAATATTCCTTGAAAAGATATAAATATTCTTTAAAAAAACGAACTCCTTTCTAAGATTACTCTATGTCACATCTGCGAAATCGTTCGAGTTAAATCTAAAATCTACGATAAAATCGTTTCAATAGTAAACAAAATTTCGTTCACACAACATGAACTTCAAAATAAAATCACAACATTTGTGCGATTTTTTTACACAAAAAAAAATGAATATACAACTTAATAAATGTACACATTGAACGAGTTAACATAGGGTGCATTTGAGAATTGACAAAATAAAAAAGAGGTTGTTTGACGACATTCGTTAAATTGCGGCGTTTGAAAATGTCAGGTTAATTTATGTTTACTTAAAAATACTGTGCGATGGCGGGTCGAACGTCAATAAAACCAACCAAAAATGATTTACAAAAGAAGCAGACAAGTGATAATAAGGTTAAGAAACATAGCCTTCATATGTCTGAAGGGAAAGTAAAAACCACAATAGTTATTAGGGATCGACCGATACCTATAATTTTGCCAATGCCGATTGTTCAGAAAAAGGCCGAGACTTTCAATTTTTCCCAAAAAGTATTATTTAATACGTCTAGCGAGTACTAAAGTGCATTGCAACAATCATCGGCCTTAATTTTAAATTAACTTATTAGCATTTTAATTAGAATTTTTGAAATGCTTAAAAGGTGGGACGAACCCTAAATTTTCTCGAATCCGAATCCTAAAATGTTTTCGAATCCTCCATATAAGAATCCTATATTATTCACTAAGAAAAGATACAAATAAATGAAATAATATTAAATTATTAATGAATCTGAAACAGTGTAGTACAGAGGGGCGACGATACAATCGGTAGGCCGATGTATCGGTTGATCCCCGTAATAGTTATGGCCCGAGTTCTCTAAAATGCGACCATTTGCTTGTGTTGTCCTGCAACGCATTCCCCCACCAGTACAAGAAAGCTAAGTCATTCTCAAATGCACCCCAAAGTCTTTTCAAAGAATGTGAATTAGAACAATGTCATGATGTCATTCCAAACTAGAAATGCGAGTAATTACAGATAGAGAGAAAGAAAGCCGGGGGGGGGGGGGGGGAGACAGAGAAAAACAAACCTTTGACAACCTTTTGACACCAAACGAGAGAAACTACAAAAATAAGAGTGGGACGAAGACGTCGAATGTTGAACTAAGTGTATGACGAAAAAACTGATGTGAAACTAACACGACTAAGAAAACAAAACTTGATAACTTTTCAAAACTCGAACTTTGCGAAGAAGAAAAAAATGAATTTCATAGTTTGTCAAAAAATAAATTAATCTGAGATCTGATCTAATCGTAAGCAGAAATGAAAATTACACAAGAGAATAATTAGCATTTATATAAAACTTCTTGTTGGGATTCCTCTCTTTTAGTGATCTGAATTATTAAGAATGTAACCAGACGAATATTTTAACGACCGTTTAGGCACAAATTACGATTAAATTCGAAAAATTTTAAAATAAGATTCGTAACTTAATTCTAACCTAGAAGAGAAATAATCGAGTTCTATGATAAGTCTTTTAATGATAACTGCACTCGCGTCATTCTGAACAAATTGAAAATGTTTTTAATACCAGTTTAAATAGATTTGAAGTGATTCACAGTTGCTATTCCAGTTTCTACAACACTTTCGTGTTTTACTTAATACTGTTTCTAAAAAAAGCAGAATAACAAAACAGTTCTTTCAAGAGACGTTTCCGCTTTAAGAAAACGTTGTTTAAACTGCAATTCCACAAAATAACTGCCATAAAAAGTTTAATTTTCAATAACATCGAGTTGAAAATGTACAAAACAAATTACCATTAAATATTTTTTTTTTTTTTATAATTTTTTTGTATATTTGCAGTTGTCTATCTTAAAAGTGCAAACGTCAACTCCAAAATTGCTCTTCTAGTTTCGAATAAATGGCTGAATTTCTTTCAAAACTTTGCCACTTAAGAAGCTAAGTTACGACAATCTCGGCACCTAAATTCTGGTTGTTATCTTAAAAAAGAATCTGTTGAATTAAATGGGTATCTGACGTTACTCGCCATATCAATCACTGGCCGTATCTTCCGGCTTACGTAACTTCGGATCATCCAGACTTCCTCCAGTGTGATTCGGTTTGAAGACGTGTTCGCTCGTGGTAGAAGACGAACTGTTGTTAGTAGTTGGAACGACAGTTGTGTTCACCTCTTGACTAGCGACAAATAAAGACGACGAAACTGTGCTGCTAACGTTCAATTTGGACGTATCTGAAATTGAAGAAACTTCAACTGTTCCATTTACGATTGGATTAGCCACCGTCGCCGCCGCCACGGATTCATTTGTTCCATTGTTACTATTGGCCACGATGGTTGAACTGTTTGACTCCGGAACGCCGAGAATGGGTGAAACTGATAATGGCTCGGTTTCACTGGCGGTCGAATTAGGTACCTTTTGAGAGTTCACTGTTGAATTCGTGATGTTCACTTTAAGAGACGCAGTTAGTTTTTCGATCCGATCTTGCAACAAAGTCAACTTAGACATTGTATCCGACGATTCTCCTTTCGTAGACTCGTACAATCGTAAAAGTTCTACGAAAGTGTCGTTCAGTTCCTATTAGAAACAAACCAACGGCATAAAAATCAATTCTCGTTCCCCTTTGCTACAGAAAAAGCAAGTTTCTAAACATAGCTAAAAATATCACCGAGTGCGTTCAGTGCCTAAGAGTCTCTTTTTGCGCTCGTTTGAAGCTGCTCCCAATAAATGAAATGAACGCATAGCTTGCATTACAGTTGGAGCCATCTACATTGCTTAAAATGGAAAACCTTTTATATTCAAAACGATGGAGAAGTTTTATGACAGTGACTACGAAAGTGACGATAAAGTGGTAAAAATATTGACTAGCAAAATAACTTCCAGCCGTTCAAAGTTCGATGTTTATCGGTAGAACTACGTGTGCAGTTTCAGAATCTGAAATCCGTTTCGATCTAACTCAAATAGTTTTTAATCTGAAGCTTGTTTTCTCCCCTGTTTTATTGGAAAAAATGGCTCCTTCTTTACCTTTTTTGTGATTTCTTTCTGCTCGTCCAAGCGCTCTTTTATCAAGCGAAGAGTTTTTTATTGTTCGACGAGTGCATCAAGCAGCTCCATTTGAGTTGTTCTTCATATTTAGCGTTCAGGACGTAAAGCACATAAAACAAAAGAGCTTAGGGATTGAACGCACCTACCGCTTAAGAGCCGCTTCAGCTAAACAAATACAAACATAATCGCTAGCAGAAACCTTAGTGGAGTAATTATCGAACACTTCCGATAACGTTGTCAACTTAACAGCTATTATTAGAAACCTGCTCAACGAACGCAAAAAAAAGTATGGTGAATGTACCACAATCTTTGTTCTCAGCTCATTCGCAACATTCTCGACCATTCCTTCGATGGCTTCATGTAAGACGTTAGTTGCGTTCAGGTCGACGTAAGAATCCAACAGTTTGTCGTTTTGTAACGACTGCATTCGATCAGAATTTGACAAGAGGCCGATATAAAGACGTATCAGATTTCGTACGTAGTCCAATACGTCGTTTATGGTCGCCGGTCCTTCACCATCTTCATACGAGACGAAATTAGAACTTCCAAGCTGAACGAAATGACAAAAACAATATCTAATTAAAAACATAAAAAGGGCAAAATGTTCCTAACTCTTCGACTTAGTGCAGAAGAACAACAAAAACGGTTCTTTTCAACATAATATTTGAAACTAGAAGAGTAATGGAAAGCGTACAAGATCATTTTCAAAATTCTCAAGTGTCGAAAGAGGTATTAAGATGGTTCACGAACAGCCGATTTTTCGAACTCTTCAACTTTCATGAGCAAAATTAAGAGAAACTAGAAGGGTAACTCAATCACATAATATGTTTGTATCTTTCAAAATAAACAAAATAAGACAAAATTTAAAAAAAAGATATCAGTTTGCTTAAAGTTGGATCATTTTCAAACTGACACAAAAAGCTTATTTTAAAAAATTTCAACGTAAAACTACCCTTAAATGATTAAGCCACTCTTCTAGTTTCTAAAACCCTTTTAAGTTTGTCAACGTGTCTTTTAAAATAAGCAATTCCATGTGAGTTTGAAAATGAAACAACTTTATGCAAACAATATGTTTAAATTTTTACCTTTAAAAAGTTTATTTTGAAATATATTCAGCAAGAAAACGTTGGAAAACTATTTCAAACTGCGATAAAGTTTTATTTTTTTTTTAAAGATATTATCATAAAATTACTCCTTACTCTTCTAGTTTTTTTTTAAATGTTATTTTTAATAAAAACCGTTTTCTCATTAATTTTATTCTGCGCTACGCCATAAGGTAAAGAAAAATCAAACAACCAAAGAGACGATAGTTTCGTTAACTAAGTGGTGCACTTGTGCCCGTAACGCAGCCGTATCTGTGACTCGATTGGGCATAAATATGGACGAAGTGTTAGATTCTAAGGCGGATATTGAACTTGTTACGTGTTGTATCGATGTCTGAAGAGAAGTAATCATTTTCTTAAATTGAAAAATAGACAACAAAAAAAAAGTTTTGAAAAATATATAAATTAAAAAACACACTAAACGACGAAATGTAATACGTGATGTTCGTGAAGATCATCTACGGCCCACAGAAGTTTCTCCCAAACCGTTCCGTTTACATCCGAGATGACATCGCCGAGTTTCTTCACTTCCTAATATTTGGAAACACAACACGGAAATGACCAAAGAATTATCGTCAACGTGACGATAATTTTAAAGAAAAATAGAACTTACGGCATCGACGTAGGCAAACACTTTCGGACTATCATCCACCGAGTCGTGTTTCGTACTCGAGACAGACTCGATCTTTTGCTGAAAAAGGAAACACAAGTTTAAAAAATCAAAAGGCAAATGGCGATTGGAAAAAAACAAACAACGAAATGTCGACAAAAAACCCTCCCCGCCCCCCCTTTTCCGACGACTAACCCTAAGTGCTTCCAATTCACCACCGAAGTGCTTCTTATCATCGTCATTGGCGATTAACTGGTTCTTCACTTGAGCCAAATTACTCTCAAAGTCCGTAATTTTACTTCCCATCGAAGCCAAGCTCTGAAAAATTAATATTTAAAACCATATGTAAAACGCCACTTAGAACTTCGTTTACTCGGAATTTTAGAAAAAACAAACAACACAAAGAACATCTTTGAAAGTGTTTTGCAAACTAGAAGGGTCACTCTTAAGGTGATTTTAAAGTGTACAAGGTACACCTCTCGAACTCTTGATTATTCCTGTCTTACAGCAGAGTAAAATAATGAGAAATTTGAATGTGTTTTAGAAACTAGAAGGGTAGCTCAATTTTCTTGTTCATATCTTTCAAAATGAGCTTTTTATGTCATTTTGAATATGACCTAACTTTAAGTAGACGTTATTTTTTAATTTTTGTCTATAAAAAGTTTATTTCTTTAAGTGATTGAGTAACCCTTCTAGTTTTTAACCCTTTTTCTAGTTTCTTTTAATATTGATCTTCTAAAAGAGTTAGAAAATCAGCTGTTTATCTTAAGGTGGTTTTAAAGTGTTGAACTCTTGGTTATTCTGTCTTTCAGAAGAGCTAAATTAAGAAAAACTTTAAATTGTTTTAGAAACTAGAATGGTAACTCAGTCACTTAAGGGTATTTTCTCATGTTTGATATCTTTCAAAATAAACTTTTTTATGTCAATTTGAAAGATAAAAAAAACATGAAAATACAATTAAACGATTGAGCTATCCGGTTCTAGTTTCTAACACACTTTGAATTTCTCCTTAAGTGTTGTTTCTTCTGAAACTGCAGCAGAATAACCAACAGTTCGAAAACCACCTTATTCATAAAAGACCTTAAGTAATAATTAGGTTAAAAGACCAAAGTGTTTCTATATCGAATCTCGTTTTCAAAAAATTCCCCAACGTACCGATTGCAATTCTTTGAAATCCTTTGGTAACGTTTCAAGTTCCGGAGTTTCAGCCAAACTTTTCTTCAGTTCACCAACTCCTTTCTTTAAAGCTGCAATCTTTTAAAAAGAAGAAAATAATTAAAACAAAAACCACGCTGATGATCGTACTTACGAGGTTCTAAATTACTTCTTTGCTCATTGCTTCCAGAGTCCTGTTAAAGTAAATGAAATCGACCCTTAAGGCCGAATGATTATTCTGAAGTTCTTTTAGTTGCGAATGGATTCCATGAAACTCCGCCGGCATTCCCTTGTTAGCCTCTTCCACTGCAAAACAACCATAATTACATTTGTTCCCATATTTCACTGCTCCAATATATTTGTCACACGATCAATAACCACATTATATTTGGAAGGGAAACGAGTCTCATATCGTCCCATTTGACAAATTGTTTTTGAATTTGTCTTCAGATAAAGAAAACCGTGCAGAATATTAGAATGTACATTGTGTATTAAAGAGACCTACATAAAAGCCCATTATGGGGAGGTAGGGTTTTGTTAGGAGGAAATAAATACCGTCCAACTTAAAACTTTTGGCAAATTTTATGCAAAAAAGCAAACGGTTTTCGTGGACCTCGTATTAATGCTTGGTAGGGTTGTGGCCCACATAGTCCTCTTTGGCTTATACAGTATAAAAGCTTACCACACGAGCTTCGTGGGTCTGGTGGTGTACGTGGATCAGGTGGACCTCATCGTCACGATGAACTTCATCAAAAGGAGGTGAGAGGCACAGGCAATTAGAAATCGGGACAAACAGAAGTTGGCTCCGCCCCTTTTTATGACGACCGGCAACTTCTAATTGGTTGGTTATGTAGTTTGACGTCACATGCTCCGCCCTTTTCAACGTCGAATCCACACAACAAACCAATTAGAAGTTGCCAGTCGTCATAAAAAGGGCGGAGCCCACTTTTTTCATCCCGTTTTCTAATTGCCTGTGTGGAAGCCTGGTGAACACGCACCACTTTTGAGTCGACTGCAAAATCTTGTCGCTGATTGGCTATAAGCCTCAATAGTTTACATAAAATGTATGCCTCCATCACCCATGACATGTTTTACCAATGATAAGATATTTAAGCATTTGCCGCCACCTCATAACCTTCGATTATCAATCATTATGTGATTTCAAACCAAAAATTACAACAACAAAAAATTGTTCGCACTTGAACTTCAAACTTAAAGAGTAGAGAATTCCTTCTCAGATGATTCAAAAAAGTGTAAAACGTCCCCCCACTATATTATAGAAATTGTTTTTTAGAAACTAGAAGTGTAGTCCAATTATTTCAATGTATTTTCATGTTAACATCTTTCAAAATAAGCTTTTTATGTTCAGTTTCAAAATGACTTTATTATAAGCAGACAACGTGTTTTTCATTTATAATTATAAAAAAAAAAGTTTATTTTGAAAGATAACATGAAAATAATGATTAAGAATAATCAAAGAGTTCGAAAATCAACCTGTTTTATAAATTATTCTTAAAGATTCTGAATAAAATACGCATTTGTTTTTCTATTTCGTTTTTATTATCTGCTTTTTAAATATTAATTTAAAAAATTCCATAAATATCCGCTTATCAAATAAAGACAAACAAAAAAAACAATTGTTTCTTTTCAAAAATTCAGTAATTGATCCTCTCAAGAGTGACATCTATTATTTTATTAATATCATTATGATGTATTATTATTGTACTTTGTTATATAAATAGGTATTCTTATTATTGTTAACAATATTCATTGTTTTATTAGAAATCCTCTCTCTCTTCTTTCTCTATTATTAAATGATGATCTCTCTCTCTCTTCTTTTGTAATTATTGTTTACTTTTTCATTTTATGTTGAATATTCAGAATAAGAGGACTAAGGAACAAGAATCTACGGAGCCCTGTAAAGGACACGCCAAGATTTTTAAATCTCGACATTTGCACTTTAATCTCAACATTTCGACCTTAATATCGCAATTTCGACTTTTTCCAAAATCTCAAAATTTCGACTTTTAATCTCTTTTATTCGGCCATGTTAATTATGCCGTGTTGTGCGCACCATATTCTAATAATGAAATTATTGCAAGCGCCCTCTTGTAGCAGCAATAATTTCATTATTAGAGTATGGTGCGCACAACATGGCGTAATTAACATTGCCGAATAAGAGATTAAAAGTCGACATGTCGAGATTCTGGAAAAGGTCGACAGGTCGAGATTAAAAGGTCGACAGGTCGAGATTAAAAGGTCGACATGTCGAGATTAAAAGGTCGACATGTCGAGGTTAAAAGGTCGACATGTCGAGGTTAAAGGTCGACATGTCGAGGTTAAAGGTCGACATGTCGAGGTTAAAGGTCGACATGTCGAGGTTAAAGGTCGACATGTCGAGGTTAAAGTTCGAGATTAACTTTGAAATGTCGACATTAAAGTCGAAATGTCGAGATTAAAAGTCGACATGTCGAGATTAAAGTCGAAACGCCGAGAATTTAAAAAAAATCTCGCCTGGCCTTTACAGGGCTCCGTAAGAATCTATTGAATTTCTATTCAACTTTTCATAGAATAATAATAAATACAAAAATAAGCTTACTTTGAAGAAACAAGTGTCTCTTTCTATCTCTCAAGGGACAAAACCCCCAAATTAAGAAGATGAGAAAAAAGCAAACACAAAAAATAATTAAATTAAATGTAATTATTATTCCATAATATAAAAAACTGTGCTTTTCTAATTTTCATATTTTTGTTTTACAGGGTAGGACAAAAATAGTTTCACTATTTTGTCTAAATTGAGTACAACTGATTTTCAAACTCCAGATTTACTACTTCTCTGTCTATCAGACAAGCAAAAAAAAAAAACAAACTAGAAAGTGTTTTAGAAACTAGAAGGGTAGCTAAATCATTTAAAAGTATTTTTTTCATGTTTGATATCTTTCAAAATAAACAAAAATTTACAAAATATCATCTGCTTTAAAAGTAGGATCATTTTTCAAATTGATAGCAAAATAAAATGTCCTTAAGTGATTGAGTTACCCTTCTAGTTTCTAAAACACTTTCAAATTCCTTTTAATTTTGCTCTTCTGAAAGAAAACTGCAAATTGGAGGTCCGCACGTTTATGAAGAAGCTGCTTTTCGAACCGTCTTTCAGAAGAGTAAAATGAACAAACTAGAAAGTGTCTTAGAAACTAGAATGGGAAGCTCAATAGTAGCTCACAGTATTCTTTGAAAATATAAACTTTTTATTATATACAGACACAATTTTAAAAATATCGTCGGCATAAAAAGTTGGATAAATTTCAAACTTTTCAAATAAAAAAAGCTTATTTTGAAAAATATCAATATATGAAAGCTAACCTTAAGGCGATAGAGCTACCCTTCTAGTTTCTAAAACATTTTATAGTTTACCTTCCTCTTTTTGCATCTAAAACTCAGAATAATCAAGAGGCATTTTAATTTTAAAACAATTGGTTTAGCTCGTTTACAACATTTGTAAATTACCATTTTTCTCCGGTTTTAATAATTTAATAATTTTCGTCAAGTGGAAACAGGGCCTAATCCGATCAAAAATGAGCTCAGGAAAATATTTTTGAAATTCTAAAATATAATAGATATAAAAATACTTTTATTATCAATTTTAAGTATTTTCTATTTGAAATTATAAGGTTTTGTTGTAATTCTTGATATTAGATAAATTTGTCGATTTCAGATATTATTTCGTTCTGATCTGATCTGACAAATTCAGATCCATTTTTAACATGTAAACAACGACCTTCAGACGTCCTTCACGAGAAACATTAAAAACACTTGAAATTTTCATCTTTTAAAAACGATAATTTCATATTTGATATCTTTCAAAATAAGCTTTGTATTTGATTTTGTAACAAAATGACCCAAACCATTAAACAAACAATATATTTTTCAAAATTTGTCAATAAAACCGATCGTCTGTTTAATTAAAATTAGGCCATTTCTAAATGAAAGTGATTGAAACAACCCTTCTAGTCTCTAAAACGCTTTCTAATTATCTTTTAATTTTGCTCATGAAAGACAGAAAAGGCCCTAATTGATAAATAGTAATTTTTATTATGAAATCGATCAACTTCAAAATACTATTAAACGATTCAGGAGGCTAGCGCTTCTAGTTTTTAACATTTTCAATTTCTCCTTGGTGGTAAACCCCCCCCCCCCCCCAAATATAAGCAAGAGTTCGAAAATCCGCTGTTATATCCACCACAACGTATTAGAAACTAGAAGCACAAAATAAGCAGACAGAAGGAGAAACCTTTGAAGTTGCTGTGACAGAATTTCACGACCTTGGACTGAAAGCTTCTCTTATTTTAACCGGTTACTTGATAGCTGCCACTGTTGAATGTATTACTGCGTATGTGAAAATAATACATTTCAAAATGGCGTTTTTAACCGGTTACTGGATAGCCGCCATTTTGGGATGTATCACTGCGTATGTGAAAGTAATACATTTCAATGCCGCACATGCGCAGAAAAATTCTGTCACAAGTTAATTGCTCAGTTTCCCTTCTGTTGTTCTCCTCCTTATTCTGTGACAAGAGTGGCATTTTGCGACCTGAACTTCTGATTCCCTCGGTCGGCGGCATAAAAACATAACGCACTTTTTAACGACAAAACGAACTCCACCCAACCCACTCTCATCATCATAATTATTACTATTTTTGTTATTATTATTCCATTTTTTTTTGCATTATTTTGATGTTGTTATAGAGAAAAGGGGGGAGGGGGGGACTTAAAATATCCCAGGAGAGTGATCTTCAGGGAACAAAAATGAGTTTCAATAATTGAAATGGAAAACCGAAATAACTAGGAAATTATTAATAATAATATTTATAACCATCCTATTTATTAAATTGTAAAAAAAATAAAATACACAGTCTACACACGCCGCTACCTACTATGACCGCGCCGCCATTCCCAATTTATTCTCTTCCTGGTTCCTTTCCTTTTTACCCAAAACCATGTTCCCACACAACCTGTTATTCAGGCAACTTAATTGACCGATCGATTTCATAAGAGAGAAAAACATAAAGAAAGATCCAACAAAATGAAACGAATACGAGAAACCTCCCAAGAAAGTAGTAAATTTTCCTGAAATGTTCCTCCCATTCATCTTTACAAAAGGAAGTTAGAAATAATAATGTCGCTAAAAGGGAAAACAATGCTCTGGCTAACTATAACCTGAATATACGAAAAAGGCAAAGGAAAGGAAGGTAAAAGCAAAGGCTGAATGAGCGCCAAACTGAACAAATGCCAAAAAATGGGTAATTTATTCAGTTTGGCGCTTATTAAGGTTGGCGTTTGTTCAATTTAGCGCTTATTCAGACAGGCAGTTAGAAATAGGTCAAAACTTCAGTTGGCTCCGCCCTCGTTATGACGAACGGCAACTTCTAATTGGCTGGTTATGTAATCTGGCGTCACATGCTCCGCACCCTTTTCAACGTCGAACCACACAACAAACCAATTAGAAGTTGACGTTCGTCATAAAAAGGTCGGAGCCAACTGAAGTTCATCCCGTTTTCTAATTGCCTGTTTGTTGTTACAGTTGTCATTTATTACGAATAGAGAGGCATACACATTGTAAAAGCTCAGCCAAACCGCCATGTTGGTTTCATGGGTCCAGTTGGCTTCGTTCTCCTCATAGGCCTTGTGGGCTTTTATACAAGCCCAGCCTAGCAAATGGGAACTTTAGACTTTGTAGACTTCATAGGGCTAGCCGACTATGTGGCCCACAGGAGCCTGGTTTGTTTTTCTAAAAGCCCAGTCCTGTAAATGGGGCTGGTAAATGGGCTAGGTGAGCTTTTTTTTTTATAAAAGCTTGACCCAGCGTAAAGGAACTGGACACGCTTTCTATATGCTTCATAGGTCTGGTTAAGTTTGTATTCTTCAGTAGCCTGGTGAGCCCATTTAGGCTTCTCTAGGCTTTATTGAATTGATTGTAAGAAATTTTTGTAGGTCTTATCGACCTGGTGGGCTATGTAGACTTTTTGGGGGGTAGTGGGCCCCATAATGGGCCGAGACCCACAATTTTATTTTGTAGATCAAATGTAAGTCTCTATATAGTGAGGTGACATATTTTTAGATAAGTGGTGTTAGGTGTATACCTTTTTTGATGTGATCCCTCAAGAGATCGACTTCGAGACGCATTCCGAACTGCATCCAAACCAGAGTTGCAGATCCAAGGACACAAGCAGTCACCAGGAATAGGATGCAAAGAGGAACACAAATCCCACACAAACGGGACAAACAGGTGTCTCTAAATGGAATCCCCCCAACACACACCAGCAAACAATAAACCCCATTTCAAAGTTATTAGTGATTATAACCAATATAACGATTAATCATCATAAATGACGGGAGCCAAATTCACAGGCAATTGTGCCCAGCATTATAATTTCTTTTCCTCCGCCCTTTTATGACGTCAGACCAAGTAACAAACAAATTAGAAATTGATGACGTTCATAAAAGGGCGGAGCAAAAGAAATTCTAATGCTGGGCACAGTTGCCTGTGATAAACTGTAGTTTAATTTTGCTACTATTATCCCCTCCCCTTTTTATATTTGAAAGAGAAAATGAGCTTTTCATTTTCTCTGGTGTGCGCATGCGCGTCGTTTTTTTACTCCTTTCATTTCAATTTCAGTCATCCCCTCCCACTTTTTTACCCTCCACGTTTCTCTCTCTCCCCCCTCTACACTTTCCAACCTTTTCCCCTCTCCAATTTAATATCATGGGGTTCTTGGATGGGGAGTGTGCAACATATAGTTGACCTTGAGAAAAAAAGCCGTTCATTTATTCATCTAAATTTTTATATAAGTATTTGTACAGCGTTAGACACACACACACAGACCTGGCTTAATATACATATATATATATATAATAATATCATCCGGGCACATTCCTTTATTCACAGATTTGTTCAGCATTGTGACGTCAATCACGTCATACTGCTGAATAAATCGATGAATGACGGGAATGTTGTTGCAGAATTACCAAACAACAAAAATGGATTAAGAAAAAAAAAAGAAGGACGTTATGTTACGAGATGACACCATTATTATTGTAAGCTACTATTATTGCTGCTGACCAACCGAAAATGGACGACACGCCTAACAATTATTAATTTATTATCATTAATACCTGTAATAATAATAATAATATTTATTATCTATGTCAGAAGAAATTTCGGAAATTTCTCAACATCTTGTCTTGAAGTTTTTTCTTCAAGCATTTTTTTTACCGTCAAAGTGAAAAATTAGCCATTCTGTACATTTACTAGCCTTTTAACCAATGTGCAGAATGACTGAAACAACAAAGCCAGATGGTTTTAAAGCTGAAACTCCTGATTATTCTCTGTCTTTCAGGCGGGAAAAAAAAAATTAATAGAAACTTGCTTCTTGAATTTGTTATAGAAACTAGAAGGGTAACTCAATACTCAATCATTTTTTTGAGTATTTTCATGTTTAAGATCTTTCAAAATACGCTATTTATTGTCAGTTTGAAAATGATACAACTTTAAACAGATGATATTTTTGTTTTAATTTTTATATACAAAAAGTTTATTTTGAAAGATTTCAACATAAAAAATACCGTTAAGTGATTCAGTTACCATTCTAGTTTCTAAAGTACTTTTCTAGTTTTTCTCTTTTAATTTTGACTCTTCTGAAAAGGGTCAGAAGTCACCTGTTCATTTCGATGACCGGTTTGATGATACTGTTTCAGGTATTCTGTAAATTGTCTAAAGTGTTGGTCAATATACAGAATGACTGATTTTCCACTTTGACAATTCCATAATATTGTTTGAATGAGAGTGAAATCCGAGGTCTTCATTAAAGGGGAGGGGGGGGGGGAGGGAGGAGGAGGAGGAGGGCGGGAAAGATGATGAAAAAAAAAAACGACATAAAATTGTCCGTTTTTATAATAAGTGAGGAAAAAGACAAATAATTGTCGTATTTTTATGATTATCCGCCATCTTTTTTATAAGAATAGGGTTCTCCTCTTCAGAGACTCAAGGACGACATTCTTCTTTCAATCTAAAGATAATATATTCCTACAAAGGCACAGGTAACTATGACAGGCAATTAGAAATCGGGACAAACAGAAGTTGTCTCCGCCCTTTTTATGACGACCGGCAACTTATAATTGGTTTGTTCGCGTGGTTCGATGTTGAAAAGGGCGGAGCATGTGACGTCAGACTAGATAACCAACCAATTAGAAGTTGCTGGTCGTCATAAAAAGGGCGGAGCCAACTTATGTATGTCCCGATTTCTAATTGCCTGTGTAACTATGAGCTAAAAAAGGAACGGGCAAGTGTGCACAGCAAGTTTTCTCTCCGCCCTTTTTATGAGCGTCATTAATTTCTAATTGGTTTATGTTATCTGACGTCACATGCCCCACCCTTTTCAGTTTTTAATGGGTTGATATTTGGTCTGACGCTCATAAAAGGGGCGGAGAGAAAACAAAATTTTACTGCTTGGGGCACACTTGCCTGTGAAAAAAAAAAAACAGTGAGAGGCGGATCTTCAACCAGCTGTGTGGTTTTGCATTTCATTCGTTCAACTCCGTTTGACGTCATTTTAAGCCGTATTTACAGGTTTAGATAAATTAATGAACAGCTGATTTTCAAACTCTGATTGGTACATCTTTCAGAAGAGTCAAAATTAAAGAGAAACTAGAAAGTGTTTTAAAAACTAGAAGGGTAAACTCAGTGTTTTCATGTTGAAATCTTTCAAAATAAACTTTTTATAGACAAAAATTATAAAAATGACTGTCCACTTAAAGATGGGCCATTTTCAAAACCTGTCATAAAAAGCTTATTTAAAAAAATATCAACATGAAAATACCGTTAATCTAACTGAGTTACCCTTCTAGTTTCCAAAGCATCTTCTCTAGATGTTCTTAATTTTACTCCTGTTAGTCAAAATAAACAGAAATTGAAAATGTTTACGAGAGTAGAAAGGGTGGTTCAACCACTTCAAGGCTATTTTTCATGGTGATATCTTTCAAAAACAGGAAGTTAGAAATAGGTGAAAACTTCAGTTGGCTCCGCCCTTGTTACGACGACCGGCAACTTCTAATTGGCTGGTTATGAAGTCTGACGTCACATGCTCCGCCCTTTTCAACGTCAGACTTCATAACCAGCCAATTAGAAGTTGCCAGTCGTCATAACAAGTGCGGAGCCAACTGAAGTTTACACCTATTTCTAACTACATGTCTTTCAAAATAAATTTTAGACAAAAAAAATCTTAAAAAATATTGTCTGCTTCAAATTTGTGACATTTTCAAAACCTGTCATAAAAAGGTTATTTTTTTAAAAGATATCAACATGAAAATACCCTAAAGTGATTAAGAGGCCCTTCTAGTTTGTAAAAAACACTTTCCAAGTGAGGCTGAAAGACTGAATAATCAAGACTTCGAGAGGCGTTTAATTACATTTAAAAACCACCTTAAATATTCCTCTCTCTTCTCACTTTTTTCAGCTTCTAGTTACCCTTGCCTTTAACCAATAAAACCTATTGTTTTTCATCTCATTTTCCATGTGATTCTTAACTACTGACCAATTTCATCTTACATTATTGACAGTTTTTCCCGCCAAAATTTGAAATAAGTTGTGGCTGCAATAATAACTAGTCAATGTGCGAAAATATGCAGAATGACGGATATAAGACTTGTGCAGATTTAAAACAAAATTAAGTGGTTCTTCTCTGCATATATTGTCTAGTAATTGTGCAGAATGACGGTATTCGTCTATTTTATATTTCTATGTGAATTCTTAAAAAAAAACTAGATGAAAACCGGTGATATTCTCCCTTGTTTCTCTTTCAGGCATGTGAGATCCGGGTCTAAACTCAAGCGATTTCTAAAGTGTGTGTGCCGTGTGAGTTTTGTGCTTAAGTGAGCCGCGATTTATCCGAGAGAGAAAAATAAGTGTGCCATGGAGCCAATCCTTATTGAACCACTTCCTAAGCCATTAATTGGTTCACTAGGATCAGAGGTTCACTTAGTACAGTGGGTCCACTAAGCTTACTCAGTGTTTCACTCGACCTAAACCACGTGGTCAACTAAGTGTAGTGGTTTACTTAACTCAGTGGTCCACAAGACCCAGCCCAGTGGTTCACTTAGCCCAGTGTAACCACAAATTATAAAGCTGATTAAAAAGAAAACTTCAAAAGGAAATAGGTTTTTTTTAAAAAAAACTCATGATCCGGGCTTATCCCTATTAAAAGAAACCACTCATTAAATTAACTTCTATTTCATTCACTTCAAACAATTTCATTAACCAATCAAGTAATAGACTTTCACTCACTCTCTCTCTCTCTTTGGATCTCAAGAGTGAAAGATTCAAATTACACCATTTTCATCTCAGTTTGTATTTTTTTTTTACCTTACAATTCTGAACGGCCTCATAGAAAATCCAACTAATTAGCAAGGGCTCACTAATTATGAAACAATTCTCTGTTCCCGCGAGAAAGGCAATAACGAGGAAGGGAGAGGGGAGGGGCGATTCAACCACCTACCCTACCTTCCTCCTCCTCCCCTCCCCTTAAAATGGACTAACCTCATCACAATTATCAGAACAACAAATATCATTATTAGTGATAGAGATGAGAGACCTCCTCCCCCCCAACCCCCACCCCCTACTCTCATTAATTATTTTACAATACAAATATTGACAAGAAAACAGCTTGATGACGATGACGTCAAATTCATATTAATACAAATATGTCTGGTATAAACGTAACATAACCTCTCTCTCTCTCTCTCTCTCATTCTCAAATATAATCAAAATTCAATATTCTAATTTGGGGGGGGGGGGAGGATTTTTAATATTTTTCTTCAGGTTACAATAATTATTGCTACGTTTATAGTCGTCATTTTGACATCACGTCCTCCCCTCTTCAGATTTGTGTACAAATCAAAGACGGCAGCACAAAATACCAACTATAAATGCAGCATAAAACGCTGAAAAGCATTTCTTTTAAAGTTGAGAAAGATGGTTTACGGCTTTCCGCACTTAATAAAGGCATTTCCGTGCTTTTTAAAATATTTTTTGTGCTTTTCTTAAAGACGTTTCAGTGCTGCGTTCATCAAATGCTTTTCCATGATTTTTAAACGTTTTCCGCGTTTTTTAAAAAGAAGTATTTCACGTGTTTCCGCGTTTATTAAAAACGTTTTCGAGCTTTTTTGTGCTTTTTTTTAAAAAAAAACAGACTTTTCAGCGCTGCGCCCATCAAATGCTTTTCCATGATTTTTAAACGTTTTCCGTGTTTTTAAAAAGGTATTTCACGTGTTTCCGCGTTTATTAAAGACGTTTTCGAGCTTTTTTTTTAAAAAGACTTTTCAGCGCTGCGCTCATCAAATAATTTTCCATGATTTTTTAAACGTTTTCCGCATTTTTAAAATGTTTTTCCTCGCTTATTCTGTGTTTTAGTCTTATTCCCTTCTTCTGTTATTCTAAAAAAAACGCATAAAAAGATGAGACACAACAATAAAAACGGCCGTTTCCGGCTTTTTCCCCTCCGCAGTTTTAACAAGGCGTATTTTCAAAAAAATTAATTGGAAACGAATAAAAGTACGGATGCATATTTATACCGTTTCGAATCAAATTTACTCCTTGGCTGAAGGACAGCGAACTCCTCCGTGTCGGTCGTATCCGAATCCGCTCCTGTTGAAGCCACTCTTGACAACAGTTCGGTTCCAGTTCCACCGGATCCACTGCTGTTATGATGGTGTTTTTTTCGTAATACTTTCTTCCCATTTGGTACTAAAGCGTCCAATTCTTTGCGCTTTTTCATCTTCTTGTTTGTAAAAGTCGCCGTCGTCGTTGATTCTCTTCGCCCGTCGTCTCCTCCTCCTCCTCCTCCTGATCTGAATGCGACTGTCGCATCCACTAAAACACAGACGTCGTCGTCGCCTTTCCCTTTACTTCCTCCTCTTCTTACGGTTCCTGATCCCAATTTTCCTTTCGATTCGCCGCCGCCTTCTCCGTTAACGAAACCGAGATCACCAGTCTCAAACACTTTTACTATTTGATTCTTATCAACGTCGTCACAAAAACGAATACTAGGATCCAGGTTTATAGAGATCAGTTATAATTTCATAGGATCATTGATGAAAAACGAACATTGCGCGTCCTTTTCTTTTTTTTTAACACACGGGAATCAACGACGAACGAAAAGGGCGGAAGAAAACAGGGACCAACCGTCCACACTTTCTCGAACTCTCTTTCCCTTTCAGAAAAAAATAATCACCACACGATTCTTCCTTATCATTCATCAGCTGCATGCTTAAAGAGTGCTCGGAGCTTAATCTATTTGCTCTGTCTCATACTTCGCAATTGGTTACATTAAAGCGAAAAACGTTTCAGAACCAAATTCAAGAAAAACACTACCCACTTGAAACAGAAAGTTGTACTGTTTGAGAAAGATTACAACTTAGAAGAGAAAAAAAAACCCTATTTTAACGAATATACTTTAAAAGGATTTTTAAAATTGATTCTCTGATCACAGAAAGTTCAATTGATACATTTCTTTCTTGAATTTAGGCCATCAAGTGAAACGACATAGACCAAAATCATGTACGAGATTCACTAACATGTAAGATTCACTCAAGGCATAGAACAAGACATTCTATAAACTTTGAGATTCACCGAGATTCACAGTAGTGTAATACATTGTATGTATGGCAAACCATTAATATTTTTATCCGCGTTTTACTGTATATCAAGAATTTTATTTTATTTATGACTATCAAGTAAAACCAGGACGTGTCGTTCCTCTTGTTCCTTCCTCCCTGGTCCTCTCTTAATTTATAGGGAAACCAAAGCCGAATGAATCTCGTACGGTATAGCAAGCCATTTTACTTTACATCCGCGTTTTTACTGGATTTTCAGACGTCAATTCTATACGTAGAAGTATCTAGTGAACGGCGAATTAAAAGTAAAACAGCTTGCCATACATACGATGATACGTTTTGCGGTGAATCTCGTACATGAATTTCTTCTATGTCGTCCCTCTTGATAGCGAACCGACTAGAAATATGACAATACTAACTCCGGATTTCCCTAGTACAGATTAATCCCACATTCATTTATTTAGTAATTTATCCGGCGGATGTGACGTCACGTTCATATATTTTATGAGCAAAATTTTTAACTTGTTAGAAGTAACTTCATTTTTTTTTTAAAAAAATATCGTCTGCTTAAATTTGGGTCATTTTCAAACACAGGCAATTAGAAAACGGGATAAACAGAAGTTGGCTCCGCCCTTTTTTGACGACCGGCAACTTCTAATTGTTTTTTTGTGTGGTTCAACATTGAAAAGGGCGGAGCATGTGACGTCAGACTACATAACCAACCAATTAGAAGTTGCCGTTCGTCATAAAAAGGGCGGAGCCAACTTATGTTCATCCCGTTCATCCCCATTTCTAATTACCTGTTTTTCAAACTCACTTAAAAAAAAGCTTATTTTGAAAGATGTCAAAATGAAAATATCCTCACGTGATTGGAGCTACCCCTTCTATTTATAAAAACACATTCAGTACTTAGTGACGTCACCGTCCATGGACATCATGGACGTTGACGTCACAACATAGAAAATAAAATCATGTTGCAAAATATAATGCGGTTATTGAAAAGATTTTATAAAATGAAACATAACTTCTTACCGTGTTGATATTGTTTCCTCAGTTCGTCAACCTTGATGTGAAGTGTAACAGCCAACCAGACGGTGATTCCGAGTCCGGCCGAAACGATCAGAACTCCGAGAACCTTAAAGATGACGACAGTTGAACAACCACCATGGCCTCCAAAACCAGAAACGGATCTGAAACCACCCATGTGACGTCCAAAACCTGATCCAGGACCACTTTCTAATCCTGAACCATTCACTAGACCATTACGATACTTTCTAAAAATATGAAATGATACAAAAATTAATAAAAGTAAACCTCGTGATTTCATATGTTATTTTTTAATCATTCAAGAGTCCAAAATACGATCTTTATTGAACTTTAAAACCCTCTTTATGTTTCTTTAATAATGAACAACAATGTTCAAAAGTTTGTTCGAAACTAGAAGGGCCGATTCCACATCAAGCTGATAAAAGTGCAACATGAGTTCGAGACAAAAACGACCAGAAAAAGCAGATTTTGAAACCAAAACAAACCTAAAACAACTATCAGCTGCCCTTTTAACACAAAACCCACAAGAAATTTGTGACACAACACAAACACAAATTTGGGGTTTGCTTATGTTTCTATAACTGTCCTACGTAAACTACGCAACAGTTCTGTTGTTTTAATACTCACTGTCCCACAACTGCACAGACATAGTAGACAAAAGGTTGTTTAAGCCCCGTTTCCACGATGATAGTTGCTGTCATGAGAGCAGCAACTATCGCGAGAACTATCATCGTGAAAACCACATGATAGTCACTGTCGCGATAGCTACTATCACACTATCTCGTTTGACTAGATAGTTGATAGTACTGTCGCGATAGTAATAGTTGTTGTGTGACAAGCGCTTGTAGGGAAATATCCACTTTGTAGGGAAATTTGGCTTCTGGAGGGAGAAAGGCAACACTGTTGTTGACTCAATGATATCTTTTAAGTAAGACGTCACACTGTCTGTGACAGACAACTATCACGTTATTTCAAGACACATGTAGACAGTTGCTATCGTGAGAGTGAGCTATCGCAACTTTCATGACAGCTACTCTCACGATGGAACTATCGACACCGTGAAAACGAGACAAAATAAAAACCTTTCGATGTTTACGGACTTGAACCGGGACATTGGATTAGTTTGTGAAATTCAAGACAGAACAAAAACACAAATAACAAAAGATGCAGATATGTTTTAGAATTGTCGACAATTTGTCTTGAAACACTTGAGTTTCTGTTTTGTTTCTATTTTGTTTGTGTTTTGTCAGCTTGATGTGGCTCGGCCTTTAGAGAAAACTACCAATAAGTGTGTTTCATGACGACGATATGTTTCAAAATAAACGTTTTGAAGTACGAAAGGCATCTCTTAAAATTCCTGTCTTTCAGGAAAGCAAAATTAAGAGAAACTTGAAAGTGTTTTAGAAACTATAAGGGTTAAAAGAGTATTTTCATGTTTGATATCTTTCAAAATAAGCTTTTTTTTAAATGTAAAGTGTATTTTAAAAGATATCATCAACATGAAAATAATATTAATTGATCCAGTTTCTAACAAACTTTCAATCTTTTCTGAAACTGATGAATAAAACACGTGACAATTCTAAAATAGCCGTGGTTTTAAAAGAAGAACTGTCATAAAACGTTAAATTTTGAAAGATATCATCATGAAATTCACTTTTAAATTGTTCCGCGACTCTTCTAGTTTCCAACAAACTTTGAATTTCTTTTCAGAGTTGCCTGTTAATAAGTAAGAAACGAAATAATTAGTTATCTAATCTTGTTGATGATGACATCATAGGGGGTCGCGCCCCACCTCGCCCTTTTTCAATATTGAAGAACTTCTTTTTTTCTCTCTTACCTCTTAATCTTAACTTTCCTTTTTGGTATAGTGAATTCGGGAATTTCCGAAGAAGTTCCCGATTCACTTCCGGAAACTGGCAACAGTTGAAAACTTTCCTTATTTCTAAGATTTTCGTTCGAATTCATTTTTTTTTTCTTTTCGTTCTTCTTCAACTTCCGTAAAAAGTAGAAATACCAACTACTTCTAAACTTATTATTCTACGAGTATTCATTGAATATATAATTATATAAAGCAAAAAAAAAGGCACTTTCGTTTCAATGTTTAACTTTTAGAAAATAAACTATTTTTCAAAGAATAAAAAATGTGAAACATCTCCATTCCTATTCATTTTCCTCATCGACGACATTATTAATTATTGTTATTTGACAACACTGCCACGTCACTTTCCTTTTTATACCGACAGAGGGCAGTAGGCAACTGTTCTGTGCTGCCACCTATGAACATATTTAAAATGTAAAGTTAAAAATATATCGAAAATATTGCAATCATCAGTAGATTTTGTTATTAACACTGCCATTAAAATAAAAAGTACTATAAATAATTAATAATAAATCATAAATAATAATTGATAAATAAATAATCAAGAATAAATATTAAATAATAGATATTAAGTATTAAACAATAAATATTAAAAAATAATACTAATTTTAAAGTGAAATTTAGACAAAAGTAGAAAAAAATCTCAAATTAAATCGAATAAAAATTGCAAAAATGATAAAAATTCGTGTATTTTTTTTAAAAAAAAAATTTTTTCAAGTTTTTCAAGTTTTCAGTAAAAAAAAATGTGGATAAATTTAATTAAATATATTGTATTTACATTTTAAGTTTTAAACATAAATTTTAAGTAATGTAGAAAACTAAAATTGAATACTAAATAAAAAAAACTGCAGTAATTAATGATAACATTTAAAAACCCTTAATTAAAAAGTTAAATAATGGTTATTAATTTATTTAAATTATAAGTGGGTTTTAAACTTTTAGTAATAAATGTTACCTATTTTATTATTTATTTTAATATATTTTATATCTTTGTTCTGATTAAGTTAATTCTGTTCGGATTAATTTAATTTTGTTCGGATAAATTAGATTTTTAAAGAGAAAAAAAAACAATATATGAAAAAGATATATAGAAATAAAAACCAATATTGTATTTTGTCCATTCAATTATAGATGGCGCCACTTGCTTTGTTGTCATAGTAACATTACTAAGTAATAAGATAACCTGTAATAAGGATTATAGTATTATTGTTATAAAAAAATAATAAAAAGGGAGTTTTAATTTGCACTGGAAGAAAAAAGGTGCAGATAAACGTAACTACGGTACTAATAATCTACCTTAAAAATGCACCTTTTCTATTTAAAGTAATCTTCTTATTTTTTCTACAACTAAAAAAAAAAAGTGGAATTGTGATCTATTTTTTAAAGGTAGGATTAAATATAAATTAATAATAATTAATTAGTAAATTATGCATTCCATTACAGAAAAAAACAAAACAAGATAGATAAAAATAGAAACCTAATTAATAAATTTTTAATTTCTTCTAGCAGGTTTTTATTTAATTATTTATTTTATGACCTAAATAAAAATTAATCACTCCTTTAAAAAAAAGACAAATTTAAATATAATTTTTGTGTCTTGATAATAATCTATCCCCCCCCCCCCCATTAATCATTAAATAATATTTAGATAAAAAATACTTTATTATTGAATTTTTAAATAATACAAAATGAGGAAAAATTAAAAGGTGTAATTTTTAAGTTATTTTTTTTAAAAAATATATATAAAAATTATTCATTGCTGTTTTTTCTGTATATTTATCGACTATTGGCGGGGGGGGGGTATTTTTCTCTTTCCTGACTAAATGCAATAAAGATTGACATTTTAAGATGATTCATTATTGAATATTACTAAAGAAAGAAAAACAGGAGAGAACCCCATAGAAATGTTGCTATGGGAACCTTACACAATGCCACAAATGGACATAGTAGGAAGGTAAAATATACATAGACACGCACTTCAATGTATACAGTATATACCCGGTATACATGTATATTAGGCCTATATATAAAACATGTCAATATGACGACCATTTGGATAATGAGTGTGGTCAAGTAGTGGGGCTCTTTAGACATTTTATGGGGCCTAAAAGTAAAAAGTCTAAAACTAATTATAATTTTAAAATTTTAAAACACACTCCTCGAATTTTTCAAAAAAAAAAAATTAAGAGAAACTTAACCTGTGTTTTAGAAACTAGAAAGATATTTTTATGTTGAAATCTTTCAAAATAAGCTTTTTATTTGAGCTTGAATTTCTTAAATTGTCTTTGTTTTTCTATGCTGATACCCTGTTCAGAGAGGGTACAAGTTTAAGTTGAAGTGTCGTGTTTCCTTTTTTTAGAATTTGGCCACTGCGTATTTTTCAATGAACACAGCTGATTTTCGAACTCTCAAAAAATTTCAGAACAGCAACTCTAAGGATCGAAATTAAAGTGTGTTAGAAACTAGAACAACAATTTTATTGCAGTGTGGTGAATATGACCACAATTTAATTTATATAGATATTAACATAAAAATGTGTTACTCTTCTAGTTTCTAAAACAGTTTCAAATTCTTCTACTTAGTGGATTAGATGATTGCTTTCTTGAGAAGAGTACTTTCCCGAACACGTTTTCTTTAGATTTTAGAGATAATACCATTTTTAATTTCGTTTTCCCAATGCGCCCATTAATTACATTTTGTTTCTAATATTAATTTTAACATATATTAATATATTAATATATATTATAAATATGTTCACAACTTTTGTATCATTTTTTTATAAAGTTTCAAAAAAGTGGGCTCAGGAACCAATGATTTTATGACAATGGAAAAATAAAGAGAGAAAAAAAGGAGAAGGAATTGGTCAATCAGAATGAGATTTCATTGCCAACACGGTGACCATGTGGTGTTAGAAGATGACCACACGAAAGCCACAAGAATTCAGGGTTTTTGTGAAGGAGTTGTATTCAGGTATAATATGTTATAATTTATAATATAATATTATTAAAATTCATTTGATTTTTAAAAAAAAAATACTTCTTTGTAGTAGAGAACCGATTTCTATGGATGCCTATTGTACCATTACTGTGGTCAGTGGAGAACTCTGGGGTGGAGTTCTCAGTATAGGATTGACCAGTCATAATCCAAGTACTTTGACCACTGTTCCTAAATATGTATCACCTCATTTGAGCTCACAAAATGGTTACTGGACAACGTTTATTTCGGAAGATTACTTGAAGCATCACAACAGGTGAAAATTGCCAAATGAGGAAATAAAAAGCTGACCAAATTGCATCTTTTTACCATTTTTAGAAACATTTTAAGAAAGGAACTTGATTCTTCTTATAAGGGTTTCAACATAGAAAAACCTAGCTATATTGATTAGCCTTGTTTTTCTCAGTTTGAACCCTGTTCAGAGGGTACAAGTTGAAGTGACAAGTTTCCTTTTTTTAATTTGAGCTATAAAATATCAGTAAACTAATATATTTTAAGAACAGCTGATTTTCTAACTATTGTGCGTTTTAGGAGCAACACTAAAGAGAAATTGAAAGTGTTTTAAAGACTAGAAGGGTAGCTGAATCACTAATCACTTAACAGTATTTTATGTTGATAACAATTTAAAAAAATCTGAGTTATTTTCAAACTGGCATAAAAACGTATTGAAGTGATTGAGCTACCCTTCTATTTTCTAAAACATTTTCAAATTTCTTTTAAATTTTACTTTCTACATTAGGTTAACATTCTACTTGAGTAAAGATGGAGAATTTCGGTTCATCATTGAAGAAGAAGCGGAAGAATTGGTGCTAACGAATCTACCAATCACAGAACGGTTATGGTTGATGATTGACATTTATGGATCCTCATCTTCAGTGAAACTCAATCAAGAAAGTATATATTATACATTAAAGTGGCTGAATAGATATTTATTTTGTTTTGTTCACCCGAATGGCGCCACTTGTTGTATCTAATGCTGAGCTCCACATACATCATAGGAACACAAAAACAAAATAAATACCTATTCAGCCACCTTAAATTAAAAGATGTTTGAGCAATTCAATGTATTCATAATTTACTTATTTCCAGCTAACGTCCCTTTGGAGATTTATTCGAAGGGACCAGATGCAGTCCACAATTTTAATATTTCAAAAAACAATGGTTTGGTTCCTATGTTTCGAACCAGACTGATGTTAATAGGAAATGACCAGTTAGGTCGTTCTATTTTAAAAAGAAATCTACGTAAAAATAATGGTGGTGATGATGTACAGCAGACAAAAACCATGTCCATTCAAGGCCTTGAGGTTTCAGGATATTACCTGATGGATCTGACCGATTCATCCGAAGAAAATAAGAAGAAGACAATAAAAGAATGTACAACTCAGGTGGAACTGGCCACAAAGTGTAACAGTAGGACAGTTGCAGTGCCTCAATCAGTGATGGAAACTACATTCTATCAGATCCTTGCCTTAAATATTTCACGATCTGTTTTGATGCAAACATCAAAATCAGTAAAAATGGAAGAACAAAATCAACATAATCATCAACATCAGGAAGAATTGAAAAAGAAATTGAAAAACACCAAAAGTGAAAGACTTTCAATGAAAACTAGAGGAGCAAGAAAAAGAATAACAGCAACACCACATCAGGTAAGTGAAACAAAGTCCATGGACTTTGTCAAAGAACCTGGTTAGAGGCTCCAAGTTTGACTAGCATCTACAAATAAGTCTCCTCTAGCCTCTAACCTTGGTTCTTTGACTGAAAAAGGCATTTTTCTGGTTGCCTTAAGATGGTTTTAAAGCTATAAACGGAGCCTCTCGAACTCTTTCAGCAAACTAGAAAGTGCTTTAGAAACTAGAAGTGTAGCTCAATCACTTATGCATATTTTCATGTTGATATCTTTCAACTTTTTAACTATATTTGTCTATAAAACTATAAAACTATAAAATTTTGAAAGATATCAACATAAAAATATCAACAAGTGATTGATCTACCCTTCTAGTTTCTAAAACACAATCAAGTTTTCCTTCATTTTGCTTGTCAGAAAGACAGGATAATCAGGATAAGCTGTTCCATTTTTGAATAACTACTCTGCAAGCAGAACATAGGGCCTGTGACAGAACGATTAATTAATAAATAATAAATTGAATCATTTGAAATTATTACATGTAGGATTCCTGTGGTATTGGAGGAGGAGGTGGTGGTGGTGGTGGAAGAGGAGGAGGAGGAGTGGTCATCGGAAGTGACCAGAAAGAAGAACTTTATAACCAACTTCTGATTGATTTACCTCAAGAAGTGTGTGACACAGTTCGACTTTGGTTACCTGACGTTGAGAGTAAACAACTATTGGATTTGGAAGACAATGAAAAGCAATTTCTTCTCGATTCGATGACCAGTACCACATCCGAAGAGAGCCACTGGTCATCCAATATCGCTTATGACCTATGGGATTTAAATGTCCGCTTTTTACACTATGACCTTTTACAAGTATATTAATATTTACGAGAAAAACAAAACAAATGAATAATATTTAATATTTCATTTGAGAATATTTCTATTGTTTTCAGTTTTTGTTTACACCTCGTGCCGTTTACATTGTAGTTTTCGATTTAGATTCTGATTTGGATTCACCAGTTACAACAAAAACGAATGAGAAATCGGTAATTATTAAATATATTGGGGAAAAAAATAAGTCAAGAAGAAAAACTTCACACTTGAATTTCAATTTGAAACATATTAAGACGGTTTTTAAAGTGTAAACGCTCCTCTCAAACTCTGATTATTCTGTCTTTCAGGTGTAAAATGAAGAGATATTTTTATGTCAATTAAGGGTATTTTCATGCTGATATCATTTCAAAATTTTCTCTATAAAAAGTTTATTTTGAAAAATATCAATATTAAAATAGGCTTAAGTGACTGAACTACCCTTCTAGTTTCCAAAACACATTCAAGTTTCTCTTAACGTGGCACCTGAATGACACAATAATCCGCGGTCTAAAATCATCTGTTCACAAACAATCTTATACATGTACTGGAACCTTGCTTAGAGGGTTTAAGTTGAAATTAAAATGTGTCAAAAATCCTTCTTGAAGTTGGGCCCACAGTGTTCCTTCCCCTGAATAATACGCTTGCGCAATGCAGATATGCTAGCAGTGATTGCCTGCCATCAAAAAAAGGAGTAACATTTTTAAGGAATTGCCCAATTTTCCCCCCACAGGTGAACTGGAACCAATCAGATACGCCGCTGTCTCAACTGGACGAACTCATGTTCTGGATGAATTGTATTCATGCTTATGCAACACCCAGTGTGGTTCCTACGGGTGATAGTGTCACTTACCTGACGCCTCCCATCATTCTAGTGGGCACCTATAGGAGGGCAATCAGTGACAACACTTTAGCCAATGATAACCAAGAGAAAAGGGTCAGTTGGCACTCAATTTATTTATTATGGCACGATGGCACACATCTAGCGCCAAATTAAAGAAGCGCCAAAATGAAAAATCCGTCAAATCTTGATATCAAGTCAATTTGGCGCTTATTCAGTTTGGCGTTTGTTTAATTTGGCGCTTATTTCTTGGCCTCAATAAAGAACAGGCCAAAATTGAAGGGTCACCAGTTGTTCCACATTCTCACTTATCATGTAAAATGCGTTCTAATTGTGTTAATTTTTTAATGCAGTTTGAAGAAATCTTCCTAAAGATCCAGGATTGTATTTTAGACAAACCGTTTTGTAATCACGTGGTAAGACCCTTTTTTGCATTACAAGTGAGTGAAACATCGGAAGCCGAAATGGAGGAGACAGGCTCAGAAGACAGTTCGCAACAGGAAATCGTAAGTCCTATTGAAGTAAAACAACAAAATCAAATTAAGGGCGGTTTTAAAATGTCTAAACGCCTCTCTCGAACTCCGATTATTTTGTCTCGTTTAGATGTAAAAATTAAGAGAAACTTGAAAGTGTTTTTAGAAACTAGAATGGTAGCTCAATTATGTAAGAGTAATTTTCATGTTAATTATCTTTCAAAGCAAACGAATTTTTTAATTTTTTGTTTAAAAAAAAAAGTTTATTTTGAAAGATACCAACATTAAAATACTATTTTCGTGATTCAGCTACTCTTCTAGTTTCTAATACACTTTCAATTTTTTTAGTGTTGCTTTTCAGAAGCAAAATTAAGAAAAAACTTTAAAAGTGTTTTAGAAACTAGAAGAGTAACTCAATCACTTAAGGTCATTTTCATGTTGATATATTTTAAAATAAACTTTTTATGTCAGTTTTAAAAATGACCTCACTTTAAGCATAGAATATTTTTTTTTTAAATATTGTTTGTTTTAATTTTAAATTTTAAAAGATATTAATATAAAAAAATCTTGTTAAGTGATTCAGCTACCCTTCTAGTTTCTAAAACACTTTTTAAAAGTTTCTCTTAATTTTTGCTATCCAGACATTCTAATCAAGAGTTCGAAGTTCATAAAAACATCTTAGATATTAAATAATTTAAAAATCTAACAGATCTTGAAGCTTCGAAATAAAATCAGAGATGTAGTTTCGAGACAATATTATTACGGAGAAGAAATGTCGACAAAATGGCTCCGATTTGAAGAAGCCATTTTAAAATTACGTGAAGATGGTTTTCGTTATGCAGATCTCACTCAAGTGAAGAACATTTTAAAGATTTAATTGGATTTTTAAAACAAAAAAACGAAATTAATTGAGTTTGTTGTTCACTCAGTAGATTCAAGAGATTGCTCGAACGGAAGGAATCGAAACAGAAGCCGGACAACGAGTTCTCTTCTCGTTCTATCATGACATTGGTCTTCTGATGCATTTCAGTGGTGTTGTCGGCACTCGTAATGGTCATCTTACTCTGATGGTCATTCTTGACCCATTGTGGCTCGTAGAGGCCTTTAATAAAATGTTCATTTTCTGTGATATCATTACAACTGAAGGAGGAAACTCAGATCAATCAGTCAGTTCAATTAAAATTCAAGTTCCTTCCATTGAGGTGGCTGAATAGATGTTTATTTTGTTATTATCTCCCCGGATGGAATGGCCCACTGGCCCACTGAGCCCACTGGAATGGCAAATGATATGCTTCACAGACGTTTTTTTTTGTGAATGGTAAAAGATTATGCTAGACGTTTTTTTCATGAAACATTTTATGAAAACTGTCATAAAAAGTTTATTTTGAAAGATATCATCATAAAAAAAAAACTTTTAGCATTATCAACAACTATTCTAGCTTCTAAAACACTGAATTTTTTTGGTAATGTTTCTCCTGAGGGTGGGGGAAAAACCAGGTTTATAGAAAATAATAGCCACTGCAGGCGCACCATCTGGGAAGACGAAAACAAAATAAATATCTATTCAGCCACCATAATTTGAAAATTATTTCAATTTTTGTCTATGATTTCAATTAGGATGAATCTCTAATTAAGAAACAACTTGAAATACTCGAAAGCAAAGGCCTTTTAGAGGATTGTATTGTCCAGCAAGTATGGAATGACCACTTGAATCAGAAGAGGTCACTACTGGAAACAATGGAAAAACTGGATCTCATCTCCATGAAGCGAAAAGTCAGTCTCAATTAAGCCTGGTTTTAAACTGTGTAAACGGCCCTTGGAACTCTGATTAGTCTGTTTTTCAGGAATAAAATTAAGAGAAACTTGAAGGCGCCTTATAGAAACTAGAAGGGTAGTTAGTCACTTAAGAGTACTTTCATGTTAATATCTTTCAAAATAAACTTTTTTATAAATAAGTTAAGCTTTATTTTGAAATATATTAACATGAAAATACCCTTAAATGATTAAGCTACCATTCTAGTTTTTAAAACACTTCGAAGTTTCATTTTATTTTGCTCCTGAAAAAATAGAATAATCAAGAGTTCGAAGGGCGTTTAGAGTTTCAAGTTTCAATCGCCATGAAATTAATTTCAATAATTTTAATTAAATTTAAATTAACTTTTAAAATTGATGAAAATTATTTTTATAAATTATTATAAATAATATTGAAATCCATTTTTCAGAACTCTCAGAATCAAGAAAAGGAAGTTGTAGCTACGACTGACCAATATTACTTTCCTAGTAAAGTGACCACACCCATTCCCGATGACGTCAACACTGACACACCATCAAGTGTCGTCATGTATTTTGATTTTCTTGGCTTTTTACCAGGTGGAAAAATTCAGCCAAAATCTCAAATTTTAAACATTGAAATTTAATTCTAATTTCTAACGAATTTTATTGGTTCTTATTTTGAAGAGGGCCTTTTCCACCGTTTACTAATTCGGACCATTGAATGGACACAAGACAATGGTGGAACGAATCCAGTCCTTTACAAAGGAGGAGCTCGATTTAATTTAGACGAAGCTGTTGATTTCACTTTTCAAATGCAAACAAATAGAAATAACGCCTTTGTTAAGGTATTTATTGGTCCGGTTTGACCTGATAATGTCATGGATCTGATCAGATCAATCAAGATCTTGGCTACTATAGGCCCTAAAAGTCGCTCTAAAAAAGGTTCTGAATTTCTCAAATCTACTTAGGTTCGAATTATTTTAAAAAGTGGCGGCTACTCTTCGCCACCAAATCAGAGCACAAATAATGTGCCTCCTCCTTATGCCTGTGCTAAGGTAAAATATGTCTTAGGCCGACTTCACACGGACCACTTTGTGGTCGACCACATAAAGTGGTCGTCTTTAGTAGACCACTGATTACATAGAGGAGGTATTTCCACGAGCCACCACCACCGTGTTTTTTTCTTGCACCTCACTGGCGATAAGTGGTTGAGTAATGCCACAAGTGGCGACCACCTCCTGTTTGTCAATAATGATGAAGGTCATACAAGTGGCTCACAGTGGTACAAAAATCTATTGTTTTCAATAGTGGTTCTTGTGAAGCAAGCCACGTCAACCACTTAGTTGACGAGAATGAACTTTTGAGAAAAACCTGACAATTTTTTTGTTGTCTCTCTGTTAAAGGTTCGTAACTTTTTGGAATCTACTTTAGCCGATTTACGTGAACTCTGGATGAAACGTTTGGCTTACAAGACAAATGTCACTTGTCCCTGTGACAGAATTTGTACAAAACACAATCAGAAAGGATGTCGGAATGAAAGCTGCAAACATTTTCTTCTGTTGGACGATTGTTTAGCCAACAACGTACGAAAATAAGCCAAATCTGAAAATTTTACAAATTTATAAGTCCCTTGGCACACAGACCCCAATATTTCGACTGCAAAATGAAGTCGGGTTGTCGCCAAAACCGATCAAAATTGAGTCTTAACTATAAGAAAATTATTGCAACCACAGCTCAGCCACCTTCGACTTTTATTTTGCAGTCAAAAAGTGGTCTGTGTATTCCAACCCTAACTTGTTAGAAATGTAAACATGAACAGGTGGTCCTGTGTGAGTACAGACGAGTCAACACTTCCTTCATTCGAAAGCGTTTTCCCAGAACAACATTTCCAGGTGAGTCATCATCCATCATTCATTAAAAACTAGAAATGGTCACTTTATTATCTGGTGAAATTATTCATAATCTAATTTTAAAAAGGTCACAATGTGGCAATCCTTCCTGAAAATGTCGTCATGAAGACGGTTAATAATGAAACAGTAATCATCGAAGGAATGGGATTGGTTCTCTATCAAAGACCATCAGTCGTGGACGCTGGACATCCGCCACTGGATCCCAAAGTGGCCAGTGGGTTTCGAACTTTAGCTAAAATCTTGAATGGAGCACACGAAGGACGAAACTGGACAGCTCTTGCGCAAAGTTTAGGTCAGTATAACACCATTCATTTATTCTAGAGTTCAGCTGAGTTGGCTGAATAGATATTTATTTTGTTTGCATCTCTCCGGATGGCGCCACTGCAGACGTTAATATGTTCTATAGAAAGTCTTTCCGTTCGCCCGCGGTTTTGAGAAAATTTCAATTTTTCAAGCGAACGTTTTTCAGCAGAAACATTACGAAAAAAAAAACTCTTAAAGTGTTTTAGAAACTAGAATAGTTGGTGATAATGCTAAACGTTTTTTGATGATGATATCTTTCTAAATAAACTTTTTCATAGGTAAATCCAAAAAAATATATCATTTTCAAACTGTTCGCATTTTCAAAAAAGTTTGCTTAACGTTTTTGCGTCCAAATAACATCTATGCTGTGTGTTTCAAGAGCAACACTAAAGAGAAATTGAAATATGTTAGAAACTAGAATGGTAGTCAAATCACTTAAGATTGTTTAAGAGAAACTGGTGTTTTAGAAACTATAGAAAGATAACTCAATCGCTATTTTCATGTTGTTATCTTTCAAAATAAAACTTTTTATCTGAGTTTGAAAATGACCCTCCTTTAAGCAGACAATATTGTTTAGTTTAGAATACTAGGCCTCTCTCTAACAAGGATTCTCTCTAATAGGAATTTATTTTGGATTATTTTAACACAAATATTTCAATTTTAAAATTGAAAAAAATCCACACCAGAAATTTCCCGTTCGTACATTATCTCGCTTCGTCTTATTTCGACTTACTTAAGTTAGTTATTTACTTACTAACTCTACTCGGTTAGTTAATTGACTAACTTAATACTGACTCTCAGTGTCACCCGTGACTTACAGCTGCATCTCCTGAAGAAGCAGGCTTATTGCGGGTAATGCGAGCGACAAATGACGACAGTGAAAATCTCTGCTATGTGGTGCACGTGTGTGGTTCGAACCAAGATCCGAACCAAGACTCAACTACGCCCCACGCACACACTTGGTTTTAATAAATGTTACGATTACTATTTATACTGCTTCATTTATACTTTCCATTAAAACCATGGTGAACGTAGCACGTGCAGCATTAGAAATGGGAGAGGCCCATTTTTCAAACATAAGGAAGGGGAGGGTGAATTAAAATAATATCGTCTTACATAAAATTGGGTCATTTTTTAAAAAAATGTTTATTTTGAAATATATCTTCAACATTATAAAGTTAAGTGATTGGAGCTACCCTTCTATTTTCTAAAACATTTTCTAGTTTCGATCTCTTCATGTCACAATTCAAAGACTAAACTTACAAATCTAAAAACATAAACTGGCATGGTTCCTCCATTGCCTCTATAGGATATATTTTTGATTATTATAAAAAAAAATTTCAATTTTAAAATTGAAAAAAAAAGGAATTCCCCCTGACGCTCCCAATCAGTTCCACAACCCACCCCACACCGAAACCGTACGGACAGTCTTGCCACCCGGGCCAGTACATCCCTGGAAAAATCTATCAACAATAAAAAATACTTTAAAATTCTACTTATTGTGTTAGTCTTGAAACGCAGAATAACCATAACTACCTGTTAAGAAAACATCTTAATCATAAACTGAACTATAAAATGTTTATTTTTTAAGATATTGCCCATAAAGAATACTTTTAGCCATAATCTTCTACCATTCTTGTTTTGAAAACAATTTCAATTTTTATTCATAATGTTGTTTCTAATAAAAGTTTGCTTGGCATTTTTTTCGTCCAAATTTTCCAATAACTTCTATGGAGATTAGCATTAGCCACTACGCTGGGGGGGGGGGAGGAGACAAAAACAAAATACATATCTATTCAGCCACCTGAAATTTAAATTCATTTCCAGTTTTCTAAATTTTAACATAAGTTTTTTTTCCCATTCAATTTGCTTTTTCTGTCCAGGTTATCGTCCTTCAAAGATCGATGAATTCAATGAGGATCTGAATCCAGGTTTAGCTCTAATCACCGATTGGATCTTTAGCAGTGGTAACACTAGCTTATCAATGGATATGCTCATTTCATGCCTCAAACAACTGGAAAACCATCAAGCAATGGACATCCTTCAAGAGATGCAAGGTTCTCTCTCTGACTAGAATGTCTTTTGTACAGTCGCCTCACTGTAACTGGAAGCTTGTGACGTCAGAGGGATTGACCAAAAAGCTAACCTTATAACAGTTTGTTTTGAGGTAATAACAAAAGTCCTGAAGAAACCGTTAAGAACTTTCGATATAATCCTTTTTCTATCAGACAAAATGATGCAAGCCTGACATTTTGGTCAACCCTCTGACGTCACACGTATCAAGTTACAAATGCGGCGACTGTAATTTTGTAGAAAATTACTTGATGGTAATTTTTGGATGTTTTTTGGGGGCGGGTTTTGCAGACGTTCGTGACGAGACACCGGTTTTTGTAAGTTACCAATGGGATGCTCAAGACCAAGTTGTTCTCATCAGAAATAAATTAGAACAATTTGGAATACACTGTTGGATGGACATTGGTCAAATGGGAGGAGGAGATCTACTTTATAACCGTATTTACAGAGGAATCAGTCGAGCTAAAGTATTATAATTTGAATGTTATATAAATAATTATTAGGGCTCGGATTTTTATGCAATATCAAGCAGATGTTTCTCAATCTGTGGCCCCAAGTATCAATTATGAAGTAATCATTATTATCATAAAAGCAACTGCAATTATGCTTTTTCTAATCAAAACTGCTGGTTAGAGGCTAGATGTCTGGTTACTAGCAGTTGTCAACTAGAGTACTAGCCTCAAACTAGTGTTTTTGATTAAAAAAACATAATTGTTGGTTGATCTAAATGGGGGAGTGGCACTTCACAATTGGCTCTTGGGCCACAGATTGAGAAACATCTGCTAGATATTATTGTATAAAAATCCGAGCTCTATGTATTATATATTGAGCAGTGGTCATTCATGAAATGTGTATGGGTTTTTCTAAAGGTGGTGCTCACTTGCGTAACTCCCAAATATGTCGTGTCTCATAACAGTACTCGAGAGGTCAGTTTAGCTGACCTTTTAGGTAAACCAGTTATACCCGTGATGGTTCATCCAACACCTTGGCCCCCACCTGGTCCACTGGCCCTACTTTTTTCTCAATTGATTTACATAGACATGTGTGGTAAGGAAAAAACGATTCAATTTCAAAATAAATATTGGTGCCATTTTGGATTGATTGATTTAAAGGTATTGGTGGCCATGGAGGAACAGGATACCACGCTGACTGGGAAGACAGATTTCAAGAGATTCTTAATCAGATCAGTAAATACGTAGCTCCAGTTTATCACCAGTTATCACCTCAAAGTGGCCACAACACCACTAATCTGGTTATTGGTGACCACACGAGTCAAACAACGACCGGAAGTTTACAAAGTTTCATCCGATTGGAATCAGGTGAAATTCAAAGAAGGTTTGGTAGTGAAGTAGGAGGACTACATTTACAGTCAGCTGATGTCCACCAGCCATTACAAGAGGAAGATGATCCTCTAAATTTGATAGGTTCAGATGACCAGGATACAAGACTTTTAGAAGAATATGGTATTTTAAGGAGAGGTGAAGATGAGATGTTGGGTGGTGGTGGTCATCCTAGTGGTCACGGTGGTGGTGGTGGTGATACTGATGAATCACAATCCATAGATGAAAGTCAAAGTATTTCAGATGGAAATCCTTCTCGTGATATTTCATCTGTTCAACCACATGTTACCAAATGTTCCGTTTGTGTCATTTTGTGACACAAAGTGCCTTCTTCTTTTTCACTTGGTTTTCTTAATTATAGTTCAGAAATACAGTGGAAACGGTTTAACACGAAATATGGTAGTGACCAGAATATTTTTTCGTGCTAACCGAATTTCGTGTTAGAAATGATTTTTTTTTTTTTCGTTTATTGAAAACTGAAAAGGTCTTTTTACGAAGTTAGTGGCTTTAACTTAATTTCGTGTTAAGATAAGAATTTTTAGGTGATATTTGTATTCTTGAGATTAAACAAATTTTTCGTGTTAACCAATATATTGAAGTTATCTCTTTCATCTCAAACAAATACTCGGGGCTTCATTACAAAAAAAAGTCATAAAATTGTGACAATCATACCTTATGGTAACACTCATTGTGTTCTATTATTTTGTAACTATCATATTTTAATCTGTACACCATTCAATGGCAGTCATATGACAATATTTGTCATAATAATATTTTGTAATTTGCTTTTGTGACTGTTACAAAATCATGAGCTAGATATGACAATTTACTAACATAATATGACGGTCTTATTTTATTTCTGTAATGTGCACCCCCCCCCCCCAAGGGTTCCGATATATAAAAAAATCCATCTTAAAGGACCAAGCCGATAATATATTTCGTGTTATCCAATTTCCACTGTATATGTTACTGTTAATCTGCGGAAACAGTCAATCTGCAAAACCACCAACTTGCTAGTGAATCTGCAAAACAGCAAAACTTAATACATTTTAGTTGTTGAATTTTGCAGATTCACTAGCAAGTTGGTTGGTTGTTTTGCAGATTGACTAGGCAATCCGCAGATTGACAGTAACATATTCTCAAAAAAAGTGACCAATATTAATTTATTAAATTGCAGGTTTTTTTTTGTCTATTTTTTACTTCGTGTCTCTAAAAATACGACCCAATATTCTAAAAATAGACAAGTAAAGTGATTGAAATTCTTTAATTAAAGAAGATTTCATTGAATTAATGCAATAACTAACTAATGAATCATTAAATACAGAAATAAAATTGAACCATTATTAATAATGTTGTTTTGAAATCGGCAGGTGTTTGTGTTTTCCGTGTTTAAATTGCAATAATATATTTAAAATACTTCAGATTTTTAGGTCAACTCTTCAGGCAAAAACTGAAATTCTTTCTACATGAAACATAATTGCAATTTTTTGTTATCAAAATCTCAATACGAATTACACACATTTTTACAACCAAATTGATCCAAATGATATTTTTAAATGTGATATTTATATTAAAAAGGAAATGTGGTAATTATTATGAAAAGGGGGGGGGGGGGAGGGTCAAGTCATGAAGGCTGTAAGTCAACAATATAACAGGCAATTAGAAATCGGGACAAACAGAAGTTGGCTCCGCCCCTTTTTATGACGACCGGCAACTTCTAACTTGGTTGGTTATGTAGTCTGACGTCACATGCTCCGCCATTTTCAACGTCGAACCACACAACAAACCAATTAGAAGTTGCCGGTCGTCATAAAAAGGGCGGAGCCAACTTCTGTATGTCCCGATTTCTAATTGCCTGTAGGCCTACAATATAAGGGTTTTTTTCTACACGTTAACCACGCCCACTCTGTTTCGGCCTAACTTTTGAGGCGCGCGTTGCACACAGGAAATGAAAACATTCTTGTCTTTCAGACTTCACTAGAAATGTAATACACCCAACAGGTCCATTCTCGGTTCTTCCGGTTCATGTGCAATGAATTTTTGAAGTTGCACTGTCACGACTGCAGAACACCTGGCACATCGCCGCATACCACAATTTGAGAAACACTGCACTAGGCACTGTGTGCCTATTGTGTGTAATGGATAAAACGGCCCAGAGCCCACACAGCACACCCTTTGGGAGCCACTGCTGTAGCCTATATACATGTATACATAATCTAATGATGGGAACCAAAATCTTCATGTGAAATCGTTCCTCAATCATTCATCGAATAAAAATGAAGAGACTGAATAGAAAATGACATTCAATGTGAAGGCGGCCACGTGCCTGCCCCCTCCCCTCTTCCCCTATTTCTATCCTAGTTCCTTCCCTGTATCCCCCTTGAATAAATCGGAAGTAAAAACTGAGTAGAGTCGCATATTGTTCCATTTTACCCAGTTTACCATTAACCATTGATTTCAATGAAGATCGAAATGAAACAAAGATTTTATTTAGGCCTATAATTTTGATATTTATTATTATGGACACTTCTCTCTTCTAAATAATATTTGTTACTGTCAATCTGCGGAATCAGTCAATCTGTAGATTGACTAGACATTCTGCAAAACAAGCCACTATATAGCTAGTGAATCTGCAAAATTCAACACGTAAAATGTATTCAATTTTGAAGATTCACTAGCTATAGTGGGTTGTTTTGCAGATTTTGCTAGTCGATCTGCAGATTGACTGATTCCGCAGATTGACTAATATATTCACCCATATAAATATATAGAGTTATATCCCTCTTTGTTCAAGTATGCATAATGGCATTATCATTTTTATATTTACTGCTGGACATTCCCTTTCTAATGACAAATTTTAGGTGTGTCGTCGTTTCTAAAAAAAAATATTCATCTTATCAAATTGTATATTAAATTTCTATAAATCACTTCAAATGCTAAATAATAATTGATTCAAAGGGAACACCATGTGTCAAAAATGTCTCAAAATGATGATAAAAAAAGTATGAAATTCATCTTATTTCACTAGAGATGGGTCCAACTGGACAAACATAAGAAAAATAAGACAAATTTTGCCACCTTGAGTAAACTGAAAGCAGAAGTGGGATTTCCCACGCAAAATAAAACCAAACACATTTTTATAAATGTCCATGTGTGCAAATACACACATAAAGAAGAAGAACATGTGTTCAAACTAGGCTTGCCACCTGTAGAGGACAGTCCTCCATGTGGAAGAAATGTCCTCCGGACTCCACGAAGGCAAAAATGTCCTCCACAAAGGCCACACGTCCTCCTTTGGGGAGGACATTTCCACATGGAGAACTGTCCTCCACACAGGCAATTAGAAATCGGGACAAACAGAAGTTGGCTCTGCCCTTTTTATGACGAACGGCAACTTCTAATTGGTTTGTTGTGTGGTTCGACGTTGAAAAGGGGCGGAACATGTGACGTCAGACTACATAACCAACCAATTAGAAGTTGTCAGTCGCCATAAAAAGGGCGGAGCCAACTTCTGTTTGTCCCGATTTTTAATTGCCTGTGTCCTCCACAGGTGGCAAGCCTAGTTCAAACCTAAACCTAACGGACATATGGGCAGGCAAGCACACACCTAAATGTCTCTCCTAATGCCTCATTGGTTCTCCTACCTACAAGAAATAATTCCATTCAATCTTTGAGAAAACCGAGTTAAAGTTAGCCATTTTCCATTTTTATAAACTAGTTTTAGATATTAATACCAAAAATTAATTAATAATCTAACTAAACTAATTTTTACTTTAAAAGTCTCTTGACAGAAACATCAATAAGAAAAACTTGAAAGTGATTAAGAAACTACAAAATGGAAATAAATTAGCTTAAAATTGAGCTATTTTGTCACACTTTTATAAAAAGCTTATTTTAAAAAAATAACATAAATGAGATAAATTTGCAAAGGTTTCAGAAATTAGAATTCTAGTTTCTCCGCAAACTGCAAAATGCGCCAAAGACTTGCAATACTGAAAAAGGGGCCTGTATATGGAGGCTAACAGTACGCCAAATAACATATCTCCGGATAGCTATTTTTTCTCACATAATACAGTATGTTGTACAGGCAGTTAGAAATCGGTGAAAACTTCCGTTGGGTCCACCCTTGTTATGACAACCGGCAACTTCTAATTGGTTTGTTGTGTGGTTCGACGTTGAAAAGGGCGGAGCATGTGACGTCAGACTACATAACTAACCAATTAGAAGTTGCGTTCGTCATAACAAGGGCGGAGCCAACTGAAGTTCTCCCCGATTTCTAACTACCTGTGTATGTTGTTGCTACGTTACAAATGGAAACATTTCTTCTTTACGAAAACAGACGAAAATAAATTTAAAAAAAAACCAAGAATATCTGCTAAATTGTCAATAATAATATCGATTGATATTTTTTTGTGTCTGTGATCGTTTTCAAAACTAAAATATTGTTTAAAATGAAATTTTTATGCTATTATTAAATAATTAATAGCAGACGACAGATTTAATGGAATTGTTTTAAATAACCCTCCTCCAAGGGGGCATTCACATTAAATTTTAAAACAAGATAATTTGAAAATAATTACCATTATTGAGGTTAAAAAGCCAACAATTAAATTGTATTTTGATATATTTACATATCTATACTTGAATTATATTCGTATTTGAATTAATTTTGTGTTTATTTGTTGAAATTTCGAGAGAACTATATTTTGTAATATTGTAATGGCGCGCGGCGGAATGATACAAAAAAGAAGGTGAAAAATTCGCGTTTCCTCCTCCTCCTCCTCCCTCCGTTTCACTCAGTTAACTTAACTCAAGTATAAAAGAGGGTGAACCCTGGGAATTTCTTTCATGGAAATCAGTTTTCAGTCACTGTTGGTTGAGTGTGGAGAGTAGGAGGGTCGCGCACACTCACTGATGTTTTAAAATATTTCAAAATAAAAGGGTTGCAACTCATTTATTAATTTAATTTAATAATAATATCATCTGTCAGCATTTAAATTTCAAAGGATATTCAAAAATAAGGTGCCATTAATTACAAAAACCAAGGTAAGGTCCAATATTAATTATTGTATTTCATATAATTTAATTTAATTATTTTTTTAAAAAAAAAACAGATGTTAAGTTTTTTTTAAAAATCTTAATTGCTTTTGTAATGTATATTAATTACTAAATGTATTACGCTTCGTTTATTTGCAATTAAATAATTAATTGCTATTCAGTTGATTAGTTAAGCTGAGACTTTTAAAAGATAAGGGTCAACTGAGGTCAACTGCTATATAATAAAATGGCTAATCCTAATAAGAGAAACGTGGACACTTTTTGCAACTAAAGACAATCGCCCTACAGCTATTTGACCTAATACTAATTGCCCTAATTAATATTTATGTTACCGACAAAGCAGCTAAATAAGATAATTTGCATAATTTCTTGCTAACGAATCTTAAAAAAAGCCCAACATCAATTTTGTAACCAATCTGCATAATTGATAGCAATATTAGCCAATGTACAAAATGCCTAAAATAATGTCTTTGCACAAAATGTCTACATTGGCTCGTAGACAGATTGGTTTTTTTCACTTGAAATTCAACTTGCAATTAGAAAATTTTATTTAAATACTAGTCTTTCAAGTGTAAAATGAAGAGAAACTTGGAATGTGCTTTAGAAACTAGAAGGGTAACTCAATCACTTAAAAATTTTAAAAATTATTTTCATGTTGATATCTTTCAAAATAAGCTTTTTATCTCAGTTTTGTAAATGACCCCAAGTTTAAACAGCTTAAAGTTTAATCATATTCAAACTTAAGGCCTTCCACTGAGGTGAAAATTTCAACTGGTGAAAATAAGAACACACGTGATCTCCGCCTATTCACTACTATCATTAGGCAAATTCCACATTTGTTCAAAATTTTCACGAGTTGAAATTTTGAAAAAGTTGGAAATTTTCACCCCCAATGGAAACAAGGCCTAAAGCTTATTTTGAAATATATATCAAACATGAAAATACTCTTTAAGTAATAGTGCTACCCTTCTACTTTCTAATGTCTCTTAATTTTGCTGAGCTGACAAACACAGAATAATCAGCTGTTCATAGTCTTAACTTTGTTCAGGCATTCTAACTTCAGTAAAACATGCCAATAATGGCCATTAAATATTGCACAGTGAACTTTTTTTTAACAAAATTATCTGCAGGTGATATTTTAAATTGTAACATTTTATTGAAAACTCATAATGCAAGCAACAACAAAAAAAGATCCAGGTGTAATTTTGAAATAAATTTCATTTGATAAAAGTGACATTTGACTATTCAGTATTGTATAAAAATTGTATGACAGTTGAAATACGCCATTGTTGGTTGAGGTCACTAGAGGGCGCACTTATGGAATGTGGTGGCAATGCACGAAAACTCCATAGGAAACATGCTACACCTGTCGTTTTCAGATAATGTTTAAGGGGAAGGAGGGGGGGGGGCAAAAGGAGGAGGGTATTCTAACTTAGTTAAGTTGAAAAATGTACAACTTAAGAATCTGCATTTTGAACCCCTTTCACCCCTCCCCCTTCCTCCTCCTCCTCCTTACCCTAAAGTTACAACAACAAAAAAATACATGGAGGCTTATTCTTTTTTCTCATGACTAGGTATTTTAACACCTGAGGCTCAATTATGTACCGTACAGGTGTATCTTAAAAAGTAGAGGGGTGAAAAAAATAACATGGGAAGCAGTTTAAAATAAGAAAAAAAAGGGGGTTGTAAGGTGTAGGGAATAAACTTATTTAAAAGGGGGGATATATATAAGGATATAAGGGGGGATATAGGGAAGCAGTAAAAATGATGCATTTTAAAAGATACGGAAAAACAAACACTGAAACAAACAAAAGCAGGTGTTTTGTTTGAAAAGTTTTTTTTTGTCTTCTTTATATTTTAAAAGGTTGTAAAACCCTCTCTTGATTAGAGAAAAAAAGCATCATTATTATATAAGGAACACTTTAAAATAATCTAAAAACAAAGAAAAAAATAACAAAATGGTATTTAGCCTCTGCATTTTTTTTTTGTTTTATTTGTAACAAAAAATGTAAACTGAAAATCATGTTGGCCCCCCATTTGAGGTGTCTTTAAAAATGTTGTTAACGCCTCTCGATATCTAATTATTCTGTTTTTCAGGTAAAAAAAAATGAAGAAACACGTTTTTTTAGTGTTTTAGAAACTAGAAGGGTAGCTAAGTCACTTAAGGCTGTTTTCAAGTTGATATCTTTTAATATAAAACGCTATAAAAAGTTTATTTTAAAAGTTATCAACATGAAAATATCCTTGAAAATGATTCACTTACCCCTTCTAGTTTCTAAAAACACAGTTAAGGTTTCTCTTTAATTTTGCTCTTCTGAAAGACAGAATCATCAGTGTGTTCGAGAGGCGTTTACACTTTAAAATCATATTACGTAATTAAGCTACTCTTCTAGTTTTTAAAGTGTTTTAGAAACTAGAAGGGTAGGTCAATCACTTCCATGTTGCTATCTTTAAAAATAAACCTTAATATGATCAAAAACTGACATAAAAAGCTTATTTTGAAAGATATCAACCAGAACTTGATTCAGTTTTACCGTTCTAGTTTCTAATAGACTTTCAATTTTTCATTAATGTTGCTCTATTGAAATGGAGAATAATTAGAGTATTTGAAAATCAGATGTTTATAAAACATCTTAAGAGTTCAAAGTTGAAGTGAAAAACTTGAAATCCGATCATTTTTTTTTCAAACTGTCTTTAAATTAAAACTTTTAATTTAAAAAAGATATCGTCATGAATTTTACCTTTTTACCGAGATTTATTTTAAAACTAGTTAAAAAAAAACTAAACTCGTTATAACCTTTTAATGACTTTTTAATTTAAAATGAAATTTAAACTTATTCCAGTTATTAATTAAAAACATAAAATATCAATAAATAAATGACTTCACAGTCGTTTTTGTTTTTCAAAACAGAAGAAAAAAATGTTAAAAATGAGATAAAATTGGAAGTTTATTTTTGGGTGGAGCTCCTTGTATAATAAGTTTGCCATATGTTTGACCAGTGGTCACTTTTTTTAACTGCTGTTTCTAACAAATGGAAAAATGAGTTAACCTCTCTCTCACACACTGTTAGAAGATTCAATCGATGTGTGTTAATGGGTCAGTCATTACGTGGCCCTCTGGTCATTTATTTAAAATGAAATTCCTCATTTTACATCTGAAAGACAGAATAATCAAGAGTTTGAGGAGAAGCCGTGTAGCATACGTGGCTGTCAATCTGCAGATTGCCTACGCAATCTGCAAAACCGCCAAACTTCTAGTGAATCTGCAATATTCAATACATTTTAGGTGTTGAATTTTTCAGATTCATTAGCAGGTTGGCTGTTTTGCAGATTGCCTAGGCAACCTGCAGATTGACTGATTCCGCATATTGACACTTTAAAACCACTTCAATAATAAAACGGTTCTTGTATTACAATTTTAAGATTGAGAGAGAAATAATGAAGAATTGGAACCTGAATACTACTAATATGGATTCCATGTTGGATGGAAATCAAACAAACCGACTTCGAAAACGTTTCGATTCGACACTTCGGATATGGATCACAATGGGATGCGGTTCTTCTGTTTTATCCATTCAACAAATGCTTAGAAAATACCGAAGACATCGTTTAAGACTTCTTCGAAAGAAAGAATACAACAGACTTCGAGCAATGGTTCCATCAATTGCCACAAAACCAAAAGTATCAAAGGTAAATATCGATTTCATCTCATCTAATTAATTTCATTTTCCATTTGCTATAAAAACTAGAATAGTAAATGCATTTTCAAAATATATTTTTTTGATCTTAAAAAAATATTTATGACAATTTGGTTACATTTTTTCTTTTAGTTCTGAAATCTTGCTCCGAGAAAATGATTTTTATATGGACATTAAAAAAGTTTATTATTAATTAACATATTTGTTATTAACATTTTGCTACTAACTGTTTTTTGTTGTTATTTCTTCGGTGTAAAAAAATAGTGTAGTGTCATTTCAAAAGTCAGTCCTCTTTTTAAAAAAAATAAAATTGATCTTTTGAAAGACAGGCATTTAGAAATCGGGACGAACTTCAGTTGGATCCGCCCTTTTTATGACGACCGGCAACTTCTAATTGGTTGGTTATGTAGTCTGACGTCACATGCTCCGCCCTGTTCAACGTCGAACCACACAACAAACCAATTAGAAGTTGCCGGTCATCATAAAAAGGGCGGAGCCAACTGAAGTTCTCCCCGATTTCTAACTGCCTGTCTGTTTCTACCTCTAACCTCTGAAAAAAGTGATATATTTCTGCTACGTCATGACCTGGTTTTTTTCCCCTTTTCTTGGAATCTGTTTGGTTGTGTGGTTCGACGTTGAAAAGGGCGGAGCATGTGACGTCAGACTACATAACCAACCAATTAGAAGTTGCTAGTCATCATAAAAAGGGCGGAGCCAACTGAAGTTCTCTCCGATTTCTAAATGCCTGTTTTTTTTAAAGGGGTCAGTTGTAATGGTTCACCACATGTTAAAACTTATTTAAAATGTAAATTATATCTTTTAAATAAGGAGGAGAATGAGAGAAAAAAAGAGTTGACTTTTTTAAATTCCAATTATTAACTTAAAACACCTGCCAGGGCATGAATGACCTTTAAAAAAAACCTCCAGTAAATGACCTCAGTGTATGTGTTTTTCTTACATTAATTCCATCTTCATAAGATGAGAAAATGAAAAGATTTTTTTATTATAGATTGTTGATTATAATAAAATTCATTAACATAATAATAATAATGAATGTTTTTTTTTCTTATGATGATTTTGATGATAAGGTGACTGTCATAGAAGAGGCTATCAAGTACATTGACCAGCTCCATGCAGCCTTAGTTACGAGGCTTCAAACTCGAGGATTGCCTCAGGCTTTCAGAGGTAACTCTACTTATACTACATGCTTGTTTTGCTTGTTGTTTTCTTGAGAGAGAAAAAAAAAATACCTTAATATCTTAAGATCTTAAGATTCACTAGTAAGAGTGGTGGTGGTGGGTGGTGTTTATATTTTGATGAGAGTTCAAAACCCCCTTAAGATGATGATGATGATGAGTCTTTACTCTCAAAAAAAGAGGTTTTGAGAGTGACTTCTCTTTTTATAGCAACTTAACATGCAAACCACCTGCTACATATATTTTTAATAACCTCACAATCTTACTTCTTAAATGATGTTAAGGGGGGAGTGATATACTTCAATATTAAAAAATGAGGATTAGAAGGGGAGGAGGAGGGGATTTTAAATATAATCTCATAGTTTAGTTGAATGAATTTTTCATTTCTACCCTCTAACCCCCCCCCCCCCCTCCTTATTAAAAGGATAGACAAAGGGTTATCAACCCTCTTTATCCCCTCTATCTATCTATCCAACCCCCCCCCCCCTTTCACTTTTAACTTTCACTTTTTAATGTTTCTAAATGGTGAATAACCTCATTGAATGGTCAAAAAACCTTTTTTTTTTAAAAAAAAAAATATTAACCATTAAATAAAAAGCGGTTTATGAATTTATTATTAAAGGAAAAAAAAACATCCAATAGTATTGTGTTTAAAATAAGTTAATAACATTTTAAAATAACTTTTTTAAAGATAATACTAATACCTTGTACAACACATGAGTTAAATGAATTCAAATTAAATGTGTTTAGGTGTGAATTATACGGAATCCAGTTAAGGACATACGAACCAAATAAAAATTGACTTTATTATTAATATTTTAAATTGAAATACTTAATCAATATTTTGTCAATAGTTTATCTGATTATATTTAAGTATTAACTCAATATTTTTAGATTATTAACTGAATAAATTGAATTCGACGACATATTGTTTGTTTGTCCTTCACAGGGCTCTGTAAAACACGTTTATTATTTAAATACATTCAAATTATCAGGTGTGTGTATGTACTAGGTATAACAATTCCGTTTAAAATTAATTGCAATTACTGTTAATAATATTTAATAAATTATTAATTGATATAACTTAATTGATAAAACAAAATTATGGCTTAAAAAGTTGTTTATTTTAAAGTGTTTTAGAAACTAGAAGGGTAGTTAGTTAAAACTTAATTATGCCACACTTCGTAGAACACGAATTCATCATTGATCATCACACATTGAAGAAAAATAAAACCCTTAAGAAGGCTCCATAGAAAAATACTTTGTGCAAATTGCAAGGTAGATGGCGCCTGCAACCCTCCATAAATGGCCCACTACACTCGTTGCCAATTAGTTGAAATGGAATGCAGGCCTTTTAGCTCTAAAAGCCACGTCCAAAACAACCTTAATTATCAGAGCACGTGACAAACTTACACCCAAAACACAATATAAGTGAAGAGGGAGCACGTGTAGAAATAGCAATGACGCAATTCAAAGTTAGCCACGTGACAAAAAAAAGGAAGAAGGTGAGTTGGAGTTGAAGAGTGGGAGTACATTTCTATGGGAGGAGGAGGGCTAGTGGTGCCATCTAATGCTACAGGAAAAAAATAAATGATCTACTTGTAGTACTTGCATTTTTAAAAAAGGGAACAACGCAAGCAGCAAAATAAGGAAATTTGTTTGACAATTTGTCGGCCTTATGTGTCACATTTATCTCAATTATTGTGTTAAGTTTCCATAACTGAAACATCCGGCCATTTTGGTGGGATTTCTGGTGGTGGTGGTCACTTGTTGGAAGCATTACTTTAACTTGTCAAAGTAGCCCAATTAAGACTGAAAAAAGGACCTTTCTGTCTTAATGATGGAGTGGAGGGAGAAGAGCACATGGATGGAAGTAAAAAACCAAAGGAAATTTCGGGGTTTTTTGAGAGAGGGTCTTGTTTCTTTCATGATTGACAGTAGCACACCGAGAGAAAAAAATCCCCCAAATCTGGTTTTCATTTGTACAATTTTATGAGAAAAATGTGGAGCCTTTAGATATACGTAATGCAGAATTGAAATGTTTTGTGTCAAAAAATATAATTTAATGTATTTAATGTACCTTGTGGTGTCCAGTCTTTGTGGTCATTTCTTTAGGCACCCCTCCCTCCCCCACCCCATGGTGAAGTCGATTTGTGGTTGGCCACTCTGCAAAGTATGAAATTATTAAATAATTTTTCTACCAAATATTTAAATTTTAGTTTACGGTTGCCTAAAACGCATAATTTCTTAAAAGCAAATTATCACATTTTTTTTAGGACTCGGTTTATTTAAGGAAAAACAATCAGCTAATGCCGAAAGAATATCCGATACTTTTAAATTTTCTCTCCCAAAAATTACATTATAATAACTTCAATGAGTGCTTAAAGTAAATTTAAACAATGTTTGACACGTTATTATTGATAAAAATGAGAAATATGCAAAGAATCGTTATTGTATCGCTTAGCATCGCAAATTGTTCATTTTTGTTGTTTAGCTTATGGTTTAGCTTTTGCTTCGTTCGTGTTCACACTAAACCAACTTCTGCTTTTTGTCTTACAAAAAAAAAGAGAATTGCTGAGCTGCGAATGGCTGCAAATCCCTTTCGTTCGATAATTCAACAAGATTGTCCACAATATCCTATTGTAATTACTAATTAGTAATTACATTTGCGATGAGTTCAACAGTAGCTACCGAAATGCGTACATTTTTTGTTGTGAAAGTAATTTTCTTAAAATTTGCTTTTCGCTGCTCTTTCGCCAAGTATAAACCAATGTTTAAAAATGCTGATGTCGATAATATATTAAAAACTTTAACTATCAGCGCCGATAATATCGATTTGCCGATGTCTGTCGACCCCTAGCATTTTGCATAAACATTTTGGCTTTAGTTATTAACTTATTAGCATATATTTCAAATTACAAATAAGTGTGACACAATGAGTAATGAGAGAGGCTGTTTGTGTTATTTATGACACATTTGCAAGAAAAAAGTGGTATTTTTACCCCCAAAGTTTGTAGAGGGTTTTTTTGGGGGGGGGGGGGGGTAAAAACAAGTCACTCAATATGAATATCTCTGTTAGACAAGTTTATTGACAAAACTGCAACAGATGAAAAATATTGAGATATGGTTCCCTTTTTATTATAACAAGAGAATGAGACACATATGGAGTATGTCACTCATGAGGGTTTCGGAATGTGAACAAATTAAACCACCCCCCTTCAAAAAAAAAAAGAAAGAGAACGTCGATCTAACATCTGTTAGTATTTTTTTGATGAAACGCTTATGGTACTTGAATACTTTCGGTATAAAAGAACTCTCTCTCTCTATTCAGGTTGGGCCATCAAATGATATTAATTCTTACTATATGTATATAGGGAAAGGGGAGAGCTTTCTTCACTCAATATATTTTGACTGATTCTCTCACAATTTGAGTATTTCTTCTATGCTATGTCATGAAACATAATTCTTATGAAGTAAAAAAAAATGGAAAACAATTGTTTCATTATTTTTTTTGTTATCAGTAAGGCCAAAAGTTTACACAAAATGCACGAATCCAATCCCCTTCTGAGTATACTATATCATATGAGTGTTATGTGTAATCCTAGTTTAATTTAAAATAAAATTCACAATTTGCATAATTTTTGAAATTTGCATAAAATTCACAATTTGCATAATTTTTGAAATTTGCATAAAATTCACAATTTGTATAATTTTTGAAATTTGCATAAAATGCACAATTTGTATAATTTTTGAAATTTGCATAAAATGCACAATTTGTATAATTTTTGAAATTTGCATAAAGTTGCATTATTTCAGTTATTTCTTAAAAAAAACTTGTTGATAAAATAAAAAATTCAACAAATAATTTTTTAATATAATAATATAATAATATAATTTTTAATTTTCTGTTATTGCTTCTGATTATTTTAGCTATTAATTGCTTGAGATAGTTAATTGTGTTTCTGCTACAGTATATATAATATGTATTATTTTATTTGCATTAAATGCATAATTTCTAAAAAAAAAAAAAAAAAAATTTGCACATTATTTAATTTTTATTTTAGCCTTAGTTTATTATCTTATGAATTTTATATATAACTTGTGTCAGAATGTCTAAATTAACTTTCTCTAACAAAATATGAGAAGAAAAAAAAACTGATGTCAACCTTTCAATGTCTGTTTACAATGGGCATATGTTTAGTTTTAAACTTTTTAAAGAAACCTAAAAAAACAACAAAAAAGTTGGACATGTTCTGGTCAGTATCATCATCATCATCACGAGGTTTTAAAGACATGATGAAGTAAAGACCACCCTGGCAAAAAAATGGCTGGCTCTATCATTAAGAAATCATAATCATCATCATTACGTCACTTTATAAGTTCATTTTTGATTTGATCTAGGTTAAAGAATGTGTCAAAAGACAAGATTTCTACTTTTTTTATTTAAGAAAACAAGTTAGGGTCTTAAGATTTCTTTCATCATCAGAATCATACAGATGGTTGAAAAGTGAAATTGACCAGATCACACACACATTCCTTTTCTTTACAAGCTTCCCAACTAACATTATGTACTTAAAGGTCCTTCAGAAATGTTCTTTTGAATTTGAAAGTCGGATGGCGGCCATCTGTTACTCTAGTATGTGGTTATTAGGATAATCCAACTGTCAAAATTTGTGTAACCCTCTTGTACTATATGTTGAGACAATGACCAATATAGTAAATTACAGCCCTGAAACAACAGGACAAGTTTGTCTAAAAATAACTTAACACAACATGTGCGCTTTTGCACTGTAAAACTACATGAAAACACCAACAAGTTTGTGTAGAAATTAATTTATTGTGACAATCATACCTTACAATCGTAAGGTATGATTGTCATAATTTTGGTTGGTAACAACTAATATCATTTTTATTCTGTACACCTGTCATATGACAATATTTGTCATAATACTTTATAATTTGCTTTTGTGACTTCTTTAAATATTGTACCTAGCACTTATAGATACATAAACATACCCAGAGTAATGTATTACCTTGAACTAAGGGTAGGTTTATACTCCAAACTTTGCTAAGATTTGCAAGCTTTGAAGTTCTGTAAAATTAGCTCCCCAAAGCTTAGCTTGTTCACACATACATGTGGTCTTGCAAAGTTTACCCTATTTTGTGACCTTTATATCCTATAAAACAGATACACAAAACAATAGAACCCTTCCCCTTCTGGAAGAAAAAAGGTGTGACTTATTCACCCCTTTTGTGTATCTGTTTCCTGATTGGTGCTTTGAGTTGCTAAGCTTTGAAAAGTTGAACAATTTCAAAGCTAGCTTCATGCTCTGGCGAAGGCAAAAACCTGAAGCTCTGACGTCATTTTTGAAGCTTCGCAGGCTGCTTTGCCGCTTAGCAAGGGAGTATAAACCAACCCTAAGGGTTGTTTTATAGGGGGCTTTAAGGGCTGCTTTGCTAAGTAGCAAAGCAGCCTGCAAAGCTTCAAAAATGACGTCAGAGCTCCATATTTTTGCCTTCGCCAGAGCATGAAGCTAGCTTTGAAATTGTTCAACTTTTTAAAGCTTAACACAACTCAAAGTACCAATCAGAAAAATGGATACGCAAATGGGGTTAACAAGTCACACCTTTTTTCTTCCAGAAGGGGAAGGGGTTCAATTGTTTTATGTATCTGCTTTATAGTGTATAAAGGTTAGAAAATATCGTAAACCTTGCAAGACCACATGTTTCTATGAACAAGCTAAGCTTTGGGGAGCTAATTTTTAGGAGCTTCAAAAGCTTGCATTGCATATCTCAGAAAAGTTTGGAGTATAAAAACCTACCCTAATCGAGGTAAATGGGGCATTTGGTGAAATTCAACTTGAAACCTCTGTGTGATCTGACTCAAGAGCAGTTCCAACATAGAAAAACTAATTTCAAAGGGTCTTCTATAACATAATGTTGAAAAAAGTTGGAACCATGTTTAGAGGGTTCAAATGCCAAGTTTGTGCAATATGATCTCGAAATAGCAAAAGTTGTGTTTGTCAACTTGTTAGAAGGAAGATGAGGAGGGAGGTCCCCAAAGGTGGATTTTGTTCAAGTGGGGCACAACATTTGAAAAAACCGTTTAGAAGAAAGAAAAAAAAAATCTCAGGTGTCACATTGACTGACTTGATTGTGTCAAAAGACGGATTTCACTTTTATAATTTCCTCTTTTTTTGTCTGATCTTTTCAAAGATTTTCTCCTTGGTTATTTGAAACGCTTCTTTTTGTATAAAGGGGGTGTGATGATTCCATAATCCAAGTTGGATCAATGAAAAGAGAGGGGATTAATCTTAAAATCGAATACATTTTTGTTAATTATTGACAGACATTAAATACTCCTTTAAAAATGTTTTTAACACTTGACAATTTCAAGTGACAATCCTTGAAAAAGTTTCAAGATAGTTTTTTTCAACTTTCAAACCCCCTTCAAATAGGGCTAAAATCCCCCCCCCCCTCCCCCCCCCCCTTCTTTATATCCATTTTCATATCTTGGAATCCCTGCTGATAATCATCTTTCTCCGATATAGGGACAATATTTAGGGGGAGAGAGAGAGGGGGGGGGCTAAAATAGTGACCATATGTTCGAAGTTCTCAAAAGAGACCCCGCGACCTCCTTTTATATAGACATTTTTGGTCACTGATTTCATTTCTTTATACTATTTATTCTTTTATATATGGCGACATGCTGTCTGTAAAAATCGCGTGTATATTTGGGGGGAGGGAGGGAAGTCCACTCTTGGAAAAAACTGTTTTCCAACGTGTCTCTCTCTCTGACTGTGTACCCATTATTTCAATTTTCTGTGTATATCCGAACTGGTCGCCCTTGGCAAACACCAACATTCTTTGACATGGTCGTCATTTTTTTTTCTTCTCTCTACGAGTTGTGTTCTCATTTTGAAATCTGTATTCTAAAAAGGAACCAACTTTTTAGGCTTTTAGCTTTTTTTTTTCAGAATTTATATGGGCGCATTCGGAAACGAAAGAAAAATCTGTTTTTAAAAAAACCTCAGAAAAGTGTTTGGGAACATGTGGACGGAACACATTTCCGGAAACTAGTGCTAGCTCCGCCTACATTTCTCAAGAAAGTAAATGTCAAAAGCCACATACAGAAATTAACTCAATCCTTAAGGACAGATGCGTATTTACTTTCTGTAGCTTTAAAGTTAACTGCTTGCTGCTGCTGATTTCTTTAGCAGTAAGATTTCAACCAACGATCTGCTGTTTCTAACAGGCAGTTAGAAATCGGGGAGAACTTCAGTTGGCTCCGCCCTTTTTATGACGACCGGCAACTTCTAATTGGTTGGTTATGTAGTCTAACGTCACATGCTCCGCCCTGTTCAACGTCGAACCACACAATAAACCAATTAGAAGTTGCCGGTCGTCATAAAAAGGGCGGAGCCAACTGAAGTTCTCCCCGATTTCTAACTGCCTGTCTGTTTCTACCTCTAACCTCTGAAAAAAGTGATATTTCTGCTACGTCCTGACCTGGTTTTTTCCCCTTTTCTTGGAATCTGTTCGGTTAATTAGTATTTCAAACGTTATGACGTGTTGGCAATTTTTAAGCCAAATGAAAGCTTCAAAAAACAAGTTATAATAAATATAAATATTAATAATATAATTAAAGTGCAAAATATGCAGTAATATTAAAAGCTACAGAAGAAAAAAAAAACAATGCTAAGAGCTTAGCTTTTAAAGCAAATATGCAGTCTGGAATTTAGTGGGAAATTCCTGTAATTGGTTTCTTGAGAAAATTCAGTAAGAAGGTTTGAATGTAAAGAAAATATGTAAATGTCATTGTTTACAAAATGGACTCCTCCTCCTTTTCCTACACAGGCAATTAGAAACCGGGACGAACAGTAGTTGGCTCCGCCCTTTTTATGACGAACGGCAACTTCTAATTGGTTTGTTGTGTTGTTCGACATTGAAAAGGGGCGGAGCATGTGACGTCAGACTACATAACCAACCAATTAGAGGTTGCGTTCATCATAAAAAGGGCGGAGCCAACTTCTGTTCATCCCGTTTTCTAATTGCCTGTTTTTCCTACATGAAAGAAGCTTCTTCTTTCTATGACGTCATATTTGAGAAAATTGGTAAAAAAAAATGTAGCAAACATCTGGAATTTTTTTTAAAGAATTGTATAAATAAGGTGGAACAAAAGCAGCACCTCCCTTTAGATTCTTCAGTTTCCGAATGCGCCTTAAAATATGTACGAGTTTTAAGAAAATGTTTGCGTGTCCACACAAAATACAAACACACACCCTTATTTTTATTATTAAATATTAGCTTTTGCAACAAAAAACAAGAAATTTCCTTGTAAATAATGAAATTCTTGCAAACTTTGTATTAAACAACTACTTTGTATTCATTCATATAACTCCTCCCTCCCCCCCCCCCCCCCCTTTCTTATTTACTGAATTCTATTAAAAAATGAAACTCACGTTTTAATGAAAAAGAAAAAAGCACAAAAAAAAAATGATGTATTATTCAACGAAACGGAAAATAACCCATTTTTCTTTGATTTATTGAAGTGTAAACGCCCCTCTCGCTAACTCTTTGATTATTCTATCTTTCAGGTGCAAAATGAACGAGAAACTAAAATAGTGTTTTATAAAAAAACTAGAACGGTTAGCTCAATCACTTGAGGGTATTTTCATGCTGATGATATCTTTTAAAATAAACTTTTTATGGGAGTTTGAAATTTAAATATAGTCAATTTGCAAAATGGCCACATTTTAAATTTTTGTTTATGAAAACGTATATTTTAACAGATCTCTCTCAACATGAAAATACTATTAAGTGATTCAGCTACCCTTCTAGTTTCTAACAAAACACATTTTCAATTTCGCCTTAGTATTGTAATCTTGAAACACAGAATGACCAAAGTTCTTTTTGAAAGTTTTTCTTAGAAACTAGAAGAGTAAGGGGACACATTTTTATGTTCATATTTTTTAAAATAAATTGTTTTATGAATAATTTCAGATCACATTTTCAATTTTTGAATTTTTAACATTTTGGCCCAACTTGAAGTGAAAAATAAAAATGAAGAATTTGAAAAATACCATAAAAAGTTTATTTTTGAAAATATTATTAAGTGATTCAGGTGTCCGTTCTAGTTTCTAACACACTTTCAATTTCTTCCTTTAGTGGTTGTTCTCCTGAAACGCATAAAATTTTCCAGAAATTCGAAAATCAGCTGTTCATAAAACATTATTATTAAAAGTATTTTGTTTAAATTTTCCTCTGTTTATAGGTTTAGGATTGGGACTTCCTCAAGATATGCAACAAATAAGTCATTCCCAAATTCGAGAATTGGTTCGAAGGATGTTGCCATCAAATGAACGAAGAACGACGACACATTCGGTTGTTCGAAGATGTCCATCATCGTCATCTCACTGGCCAACGGTCATCCAACAACAACAACTTAGAGGAAAATGGCGTTCACCATAATCCTTTTCTTCATTATCCTCGTCATCATCATCATCATCATCATCATCATAATTAATTATAATGCTGCCCCAATCCTCAACCACACAAAAACATCATCAAAATTGCTAACAAAAATTTCACCATTTTCCTTTCAAAAAAAGGCTTCACAATAAATGTTGCCAAATAATTTGTAAATATAATAAATAATAATTAGGACTCGAATTATTATGCAAATATTTCTCAATTTGTGTCTCAAAAGCAATTTGTGAAGTAACAATTCCGGATTAGATCAAACAAAAATTATGTTGTTTTTTTCCATCAAAAACACTAGTTAGAGGCTAGAACTTTCTACTTAACAACTGATAGTAAATCAGACATCTAGCCTCTAACCAGAATTTCTGATGTGGTTCTGTTGTAATTATATATTGACAATGCATCTAGCATCACTTGGGATCTTAAGATTCCTCTGCCATAGGCCAACCAGCTGCTTGCAGAGTATTTTTTTTTGTTGTAATTGTAATAATTGCAATTGCTCTAAAGGATGATGATTATTACTTCACAATTGGCACTCGAGGCACAGATTGAGAAACATTTCCTTGATATTGCATAAATATCCTAGCCCCCTAATATTAATAATAAATCCTTCATAAGTACCATGATCTAATGAAATGCTTATCATATGTATTATTCTTATAAATAAATAACAAGTGTACATAAAATATGGTCGCAATTATTTTTTAAAAAAAGGGGGAAATGATGACAGAAATTAAGTGCAAAATCACTGTATATTTTTTTGTCTTTTTATGTAAATATTATTTTTTGTTGTGAAATAAATAAAGGATTGGAATATGTCAATTGGCGTTTTTTTTTTAAATTTAAAATTCATGTTTGGGTGGTTCACGGATTTACATAATTTACATTATTGTCAGAAGCAACATTCAAAGTATAGATCAAAATTAGGCGTTCGCGAACCGCTCGAGGGAACTGTTCGAGAGCATAACGTCTACACTAAAAAATGTTAGCGTGTTTGCCATGCGAACGTGAGTTTAAAGTATTCGCGTTGTTAAATACAGGCAATTAGAAAACGGGACAAACAGAAGTTGGCTCCGCCCTTCTTATGACGAACGCCAACTTCTAATTGGTTGGTTATGTAGTGTGACGTCACATGCTCCGTGCCCTTTTCAACGTCGAACCACACAACAAACCAATTAGAAGTTACCGGTCGTCATAAAAAGGGTGGAGCCAACTTCTGTTTGTCACGATTTCTAATTGCCTGTTTGTTAAATTTGTTGGATAATAATTTTGCACAAATTGTTTGCAATTATAAACTTTAAAGAGTTCATTCACTCACTAGACAGGGTTCTGTTTCTGTTCGCGAACTGGTCCCGAAGTTTTTCTTAAACGGCTTTAGAAACTAGAATTGTAGGTGAACTCAATAATTTTCATAAGAATAAACTTTTTATGGCAATTTTAAAAATACAGTTTTTCTCATTAAATCTTCTCATAAAAATGTAAAATTTTGTTCTTGTTGAAACAAACCATAAAAATTTTATGCCCTGTTTCCATTAGGTCCTTAAAATAGGAGGTGAAAGTGAAACAATGTCATAAAAACTGTCCCAATCAAAATTCATTTTTACATAATTAGAATTCTTTTAAGGCCTTTTTGCACACAGGCGACTTTTGAAAGACTTTTTGGTGACAAAAATAAGTTCGAAGGTTGCTGGGCTGTCTTTGTAATATACATGTATGCATTGTATTGTATTTTCCATGGAAAGACGTCAACCATGGGCAATGGCACACAGTTAAAAGTCGCCTGTGTGCCAAGATCCAGCTTCGTTACATAGCAATACATTACAACCCCAGCCCAGCCACCTGCGATAACATTGCAGACGAAATTGACCACCAACGGTATGTGTGCAAAGTGCCTTAAAGGTAAATCTGTTTTCTGACATTACAATCCTCATGTTAGATGAACTTAAGTGGGATTCATCGGAAAGCTGTAGCAGCTGAGCAAAGCTTTGTTCTTCTTGAACGTTTGTTAGCTACAGAAAACAGGGCATACCTCTTATACCAAGGATAGTAAGGAAAGCCACCCTTGGCTTTGAAAAAGGGTTTTTTTTAGGTGATCGTGTAAAAAACGATCTTTTTTTGTGGGTTCGAACCCTGACTACTACTCAATTGAGTGTATTTAAATTGAAATTCAAGTGGTAAGTTTCTCTTTTGAATTTTTTGCTTTAGGCCATACTATTCTAGTTTCTTAAACATATTCAATATTTTTCTTTAAACTTGAACTTTTACCAAATTAAGTAGTAAATACCACCCATTGTAAAAAGGCAATTTCAATGCAAATGTGAAATGAAACAAAAATTAATGGAACAAATCCAATTTTCTTGTAACCCCGAATTAGACACACAAATATTACACCTAAAACTTAAATATTCCCCTTCATTTCTTTCCCCTGTATTCATCCTGGGTGGGAATTTTTTTGGGGGGTAATTTTCTCGTGGGTTGTTACTTTTTCTTCCCTTATATTTTTTTGTGTTTGTGATAAAAAAAAACCGTCCAACCAAAACACAATAGGCGTATTATACCATCAACATACTGTACATAATATAATTGTACCTAACAATTATCAAATGATCTTTTTTGAAGAATTATACGTTTCTGACAACTTCAACAAATCTTTACAACAAAAAAGGAGGCCACAAAATGGAACCCACCGATTGTAGACAGGCAGTTAGAAATCGGTCAGAACTTCAGTTGGCTCCGCCCTTGTTATGACGACCGGCAACTTCTAATTGGCTGGTTATGTAGTCTGACGTTGAAAAGGGCGGAGCATGTGACATCAGACTACATAACCAGCCAATTAGAAGTTGCCGGTCGTCATAACAATTGCGGAGCCAACTGAAGTCCTGACCGATTTCTAACTGCCTGTCTGATTGTAATTGTTGTTGGGACAACAAAATTTAAAACTATTAGGTCTGATTATACGATAATTCCTAAGGGTCCTAGCTTATTTTCTTATATTTTAACTTTTATGTTATGTGTTAGGTTTTTTTTTTGTTAAATATTGTTACGTCAGTTAATCTTTTCAAGATTTTTTAAATAAAAAATCCGGGTCTTCGTTTTTATTAAAACTCAATCTACAAAAAAAATAAGCTCTGGGCAAGAAAAACAACAACAAAAAAACCATCAAAAAAAGATGAATCAAGATGAAGTAAAAAAAAAAAAATAACACATAACCCATATGTCGTTTCTATTAAAGTTTAAAATAAAAGATTTTTTTGTTAACACACAAATTACAACACCCACACAAACAAATAAAGAGAAGGGTGAAGCAAAAAAAAAGTGTTGAAAAAGCCGCCTCATTTTCGTATTTGACAAGTTTTATAAAAAAAAAACCTCAAAACTATTCTTTCCAAAATTATTTTAGTTTTACAGGTATAAAACGGAAGAAACTGATTAAGAGGGCTCCATAGAAAAATACTTTGTGTAAATTGCAAGGTAGATGGCGCTTGCAACCCCTCCATAGGTGGCCAACTACACTCGTCGCCAATTAGTTGAAATCGAATGCAGCCTCCTTTTAGCTAATAAAAGCGTCCAAAACAACCTTAAGAGGCTAGATACATCGTTTAGTTCAAAATTTCTCCGAATGTAGGCGCTGCGATCGTTGTTGATTGGAAAACGGTTTTTTAACGTTTTTTCTCCCGGTTCGAAGTCACATAATAATTAATAGAAAAATAATTTCGCGTGCTAATCTTATAAAAAGAAAACATCGTGAAGCCAATAGATTAATGCACGTAATAATTATTTTGTTATTGTTCTGAGTTATTTTTAACGGGAGTTCTTCAAATGTTTGGGTGACGGTTTTTTGCTCCTATGGGACTTAACATGGAGTTAAAAAAACGTAAGATTTTAAATGTTATTTAAAAATAGAAAGCCCTTTAAAAATTTAGAAAAAGGAATAATCCTGAAGGCAATAAACACGTGTAAGTACGTGCTAATTTTTCTGATTGCTCTAAATCATTTTTAATGAGAATTCTCTTAGCTTTTGTTGGACGGTGTTTTACTCCTATGGGACTTAACATGGAGTTTAAAAACGTACGATTTTAAACGTTATTAAAAAATAGAAGGACCTTTTCAAAATTTATAAAAAGGAAACATCGTGAAGCCAATACATGAATGTATGTGCTAATTATTTTATTATTGTTCTAAATCAGTTTTAACGAGAGTTTTTCAAATGTTTGTGGGACGGTTTTTGATCCTATGGGATTTAACATGGGGTTGAAAAAACGAACGACTTTGAACCTTGTTTAAAAATAGAAGAACCTTTTCAAAAATTATATAAATCGAGCACGTGAAGAACAATACTTTTTATTGTAATTTGCGCGTTACTGTATTTGAATTGAGCGATTGTGAGGCGATTTCTTTCAGTTTTAGTTACACTATATAAGAACACTCATTTGTCTCGTTGTCGTCTGCTCAAAACAACAAGATGGACGTGGATCTAGGCTCTTAATTATCAGAGCACGTGGACAAACTTACCCCCAGAACACAAAATAAGTGAAGAGAAAGCACGTGTAGAGAAATAGCGATGACGCAATTTAAAAGTTCGCCACGTGACAAAAAAGAAGGTGAGTCATGCAAGAGTTGAAGAGTGGCAGTACATTTCTATGGGAGGAGGGCTAGTGGCGCCACCTAATGCTACACGCACAAAATATATGATCTTACTTTCATTCTTAAGTGCCACATTTAAACAAACGTCAAACTGAATAAGCGCCAAATTTAACAAATGCCAATTGTAAATTAGCGCAAACTTGAACAAGCAATAAAAAATTGTTTGGAAGTTGATCAATTTGTCGTTTGATATAAATTTAGTAAAAATTAGTCGCCTAATTTTTTTCTTCGTTTTTTTTTTAATTAACGCAATTTAGTATAAAAATTTAAATAAATTAATAAACAGTTTATTTTTAGTTAACTTTTTATATAAAATAAAATAGTAATTACATAAGAAATCAATGAAAAGAAGAAAATAAGCCACAAAAAAAATAATAAATAGTTAAATTAAAATTTTCTTTTATTATGGCTTATTTTTTATTATTTTTAATCATACTTTGTTTTGATCTACTATTTAATTAATTGTGCTTTTGCTATATATAATTTTATTTGCATAAAATCTTCCTTATTTTGCATTTTTTAATATTTTTTAATTGCATAAAATACATAATTTCTAAAAAAAATAATTTAAATATTTTATAACTATATAAACAACATAATAGTTTTAGTCTTACTATTTACTAACTAGTGGGGTAACCCGTCATAAATGACGGGAGCAAAATTTACAGGCAATTGTGCCCAGCATTAGAATTTCTTTTCCTCCGTCCTTTTATGACGTCAGACCAAGTAACAAACCAATTAGAAATTGATGACGTTCATAAAAGGGCTGAGCAAAAGAAATTCTAATGCTGGGCACAATTGCCTGTGATAAAATGTAGTATAATTTTGCTACTATTATCCCCTCCCCTTTTTAATATTTGAAAGAGAAAATGAGTTTTTCATTTTCTCTGGTGTGCGCATGCGCGTCGTTTGTTCCTTTTTTTACTCCTTTCCTTCCAATTTCAGTCACCCCTCCCACTTTTTCCCCCTCCACGTTTCTCTCCCCCTTCTACACTTTCCAACCTTTTCCCCTCTCCAATTTAATATCATAGGGTTCTTGGATGGGGAGTGTGCAACATATAGTTGACCTTGAGAAAAAAAGCGGTTCATTTATTCATTTAAATTTATATAAATTCCAACGTGCTTCAAGGTTTGTACAGCGTTAAACACACACACAGACCTGTGTACATCCATTGTAAATCTTATTGTGTGTCGGTGAACCTGCATAATGTTTGCTAGTAACCTACCTGTAATACCAACAGGCAGTTAGAAATCGGGAAGAACTTCAGTTGGCTCCGCCCTTGTTAAGACGAACGGCAACTTCTAATTGGTTGGTTATGTAGTCTGACGTCACATGCTCCGCCCTTTTCAACGTCGAACCACACAACAAACCAATTAGGGTGGAGCCAACTGAAGTTCTTCCCGATTTCTAACTGCCTGTGTAATACCATCATTTTCATTGTAATAGAAGAACATGGGTACAATTGTTAAAATTAGACATGTTGTAATATAAAAGATGAGTTATATTGAAGGAAAAAAGAAAGGGGTGAAAAAATGGGCGTGTACAACACACACACCTTAAATTGCACCGCCAGTTATAATCATCACCTTAAATAAATGTAATAAAAACCATAAACGAAATTGAAAATTGATCAACAAACAACAACAATGAAAAAAAAAACACCTGAAGAAAGTGAAATTACACAATTTACTCATTATGAAAAAAAAAAAGAAGATTCGGTTCTTGTTAATGGGCCGCGGCCATATATGGTAACAAATAACAATGCCACCTAAACAAAGTTATAATGGGGACACTTCACGAATTAGTATTACTAGGGCTCGGATTTATATGCAAAATAGCAAGGCAAACGTTTCTCAATTTGTGGCCAACAAGTGCCAATTGTGTAGTAATCATCATCATCATCATCATCATTAGAGCACCCAACAATTATGCTTTAACTAATCAAAAAGGCTGGTTCGAGAGGTTAGATGCCTTGCTATTATAAGTTGTCAACTAAAAAGTTCTAGCCTCTAACCAAGTGTTTTTGATTAGAAAAAAACCATAATTGTTGGTTGATCTAAACGGGAGATTGTTACTTCACAATTGGCTCTTTGGGCCACAGATTTTTAGAAACATTTGATTGATATTTTGCATAAAAAAATCCGAGCGGCTAATTTTCGAGACTGACTTTAGAAACTAGAAAGGTAATTAGAAAGGGTATGTTCATGTGTTTGATATCTTTCAAAATAAACTTTTATAGAAAAAAATTAAAAATATCATCTGTTTAAAGTTGGGTCATTTTCAAATTCTAATTATTCTGACATTTAGAAAAGAAACTTAAAACTGTTTTAGAAACTAGAATAGTAGCGTGACGATATTTTTAGGTTGATATATTTTTAAAATAAACTATTTTTTTAATATTTAGTTTATTTTAAAATTCGTATAAAAAGCTTATTTTGAAATATATCAACTTAAAAAATACTCTTTTAAGTGATTAATTGAGCTACCTGTTCTAGTTTTTAAAACACATTAAGGTATCTTAATAAGGAAAGAATGACACACGCTGAATAAAATCCCTTTGTAATACCCACACCTGATAATTTAAATGCATTTAAATAATAAATGTGTTCTACAGAGCCCTGTGAAGGACAAACAAACAACATATCGAATTCAATTTATTCAGTTAATTAATCTGAAAATATTCGAGTTAATTACTTAAATATAAAATATATAAACTATTGACATTAAAATATTGATTTAGTATTTAAATTTAAAATATTAATAATAAAGTCAATTTTTATTTGGTTCATGTCCTTAACTTTATTCCGTATAATTCACCCTGTACATACATGAGTTAAATGAATTCAAATTAAATGTTTTTAGGTAAATTATACGGAATCCAGTTAAGGACATAAACCAAATAAAAATTGACTAATATTAATATTTTAAAATGAAATACTAATTAAAATATTTTGTCAATAGTTTATATAAATTGTATTTAAGTTAATTAACTCAATATTTTGAGATTAATTAACTGAATAAATTGAATTCGACGACATATTGTTTGTCTGTCCTTCACAGGGCTCTGTAGAACACATTTATTATTTAAATACATTTAAATTATCATGTGTGTACTAGGTATAAACATATTTAATTTGAGTTCATTTAACTCATGTGCATACAAGGTATGTAGCATTTAACAGAAGCGCCCTCTATATCTTTCAGCTTTGTTTTCTGATGGGTTTTTTTTTTCAGTGTGTGTGATTCTTCCCTAAAAGTAAAAATTTAAAACCAAGTTTAACCTCTGGCTTTTATCTACAAATTGACACAAAATATAATTTCTAGTGGGTCCTGTTAAAACTAATGATTGTTAACATAATAAAACAGTGTTTGACACATTAATCTCTATCATTAATAAAACAAAATTATGTAAATTTATTAAATAAGAAATAAATGATATATCTTTCAAGAAAGAAAATTGAAATATAATTTCTTGTGTTCATTATAATAAATGTTTATATGTCTCCTGTATTAAATTATGAATATCCCTCCTCCTCCTACCTTCTGATAATATTATTATTATTAATAATAATAAAACAATGTCCATTGTTTTTAACCTTCACGGTGAGGGGAGAAAGATGAAGAAAAAAAAATAGCGTGGAGTGAAGTATAAAAAATGTATAAATTAATAACTAGAAGAAAAGAAAAATGAATACTAGAAAAAGCCTTCAGGTATATTTATTATATATAAAAAAATTAAGTTAGTTCGTCATTGGTTACTTTTTTTTTTCTAATAAAAAAAAACCTTCCATTGTACATAATATTGTGATGATGAGGGGGTAATCATGTGATGAAAAAAAAATTTCAAAATGGATTCTCTCTCTCTCCCTCCTCTCTCTCTCTCTCTCTCTCTCTCTCTCTCTCTCTCTCTCCCTCTCTCTCTCTCTCTCTCTCCCTCTCTCTCTATTTTTTAATACTTAATTCCAAAATGGCCGTTTTTTTTGTCCACGTGGATATCTTTTTGTATTATTGAAGAACCCTCCCTCCCTGTCATTATTACGTACCAAAAAAAACGTAAATGAAGATTTATATTAAATGCTATATAATGTTACTATTGTATTTTAGTATGAGGATAGTAAGATACAAAACTAAATATCATTCATCCCAGAGGCTCTTTTAAGTTTTTCTTTGTAATTGAATAATAATTGCTAAAACATGTAGTATTTTAAATTACATGTAATCCCCACCCCCACCCTTTTTTTTTAGAACTTTATTGCAAAACAACAAGGAGTCTATTAGGATACTGAAAAATGGAAAAAATTATGATGGTGGATGTGGTATAGCGGGGCAACATTTTCGATACAACGTGCGATATTTCTTGAAAAATATAGAACTCGATATATCGAAAAAATCAAGAAAATCGAAAAAAAAATCAAGAAAATCGAAAAAAAAATCAAGAAAATCGAAAAAAAAATCAAGAAAATCGAAAAAAAAATCAAGAAAATCGAAAAAATTAAAAAAAATCAAGAAAATCGAAAAAATTGAAAAAAATCAAGAAAATCGAAAAAAATTGAAAAAATCAAGAAAATCGAAAAATCAAAAAAATGCAAGAAAATCGAAAAATCAAAAAATGCAAGAAAATAAAAAAATCAAGAAAATGCAAGAAAATCGAAAAAGTCAAGAAAATCAAGAAAATCGAAAATGCAAGAAAATCAAGAAAATGCAAAAAAGTCAAGAAAATCGAAAAAATCAAGAAAATCGAAAAAAATCAAGAAGAACAAAAAAAAATCGAAAAAACAAAAAAATCTAAAGAAATCAAAATATCGAAATAACCTAAAATATCAAAAATACAATGATCACTAATACTGCTGATGCCTCGGTAGTGGAATGGGAAGATCTCCTATTGTGGTGTTGGGGGTCCCGGGTTCGAATCCTGGCGATGGCATGGATATTTGTGTTGTCCTGGTTTTCACTAGTGTTACCTATTGACTTGGATTTGAAAAATTGACTTGTGGTTGGAACATGGGTTGGAACATGATTTGTACTGTATTGCATTTGTACTGATGATTTGACTTGTGTATGAAAAATGGTCTTTGTATTGAAATATGTCTTGTTTGTCCCTGATATATAATAACCTAGGTGTTGATGGGGACGTTAAGCATCGAATAAAAAAAATCAATAATAATAGTTTAGTTTATTTTCTGTAATTTTCGGTTTTTTTTTCTTCTTCGGTTTTTCGACCTTTCAATTTTTCGATTTTTCTTGATTTTTTCAATTTTTCGATATATTGTTAAAAATCGATTTTAATAACTTGTGTACAGTAGGTTCATAATTTCATACCATGAATGTCCCCCCCCCCAAAAAAAAAATCAAACAAATACATTAAGTAATTAATTAGTTATTCATTTTTAACGTAAGTAATTAATCAAAACCTGTACCAAAACTCCCAAAAATCAAAACCCCTACACAACTGTGTAGTTTCTAGTTCTAAGTTCTAGTTCTACTTTCTAAAACACTTTCTAATTTTTCTTCACCATCTTAAGTTTACCAGAAAATTTACTCAAAAATGATTTCAACACATTAGTAATCACGTCAACGGTAGCGATATTTGATATTTTGAAGGCAAAATGGACAATGTTTGAAGGGGTCATTATGTTGGAGAGGAGTGGGTCAAGCATTTATACTTGTTTTTTTATATTAAAATTATTAAAAATAGGCCCTAAGGGCTATAAGGATTAGATCAGCCCACACGGGACATAATTTTGCAACATTCTTTACAGATTATAACAATAATGTATCTTGTCAGAGAAGAGCGGGAACAAAAGACAATTGATTTTACGAACACCATATGGTATGACCACCACTTCCATCACACCATCACCTGAAGAGGTCAACGCACATGCGCCATAATGTCAAATAATGCTTGCAATAAAACCTCATTCCCCGTTCTTAAGGATTTTCTGTTCTTTATGATGAACATTCTTTGCATTCTTGACCCCCATCTTTTATAAAGACCATTTTTCATTTCAATTCATTTTTAGGGGAAATAAAAGAGGGCTAAAAGGGGGGGGGGAGGAGACAGAGAGAGTTGTAGGAGAATCAATTTCACTCCCAACTATCCTCCTCCTCTTCCCTTCTTTTTTTGTTGTCAAGAAACAATAGATGAATTTTGATGATTTTCAACGAGAGAGAGCTAGCGCCACTTTAATATTATGTGGACACGGCATATATACCAAAAAAAAAAAATAAAATAAAAGACTAGAAAGAAGACCGTTAAATTGAACACGGGGCGTTTAATAAAGAAATTTAATAAAACGTGGATGAAATGAGGTTCGGTGTTTAAGATTATGACAATAAAAAATTACATTATTGACAACGAACGAACCGGTCACACCGGATTATATATAAATCCCTTTCTGTACTCATCTCTTCACCACCGTCAAATTCAATTAACATTTCGATCACATTGAATGGGCGCATCATTGTTTAGAAGGACGAGCGGCCATTTTTTTTTGTTATTATTAAGCCTAATTGAATTGTGTTACGCTCTAATTTAATAATTCCTTTCATCTTTTTAAAAAAGAAGAAGAAAAAATCTGTAATTTAACTGGGGTTTTTTTAACATAATGCCACTTTCTTCAACAAAGAATTTTGATTGAATTTATGAGAGAGAAAAAATCAAATCTATAGAAAAATTTTATAATTATAAAAATGAATCTTAAGAGGCATCAAGTATGATGCAATACCTAGTATAGAAATTTAAACATTGTGTTTTCCGTTTTCATTTAGATTGTCTCTTTTCGCGCACAGTTATTTATAAAACAGGAAAAAAAAAATGCTTGAAATTTCAGGTGAAAATACGGCGCTTCACATAGCATCTTAAGCCCAGTCCACACAGAGACGACAAGTGTCCACATTTATGACGACTAAAGACCAAACGTTTGCATAAAACACACAAATTTGCATATTCTTTGAAAATTTACATAATTTGGCATAATTTCATTTATTTACATAAAACACTTTTCGGAAAATACCCAAATAAAACAAAAGAAATAACCTGTGGTTACTATTCGAAGTGTTTTATCAACTAGAAGGCCAAATAAATTACAGTGAAAACCGTTTAATACGAAAACAGATAACACAAAATATATTTTTTATCACGAGATTAATTTAACAAGATATAATATTCTAGTCACTACCATTTCGTGTTAAACGGTTTATACTATTTTTAAAAAAATTGTCTTCATGTTGACACAGGGTCAGAGGGTCTAGAGGCCAAAATTACATCATAAAAGAGGGAAAAACACAAAATTTAATTTACAAAATGGTTCCATACTTGTGAAAAACCACAGGCAATTAGAAATCGGCATAAACAGAAGTTGGCTCCGCCCTTGTTATGACGACCGGCAACTTCTAATTGGTTGGTTATGTAGTCTGACATCACATGCTCCGCCCTTTTCAACGTCGAACCACACAACAAACCAATTAAAAGTTGCCCGTCGTCATAAAAAGGGCGCAGCCAACTTGTGTTTACCCCGATTTCTAAATGCCTATTGAAACACCCTGTAAGTCAACACCATTTTCCTCATTTTCTAACTGAAAACAATGGTGAGTCAACAACATGAGCCTAAAATATGATTTTTTATCCATTGATTGATTCATTGAATATTTATTAAGTTGTAAGAAAATTAGAAAAAAGAGAAAGAAAAACGTTTTTTTGTTTTTGAAACGCCCCCTGTTTTTTTAAAAAAAAATAATGATACAAAATGGGTCAAAAGTTATAATAAAACGCCTTGCAATAAATAATAATCAATCTTACTTATTGGATTATTATTTTTTTTGGATAAAACCTAACAGGACCCCCTTGTATAGGACGCCTGCTGTTGAATGGTCAACCAAAATCAACCCCCTATAAGGGTAAAGGGGGGAGAGAGAGATATTATATAAGAAGATATAAGAGAAGGGGGGTCCCCTATGGCCACACAGCCCCCCCCCCCAAAAAAACCCCATACTTTAAACAGGAGGAGGCGTCTTCTATAAAAGTGATGTTGTAATATTATTTTCACAGTGAAATAAATGACCTGACTAAAATAACAAATACCTCACACCAGCATCAATACAAATAATAAAAAGTAATTTTTCAAGATTTTAAAATTTTTCATTGTTTATTTACGAGACTTATGTTTTTCCTCCATTGAGTTTTTTTAAGAAGGGGGAGAGGGTATTGGAGATTTCAAATGAAAACTCATCAGGGATCATAAGATTAAGCTTAAAAATTGGATAATCAAGTCTATTTATTTATTTTGTCAATCTTTCAACACAAAAAAAAAACACCATTAATCTTTTTAAAGTTCTATGAAAAAGCCAAACTTAAATCTCCAGTCAATCAAGACATTCCGTTAATCATAGAAGTTATAGGAAAAAAAAATTTGGTCATGACGTCACACCGCTGAATAAATCGATGAATAACGGAATATCCAGCTACATAGGCAATTAGAAATCGGAACAAACAGAAGTTGGCTCAGCCCTTTTTATGACGACCGGCAACTTCTAATTGGTTTGTTGTGTGGTTCGATGTTGAAAAGGGCGGAGCATGTGACGTCAGACTACATAACAAACCAATTAGAAGTTGCTGGTCGTCATAAAAAGGGCGGAGCCAACTTCTGTTTGTCCCAATTTCTAACTGCCTGTTCCAGCTACAGGCATCTGTAGACAGCTTCAGAATCTCTTTGGCTCCGCCCTTTTATGAGCGACAGACCAAATATCAACCAACTTGAAATAAAAAAGGCGGGGCATGTGACATCAGACCCAGTAACAAACCGATTAGAATTTGATGACGCTCATAAAAAGGGCGGAGCCAAAGAAATGCTGAAGCTCTCTACAGATGCGTACAAATTATCCAGCTGGGACGATTTTAACTGAGACAACGCCAGGAGTTGGAGGTGGAGGCTAGTAGTGACGTGAAAGACAGGCAGTTGTGCTCAGCACTAACTTTTCGTTTGTCCCGCCTTTTTATGCTCATAAAAGGGGCAGGGCAAACGAAAAGTTAGTGCTGGGCACAACTGCCTGTCGTGAAAGTAGCGAAAACCGAAACCTGCAGTGGTTTCAAAGTGGTCGGTTTTAGCGACAACCCGACTTCATTTTGCAGTTGAAAAAGTGGTCAAACAGTGGTCGGTGTGTGTGTGTGTGTGTCAAGAGCCTAAAGGTCAAAATATTTCTACTTGTTGCATCTGTGTGGCCCTCTGCCTTGATGTCAATGTATTTATTTTTTTAATTTGATGACGTCATAAGTAATTTCTCCAATAGAATTCATATTTAAAAATTCTAAACTGTTGAAGAAGAAAAAAATTCTTGTCCAAAAAAAAATGACTTAAAATATCCAGATGGTCAAAAAAAAAACTTTTCAGGAGGCCGCCGCCGCCACTATTTTGAATGTGGGACTTGTATTGTTTGGCCTGAACTGTTCTGGTCAATGTTATTACTCACTCTTATTAAAAAAACAAAACTCCTATGATGATGTTAGAGGGTATTTGGAAATGGGGGGGGGGGGGGGGTCAATATACACACACCCATTTATAGATGCCTCAGTAATCTGAACCTTCATATAATATTTGTAACCAACCTCCTCCTCCCCTTTCACCTTCAACCCTGTTGTGGTTTGTGTTAAAAACCCCCATCATGTTCATTTTCACTTGTGACTTTGACACAAGTGAGACAACATGCAGCTTTTGTATATTTACATAAGGGACCCTTATTTAAGAAACGATTCTTCTATAAGAAATTATTTCAAGTCTTAAAAAGTCTAATAATAATAAATAATTGGCACCATACAAAAAAAAATGAACACTTGTTGAGGTTATTTTGAGGCTATAAATATAAAGTCTAAGCTTAACTTTATTAATAACCTCAAGTTCACGACCCTCTTGTGATTTGACGACCCACCTATAAAATAATTTGGAAAAAAAAATGACTCACTGGTAGAACCGGTTCGCCAATTACTGGAACTGATAGAACCGGTTCGCCAGTATAGGTCGAAAGGTTAAGAACTGGTTTAGAACCGAATAGATTCGGTTCGGTTCTACTCTTTGCCACCTCTAATTAATATGCTGTGCAGATCAGTTCGTTGATTTTGATAAACCGGTTGAAACGCATTAGCAGATTTGCAAAGCACATTAAACTAATGTGCTGCGCAAATCTACGCGATATTGCGCCTAATGCATATTGGGAACCGGTTCCTCAAGGTCGACGGACTGGTAACTAAAACTAGAAAACATATGTACAAAAATAAACTCAAAAGCAAATTTTTGTGTACTTTCTAGTTTTTAAAATAGAAAACTGAACACCTCAACTTGAAAATAATTCTTCTACAACTATAAGCCTAAAAGGAAATTCCCATGTACTTTCTAGTTTTTAAAGGGTATTTTTAAGGGGTTTTTTAAGCGATGCCAACTCATGATGCGAAAATCGAAACATGAAATATTTTATAAAAACTAAACAAATCAGCAAAAAATAAATGAAATTTTTAAAAGAAACTAATAAAACTAAATGTACTTTCTAGTTTTTAAGAAGAAAATTAAAAAGCGAGCACCTCAACTCACCTATATTAGAAGACAAGAAAAGAGAAAATAATTTTCTAAAAATTAAACAGCTCTGTAATAATTAATTTCAATTTTAAATGAAACTAGAAACATACCTACAAATAAAACTCTAAAAGGAAATTTCCGTGTACCTTCTAGTTTTTAAATAGAAAATTAAAAAACCGAGCACCTCAACTCCCCAATACACATGGGTAAGATTCTCTGTATACTCAATGTACTCACATAAGAAATTACCTTATACCTTGTACACACATGAATTCAAATTAAATGCGTTTAGGTGAATTATACGGAATCCAGTTAAGGACATGAACCAAATAAAAATTGACTTTATTATTAATATTTTAAAATTGAAATACTAAATCAATATTTTAATGTCAATAGTTTATATATTTTATATTTAAGTTAATTAACTCAATATTTGGAGATTATTAACTGAATAAATTGAATTCGACATATTGTTTTTGTTTGACCTGCACAGGGCTCTGTAGAATCCGTTTATTATTTAAATAAATTTAAAGTATCAGGTGTGTACTAGGTATTAGGGAAGGATTGTTAATGATCTTAAGAGAGATTAATTAATCACTTAGAAATTGTGTAAAAATGGTTAAGAAAAAAAAAACACCTCCTATTGTGTGTCATTGTGTAAGCCACAATATTAAAAGTGATATTTGTCGACTAGACTGAATTGATAGAATTATTTGTAAAAGTGGGGATAGAAATATAAAAAGTTAGGGGCTAATAGTAATAGGGGGCCCCTACATGTGTAATATATTATAAGGGTGAAAATGATTACAAGTAATATTGCCCCAACATTAGAAAAATTGAAAGTGGACTTCAATTACGAAACTCAGCAGGACAAACTTACAACATGAAGGAGGGGAAAATAAGGAGACCCCATGTGGACAAAACATAACCAAGAAATTACCACAATTCCTCCTCTCCCCTTATTATTATTAATATTTCAGGTGTCAAGACATTTATAAATCATTCCTGACCCTATCTCTTCTTATTGGTAGCAACAACAACAAAAAAGATGATTGCCAAAATATTTTAATTTATAAATCAATAATTGAAAATTGTTGTGTTTTTTTTTTACTATGGATGTGACGTCAGAGCTAATACAAATTGGTTAATGTTAAGTTTAAAAATGTGTTTTCTCTCATTAAACTAAAGCCAGAGGCCCATTATCATCACTTAGCATATTTGGCGCCATATGAATAACAAAGGATTCAAAAGGAACCGGGGTAAAACTTAAATATAACTAAAGTCGAACCATAATTCGACTCTATCGTTGTTACCCCTGACTCTCATTTGATCCTTTTATCTCTTTAATAGGACTAGTTAAACATTTAATTTGTCCGTGTAGTGCTAGATGGCGCCACCGTCCCCCATAATGTATTTCTATAGAAAGACAGTGGCGCCGTCTAGCACTAAACGGACAAAATAAATGTTTAACTACCCACCTTAACTAAACTTTGCTAACTCAAAGAATCATTAACTCGAACTGTTTTTATTAGGAATGGGGCCATTCGAATCCCGCGAATCTTGAAAAATATTCGAGATTCGAAAACTCGAATCTTCGCCGCTTTTTTCGTTTTTCGAATCTTTCAAATCCTAACCTAAAAAAACTTAAATACTTTGGTAAAATTAGTTTTAACTCCATTGACGTCCAATAGAAGAAGCGTTCACTGACAAAAAAAAACCCGGCGATTGTTGTAAATTCGGTGGTTACCCAGATCACTAATATCATAACCTTGTGGCGACCCTGAGTGCCACACTTTTTTATTATTAATAATTTAATATTTTATTTATTTGTATCTTCTTAATGAATAATATAGGAGTCTTATAAGAAGGATTCGAGAGATTCGGAAGATTCGAGAACCTTTTAGGATTCGAATTCGAGTAAATTTCGGATTCGTCCCACCTCTAGTTTTTATTCATACAGCTCAAAACGTTTGGTGGTTCTGCAAATTGACCAGTGAATCCATATAATGACTGATTTTTGCAGCACCAGATTAAAAAAAGGGTTCAAATTTAAAGGTAAAAAAAAGTTTGGTTCCTTTTTCGTTAACATTAAAAAAAACCTGCCAAAATTTTGAAATGTCATTCTATCAAGATAAACTCATCTATCAAAATAATTTCTGCTCAGGTAATTTCTACTGGTGGCTTAATAATAGTGACTAGAAAGTGTAAAATGATGACGTAATGACCAGCTTTTCAGTACATTCTCCAAAAGGGGTTTAATCATTTTTTTTAAATATAAAAGATAAAAGACATTATATAATATGGGCCGCCGCCATTCTAATATTATTATTATTATTATTATTATGCCAAAAATGGAGGAGGATAGTGGTGGGGTGGGGGGAGTTGCCACTTGAGGGCCCCAGTTACTCCTCTAGTTTACTTTCACAACTAAAAATTTACTTTATCTTCAAAACATGAACAACAAAAAATGTAAAATCTACAATCTTTAAAACGCTTCGTCACCAATTTCAATTCGCTTCATCAGATAATAACGAATAAGGACGATATTTTTTTTATATAAAAAAGGGTGCTTTTCTAACAATTGAGACTAGAAAGTGTAATAAAAAAAATAGTAGAGGGGGGGTTATATGAAATGTAAGAGGTAAAGGGGTGGGGTAAATGAAATCTATTATACAAAAGGTTGACATTGTTATTAGGTTAATCTTGCTTCATTAAACCATTTTAGAATTTGAGATTTTTTTTTAAAAAAAAATAAGCAAACTTGAAATATGTATCATAATAAAGATGGCGCCATTGAAATTGGATCCATTCTAGTACAAAACACTCTTTTTTTTAACTTTTTAACCCACTCCCCCCCCCCTTTTTTTTCACTCTTTTTAAATTTTTCCAGTAGAATGAACGTGTTTTTTATTAAACAAAAATATTCAAAAGTCATCATTGAAAAAGTGACAACTTTAAAAAAAAAATGATTAATTACAATAAAGCAGTTTTGGGACAAATTACTTTTTAAAGTAATTCATTACAATTACTAAGGTTCGGATTTTTATGCAAAATATCAAGCAAATGTTTCTCAATCTGTGGTTTAAGCTTAGACTATTACTCTACTGGACTGGCAACTCCCTATCTTCTACATGTTAAAGCGTTAAATGCATGTTCATAGGCAAAATAAATAAGACAAAAGTGACGCCAGCTCCGCCTGGTGGCATTATTTTAAAAGAAAATCGTTGGCTAGATTGTTTTTTTTTTTGCAAAGGGGAAGACATTGGGGGTGAATCATGTACTGTATGGCAAGTTATTTTACTTTTTTCACGTTTTACTGGATTTTCCAATTTTAATTCTATTCTAGGAATCCAGTAAAATGCGGATAAAAAAGTAAAATGAATTTCCATATGTGATATTCTGCTGTGAATTTGTGTAAATCTTAGTGAATCTCGTACATGATTTTTTTTTAATGTCGGCCCAGTTGTCCGTTCGTCTCCTAAGCAAAAAATGGTTGGAAAACGTTATTGTTACAGGTGTTTGTGACTCGCATTTTCCTGATAATAGACCACAACCAAAACAGGTAACACTTTACAGACACTTTTTGACAGAACACAGCTGTAGTTCTTCATCGGCCATACTTTTTATAATAATATATATAAATAATCCACCCTATATAACTACAAAATGAACTCGTCCAAAGTTTGACTTTTGATATTCATGTTCATATACCATAGTCCCGCTAGAGGCGCAACTTCAAAAACGACGTCAAGACGATTCAAAACGGTCCAACACAAAATTTCGGGAGTTGCCAGTCCAGTAGAGTAATAGTCTAAGGTTTAAGTGCCAATGCAACTGCAATAATGATGCTTTTTTGTATTCAAAAAGGCTGGTTAGAGGCTAGTTGTATGATTACTATCAGACTCTAACCATTATATTTTTTCATTGATTTATCATTTGCTTAAAGCTGGGCCCTTTTTAAACTAACAAATGGGGCGCAAATCGGCGATTAAGTAATAAGCAATGATTAGATTACTCAATTTATTTGAAGGGTATCACTTAAAAAATTGAGGGGCAGGGGCCAAATCCATTTTTACTGAATAAGTGCCTGAAAAATATGCGCTTTTTTTAAGAAAACATCTTTTAAAAGATGATTTATGAACAGCTGATTATTAAAACTCTTTGATTATTGTCTTTTAGAAGATCAGAATTAAAAGAAACTAGAAAGTGTTTTAGCAACTAGAAGAGTAACTCAAATCACTTAAAAGGTATTTTTTCTAAAAGGGCCTCAAATTCAAGAACAAACAAACATGTTTTAGAAATAGAGCTGATTTTCAAACTATTTTGTTTATTTTTTCCGCTTCAGTAGCAACAACATGTAGAAATTGAAAATTGTGTTAGAAACTAGAACGGGGTAACTGAATCATTTAATAGTAATTTTATGTTGGATACACCTTTCAAAATAAACTTTTTATAGACAAAAATTTAAAAAAATATCGTCTACTAAAAATTTGTCATTTTCAAAATGATATAAAAAGTTTATTTTGAAAGATAATCTACATGAAAGTGATTCAGCAACCCTTCTAGTTTCTAAAACACAGTCAAATTTCTCTTTATTTTTGCACCGGAAAGACAGAATTTAATCCGTGTTTGAATGGCGTTTAAACTTTAAAACTATATCTTAATCGGAAGTGGTTAAATCAAGATCTAAACAGTTCGAGAAGAAAAATAGGAATACAAAATTTGAAAAGTAATTTACAGTAATTGAATTTTTTCATTAGAAAAAGTAATTTATTACAATTACAAATTACAAAATTTCAAAAAGTAATTTAAAGAAAGCGTAAATTTCAAAAAATTAACAATTTAAAAATTACAATAATTTTAAAAGTAATATGGAGAATTACTAATTACTTGAAAAAGTAATCCAATTAAAGTAATATATTACTTTTGCAAATCCTTTTAGAATTTCATTTTAAACATCGCTTAAAAAACAAAATAATTTAGTACAAAGTTTAATTTTTTTTTTTGCTTTGTTTTTTTTTTTTGATAAAAAAAGGTTAAAATTTTATACTAATTAAACTTTTTATCATTTTGCAATTCTGTTGAGTCTTCTTATCAGTTACTTTTTCTCTCTTTCAGTTTCGTAATTTATAATTATTGTAAAATAAGAAAAGAGGTTTCGAGAACATTTTTAGTGAAAAAGTGTTTTAGTTAACAACAACAACAACATTAACATGAAAAAAGATAACAGAAAGAAAGTTCAACGAAAGTAAAAGTGAAATAAAATAAGAGATTAATGACCGCTGACTACATACATTATTATTACACAACAAAGTGGTTAATTTTAAACTTTTTCTCACAGTTATTTTTTACCTGTCTATTTATAAAATTGGAGCCAATGGGAAAAGTAGAAAAAGGAAAACGGATTTGTAATAACAGTAAAAACAGCTTAAAAGGTGGCTTTATGAATATTTATTTTGTTTTTCACCACCCCCCAGATGGCGCCATTGCAGTAGCTATTATGCTCTATATATTAGAGACCTACATAATGCCCATGGGATGGTGGGCTTCTGCAAAGTTACTGGCTCACTACAGCTACCAAGGGTCATTATAGCTACCAAAAAATATAGGCCTTTTTATTTATCAATACGTTTAGTTTAGGTTAAATTCGGTTCGGTTAGGCTTCATCAGGTTCGGTTAGGTTAGGTAAGGTTCGGTTAAGTTAAGTAAGGTTCGGTTAGGTTAAGTAAGGTTCGGTTAGGTTTCATTAGGTAAGGTTCGGTTAGGTAAAGAAGAAAGGGTTATATTTTTTTTGGTAGCTGTAGTGACCCAAGTAGTTGTTGTGAGCCTTAATAGCTGTAGTGAGTCGTGACCTCTGCAAAAGCTGTGCTTGCATCGGCATTTTTATGTTAAAGGCCCATGGGCCTGGGCCCAGTAAAAGTTTCATGGGCCCAGTAAAAGTTTCATGGGCCGGGATCCACATTTTTACACAATACACATCTCTATTCTATATGGTGATAAATTGATAATTTATGTTAAAACTTTTTTTTCTTCATATCTTTCAAAATAAACATTTTATGACAGTTTGACAGTTTGGGTCATTTTCAAACTGTCATAAAATGTTTATTTTGAAAGATATTGCCAGAAAAAAAGCTTTTAGCATAATCATTTACCATTCTAGTTTTGAAAACAATTTCAATTTTTTTTGTTCGTAATGTTGTTTCTAAAAAAAAAACGTTCACTTCACGTTTTTTGCGTCCAAATTTTACAAAAAAAATCTATTAATTCTAGCCACTACAGTAGCGCCATTCCGGCAGAGAAAAAACAAAATAAACATCTATTGAGCCACCTTAATGATATTTTGACGATGACGTTATCTTTCAAATTAAACTTTTTATAGGACCAAAATTAGACATATCACCTGCTTAATGTTGCGTCCTTTTTCAAACTGACATAAAACATTTTAACATGAAATTACCTTAAAATTAAGTGATTGAGCTAAGTACCCTTCTAGTTTTTAAAACACATTAAAATTTTTCTCTTCATTTTGCACCTGAAAGAGATAATAATCAAAGATTGAAGAGGCTTAATAGTATTTATATGTTGATGTCTTTCAAAATAAACTTTTTATAGGCCAAAAATTAAATATAATATGGTGAGTGCTTAAAAGTTGGATTGACAAGCCAGAATTGACCGTTTTTGTACCTGATATACCAAATGACAGTTGAGCCACGTCTGTATTTGAAAAAAAAAAACAGTAAAGGAGACTGAGGAGGGTATAAATTATAGAAAAAAACAATTGTCTCTCTTAAATTTCAAGTACAAACCATCAAGTCCCCCCCCCCAAACCATATAATGTGTTTATTATTATTATTATTATTATTACATTATGTTTTGTTTGTGTTTTATCTAGTCTAGACTCCTTATATCGTTGAGGGCAATCAGCAACAATTTGTTGCCCTTCTTTTCTAATCAAAGCGGGGAAAATCATTTTACACAATAAGCGAACTGAGTAATTCAATCGTAAATCTACCATAATGTCTTAGTATTTTAGGCAATGTTTAGAATATTTAAAACTAGTGATGTTTCGTATAATAAATTTTATTATCTCCTTAGGTGAAGCTGGGTGACGTCACGGAGATTGACAAAGAAATTTAGGATTATGTCGTTTTGACTGACAATTTCAGGTGGCTGAATAGATATTTATTTTGTATTCGTCCCTCCCATAGCTCACTAGACCTTCATCAATTTATTTTTTTTGTTATAAAATTGAAAACTCACGGGCATCGGATAGTTCACTTTACACTTTATTGATTGTTTGCAGGGTGAATTGATTTAAATTAATTGATTTTCTTTTTCAATAAAATTAACGGAATAAAAATCATGCGATTTAAATTAGGGCTGGCTATATTTTGGAAAAATCAAAATCGATCCGATATTTAAAAAAAATCGATTTTTAACGATATATCGAAAAATTGAATAAATTTTTTAAAAAATCGAAAAGCCGAAATTTTTTAAAAAATCGAAAAGCCGAAATTTTTTTCGATAAAAATCGAAACAAAATCGAAAAATTTAAAAATATGTTCATATTTTCAAATTGACGCAAAAAGCTAATTTTGAAAGCTATCATCCTGACGCTCCCAACCATTGACACAACCCTGCACCCACACCGAAACCGTGCTGCTGTCTGGAATGTGTGCTTAACACCATCTCTCTCGACTTGGGTTCAACTTAAAACTGACTTATTTATTGCAGTGTGATTTTAAAATTGAAAAAAAATCCACACCAGAAATTTCCCGTTCGTACATTATCTCGCTCGTCTTATTCCGCGACTTACTTAAGTTAGTTATTTATTTACTAACTCTACCCGGTTAGTTAATTGACTAACTTAATACTGGACTCTCAGTGTATAGAGTTTAACTTTACTAAGTTAACTTTACTGAATCTCAGTGTCACCCGTACTTACGGCTGCATCTCCTTAAGAAGCAGGCTTATTGCAGGTAATGCGAGCGAGATGACGGAACACACAAATATGTGACGACAGCATGTTGGTGTGCGTGCCAGTGAAAATCTCTGATATGTGGTGCGCGTGTGGGGTTCGAAACCAAGAGAGATCCGAACCAAGACTCACTTAACAAGCCCACTGGGAGAATCGTCGTTATACCAACTACGCCCCACGCACACACTTGGTTTTAATAAATGTTACGAATGTTTACGAATGTTTACGAATGTTATTGTTTCTCAATGTTCTTATAAAGTAATAATTACTAATAATCATTATTAGTACAACTACAATTATAGCTTTTTTAATCAAAAAAGTTAATTACAGGCTAGATGTCCGGTTACTATTAGTTGTAAACTAGAATTCTAGCCTTTAACCAAGTGTTTCTTGGTTGATCTAATTGGGATTATTAATTACTTTACAATTGATTGTTGGGCCACAGATTGCGAAACATTTGCTTCGATATTTCGCATAAAAATCCGATCCCTATTGATCGACATTATAAAATATACTCTTAAGTGATTGAGCTGCCCTTCTAGTTTCCAAAACACTGAACACAGGGGATAAACAGATTGAACACTTTGTTATGAATAAATTTTCAATTTTTAAATAAATTATAAAAATCTGATTTAATTAAAAAATGGTTTTTCTCCACTTTGACTGGTAAATAATCAGTCAAAGTGGAGAAAAATCATTAGTTTTTAATGTTTTTATGACTAAAGTTAAGCTTTAAATGTGTGTAGATTTATTTACAACCAAATTTGTGATTTTTCTTTTTCACATTTGTAAAATAAACGATTATTTTCTTTCATTTTCACTTTTAACAATTTAACATCTTGTTTCGTCTATAAAATAAGACATTTGTTGTTGATTTTTTTTTTTTGAAATTTATAATCACCAATTTTAATGTCAAGATTTAACAATAGAAAAAGAAGGAGGATTTTTCAAATTGACAAGATCTCTGAAAAATAAAATACTATTTGACAGCATGTTGCCTAAAGTAAAAGTTATATTTTAAACAAAATACTTGATTGTAAAGAGAGATGAGTGGAGGAGGAGGATGAGGTTCAGGTGGGTCAATTGGTGGTGGTGGTGGTCCTCCGCCCAAAATATATATTCCAAGTTGGTTACATTTCCAAATATAGTATTTTGTATGTGTGTATAGGATTGGGGAAAAAAAAGAAAACACGTGTTCATAAATAGAGAAAATGACAGTTCAAGGAGTTCATTTCGAATGAGATTCAGACTAGAATTGTCAAGGTCTCATTGTAATGATGAGAATGAACTTGAAATGGACTCGATTCGATGATGAATAACCAATTTAAAGGGTTCAATGGATTACAGATGGGAGAGAAATAAGAAAAAAACAAAGTGAATACAAATTTAGAAAGAAAATCTACAGGTAACCTCCTCCTCCTCCTCCGAACCACCCCATCAGAAAAAGCAAAAAAAAAAAAAAAAAAAAAAAAACATTCCTGAACAGGAATGACGACGAAAAAACGACAGCTGCGAAACGAAAGGTGGAGGAGGAGGAGGAGGGAGGAGTGGTTACAATAACCTACGTGTATTACTCTCTCTCTCTTTTACATAGAAGAACGTGAAAACACACCTGAGAGAAGAACCACATCGTGAGAGAGAAAAAGACAGGTATTTTTTTAATGAAAAAAAAAGCCAACGTTCTTATATATTGGTTGCTTTGAAGAAGAAAAAAAAAACGCCTCCAGTGAAATATGATGAGGAGGACATTCACATCAAACAAATTTCTACACACGTTTTATATAAATATGAACTTATGACAAGAAAGAAATTAGGATATGCTTAATAGTTAAGGCACAAAACACTCTTTTAATGCAAATTTATTTCTTCAGAAATTATGCCTTTTTATGCAAATTAAAAATAAATCCACAAAATATATGCAAGAAAATTCTTCATTTTATAATGAAATTTTATATAAATTTTTCAGTCACAACATTATGAGGCGCCATATGGGTCGTAATTAACATTCTTTATATATTTCAATGGATTTCAATTAAATCTCAAAACATATGAATATATCCCAGGTAAAAATATATATCCCAAAAAATATTTGATATATCTCAAAAATTATATATATATATATGACCCAAACGGCACCTCATACAACATCGTCAATAAAAGCCAGGAACAATGGAGTTAAAAGAAGACGATTTCATCATCGTTGTATCTACTGGTCCAATTTAATTTGTATAATTTCTTTAAACTTCATTTTATGCAAATGAAAATGTATGTTGTTATGAAGGAGGTCGGATTTTTATGGCAATATCAAGGAAATGTTTCTCAATCTGTGGCTCAAAGGGCCAATTTGTGAAGTATATACCTGTCTCTTCCTAAGAAGAAACGTGTGACGTCATAGGGATTGACGAAAAATTTAGGATTGTCACCATTTTTGTCTGATAAAAATGGGGTAATAAAATAATTAAAGAATCCTTTTGTTTAAACTGTTGAAAACCTTTAATTTCATCTTTTTTTTTTTTCAAACTAAATGACAATCCTAAATTTATTGTCAATCCCTATGACGTCACAAGCTTCTTCTTAGGATGAAGCAGGTATAACAATCCCCCGTTTAGATCAAACAACAATTATGTTTTTTTTTTCTTCAAACAAAAACACTGGTTAGAGGCTATAACTCCAGTTGACAACTGATAGTAAAAAAGCAATCTAGCCTCGGCTAACCAGCTTTTTTGATTAGAAAAAGCATAATTGCAGTTGCCCTCTAATGATGATGATGATTAGTAATTTAGTATTGATTACTTTACAATTGGCACCAGGGCCACAGATTGAGAAACACTTGCTTAATATTGCATAAACATCCGAGTCCTACAATCAAGAATCACAAAAAAATGAGACATAAGAAATGCAAAGTATGTTGAAAATTGATCATTTTATGTAAATAAAAAACGCATATTATTAAGAGCCAAACAGTTTGCTTAAAATCCATAAAACTGCAAAAAAAATGTGTTAATTTGCATAAATTTAGCATAGTTTCATTTTTTTATCAGAAAATGTTTGTACAATTTTTATTTGCGCAAAAAAAAAATTTTTCTTTCACATTTTTCAGACATTTCATTATTTGTGCTTTTGTTAAAATAATAAGATAAAACTTTTCTTAGATGTTTTGCATATTTTGGGGTGTTTTGTATAAAATGCATCATTTTTAATAATAATTTTCCACTTTTGATTTTTCTAAAAGTAAAAATTAAAAAGATTTTGTTTAAGAAATCATTTGTCGAGTTTTTTTTTTTTTTTTGGTAAAAACTATGCAACTCTATGTAAATTTCCAAAAAAAAAAAATATGCAATTTTTGCATTGGGTAAAACTGATTATTTGGACATATTTTACCTGTGTACCCAAAAAAAAAACAGGCAATTAGAAATCGGGACATACAGAAGTTGGCTCTGCCCTTTTTATGACGACTGGCAACTTCTAATTGGTTGGTTATGTAGACTGACGTCACATGCTTCCGCCCTTTTCAACGTCGAACCACTCAACAAACCAATTAGAAGTTGCCGGTCGTCATAAAAAGGGCGGAGTCAACTTCTGCTCGTCCCGATTTCTAAATGACTGTCCAAAAAAGGGTTGAAATCGTGATTATGCATTTTGTGCAAACTATTGACCTTATTATGGGTGTGTAATAAGGTTGGACCAGTCATCATAAAAAAATATATATTTATGACCATAAAAATATTAATATCGTTTATTTTATTAAATTGATTGTTAACTCTTTATGAGAATTTCTTAAAAAATGTTCTGAAAAAAAGCGCCGACATGAGATTTATCCTTTCTCTTTGTCGGCTTCTTTGAAGTGGTCCTTTTAACCCAATTCCATACGAATGGGGTGAGGTTGATAGAAGTGGGTGGTGGGGTGAGGAGGGATAAATAAATTGCACACTTTGTTAAATTATTAAGAAATAAATAGGTGACATTTTAAATGTCTGAATTATGCAAATGAGTGTCTCGAATTTCACTAAATGTGTGACTTCATGATCATTCAAACTGGATATTGGGAAAATAATAATCATCGTACATATTGAATTTAAAAAAAAGGTGAATAATGAATAATGGGGCGCAAATCGGAAATTAAAATAATGAGCAACGATTAGATTACTCAAGTTATTTGAAGGGTATCACTTAAAAAATTGAGGGGCAGGGGCCAAATCCATTTTTACTGAATAAGAGCCTGAAAAATATGCGCTTTTTTTAAGAAAACATCTTTTAAAAGATGGTTTATGAATAGCTGATTATTAAAACTCTTTGATTATTGTCTTTTAGAAGATCAGAATTTAAAGAAACTAGAAAGTGTTTTAGCAACTAGAAGGGTAACTCAATCACTTAAAATGTATTTTTCATGTTGATCTTTTAAAAATAAACTTTTTATAAAAAAAAATATCGTCTGCTTAAAGATAGACCATTTTTAAATTCATATAAAAAGCTTATTTTGAAAGATATCAACGTGAAAATGCCCAAAAGTGATTGAGCTTAATACCTTGTACACACACACACATTAAATGAATTCAAATTAAATGTGTTTAGGTGAATTATACGGAATCCAGTTAAGGACAGGAAAAAAATAAAAATTGACTTTTATTATGAATATTTTAAATTGAAATACTAAATCAATATTTTGTCAATAGTTAATATGATATATTTAAGTATCAATATTTTCAGATTAATTAACTGAATAAATTGAATTCGATATGTTGTTTGTTTGTCCTTCGCCGGGCTCTGTAGGACACGTTTATTATTTAAATGCATTTAAATTATCAGGTGGATGTACTAGGTATTACCCTTCTAGTTTCTAAAACATAGTCATGTGTTTTTTTAAATCTTGCTCTTCTGAAAGACAGAATAATAAAGAGTTCAAGAGGAGGCCCGGTTTACACTTTAAAACCACTTTAAACAGATTATTACGAGCATAATTATGACATCATAGTGAAACCAAAAGATGTTGGACCAAACCGTCAATTATGCATTTTAAAAGCATTTTATGCAAACGTTTGACATTGCTCGTTATATATTCGATTGAAAATAACGATTTTATAATCGATTATTTCATTGGCTTTGTTTGTTTTTTTCTACACTTGTTAACTGTGTAACTCAATCTGTAAGATTTCTGTTTGTTTGTGCGGAGGTGGAGATGGGTGAAATAAGGTGTGTGTGTAAATCAGGAAACACGGAACAATAATTTAAACAATGAACGTGGTTTCCTCTTTTTTACTTTTGCAAAATATGCGTTTTTACACGCTAAACAACGATTTGCAAATGTTATTAAGCCCAATGTCACCCCCCCCCCCCCCCCGGCCCCTTTTTTTAAAATCTCGACATTTCGACTTTTAATCTCTTTTATTCGGTCATGTTAATTATGCCATGTTGTGCGCACCATACTCTAATAATTAAATTATTGCAAGCACCCTCTTGTAGCAGCAATAATTTCATTATTAGAGTATGGTGCGCACAACATGGCATAATTAACATGACCGAATAAGAGAGATTAAAAGTCGAAATGTCGAGATTAAAGTCGAAATGTCGAGATTCTGGAAAAAGTGGAAATGTCGAGATTTAAAAAAAAATCTCGCATGTCCTTTACAGGGCTCCGTAGTTATTTGTTTATCTTTTAAAATAAACTTTAAAAAGACAATAATCTACTTATGGTTGGGTCATTTTGAAAATAACATTAAAAAAGCTAATAATTAGAAGATATCAACATGAAAAATTGCGCGCTACCCTTCTAGTTTCTAAAACACATTCATATTTCCCTCCATTCTGCGCACCTGAAAAAATAATAACAAGAGATTGAGACAGGCAATTGTGCCCAGCATTAGAATTTCTTTTGCTCCGCCCTTTTATGAACGTCATCAATTTCTAATTGGTTTGTTACTTGGTCTGACGTCATAAAAGGGCGGAGGAAAAGAAATTTTAATGCTGGGCACAATTGCCTGTATTGAGAGACTCCGGTTTAATCGAGAAGAAAATGTAGTTCAAAGAAGAAGTGGCGCCATCCAGTGGCAACACTCAGATTCCAAATATAAACACCGGCATTATTATCATAATATTCAATTTCTACTAGGTGGCAGCACTAACAGAGACGTGTTAAAGGGAGAAAGTAGTAATAAGGGGCAAAGAAAAGAAAAAAAAACACACCTGATAATTAAATTACTATAAGAATAATAATACAACCTCAGAGCTCATAGCCACAATGCAAATTGAAAGGTGAATGTTTACCTTTATATCCCATGATACTAGAAGGACCTTCTTGCTTACAAACTAGAAAAGACATCATCACTTTTATGTGAAATTGTGGCCTTTCAAAGAGGAGGAGGACAATGACAAAATGACATCATGCAAAATGGTCACATTCGTCTTCTTACTACAACTATTACTGGGTAATTAATCATCTTCATTTATATTATTCACCCAATTTGTGTGTGTGTTTATAACAATATATACGGAAATTATTTTGATTATTATAGGAGACATTTAGCCTCTATGCAAAAGAGATTGTAAAACTTTTTCGTGTTATTTCGGTCTCTTAACATAATGTCGCTCACGTTACGAATCGACTGGCATTAAAAGGCAATAACTTCGTATAGTGACGTCATAATGACGTCACAGTAAGCTATGGTTTGTGATACACGCCGTTGGTTGTGACGTCATTTTGACGTCATTATTCTAAAAGCCCTAAGCGTCTCCTCTAATTGAAAGAATAGTCCTGAATCAGAAAGTGAATTATTATTGGGAATTTCAGAGAATAATGATAAATTTCTATTTCTTCTTACCTTTTTTTTTTCTTCCATTTAGCATCATTAATTAGCAGATCTTTATAATTATTGTCACAATTAACTGTATTCTTAAAATTAATTGAAAAGAGAAAACTTCGAGGTAAAATCATCATCATCCAAGAATAAGAAGTTGGTGGCGCTGATTTGGCGCCAAAACTGAATAACCTCCAACCCCAAAGAATATAGCCTCGAGGCTCGAATAAGAATGATTTCATGAGAAAACAGCTGATTTACGAAATCTTTGATTAGTGACTTTCAGATGAGTAAAACTAGAAAAGTGTTTTAGAAACTAGAAGGGTAGCTTAATCACTTAAGGCTATTTTCACGTTAATATATTTTAAAATCAACTTCTTAAATCACAATTACAAAAAGTACTCTTGCTAGCTAGCAGCCAAATAAGGCCTATGGCAGAGGGACATAAAAGTCCACATGCAGCATTAAGCATTGTCAAGCACAAATACATGCACATATATAAAAACAAAATGAATATACAATTGTCAATCCCACAAAACAAAATTATCCCCATTCACCACTTCTTCCTCAGGAAGAGAGTTCCATTGTCTTATAACTCTAGGGGGGGAAAAAAAGACCAATAATATGAATCTGCCCTTAGAATAATATGAATCTGTATACCTAGCAAAAAAATCTTCCTAATTTTTCTAGAATGGTCAGCCCTGCCCATGTATAGTGCTTTAAATTGAAAATATACATAAAAAGTTTATTTTAAGAGGCTAGATACATCGTTTAGTTCAAAATTTCTCCGAATGTAGGCGCTGCGATCGTTGTTAATTGAAAAACGGTTTTTTAACGTTTTTTCTCCTGGTTCGAAATCACATAATAATTAATAGAAAAATAATTTCGCGTGCTAACCTTATAAAAAGAAAACATTGTGAAGCCAGTAGATTAATGCACGTAATAATTATTTTGTTATTGTTCTGAGTTGTTTTTAACGGGAGTTCTTCAAATGTTTGGGTGACGGTTTTTTGCTCCTATGGGACTTAACATGGAGTTAAAAAAACGTAAGATTTTAAATGTTATTTAAAAATAGAAAGCCCTTTTAAAATTTAGAAAAAGGAATAAGCCTGAAGGCAATAAACACATGTAAGTACGTGCTAATTTTTCTGATTGCTCTAAATCATTTTTAATCAGAGTTCTCTTAACTTTTGTTGGACGGTGTTTTAGTCCTATGGGACTTAACATGGAGTTTAAAAACGTACGATTTTAAACGTTATTAAAAAATAGAAGGACCTTTTCAAAATTTATAAAAAGAAAACATCGTGAAGCCAATACATGAATGTATGTGCTAATTATTTTGTTATTGTTCTAAATCAGTTTTAACGAGAGTTTTTCAAATGTTTGTGGGACGGTTTTTGATCCTATGGGATTTAACATGGGGTTGAAAAAACGAACGACTTTGAACCTTGTTTAAAAATAGAAGGACCTTTTCAAAAATTATATAAATCGAGCACGTGAAGAACAATACTTTTTATTGCATTTTACACTTTACTGTATTTTAATGGAGCGATTGTGAAGCGATTTCTTTCAGTTTTAGTAACACCATATAAGAACACTCATATGTCTCGTTGTCGTCTGCTCAAAACAACAAGATGGACGTGGATCTAGGCTCTTAAAAGATATCACATATGAAAATAGCCTTAAGTGATTGAGCTGCCCTTCTAGTTTCTAAAACGTATTTAATTTGCTCTTCATTTTGCATCTGAAACCCCGAATAATGAAGAGTTCGAGAGGGCGTTTTTTACACTTTAAATAAACTACCTTAACGAACAACTGATGTTCTAACACTGGTTTCAGATAAAAGTAAAACTAAAAATAAATCTGAAAGTGTGTTAGAAACTAGAATTGGTAGCTCAATCAATATTTTTAATTGGTATCACTCAAAATCAACTTTTTATAAAGATAAAGAGTAAAAAAATATATTGCGATCTGCTCTCAGGAGTAAACTGTATTAACGTCTATATATTTTAACTCATAATTATGATTTATTGATTTTGCTTCTGAAAAACCTAGAATACTTAAGAGTTCGAGGGGCGTTCACACTTTTAAAAGTTAATTTATTGGATTTTCTCTTTATTTCTCAAATGGGGAATTTCGACCCACTTTATCGACCCTCCAAACACTATATTATATAATTAACATAAAAAAACACTTCGAAATAAGACTAGAATGGAGAAAAGTCATTCAATTAGAGTGGGTTTCAGGTGTTCTCTTCACTAATTAATTAGTAATTATACGACTGAATAATTAACTCACTGCCTTCTTTTTGTCATTTGTAAGTATGATAATAATAATAATAATAAAAAAGACCAGACTTTTTATAAACTAATCGATTGTTCTATTTTTTGTCATTTGTTATTTTCAGCAGCATTGGTGACGTCATCCGTGGACCCTCAAAGCGAAAAGGAGGAGGAGGAGGAGGAAGAGGGGGACCTTACTGTCGTTCCGTATCGAGTGTTTCCGACCCATGCCGAAATCGATTGGTTCGTCTCTCCGAAGTCATCTCTTGATCAATCTCGGCTCACATCTTGCGAACTGGTTTACAGTCAGGTTTTAAATAAGGAACAAGTTCAGATGTTACTGAATTTTGTTCCAGACCGTCAGATGATCGAACTATTCAATCTCGATCGTAATACGACTTATCGCTTTCAAATGGCTTGTTACGATTCACAACAACGTAAATATATTTCGAATCGATTGATCTTTACGACAGGTAATAAATAAACGATAGTATCGTATCGATGTTTCTCAAAATCGTTGTCTTTTTTATTTGTTTAGAAATTGCGTCGAGATCTGTGAAGCAAAACAGTTCACCTCGGAGAGGTGATTCGACCGTTTTCAGTACGACTGGCGGCGGCGGCGGTCATCGTTCGTTTCCCGTTTCAAATGATTCCGATGAACCGAGAGGACACAAGAACAGTAACAACGTCGTTCTCGGAGCCACTTGTGGTATCGTTGGATTCCTCATCATCAATGTGACTATCGTGATGGCCGTAAAACAATATTCTCATTGGAGGTCGAGACAACGTCGATTGTACGCTCTTCAGTAAGTTGAATTCGTTATTATTAGGGTTCGGATTTTTATGTAACATCATGCAAATGTTTCTCAATCTGTTGGTTCAAGAGCCAATTGTTATGTAACAATTAAGTGTAGATCAATCAATAATGATATTTTTTCAATCAAAAACACTGGTTATAGGCTAGAACTTGTAGTTGACAACTGATAATAAGACTACATCTAGCCTCTAACCAGCCTTTTTGGTTAGATTTTTGCATAATTGTAGTTGCTCTAAAGATGATTGTGATGATTATTTCACAGTTCGCACTTGGGCCACAAATTAAGAAACATTTTGCTTCATATTTTGCATAAAAATCCGCATTTTGCATTTTGCATTTTAAATCTGATCATTTAATATTTTCTTATTTAAGGCGGGTTTAAAGTGTAAACGCCTCTATTTTGTCTTTCAGGTGCAAAATGAAGAAAAACTTGAAACTTTTAGAAACTAGAAGGGTAGATCAATCACTTAAAACTGATTTATTATTGCAGTGTGATCTCTGACTTACGACTGCATCTCCTTAAGAAGCAGGCTTTTAGGGCAGGTATAATGCGAACGACAAGACATGACGACAGCATGTTGGTGTGCGCCAGTTATTTTTTTTAAAAAATAAAACATGAAAATACCGTACAGTGATTGATCTGCCCTGTTTTCGTAAAAAAAACTATTTTAATTTTTATAATACAATTTAAACTTCAATTAAAACCTTCGGACTCCGTTAATCGAGTTCTACTAAAGTTGTTTCTACTCTTTTATTTATTTTAACCAGAGATGAAGACTACATTAACGTATTTCCCGATGCCTGATGGACCGTAGCTCCGAACTCCGGCACTTGGATACGAATTAGGAACGAAATTATTGCCGATCGAACTTGAAAGATTGACGAAACTTGTTTCCAATTTTAACCGTTTTTTTAGCAATGTTACTTGAATTAAAACGAATACCAACGGGATGTTTTCGAATGAAAAAAAAGGGTTTTTACATTCCTGAATTTTAAGAATTTCACTTAAGTCGATTCGCAGCCGATATTTTGACTTCTGAATGAAATTAGAAGTCTTGATTTTGAATCGATTCTGCCTTAAACTTCACCTTATATTCCATTAAGATGCACCTTTTAGACTTATGTCAAGTGTATATTGTATAGTTTACAATGTGTAGATTGTTGTTCTTAAATGAGATTCATTGTTTTTTAAGTAATCGTTTATTGGAGGACATTTATTAGGGCGGTTTTAATTAAAAGTGTAAACCGGGCCTTTCAAACTCTGATTATTTATATATTATGTCTTTCAGGTGCAAAATTAAGAATAAACTGAATGTGTTTTAGAAACTAGAAGGGTAACTCAATCATTCAAAGGTATTTTCATCTTGATATTTTTTAAAATAAGCTTGAAAGTTGAAGCAGACAATAATTTTTTTATTTTTTCAATTTTTCTCTATAAAAAGTTCATTTTGAAAGATTTCAACGTGAAAAATACCCTTAAGTGATTTGAAGCTACCCTTCTAGTTACTGAAACATTTTTCTAGTTCCTTTTTAATGTGTTTCTCTTCTGAAACTTATAAAATAAGCAAGAGTTTCAAAATCAGCTGTTTCTAAAACATCTTTACTCAATTGGAAGTTCAATTCTAGTCAAAAGTACAAAAGTTTTAGAATTCAGATTAATTCTGTCGTTTTATTGTGTGTTTTTTTTTAACAACGTTAACTTGTAAATATCAGTTTGCAATAAATAAATAAAGTAATAATTATCTCTTAAAGTATGTTTATTTTTTACGAAAAAAACGCAATATGGGTTACGCTCGTAAATGAAAGAGAAAACAAATTGAATTTTGCGCCTCTAACGTCAGCAAGAAGTAAACTTCTCTACTTAAATTTCAACTTTGAACCCTTTAATTTATTGTTAAAAGTTGAAGTTCAAATATTAAGTTTACAGAAGCATCTGAGCGCAGCCAGAAAAGTTCGTTCTGATTGGTTATTTAGGTTTGTTACGTGTTTGTTATTGGTCTGATGTTCATAAAAGGGCGGGGCTAACAGAATTTTTCTATCTGCGCCCAAAAGCACAGGCAATTAGAAAACGGGAAGAACTTCAGTTGGCTCCGCCCTTTTTATGATGACCGGCAACTTCTAATTGGTTTGTTGTGTGGTTCGACGTTGAAAAGGGTGCGGAGCATGTGACGCCAGACTACATAACCAACTGGAATTGCCGGTCGTCATAAAAAGGGCGGAGCCAACGTATGTTCGTCCCGATTTCTAATTCCTGTCCCAAAAGCCTGTTAATTTTACTTCTTAGACCATGTATAGACAGGCAGTTAGAAATCGGGACAAACAGAAGTTGGCTCCGCCCTTGTTATGACGACCGGCAACTTCTAATTGGTTTGTTGTGTGGATTCGACGTTAAAAAGGGCGGCGCATGTGACGTCAGACTACATAACCAACCGATTAGAAGTTGCCGGTCGTCATAAACTTAATAAAATAATTGTTTTGTATATTATTGCACATAATACATTATAGTTAACCGTGAAATGAATAATTTACTTACAAATCATTGAGTTCCATGCAGTCAGTTATTGAAACTTTAGTTCTAAAAAGCTATAATTAACATCACTAGATGGTATCTGCGTTCACACGTAACATTGAAATCAACATCACAGCTTTAAACGCGATTATCGTTTCTTGTCTCTGAACATAACTTTATAAAACCCGCGTGTCTCCTTTAGCATATCTGCACTAGAGGACACTAACCGTCTTTAAGTGTCTTTTCGTACACCAACAGAAATACTGAAAAACGGACACTCCTCACTCATGTTGTAGTACTACTTTTTTACATCTAGGTGCCGTTGTAATCGTTTAATTGTTAGTTATCAATTAAAATTATATCACGCGATTGTTGCGCCACCTATACGTTGGTACGTATTACTAACTCGAATGTCATATCATTTTTAGTTCCTAGTAATTTAACAGCTCAAGAAGACTAGAAATTCAGATAACTTTTTTATTCTTAGCGCTCAATTGATGATGTCATAACAGAGCAGTTCGGATAGCCTGTTTTTTTTTTACAAATTACAAAGCAGATGAGTTTTTTTTTCTAATTGGGTGTTAATTATTTTTAAAGTGTTTTTTCTAAAGTGATTTTAAAGATAATTGAATTAAATGGTACATTGCGAAGACTGTTATGTGACGTCATTGAACTAGTTGAGCGCTCAAAAGGAGCACACAATGTTTAAATTGTTATAGCAATTTCTAGTCGCCAGGCGCTTGTCCACTTTCTATTTCTTGTGTTGTTTGTTTTTTTTAGTCGTTTTTTGTTTACTTCTTTAAAAATATTGTTGTTTTGTGTTTGTTTTACGCTTCAATGTCTTCGTCGTCGAACGAAACGTACGGCATTGACGAGCACAGAGCTAAGAAACGTATAAAAGAGGCGAAAAGTAAAGCGAGACCAGGTAATGAGAGCGAAACACGTTAAGTTCCGGGTCCCGTCTTCTTCGTCTTTTAGACTTTCTTAATGAAATGAACTACTTTTAACAACACTTATCATTTATAGAACTGGACGTAAATAGTAGCTGGGATGCGTTGGACTACGCGAATAACTTCGATGTTTCTTTGGACGCCGTCAAGGACAACGTAGAAAGGGTTCAATCTAGTGAACTCACAGTTGATGACTTCATTGAAAGATACGAAAAACCGTACAAACCAGTTGTTCTTCTTGGTGTTCAGGATAATTGGAGAGCCAAAGAGAAATGGACTCTAGAGGTGTCTTTGTTTTTCTTCTCTTTTTGACCGTTTAAAAGTCTCAAGGGACGAAGAGCAGCCGGTTTTAATTTAAAACGAGAGATATTCCGTTTATCGGAAGTGTTTTAAAATGAAATTCAAAGTTTGTTACTAACTAGAAGAGTAAAGAAATCACTTAAAAGTGATTTTGTGGCGATATCTTTTGAAATAAAAATTTCATTACAATTTTAAGATTTAGGATATTCATGTTTTCATTTCGAAGTTGTTGAAAAAATGAGAATTTTTTTTCTTCTAATTGATGTAAGTGATTCAGTTAGTCTTCTAGTTTCTAACACTTAAATTCTTCCAATATCCTTTATGATTTTATAATTCAAAATAAATGTTTTATTACAGTTTGGAAATAGCCTACTGAGTCTGTTTTTTACTATTTCTTTTCAAATTTGGTAGAAAATCATTAAATTTGGTATTATTCTTGTTGCCGACTTGAAAATGATTCAGTTACTCATCCAGTCTATATGCAATCGTGAGTTTCTTTAAAAATAAACAAGAAATCTTAATCTTTGATTCTTTTCGTTAGAGGCTGCAATACAAATATCGCAATCAAAAGTTTAAGTGTGGGGAAGATAACGAAGGTTACAGCGTCAAGATGAAGATGAAATATTTCGTCTATTACATGGAGAACAACAAAGACGATAGTCCACTCTACATTTTCGACAGTAACTATGGAGACGTACGGTGTTTCGATACTTAAACAGAAACTTATTTTTCACCGTATCGGCTTATCCTGTTTGTTTTATTTCATTTTTAGCATCCGAGAAGGAAAAAATTGCTCAACGATTACGAAGTACCCAAATATTTTCGTGACGATCTCTTCAGGTATTCAGGTGATGATCGCCGACCTCCTTACAGATGGTTTGTGATGGGATCTGCTCGATCCGGAACAGGAATTCACATCGATCCTTTAGGAACCAGTGCATGGAATGGTCTCGTGCATGGATACAAACGGTTTCTATCCTTTATTTGAGCTTTTAAAAGACCTTCTTACAATCTAGTTTTGTCTCCTTATGGTAGTTGGTGCCTTCTTCCGACACACACACCTCGAGAACTAGTTAAAGTACGGTCCGACGAAGGTGGAAAACATCCAGACGAAGCCGTCACGTGGTTCAGATACGTTTATCCAAGGACGAAACTGGCGTCTTGGCCCAAAGATTGCAAACCAGTATTAATTAGTCAAGTTCTTTCTTCTCACGTTTGCTATCGTTATAACCAGAAGTTTTTCTTGTTTTTGTTATAAGCTTGAAATACTTCAGGGTCCTGGAGAAACCGTTTTCGTACCAGGTGGATGGTGGCACGTAGTTCTTAACCTAACGGTAACGATAGCAGTGACGCAAAACTTTTGTAGCCTGACAAATTTTCCTATCGTCTGGCACAAATCAGTCAGAGGTCGTCCGAAACTGTCACAAAAATGGTACCGTGTTTTAAAGGTTAGTTTACACAGCTATGAAGTCTTTTTTTTTTTGTATCGAAATCGCTTTTATTTCGTGACTTTTAAAATCGTTTTAGGAAAAAAGGCCAGACGTTTCTGCATTAGCCGACAGTATCGATCTTAACAAGGAAACGGGTGTAGCATCAGATAGTTCTAGCGGTTCTAGTTCTTCAAGTTCGAGTAGTGGTAGTTGCGACTCTTGTTCTGAAAGCGAAGATAGTGGTAAAGCGAGTCTCTCGGACAGAAAACGTAAACGGTGGGTCGTTCGTTTCGTCTTCCATTTGGTTCAAAGGACGAATTTGTAAAGTTGTCATCTTTAATGATCGTTTTTTTATGATTATTTCTCACTTTTAAAATTGATTCTAATTGGGATTATTTTTATTTTCGTTTTCTAGAAGAAGAACATCTTCAAGGTCACCTTCTAGAAATAAAACTCGAGAGACGTCGTATAGGTGATCGTTTTTATTCTAAACTTAAAACAACAATTAGTCATAATTTCCACATAGGCTTTTATTTTGCGTCTTACGACGTCTTGTTTTGTACTTGCTGCTGCTTCAATACCCTCTCTTTTTTACGAGGGTAAGAAATTAAAAATATTAGATAAAAGAGTGAAATGCCCTTTTAAGTTTATTTTTTATTTACATAATTTGTGTTTTTGATCCATTGGAAAGGCTATTTTTTAATTCCAAAATCGTTCTCATGAGAAATATCTTTATACACAATTTGTTATTTCGTCTTTTGTCAAAATCAAGAAGAAAAAAGATGAGTAAAAATGCAAAACTTGAGAAACAACTCGAATGCCGTAAGTAGGGTATGTAAGACCCTGGTTCAAACTACTTAACCAGGCCCTCGCAGTGCATCTTTTCTGCTCATATGAAGAGAAACATCAGAATTGTTTTAGAAGCTAGAAGGGTAGCTCCATCACTTAAGGTTATTTTCACGATGATATCTTTCAAAATAAACTTTTGATACAAGTTTGAAAAGGACTAAACTTTTAAGCAGACAATATTTTTTAATTTTTGTCTAGAAAACGTTTTTTATTTTGAAAAATATCAATATGAAAATTAATTTAAGATGGTTTATGTATGGTTTATTTTCGAACTCTTGATTATTCTGTCTTTCAGGAACAAAATTAATAGACGCTAGAAACTGTTTTATAAACTAGAGGGGTTGCGCAATCACTTTTGGTATTTCCATGTCATTTTTCTTATTTTGAAAGATATCAACATGAAAACATCCTTTAGTGATTGAATTACTCTTCTGCTTTCTACAAGACGAAATAATTAAAAGTTCGAAAATCAGCTGTTCATAAACCATTTTCATATCGACTACAAACGTGGCATTTAAATGAAGATCGATTACAGGCATCTCTGCCCAGCATTAACTTTTCGTTTTCTCCGCCCTTTTATGAGCGTCATCAATTTCTAATTAGTTAGTTACTTGGTCTGATGTCACATCTTCCGCCCTTTTCAATTTCTAATTGGTTGATATATTGGTCTGACGCTCATAAAAGGGCGGGGCAAACGAAAAGTTAGTGCTGGGCAGAGATGCCTGTGATCAATTCGTTTATATCAGATAATTTTCTTGTGTGATATCGATCTACTTTGCAGAATGTCTCCGCCAGAGGTCAGCGTCTGATTTTTTTTTATCTCCCGTCAGGGGCGTTGTAAGCGGTGAATTTTCTTATTCTGGTTTTTTTCCTTCCTTCATTTCGACTGATTCGTTCCGCGTGTTGGTTGGTTTTGCGTTCGTTTCTCCCCAATTTAAGGAAGAAAGACCATAATAAGAAATTATAAAAGATGGATCTGTTCGAATTTATCGGTAACTTCAGCATTCCTAGCCCGTCGACGTTTCTTGCATCGTGTTCTCTTGAACACTTTGACGTCGTTTGTCTCGCGGAACTCATCGTTTTTCCTCTCGTCGCTCTTGTCGTTTTTACCGGGATCTTTCTTTGTGCCTATATGTCCATTTGGGTCTTTTACACCGTCTATTTCGATGTCATTTACGTGAAATTCGTCGCTAAGGCATTAGGTCACAGTGTCAACCTCAAGAACTTGGGACAATGGGCAGGTAATGATACATTTTTTAAAGCGTCATTTTCAAATGCAAATATGTTCAGCACTATTCAAACACTAAGCTACACTAAAATGTGAAACTTGTATTTATTCAGCTTTTTTTTTTGGACCGTTTACTCTTGTCGCCTCAAAAGGAAGGCGGGTTTTTCAGGAAATAAGAAATGAATTAAATTGTTCTTCGTTGTTTAATATTTTCGTGGTTTTTGTCTTCGTTTTAGGATTTGCTATCCATTTGCCGCGTTTATAGTTAACATTTCTGTTCTGGTCAAATGTCCAAGATGGTAGAAAACGGTTTATAGCGAGATAATAGACTATAAACGCGGCTTATGAGGTTCTGAGAATGGAGGCTCAAATTCAAGCAAAGATAACTTACCAGTTGAACTGTCTTGAACTCTCAAAACAGGTTCCAATATAAAAATTTCCTATTTTATTTATTACGTAAGTAATAGGTTGTTGAATCCTACGCGAGAGGTTTCAAAAGGTTTGAAGTTCAAATTGTCAAGTTTTAATTATTGAATTTGGACCGAAATTTATCCAACTTTGAAAGTGTTTAAAAACTGGAAGGGTAACTTAATCACTTAAAGGTAATTTTCATGTTCATATCTTTTAAAAAAGATATGTATATATATATTTTTGGTTCTATAAAAAGTTTATTTTGAAAGATATCAACGTGAATAATACTATTAAGTGATTTAGTTATCATTCTAGTTTCTAACACACATTCAGTTAATTAATGTTGCTCTTCTGAAATGAGAAAAATCAGCTGTTCATAAAACATCTTAAGAATAAATTTGAAAATGTGTACTATAAACTTGAACACTACAAGAAAGATATATTAATATTTTTCAAAATAAACTATTTTTCAATTTAAAAATACCTTTCTGTTTTTTAAGACGACAGAAAATCACATTAAAAATGCTACATAAAAAGTTTATTTTGAAAGATATCAAATTGAAAATACATTTATGTGATTCGGTTACTCTTCTAGTTTCTAATCCGCTTTCAATTTCTTCTTAAATTTATTAGAAAAAAAATAAAAAAAAGCTTTGTAACGGGAATTAATTTATCGGATGTTAAAAAATTGTAGCCGAAAAGGCTTCAAAAAATCATGTGATTATTACGTTAAACGATGATGACGTAACTTTTCTTTTGTTTTTCCTGTATAAATATTTTTTACCTTTAATTAATATTCAGGTGTTGACGCTATAAAAACTGAGGGTCAGGTCCCTTGATCTATCTTATGATAGCCTCTACAAGGGTTTCCCCACAACCCACCACAACCACCATTCCTTCAGGCGAATATAAGGGGCTGGCCAGGGTTAGTTTGGATTGACGGATAGTTTAAAATACACACAACAAGGACAGTCAGTAGACTATCATAAGATCTTGAGGTCTCACAAATCAATAGTTTAGGCTGTAATAAGAAAATTCTATAAACAGCTGGAGGTTTAGTGAAATAAACGATTATGCAACCTGGTGATGAACTTAATGTGACCGAGGGAGGGGGTGGCGTCGACGACGACAAAACGAGGAAAGAGGTAGCAATGACCTTTATGACCTCTGACGACCTTCTCACTCTTTTTTGTCCAATAGAAAAGCAAAAAATGTCTTTCACTGTTCTCAACAAATATATAGTTGCCTTCATCATTAAGTGAAGCTTGTGACGTCAGGAAAGACGGGGGGGGGGGGTTGACAAAAATGTTAGAATTGTGTCCACTGACGTCACAAGTTTCTCATCTTACGATGAAACATTAAAATTGCCTGAAATTTCAAATTTGTTTATATTTTCTATTATATCATTATAAAATTAAGATATGAAGATGAAAGAAATTAACTAAAAATGCAATAAATGAGCAGAAATATCAGTAAAAAAAATGCAAGAAATTACGTAAAAATTACAAGAAAATTAGCTGAAATTGCTTGAAATTAACAACAACAAGAAAATCTGAAATTAGCTGAAAAATGTAAAAAAAAAAATAGATGAAAATGTAAAAAATTAGCTGAAAAATGTAAGAAAATTAGCTGAAAAATGTATAAAAATTAGCTGAAAATGTATAAAAATTAGCTAAAAAAAGCTGAAATTAGCTGACAATACTTCAAATTAGTTGAAAAATGTAAAGAAAAAAATAGATGAAAATGTAAAAAATTAGCTGAAAAATGTAAGAAAATTAGCTGAAAAATGTATAAAAATTAGCTAAAAAAAAGCTGAAATTAGCTGACAATACTTCAAATTAGTTGAAAAATGTAAAGAAAAAAATAGATGAAAATGTAAAAAATTAGCTGAAAAATGTAAGAAAATTTAGCTGAAAAATGTATAAAAATTAGCTAAAAAAAAGCTGAAATTAGCTGACAATACTTCAAATTAGTTGAAAAATGTAAAGAAAAAAATAAGATGAAAATGTAAAAAATTAGCTGAAAAATGTAAGAAAATTAGCTGAAAAATGTATAAAAATTAGCTGAAAAATGTATAAAAATTAGCTGAAAAATGTATAAAAATTAGCTAAAAAAAGCTGAAATTAGCTGACAATACTTCAAATTAGTTGAAAAATGTAAAGAAATTAGTTGAAAAATGTAAAAAAAATTAGCTGAAAAATGTAAGAAAATTAGCTGAAAAATGAAAGAAAATTAGCTGAAATATGCAAACAGCTCTACGAAACATCAGCAGGAATAAATCTGCTGAAATCTTATGAAAAAATCATAACTTGCAAAAAAGTAAAATAATACATGAATATTTGGGTTTCCAGCTGATTTCTTTCTACAATGTTGTTTGTGTTTATTTTTTTTGGAGATTCCTGGAGATTTAAGGAGTGTGACGGAGAAATTGAATGGATTTAGGTCGATTTTAAGATTTTAGATATTTTTTAGGATGTTTTTTTTTTTTAAAAAAGGAGAAATGAAATGGAAAAAAAAATAGAACAAGGAAGAAACATTTTATTATTATTGGTATTTCTGTTTTTTTTATTATTTTTCTCCTCAGGGTTTTTGTTTTCTTGAGATTAAAAATAAATATTCAACAGCCTTAAGGTATAGGTCAACCTATTTGGGTAAATAGGATCTCCTTCTCAATTAGAGAGACCTTTTTTGACTCAACCGTTCCTCTTTTCTTCACCTTATTCATCAAATACATTCATGCAACATAAAGAGAAACTTCAGTGTGTTTTAGAAACTAGAAAGGTAGCTATATCACTTAAGGGTATTTTTCATGTGGGATATATTTCAATTTTTATCGAAGTTTATTTTGAAAGATATCAACATGAAAATATTCGTAAGTGATTGGGCTACCCTTCTAGTTTTTAAAACACTTTCTAGTTTTGATCTCTTCTTCATTTTGCAATTCAAAAACGGAATAATGAGGAATAAGGTTTAAAAACGTAATTAATTATTTAAAAAAAACGCAAAAATTCAATTTTAAAATTGAAAAAAAAAAGTCCACACAAGAAATTCGCCCTGTCGCTTCCAACCATTGACACAACCCACCTGCACTGAAACCGTGCTGTCTGGAATGTGTGCTTTCAACTTAAGTTGGTTACTTAACTAACTTAAAACTGACTTTTTTTACTGTTGAAAAAGCGTCGACCGATCCTGGTCGGTTAGGACCCGGCAGAGTGGTCGGCAATCTCGGGCCCACTTCTGACCAGCCGTGGGCGAAACTGGGCTGACCGTGGTCAAAAGTGACTACGGTAGCCATACGTTGAGAACTGTAAAAAAAAGTTACGCTCCAGGGGAGTAAACCCCCTACAAAATTGACTTATTTAGTGCAGTGTGATCTCTGACTTTACGGCTGCATCTCCTTAAGAAGTAGGCAGGTGTTGCGAGCGAGACAATGGGAACACACAGCATGTTTGGTGCGCGCGCCAGTGAAACCATCTCTGATATGTGGTGCGCGTGTCGGTCAGGCGAGTCGGTCGTTCTACCAACTACGCCACACTTGGTTTTAATAAATGTTAAAACTACTATTTATACTTTTCCATTACAACCATGGAACTTTGGACATACAAATGTTTATTTTGACTGATACATGAAAGTGTAGTTACCCTTCTAGTTTCTAAAACAAATGCATTTTGCCAAACAACATTTTGCACCTGGAAGATAGGATAATCAAAGAGTGTACGGAAGCCCCGTTTACACTTTAAAAACAAATTAACATTTTTAAACGGAATTGTTTGGGCTGAAGAAGCCAATAAAAATGAACAAAACATTTTTAAGAAAAAGGAAATTCAGAAAGAGAGAGAGAAAGAAAAAAAAAATGTATTTTATAATTTGAAAGATTTAGAATGATGAATTTTTGACGTCATTTCTTAAGTTTGCGTGTTTAAAATAGTTAATTCTGAGCTCTTGAGATTTTCAAGAACAAACAAACCGATAAAAAATAAGGAGATTTATAGGGAAAAGAACACACAGAGATAAGAATCTCGTGTGATGTTGATGGTCAGTTAATTTAAATACAAATTAAAACAAATAAACGTATTTAAAAAAAAAAAAAGATGTGAGGAGAAAGATAATGAAAAATAAAAAATAATAATAGGCCTAGAAGGTAAAATTTCTGGAATTTCATCATTAATTTATTATCCGCCTTCATTTTCCGAGTAATTCTTTGGTCATATGATTGATTCATGAATGAATTTTAATTAAATTGATATGCAATCAATGTTACCTTGATTATTATCGGAATTAGACGATTTTATATTCGTTATATTAATTTTTGAATGACGTTTTTCTGATCACGATTTGTGATTATGATGAATTTTATCTTCTGGTTTTAAATGTCATGTAATAATAATCATAATATTATAATGATATTACAATCGGATGATAGTCTAGGACTCTCTCTAGACATCTGAAGGACACTTGTCATATCTAGGAATAAGATATATGACGTCTATTTTGTCCATTCAGTGCCTTTCTAGCCTCTAGGCTTCTAGAATACGTGTATAGACAGGCAATTAGAAATCGGGACAAACTTCAGTTGGCTCCACCCTTTTTATGACGACCAGCAACTTCTAATTGGTTTGTTGTGTGGTTCGACGTTGAAAAGGGGCGGAGAGCATGTGACGTCAGACTACATAACCAACCAATTAGAAGTTGCCGGTCGTCATAACAAGGGCGGAGCCAACTTCTGTTTGCCCTGATTTCTAATTGATTGTCCTATAGGGACACAGGCATCTGTAGGCAGCTTCAGTTTTTCTTTGACTCCGCCGTTTTATGAGCGTCATCAATTTTTAATTGGTTGGTTACAGGGTCTGATGTAATATGCCCTGCTTTTTTATTTCTAATTGGTTGATATTTCGTCTGACGCTCATAAAAGAGGGCGGAGCGAAAGAAATTCTGAAGCTGTCTACAGATGCCTATAGGACAGGCAATTAGAAATCGGGACAAACAGAAATTGGCTCCGCACTTTTTATGACGACCACCGGCGACTTCTAATTGGTTGGTTATGTAGTCTGACGTCACATGCTTCGTCCTTTTTAACGTCGAACCACACAACAAACCAATTAGAAGTTGCTGGTTGTCATAACAAGGGCGGAGTCAACTTCTGTTTGTCCCGATTTCTAATTGCCGGTGTCTACAGATGCCTGTCTTTAGGGACAGTTGACCACCAGTGACTTAAACCTGGATCACACGAGCGGAAAACAAGCAGATAAAGTTTCAGCTATTAACCTACATTTCTGCTTTTATTGGCGTTTAAGGGTTATCACTAGGGCTCGGATTTGTATGCAATATCATGCAAATGTTTCTCAATTTGTAGTCTGAAGTGTTAATTTTGAAGTAATCATCATCATTATATTCACCAAAAGGGCGAACAAGAGCGAGCATTCTCACTCAATAATCGTGTGGTGAGTACTGATTAGCGAGCGAGCAAACATTCGTTCGCTCGGGTTCATAAAACTATAATTATTCTTTTTCTAAAAAAAAAGGCTGGTTATAGAGGCTAGTTGACTAGTTTCTGTAGATTCTAGAGTTCTAGCCTCTAACTAGTGTTTGATTGGGGGGAAAAAAATGTAATAAATTTTGGCCTAAACCCAGGCAGTTAGAAATAGGTCAGAACTTCAGTTTGCTCGGCTCTTGTTATGATGACCGGCAACTTCTAATTGGTTGGTTATGTAACCTGACGTCACATGCTCTCCACCCTTTTCAACGTCGAACCACACAACAAACAAATTAGAAGTTGCCGGTTGTCATAACAAGGGCGGAGCCAACTGAAGTTCTCCCCGATTTCTAACTGCCTGTATCTAAACGAGATTGTTAATTCATAATTATTAATTTTCATTTGGGCCACACATTGAGAAACATTTACTTAATTTTACTGCATAAAAATCCGGGCCCAAGTTACCCACCCATTATTACAGAAAATACTCAAAAGTTGGAGAAGAAATAATAGGATGGGAGGAGTCATAATGAATGATGCATTTCAAGGACGCGTCTTCTTATTGGCTGAAAAAAAAATTGCAATTTCTTGTGGCAGATTATGTATGAACCATCCCTTAGGCCCGCTTCACACGGGACACTTTGTGTCGCCACAAAAAAAAAGTGTTCGTTTTTAGCAGACTATTGATTGCATATGTGGTGTTCACACCACCACCGTTTTTTAAAAACAGTGGCGATGAGTGTTTGAGTTTAGCCACGAGTGGCAAACACCACCTAGTTGTCAATGGTGATCGAGGTCATTCTAGTGGAATGCACTTGACAACATTCTATTGTTTTCAGTGGTGATTCGTGTGATGCAAGCTACATCAATCGCTATGTGGCGTTACTTTGTCGCGACATAAAGGGGTTCGTGTGAAACAGCTCTTCGACAATCATATGAGTATGTGTCTGGAAAACATTTACTAACAATAAGGCCTGGCTTCACACAGACCACTATTGAAAACAATTGAATGTTGTCAAGTACAGAAATGACTGATCACTTTTGACAACCAGGCGGTGGTCGCCACTCGTCGCTAGACTACACCACTCATGGCCACACTGAAGTACAAAAAAGAAACGGTGGCTCGTTTGAATATACCCTTCTAGTAATCAATGGTTAGCTAAAGAGGGACCACTTTCTGTGGCGACACAAAGTGGGATTTGTTTAAAGGTGGCCTTAGTCAAAGGATACAAAAAATTGAAGCCACAAAAACACAGTGAAACGTGATCAGAACATAAAAATACACGTTTACAACTATAAATGATTTGTTTTCAGGAAAAATGATTCGAAGCATGTGACCCGTAGGCTTAATATTAAATATTAAAATATGAACGTGTTTTTCTCTTCCCTCTTCCCCCCCCCCCCCCCCCCCCTCCCTTGCAATTACATATTTCATTGAATTTTTTTTTTAATGTTAAATCTTGTTTTGCTTTTTTTTTTTTTCATTTTCAGTTGTGACTGGTGCCACCGATGGAATCGGAAAGGCTTATGCCGAAGAGGTGAAATTAACTTAAAAATAGAAACTGGGTTCCTCCTCCTCCTCCCCTTTTTTTTTCTCTATCCCTATCTGTCCTAGGGGTTTTACGGCTCTCTTGATTGGTTAAAAAGGTGAAACAGTCAAAGAAAAACTTAGTCGTTTTAAAAGTGTAAACGTATCTTGAAAACTTCTGGTTATTTTGTCTTTTCAGAAGAACAAAATAATGAGAAACTAGAAACTAGAAGGGTAGCTCAGTCGGGACAGATTAAAAGGATGAACGGGATGAACATTTTGGGTAACTCTAAAACCCGAAACTGAATGCTTATAGAATTGGATGAACACTACTTTTTTTATAGATTGTTATTAGGTGGGGTTACGTTAAATTTAGTTTGTTGCAGAGGGTCGAATACCTTGTACACACACCTGATATTTTAAATGCATTTATATAATAAATGTTCTATAGAGCCCTATGAAGGACAAACAAACAATATGTCGAATTCAATTTATTCAGTTAATAATAATTATGTATATATATATATTAAGCCCCGTCTGTGTGTGTGAGACCTAACGCTGTACAAACGAGGACAAAAACCTTGAAGCATGTCGGAATTTATATAAATTTAAATGAATAAATGAACCGCTTTTTTTTCAAGGTTAACTATATGTTGGTTTCTCCCCATCCAAGAACCCCATGATATTAAATTGGAGAGGGGAAAGGGTTGGAAAGTGTAGAAGGGGGGGGGAGAGAGGCAATTGTGCCCAGCATTAGAATTTCTTTTGCTCAGCCCTTTTATGAACGTCATCAATTTCTAATTGGGTTTGTTACTTGGTCTGATGTCATAAATGATGTCATAAAAGGACGGAGGAATATCAATTCTAATGCTGTGCACAATTGCCTGTGAATTTTGCTCCCGTCAATTATGATGGGTTACCCCACTAGTCTGAAAATATTGAGTTAATACTTAAATATAAATATATAAACTATTGATTTAGTATTTTTCAATTTAAAATATTAATAATAAAGTCAATTTTTATTTGTTTTATGTGTCCTTAACTGGATTCCGTATAATTCACCCGAAACACATTTAACTCATGTGTGTAGGAGGTATTAGGGGGGGGGGGATAATTCGATTTATTAAAGCATGATTTGTGTGTTCTGCACCCTCAGTGTTCATCCATAGGTTTTTTTGTTAATCCATTTCTTTATGCATTCTGATTCAGGTTTTAGGATTACCCATGCTGTGTTCATCCTTTTATCCTGACCCAGCTCAGTCACTTAATAGTATTTTTTATGTTTGATATCTTTCAAAATAAGCATTTTGATGTCAGTTTTAATTTTACAAATAGTTTATTTTATAAAGATATCAACATGAAAAATACTATTAAGTGATTCACTTACCTTTCTAGTTTCTATCAATTTCAATTTCATCCTTAATTGATCTCTTTTGAAACGTAATTATCTTAAACTAATCTGTTTTTTAAAAAAAAATAACAAAATTTAGGTTTATAAAAAAAGTTTCAATAGATTAAATAAAAACTTCATTTTATAAAATGTAATATTGTTGATTTTGTTATGTTTTATTTTAGTTGGCTCGTCTCGGTATAGACGTCGTACTCATCAGTAGAACACTGAGCAAACTTCAGGATGTGGCTAAATCCATAGGTCCTCTTTATATTTTCATACAAATTACGGCTGATCTTCTCGAACAATGAATTTAACACGAGTTAACTTTTATCTTATTGCAGAGGAACAGTTTAAAGTGAAGACCAAAGTGATTGCAGCCGATTACACGAAACTCGACATCTACGACGGCATTCGAGAACAACTTCAGGGATTGGAAATCGGAATCCTTAGTTAGATAGTTTTGTTTCTGAATTAAATTTAGCCTGAATTGAGGTTTTTAATTATAAATTGTGTTTATATTACGGCATTGTCGTCAATATGTGACAGTGTGCGACAACCTTCCTAAGATTTGTACATTGGAAAAAACAATTCAAGGGGTTTGATCTGTCGAAAAAATAAGTATGGAGCTTCTTAGAAACATCTTTTGAACAATGTTCGAAGTGTTTTTTAAACTTGATGAATAAATTAAAGACGTGATTACTTTTTTGTGATGATCTGTTTGGAAATATTTGATTGTTCGCAGTTTTAAAACTCCCGATTGTTGGTGTTTTTAAAACTGTCATTAAACGATTATTTTCAAACGTTATCGTCAAAAAAAAAGTTATTACTCCATTAATTTATTCATCCAGTTTAAAAATTACTTCGAATTTTGTCTTAAGAAATTTCATACTTGTTTCGGGTAGATCTGCTGAAAATAATTCTTTAAATCAATTCGTAAGTTACTTTGAGGTGGTTTTAAAGTGTAAAACGCCCTCTAAACTCTAGTTATATGCTGTCTTTCAGAAGGAAAATTCGAGAAAAAACTTTTATTTTTAAAAACTAGAAACTAGAACTCAGTCATTTAATAGTATTTTCATGGTTGATATCGTTCAAAATAAGCTTTCTATGTCAGTTTGAATCTGCTCCAACTTTAAGCTGACGACATTTTGTAATTTTTTTCTTATTAGAAAGTTTATTTTGAAAGATAGCAACATAAAAATACTATTAAGTGATTTGGCAAACCATTCTAGTTCCTAACACACTTTCAATTTCTCCTTCTGAAACGCAAAAAATAACGAAAGATTGAAAATCAGCCGTTCATAAAACATCTTAAGAAAAACGTTTTTGTCATTTTCTCAGCATGAAATCGAAAACTAAAGAAGAATGAGAAGAGATTTTTAAGTCGGTTCTCATTTTATTACATCTGTTTTTTTTTTCTGTCTGTCTTTGCAGTAAACAATGTTGGAATGAGTTATGAATTTCCAGAGTATTTCCTTGAGGTTCGTGGTGGAGATAAACTCGTGCACAATCTCGTCAATTGTAACATCATGTCCTGTTTATTGGTATTTTGAACGAACTTTTCGCGATTAATACGAAAGATATTTGGTGTTTTATTTCTTGGGGGTCTTTTTTTCTTGTCCTTTCGTTAGATGACTCACATGGTTCTGCCTCAGATGGTCGAACGCAAACGCGGCGTTATTCTAAATTTGTCTTCGACTGCAGCCATTTATCCGATGCCATTCCTCAATGTTTACTCGTCTACAAAGGTTTGAAACGACAAACAAAACTGAAAAGAAAATTTATTCCTTCTTTTTCTAGCCTTGAACTTTTGATGATCGGTTCTTGTTACATGATTTTAGCTTTTAGTTTGACAAAGTTAGAGGTTATTCACTTCAAAAACAGTGTTTAAAATGTTTAAATGCATAAAAAGAAAAAAAAAGTGAAATGAAACAAAACCAGTTTTAAAAGTTTCGAAGTCTATGACGTCATATAGATTATAGACGCAAGGATAAAGTGAACTTTGACGTTTCTAAAAACATGGTCTCGATTCTAACAACAAAACTGTCTTCTTACTTGGGTATTAAGCGATAATTGAAGTTGAAATCGCTTCTTGAATGTTGTGGCTAGGTTTTTTTTAAGGGTTTTTGATTGCAATAGTCAAAGGAGTTTCTATTTTAGACCCTTTTGAATTGCGCTAATTTGCTCGATCCATGTTAAAAAGTTATCGACATCAGAAAAGTCTTTTTTGCTACATACGTTTCGTTCTTCAGGAACAGCTTTCAGCTTTTAAGAAAAATTGGACGTATTCTACAACATGTTCTTCAGGGTTTAATACATTTTCACGATGTTTCGAATTGCTGTTTTGTTGCTAGAGCCATTTTGAGCAGCCTAGGAACCTCAAAATCAACTACGTCTCATGGGTCATTGAGTCGCAGTGCATACAACATTTAACAAATATGACTTGATTGTTGGCTTCGTGAAGACTTCTCGTAAAAAATGTTTGGTGTTTTTTTTTTACGTTTTTGTCTCTGTAGGTCTGCGTTGATTATTTCTCGAGAGCTCTTCAAAACGAATATCGCGAGAAGGGCATAATCATTCAAGTACGAATTACTTTTCTTCTAAGTTTTAAATGAATCTAGAAAAATAAAGAGTTCATGTTTTTTTTTGGTAGTGTGTCATTCCATTTTTCGTGGCAACTAACATGTCCAAGATTAAAAAGACTTCTTTCTTCGTGCCATCACCTTCCGATTATGTCAAAAGCCAGCTCGAGACTATTGGTCTCGAAGATCGTACATTCGGATACGGACCTCACAAACTCCAGGTTCGTGTTTACGTTGGAGATTTGATAAGAACGTCGTGCTTAGAAATATCACTTTCTTTTTGTTGTTGTTTTGTTTAGGGTTGGATGTTGGAATTCATCATCCATTTCTTTCCTCGACGTATCAGTAACGCAATTTTCTGTGCGTCGTTGAAGAATATGAACACAAGAGCTCGTATCATTCAAGCCAGAAATAACAAAAAGGAATAGTAAGTTAATTGCAAATAGCGGGGATAAGTCACAAGTGTCTGTCGTTCGACATAAAAAAAATGGGTTCAAGGAAGGTTTTTTTTTAATTGTTTCAAGGTGAAATATTTATCTGTGGGGGGAAAACTGTAATTTTGAAACCAACAAAGAACAAAGATAATCTCAAATGTGTAATTTTTCTTGAAGCTCTCTCTCTTTATGTTTATATGATTTTCTCTGATGCTAACATATGTAAATGTCAAACATTTCAAAGTAAAAACCACTTTCAACGTTAAAAATCTAAAATGTTTTGGACATTTCTTCCCTTTTACCACAAAAACTTTTATTGAACACGGTAAAGACTTAATAATAAAACTACTCGAAGAATATTTTATTACAAAAATTGCATATCAATGTAACATAGGACATTTGCAATCAGCTTGAAAGCCATCTAACAGGAAGAATAATGCCCAATGATAAATGATTGTTATTTAGATAAAGTTTAGACATCAGTATCAAATTGAATTTGTCCTAATATAGAATTTAGAACTAATAAACGTCCATTGTAGCTTTTCATGTTATGGATTATCTGCGTTTTTAACTACTGTTGTTTGCTTTTTCTGCTTCTTCCATTTGGGTCAGGTCTAGATTCCATGAAGAATGAAAAGGCAGGTCAGATGATTATGACTTGATTTATGAAGCAGGTTATAGGTTAGATTTTCATGGAACTATGCTGTATTTACTTTGTTACTTTACATTTTTGCTGCAAAAGAAATCAGCAGCAAGCAGTGGTAAGCTTTAAAGGTGCAGCAGCAAGCAAATATGTATCGGTGTTATGTATAGGTGTTACAATCAGTTGGCTGTCCACACTCTGCTGTCGCACAGAAGACCCATACTGTGTAAATATTTGTTATGTATGAGAACAGATGTAAAATAAATATCAGGCGTGCTTTTCAAAAAAGTATTAGTATTTTTCCAAAGCTTTTTACAAGCTAACTCATATGTCTTAAAAAAAAATGGTGCTGAAAAAGAGAAAAAAATGGTCTAGACCAAACATGTCAAACACGCGGCCCACAACGAATATCTTTGCGGCCCAGCCAATATAACGGAATGAAACAAAAGTTTTAATAAAAATTTCGTAGCTTAACTTTTGAATTACTTTTTCTCACCTTTGAAATATATTATAATTCTGATTTTGTGCTGCCGTTATTACATTTCTAAAGTAACAAATCTATTGTCCTTTATATACTGTACTTTTCAAAATAAACCTACGTTTCTATAAAAATTGAAGTTTTTGTTTTTTACGGCCCACATAAACTTAGACCTTGTTTTTTTATGGCCCGTGTTAGCCCTTGAGTTTGACATGCTTGGTCTAGACTCTTGCTTATTCAGTGTTTTGTACAAACAATTTTTTTTTCATTAAACAAAAAAGTAATCGATCACATTAAATGAATCGTGACATGTTTGAAATTCGTTTAACATGAAAAAAATATTCTGGTCCCTTCCAATTCGTGTTACACGTGTGTTTCCTGTCATTTAAGATGGCTTTATAAATATTTTGTTATTGTCCCACCGGATGGAGCGACTGCAGTTGCCTATTATGTTCTATAGGAGGAGGTCTCTCTTTTCCCCCTCAACTGCGCTTTTGAGAAAATTTATATTTTTCAAGCTTACATTTTTCAAGAGAAACATTACGAAAAATTAAGTGTTTTAGAAACTAGAATAGTTGGTGATAATGATAAGTTTTTTTTTTTTGATGGTGATATCTTTCAGAATAAACCTTTTATTCCAGTTTGAAAAAGGCGAAAATACTTTTTTCATGAAAAACCAAAAAAAAAAACGGGTCATTTTGAAACTGAACTATAAAATGTTTATTTTTTAAGACGCTGGCGATGAAAAACCTTTACCATAATCTTTTACCATTCTAGTTTTGAAAACAATGAATTTTTTCCTAATGTTTCTATAAAAAAAACCGCTCGCTTGGGGGGGGGGGGGGGCGAACTATATATATTCAGCCACCTTAATGAAGAACTAAAAGCAATCTTTGAATTGCTTTTATAACAAGCAAACAACTTTTTTTTTATTAATCAAAAGACATTTTTTTATTACAAAAATTGAGTCTTGACCTTTTCGATAACAATATCGTCGTATTTAGTATGATTACTATATCTCGTAGTAATTCCGTTCGAAATGGAATTACATCGAATATAAACGTGGATGCTAGCGAAGTCTGGATCGACTGTACGGAACGAATACGTCGGAGTCAGGATCGGAACACCTTTTAAGGCAAATTTATCGACCGCCGACGTCTTAACCAAGAGTGTTTCGTTTCCAATTTTGAAGTCCTTTACGTTATCGATATATTTCGTCTTCTTAAACATCGGCGGTAACATGAGTAATTCATACTTGTTTTCGATAACATAAAGATCGGTCCCCATCATATGTTTTTCATCGTCGGGGAACTCTTGACAGAAAACCTTTTTGGTTAGACGTAGACCTCCGAGAGGATCCTCGATTACGTTAGCCTCGTCCTTGACAAAGTTCAGAAGATGAGAATGATAACGACACACGAACAGTTCGTACAGCTCGAGGAAGACGACGTAAGAGCTCCCTCGCCCAACTCTATCGAGACAATCTCTCCTCATAATCACATTTGCGGCATCCTTCTTATTTTTATTACTTTCTATGTCCACTGTGAAAGGAACGTTCCAATGTAATACTTCAATCCGTAAATCTGGATTCTTTTTCAACAAAGCTTCTATCTTAAGACGAATCTGTAATACAACGGATAAAAACCACACAATGTTTTCGATTTAAATTTGAATTGCATTTTATTTAAATTAGAATTTTTTGGATTTAAATCGAATTTTTATTTGATTTAGATTTAAATCGGTTTTTGAAGAGAAACTTTTAATGTGTTTTTGGAAACTAGAAGGGTAGCTCAATCAATTAAGTTTATTCTCGCGTTGATATCTTTCAAAATGATATTTTTATCGTTTGCTAAGCGCGTCGTCTTCTGCTTCAAGTTCGGTCATTTTTCAAACTCGCATAAGAAGCTTATTTTGAAAAATATCAACACGAAAATACCCCGTTAAGTGATTGAGTTATCCTTCTAGTTTCTAAAACACTTTCAACTTTCTCTTCGTTTTGCTTCTGAAAGACAAAAATAATTAAGTTAGTTCGAAAATAACCTGTTCATAATTTTAAATAAGACTTGAATCGATTCTGACCTGTAAAGTTAAAGCATCCGTATAGATGAAGAACCGATTAACTCCCGCGTAACGATGATACTCGATAAACTGAATCAACATTCCTTCGTCGATGACAAGACCGTCCATAACCGAAGTACATATCGCAACCGAATCGACGGTCTTCAATGACGTGGACTCAATTTCAATGCCCATCACTGGAGTCATTCTCTTCTGTTCATCTATGAGATAAACTGCAATCGGTTGCGAATCGGCAAGTGGTTCTTTGTCTCCACTATCCGGATCTTCATCGCACTGTAACATAACTGGAACCCATTTCGACCCTTCTTTAACAGTATCACGTTTTATTTTTAGCTTTCCCAGTCTGAACATAATAAACGCCATTACATCATATTTGTAAAAACCGCACCGATTCCATCCATGATCCGTAACGGCGTTCGTAATACCATGAATTCGAATCGCTTTAGTAGAATGGTTATAAAAAGCAGAATAAAAATGATAAGACTGTGATGAACCACCACCTTCTTCTTCTAAATCGAACTGTCTCCATTCTCCAAAAGGAACGTTCAGCTGGTTAGCAGAATGATGATCGATTACGTTCCAAGTTGAACCACCGCTTCCACAGTTCTTTGAATCATGACCAAAGGTGTTCAGCACTTGAAGGATGTTCTTTAACCGGTCGTATTCGTGTTTATAAGCTAGAAATGCAATAAGAGAGAAGAAAGCTATCACTAAAATGATTACTTGATGGATACGACGCATTGTTACAAATATATCATAACATCAGCTATTGTATTTAGTTCTGATGATGTTTTTGTTCAAATCCTCCGTTTCATGTTTGTCTTACAACTCGACCACAGCTGCATTTTTTGCATATTAAATAGTGGCGCAATGATAGTTTCACTGGTAAATAATAATGAAGCCATTATAATTTCATTCAATTCGAGGTCATTTGACGTCACTAACTTTTTCTGTTACATTTTGCAATATCGTAAAAGATAAATCAACAATTGAAATGGACCCAAGATTAAAAATTATCAAAATAACGAGTTTTTAAAACTCCTTTGAAAAACATACAGGTAGATCAACTAAGAGCTCTCTGCCTAATATGGACCAGTTTTTTTCTATAACTGAATGTGTTCAATAGATGGCGCCACTTCTATTTAGAGCGATATTGCCTTCACTTTCTTTTTTTAAAGTTCGCTCATCAACGAGTTTTTCCATAACCTGGAGTTCAGCTAGCGGTATTTACATGTATCTTTATTTTGAAACATGGAGGCCGCCATCTTGAATCTGAATAGTGAACACGAGTAACGTAAGAGGGCGCTTCTGTTTATGTATTTTTGAAAAATCATAGAAATGGCGCCAAAATTAATTATTCCGCTCCAGCTTTTCATTTAGTTGTCTTAAGTTATTCTTAACTTGTCTTTTGTGGTTTTATAGAAGTAATTAACGCTATATTTACGCATTGTGTATTAGATATTTACGGTTAGACGAAATTAAACAAGATTAAATTACTCGTCAACCCCTCTGACGTCACAAGAGCAAAATAAAGAGAAACTTGGATGTGTTTAAGAAATTAGAAGGCTCAATTATTTAAAGATATTTTCATGTTTGATCTTTCAAAATAAGCTTTTAGGTCAGTTTAAAAAGCAATCAACTTTAAGCAGACGACATTTTTTTAAATTTTTGCCTATAATTTTGAATTATATCAACATAAAAATATTCATAATTGATTGAGCTTCCCTTCTAGTTTTTAAAACACTATCAATATTCTCTTAATTTTGCATCTGAAAGACAGAATGATCAATAAGTTCGAAAATCAGCTGTTCATTCTTATTCTAAGCAATTTTGTATTTGGCGGGCGATGGATTTCATTTCAGAACGTTGTGTATCATGAGCGCCAATCTTTACCGGAAGCGGAAACGGACATGATTCAGACTATTAATCGGCCATCATCATCATCTTTCTCTCCTCCTGCTGATGAGTGACTCCCTTCAATTTTCCTTTATTTCTCCTCCGCCTCCTCCTCCTTCGTCTTCGTCTTCCTATTGTGTTATAATGAGTCCGATAAACTTTATGGCTGATCAAATGTACAACAATATGTTAATGTTTTAAGCTTATAACGAGTTTATTTACTGTTTTTTATGTTAGAAAACGCAAAATTTATTCCGTGAAAGTGAAATACAAAGATGTCAGGATTGCAGGTTGTTGTTTTATTCTTATTTTGAGCTATTTCTCGTGTGTGTTTTTACGCCCCCCTCACCTCCTCCCACTCATATCTATTGTTCTAATTACTATCATAATTCACATGTTTTATATTTTAATGAGAAATCGGAATAGGATGATTAGGGTGGGTGGTGGTCGTCGGAGTCAGTATAAAATGCGGAATTCCGTATTTTGGGGTCGCAATGGACTCAGGGGCGTCGACGTCTATTGAGATTAATCTCGTGTCTAATTTACAGGCTCGAGCTTTGTACGATTTCGAGGGTCAAGCCGGAACTGCCGAATTGAGTATAGTGGCAAATGACGTCATCACGGTCACTCGTCAGGACATTGGAGAGGGTTGGTGGGAAGGATATAATTCAAGAGGCGAGACAGGACTTTTTCCGGCTTCCTACGTTGAAGTAAGTTCGCGAATTCTAACGAAACCCTCAAAAGCCACAAGTATTGCAAATGAATCACCTGACGTTGTTTCAAAGTGTGTAAACTGGAGGCCTCTCTCTCTGGAACATTTAATTAATCTGTCTTTCAGGTGTAAAATGAAAAGAAACTTGAATGTGTTTTAGAAACTAGAAAGGGTAGCTCAATCACTTGTTGATATCTTTCAAAATTAACTTTTTGTCTCAGTTTGAAAATGACCCAACTTTATGCAGACGATATTTTTTGTTAATTTTTGTCTAAAAATAGTTTATATTTTGAATTTTATCAAAATTAAAAATTCTTATTAAGTGATTTAGTTACCTTTCTAGTTTCTAAAACATTTTATAGTTTATTTTTTAATTTTGTTCTTCTGTAAAGAAAGAATTAAATGAATAAAAAAAATTGACTTTTAAAATCAATACAAAGCTAATTTTAAAAGAAATGAAAATAATTTGACATGACTCATTTTAAAAATATCTTCATGAAATTACATTCAGACGAAATTCGTTTTAACCCTCTTTTGTGTTTTTTCATTTGGATATTATGATAAAAATGAAGGTTTATAAAATATATTTGATCTCTCGTCGTAAAATGTTTTAGCTTCTTTCTGCTCCACCGCCAGCGATTCCTCCTCCTCCTTTGCCTCAAGGTTTCAATGTCGGTTCGGAGTACGACCAACGACAGCAGCAAGGAGAAGGTCAGCTGAGTTCTTCTTATCCATCGACGCCTCATCATCAGGGAGGAGGTTCGTACGAAGATTGGGACGACGAATGGGATGATGATGAACCGTCAGAACACGTACGTTCTTTATTTTGATCGGATCTTATATCTTTTTTCTGATCGCTCGGTGGTTTATTTTTGTTATCGTAACAGAATCACGGCAATGATAGAATGCAGAATGCCGGTGATTCGGGTCTTTCTCTTCCTGGAAAAGATATGCGTAGTAGTAGTACGGGAGACGTGAGTTCCATCGGAAAAGGTGATTCTGCAGGAAAGGGAACGTTTCGACGAAATTTAAACAGGTTTTCGACGTTTGTTAAAAGTGGTGGAGAAGATTTTATTCTTGGAAAAACGAAAATTAATGTCGTTAACGAGGAAATGGTTCGAATTTTGGTTGGTAGCTCTGTCTTTTTTTTAATTGTTATTGTTTTTGTAGTTTTAGTAAGGCTTTTTTTGTTCAGGAAACGGAAGATGGATTCGTAATCTGGTCGCCGAATGCGAATCCTTATCACTGTTCTATCAAATCGCCAAAGAAAGAAAGCAAATTAAAAGGATTGAAGAGTTATATCGCCTATCAGATTACACCTTCAGTAAAAAAAATATTTCTATTTCAATGTTATTTATAATTTATCGAAGACGAAGTCTGTTCTTTTTTTTTGCTTCATTTTTCGTCACGGTGCCAAAAAAATAACAATTAGAACACTTCTGATGCAACTTATGAAAGAATTGCAAGATTTATTTAAAACTTTTGAGGATAAATTAAGATGAGTTGCTAATTTTCATAATTATATCTTTTTAAAAAATGTTTTTCTGGAAAATTCAACAGTTTTGGTTTTTCTTTTTTTAAAAATTTAACCTTTTTTAGGCCACCTTAGAGGCTGAAACTATGTTTTAGAAACTAGATGGGTAGCTCAATTACTTAATGGGATTTTCAAGTTGATATCTTTCTAATTAAGCTTTTTTAATATTACTTTAAAAATTGACCGAAATTTAAGCAGAGGCTATTTTTTTTAAAGTCTTACCTATAAAAGTTTATTTTGATAGATAACAATACTCTTGAGTGATTGAGCTGCCCTTCTAGTTTCTAAAACACTTTCAATTTCGTCTTAATATTGTTTCATCGAAAAATACAGAATAAAAAACACAGAAAACTGCTTAAAGTCTCGGATATTATTCGTTCTCGTTAATTTTTCTGCGCCGTGTATTGAAAAATGAAGCTTATTAACTAGCATTTTTAAGTTGTTATAATTTTTTATTCAGTTCAATAGTATTCAAGTGAGTCGAAGGTTTAAGCATTTTGATTGGCTTCATCAGAGACTCGAAGAGAAATTTTCTCTGATTCCCATTCCACCGATTCCAGACAAACAGATTTCAGGTTAACGTCTCTCTTTTTTTTTAAACTTCTGAATAGATTTTTCGATAACGTTTCTGATTTCTATAACTTGTTAGGTCGCTACGAGGATTCTTTTATCGAACACAGGATGGTTCGTCTTCAGAATTGGGTCGATAGGATTGCAAGGCATCCAGTTCTGTGTCGCTGCGAAGTTTTCATGCATTTCTTGACGTGTACCGACGAGAAGGTCTCGATAAATTCATCCATATTGTAACTTTTTTATATATGATTTTGACCGATTTTTTGTCGCTTTTGTGTTTCTAGAGGTGGAAACAGGGAAAACGAAGAGCTGAAAAAGACGAATTACTCGGAGCTAGTTTTTTTCACGCTTTAGAAACTCCAAAAAAGCCTTTGGACATCCAACAAGTGTTAGTGATCTTCTTTTGTTGAAGCTCCGAACGACATCTTGTTAATCTGTTACTTTTAATGTATTTCTTTAGAGAGAATCAAACAGAAAACTTTGGAAAGTTCGTCAAAAGCATGGATGACAGTGTAAAGAATTTACAAACAGTTGTCATCGATCAAATAAAGAAACATACTGGACGTATGTCTCGTAAAAATGCAAATATCAATTATGATGGTTTGAATTTACCACTTTTATGAATATTTTTACAGCGTACAAGAGAGAATTTCAAAAAATTGGTCAAGTTTTTCGAACTCTGGCCGCTTCGTTCGAAATGGACAATAACATTTGTATGTCTTATTAGCCAACGGGCGTTATATTGTATTTGCCATCTAACTTTGGTCAATCTTTGCGATTTCAAAGTTGCTCAAATGGCTCTAGCAGCAATGAATTGTCAATTCGTAATGTGATGAAAATGTGTCAGTAACTGAAGAACAATTAAGGAATGCACTCAATTTTTTTTAAAGCCTAAAGAATGTCCCTGAAGAACAGAAAAAGGTTGTTAGCAAAATAGACCTTTTTTGAGGTCAAATGACTTTTAGCATGGGTCAAGCAAATGAGCATAATTGAAAATGGTGTCAAATGGAAATCTTTTTGAATAATTGCAATCAAAAGACGTTTAAAACCGGAACACAACTTAAGTGAAATTTATTGTTTCCATAAAATATGGTGTCGATTCTAACAATAAAACTGTTTTCAAAGTGAATTTTGAAAAATAATTAGAATTGCAAGGTCTTTTGGTTGCAGTATTCAAAGTCTTTTTAGTTTATATCTTTTTGAATTAAGTTAATTTGCTCGACCCATTTCAAAACGTTAAATAGGTCCATCAAGCCAACTACCTTTCTATTTTTCAGGAACATCTTTCAGTTAAAAGGAAAATTGTGAGTATTCCTCAATATGTTCTTTGGGCATTAATAGAATTTCAGTTCATTTTGAATTGGCATTTGGTTGCTAAGAGCCATTTGAGCAACTTTAGAACCGCTAAATTGATCACGTTTTGCGGCACGTACATAACTTGATGTTCTAGGCTGTTAAGTTATGAACTTGTGTTTTAGATTCGATCGATTTGACGAACGCTGTGAAGAATACTGGTGACACTTACGACAGCATCGCAAGTTTATTCGAAGAACAAGTTAATATTTTTGACAATTTATGAGGAGTTTTGACAAAAAAAACCTAACGTTTCTTTTGAAATTTTTAGCCAAGATACGACTTAGAACCGATGGGTGATGTTCTACACGAGTACAAGGGAATGCTTGCGGAGTTTCCAGAAATTCTTAACGTTCATAAGGTTTGTTTGCTTCTCGGGTCTTAGTTATTTTTCACGTTTTAAAAATTTCTTTGATACAAAAGGGTTCGCTTCAGAAGACGCGAGAGTACGAGAGGTTGGCCATCGAAGGTAGAGTCGATTGTAGTATGTTACAGGAAATTAGAAGCCGAATGGACGTCGTGTCTTACGCGACTTTGGCTGAAATGAACCACTTTCATAGTGAACGTGTTGAGGACTTCAATAAAATGATGAAAGAATATTTAACGGAACAGATCAAGTTCTACGAAAAGGTTTTCATTTTCAGACATTTGTTTCAAAATTTCAGATGGTTTATGAGCAAAATTGAGAAACTCGAAAGTGTCTAAAATAAGTTTTTTTTTTATATCGACCAAAATTTAAAAATATCGCCTGTTTAAAGTTGGATCATTTTCCAACTAACATAAAGTTTATTTTGAAGGACATGAACATGAAAAATACCCTTAAAGTGATTGAGCTACCTTTCTAGTTTCTAAAACACTCATAATTTTGCTCTTTTGTAAGACAGAATAATCAGTGTTTGACGGTTGTTTACACTTTTGAAAGCACCTTAATGTTGCTACTGCTCATATTGAGATTTTTTGTTTCCGTTTAGATTGTTGGCAAACTTCAGGACTCGTTAACGTTGTACAGATGAATGACGACATGTAAAAATCAGCAATTTCGACTAACATTTGCACTTATTACGATAAAAGTTGAGTATCTTGTCTAGTTAAGTTTTAGTTATTTGTTTTTGAAGCCTTTTTCTAAACCCCACTCGATACAAAGTATGAAAATTGTTTATAGTAGAAAACAAACAAAAGACGAGAATGAAATTGATATTTATTATTAATAATAATCGGGATGATTTAAAGGATCATAATTTTAAATCGGGTGGTGATTTTCTTCTTCTTCTTCAGGTATTTACTTTTTATAATGTTGTTTATAATCTAATCTTATTTTTCACTTTTTAATTGATAAATATTGGTTAAAATTGAGGGGAAACGGTTATGAATGTTTTTGAGGTATGTTTAGAGGCTAACGTTTTGTTGTTGAAAGTGACTTTGATTTGGCTTTAAAACTAATACGAAATTAGTGCCATTATTCATATTAAGGCGGAAAAAATGATGCTTTTTTCAATCAAAAAGACTGTTTAGAGGCTAAAATCAAAGGAGGTTATGTGATGAGTATTTCTGAGAGAACTAGCCTTTAAACAAGTCTTTTTTTTATTGTAAATAGCGTAATTTGTTTTGTCTTAATCACTTACACCAATAGCCTAGATTATTATGTAAATACTAGCGACTGTATTATAAAAATGTTTTCTTACTACTACTTCTACTATGCATTATGTAAAATTTGGGTGCAAAATATCTGCTATTTTTGCCTCATCATAAGATGAAGCTTGTGACGTCAGAAAGGTTAACCTAAAATTTATGATTGTGTCATTTAACTTGATAGAAACGGACGATAGCAAACTATCTCAACAATTTAAACAAAAGAGTTCTTACATTCTTTTCTTATTAGCCATTTTTATGAGACAAAATGACACATAAGCCTAAATTTGTTGTGAACCCCTTTGACGTCACAAGCTTAATCTTATGGTGAGGCAACTACAACACGTTTTATTCATTGGTTTATGGTAAAGTTAAAGCTTAGTGCTGAACTCATTAACTTTTACATAAAACCCGTACCATTAAAAAAGGTTCATGAATTTAGCACTAGCTATGACTAAGCAATCATTAAGAATTATGACACTAATAAGAGTATCTTGGAACGGTAGAGAGCTTAGTATAGAGAATTTTAGTCGATTTTTTCGGTCTATTAAAAAAAGAGTGGGTCACGCAAAGTTTTGTACCATTTTTGTTTTCTTCTCTTTGACGAAAAGGATCAGAAAGAGTTGAACTTCGGTGTAAGAAACAGTCGCAGCTTTTACTTACAAGCTCGTATTATTTACCCATAGTTATTGTTTCATTTTAGTTGTTAAATCTTTATTGGTAAAAGGTTTATCATGTATATCAGTGCTCACCTCCTGAATAATCTTTTCGTCATCCATTAACTTCAGTCTAGAAATGTTATTGTTACGTGAACCGAAATTTAAGTCGGATGAGAAGAGATTATTGGAAAGGAATCGGAAGGAAAAGAACGAGAATGTACTTTTCACCAGGTGGCAGAAAAGAAGCTATGTTAAAAATGTTGTATACAACGTAGAAAAAAAGTGTTTATAATTAAAATATGTTATTGTTATTACACGAAGAAATAATCAGCTCTTTCCAATCATTTTTTTTGTAAAGATTGAAAAATAATGTGTGTAAACATTTTGAATGACCCTTGTAGAATTTATCTGTCGTTGCGCTGCTATAATTATTTTAAAAATACGTAATGAGAGTATTGGTTTTAACGTTGATTTGTTCTAAATTGAAAGTTGAATTTTCAATAGAAATAATGTAAGGAAAATAGATATTATTTGTTAGAGATTGGTACAAAGAAATTGTTTGAATGATTGTTTGATAACGATTTTTGTGGGCCTTTTTTTTCTAATTTTATTGAATGATGTGTTTATTCCAGTGCTCTATTTATATAATATAATTATTAATATTTCTGTTTGTATTTTTTAATATATATATATTTTACTCAACTCGGGGGTTTATTTGAAAATTAGTCTCTTTTTTTGATGCATCCATATTGGATTGTGCACCCAATTATATCTTCTATATCATTGGGGGACCAACATTTAATAACAACTGGAACCTTTTGTGGTTGAAGGCAGTTGATTTCAATCAACTTTTAAGTCGAAGATCAGCTGAGGCTCAACCATACTTTATACATTGCAACTGTTGACAAAATCTTCGACGTAACTTTTGATTAAATCAGCTGTTAGATTTATTTTTATAGCAAAACAAGAAAGTTGTCATAAGAGGTACAGAGTTCTAATCATGTCCAATTTAAAATCGTGTTATTTGTAAGCCTCAATTTGGTTGCCCTTGATTTAGTTTGATAATTTTATTTTATTTTGCTTCGTTTTTAAAAAAAAAAAAAATCTGTTGACAATGTGTGCAAGTAGAGTGTGTAAATATATATATTTTCATTGTTGGAAATGTAATTGATTTAATCATGGAATGAATAAATTATATATAGAGCTTATATTTGTTTTTTTTAATGTTATCTATGTGGAAGAGGATATAGAGGTCTTCTGACAAATCAAGCTTTTTGACCTACCACTGGCCTCTACCAATGCTAACTATTGTCTTGAAGGGAGAGGCTAGTTGTCAGGTAAATCATCTGTATTCTCTGATAGCTAAGTTCTCTATGGCATCTACAAAGAGCTTATATTTTTGAAAAATATTTTAAGATATTTTAAGATTTTATGATTTTTTTCTATTAAAAATTGTTCTTCATGTTAATAATTATTAATTTATTTTTAATTTTTTTATTAATTATTAATTATTACCTAAACCCAACCTAATCTTTTCCCATAATTTTAAAAATTTAAATACATTAAAAGGTATTAGACACCAGTGAGATTTGAACCCATGGACACAAGAATACAAGGCACAGACACTGCCAGTTCAGCTAAATTGATATCTGCAACACTTTATTAAATTATACTTAGGAATTGTTTAACACCTTGAATATTTCATAAAAATAAAATTAAAAAAAAATCAGCCAATGTAGATGGAGCCACGGTCTCCATTAAAAAACTTTTGCCAAAAAGCAAAAACTTTTTTTTGAGGTATAGGATTTTTAACATGGAACTTTTTTAATTAATGTTTGAAATGTTTGAAGACAGGGGCGCTATAATCAACTATTACATAGAGTCCATGTATAAAGTGTTAGGTTAGGTTATTTTAGTGGGTTAGTGTTGGGTTAGGTTATGTTAGTGGATTTAAGGGTAGGTTAGGAGATTCTTCTCTCTATCTATGGCTCTGTTAATACTGTAGGTCTAGTGTTGGGATATGCATTTGGAACCAGCGCAAAAAAATTGTTTGTCCCGCCCTTTTATGAGTGTCAGATGACATCAGAGTGAGTAACAAACCAATTAGAAATTGATGATGCTCATAAAAGGTCAGAACCAAAGAAATTCTGAAGCTGTCTGCAGATGCCTGTCAGGCATTTGGAACCAGCAAAAGAAATTCGTTTGTCCCGCCCTTTTTTCAAAACATAATCTAATTGGGGAGGGGCAGGAAGTTAACCATTTAACAAATAATAACCAGTATAAATACATGCAGGTATAGTTCAACCTTAGACCATTAGACTAATGGTCTAAGGTTCAACTGATTGCACATTCCTTTAATCATCGAATTATCCACTAATGTGACGTCACGTTTATATTTTAAAAATACATGTATAGAAAAGTTACGTCACACTGAGTCTAAAACAGCAATAAAAAATCTTTTTTTCTGAGGTAGAGGCCTAAAATTATAAAAAAAATTGTAATTAACAATTGAACAGATTGAAATACATTAAAAATGACTTAATTTACCTCACACATAATTTTAATTATAAATATATTTAAGATTATTTTAAAAATCAATCACAACTACGAGACACAACTGAGGTTTGAACCAATGAACACCAGTTCCAAGGGCAGTGATGTTATCCCCACAGCTAAACTCACAACTGCATTAACTGATCCAATAAATTATACTTAGGAACCTATGAAACCTTGAATGTTTCCTAAAACAAAATTAAAAAAATTCAGCCAATGTAGATGGAGCCACCGTCTCCATTAAAAAATTTTTGCCAAAAAGCAAAAACTTTTTTTTGAGGTATAGGATTTTTAACATAGAACTTTTTTAATTAATGTTTCAAATGTTTGAAGACAGGGGCGCTATAATCAACTATTACATAGAGTCCATGTATAAAGTGTTAGGTTAGGTTAGTGGGTTAGTGTTAGGCTCGGTCCAGAACCTTTTTGAACTAAATAAGGCAACCGAAATACAGGAATTAGGTATTTTTTTAATATTAAAAAACAAAACAAAATATTTATTATCTCTAAGGCTTTGTTTCCATTGAGGCGAAAATTTGAACTTTTTGAAATTTTCAACTGGTGAAAAACAGAACGAACGTAGCTCCCGCCCATTCACTATCATAAACGGGGACTGAGAAGCAGTTGGGTGCAGCCAGAAAAGTTCGTTATTTAGGTTTGTTACGCGTTTTACAGACATGTAAAGACAGGGATATGCAGACGTTTGCTATGCCCTTTTATGAGCGTCAAACCAAATATCAACCAATTGGAAATTGAAAAGGGCGGGGTATGCGACGTCAGACCACATAGCAAACCAATTATAAGTTGCATGTCCTCATCAAAGAAGCGGAGCAAACGTCTGCGCGTCCCTGTCTTTAAGTGCGTGTATTCTAACCTCCTAGGTAGAAATACACCTTGAGCAAAAGCGCTCTTGCATTACAATCGATCTTGAATCGATATATTCATAGCAGAAGACAGACATCTGTCAACAGCTTTAGAATGTTTTTAAATCCGCCCTTTTATGAGCGTCATCAATTTCTAATTGGTTTGTTATTGGGTCTGATGTCACATGTCCTGCCCGTTTTTATTTCCAATTGGTTGATATTTGGTCTGACGCTCATAAAAGGGCGGAACCAAAGAAATTCTGACGCTGTCTACAGATGCCTGTTAGTAGAAATCTCTTTTTATTTTTTTCCCTCCATAAAAATGTGCGGCTTTTCGTTAATTCGTCGGTGTTTCTTTTGACATTTTTCCGCATTTTTACGATTCTTCGCAGCTAAAACTTTTGTTTCCTTTGAAATGGAAACTGGTCTTTTATTTCTCGGAACTTTATTATCCATTTTAATTCGATGGATTGTTTCCATTTTTCCTTATTCTGGCGAGTATAAAAGAAGAAGAAAAAACTTAAATTTTAGTATTTATTTTTAGGTGTTTAGCTCTAAACTTAGTCTAGTTCCAAAAATAGCCCCCTGAAGTCTGTCAACGCTGGAGGAGAATATCTCGAGTCTAATCTCTCGTTTATAGTTGATACAATTTCATGATAACGTCCTTTTACCGTTTCATCTAGTTGCCTCGTCGTAAGACAAAGCTTAATTCTGACGTCAGAGGGGTTGACCAAAAAAAAAAAGTTAGCCTTGTGTCATTTTGTCTAATTAAAAAAGGTATCAACAAACGAATGTAAAAGAACTCTTTTGTTTAAACTATAGAATGCGTTTTATATCATCCCTTTTATATGAAAACTAAATGACAAAATCCTAAATTATACGTCAACCCTTCTGACGTCACAAGCTTCCGCATATACGATGAGGTAGACAAATATACATAGATCTTTTGAGAGGAGGAAGCGGGGCGTTATCATGAAATACCGACTATATACGCAGCCCAACTGTGAATAATTTAGCCCATTTTTTTTTTGTTCTTTTAGGACAAGGTAAAGGACCCATGTTCGGAGATTACGAGGCTCAAAGACACTGGATGGAAATCACCTTCCATTTGCCAATAAATCAATGGTTAATTTGTTATTATGAGTCTTATAGGTCGTGTTTATAGTCGTGGCATTTTAAGATTAACGTCCACGCTCTTTATCGATGTAAATTTAGAATGCAATGACTATAAATGTGGCATTGTTTTTTTTTTTTTTTGCTCTCACAAGTCGTAGCCGCTAGCCTCTAATCTAAGGCTGTGTAGTTGTTATACAAGGCGAAAAAGCTGTAAAACTTTCTACAGAGAGGCTATAAGCTCCTCCTAATCACAAAAGAATTTCCGTATTTTATGGAAATAAGATTTCGAGGTTTTGTTTATAGTTTGTTCTTTCGTTTAGGTATCAAAATACGACTGACAATGACCTTCTCTATTGGGGATTGGATTATCCGCCTCTTACGGCTTATCACAGTTACTTCAATGGTTTCGTGTACGTTACTGTTGATTGACCGAAGACTAATAATGGTCTAAAGATCGACAACACAGTTACAGTTTTATAGTTTTTAAGATTATTCAGTTGTTTAGTTGAAAGCGATTGTTATAGAAAAGAACTTCATAATTTGCTACAAACTAGAAGAGGAAATGAATCATGATGTTATTTCATAAAAATATTTCATTAAAATAAAATGTTTTATGGCATTTTATGAATGATTTACGGTCGAAATTCATAATTTTTTATTCGAAAGTTAGTGAAAAAGGTGAAATTTGTTCTTTTAAAATGAAGTGCGTCTTTTTCGTACTACAATAAAACGTTTTAATTTGAAAAATAATTATCGGAAAATGACTTTACGATGATTTTTATGCCGCTCTAACTTCGAATTTTTTTGTTTTGACGAGTAGAATTACAACTTATAGACATAAGTTTTAAAGTTTTGGTTCTTCGTAAGGCTTTCGCTTTTAATTTGAGATTCATTTTTGGTTATTATCAGTGCGAACTGGATTGATCCATCTTGGGTCGCTTTGAATTCGTCGAGAGGCTACGAGGGATACCACCACAAGTTGTTCATGCGTTACACTGGTTCGTTCTTCTTCACATGTTTCTAATCCATACACGAATAATTGTTTCTTTTTTTGTGTGTTTTCAGTTTTGGCTGCTGATTTACTTATATTTATTCCTGCAGTCATAATATTCTTCCATTCATCAGTATTCAAAGAACGAATAAAGGTTCCTTTTTTTTTCTTGTTCTGTGTTTAAAATTTGACATTTTAATTTTTGTATCGTGTAGGGATGTGCAGCCGTTGCGACTTTTCTTTATCCGGGATTGGTACTGATCGACCACGGACACTTTCAGTAACTTTGTTACATTATTTTTAAAGTGTTTTTGTTGCATAAAAACGACAATAACGCCTTTTTTGACTAATTTAAAGACTTGAATTTTTTATTTAAACTATTTCAAGAAACTAGAAGGATAAACTGATACACACAGGCAACTTTGTATTGATATCTTAAAAAATAGACTATTTATGGTAGTTTTTCAACAAAAGAAAATACTTTTACATTTGTCAATAAACAAACATAGTTTCAAATTGCTGTAAAAAAACGAGAACGCTTTTTTTGAAACAGTTTTTGAAATAATTTAAAGATTCATTTCAAGCTAGATGAAAATATTTTTTTTCAAAATAAACGTTTTGTGGCAGTTTGAAAAAAGGACGATATGAGAATTCGTTTTTTGAAAATAATTTAATGATTTAACTTTTATGTTTGAAGTATGTAATGTGCAATGGCGATTTACATGAAAAATTATCTTGAGAAATTAACTTTTTTATTTCAAGATTTTGTAAACGAATTTTCAGATTTATTTGAAACTAGAAGAGTAAAATGACATGTTCCTGAGGCATTTTTTCCTTTCTAAGTTTCTAATAAATCTTGAAATCCGTTTACAAGGCATGCAAAATAATCGTTTTTTCTGCAACATATTCAAAAATAAATAGAAAAAATGAAGCGATAAATTTTAAAATAATTGTTTTTCGTTGTTTTTTTAAAGGTACAATTGTATTAGTTTGGGTTTCTTCGTTTGGACTGTCGTTTTCATCAACCGTGGTCGTGATTTACTCGCGTCTGTTGCTTTCTGCTTGGCTCTCAACTACAAGCAAATGGAACTTTATCACTCGTTGCCTGTTTTTTGCTTCTTGCTTGCAACGTGCCTTCGTCAGAAATCAAACGGCGAACGGTTAATACCAAAATATCAGATAATTTTGCATCTTTTTACGATTATTTTTATGTTAAAACAGAATCCTAAAGTTTGTTAAACTCGGTGTCGTCGTTTCTTTGACGTTTGCCGTTTGTTGGTTTCCTTTTCTGTCTGATCTCGAAGGTGCAGCTCAAGTCTTGAGACGTGTCTTTCCTTTCGATCGTGGTCTTTACGAGGTTTGATTTTGAACGTTTGAATTTGGTTGGAATTTCACTTAGTTTGTTATTCGTTTTCAGGATAAAGTGGCAAATATTTGGTGCAGTTTATCGATTCTAGTCAAATTGAAGAGTTTGTTTTCTGTTGCGACGTTGGCACGGATCAGTGCCGTCACCACGTTACTTCTTTTAGTGCCTTCTTGTGTTGATTTATTAAAGAGACCATCTTCGTTTCAAAGATTTAATTTGGCTCTAGTAAGAGAGGGTTGTATTTTTATGTCATAAACTGAAGATTTCAAGGAAAACGTCTTTGTTTCAATTTTCATTTAAATAGGTAAATTCTTCTCTCGTCTTTTTTCTCTGTTCGTTCCAAGTTCACGAAAAGAGCATTTTGCTCGCTGCGATGTTAGTATCAATATTCAGAATGATTGAACTTTTTTGTTTCTAATATGAAACTTGTCTTGTTTTTTTTTTTGTAGACCAGTTTGTCTATTTTTTCCAACGAATCCGTTGCCGTGTTTCTGGTTTCTTTTAATGACAGTATTCAGGTGGAATTTCTTTTTGACACAGTTTTAAAGACTTTTTAAAAATCAACTTTTAATAGAATTTCAAGCTATATTAGAAGTGTAAATGGATTATTTTATCCATTTACGTTTCTAGCTTGAAATTCTATTAAAAGTTTCAAAAGAGTATTATATGTATTATTTGCAATCTTTGAAAATAAACTGTTTCTGACAGTTTTATTTCATTCACTTTAAAGACTAGTTTCCAAAAGCTAATTATTAAATTTTTAGTTACATGTTTGTTTTAAGAACTAGAAGGGTAGCTCAGCCATGTAATGATATTTTCATAATGATATCTTTTAAAAGAAGCTTTTTGTGAAGTTTGAAAATGATCCAATTTGAAACAGATGATATTTTTTAATTTTCTTCTTAAAAAAGTTTATTTTGAAAGATATCAAACATGAAAAATACCTTTGAAGTGATTGAGCTACCCTTCTAGTCTCTAAAACACTTAGTGTTTTTTTTATTAATGTTGCATCTGAAAGAATTCAAAGAACGTTTACACTTTAAACTAATCTTAAATTTTCACATTTCTCTAACTACAAGATTAGAATGTTAATTTTAAAAGGTATTGTTGTGAAAATACAATTTACGAACTCTAGTTACTCTTCTAGTTTTAATTTAATTTGAATTTCAATTGAAAGAGGCTTCTAAAAAGCTAATTACTTGCAACTGTGTACAATTAAGTTTTAATTTCTTTGTAATTATTGGAACATTTCTCATGATTAATGTTTTTTTTTTCTTCATTATTTAGTATGTTCCCGTTACTACTAAAGGATCGTTTGGCGATTCCGTTCTACGCAACGTCCGTCATTTACATCGCGATCGTGTGGCGAGCATTTATCAAAGAGGATCTTAAGAGAAACTATCAAAGGAGTACGATAGTCAGGAATATGGTAAAGACGGGAAAAAAGCAAATCCGGTTTTATAAAATCAAAAATAATCTCTTATTTTTATGATGTTTTTGTTAGTTTTTCTTGTCGATATTTGGATGTCTGGTTCTGAGTTTGTGTAACATTTTCGTTGCGCCACCGACGAAATATCCGGACTTGCATTCGGTCGTATCGTCCATCTATTCTTGTTCTCATTTCGTGCTTTTTTCCATCTACTTTCATTGGTTGCAATTCAAATGTCCCGATGTCAAATACCAGGTTAAACGGCAAATAAAAAGGTCGTGATTTATGTGATTTGTTCGCATTTTATTTGTTCAAATTCAGATTATCCGCCTTTTTTATGTTTTATTGGAGGTATGTAGGTAGCTCAACTTTGTTTGACTTTTTGTCTAACAGGGAGTTGAGCTATCTCTATTTACCATCCTGTCGTTGGTGAGTAAGCTTTAATTGTATAGCCTCTGTTCAAAGTTCTTTTTAGATTTCTAATCGTAATTTCTCTTTGTAGAGAGAATCTTGAATTTTTTTTGCAAAGCTATTCCTATTCAGTAAACCATTGCATCGTCATTAGAAGTGTTTTAGCTCTAAGTAGAAGTGGCACCATATAGTGGCCACATTCAGCTGTAGCACAAGCTACAGCTGAAGTTAGTTGAGCTACCTCAATTCTATTTATATTAGCTTTGCCTATGGACTATTTTTATGTTTTTTCTGTAGCGAGTAGATGGCGCCACCTATATTTAAGAGCTAAATTCTTTGTCGATTACACTAAGATTCAATGATTAATTGATTACAAATATAATGGAGTGAGTGTCTTGTAAAAGAAATGCAACGTTCTATTTATAAAAAAATAAAATGAATAATAAAGGAAGATGAGAGGCTATTCAATAAATGCGAGGAATGAAGAGAGGCTATTCAATAAATGCTCACTCACTACTGTTTTTGTATGTGGAGTTGAGCTACCTGTATGGTGGTTCAACTATTGCCATGTGTGCAGCAGATGCCAGATGGCGCTGAACTTCTGAACCGAAATAAAATATACAAATATCGTCTGGGAATTATGGATCTGAGTTTGTCATCATCTTCAGCATCATCATTATACTTCATATATCACAACGTGCTGCTGCTGCTGCTGCAACTGAATAAACTTGTTTTTTTTGTGTGTTTCTTCCTTTTCATTGGCGCTGAACAAGTTATTAGCTCCAAGTTTTGCGCGCCAAAAGTGATAAACTGATAACTTTTGCAACAAAGCGAAAACTTTTTTAAAACTTTTTGTTTTTATTATAGGTAGAACCTCACATGTGAGTAAATCGCTTCATTGATAAAAGCATATAAATATTTTATTTATAAAAGTTATCTTTGTGTTTTAATATGAGATGGGAGAAGTTTTTTTTTGTTGCTGTTAATATTATAATTTAAATATAATAAATAGACATATGTGCTCACATAAAGAGAGTCACACCCAATGAGTAAGAATTTAATAAAAAATGCCCTTGAATAAAAAGGATGGGCACTGGGCAATGTCTCACAATGGTATTCGAGTGGGAGTCACTCTTAACAAAGGTTATTTTTCTAATAATTCAAAAGTGTTTGCTTTAAAATAAAGTTAAACTTGGACTTTTAAAGTTAGTCTAGAAGATTACGAGGTTTTTGTTTATAATTAAGAATTAGGAGCTGTGAAGTTCACAAACTTTGGACATTGGTTAAAATAAGATGGTCAAGTTGGTATGAGTGGAGCAGTTGGGGTCTAAATTTATGTTCATAAATTAATGAAAAGAAGTAAAAATCGTCCAAAACACGCAAAATTTGCAGTAAAAATATAAAAAATAAACTATTTTAACTAGATTTAATTTAAAACATTTTACAAAATAGTAAAACAGCCAAATTTAATATGATAAGTTTTTATATAAATATTATAATAATAGTTTATTTTGAATAACTTAAAATGAAGTCAATGGTAAATAATAAAAAAACAAGACACAAAAACAATAAAAACTAAATAAATCTTAATTATATATTAATTATTTAAATAAATATTAATTTTAATTTGAAATAAGGAAATTATTCAACAAATGCAACTTCTTGATTTACAACCTAATATAATTATAATTTAAGATAATTGTTCAATATCTACTTTTTGGATTAAGATTCTAAATACTATATTCGGGGTGGGCTTTTTTAATTCTATATTTTACTTTATTCCCACGCAAGGAACGGGGTGGGGGGGGGGGGCTGGTCACATCATTTTGGGCGCACCTCATCTTGTATTGAAATTATAATGAATTTTACATTGATAACCAGTATTTTAGCAAAATACACTGTATAATTTAATTAAGATTCCTATCATTGATAAAGATCGAACCTTTCAGTTTTTATGATTAAATTAAATTAAAGAAAAACGTACCCTCATTAACAAATATTAAACTTCAATAATGATAAACATCGTCGTTAAGAAGTTATTAACCTGTTTTAGAAATGGAGAATCGACTTCCTTATTTATTTGTTTTTACGACTTGTTAATATTTTTTATTACCTGGTGGTATACAGTGAATAACGTTTAACACGAAATGGAAGAGACCAGAACATTTTTTTGTGTTAAAATGGTTATTGAACAGCTGATTTTTAAACTCTTTGATTATTCTGTCTTTCAGGTGCAAAAATGAAGATAAACTTGAATGAGTTTTAGAAACTAGAAGGGTAGCTCAATCACTTAAGGATATTTTTAAAAAAATCACCAAACTTGTCTGTAAAAAGCTTATTTTGAAAGATATCAACGTGAAAATTGGCTTAAAAGATTGAGCGACTCTTCTAGTTTTTTAAAACACATTCTTCACTTCATTTTGCTTAAAACCACTTTAAACGAGTTTTGTGTTAAAAAGAATACTTATGCTGTTTTAAGGAACCGAACCGAACATATTTTTCGTGTTATCCGATTTCCGTTTGAATGCGTCAGAGGTAAACTGTGTCAAGTCCACAGTTTAACTCATCGGTATACCATGTTAAGTCCTATTCACTTCAATGAAGAGGACACCTTTCAAATCACTCTCCTGTATAAGATTTAGGTTTTGTGACTTAACACAGTTTACCTCTAAGGCACTCATTTGTATTTTTTTTTTATAATTGTGCGCGACTTGAAAAAAAAAGAGGGGAACGTCGTTACCTAAAATATGTATAATAAAATATACAAGTTTATTACTAGTAAGCCTATAAAATGAGGATGAGATGAAATATATAATACAATAAGCCCTTGTAATAATAATAATAATAATAATGAAAGAGAGAGAGAGAGAGAGAGAGAAAAAATGACAAATTACAAAATATGTCAAAAATATGAAAATACAAAAGTACACATAGGAAGTGTGCGTTTTATTTGATGATTGTATCAAAATGATGACAACTTGTATAATATTGAGACCAAATTATAATTTATATCTTATTTGAATATTTTATGTATTTAGTTAGGAGGGATGGTCCTTTTATTTTATGTTATTTGTGTATTTCTATCAAAATGATTCATTGAAATTGACTAAATTGGGTTTATTATATACTGTATATTACCATTATTCAAGTGTTGAGCTCTTTAGAGTTCCATGTACTAAGTACATAAATATCAAGGGGAGTTGTTGAAAAGGAGGAGGGGGGAGGAATATAATATAGAAAGGTGGTGGACATTGCCAAAATTTGTTTAAATAACATTGCAACTGGAACGTTGAACTGAAGTCAGTCAGTCTGCAAACAAAACGTTTAAAAAAAATATATCATTGGTAATTTAGTTAGTTATATTTATTTATAGAAGTAGGAAAGACAACATAAAATATACAGGGTGATCACAAACAAATATTGGATAGCTCATATTTAGGGCTCGGATTTTGAATGCAATATTGAGGAAATGTTTCTCAATTGTGTGGTCCAATTAAGGGCCAATTGTGAAGTAACAATTCCGTTTAGATCAACCAATAATTATGTTTTTCAATCGAAAACACTGGTTAGAGGCTAGAACTGTAGTTGACAACTAATAGTAACCGGAAATATAACCTCCAACTAGCTTTTTTGATTACAAAAAGTATAATTACTTGATGTTGCATGAAGATCTGAGCCCTGGTCATCATTAAGTCTGTTTTAAATTGTGAACTTTTTGTCTTTCAGATACAAAATGAAAAAAAAAAAAACTTTAATTTTTTTTTTTAGAAACTAGATGGGTAGCCTATTTTTCGCCTATAAAAAGTTTATTTTGAAAGACATAAAAACATGAAAATATCCTTAAGTGAAATTATTGCTAAATTTATCCAAATTTACAAAGATTATGCGTTTTGTGCATTTTATGCAAAACGTTGGTGTTAGTGACAACAAACAGTGTTTGCATTTTGTCCTTTAGAAATTTCTCAATTTAAAATATTTACTTTAATTCAATAAATTATTTTCTTTACACCTATTTAAAACAATCAAAAATAATAATTTCGCAAGAAAAAAGTTTAATCAAAAATAAATTACTTTATCTTTAGTTTTAGCTTTTTTTTTTGGAAATATTAATTTATTTTTTTAGACTGTTTTAAAAAAAAACATATTTACTTCAAAATGTCAATTTAATAATTTCGTTACAAAAAAAAAGAAGAAGGATAAGAAGAACTTCACCAAATAATTTACAATATGAATGAAAAGAATCTAAATGAAAGAGTTTCCTGTGTGAATGGATTCTATTGTGTTTCATATTCTTGTTTGTAATTTGATATGCCATTCACTTTTTTTTATTATCATAATAATTCATGATTATAACCTATGAAAGTTTCATTTTACTGTTTATATATTCTCATATATATATCCCTTTCTGTGCTTTGACAACTTGAAATTTATTTTTACAGTAACCAGATACATTTGTTTGGAACAAATTGTAAAAAAAAAGAACAACGTTACAAACAGAAAAAAAAGGAAAAGTTTTTTCTCCCATTGACCATGAAGTAACCTGAATGAATTCATTGTCACGAACTCACGATCAGATTTGTCCTTAGAGACCCTATATACCAATTGGCTGCATGTGACTGGTTTATTTTTTGCGTTTTGTGGGCCCTTTGGGAACCACATGGTCCTGGTGGGATTGTGTAAATCATGTACCTAATGGGATAGTGGACCTCATGGGACAAGTGGGATAGTGGACCACATGGTACTGGTGTTATTGTGGACCAAATGCCGGGTCTTTTGGGATTGTGGACTTTATGGTTTCAGTGGGCTTTACATGTGGACTCTATGATTCCAGTGGGATTGTGGAATGTATGAGCTTTGTGGAATTGTGGACATAATGGGCCTGGTGGGATTGCGGACCTAATGGTTCAATTAGGATTGTTTACTTCATGGGCCAAATGGGATTGTGGAACTCATGAGCCTTGTCGGCTTGGTGGGCTTAGCTTCTGGGCTAGACTTATTTAAAAAAAAATGTAGGTTACTAGCCTTATTCTATCAAAAGTTGTAAATGTTGTGCCTATTTTTTTTTAACAGAATGAAGTCTATGCGACACACCCGTCCACATACTGCTGCAATTACAATCAACACCACGAAAAAAGCGCACTCCAATGGAAGAAGTCATCAAAAATATATCTCTGATGATGGACCATTTATGAGTGCCAATGTTAATCACTTGGACAGATGCAAAATTGCCTATTTGACAGTTAAGAAGAGTGTGGCTGACGTTTTAACATCACAGGACGATTTAGCTCGAGGTTTTACTCGTGACATATTTAAACTCGATCGGCCCACTCTTTTATTAATTTTAATAATTTGTTATCCTTTAAAAATAAACAACAGCCTTGCAACAAGCTGGACACAACCCTTCGAAGAAAGACGTCAACACCTACTGGTGCAACAATAAAAAGATTCCAATGTCTTTCGAACGTTTCTGCGATGTTGCCGAAGCTGAAGGCACCGAATCACGGCTCGGCACTTCGGCCGACGTTCCCTTTAGAGCTTTTCTTAAGTTAGATCCTGATGGAACTGGAAGAATCGATCGTAAGCGGCTTCTTCGCATCATGACAACAGTGAGTTTTGTTTATACAGTATAATTTTTCCTCGGACGTTTGACCATTGGAGGTTTTTTTTTTAAATTTGTTTAATCAGACTGGAGAGCGAATGTCCGAAACAGAGTTTGAAAGGATTTTTGAACGTTCTCCATTCATGAAGGACGATTATTTTTACTACGTTGAGGTTTTTTTTGCTAATTCTTGGCTTAGCTTACTTAGCTTTTTTTAAAATTTTGAATTGTTGTTTTATAATTGTACTGTGTTATTTTTGTTTTGTGTAAAGTTTTGTCATTCAGTTGAAAAAACATCTGAGAAATGTCTCAATAAGGCTTTGGAAGCTGTTCGTTTAAAAGAAAATAAGAAAAACAACGAAACGACACCAAAGAGAAAAGGTAAAAACAGAAATAATAATATATTTCAGAACCAATGCAAATAATATATTATCAAAGTATAAAGGGTGACACAAGTTAAATCGTTTAAAATTAAATATCTCAAAAAATTCTAATCTTATTACTTGATTGTAAGGAATTAAAGAAAAGTTGTTGAATTTTAAAAACAAGAGTTTTAGTTTGTAAATTTTTTGTGATGAAAATGATTTTTAAACTTTACTTTTTTTTTCTTTTTGAAAGATTCAATACCTTTTTTAATTTTCAACCAATTTATTTTATTTTTTGTATAACTACAATTTTGATAAGTTGCTACCTTAAGTTTCAAATGTATAGCTTTAATATGTTTCAAAAAGAACAACACTAAGGATAAATTTGATGTGTGTTAGAAACTAGAATGGGTAGCTGAATCACGTTTTCATGTTGATATCTTTCAAAATAAACTTTTTATAAACAAAAGTTGAAAAAATATTGCCCATTTAAAGTAGGGTTATTTTGGGTATTTCAAAATTACCCGTATTGGTTTATTTACTTTTCTAGTTTTTAAAGTACTTCCAAGTTCCTCTTTTGCACTTTTAATTTTTTTTAAATCAATAACATTCTTATATAAATGTTTTCTCTTTTAAATGTGACGGTAGCTTTTACTGTTTCTAGGATATTTATTTTTTTAAACGATTTATCTGTGCCATTCTTGCGACTTCCCGATAATGTATCGTGGTGTTTGTTTTTGGCGCGGTACTGTGTATTTATTTTACTCGCATCTATCATAATCCGTATTTTTGTAAATTTACGTCAAGAACGGCCCAAAACGTGTTTACCACAATTTCTGGGTTCAGCAACAGATATGGGAGACGTTACGGATGGCATAAGTTCCAACTTGAAGGTTCAAAATTCCGGTTTATATTTCGTTATGGTTATATACGAGCCGAATTATTTTCAGGATTGGTCTCGATGCAAAAGTAACGGAAACTTTTACTTCGACGACGATGGGAATGTGGTCACTCATCAATACGTTCTCGAAATGCCGACAGCCAGCAACGTATGGTTAACGATCGAACCGTTGTTTCCGAATACGCTCGGCGCCGATCCCGTCGATTGTCTTATTTACGTCTTTAAGGAAGGTGACCGTGGTGGCGTTTCGACAACTTACTTGGTGTCGTTTACTGAAAATAGAGATGACAATGTAATTACTTTATTTGGAATTTGAATAAGATCGTTTTATGACAATAAATCCGTGTTTCGTATTTATATCGAAGGGATGTTATTATCTGGGAACGAATTTGGAATCTGGAAAATACATCCTCCAACCGTTTACGAGTGGATGTCGTCTGAAGAACGACGAAATTATGGATGAGAGCGATGGAACGATTCATCATAGGAAGGTCAAGTTGACTCGGATGTCGTCCGTCGGTGAAGAAGGTGGACGACTTGAACTGACCGAAGAATACTGTGACGCGTTACGAGACATCTTCAAAGTGATCGACTTGGATGGAAATGGTCGACTCAACCGACAGGAATTTACTCTTTTTCAGTGGCAGTCGTGTGGTGAGGAAGTGGACGACAACGAGTGGATGGCTCTCAGAGGTTGAAATTTAATTAATAAAATTAATAAAAATTTAAAAAAAATATGCAAATCATTTTTAGAAATTATTCGTTTTATGCAAATAAAAAATATATACTATTTAAGAAAAAGCACAATTTAATTACAGATTGTAAGGTCCTTGGCAGTGGCCACATGTCCAGACTACTTTTTGACTGCAAAATGAAGTTGCAAGTGGTTGGGCTGTGGTTGCAATGTATTTTTATAGAAAAATTCGAAGTGATCTGTTTTTGGTGACAACATGACTTCATTTTGCGGTCGAAATCGACCACTAAAAGTGGTCTGTGTGTTCCAACCCTTAACTGATTATTATTGCACATATGACGCATCATAGTATATATTTTATCATAGTGTGTTTTGTGCATTTTAAGCAAACTTTTGGCCGTACTGATTGTAGTATTTTCATTACGAGAGTGTCACATATATGTAGATGTTCGTTAACTTCTTAATTTTTTAACGAATGCAGATAATTTCGAGATGGAAGATGATGAATTGACGTTGAACGGATTCTTGGACGCTCATCTTTTGGAGGCTGAGAACAACGACGGAAATGAAGATGATCTCTGGAAGACACTTCATTGCATGGGATACGACGAGAGTCTTCGGCTCGTTAGAGTACGTCGCTGTCAATCTAATATTCTTATTCTCCAAAAAAATCTCGATTTGGACAATTATTGTAATATAATTTTTGGTTGTCGATGAAATGATGTATTTTTTTTTTTTTAGTCGTGTCCATTCGTAGTGACAGTTTGCACCGAGGAACAGGGAGCGAGGCTTCGAGTGAGTGCTCTCAAGAACAGTGGTTCTATACTAGAAAAGGCCATTTGCCGTCAAGTTATCGAAATGGGAACTTCGTCGAAGATCAGAAATCTAAATGATCTCATCATGTATTCTTACATCGGCCGTCATAATGCCATTTTAGCCGTTCAAAATAAAGTGAAACATTTAATTTATTATAAAAATGAATAATCTACTATTTTAATTATTTTTATTAATTAAAAGTCACACAGTTCAGTTGCCGTTCGTCTCGATTGTAGTCTCAGTCAAAACTGCTGTAGTCATCGTTTGAATCTCGACTACGTTCTTCACGTTCCTTCGAAAACGATGAAGGTATTTATTAATTTCTATATTTATTGCCCATTTTAACAGAATTTTATTATGAAAAGGTTGGACATCATTTAGTGCCATTGAATGAGAAAGAATCTTGGAAAATAATCTGCAATGAAACTCTCGTCAAGTAATTTTAATTTGTATTAGTATTTATTTTCCATTTTTTTTTAATTATTAATGTTGTTATTATTATTATTATTATTATTAAAGCAACTCTTATCTTTCATATGAAATATATTGAATGTGGTATTTTGTCTAAATTCTTGTATCAACTATGACTTAGTTAAACCCAGTATGTAAACGAGGTTGCAATAATGTAGTTAATTCGCATTCGTAGATTTAATTGACTCACTTGGTTTTTAATTATTTTAATTTAAAAACTAGAAAGTACACAGGAGTTTTCTTTTAGGGTTATGTCTATAAATATTCTTTCTAGTTTTGTTTAAAATTTCATTTATTTCTATATAGTTGTTTAGTTTTTAGAAAATATTTCCTTGTTTTGATCATTCCGTATTGACTGTAAGAGGTAGGCTTAGTTGAGGGCATCTTTTTTTAATTAAATCGTTAATTTAAAAATTAGAAGGTAAACGGGGATTTCTTTTTTTTAGGATTTTATTTGTGGAAGTGTTTTCTAGTTTTGTTTAAAATTTCATTCAATTCTACACAATTGTTTAATTTTTGTTGTTCTAATCATGTTGTGTATGGAGAATTAAAATGTACGGCTGTTATTTTTAATTATTTAAAAACTAGAAGGTGCACAGAGAATTTCGTTTTAAAGTTATATTTGCATATTTGTTTTCTAATAATAATTAAAATTTCAAATAATTCAATTGAGCTGCTTTGTTTTTATAAAACATTTTTACCTTTTCAATTGTTTCAGGTCTTATGTCAAGGTTGGTACAGAGAAGAATCTCCTAACTTACCCTTAAAACCCCCTAAATTAACCTAACCCACTAACCTAACCTAACCCAACACTAAACCCACTAACCTAACACTTTATACATGGACTCTATGTAATAGTTGATTATAGCGCCCCTGTCTTCAAACATTTGAAACATTAATTAAAAAAGTTCCATGTTAAAAATCCTATACCTTCAAAAAAAAATTTTTACTTTTTGGCAAAATTTTTTTAATGGAGACGGTGGCTCCATCTACATTGGCTGAATTTTTTTAATTTTGTTTTAGGAAACATTCAAGGTTGCATAGGTTCCTAACTATAATTTATAGCATCACCTGATGCAGTTGTCAGTTTAGCTGTGGGGGGTAACATCACTGGCTTTGGAACTGGTGTTCGTAGGTTCGAACCTAACTAGTGTCAGTTAGTTTTTATTATTTTTAAATTTTTAAAATAATCTTAAAGTATTAATTATTATTGTTAAAATTCTGTCTTGTGCAGTAGGCAGGTAGGTTAGCCTAGAAAAAACAAACATCAGAACTAATCAGAACATTCTGTTCACTCATCGATTTAGCCAGCAATGTGACGTCACGTTCTTATATAACAATATGTGACGTCACGTTAATATATAACAAAATAAGCGACGTCACGTTCATATATAACAATATAAGTGACGTCACATTCATATATATAAAACAATATAAGTGACGTCACGTTCACATATTATAATATAAGTGACGTCAGAAGGCTGCATAAATCGGTGAGTTGCAAAATGTCCTTCTAAATACAGCTAAACAATGACGCTTTCGCTAAAGATTAATTAACTATCATTTTCATTGATATGAAGGAGGTTAAAATAAAGAGAGACGACATCACGTGACTTTGGTCTGACGTTCATAAAAGGGCGGGGCAAACGAATTTCTGCTGCTGGTTGATTGGTTCCAAATGCCTGTCCCAACACTATGCCTAACCTAACACTAACCCCCTAACCTAACACTAACCCCCTAACCTAACCCAACACTAACCCACTAACCTAACACTTTATACATGGACTCTATGTAATAATTGATTATAGCGCCCCTGTCTTCAAACATTTGAAACATTAATTAAAAAATGTCTATGTTAAAAATCCTATACCTTCAAAAAAAGTTTTTCCTTTTTGTCAAAATTTTTTTAATGGAGACGGTGGCTCCATCTACATTGGCTGAATTTTTTTAATTTTGTTTTAGGAAACATTCAAGGTTGCATAGGTTCCTAAATATAATTTATTAGCTTGCCTTGTGCAGTTGTCTGTTTAGCTGTGGGGTTAAATGCACTGCTATCTGAGCCAGAGTTCCTGGGTTCAAACCTCTGATGTTTCTTTTAGAACTTTTAATGTGTTTGAATTTTTAAAATCTTAAATATATTTATTGTTAGAATTCTCTCATATGTGAGATGAATTAAGTCATTCATTTTTAATGTATTTCAATCTGTTCAATTGTTAATTACAAGTGTTTTGTAATTTTAGGCCTCTACCTCAGAAAAAAAGATTTTTTATTGCTATTTTAGACTCAGTGTGACATAACTTTTATATACATGTATTTTTAAAATATAAACGTGACATCACATTAATGGATGATAATTAGATGATTAAAGGAATGTGCAATCAGTTGAACCTTAGACCATTAGTCTAATGGTCTAAGGTTGAACTACCTGCATGTATATATATTGGCTATTATTTGTTAACCAGTTAACTTCCTGCCCCTCCCCAATTAGATTATGTTTTGAAAAAAAGGCGGAGCAAACAAATTTCTTTTGCAGGTTCTAAATGCCTGACAGGCATCTGTAGACAGCTTCAGAATTTCTTTTGATTCTGCCCTTTTATGAGCATCATCAATTTCTAATTGGTTTGTTACTCACTCTGATGTCACAAGTCCCGCCCTTTTTATTTCTAATTGGCTGATATTTGGTCTGACACTCATAAAAAGGCGGGGCAAATAAGTTTCTTGTGCTGGTTCCAAATGCCTGTCCCAACACTACACCTAACCTAACTCTTTATACAGGGAAGCTATGTAATACAGTAATAGCAGAGTCATAGATAGAGAGAAGAACCTCCTAACCTACCCTTAAACCCACTAATTTAACCTAACCCAACACTAACTCACTAACCTAATCCAACACTAACCCACTAACCTAACCCAACACTAACTCACTAACCTAACCCACTAAACTAACCTAACACTTTATACATGGAGTCTATGTAATAGTTGATTGTAGCGCCCCTGTCTTCAAACATTTGAAACATTAATTAAAAAAGTTCTATGTTAAAAATCCTATACCTCAAAAAAAAGTTTTTGCTTTTTCGCAAAATTTTGTTAATGGAGATGGTGGCTCCATCTACTTTGGCTGAATTTTTTTTTTATTTTTTTTTTTTTGAAATATTCAAGATGTTAAACAATTCCTAAGTAGAGTTTATTATTTTTGTCATTGCAGTTGTCAGTATAGCTGTGGGGTTAAGACCATTGATCTCTGAGCTAGAGGTCCTTGGTTCAAACCTCAGTTGGGACTTTAAGTTTTTAACATGTTTGAATTTTTAAATTAATCTTAAATATATTTATTGTTAAAATTCTCTTATATGTGGTTGGCAGGATAGCCTAGGTGGTTAAAGCCTCTAGGTTTGAAGTTATGTTCTGTGAGTTCAAATCCCGCAGTTGTCTCTTGTTTTTTTAAAATAACCACCTTCAATGTTTTTACATCGATAATAATGTTTCGATATATCCAATCAATATATCGATATTTTTTTCAATATTTGTATAGAGATGAAGTAAGTCATTTCCAATGTATTTCAATCTGTTCAATTGTTAATTACAATTTTTTTGTAATTTTAGGCCTCTACCTCAGAAAAAAAGATTGTTTATTGCTGCTTTAGATTCGGTGAGGTTTGAAACTTCAACATTTGTTGAAAAAGCAAAAAAAAAAAAAAAAAAGATGCGATATATTGTTTACGATATATTGGAAAAACGATATATCGATGTTTTTCATAGGAATTGTCATCTCTGAATTTCAGACTACAAAAATGTGCATTTGTTTGCCATTTATTATATATTACAGTATGTAGATTTCCGACAAAAATACAACAAAACTGTTTTAATACATATTATATTTCTTTTTTATTTCACTCAATGGTTTTTTATGTTCACTGTATCATTTTTTAAAATGATATTTAGCTATACGTAGACGTGGCGCCATCTATTGGGCTAACTCAGAGGTGAGCTCTGAATTGACCTACCTCTATGTATTTATGTTGTCAATGTCAAAAATGGCAGCTGATGGAGAATTCAGTTTATTTCCATCGTCGTCGATGTCTTTGACGCTAAGAAGTCCGCTTAAATCGAACCGGGTGAACGTGAGTTGAGGTTTAGAGATCCGTCTATCTATTCTCTAATTATTGTCTTATTATAACAATAATAATGATGATGATTACAGGTGTTGGAATGTCGAGTTTGCGAAGACGTTTATGGATTTCACGGTGAAAAAGTTCCTCGTCTTCTTCTTTGCGGTCACACATTGTGTCACAGCTGTCTCTTGCATCTTCCTGTTCACGATGACACGATTCTGTGTCCGTTCGATCGTCAACCGACTCCGTTCGGAGACGCTGGAGTTTGGGGTCTTAAGAAGAATTTTGCTCTTCTTGAACTTCTTGAAAGACTTCAATGTTCTCCAGAATGGGAACCGCAGTTCACTGCAGAGTTCATTGATAAAGAGAAACAGGTTCTCGCTCTCTTCCTTCTGAGTGGATTCGAGCCGTATTTTGAACGCAGAAATTGAAGAATTCTTGCAGAAAAATAACACTTTTCTTGTTTTTCTTTAAATTGTCGTCATATTTCTGCAGTTTATGGAAGATTTCTTATAGTTTTCTTCGTATTACTGAAGTTTATTGCAGTTTTCTTCGTATTACTGAAGTTTATTGCAGTTTTCTTCGTATTACTGAAGTTTATTGCAGTTTTCTTCGTATTACTGAAGTTTATTGCAGTTTTCTTCGTATTACTGAAGTTTATTGCAGTTTTCTTCGTATTACTGAAGTTTATTGCAGTTTTCTTAACATATTTACAGTTTATTGAAATTTTGTTGAATTTTCAGCAATTTATTGAAAATTTCTTAAAATTTTCTTCAATACTTCTGCAGTTAAATGATGATTTTCTGAAGGTTTCTTCATATTACTGCAGTTTATTGAATATTTCTTGCAATATTTTGCAGCACCATAGTGCTGCAAAATATTTACTGATGATTTTTTTCATTTTACCATAAATTCTTTGCGATTTATTATTTTATTATTTCTTGTAATTTCAGACTTTTTGCAATTTTCTTGAGATTTTTCTAGATTTCTTGCAGTTTATTGTCAATTTTTTTTGAGAGATTTTTGTAGAATTTCTTGCAATTCAGTGAATATTCTTTATGATTTTTCCAAATTTCTTCACAGTTTCTTGTACATTTTTTGTAGTTCGGCAGTTTTTGCATTTTAGAGACAACGCTCTGAAAAGCTTTCAGTCTAAAGTTTTACTGTTTTCTCATTTTGTGGTTGGTCTTTCTAGTTGGCTGTTCCGTGCGACGAGAACGAAGAACATCTTGCCATAGTCTATTGTATGGTGTGTAGCACCCACCTTTGCTTGAACTGTTCCGAAAGCACTCATTCGATGCGCACTCTAGCGAAACACAAGAGAGTTCCGCTTTCGGAGAAACCTCGTGAGAAACCCAAATGCGAGATACATCCGGGACACACGATCGAGTTCACTTGCATGGAGGAGGAATGTCAACGATCTCCACTCATGTGTTTCATCTGCAAGGACTATGGCCGTCACATGAAGCACAATGTTAATATTTATAGTGTTTTTGATTAGCCTCGTACCTAAGCTTGTGTTTTATAAACAGCACACGTTGCTTGAACTGGAAGCGGAACGAACGAGGACGCAGGTCCGAGGAGCGCTTCAACACGTCCAGAAGTTCATAGATGAAGTGGACGAAACGTTGCGAAAGCTTGAATACGTGATTCAACAAGTTGAGGGATTCAGTCAAGTCGCCTCTTCAAGTTCCGAAGGACAGAGTGGATCCAACAATCAGCAGGTGTCCATTAGAGCTCTTTTAAGGGGCTTTTAAGCATCGTTTTTTTGGCTGGTGGTTGGTCGGTCAGAGAGTTTTTTTAACAAGTTCATTGATCCAATTATATTAAGAAGAAATTAAAAGTGTTTCGAGATACTAGAAGAGAAATAGGAACAACCGCAGAATATTTTCTTGATCGTATCTTTGGAAAAATCTTCTTTTCACTTTAAGTTGAACACAGAAAGCATATATTTTGTAATTCTAAACGAAATAGTTGAACATAGGGACCTCTTGACACGAACATTGGGGTCAAAAACCTAGTTAAGGTGGTTTTAAAGTGTAAACGCTTCTCGAACTCTGATTATTCTGTGGTTCATGTGGAAAATTAAGAGAAACTAGATAGTGTTTTAACAACTAGAAGGGTAGCTCAATTTAACGTTGATATATTTCAAAATAAACGTTTTATAAACGGAAAATTAAAAGATATTGTCTGCTTAAGGTTGGGTTATATTCAAACTAACATAAAAAGCTTATTTTAAAATATATCAACATGAAAATACTCTTAAGGTGGCTGAATAGATATTTAAAATCAACTTAACTTGTACAATTAGGTTTGGTTTTTGTGTAAAGGAGATTTCGATCTTTAAAGGTGTTGGGTTCGGCCGAAGATGCGAGAATCAGAGTTCGTGCTTACTTCGGCGAACTGAGGGAAAATTTGAATCGTCAGGAAGTAGCAGCTTTAACTGTCGTCGACGCGTACGTTCGAGAACGGCTCTGTTCTCTCAAACAGCAACAGGAGGATTTCATCGTCCTTTTATCTCAAATGGCGACTGTCTGTCAACAGTGTGAAAGAGCCGTTCATCAAGTACGTTTCCTCATTGTAACTCTTTTTTTTTCTTCTTATTGTTAAAGAATAACTTGTAATGATTTGTAAACAGGATGATTCTAGAGTGGTTCTAGCTAGTCACGAAATTAATGCAATGTTACAGACCATCGAAACGCATCAGCAACAATTTTCGGAGTTACCAGAACAGCTTCAATTGGATCCGAGTATTCCACTTACATTTACGAAGGTTTTTTGTTTGTTTGAAGTTGCAATTAAGATGGTTTTCAAACAGCTGATTACTGAAACACTCGTTACTTTTATGTTTTGGAAGCAACACTTAAGAGAAAATTGAAAGCTTTTTTTTAAAAAAAAAAAACTAAAAGAGGAAATTAATCACTTGTGAGGATTTTCATGTTGATTTTTTTTTTTCAAAATGATGACGAACATACCGTCTGCTTAATGTTGGATCATTTTCAAAGTGATTTAAAAAGCTTATTTTAAAAGATGTCAACGCGAAAACTCTTTAATGTTGCTTCTAAGAGAAAAAATAATTGAGTGATGTTTAAAATTTAAACTTGAACATGCTCGAAACAGGATAATCGAGTTCACATTGGTCCAAAGATCGAAATGAGGATCGTAACTCTGGGTTTAGATGATGCCGGAAAGACTAGTATTCTTTTCAAGTTGAAACAAAACGAATTTGTTCAAACAATCGCGACCATTGGTCAGTTTAACCATGTTTTAAGTTACAACCAACGAAAAAATGAGAGATGTTTTCGTATGTTTTTTTTTAAAAAAAATTTCAGGTTTCAATGTCGAAACGGTCGAATACAAGAACCTCAAGTTCACCATTTGGGACGTTGGTGGTCAACCGAAGTTACGTCCGCTATGGAAACATTATTATCTGAACACTCAAGGTAAAAGGTCACTCGTTCATAAGTGACCTATCGAAACTGAAAAGAACATTTCTTTTTATCGTGTTTTAGCGATCATTTTCGTGCTGGACAGCAGCAATCGTGAGCGATTGTCCGAAGCGCAGAACGAATTAACTAAACTAATGCTAGAGAAAGAATTAAAAGAAGCCGTGCTTTTAATATTTGCAAACAAACAGGTTGAAGAAATTAATCTTACATGATAGGATTTTTCTCGAAAGTTAACTCTCTCTCTCGATAGGATGTTGCTAATTGTATTAGCATCGAAGAGATTGCCGAGAAATTGGCTTTGCATAAATTATGTTGCGGTCGTAGTTGGCACATTCAAGCGTCGGATGCTCAGAGTGGTCTCGGTCTTCACAATGGTCTGGACTGGCTAGCGAGACAACTGGTGGCTGCCGGAGTCACCGATGTAGTTTGAGGTCTGTCGTATTATCGTTCATGTTGTAAATAAATATCACTTCAATTTCATGTCATCGTATTGACTTCTTATTAAAAAAAAATCTGCGCTTTACATGGATTAAGAACCTCGACACTGAAGCACGTGCACGAGCTGCGCGTGACGCCTGTGATGCAATGTGAAATTTGAACAGGCAGGTGTGCTCAGCACAAATCCATCGTTTGCCCCGCCCTGTTATAAGGAACAACAACTTCTAATTGGTTTGGTATTTGGTCTAATGCCACATGTCCCGTCTTTCAATTTTTAATTGGTTAATATCTGGTCTGACGCTCATAAAAGGGCGGGGCAAACGATGGATTTGTGCTGAGCAAACCTGCCTGTGAAATTTGATGTATCCAAAAACATGGTCTGGATTCTAGCTACCTTTGTGGTACCTTTAAATTTCATTTCTAACGATAATTAACGTTGTAATTTCGTGTTGAATGTTGTGGCCAGGTATATTAACTACGGTATTTTTTTTTGTTGCAATATTCAAATGCATTTTTATTTTATGCAATTTTGAATTATGCTAACGACCATTGACTTCAAAAACGGCCCATTTTTCTAGCCACCTTTTCGTTCTTTAGAAAACAACTTGCAACTTTAAGAGAGAATTGAAACAGATGATGAATTTTGTTTTGAATTCTTTTATTTCCTTAAACCATTAAATTCAAATTCACATATTTTTTTTTTCAAAAAAAAATTGAAAAAAAAGTCTACATTTCAAATAATTACAAAAAGACTCTTACAAACATTTCATTCAATGAATTAACCACTTTTTTGTTGTTTTTCACCAGTGAAATACAATTGAACAAATTTCCCCCCAATGACAAAACAGATGAACAAAGGTGAACAAAAAAACCGCCAAAATTATTTTTTCAAAATAATTCATTCAATTTTTTAATATAATATTTATGCAAATAAGACTTAATTTCAATTTGAAGATGTATAAAACGTTTTATTTAGTGATATTAACGAGAGGAGGAGGAAAGAGAAGGTTTTACGTAACGATGAGCAAAAGGGAAGGAAAAAAAAGTTGATGAAATGGGTTTCGTTCACTCAAAAGTTTGAACAAAGAGAAGAGAAAAAGTGGTTTTGGTGGGTAAAATAAGAAACGACTGCAAGAACCATTTATTTTATTTGCTGTTTCTATTTCTTCTGTGTTTTTTGTTTTTGCCAAATTTCCAAACAACCAAAAAATATGATTATAGTTCTTCGTGTTCATGATCGTGGTGGTCGTGTTCTTCTTCCTTTTCAACCTAAGATAAGAGGAAAAGATCAATAAATATATCAAACGCCGGTCATTACGATTTGTGCTTACTTCTTTTTCTTCCTCTTCATCTTCGTCTTCCTCCTCCTCGTCTTCTTCAACCTTCTTCGCTTTGTCTTCCTCCTCTCGTTTCTTCTTTTCTTCTTCTTCCTGTTCGTCGTGCATCTTCTTTTCTCCTACCTGTAAAAAACGAACACAAACGATAATTTAGTAAAATAATAAGTACGGTAGAAGTCGTTTAACACGAAACATCAGGTTTCGAATATGTTTTCGCGACCGTTATCATTCATGAACAGCTGATTTTCGAATTCTTGATTTATCTGTCTTTCAGAAGAGCAAAATTAAGAGAAACTAGGAAAGTGTTTTAGAAACTAGAGCAGGTAGCTTAATCATTTAAGGGTATTTTCATGTTAATATCTTTCAAAATAAACTTTATATATAAAAAAAAAATTAAAAAAATATTGACTGCTTTTGATAGATATCAACGTGAAAATAATCTTTTAAGTGGTTCAGCTAGCTCTTCTAGTTTTTAGAACACAAGTTTCTCTAAATATTGCACCTGAAAGACAGAATAATCAAAAACCTCTTTAAACAAGTTGTTTGTTATAAGAATTTTTATGGTGTTTTTCTCATCCGATTCGCGTTTAAACTATTTTTCATTGCAATTCACTTTAACGTAAGTCTTGAAAATTCTCCAAAAATAAATTTGAAAGAATTAAAAAAAGCCATTAAAATGGATAATTTTAATAAACATTTTTGTTTATTATCATTCCAAGAATGAAATTATCGTTTTTCAACGGCTTTTTAATAATTTAAAATTTAATTTCGAAGAATTATGTCGAGACCTGTACGTAAAAAGAATCTTAAGCCTGCCACAAGTCGTTATTCCGACAAATAAACGTCTCTTGATCTTTAGTTTTTACCTTAGTAGCTCCCCACGTCTCTTCGGCGTACTGCCTGGCATGTTCGACGTCGTCGGTGATGAGAACGTTATCAAAGATCGTTCCGGATTTCACTTGCCAAAGATCGAAACCAGCGATACAGATTTCCGGATACTTATAAAGAGTCGTATCGACGACGTATTCTGGATTATCGATCTCGGGATGAACCCAAGGTCCCTTGTAATCCGGATTATCAATCTGTTTCGGTTTCCATTCTCCTTTGTATTCGGGATTATCAATTTGAGGTGGTTCCCAATCTCCGTCCATTTCGTCGTCCCAATCTTCGGGTTTCACGGCATCGGGATCCGGAATGTGTTCGGGTTTCTCCCAGTCTTCTGGTTTCGTGTCGGTCGGATCGTCGATCTTTGGCCTATCGTCCCAATCGTCAGGTTTCTTCGCTTCGGGATCCTTGATCGTCTTCGGTGGCAAGAAACTCCAATCGGATTCCAAATCACCGCTTTCAACCTTTTCATTGTCGATCTTGACCTCATATGTGTTGTCGGGATGAATGATCAAAGTGTAAACGTGAGTAAAAACGTCGTCCTGAAACATAAAATCGAGAAAGTTTGTAATTCAAATCAAAAAGTTCGATTTATAAAGTTGTGTTTCATAAATATAAAAAAAAAACCTTGCAACGAATATCTTTATTGATCAAAAGGTTCTTTCCCTTGTAGTTAAAAATGGCGTGAACTTTTTTCGTTCCCGGTCCACATATGTCGGGTCCTAAACAAAAAGGATCACATTCAGTTATTTTTTTTTCATTTAATAACAAAATCGGTCCATTTTTCTGATCATCGGTGCAGAAAAAACGACGAGAACGGCTTAATTTTAAGTTTATTTAGTAAATTGAAGATGAAAGAAAGGTAATTTTGATTATTTTTATGATCATATCTGGAAAAAAATGAACTTCTATGGCAATTTTAAACTGTTTTTCAATGTTTTCGGCTGTCAAAACGTAAAAATAATTCCTTAGCACTGTTTTTTTCCCCAAACACTTTAAACTCGATACCTGAAAATGTCAACTACTTCAAGTTAAATCTTAAAAATACTGCATTTCTTGGAAGTCTCTCCAACCATTTTTTTCAAATCAAAACCTAAAAAATGTCATCTTTACTTAAAAAAAAAAAAACCATTATTTTCCATTTTATCAAAACGGTTTTAAATTTCAAATCCAAAACCATGAAATTTGTTTCAGAAGTAGTTTTCTAAACAAATCGTTTCTCATATTTTCACCAAATGGATTATTAAAAATGAACCGATCTTATTATCCACATTCAGAAAAGAACCAAAAAAATGTCATTAAAACAAACCAAACATGATGACGTAAGGTGAATCTCCGTGCATATCGTTCTGATCAAGACTACAATCGAATAACTTAATGTAACCACCACCACAATCGATGTTCTGTTCATGTTTTACAGAAAACTGAACGACCAAATCCTTTCCTTCATTACTGAACGGTTCAAACTTGGAAGAAAGCGCGTAAAATCGAGCATCTTGACTAGTCTGAATTCCTATATAAAAAAAAACACACAAAACATAAAAATTAACTGAAATCGACACAATTTTCAATTTATTTAAGAATTAAAAATGCCTTTGTCTTTAACAGGATCATTGTAGAATTTTCCAGCTGATGCAACAAAAGCACCAACTTCACTTCCTTTATGAGTCGATTGGACCCACGTCGATTCCCACGAATTGTCTGTTTATTAAAAAGTTTAAAATGAAACATTTTAAAGATTAGAAAAAAATACAGGGATAATGAAAGGGTTAAAAAGTGACACGTCAGAGACGAACAAATTCAACGAAAAATCGCAATTTTCATCAAAATTCAAACGAAATTCAACATTTAAAAACAGCCACGTTATCAAAATTGACTATTTTAGATAAATAATTCATCTTATGAATAGATTTAATCGGTTTTTCGTTTAAAAATGAACCAAAAAAAACTGCGGATTATTTTTTTCCGAGAATGTTTTCGTTTATACAAACCGTCAAAAGTTTCCAAGAAGAAAACTTTAGCGTTGACCGAACAAAAGAATAGAAGAATCGAGGCACAAAACGTTAAAAGTATCTTCATCTTCTTATATTGAAATTATAAACTATATATTGAGCTACGTGTAAAAAAAATGTGGCTGAAATAAGATGTAAAAAGAGACCGAAGAAAACGTCAAACGCTAACCGAAGACGACGGACAAAACGAGAAAAATTAATCACCGGCGACGAGCAAAATATAAGGAAAAGGCAAACGACCCACGTGACCACCTTCCAGATGGAAAGTTCTGATTGGTTGAACAACTGACAACCAATCGGAGGCACCCACGCCACTGTCTCAATATTTTTAAACGTTTCATTACAATGACGTCAATAAAGGCGCCTTAATCTATACGAGTTGGCTACGTAGGCATTTTCTGTCCAGTTTCATCTTTGGAGCTCTTTATTTTTAGATTTCGCAAAAAATTGAAATAACTTAAAATTTAGTTAAAATACAAGAAAATGTCATCAGACTGAAAATAATCTACACTGTCTATTAATGAACGTGATGTAGTTTTTATGTTTTCGAGTCAAAGTATGTGTTAGTTATATATTTTTTAGTTTCGCAAAACTTCCAATATTTTGCTGTCATTATCCTCGTTCTATTTGCGATTACACATTTGCCAGTTTGACAGCGATGACGTAAAAACTAGGACCTACTATTCTATTTTATAAAACACTTTTAAGTTTTTTTTATGTCGCCCCTGAAAAAAGTTAGCGCAAAAAATGCAATGGAAATTTATTAGCCCAGCCGCTTCGCAGCGGTCCGAACATGGCGGCTTTATAGACAACATAGGTGCGCCAGCTTGTCTTGCTATAAGATGATGATCTCTAGTCGTGAATCGTAATGACTGAACTCCAAATTCTAGCCTCTAACTTACATCCTAAATATTATAGAAAGATAACAGTATGAATAGAGGTAGCTCAACTAAACTATAAGCTCGGCTATAGTCTATAGAGCATTTTCGAACCGTAGCTGAATGTATCCAATAGATGGCGCCACCTTTATTTAAAGCAAATTGTTTTTCTAGGAAAATGTTATGAACATATAAAAATAGTGTATGGAATTTTTAAAAGAGATTTAATGTTATCTTTATAAAAAATAAATATAAGGAATGATAAGAGGAATAAAAAGAACCTTGAAGAGAGGATATACAATTAATGCTCACTCACTCGATGTTTTTTCTAACATGAATATTTGCTACCTCTATATATTTATCTTGAATGATATCCAATGTAAACAGAAAAAATACGATAACAATTTTGAAAAACAAAAAGCACATTTCATGTAGAGGCTAAGAGTACGTTTCTCTTTAACATTGCCTCTATGGTCTATTCCAATTGAGGCCAAGGTTCTCTCTATAAAGAGAACCTTTACTGAGGCTATGACCTCCACCTCTCACCAAGGTCGTCACGTTCATTTATAAACAAATAATATGAAAGCCCTACGGAGGCCTGGTCGGTTTTTTAAAAGTTAATAAAAATCTTCATAGTTGCTTTCACATTTAGCTTCACACATATTGAGAAGGTATGTATAAAGTGTGAAGTTATAGATGAAGTGTGAAGGTAACTGTGAAGTATGAAGGTAACGGAAGATTTTTTTTATTAAGTATGAAGTGTTAAGGAGCCAACCGGGCTTCCGTAAAAATAGTTGTATACGAATTTATTTTGACAGGAAACTGCTGCAAATTGTTATGTAGCCTCTATATACAGCTCATTCACTTTACGGCTTTCGCCCGATATGGCTCTAACCATGCCTATAAAACAATTACAGAGCCTTGTCTTGGAGGCTAACCGCATCAAAAAGTCTTAATCGAAAGAATTCTCACTATTTACGGCAATTTGTGTAATTTTTTATTGACAATTTGGTGAAATGAATCAGAATTTCATGCGTATTTACTTATTTTATGGACACTAAACGTATTGCAAGCGTTTTTGAAATACCATATTAATGTGAGTTTCGTCATTTCTGAGTAATTTCGTTTTTTTTTTAATATAAAGAAATGAACATTTAGCGGGAAAGTTGAATTATATCGTATTTTCGTTGCAAAAAGAATGGACACTTGATTTATATTTATGTTTGGACGTTTAGGTGGCGCTGCTGTAGTTTGCTGTTTCTGAAATTCTGCAACATGTGAAACGAATGTTGCGCCACCTGAACGTCAGAAAGTATAACTAACTTGATTGCTGAATGTGGTTTCCATACTTGAATTTCCCCGCGGTTTTCAGAAAATTTTAAGTTTTTCACGCAAACTTTTTTCAGGAGAAACATTACAAAAAGGGAAAATCGAAGTGTTTTAACAACTAGAATAATTGGATGATAATGTTAAAAGTTTTTTTCATAATGATATCTTTCAAATTACACTTTTTATTACTGTTTGAAAAAGGCGAAACTAGTTTTGTTTTCGGATCATTTTTTGGGTCATTTTCAAGCTGAACTTATAAAATGTTTATTTTTTTAAGGTATTGCGATGAAAAATATTTCAACATAAATCTGCTACCATTGAAAACAATTTTAACTTTTTTTTCGTAATGTTTCTAAAAAAAACACGTTCGTTTGACGTTTTTGTGTCCAATAACAAGTATGGAACCATTTAAATCGTATGTTTTTTTTCCTCCCTCCTTTAGTTTTAGTGTTGTATGATAAGATGATGAACAAGAGAAGATTTGGCGACGGAAAAAGTAACTTCATTCAACCGTCTCTTCATCTCGTATCGAGCGATGAAATTTCTGTCGGTATATCAGGCAAAGCGACGAGACCACCGGTTGTTGGACGAGAAACGCCTTTAGATCCAGAAAGAACGAAACGTTATTCATCGGAAAATGATCAACTTCAGGTAGTTTAGGTTTATATAACGAATTCTCTTTATTGAAACTAATTATCAACAAATTCAGAGATTTGTTTGAAACTAGAAGAGTAAATAATGCTTCGAAGGCAATTTAAAATCCGATGAAATTTTACATTTTTCAATTAAAAGATTTCAAAACTGCCATAAACAGTTTATTTTGAAATAAATCTTGAAAAATCTTATAAAATCTTGAATATTATACTTAAAAAAAGCGTTTTTATCTTTTTGTTATTTTGAACTTTCGAAAGAAAAAACTAGAATGGTTGAAATAGTATTTTCAAATTGATATCTTTCAAAATAAACTATTTACCTGACATTTGTGAGTTAGAATATATATGTTAATATATATTACAAGCGTACACTAGGATTTGATTTTTGATTTTATATTAGCGTTTAAAAAAAAAAAACATAAAAATTTCAATTTTAAAAACGAAAAAAAAAAAGTCCACACCAGAAATTCCCACTGACGCTCCCAACCAATGACACAACCCACCCACACCAAAACCGTGCTGCCTGGAATGTGTGCTTAACATAACAAAAATACAGCAGTTTTTGTCATATTTTTGGGGAAATCTTTTCAATTTGTTAAATTATAATTTTTCTTTCAGGAGTATTTGAAAGCTTTAAAGAAGAAAACGAGTGAGAAAAACGACAACGCCGAACATCCTCACAACATATCGCTCGAAGAAGACGCTCGATTAACAAATACTGTGTTACAGACGAATCGTAAGAACCTATTTTTAAAAAAAGAATCATTAAATGTTATCGGTAAGAGTGATAACGTCGGTAAGACTGATTTAAGACCTTCTATCGGTGCCGGTGGCCGAACTTTAAGTGCAGCTCTTCAGAAAGCTCAGTTTTTCACTAACAAATATGCAAAAGTTTCTTCTTCTACTTTGGCTGTAAAGGAAGAAGAAGAACTAAGTTCCGATACCTCCAGGGAAAAATTAGAAACACTTGCAACAAAACCGACATCGAAACCTGTCGATGATCGTCGAGTTTCATCTACGCAAGAAGAAGACGATAAAGAAGAGTCTAGCGTTGTCAGTATATTCAATGTGAAATCATTCGAAGATTTTGCTTCGGAGATCGAAGACGTTGTAGAAAACATCGTTTCGGTTAGTGAACATCGTGATGCGAGTCGTATTACGGATGTTGCCGAAGAAGAAAAGTCCGAAAACGGCAACGGGCAACTTACGGACAGTAGTTTTAAGTTGGAACTACGAAGTTTCGGTGATCTCGATTCAACCGAAGTTCGAGAGAAAACGGTAATTGTGAAAGACGGTGTTTCTGTTTCTTCTGTCGATAGTTTTCCTTCTAGAAGAACAGGTGGAGAATTGGAATCGGACGACTATTCGTACGAGGATGATTTCGAAGTGGAGGGAGATCGATCTCGGACGGTGGAATCGAGTTCCAAATCTGTTCGACCGAATACCAAATCCGTTCGTAGATTAAGTGAACAATGTATCGAAGAGTCGGAAGTTTCGCAGATCAAAATAAAACTCGAAATGAAGCAACAACGGAAAAGGTCTGTGTTGTCACGAGGCGTTCAAACGTCGATATCGGAAGTGGGACTCGGACCAGATCCGAACCGTTTGCTTCACTCGCAGTTGAACGACGCTAGGGTTCCAATCTCGTCTTTTGTCGATCCACAAAGAGTTTCGTCTTTTGTCATATCATCAGAAACCCTTCAGGGTAAATTCACTAGTTTTGAAATCAGGTTTTTTTTATTTAAAATTTAAATGAAAGTATTCATATTACTTTCTGTCTTTCAGGTTAATATCTTTCAAAATAAACTTTATATAGACAAACGTATTCAAACTGTCATAAAAAGCTTATTTTGAAAGATGTAAACATGAAAATACCCTTAAGTTGGCTCAATTGATATTTCTTTTGTTTTCGTTTCCTCGGATGACGCCACGGCCCACTGCGGTTTTTGGAAAATTTGGATGAAAAAACGTCAAGTGAACTTTTTTTAGAAACAATATTAGGAAAAAAAAATTCAAAACTAGAATGGCAGAAGATTATGTTAAAAGGTTCTTTATGCCAATATCTGAAATAAGAAGCATTTTATAGTTCAGTTTGAAAATGACACGATTTTTCGTTTTTCTATTGACATTTCATGAAAAAAACTACTTTTTTTTTTTTTCAAAATATCATTAAAAAGTTTATTTTGAAAGATATCGTCGTGAAAAAACTTTTAACATTATCACCAACTGTTCTAGTTTCGAAAACACTTTCAGTTTTTTCGTAATGTAAAACATTCGCTTGAAAAAGTAAATGTTCTCAAAATAGTGGGTGAGTTGGGGGGAAGAGGCCTCCTACAAAACATATAGCCACTGCGGTGGCTCCATACATGGGGACAAAACCAAAATAAATATTCAGTCACCTTAAGTGATTCATTTATTCTTCTAGTTTCAAAAACACTTTCAGGTTTTTTGTATAAAGTTGTAACCAAAACGCTGAATATTTGAAGTGTTTTAGTGACCTTTTGACATAAAATTGCTGTTGAATTCTGTTGTATAGTGTTGTCTTCGTACAATCCGTCTCTGATGGCTCTCAACGAGATTCTACGAAATCAGGTGAAAAGCACGAGAGCATTCGTAGAGGCGCAGCGTAGAAGTTATGTCGCTACCGTCACGAATCTCAGACCAGATTACGAGTATACGACGTTGGAAAAGACGAAAGCTGTAAATTATACTTTTAATTATTGCTAATTATGAACCATAAAACGGGCTTGGCTTTTTGTTTTATTTTTTTTAGCTCATTTTAAAGCACAGGAAAACAGAGAGAACGAAGACGATGCAAGTTACGAAATGAGTAAGTACGGTTTTAGAAATATCGTCAATACTGTTTATACCTGGCTCATCCTAAGAAGAAGCTTGTGACGTCATAGGGATTGCTTACAAAATTAGGATTCCCATTATTTTGTCTGATAACAAATGGAGTAATAACAAAAGAATTCAAGAATCCTTTTGTTCAAACTGTTGAAAACGTTTGATACCGTCTCTTTTTGGTTTTATCAGACTAAATGACACAATCCTATATTTTTGGTCAATTCCTGTGACGTCACAAGCTTCTTCTTAGACCGAGGCAGGTATATAATATTATCATAAACCGTTAAATCTATGGAGAGGTTTTGGAACACGTGAAAGTTTTATAATATCCTTCGGAAACTGGAAATGTTTGCCTCGGGTTTGGATTCAGACTGGGTGTTCACAATTCTAAAATCACAGTTCTAAAATCGTGAATTGTTTACAATGGTAGGATGGCTTTTGACTTTTATGTTGACGAAGTGTCAATGAACTCGAGACTCAGGTTTTTATAGTTTTATAATACTTATTAAGGGTGGTGTAAAAAAAAATTGGAAACGCCTCTCGAAATATGGTTATTTCTGTCTTTCCAGAAAAAAACTAGAAAGTGTTTTATAAACTAGAAGAGTAGCTGAATCACTTAAGGGTATTTTCATGTTGATATCTTTTAAAATGAGCTTTTTTTAAATCTCATTTTCACACTGGCCGACTTTTAAGCAAGTAATATTATGACACATATATATTAAGCCAGGTCTGTGTGTGTGTGTGTGTGTGTGTGTGTGTGTAACATCGGAATTTATATAAATTTAAAAGAATGAACCGCTTTTTTTTTTTCTCAAGGTCAACTATATGTTGCACACTCCCCATCCAAGAACCCCATGATATTAAAATGGAGAGGGGAAAAGGTTGAAAAGTGTAGACGGGGGAGAGAAACGTGGAGGGAGAAAAGTGGGAGGGAGAAACTGAAATTGAAATAAAAGGAGTAAAAAAGGAACAAACGACGCGCACGCGCACACCAGAGAAAATGAAAAAACTCATTTTCCCTTTCAAATAAAGGGAAAATTAAACCCCAAAATTAAACTACAGTTTATCACAGGCAATTGTGCCCAGCATTAGAATTTCTTTTGCTCCGCCTTTTTATGAACGTCATCAATTTCTAATTGGTTTGTTACTTGGTCTGACGTCATAAAAGAAATTCGAATGCTGGTCACAATTGCCTGTGAATTTTGCTCCCGTCATTTATGACGGGTTACCCCACTAGTTTTTATATTTTTGTCTATTTAAAGTTTATTTTGAAAGATATCACAACGAATAAATGTTTATTTTGACAACGCATTTCTACGCTGTTTTGGACTAAATGGCCCCTCTGCCACAGGCCCTCTTGTGTTGCTTGCAGAATAATTAGTCAAATTCAAATATCAATTAGTTTCTATCAGACTTTAACTCTCAGAATCTGGTTATTTCTGTGTCTTTCAAGAGAAATTTGAATGTGTTTTTTTTTTAAAAAACTAGAAGGGTAGCTCAATCATTTAATTATAGACATTTTTATGTTGACACACACCTTTTAAAATAAGCTTTTTTAGCTATTATCCATTGGGACAACAACAAAATAAATATCTATTCAACTACCTTAATTAAAAATCAAAATAGCAAGAGTGCCAAGAAGTTCTGTTATGAATTTTCATTGATATTTATATATTGGACTCTATAACTATTTATTATTGATCTCATTTCTTATCATTTGTTTAGTTTAGGTTTTTTTCTCTTAAACTCTATTGTTCTTTGTAAGTTGGAACATGACCTGAGAAATTAATATCTTTTTCTCTGTCAAAAATGACTTTTATTTTGATATAAATTGTTCTGAAGGCAAGTGTTTTTCTTTCTATCTTTCTCTCTAGTTCTTTCTCTCATTCTCTTTTTCTCTCTCTATCTGTCTCTCTCTCTCTCTCTCTCTCTCAGGTGGGAGAGGTATATAATAAAAGAGTTCCAGATTATAATTTCCACGCATTCAATTAGTGTTTTGTCATCTGCAAAAATAATGTTGTGGGTGTATTTGTGGGAAACAAAGGGGAGTTGACTTGAGGTAAAAAGAAAGTTTTTTTAAAGTTTGGAGAATGAAAAGAGAAAGCTACAAAAGAGACTTTGAAAATCCACCCAAATTAACTTGTTAAGATAAATGCTAAGTAAAGCTGTAAATACACGGTTAATTTTGGCTTGTCTATCCTTGAACATGTTAACATACCCTTTTTTTAAAAAAAATGTAATGCTTTTCTATGATGGGAAACTAAGCAATTAAAAAAAAAAGAGAAACAAAAAATACGCATGCAAAACATTCAAAAAATGAAAGGATTGACAAGCCAAAATTGACTGGCTTTAAAAATTCTAAAATGGAAAAAGAAAGCTTGGAAAAAGACTTTTAAAATACATCTAAATTGACATGTAGGATTAAGCTTAAATAAAGCTGTAATTACAACGTCAGTTTTGGCTTGTCAATCTTTGGGCGTGGTAACAGACCTTTTTTTTAAAAAAAAAAATGTAATGCTTTTCTCTGATGGGAAACTAAGCAATTAAAAAAAAAGAGAAACAAAAAAATACGCATGCAAAACATTCAAAAAATGAAAGGATTGACAAGCCAAAATTGACTGGCTTTAAAAATTCTAAAATGGAAAAAGACTTTTTAAATACATCTAAATTCACATGTAGGATAAATACTAAGTAAAGCTGTAAATACACGGTGAATTTTGGCTTGTCAATCCGTAAACGTAGTAACATACCTTTTTTTCTTTAAAAAATGTAACGCTTTTCTATGATGGGAAACTTAACAATTATGCTCAAAAAGAACAAAACATAAAAAATGAAAGGATTGACAAGCCAAAATTGACCGTCTATTCACAGCTTTAAAAATTCTAGACTGGAAAGAGGAAAGGCTTGGAAAAGATACTTTGAAAATTCACCTAAATTGACATGTTAGGATAAATACTAAGTAAGAATTGACTATTTTTGTTTCGTGCGTTTCATGCTTGTTTGTGACAGTCAGATCTTCTTCTTTTGGTTGGATTTGTTATTTTTTTCATTTGAAAACATTTCTTAGAATTGAAGAATAAGAAAAAGGTGCTAGTTGTATTATTTGAGCATGAGTAAGTTTGCATTTGTGCTGAGTAGAGTGAGTCGAGTCCTGAGTCTGTGCTCCTCCTCCTCCTCCTCCTACTCCTTAAAGGCATCTTTTCTCTTTTTCAATGTTCCTAATGGTGGTCATTAATAGTCTTTGCTACAGGTCAGCTGAGTTCTGATTCAACCATGTGCACCAATCCATATCTTGTTTTTCATTTTGTAAACCACCTTGTTTAAAACACAATAATAAAAAAAAACCTTCAGGTGTGTGTATTAATGGTGACGTTATACTTTCAGGTTTCTACCAATCACAATTGTTCTTTTTGTTCTATTCAGCGTTTATTCTTCTTCTTCTGAACTTGTAAAGACACAACAACCACACACATACACATCAGGTTTTTAGTTTGTTTAAACAATTGTAGGAAATTTCTTTTTGCTTCTACTATTTTGTCAGCTGATTGAAATAATGTCAATTAGCTTTAATATTTTCTTATTTTGAAAAGTGATTTTTTTTGGTGGATGCACATTTGGAATTTTTTTTAGTGTCTTTGGCTTTTTTTTATGTGTGATTTAATATTTCTGAAACTTTAAAACTTCAAGGAACAGTTCTTGAAAGTTTTTTTTTGAAGACTTAATTTAAATGTTGAAGTAGTTGGATGAAATGGGTTTCTATACGTGACCATTGGTCAGTTTTGCCTGAATAACGGCATTTGGAAGTTGACAATATCACTGACATTCTGGGGATAGGTAAATATATGTAAGTGATTTCTACTTTTTAAGTAACTTTATCATTTTTGGCAGCTGGAAAATAAGGGGTTTTCTGCAGTTTTATGGTAAAGTTATTTAAGATGTTTTATGAACAGGTGGTTTTTTTTATAAATAAACCTGGTTATTCTATAGTTTTATGAAGAGCAACATCAAGGAGAAATTGAGATTGTGTTAGAAACTATAAATATTAGCTGAGTTATTTAATATTTTCATGTTTGATATCTTTCAAAATAAACTTTTTATAGTAAAAAATTAATAAGTATCATCTGCTTAAACTTTTGTCATTATAAAACTATTATAAAAAGTTTATTTTGAAAGATATGAATGTGAAAATACCTTAACTAATTGAGCTACCCTTCCACTTTCTAAAACACTTTCAAACTTATCTCCATTTTGCACCTTTTGAAAACAAAATAATCAGAATTCGAGAAACTGATTGAGCTACCCTTCTAGTTTCTAAAGCACTTATCAAGTTATTCTTAATTTTGCTCTTCTGAAAGGTATAATAACTACAGTTTGAGGGGGGATTTACACTTGAAAACCAGCTACTTAAGTAAATGTAGTTAATATTTAGATATTGATTATTATTTGAACATTATTAATCGTTTTTTAATCTTAATTTTAACAATTCGATAATTGAGTTCCCTTTTTTTAAAAAAAAAAAAAATCATGTCGCAATTTCAAAGAAGTGACAATTTAAAAAGGGAAAAAATATATCGTGAGATTCTTTTCTTTTTTCAAAGCCCTTTTTCTTCTTATTTTTCTGTCCTAATTGTCCATATTTGAAAAAAATACTGTGAGAAAGAAAAAAAGTAACTTGAAATTAGTTTAGTCATTGAGAAATTGTGGCTTACAACGTTTTCTATTCATTCTAAAATATCTTAACTTTTTAAAAAGTGAAAATGTTTTTAGATAATAACAAAAAAAAAAGGATTTTTTTTTGACTAAAAATGACTTGCTGTATTTTATGATTTTTTTTTACGAAAATTTCTCACAGTCACACATTTTATGAAATCAGAAAAAAATGAAAACGGTTTTTTTTGATGTACAAAAAGAAAATTTCCACAATTTTAATAATTATAAACAAATGCCTCATAATCCTAATATATTACAGTATTTCATGAGAAATTTTTTTTTTGTTTGACAAAAAATGAATTGAAAACGGGTTAATTTTGTCTCTTTCTATCTGAATTAAGGGTGGCGCTGATCAAGCGCCAAATTGAACAAGCGCCATATTGAATAAGTGCCAAATTGAACAAACGCCAATCTGAACTAACGCCAAATGGAACAAACGCCAAACTGAATAAGCGCCAAATGGAAGAAACGCCAAACTGAATAAAAGCCAAAAAATTGGCGGTTATTCAGTTTGGCGTTTGTTCCATTTGGCGCTTATTCAGTTTGGCGTTTGTTCAATTTGGCGCTTATTCAGTCGCCCCGAATTAAGAGGCGAGCAACTAAAATTTTATAGTAAACTAAAATGAGTAAATACTCGAATTAGTCAACGCAATTAACTTCTCATTCACTAATTGCTGAACATTTCTTTTTAATACTAACATCCCTCTGCCATAGGCCTATTTGGCTGCTAGCAGAGTACTAATTGTAATTGTAATACTTCAAACTAAAAGGTAGTTTTTAGTTTAGACGACTAAAGTCAACTTAAGTAAAAGTGAAACTTAAACAAAGCTAAACATAAAATGCTTTAAGTTTAGCTTTATTTTAAGCAACGTTAGTCTGTTTTTTTTTGTTTAAAAAAAGGAGTTATTTCAAATTTGCTGTCAGAAAACTCCGAATATAACCTCTGAACTTATGATCTATTTTCAAATTTACAAGTTAAATTAGACCAGTAAAACTCAATTGACACGACAAATACACTGTGTCATTGTGCCATTATCAAACACACTAAAACTATGAAAACAATACTTAAGTTTGCGTGTTTAATGGACACTTAAATAAAGCTAAAATTATGTTTCTAGATATAACAACATTGTTTTTTTTTAAAGAAAAGAAGTTGCACGAAATATTCTTCATAAACATAAAGCCATATATTACAATAAATAGGTACAGTATATTATAATTTTTTTTGTTAATTTTTCAATTTTTAATTTGAGGGCAAAGGTGAATAACAATCTTATTGTTCCATAAGGCTTTTTATTATATAGGTTGAGCTTATAAATGTTAAAGGGGGTGGTGGTTCATATTAAATAATTTTCTCATTCCACCTCCGCCCTTTTTATTTCCTTCTTATTAATCCAATGTAACAACATTACCTGAATATAAAAAATGGAAAAAAATACAACAACAAGTTAACAACAACAACAATCTGCCATTTTGATTTGTGCAAAGTATAAAATGTACTTCCGAGCATTGTTATTCTGGCTAAATTATGCAATTGATTTCATTGTCAGTGCATTTAAACAACAAATACATATTAGAATAATAGAATCCATATATGTAAACATAAATCAAAATGTGGAGCAAAAAAAAAAATTAGGATTTTTTTCTTCTGTTTAGAGGCTAAAATCGAGGAGAACTTCTTGTTAAGATGGTTTATTTAAAAGCTGATCACACCGAAATCTGATTATTTTTTCTTTCAGAAGTGACAAAAATGAAGGAAATTAAAATGTGTTTTACAAACTAGAAGGGTAGCTCAATCACTTAAAGATATTATTTTCATGTTTGATTTCTTTCAAAATGAACTTTTTATAGACAAAAAATTAAAAAAAAATGTCGTCTGCTTAAAGCTGGATTATTTTAAAACTGACATAAAAAGCTTATTTTGAAATATATCAACATGAAAGTACCCTTTAAGTGATTGATCTACCCTTCTAGTTTATAAAAACACATTCAAGTTTCTCTTCATTTTGCACTTGAAAGACAGAATAATAATTAAGTTTTCCAGAGGCGTTTACACTTTAAAAAACCACCTTAACCACCACAGAGAGAGAGGGAACTCTAGCCTCTAACCAGCCTTTTTGGTTTAAGTAAATAGCCTAATTTATTCCCCTTAAATTGATGAGTTATGTTGTTAAATATAAAGTCTAATAATTGATGATGAACTAGTCTAATTACTACAAAAGGCAATCGAACGAAAACAAAACAAAAAAGCGTTGAACCAATATTTTGAGGCCTTTGTAACCAAAAAAAAAAGTTAGGAGTCGAGCCGTGCAACTAAAACTTTTTTTAGTCGACTAAAAATTCAGTAGACTAATTGTCTAATTTGTCAACTAATTGTTTAAAAGTAAACTGTTTAGTTTTAGTTTGAACGATATCGATATGAAAATGGTATTAAGTAATTCAGATATCCGTTCTAGTTTCTAACACAATTTCAGATTGTGTTAGAAACTAGAACGGATGAAATGCAGAACCAGACCAGAGTTCGAAAATCTGTTTATTCATAAAATATATCTTAAAAGATCCTAAGGATTTCATGTGTACTGAGAATTGAATTGATTGATTGATTTCATTTATTATAAATCAATAACAAAGAACAAAACCATATTTCTTTTTATATAATAATATAAAACCAACTCTCAGTCATTGTTTAAATTTGCTTTGTGTTTAAATTATAATTGAAATAATGAGATTTGTAATAATAAAACTAGTCAAACATGAACAATATTAATTTTGTAAAATGTTTTAACTGCAAAATTTATTATTTTAAAATTATAATTTTAAATAATACATTCACTCACTAATTAAAAATTCAGGTTAGAAAATAAATAGACAAAAAATCGCTAAATTGAGCAAACGCCGAACTGAATAAGCGACAAATTGAACAAACGCCAAGCTGAATAAGCGTCAAAACGGCATGAGGACAAGGCTGAATAAGCGTCAAATTGAACAAACGCCAAACTGAAACACCAAGTTTGGCGTATTATTAGTTTAGCACTTATTCATTTCTTTTGGCGCCACTTATGCGCCACACCTTTATAACAAGTCTACAATTACAGCTTTACTATTTTTTGGCAGTTTCAGGCGGTATGAGGCATTGGTGGTTATTCAGTTTGACGTTTGTTCAGTTTGTCGCCTATTCCAATTGGCACTTTTTCAGTTTGGCGTTTTCAGCGCCAGTCGTTTTCTTCTATTAGTTGACATATGGGTTTCTAATTAAACTACTTAATTTCTATATTTTTCTTATTAAAAATTCAATTAAAAAAATTCTGCTATATTTTAACAATTTTCAAATAATTTATTCGATTTGAAAAAACCTTTTTTTCTATTATTAGTTTATTTAAAATAGAGGTCGATAAACTGCTTTTAATAATAATATAGTAAAAAAAAATACATTGACTGTGGCCCTCCCCCATTTAAACGATTCTAATTAATACTCCTTTTCTGTCAGGGCGTTTTTTTTTACAAACTCATTCGAAGCATTCAGAACCATAACCTTAATAGAAAAATCGTTGGTTTTTTTAAATTTTAACTTTTGGTAGATGATTTTTCTCCTTGAAAAACAAAACACCGATTAACCCACAGACTAGAAATGAAGAGGGTTGATTTTTTTTTATTGAATGACAATTATGTGGGTTTACCACAGTTTGCTTTTTTTTTAGTCCAACTTTTTTTTTGTACTTTTATTGGGCGGATCTTTGCATTAAAAAATTCAATGACCGATAGTGCTTCAACAAAAGACTCCTTCAAGTGTAGATCTTCTCTTAAAATGTGTTCCATTTAACAGTTTAATCGTAAATTAACATTTTAAATCATTGTGAACCTGGATTTATTCACAGGAACAGCACACCTAATGCCCGATTTACACACAGAACCAAAATTCCGGAGCTTTATTAGAACTTGTTTTTGTGCAAAAAGACGACGGATCGTATTTTATGGTTTAGTCATCAACACTTAACATACATCGATTAACTTCGATCAGATAATTTGATGGAGAAAAAAAAATTGACCAAATTTTCGATTAGAAACTCGAGACTTATTTTGTAAATAGTTTTACAAGGACTTTTTTATTTTTCTGTACTTGTAGCCTAGTTGTTAACCTAGCTTGAATATGAATTTATAAAGTAATTTTGCAAAGTCAAAACGAAAAGACAAACAGACATTTCCTTTTTAGTCCCTGTTTCTACTGGACGAAAATTATTAAACTATGAAAATTTTAGATTTACAAAAATGAGAGTTCACTAAGTGAAATTAGCTAATTCATTACGATTATTAGTTGGACAACATAATGTCACTATTAGGAGAAAAGCTATTCAATATTAACAACTAAACGTGGCCCACCTATTCACCATAATAGTTTGCTTTATTATGTTAGGTCAATTGAAGTGAGAAAACCCTTATTGCCCTACCACTTTATTTAAACCATAAATTGCCATTTCTCATCATTGAAATGTTATTTCTAGGTAAAGTTATAGTTAAATATAACCAACAACTAATTAAAATGCATTACAATTCCTGAAATGATGAATAATTGATGGAAATGCACGCGAACCAAAGAGAAATCTAACGATGGCGACCAATATCACCTGACAAGTTGAAAACAAATTCAACTAGTTGAAAAGTTGACATTAATCAACTTTGAGCTTACTTTTTTTGGCGATTATTTTTGCCTTTTTCTCAGTTTAAAATGAATTTGTCACTTCCGTTTTGTTTTACTAAATATCCATGCAGTTGAACTTTCTGAATTACCGCGTACCAGGAAAAACGAGGCTTAAAGTGAACTTGTCATTTTTGCTTTATCTCTTTATTTATTAATGTTTTGATTTATCACCATTTAGGAATTATCATTATGATTATTTTGAATATTTTTTTATTGTATTCATGATTTTGATTTACGTGAGATTAGCAAGAATATGATAAATTATCTCGACTAAATGTCACGATAGCATTTTTGGAAGGACTTTAAATTTGATGTAACTAAAAATCAAATCTCGATTACGAAATTTTAAGCATAACTTTATCATACCCCTCTTATGTTAGAAACTACTCTGTAATTTGGAATAATGACAATTGAAATAGTAATTGTCTTTTTATATAATAATAATAATAATTATTAAACCTAAAGGTTCACTGCTTAACAGTACTATCAACTATCTAATCTAGTGTTTCCCAAATGAAGTTCGGCGGAACCTTCGGGTTCCGTGAAGGGAAAAATAAGGAAATTCAAGTAGTCGCAACATGTCCATCTTTAGACATAATTCCAACACAACTCAAAAATTAAATGAGACATGTGGTTTAGTATTATTAATTAAAAGTGAATCTAAAATGCCATAAATTACCATTTTTATTATGATTACGTGTCTATTATTTTTTATCCATATCTACTTTTTCTGACATTTTTCTCATATTCCGTCTACGGTATTTTGTAAAAATACTATTGAGGTTCTGTAATATTTTAAAGATTATAAAATGGTTCCGTAGTCAAATAAAATTGGGAAACACTGATCTAGTCCATCGATTCCCAAACTTTTTTGTTTGAAGAGGAACCCTTGAAATATTTGGTAAAATCTCGGGAAACCTCTCCAACCTGGCTGACACATATTAGGTTCGACAGGTTTAAATTACAAAATAGGCATGTAAAGCAGTAGTGTTAATGAATAATAATTAACTCATAATTTTGAATAAAATATTATAAGAGTATTTATTGCTTATTTCTATTTACTATTTTTCGCAAGCTTTTTTTTTTTGCAAATTCTCTCAGAACCCTGGTTGGGAATTACTGATCTAGTCAAAAGAGATAGTGTGAGATCGCGGAAGTGCGATAGCGGCTATCACGTGGTCTGCACGATGATATTTTTTGTGATAGTTGCTGTCATGACAGCAACTATCGCGAAAACTATCATCGTGAAAACGAGTCTCCAGAGAACTAAAAACATCACCTGGAAGTTGTTTATTCCATATTACAATACATCTATTTAAGATATATTGCAATTTGGAACTTTTTTTGTTGTTGTTACATTGCAATATTCAAAGTTTGAATATGAATTATTTTCATTCAATGATATAGGTCACAAGTGTGTTTAAAACAGGGTTTTCTAAAGAAATTGAAAGAAAGTTTTAATTTTAGTTTGAGAACTTTTAAGAAGAATAACGATTTGAGAAAAGGTTATTGGACTTTTTTTTTCGTGAAGATTTTGATACAAATTTCTCACGACTTGTTGATTATATGAAAGAGATTATTGCAAAAAAAAATGTCTTATGATTATTTTTATAAGATAGTTTATATGATTGAAGTCATAAATATATAATAGTTTTTTTTTTAAAGTATTTCTTTACACATTGTTTTACACGCAATGCCACCACCAAAGAATGTCGCTTTGGAAGTTGTTTTCTTCTTAAATCAATGATAAAATTGAATGAAAATGAATTTTTTTTGGGTTGTTTTCTCTCAGATTTGTTGCTGTGTGATGATGATGATGATGATGTTAGCGTGATGTAAAAACGAGTAAGATTTTTTAAGAAAAAGAAGAACAAAAAAAAATATATAAAAGAAACATGTTTAGAAAGGAAATTGATGTTCAGAATGAATTGAAAAATGTATTGTGTTTGTATTTTTTTAAGGCTATGGGTAAATGCTTCCATGGGCACGCCACTATATTAAAGGGTTGATGCCGTGTATGTGTGTATGCTGTATGTGGAAATACGATTATTATTATTATTATTATTTCTTCTGTCCTCCTGCCCCTCACTCAGTCATATAAAAATGATTTTGAAGAAAAAAACTAACCAAGTGAATAAAGTTAACCTAATATTTTAATGTTAATTAAGTTGTCTTTTATTTATAAATGTATCAGACCAAAACTTATTTGAGTTCAGTAAAAGTAGACAAGTGACAAAAAACAAAATATAATTTTGAATAATATGATAAATTATGTTAATAAAGTTCACTTCACTAAGTGAAAACGGTTTCGAGAACTCTTAAGGTGGATGAATATGTATGTATTTTTGTTTTTTGTCCTCTTAGATGGCGCCACTGCTGTGGCTAGTATGTTCTATAGGAGGTCTCTTCCCCTCTCCATATGCGGTTTTCAAGCAAACGTTTTTCAGGAGAATATTTCTCCTGAAAAACGTCCAAAAAATCCAAAGTGTTTTAGAAACTAGAATAGTTGGTGATAAATTGATAATAAAAGTTTTTTTTTTTGATGATGATATTTTTCAAAATAAACTTTTTATGACAGTTTGAAAAAGGCGAAAATTAAGTTTTTCATGAAATGTCAAGTGAAAACTCTAAATTTCAAACGACTATAAACATTTTTTTTTTAAAGATAATGGCCATTAAATAACTTTTACCATTCTACTTTTGAAAACAATATGAATTTTTTCTCAATGTTTCTAAAAAAAATGTTTGCTTGACGTTTTTACGTCTAAGTATTCCAAAAACATCTATGGAGCATATAGCATTAGCCACTGCAATCGCACCGTCCGGAGAGCGAGACAAAACCAAAATAAATGTCTATTCAGCCACCTTAAGGTAGTTTTAACGTGTAAACACTTCTCGAACTCTTTGATTATTCTGTGTTTCAGGTGCAAAACGAAGAGAAACTTGAATTTGTTTCTTCTTCAAATTATTACAATTGAAACTTTGTCGAGCTTGAAAGGAGATTATTCAAAATTTTTCTTTTGAATTCTGTTATTTTCTAATTTAGGTCCAGTTAATTAGTGTAATAATGATTGCGTGAAATAACATACAATTTTAAATCTTCTTTTGTGTTTTGTGCAGGTGGTTCTCTAATAATTGTATTCGGTGTGTTTCTCGTCACTAATTTTTTTTAAAAATATTTTTGGGCATTATGAAGTCAGTCTACTTTTTAAGCAGGGTGTACACACGACACGATCAATTCTGGCTTGTCCAGTTCTAGCCACACACGAGCAAACCATAGTTTCTTTTTCCATCATTGAAAACATTCCGATTTGAACAATTGCGTATGTTTTCACGCTGAAAGGCTTGTCCAGTTACACCACACACAATCCATAGATTGAAGTGAATTTCTGACTGAGCTGAGCTTGTTCCAGTTAAGATGGGAAAAACAATTAAAGTTGGATTCAATTAACAAAATCCACCACATACACAAGTGATTTAGAAACTTTTTTTTCTTTCTTATGGAACAGTATTGTTTGCCTGGAGAAAGCACGGCACATCTGGTAAAAATCATGGCACACTAGCTGTTCCATGGCATATCTTTTGGAAATTACTGGTTTAATGTGGGTGTAATAGGAAAGTTTTGCATTTTCCAATAAAGTTAAAATTATTGGAATACACTAGAATCTCGGCACTATCCGGACTTTCGAGTAATTCGAACCAGTTTTTATCATAATATAAATGTTATTTTTTTTTAGTTTATCAGTGTTTTTGACTTTTAAACTTTCCGATAGCGAAGGAGAGAATTAAATTAAAAAATACTGCGATTATCCGGACTTTCGGATTTTCCGGATTTTACTGTATACTAAATTATATTAACATATTCAATATAACATTTAAAGTTTTGCGTCACCTAAAGCAAAAAAAAACCCTTTTGATAGTCACTGATATTATACACAGTCAATTTTGACTTCGAAAAGCCAAGTTGGATGGATGAGCCAGAATTGATCGTGTGTACTTGGTTTTAAATTACTCAATCCTTCAGGGCTATTTTTCAATATTTTGGATTTTGAATTTATTCAAGTCTTGTTCTAATTAGTAACTTAAACAATATGGTTTGTATTCCAAATAAACAATCATTTTATTATTGTTAAATATATATAAATAGGTGAAAAATTGGTCATGGTTTTTAACCTCAAATAATCCGGTTTTATTTTTATTATTATTATTATTATTCAATTTCCTTTTTTAGTTTTGGTAATATCATACTAGAAGAATACACTCATTTTGGTGTCATATTTGTTGATTTTTTTTATTTGGTGTTATAATACGGATGATGTTTAGTTTTTAATCGAAGTTTTAAAAAAGGAAAATAAATCGCGCTGACCTCAAAAAATAGTTTTTTTTTCAGATTGTAATAGATTATTTAAGAGAGAATTCGATTGTGTCCTATTCTATTGTTTTATTTTTGTTTGTTCGTGTTGTTTCTACTAAATTTATTAGTTAGGCTCGGATTTTTATGTATTATATCAAGCCAATGTTTCTCAATCTGTTGCCCAAGGGCCAATTGTGAAGTAACAATCCCCCAGTTTAGATCAACCAACAATTATGATTCAAAACCACTGGTTAGAGTCTAGAGAACTCTAATTGACAATTGATAGTGACCAGACATCTAGCCTCTAGTAAGCCCTTTTTGATTATAAATATAAAAAAAAGCATAATTGCTGGAGTTCGGATTTTTAATCGGAATATCAATGAAATATTTCTCAATTTATGACCCAAGTGCTAATTGTGAAATAATTATCTTCATTAGAGGAACTAATAATTAAGGTTTTTTTCCATCATAAACACTTGATTAGAAGCTAGAACTTCCTAGTTGACAACTGATAATAACTAGACATCTAGCCTCTAAAGAGCCTTTTTTGATTAGGAAAAAAAAGCATAATTGCAGTTGCTCTAATGATGATGATGATTATTATTTCACATTTGACACTTAGGCCACAAATTGAGAAACATTTGCTTGATATTTTGCATAAAAATCCGAGCTTCTTTATTTAATATTAGATGACCCACTCACTTGTACAACAAACATGTTGTTAGAAATTTACTAGCCTCTCTTTTAGAATTTATTATTGAACATTATTGATGTAGGGAGTGGGTGGTTTATTTTGTACAATGTTTTCTTGGTGTAAAGATTTTGATGATTATTATATTATTATTCATAATAGATTAGTGATGGAAAAGGTTAATTTTATTGTGAAGTTACACAGGTGTTTATAGTGTTTTTTTTTTCTCGATGAAATAAACACGTTGTCAATATATATATGAAATATATTGGGCTATTTTATCATAAAGTTGTTTACTTTTATTTTGCTCGGATCATAAAAAGGAAATTTCTACGTAGGATGAAAGTTACGCAAAACTTAGTTTGTAATTTTTAAGGTGATAAGCTGGTTTGAAAGTGTAAATTGTTTCTTGAACTCTGCATATTTATGTTTTTCAGAAGCATAATTAAGAGTAATTTGAAAGTGTTTTAAATACTAGAAAGAGGTAGCTCAATCACTTAAAGATGTTTTCATGTTATCTTTCAAAATACACGTTTTGTGGTCAAAAATTTTAAAAACTTGCTTAGAATTTGTTAATGTTCTCAAACTCCCATAAAAAGTTTTATTTTAAATTATATACAGCATGAGAAAATCCACTGAAATTTGTTTCAAAGTGTAAACACCACTCGAATTCTTGATACTTTTGTTTTTCAGAAGCGAAATTAAGAGAGGCTTGAAAGTGTTTTAGAAACTAGAAACGTAGCCCAATCACACAATTATAATTTCATATATATATATATATATATATATATATATATATATATATATATATATATATATATATATATATTTTAAAAAATAGACATTTTATGTCTTAACTGTTCTATATAAAAAAAAGTTTATTTTAAAATATATCAACATGAATATACTATTGACGTGATTCAGTAACCTTTCTAATTTCTAAAAACACTTTCTAGTTTCTCTTAACTTTGCTCCTGAAAAACAAAATGACAAGAGTTCAAGTTCAATTTGAAATAAATTTCAGTGGATTTTTGCATGTTATATATTTTAAAAGAAACATTTTGAAAGATACCGTGAAAATGCCCTTTTAAGAGTTCGAAAATTCATTAATTGGAATTTTTCTTATTGATCTGTGCAGGTGACATTTAAAGTAAAAATGGCCAGCCGACAACCGGAACGTTACATTCCACATGTTCGTAACATATTTCAGATACCATCTAACGAAAATCGGCTAGAAATCGACAAAAGATTATGGATGACGAGTGACGTTCGTAAGCATCCACCTTCGAGCGAGGATCACAGTGACGAAGAGCATTACGATTACGACGGTCGTCTAAAGCAGAGAGGTTGCATTCAGAACCGTAACGATCAACAGTACGGTAACTATGGCCGAACTCTAACCGAAAAGGACCTGAAACACATCGAACGTCACTTATCTATGAAGAAAACCATAAGGAAGCAACTGAGTCGACATTTAACTCAAGCATTTGTCGATTCCGAAAGTAATTTGAAGTCGGAGAAACAGAATGGTGACAACAAATCGGGAGGAGGAGGAGGAGGTGATTCGTCTTGTATGAAAAACGAGAAGAACAACGGAAATACGAAACATTCGTATAATATGACTTTGACGCAATCGAACGTTGCGAAGTCCGAATCGAACTTTTTGGATCTCTTGAAAGAGGTTCGAGATAACGATGACGTCGTCGGCGACGGCGGCGATGGTGGTGGTTATGGTAATGGTATTGGTATTGGTGGTGGAGATGGTGATTCGGGTCATTGTAGTCCGATCGGAGATCTGGACGTATTACAGTCTCAGTGGCCGAAGAATTACGAAAAGAAAAATGGTTTGAAAAATAATGCCATCAAAAATGGTGCTAAAGGAGGAGGAGGAGGAGGAGATTCTTCGAATGTCCATCAGGAAAATACGAAGTCTAGTTTTTGGAAGAAATTAACCATCAGAGTTAAAAGCAAACGCTAGGAGAGAAAAATGAAAGAGGAATTTCTGTTTTTAATGAAAGGTTGGCGGCTGAAATTCAATACGAAAGTTGCCTTTCTAATTTTTAATTAGTACAACAGACAGTATTACCTTACTTTACTTTTCATTTTTCGTACATTGGAAACTGGGGTGACACTTTTCATATATATTTTTTACAAAAGAATAGTAATTTTACGTTAATTAAATAGTTGATGGATTTAATTGTGTGAGAATTATTTCAATCATTCAGTTTGAAACGTCAATTTACACCTGTTTAAAAGAGAAATTACAAAGTTGTTGAGAACTTTTTCTTCTGATTTTTTTTTATTGAATAATTATTTGAAACTTTCTATTGATGGTTTTTTTTCCTTCTCATATACAGTGGAAATCGTTTAAGACGAAAACGCTTAATGCGAAATATAAGGTGAGTCAGGTTACTTAGAAGGAAAGGAGTTTTCTAAATGCAGTCAAGCTCAGGTTAGCCTGGGACACACTATGCGTGGAACGCTGGACGAATGATAGTTTGACACACAGTGTGGCCGTGAGACGGATGTCAAGTGTCGAATGCCGAGTGTCCAACGGTCGACAGTGGAGAGTATTGGAAGGCATTCGGGAAGGTGTCGGTTTCGTTGTTCCAGATCAAAGGTTTCCAAAGTTTACCCAGTGTTGGAACCTACGTTGGATACATAGTCTGACCAGTCCATCAAATGCTAACGTATAAGACTTAACCATAAATACATCATTAAAATGTTTTTTTTTAACACGAAAAATATTCGAGTTTTACCTATTTCGTGTTAAACGGTTTCCACTGTAATTTAAAGGATTATGAAATAATCTTGTGATTTATTTCTACTGGTTCATATATATATTTTTTTTCTGTTCCAGCTTTTAAGTTTATTTTGGCAGTTTGTTACGATAATTGTACATTTTGAAAAGGCAAGAGACCACAATTCCTCTTTTCATGTCTCTCTCTCTTTCGATCTTCCTCTGGTCACGGAACAGTGACCCGGAGTGAGTTGCCACTTCTTTGAAGGTGTGTGTTTAATGTGGACCACTAGTTTTAACAGTACAGGTATTTTTTGTTGTGATAAATCTTCTATGACCACATTTCGTAATCATAATCCTATTTTTTAATTTTGGTACTAGAATAGTTTAATAGATTCAGCAGTTCTCGATCTGCGGTGGTAGAACGTGAAACATTTCAAACATTGGTTCGAGAAACAGTAATAAACAATTTATTAAATGTTTAATTATCATTTTGATTTAAATACTTGTGTAAATGCAAGGTAGATGGCGCCTGCAACCTCCATAGGTGGCCAACTACACTCGCATGCAATTAGTTGAAATAGAATGCAGCCTCCTTTTAGCTAATAAAAGCGACCAAAACAACCTTAATTATCAGCACGTGACAAACTTATACCCAGAACATAATATAAGTGAAGAGAGAGCACGTGTAGAAATAGCGATGACGCAATTAAAAGTTTGCCACGTGCAAAAAAAAAAGGAAGGTGAGTCAGATTTGAAGAGTGTCAGTACATTTCTATGGGAGGAGGGATAGTGGCGCCATCTAACGCTACAGGGATAAAATAAATGATCTACTTGCATTCTTACGCAGAGTTCTTTAATAATAAATATATTTTGGAAAACCAACCCCAAGTGCAGGTCCTTCATTGTTATTAATTACTTTGAAAAGTAATTTGTCTCAAAACAATGATTAAAAAGAAGATTGAGAATCGCTGGAAAATAGATTTTAGAATTAATGCAATTTTTTTATTTTCAGCTAAAGTGGGATTATGAATTTAGATTTCTTGTTATTGTTATCAATTGGTATTTTTTTTAGAAAGGAAAATGAGAAATTGAAAATTATTCAGGGAATTGCACGAAATAGTTCCATTCTGAATTAAATTTGGAGCTTTTTTAAAATAAGCTGAAGTTTTATAAAATTTGGTTTAATTTTAACCAGTTGTTGGTTTGTCAGAAAACAAAAATCAATTTGTATCTTGTAATTTAAATTTTTTTATTGTACTAAATTCGCTGTAAAACAATTAAATGTTTTTAATTATTATTTATGAATTTTATGACAGCAAATAAAATTTTTTTTTTGTGAATTTTTCACTTAATTTGCAAACAATTTATTTCTTTTTCTAGTTTGAAATTCGCACCAATTGTATACTAGAAGGACATGGACGGTGCCATCTATTGGTAATTTTTTTAAAACAATTTATAAACATATTTGATTGATTAGGATTTAAAATTAATTTATTTCAATAATTACATATTTGAATCAGAATACAAACTCAGTAAATATTTCTAACTTAAATATGATTTTGAATTTTTAATAAGGAGGTTTTAAAGGGCAAACGCCCCTTGAATGTGTATTATTCTGTCTTTCAGGAGAAATTTGAAACTGTTTTAGAAACTAGAAAGGCAGCTCAACTTTAACAGTTCGACTTTTTGTCGACTGTTTATAATGTTAAATATGTTCCTCTAATGCTGGGGCCACATTAACGTCTAATGCCGTTAATTGTCGCGTTATTTGACATTAAACACAAGTGTAGCCACGACTTAACGGGTTAATGTGTTATCGGCATTATTAATAGCTCGGGTGGCGGTCTTTTTGACGCATCAAAGCGATGTAGCGCGTCATTTACCGCGTAGTTTAATCTATATGTTTGACGCCTTAATTATTGCGATCATGTACGTTAGACGTTAACGTTAGTGTGGTCCCACCATTAGTGTTGCACCTGAAATGCATTAATAACGAAAAAATTCAAAAATCAGCTGTTCATAAAACATGCTATTGGAGGTTGAGGATTTTTTAGGAAATTATTTATGGACATTTTATGAAGAAAATTGCTGTTTTGCATATTCATATTTTATGTTTTAGGTGAAAAGTTTTACTCTACACTCTACAAGTAATTAGTGCAAGACAAATCCGGATGGTATAATTGATGTTTTTTGACAAATAAGATTCCTTGTGTTATAATGTTGTTATTGCAATCAGTGTTTTGAGACTAAAAAGTGTCACCTTTTCATTGAATACACTGTCATTGGTATTGTTTACCACTGCTTCTGGTAAATGTAGCTGACAATTTTATGAAAAAACTCATTAGCTGTGTGGGTCTGGTGGGTTTTAAGAACTTTATGGGTCTTGTGAGCTTCATGGGCCACATGGGCTTGGCTGGGCTCACTCTAAAGTTTTATCCTCTGGGTTGGGCCTCCATTTATTTTATACAATGTAATTTTCTACCTGTGAAACTTACATTTGGGAGCAATATAACCATTTTATTAAATATGAAAGTAAGAACTCCCACACACCCACAGACAAGTTAAAATTTCAGACTCCAGACATAGTGCACTGCTCTCTCTGGGGCTTTTGTCCCCTCGTGTGGGTTCGAGTCAGTGCCTGAACCTGTTTTAATTAGCATAACAATTTTAAAAATGTAAACAATGATGTTGCTTTTCATGAAAACAGAAATAATGTGTGTGGAAGGCGGAGGGGGGGGGGGGGGGGGGTGAGATTTCAAATATATATGTCATAACTATGCAAATATTCAAGTTATTTTAAAGATTATGATGATTTGACTTTTTCCGTTTGGATGAAGATTTAGTTAAGATTGTTTATGAACACATGATTTTTAGAAACTAGAAGGGTACATTAGCTCAATCACTTAAGGGTATTTTTCATGATGATAATTATAATCTTTCAAAATAAGCTTTTTATGTGAGATTCAAAACGACCCAACTTTAAACAGATGATAACACACCAAAACCAACTTATATATGGTGATACCTCAGACTTGACTAGACTAAAGAAAACGTGTCCGGTAACCATGCTATCTCCAGACATACTTGCTTTCTTGAGAAGATTAACTTATATATGGGGACCTTCAGCGTGAAGGTGAGAATGCAATAAATGTATACAATGTTTATATGTTAACGTCATGTTTGCATCATGGCCACCTCCTGTGAGGCTTTTTAAGAACGCATATTTCAAAAGGAAATGGCAAAATCATGCACATCCGGAAATTCTTTTCATTTAAAGAATTTTCTAAGAGGTGGTGCAATCACCCTTCTAGATTCTTTACATTAAGAAGCAATTCTTTAGTTTCCGACCAAACCAAATGTATTTTTTTAAATTTAAATTAAGATTTTTTTTTTGAAAATATTTTTTATTAAAAACAAGCTTTTAATCAGGTTTACCAAACGCACTTTTTTTTATATAAAAATAACAATAACAAAAAAATGCAATTGCATCCGATCCCATCTCCATTAAAAACATAAAAACATTTAAAAAAAAAAAGACATGACAAGTGAGGTAGCCCTTTGTTTAATTAATAATAAAAAAAGATTTAATAAAGAGGGCTTTTTTAATTGGACATCATCCTATATTCAAATTTGATCACACCAAGTGATGCTGATATGACTCTGATGTTGTTGTTTTTTGTGACCTCGGTTGAACTTGTTAAGTCTGCTTCTCCTTAGTTGAGATTATTACGAATCCATTCCATATAAGAACTGACCCTAGTGTAGACCCCTGGATAATTATGAGAACCACATCCAACTCCCCAAGAAACAATTCCGATTTGTGTGTATTCGTTATTCTCAAAAGCCATCAAAGGTCCACCAGAATCACCCTATGATAAATTGGCAATTTATGAACAAAAAAAAATGAGGTCGTTGTTGTTGCACTTTTCAAATGGAAAATAATAAAAAACAACAATTACACTGCAGGCGTCTTTGCCATTGTCTCCGGCACAGATATTTGTACTGACAATCTGGTTAGGAAAATGAGTTCGAAATTTATCTTGACATTCATTCACTGAAAGAACTCTCATGATGCCCTGCATCAGTGACTTTGTAGTTGGGCCACCTGTAATGACAACAACAACAATGATTTTAATTTTTAAATACCAACAACTTAATAGTAATCTTTAAGGTGGCTCAATAGATATTTATTTTGCTTTTGTCCAATTTCCTATAGCTGCTAATGCAATGGTCCATAGACGTTTTTTTTTTGTAAAAATTTGGTCGCAAAAATGTCAACTGAACGTTTTTTAAGAAACAACATTACGAACAAACTCAAATTGCTTTCAAAACTAGAATGGTAAAAGATTATGCTAAAAGTTTTTTCATGGCAATATCTTAAAAAATAAACAATTTTACAGTTCCGTTTGAAAATGACCAGTGTTTAGGTTTTCCAATTGACATTTCATGAAAAACTATTTTTGCCTTTTTCAAATTGTCATTGAAAAAGTTTATTTTGAAAGATATTATGATGAAGAAACTTTTAGCATTATCATCAACTATTCTAGTTTCTAAAACACTTCAAATTTCTTTTCGTAATGTTTCTGTTCAAAAACGTTCACTTGAAAAGTATTAAATTTTTTTTTTCAAAATCGCTGGTGGCAGGAAGAGACTTTCTATAGAACATAATAGTCACACAGACGCACATCCAATAGGGAAAAAAAGCAAAATAAATGTCTATTCAGCCACCTTAAATTGTGTATTTCTTGCATACGTAATCTTGTTGCTCCCCATCCAATGACAACAGCATTGGTACCAGCAAAAGACCGTGTTGTTACAGATGGTAAACATACTGGTAAAATATGTTTGTTAAATGGTACTTTGGAAGCAAGCCTTACAATAGCCAAATCGTGATGATTGGTTTTAGTGCTGTAACTTGGATTGACAGCAATACTGGACACTTTGACGTCCATGTGGTTAAAATCTGAAGTTGTGGATAAATCTCGATCTCCCAGACGAACTGTTATGTCAGCAGCTGACAACCTGTAGTAATGATTAATTAATACATTCTTGTAGTTAGGGCAACATGTTAAACTTTTGGTTTGAAACCTGTTTCTTTTTTAACCCTTTCAACCCCAACTTTTTTCTTCTTCTTTGTTCTTTTATATGGAAATTCCAGGATTTCACACAAAAATAAAGGTCAAATTTTATATGTAGTTTTGTGAACACCAAAGGGTTAGTCACTTCCCAGTTAATCTGGATTAACATCTGCAATTTTGCTAGTCCTCATATAAGATGCATAACACGTGTTCTGTTTTCTCAATTTAATAAGTGCGGGGTTGGGCTCAGAGTTGAGGCGAATTGTACACATGCCAGTGATTCCCAAAGAATGTGCCGTGGCACAGTAGCGTGCCATGAGTTTTATTAGGTGTGCAGAGCAATTTTGTACATTACATTGCATGTGTTCATTTAATTTAATAAATTTCAATTAAATTTTAACTATTGGTTAAGTAAACTTTTAGTAAAATGAACAAAACTGTCCTATTATTACACATATGTGCACTAAATCAATGGTTTTTAAAACGATGTGCTGTGGCACACTTTAGTGTGCCGTGAGATTTACTAGGTGTGTTGCAGTTTATCCTTTTAAAAAAATACTGTGCCACAAGCAAAATTAGATTGGGAACACCTGTAAATATGCCTTGAAGGTTTTTTCTCTTTACATTTTGCTCGGTTTACTCACCCATAAACACAGTGCGCTGCTGTCAGAATATGGTAATTAGATATGAGTGATCCTCCACAAAAAAGTCCCCGCCTTCCAAGAAGTCCCGCCTGCAATTAAAAATTCATGTACTCTTATCATCGATATATATCATCATCAACCCTGTTCAGGTTAAAATAGCCAAAAGGCAATAATAAGAGCAAAAATGTTCAGGTGTTCCCGTCTCATGTGTTTGGAATTTTCTTTTTTTTTGTATTGTGCTCCACAGTGACCACCACCACCACCACCACAACCACCACCATCACCACCTCACCCTCTCTTACCATCCATGGCCAATAACCGGCCTTTTCTCCACCAACCACTCGGAAAGCATCATTCAAAGTACCGCATTCTGTTTCAGAATAAATAATGAAAAACAACATTATCAGTGGTGTTTTTTTTTGGTATTCAAAGAGTTAAAAAGGTGGCTAAACAGTAATTATTAGGGCTCGGATTTTAATGCCATTATCATGCAAAATGTTTATCAATATGTGGCCCAAGTGCTAATTGTGCAGTAATCATCATCATTATTAGACCAACTGCAATTAAGCTATTTTCTAATCAAAAAGGCTGGTTTGAGGCTGTATGTCTGGTTACTATCAATTGTCATCTAGAGAACTCTAGCCTCTAACCAGTTTGATTGAAAAAAAGTAAAAACCATAATTGTTATTTGATGTAAATGGGATTGTTACTTCACAATTGGCACTTGGGCCACAGATTGAGAAACATTTCCTTGATATTTCATGAAAATTTGAGCACTACTAATTATTTACCTGCACAGACACCACGTTTTGACTACTTTTCGACAGCAAAATGAAGGCGAAGGTGGTTGGGTTGGGTTGTAGTTGCAATGCTGTTTCATAACCTGTGTGGTTTTCATTTTTCATTCTCAAAGAGGTCAAAAAGTGGTCTGTGTGCCAAGGGCCATAAGGTTTTATAAACAACAAACAATTCAAAATTGGTAAAAAAAAAAAACAACCCCTGCAAAAATTATGTTAAAAGTTGATGATGCTATCTTTTAAAATGAACTTTTTATGGCAGTTTGAAAATATTCATATTTTTACATAGTTTTGTGTGTAAATTTTTTTTAAGTGAAACACGATTTTCAAATTACAATAAAAAGTTTATCTCTAAAGACACTGTCGTGAGACTATTTTATCACATTCACCTACTATTTATTCTAAAAGGGTCATTCATTACAGAAAGTAACGGAAAATTGTAATATGACAGCCAATTATCATATCTAACTCATAAATTTTGTAACAGTCACAAATAGAATTAATTACTAACAGAATGAATAAATGCTGTCATAAGTGTATCAGAGACCTCATAATACTATTGACCACAAAAATCATAAAAAATATGACAATCATGCTTTATGATGTCACTGCTTATGATAAGCCCTTTTATGATAGTATATGCTGTGTCTGTATCTGTATATGACAGTATGTCATTTAAATATGTTTTGTAATTGTTATTGTGACTATTACAAGGTTATGCGCTAGATATAACACTCTGATATAATATGGCAATCTTATTCAATTTCTGTAATGAGCTCCCAGATCTTTATGACTTTTTTTTCTGTAATGAGACCTTTTAGTTTTTAACAAATGTTGCTTCTTACGAATGTTTACGACTATTATGTAAATTTTTGTTTGAACTTTGCAAATAAATTTACTTGTAATACGTTTGTAGATTGCAAAATAAATAAAAACTAAACGGAATTTGTTTTTTAAAAAATGTTTTAGCCCCACCTTAACATAACAGAATTATTTAGCAAAACAACTTGAACCAAAACTCTCATTATATCAATGTTACTTTCTAGTCTAAAAACTGGTCTTTTAAGCTCGAGACTAAAAAACGGACTCAAGTTCATGATTTTTTTTTTTGGCTTCTTTCACTGTTTTTTTTTTAGGGTTAATTCATTTTTATGTTCTACAAGTATAATTATTTATGATCTTGTTAATCAGCAGGTGGCCCTTGTAATAATTATAATAATAATAGAATTAGCTCAGTCAGAGCTTTTTTTTTTGATAATCTCTGGGTCTTCATGTATAACATAGTTGTGTATGCAATATGCATACAAAATTACACACAGTAAATGTATATTAACTTAACAGACATCACGGTGGGTCTGATTGAGAATATACACGATGAGTAAACTGGACTGAAGATTTTTATCACATTTTTGACTTTTAAGTGACTTTTTCTTCTTCTTGTTGTTTTTGTTACAACATTCAGGTGCACAGGAAAAAGATGTCTCAAATACAATTGCAAATTGCACCAGGTGCAACTTTGTCTTCATTCTGTATTTGGAACTAGCTCTAAGTTTTGCAGTTAGATTAATTGGCAAAACAGTATCCGAATTTTAGTAATGAAAGCATAATATGTTCAATGTGTTTGTTGTACATGCCATTTTGAAAGGTTTTTTTCTAGAGCTTGACAAAACATTTCAATACAATATACAAATATTTTGCAAGTTTCTTCTTCCAATAATAGTGTAATTTTTGAAGCATTTCCAAAAGACATAATTATTCATACAAGAGGCACCTATTTGCAGTGTTGTGACAAATTACTTTCAAAAGTACAATTACTTCTGAAAGTAACTTTTCCGAACACTGCAAATAAGTGCCTCTTTTATGATTCCTCCTTATGCCTTTTGGAATGCTCCAAAAAAATTTTCAATTACCTTTGAAAGTAATTTGTCAAAACACAATTACTTATAAATTACTTATGAAAGTAATTTGTCCCAACACTGCCTATTTGAATTGAAATGTTTTAAATGTTGCAATTTTTTGTTGCATTTACAACAATGTAAGGCTTAAAATTTAACATTTGTAAAGAAAATTTGTGTTTCTGGAAAAATATTTGTCAAATTTTTCTTGTCAAATTCTAGAAACACCATAAAAATTCTTTGACTTTGTTTTTAAAACAAGAACTTTACTTGTTTCCAATAATGTGGCTTCAGGTGCTTCTGTTATTATAATTGGAATTTCCGTTGTGGTAGTGGACAAGCCTGGTCTTGGTCTCCACCAGAAAGGTGTGGTGGGTCTTCTGCTAGTGGGTCGCACTTTTGGTTTACCAGTTGTTACAGTTGGTTGAGTAAACCACGGTGGCCAAAATCCAGGTGGATGAGTTATAAATTTAGGAGGCCAATTTGGTGGAATTGCAGGATTTGGTTTATCATCAGGAAATGGGATAGGAAGAAATACTGGTGGTGGTTGCGGAACGCCCGGCCTGAAGGGTGGAATCATAGGATGTTGGCCTGGTGGTGGTGGTGCGGGCGTTGTCGTTGTGGTTGTGGTTGTTCTGATGATGGCAATGGTCGTGGGTTCTACGACTCCTATTTTTTTGATGGTACAACAAGCACCAACAAAAGGAACTCCCTTTTCATTAATGTAGGCACATGAGTCATAATCTCCGGTTATGAACTCGGACCAGCCAGACAAATGTGGAAAACGATCATCCGCAAAACATTGTTGTAGTGTTACACAGGTTCCGTTACGACCCTTAGAGTCGACACACAATTTTGTAGTGAACCACTTGACCTCTTTTGCACCTGAGCAACGTCAAAAAATTAATTTATGTTATTATTTATTAAAAAATATTAATAAAATATTAATGTATTGATAAAGGTGGGTTACTCTTACTTGAGCCCTTGAACTTGAGAAGAATAAACCAGTTTCAAAAAGTGGGACACACCTATTGAATGTTTTGTTATTGCCCCACGTTTCAAGACTGTATCGTTATTTTTATATCAAGAGCTTAACTAAGAGTAACTAAATTAAGCTGATTTACGAACATACAATTTTCAAACTGTGGTTTATTTCAGGAGCAACATTAAGATGAAATTGAAAGTGTGTTAAAAACTAGAATGGTAGCTGAATCACTTAATAGTTATTTTTTGATGATATCCTTCAAAATAGATTTTTTTACGGATAAAATTTCTAAAAATATTGTCTTCTTTAAGTTTAGTCATTTTCAAACTCGCGTAAAATGTTTATTTTTTAAAAGATATCGAAATGAAAAAATACCCTTAAGTGATTGAGTTGCCCGTCTAGTTTCTAAAACACTTTCAATTTCTTCCTATGTTGTTTTTGAACATTTTATTAGAACTGCAGTTTCAGAAGTACAAAATTAAAAGAAACTAGAAAGTGTTTTAGAAACTGGAAGTGTAGCTTAATCACTTAAGGGTATTTTCATCTTGACATCTTTTAAAATCAACTTTTTAAATAGATAAAAAATTTTTTAAAAACAATATTGCCTGCTTGAAATTATGTCATTTTCAAACTGATATAAGAAACTTATTTTAAGTGATTGAGCTACCTTTTCTAGTTTCTTAAAAACACTTTCAAGTTGCTCTTAATTGTTCACCTGAAAGACAGAATAACCAGAGTACGAGGGTACGTTTACACTTTAAAAACAGCTTTAAAACTGTTTCTTGCCTTGTTGTGTCCATATCTGTGCTTGAATACAAATGAAGAAATTGACCAATGTCCATACAACCCATTGATGATGACCCATTCCAAACTAGCAATAATATTAATAATAATTAGTTAATTTTTTGTATGTACTTTTTTTAATATAAAAACAAAACAAAAGATCAATTCATACCTAAATTTAAAATGACAATCAATTTAGTTGTTGTTGTTGTCTTGAATTCCGAATCCAGTTAGTCCGGTAATATTGTTAGTTAGGACAGGTAACATATAAAAAGAAGTCCTCTTTGGAAGGAGATCTCAACAAGAATGAGATATCCTTAGGAAAAGCATCTTTCTTTTTAATCTCTCAGAATTTTTATTTTGCTCTCAGGCTCTCTTTCTCTCAGCTCTCAAGAAAAAAGAAGAAGAGTGCTTTCATCTCGTTTATTATGAATGTGTGCAAGGTCAATGTTTCATTTTTTTTTACCTGTTTTCTATCTCTCTATTTCTTACCTTTACTATATACCTGTCAAGTGAGTTAGTGGAGTCGTTGGTTGGCTATTTGGTTATTTGGTGGCCATCAACCTGTAGGTTTTCGATGGCCACGAAACACTGTTGGAATTTCTAATCAAGTTTGGGACAAAAGTGGTGAAACTTTTATCCATCTTGACAGTCATTTAATCAAAACATAGGAATCTATTTTAAATGCCCAAAAAGAGTTTCTCTTGATTTTTTTTCTTGTCTTGAAAGTATTTTTTTTTAAAAAAATGCACAAATGTTGCTTTTTTTAAAAAAATGCATCAATTTCTTTTGTTAAAATGTGCCATATAACAAATAGAGGGAACGGTCTTTGTAATTTGTAGAGAGGTCAAGGTTTTAGGAAAAAAAATTTAAAACATGCTTGAAAAATTGATCTCATTATTTTTCTTGTAACTTTTGTTTCAAATTTTAAAATATTCACAACAAAATTATTTTTTTAACTTCTAACTTTTGTTTTCAAACTTGAAAAATATTCACAACAAAATTAATTTGTTCTTCAAAAAAAAAATGAAACTGGTTCTTTATTTATCTTTTTTTTTACAAAAGGATCTTTAAGATTTTTTTTTGGTAATAAATATTTGTTTCCATTTAAAAAATAAAACAGTTTCTCATAAATAAGGAAAGAAAGGGTTAGTGTCCCGTATGATTCATAATAAAGAATTTTTTCTCAAAATAAGAAGAACCGCATTTCGTGTGTAAAAGTAACTTGTCACTTATAATTTTGAATGCTTAAGTTACAAATATGAAGAGTTTCTTTTATTTGTGTTTATGTTTGTGGTGTGTTGTTTTGCATAAATTCACTGTGGTACTGGACCACTTTATACAGGATGTCCCATAATCGTATTTTTCATATTTCTCTACTTGTAGCAATGCATTACTGAGGGATTTTGAATTTGAAAAAAATCACTCTACAAGTAACCGATAAGGCCTGTGGCAGAGGAAGAAAAGTACAATTGCAGCATGTGAAATGCATTATTAACAAGGCCAGATTAAGCCAAGAAGGACATCTAGGGATTTGGTGCTCAGAGGGGGGGGGGGCTTCTTGTCCTTAATAGGCAATAAAATGCCAATAAGTTTAGTAAGTTTTTGGAAGTTTTGCACAGGTTAGCAAGAGTTACGGATCTCTAGGCTTCCGCCTATTTAGCCTAATGGATAATTTCACCCTGATTGTCAAAGCCCAAAGATATAATAAACCGCATAACAATTGCAATGTGTTCTGGTGCAGCTGAAATCATTGCATTGTCAGGAAATAGATAGGAACAAATAACCAGTAATATTAATCCAGGGGTGCCCAACCCCCCAAAGCCAGTGGAGAATTCAACCCCCCCCCCCCCCGTTTTTTTTATAACTTTGCAAATATAATTTCAATTGGCCATAAGATGTGTTTGAAACAGTCTTTAAACTTTGGAAAACATGAATATTTTCCCTATTTTGCTAGCGTAGCGAGCGAGCAATTATTTTATAGTATACACTTGCTATCAAGTCTGGCGAGCGTAGCGAGCAGTAAGAAAACTGCACTTGTAATATGACGTATAACAGTGGCTGAAACACTACTTTCTTTTAAAATATAAATTAAATAATAAATTTGGATTTTCGCTCATTCTGATTATTATAAAAATATTTTAATACAAAATTTCAGTCACCCCCCAAAAAGGCAAATGGCGAGTTGCTCATCAGACTACCCCCTGTGGGCACCCCTGTTAATTGATCTGTCCGTGCAAAAATCTCTAATTTTGTTTAGTAGTGGCCTATCACACCGGACTTATGGGGCATCCTGTAGTTTTAGCAAAAAAGATTGGCATCTTTTGTATACGATGGTTATTGAGCAAAATTGCGAATTTTTCAACCGGTTTAACTTGATTAAAGGGTGGTTTGAGTTTTCACATACAGCACGTGCAACATGTTCATTATGCAAAATTGCACATCTATTATATTTATAGATGAAGCGAGATTTTTTTACAAAAATAAACTTGAATACAATGTACATACCAAAACTAAAGGTTTCGACCTGAAAACCCTGAAAAATAGTAGGAAAAGTCTCCCAAAAACTGACGAAAGTCATCAAAAAAGAAAAAGAAACTTGAAATCAAATCTGAATTAGAAAGTTTGATTAATCAATGAATCATGGGGACTATTTCATTTTCATTTCGTGCAAATTTTACCATTCTAAACTTTTACCATTCTACCCTTTTACCATTCTACCCTTTTACCATTCTACCCTTTTACCATTCTACCCTTTTACCATTCTACCCTTTTACCATTCTACCCTTTTACCATTCTACATTGTTACCATTTTATCATTTTACTATTTTAGAGTTTTATCATTTTACTTTTTTGAGTTTTATCATTTAACCATTTTACAATTTTACCATTTTATAATTCTACCATTCTACCATTCTACCATTTTACCATTCTACCATTTTACCATTTTATCATTCTACCATTTTACCATTTTACCATTTTACCATTCTACCATTTTACCATTTTACCAATAAAACATTCTACTATTTTACCAATAAAACATTCTACTATTTTACTATTGCCGATTTTTCACCACCTGCAGGCGTACGTACCATTATTCAATAATTTTATAAATGCAGCAGCCTTTATTTTTTAATTATCCACAAATAATCTTATAACCATTTTAAAATTTATTTCTTACTTATTATATTTTTTTCTAATAGACATTAAAAAATAAATAACTATTAAAATAAAAAAAATGCTAGCTTGCATGCATGCCACATAAAATTATGTTGAGTACACCGTACTCCTAGTGGGTTCACGTATCGCATTTTCAGGAAACACTGGTCTTAAATTCAAACATTTTTAATTCATGCTAAAAAGTAATTTATAAATTGAAAGAGTTAAAAAAAAAAGAAGTAGAATGCAAATAGATAGAAGTAAGAAAAATAAACAAACATTGATAATAGATATTTTTAGACTTTAATAGTTGGTTCAAAGTTTTTAATGTTTAGATTGAAATTGTTGAAATACACGCATTTTGAGTTTATCTTCTAGTCTTGTTTATATATTTTGACTAATAAATTCTTCCATATACAGGTTATCTACAGTAAAAAGGGCTCACCCAATACATTCTTTGACCCGTCCAGTGGTCAAAACTTTGAGAAACTCTGAACCATCACTTTACTTCTTGAAGTTTTTATTTTAACATTATAAGCTGTATATTTTATGATATGATGGTCAGTAATTGACCACTGGTAAAAAATACTTCGCTTTTTCTTTTTTAAAACTACTGATTAGCAAAAAAAAACAAGTAGAAAAAAATTGAAAAATTGTATATTTTATTGGTCAATGAACTTTCTAGAAGAGTTTTTTTTATAAATAGATTTTCTTAGGATTCTTGTCAAAAATATATTCAAAGCTATTATTTTTATAATGAAGACACAAAACACCTCCCCATATTATAGATATATATATATATATATATATATATATATATATATATATATATATATATATATATATATATATATATATATATATATATATATATAAAATCAGAGAATCATATTGTCCCTAATTCACTGACATATTCAATTGCATGACAGGATCTGGGACAAATGGGAAGGTCTGGCCCACTGAATCAGAATGTGACCTTTAAAACGATGAATGAATTACTTAAAAGTGCCATTTTTCTTATATAACCATCACTTATATTCTTCTTCTTATTGTAAAACCATTTAACCTGGAAAAAGAAAATTTTCTTCTCTCTCTCTCTCTCTTTGTGTAAAAACGTTTTTTAAAATTCGGTCACAAGTTGATTCTGTTTTAAAAATTTGGCCGAGTTGTTGTTACCTTGTTGTCGAGTAATTTAAAATGGCAAAAAATTCGAATGGTTACCAAAAATTACCAATATAAAAGAATGGAACCTCATTAATTCTTACAACTTATGCAAGTCTGCATTTTTTGTTTTTTTTTGCAGTTTTATATTTGTATATATTATTTGCCTATTCGTAAATACTAATCATCAAAAACAGTTTTTGAATGTCAAACCGGTTTTATAGGTTCAGTGTGTAACTACGAATTTATCTGTGTATGTGTGTGGCCTAATGTATATCCTCCCTTCTCCTCATTTGCTTAGTATCTGTTAAGGCACTCAAATTTTACCTACCAAAACTTACAATTTGTAATATTATGGACAAACCCTTTCGTTACAATAATTGCTATAATAGAGTTAGATTTCCTTCAAAATCATATTTATAGTAGGATAATTAAATAGGTTTAGCTCTACTTTTTTATCATGGCTGAAAAATGTTGAGAATAAGTTGAAATTTGGGTTTAGAAATTTTCACATCCTTTATTTGCAAAGCACCATTTTTTCTTTGCTGTCAGCATCTTTTCATTAGATGAAAAGGTTTAGGTGTACTGTCATTTAGGTGACAAAACATTTAGATTAATTGATTTAGGTGTAATTGTTTAGGTGAACTGTCTTTTATTTGAACAACTTCAGGTGAAATGTTCTAGAACCCTCGTGGCTGTATCCACAAAAATCACATTCAATACAATTCAAATCAATACAAATGCAATCAGCTCAAGAGCCATGTATGTGATTGTGGGATTAATTTCCAATCATAAATGAATAGGCCTACATCATTGTCAAATTGTATTTGTCCTAAAACAGAACTACAGTATATTCTGAAAGACCAGAAATATGCATCATTAATAGCTCTTTAATAAGCTTCGGATGGCTATGTCTATGTCTTCAATTTCTGATTCCATCACTTGTGGACAAAAGTTTAGAGATGAAATCATGTAAAATATGTTAGCAAGGAGGTTGAAGATGTGGCTCGTTAAGAAACCAGAGGACTTTTACCATATATTAATGCAGGCCTCTATTAGTTGGTTAGCTGGTGTGACTATTTTTACACAACTGTTCATTTTTGTCCAATATGCTGGACAAAACTTTCCAAATGACCCTCATGCATCTTTATTTAAAAACTTTCTGTTAATAACAATCATGTTTTATTTAATAACATTTTTCTAAAAATTAACTTTCTAAACTCAGTTATTTTTTTTTTTGCAAAACATTGTGCATTTTGCAATTTATTATATTTTATTCACATAGTAGGTATTTTTTTCCAGAGATATAAAAATTCACTAATAACAAAAAAAGGTTACAAAAAAAACCATAAATAGATTGATTCTATTTAAAAAAAAAGCAATTTTTATTGAATATTTTTACATCCATTAAAATCAAATAATTACAATAAATATTTTTTTTTGGTTTTTAATAGGTTTTTTTTTTAATTCGACTTTTATTTCATTTGTTATGCCACAAGAAATCTTTGAGATTGGTCCAAGATTCGCTGTCATCGTACAGGTAAGTCATGGATGAGACCAAAGAATCCTGAAGTGAGGTCCTTTCATATTCGAATAGGACCATCACTATTCCCCATACTGTAGCTGCAACCCAGGGAAAGAATTCAACGTTCTTTGGTAACGTTAATAGTTTCTTCTTGATGGCCACATTCACTAATCCCATTATTATACGCGATAACAAGTAGAGAATTATCTGAAATTGAAAAATATATAATAAAGTCAATCATATAACCTCCAGCCATTTATAAAATATGCAAATGATGAACAACAATGGAAAAGAACACTCTGGTTATTCTATATTTGAAAGTGTGTTTTAGAAACTAGAAAAGTAAATGAATCAATAGAGTTGATTTCAAACTCAAAAGAGCAACACTAAAGAAACATTGAAAGTGTTTTAGAAACTAGAACGGCAGCTAAATCACTCAATTGTATTTGCATGTTGATATCTTTCAAAATAAACTTTTTATAGAAAATTTTTTTTAAAAAAATACCATCTCTACATAAAGTTCGGTCATTTTCAAACTTGACATAAAATGTTTATTTTAAAAGATATCAACATTAAAATACCCAGAAGTGATTGAATAACCCTTCTAGTTTCTAAAACACCTTCAAACTTTTCCTTGAAACTTGTTGTTTCAGAAATAAAGAAGAACCATAGATTTAATCAACATTTTCAGGTGCAAAATGAAAATAAAATAAAATTTTCTTTAATAAACTAGAAGGGTAGCTCAATTAATGTATTTTCAAGTTGATATCTTTCAAAATAAGCTTTTTATACGAATTTAAAAATGGCCCATCTTTTAGCAGACGATATTTTTTTTAAAATTGTTGTCTATATAAAGTTTATTTTAAAAGATATCAACATTAAATACCGTTACAATTACCCTTCTAGTTTCTTAAATCTTAAATAAAAAAAATATTTTTAATAGACTGTATTTTAATATTTTTATGTTGTTTCTAAATTTTTTTTTACATTGATTATAAAAATTTATGACTCTTTTTAGGGAAAATTTAATTGTGAACGATATTAACGTCTTTAAATAAGAGCGCTATTTGTACTGCTCTCCACTATCATTGTGGCGACGTCATTTATTTCTGAAGCAGAATTGGTATAAAAGAAGTGTACGAATATGGCGTAATTCACATATTAAAACGTATAAAATGACAACGCCATTTTCGTACAACCTTCTTATTCATTCCAATGATGTGAAAGGAATCCAGCTCTGATTTCAAAACGACATTCACCTGACCCATAACCACAGTTCTTATATATGCCCATAACACATAACAAGCATTTGGGCGCAACCAGAAAAGTTCGTTCTGATTGGTAATTTAGGTTCGTTACGCGTATGATTCTGTTTTTATGGGTTTCTTGTTGGTCTGATGCTCATAAAAGGGCGGGGCTAACAGAATTTTTCTGGCTGCGCCCAACTGCCCATTAACACACATTCTTCATTCGAATTCGCGCCACTTTGTTGCATATTTTATACCTGATGGGAAACTTGATTTTTCTTGTGAAAAACAACGTAACCTGCAGTAAATCCCGAAAGAAATACGTGCAATGGACGTAAACTTGATGCCGTCTTCGTCGAAGAAGAAGAAGACGTAAGTGACAGAATTGCTTTTAAACTTTTATAGACAAACACGAAGAATGCTAAGTTACGAGAGTGAGTCAACGTCGCTCTAAGAATTAACTTCAATTTCTCTGTTAGCCTTGAAAACGAATAAGTTTAATGGGGGTCAAAGGTTGAACAAAAAAAAGGCGGGCAATCGGACGGAAACTTACGATCCATCACGGAATAGAAACGTCATGACGAAAGCGTGAGGTGCTCTAATCTTCGCTCCATAACTAAACATAATCACATCGGTCATTAGGTTAATTGAATGGGCCATAGTAAATAGGGATGAGGTGATAAAGAATGAATACTTACACGGCTCCATTTCTTAAACCCTTAAGTACAGCTAGGGCGGGTCGATACGGGCCGGGGTTTGCAAGAAATTCATTCAAAACGGTCACCAAATCGACGATCAAATTCATTGTTTCTTCGTGTGTATTAAAGAGCGAGCTTGTTATATTTTTGAAGCACAAGGCGTGTCCTAGACAATTATTGAGATAAACGAAAGGGGTGAACTAATATGGCATTTGTAATTTATATCAAAGATGTATTAAAAAACGCACCATATTAGAGCATCTATTCTAGCTTCATTTTATTTATCAAGTTGTGCCGCTTTCTTGTCGGAAGTGACGGTATAGCCGCGGGGCGATGACCTGTGAAGGTAGGTGGCATAAACTATCCGGCTAGTGTAATGTTCTGAAGCATAGGGCATAGTCTCTTTCTGCCAACGACAATACACGAGGTGGGTATACCAATATGGCGTTTTAACATAGTTTTGAATGAGATAGAGCCATATTAGTTATTTCTCTATGTTGCCGTATTATACTTCAATAATGTGACATGTTGTCATTTATTAGAAAATTTGTTTAAACATGAAACGTCGTATCGTCTGCTACAATACAGCGTCGCCATTTTCGATCAAACGTGTCGTATATTTAAAAAAAATATAAGAATATTTAAATTATATATTCTAAACTATGATTAACATGAGTTTAAAAATACAGATTAACCCTTGTAAATGTTCAACTTTGCAATTTTATTTATTTAGCAACGAAAATGTGTAAATCTGTGACATTTCTTATACGGAATATAAAATGAAGACATTAGAAGTCAAGGGGTATAAGTGACATTTAAAAAAAAAAAAAAATAAAGTGGAAATAAGTACTTGTTTTTTTAAAGGAAATAATACAAACGGGAAAAGGTGGACATGAGAGGAATAAACGAACAAGCTTCTCATTGCTGCAACCTAGTGTCAAAACGTAAAACTAAAACAATGATAATCTATGGAGATCTTTGTATTTTGAACTCAATTTACTCAAGAGAATAAATTATGTTACTTATACTTCTTGGCTTCTAGAGTCGTTAAATAAAATGCATTTTTGTATGTTGCATAATTATTTTATTTGCATATATGTACCATATGCAATGGATGTGTCCTAGGAAATGTTTTTAGAAACTAGAAGAGTAGCTCAATCTTGATATTTTTTAAAATAAACTTTTTATGTTCAGTTTTATATAGGGATCGACTGATTCGGCAAAGCGAGTGTTTTAGCGTCGATAGTTAAGGTTTTTATTATATCGGCATCGGTATTTCTTGACGCCAATTATGCCGACACTTTAATTAAAAATAAAGAAATAACATGCAAATCCATTAAAAATCCGTAAGGCAAAAAAATATGCCTTTATTTAACTGAAGAGACCAATTAGAGGCTTGAAATCTATTAGAACCTTGTATTGACCTTCAATTAATCCTGAGTTCTTCTAGGTTTTAGCCTGAAAAAAAACATGCCTTTTTTAAGCATTTCAATTAATAATTTATATATTCTACTATTTTTTCATTTTTTTTGCTTCAAATTAGAAATGAAGGTGAATTTAAGACCAATTTTTAGTGCTGTAATGCACTTTAGTACTCGTTAAAGGTATTAAATAATAGCTTTTGAAGAAATTTGAAAGTATTGGCTGATTATATCGTCTGAACAATTGGGAAAATAATCGCCAAAGTTATAATATCGATTATAGTTTGAAATTTTAAGCAGGCAATGTTTTTCAGACGATATTGTTTTAATTTATGGCTCTAAAAAATTTATTTTGAAAGATATCAATTTTTATTGTTCACCAATAAGATTGCCAATGCCGATATATTAAAGCCGTTAACTATCGGCGCCGATTGGTTTGCCGATTCCCCTATTTCAAACTGATATAAAAAGCTTATTTTGAAAGATATCGATATGAAAACAGCTTCAAGTGATTGAGCTACACTTCTAGTTTCTAAAATACTTTCTAGTTTTTATTGTTCCTGTTCAGATTTCATAAATCAGGGAGGACCATGGGGCCTTTTATAGCATTAAAGGTATTGGGGTTGATTGATTTGTATTGTATTGTAGGTAGAAAAGAGTGAGAAAGAGAGATAATTATTTGTGAAAAAAAAAAACCGTGCAAAATATCGATGACTGACTTGAATTATGACGCCTTTTATGAATGTGATTTTGCGTGGACAATAGATATTCGTGCTTGCGTGCCATTTAAAATAATAATATGATGATGATATATTACATGTCCAATGTAAGCTAAAATCATGTCGAGGGCTTTTTTTTGACATTCATTTATTCTGCACCATATTACTGGTTAATGGGGATTTTAATATGCACTCAAAATTGTTGTTAGGAGGCCTCAAGGTCTCTTCTTTGTTGTTGTTGTGTATAACTTGGGGACAAAACGCCTAACTTTAGGCAATTAGGCTGAGAATGACATGTGTGCAACAAAAGTACAAATGACTTTATGAGCCAATTTCACGGTTTTTTTATTTATCATTTAACAGGCAGTTAGAAATAGGTCAAAACTTCAGTTGGCTCCGCCCTTGTTATGCCGACTGGCAACTTCTAATTGGCTGGTTAAGAAGTCTGACGTCACGTGCTCCGCCCTTTTCAACGTCAGACTTCATAATCAGCCTATTAGAAGTTGCCAGTCGTCATAACAAAGGCCTAACCAACTGAAGTTTTGACCTATTTCTAACTGTCTGTATCATTTAAGAGGGCTCCGTAGAAAAATACTTGTGTAAATTGCACGGTAGATGGCGCCTGCAACCTCATACGCTCGCATGCAATTAGTTGAAATAGAATGCAGCCTCCTTTTAGCTAATAAAAGCGTCCAAAACAACCTTAATTATCAGCACGTGACAAACTTATACCCAGAACATAATATAAGTGAAGAGAGAGAGAGCACGTGTAGAGAAATAGCGATGACGCAATAAAAAGTTTGCCACGTGCAAAAAAAAAGGAAGGTGAGTAGAGGATTAGTGGCGCCATCTAATGCTACAGAAATAAAGTAATTGATCTACAGAACTTGCATTCTTAATTCTCATTCTAATGGTGGGACCACACTAACGTTAACGTCCATTATCGCAATAATTAAGGCGTCAAAAAATATAGATTAAACTACGCGGTAAATCGCTTTGATGTGTCAAAAAAGACCGCCACCCGAGCTATCGCGTAACGTCTAACGTCATTAATAATGCCGATAATACATTAGCGCGTTAAGTCGTGGCTACACCTGTGTTTAATGTCAAATAATGCGACAATTAACGGCATTAGACGTTAATGTGACCCCAATATTAGAGGAACATATTTAACATTATAATAAAGCAACCAAAAAACTACAGGCATTTAGAAATCGGGAAGAACTTCAGTTGGCTCCGCCCTTGTTATGACGAACGCGGCTTCTAATTGGTTCATTATGTAGTCTGGCGTCACATGCTCCGCCCTTTTCAACGTTGAACCACACAACAAACCAGTTAGAAGTTGTCGGTCGTCATAAAAAGGGCGGAGCCAACTGAAGTTCTTCCCGATTTCTAACAGTTTCTGACAGTTTTTTTTCTAAACTAGAAAAGTAGCTCTATCACTTAAGGTTATAAGGTGGCTTTATAAATATTTATTTTGTTTTGGTCCTCACAGATGGCGCGATTCGTTGGCTATTATGTTTTATAGGAGTACATGATGCAGTTAAAATTAAAAAAAAATAACTGAAATTAACCAAATAACATAATTAAAAACGTGTATAAAATTGAAAAGAAGTGTTTTAGAAACTAGAATAGTTGGCAATAATGTTAAAAGTTTTTTCATGATGATATCTTTCAAAATAAACTTTTTATAACAGTTTGAAAAAAGGCGAAAATAGTTTTTTTTTATGAAATGTTAACGAAAAAAACACCCCAGAATTTCCCATGAAAAAAACGTCTAACATTATCATTTGCCATTCTAGTTTTGAATGTTTCTACAAAAACGTTCGTTTGACGTTTTGTCGTCCAAATTTTACAAAAAAAAACATCCATGGCGGTTAGCAATAGCCACTACTGTGGCGCCATGTGGAGAGTACAAAAGCAAAAATAAATACATATTCAGCCACCTTAAAGAATGAACCAATTGTGAACTGCATATACAAGGCGCCTATTGTTTTTTAAAAAAAAAGCAAAGAACAATGCCGCGTTTATTGACAGGCAATTAGAAATCGGGACATACAGAAGTTGGCTCCGCCCTTGTTATGACGACCGGCAACTTCTAATTGGTTTGTTGTGTGGTTCGACGTTGAAAAGGGCGTAGAGCATGTGACGTCAGACTACATAACCAACCAATTAGAAGTTGCCGTTCGTCATAAAAATCATCTGTATGTCCCGATTTCTAATTGCCTGTCGTTTATTGTTGCCATTTGCCAGACGTCTAAAGAGCAAGAGAGAACTGTGATCATGAAATTCCTGACTATAAACACGACATAATTAGTGCTAACCCTTTCCTCGGGTACGGTTGTGCAGCCCCTCGTAAGAACGCAATCACTGCTAGCATCAAACTTTTGGGGTTTTTTTTGCAAAACAAAACCAAAATCTAAACGGCGGAAGGTTTTCTTTATTATCGAACTTCCTTTTTTTTTATTTACATTTTATGATGTGGTTTATTTGAAGTACTTAAAAGCGTATTGACACGCTATTTCATTTTTATTCAATTTTTACACTACTTTTTTGAAGTGTAAAGATAAAAAAAATATATATGAATAAATAAATAACGAACTTCGACATTCTCTTAAGCAAAATTGAAGTTACTGTTTGTGTGTCATACAAGTGAATTATTAATGACGTGTACACGCGCACATTCACACAATTATTTGCATGAACTGAATCACACATACACTGAGATTGTTAACGTGAAATCAGTCTTGTTTCTACTTTACTGACTTTGTGTGTTTTTTTTTTGTAGAAGGGTAATGAGGGGGTTATCGATTATTATATCATTTGATAAATGTACAAGTTTGTTCGTTAAGGGGGGTGGTGACATTTGCATATTGTTATTTGTCAAGGTTCACTTAATACAAGGTTAGGTAAAGCGGCCATGTTTGTTTTGGTCACGTCATAGTTGCATCAATAGGAGTGTAGCCGCTCTTATTAATAGGTGTAGAGGGATTTCAAAAAAAAAACTAACTTGGATACAAAATTCATAACAAATTAAAGGTTTCCAACTGATCTACCTAAAAACACTAGAGAAAAATTTCCGGAAAAATTGCAAAAAAATCATAAAAAAAACGTAAAAGAAAAATCCGCCTCCATAGAAAAAAAAAGCCAAGGCTGGGGTTTCTTTGTATTATATAGGTGAACCATTATGGCGTCTAAACATTGTGCATATCAAGAGTGTGAGACGCCATGTATGTGCACCTAATTGCTTCAAATTCTTAACTTCTTTCTTCTATTCAAGAAATACTATATTCTCTATATGTAGTCCTTGCCATAGTAAAAAATAAGATTGCTCTCACTATCCGCCATGTTGATTGTAGGCTAAATATGTATTGAACCGCAGGAAGTGACGTATTTAACCATTTCAATAATGTAGTTAATTAACCACATTGTATCAATGCAGTTGAATTAACTCCATTTTTCAGAAATTTAAACATAGTTAATGCAACCACATTTGTTTCTACTTCTACAGAAAATTAACTGCGATTAACTTTTTAACTGCAGTTAATTGTTTGAGGTAATTAGTGACAGCATAGATTGATCTAGGCTTAATTTAGATTCTAATCATTTAACGAATTGAGGCGTTTGATTTGGTTGTCGTGGTGCGGCTCTGTTCATTAATATAATGTCGTTTTAAAATTATAATTTAGGATTTCTTGCACTTATGATCGTTTGATGTTACATTATATACACGGGGTTGTTATCAAATAAGAATGTGGCTTCTTATAATGATGATGACGTTAAATGAGCGATTTAATTAAGTTCGGCTTTTTTTCTTCTTCTTTTGAGAAGAAGAAAAATAATCATGGATTAAGATCATGGCATTATCATTCAGCTAATTAGGGCCTTTGCAACAACAACAAAAAAAAATTATGCAAATTTAAGAAAAACATCATTAAGAAGAGATTGAAAAGTGTTTTAGAATTTGAATCTGAATCTGAATAAATACTCTGCAAGCAGCTCAATTGGCCTGTGGCAGAGGGACTTCATAGTCCAAATGCAGCATAATGCATTGTCAATAATCCTAACCTGATTTTATGTAACACCCACCTAACTTTCTAAAACGTCTATAATTCCCCATGCGCAACATCCTCTGGAAGCAAATTGAATTGTCGAATGACCCGTGGAACAAAAGACCAATTATATGAGTCTGTACAAGCAAAAATCTCCCTAATCTTTTTAGAGTAGTCACCCCTTTCCAAATAATTAGCCTTGCTCAAAGAACTCAACACATTGATGCTGAGGTCAGACCTTCTAACTGCTAACTGATCCCATCCCAGTTCTGCAAGAATACCAGTCACACTTGCTAGTGGATCACAAACGTTGCTGCTCTGCGTTGTACCATCTCAATCGCATGAATTAGATCAGCAGTATGGGGACTCCACACGGTACTGCAGTACTCAAGATGTGGGCGCACCAATGATTTATAGGCTGTACATTTTACGTTACTGGGACACCCTTTTAAAAGACATTTTTTATTGTTTGATATATTTAAAAATAAACTTTTAATGTGGATTTTCTTTCGAATAGGGTCTACCTTAACGTAACCCCTATTTTAAATTCTCCATTTTTTTTTAATTGAGATTGAATTCAAAAACAGAATATTTTAATTAAAATCAGATTTTTTTTTAAATTTAAAGTTTTATAAAATAATTGAAACTGAATTGAATTCATAAAAAACATCAATTCATGAAATGAATTTATTATAATAATATAACACATTATTATAATAAATTCATCTCACGAAAGAGAAAAATATTCATGTTTTTTAAAAAAAAATATTCTAAAAAACAATTTTTTAAAACATGATTTTTAGCCTCATGTCTCAAAAAATGCAAAATAGGATAATTTTTTAAATTACCATAAAAATGTATTTTGAAAGATTTTAATATTAAACTAGTTTTAACTGATTCAGATCTTCTTCAAAGTTTCTAAAACTTGTTTAAAGTTTCTTCAAGTTTTTTTTAACAACCGAAAGTGAAACTTCAACAAAGCTAAACTTATAGTTTTGTCTTATTTCATGGTTTAAGTGTCACTTTATTTTAAGCAACGTTTTTGAATACTGCCCCCCCCCCAAGTATTCAAAAACGTTGCTTAAAATAAAGTTGGTGGGGTTAAAATTTTAGTAGAATGTGGGCTGAAATCGGTTATGATCAATATATATTATGATCGTACATTTGTAATTATGAGCTAATTTATTTCTAAAATTAATAATTTCAATATAAATAAAAAGTTTTTCATAAACAAATTTTAACTTTTTTTTTAGATGAACTTAATTAGGTTTAGAGTTAGGTTGGGTGTTTAAAATTTAAAAATATTTATTGGACATTATCTGAGTAAATCTCCATAAAAGAAAAGTTAATTGAAAAAAAGAAGAAGACATTAAAATCGGTTGAGTTGTGTTTTGAGTTGCGTCGAAATTGCTTTGAAAGAAGTGTAATCTCAACGTAGAGAGAGGGAGTGAGAGAGAGAGAGAGAGAGAGAGAGAGAGAGAGAGAGAGAGAGAGAGAGAGAGAGAGAGAGAGATAGAAAGAACGTCAAAAACACAGAGACACATTTTTGTTTTTGTCTCTGAAAACAAAATGAAATTAAGTTTTGTTTTTTCTTCATCATCTTTTGTTCGTCATCATAATTGTATATGTGCACTTAAATATAAATTAGAGACCTGTGCATACTTATTATTTTTTTAATAATATTAAAGATAGAGAGAGAGAGAGAGAGAAAGAAAGACAAATCTTTTTTTAAAAATTACGTCAAACGAAGAAGCATCTTTTTTTATTTTATTTTGAGCATCTTCAAGGTCAATATTGATTTCTCTATCGATTTAGTCATATAATAATAACAATAATAAGACTGTACTTGTGTGTGTGTGTGTGTGTGTGTGTGTGTGTGAGAGAGAGAGCGAGAGAAAGGCAGAGCGAAAGACTGGGAGTGAGAGAGAGAGAGATAGAGAGCGAGAAGGACAGAGTGAGAGAAATATTGAGAGCGACAGAAAGGCAGTGCGAGAGATAAGAGTGAGGGAGTGAGAAACATTGAGAGAGACAGAATCAGAGAGAAGAGAGAGAGAGAGAGAGAGAGTGAAAGACAGAGAGTGAAAGAGAGAGAGAGTGAAAGACAGAGAGTGAAAGAGAGAGAGAGAGAAAGGACAAGGAGTGAGAGAAAAACAGAGTGATAGAAAGACAAAATGAAAGACAGGGACTGAGAGAAAGACAGAGAATGAGAGATAGGGAGTGAGAGAGAGAGAGAGAGAGAGATAAAGAAGGGAAGGAAAGGGTTGTTGCGTTGCTGCAAACCAATTTGCCATTCTTTGGCGGTACCACCAGTAAGTAGTGGGCCTACTATAGGTCTATTACTACTGCTACTAGACGTGGTAGGTAATACTATAAAGCCCCGTTTTCACGATGATAGTTGTGTCACGATAGTTGCTGTCATGAGAGCAGCAACTATCGCGAGAACTATCATAGTGAAAACCACATGATAGTCACTATCACAACTATCTCGTTTGACTAGATAGTTGATAGTACTATCGCGATAGTAATAGTTGTTGTGTGACCGGCGCTTGTAGGGAAATATCCACTTTGTAGGGATATTTGGCTTCTGGAGGGAGAGAGAGAGAGGCAACACTGTTGTTGACTCAATGATTTCTAATGAAGTAGACGTCACACTGTCACGTGACAGACAACTATCACGTTACTTCAAGACACATGTAGACAGTTGCTATCGTGAGAGAGTGAACTATCACAACTTTCATGACAGCTACTCTCACGATAGAACTAACGCCACCGTGAAAACGAGGCTTAACTGTGTTTCTGGTGTTTGCAATTCTCTGAATTTCCACATCATCAGCATTTAATGTGTTTGGTCACGTACTAGTTGTCTAGCCCAACTTTTAAACCCCCTTTAAGTTGAAACTAAAATGAGAAAGAAAAACCCTCAAGGGAATGGTTCAACTTAGTTTTAGATTTCTAAATTTAGTGATGGGTGTAATCAAAAATTATCGAATTGTGGTAACTGCTGCAAAGAGAAGAACGTGTTCTTCTTTACTGTGATTTCTATGATGACTTAGTTTATGAAATATTTAAGTTTACCGTTTGGTTTATTTAAAAGAACCATAATAAAAATATCTGATTGGTCGTTTTGATGGGCCGGAGCATAATGAGCCAACCAAGCAGCTCTCTCTCTCTCTCTTTCTCTCTCTCTCTTTCCCTGCCCATTTTTCAGATAGCTAAGGGGTTATTCACTTTAGCGTTTGTTCAGTTTGGCTCTTAAACAATGCTAATAATCACTAATAATCAGTAGGGCTCGACCAATAGTATAATTATGCCGATGCCAATGAAAGTATCAAAGAAAAAAAAGGAAATTTGAAAATGAAATGTTATTATATACACATGTATTTATTTACATTGAATTATTAATGAAACAGGCCTATTTCAAAATCACCCAAAATTAGAATAAAGGGAGTCTAAGTGAGTTTCAGTCAGTTTAAGCGACTTTAACTACAGTTAACACGGTTTAAGGGAGGTGAAGCCAGTTTAAGGCAGTTAAGCGATTTTTTGTTAGTTTTTAAGGCAGTTTAAGTGCGCTTCAACCAGTTTAAGCGACTTTAACTCCAGTTTAAGCGAGTTTAAGGGAGGTGAAGCCAGTTTAAGTGAGTTTCAGCCAGTGCGTTTTGCACATGCGTTGCATGCTGTGTTTAGCTCACCTCACACAGCTCAGAGCGCATGCATTTGAAAGGTCAAAGCGTGCATGAAAACCCACCTTTAAGCGGCAGTCACACTAGGCTGGTTTACAAGCTGCTGGTTGCTGCTGGCTATTAGCAGCAACAGCAAGCAGCAGCTGCTTTGGGTTCACACTTGTCCAGTCACTGCTGGTATTAGCAGTGCAAGTCATCCAATCATCGTCTTGCAAAAACACAAACTCTAACAACAACCAACCCAAGCAGTGGAGTTTCAACTACCACTAGTGCCACTACTAGCAACAAAAAGTTCACACTAGATGGCAGCAGCAGGAAGGGAGTCACATGACCAGCTGGTAGCTGCTAAAGTTGGACATGTCCAACTTCACCAGCCACTGTTAAAATCACTAGCATGCTGGGAAAAGCAGCTGCTGGTAGCAGTTCAGACTATGCTGCTAGAGCGCTACAACCAGCCAGCAGCAACCAGCGGCTGGGAAACCAGCCTAGTGTGACTGCGGCATAAGAGTGTCATTCAACCCTGGCTATTGTAACCATGTGAACTGTCAGAATTAAGCCTATTACAGGGTGTTGAAACTGGGGTGAAATTTGTAAAGAAAACACATCTCTGAAGAAGATTCTTTCACATCATCCTTTTTTTTTTTTCATATATAGATCGTGTAAAAAGTACATTTTGTTTTACAGGAAGGAAATCCGAGTTCTAAAAGAGATTTTGGATAGGAAAGGGTGGTGGTTATAGGGGACGCATGGTTATGGGAGAAGGGTGGTTATAGGAGAAGGACGGGGAGAGAGTTGTTGAGTGGAACACTTGATAATGATGATGATGACAATGTCTGTAAACAATATAACGCCTTTGGCACACACAAACACACAGTATAATTTCAAACAATGTGCAAAGAAATATTGTTATGAGTTTATTATGACAATCTCAGCAAAAAAAACAAAAAAAAACAATCTATATGTTGTTTTTTTGCACTTTTGAAATTACGATCATCATCCATTAAAAACAGGACCTTTATGTATTTACTATAAATTATTCAGACTCTCTTTTTCTCTGAAAAAAAAAAAGACATATTAGAATAAACATAAACGTGTTGAAAAGAAAAGATGATTGACATTTTGTACGTGTATTATTATTGTTTGAAGTTTTCAAAAATTTCTTCTTTTGATGAATGATTTATTTTCTCCTTCAATTTATTAATGAAAAATATTGTCATAGACTCCTTACAAAATGTTTTTTTTTTCTAATATATTTTGAAATTATTTAATTTCAAGTCTTTTTAAAGCTGAACAACACCTCTGAAATGAAAATTCTGAAATAATGAATGCCATCTAGTGAAAGTATGACAGGCAATTAGAAATCGGGACAAACAGAAGTTGGCTCCGCCCTTTTTATGACGACCGGCAACTTCTAATTGGTTGGTTATGTAGTCTGACGTCACATGATCCGCCCCTTTTCAACGTCGAACCACACAACAAACCAATTATAGAAGTTGCCGTTCGTCCTAAAAAGGGTGGAGCCAACTTCTGTATGTCCCGATTTCTAATTGCCTGTTAAAAGTATGTGGTCGGCCATGGCCGTGAATAAGAATTTTGCAATGTATTTTCACATGGTCACACTGTCACAGTGGTACCAGTTTTTAGAGTTTTCTCTTTTCAGAAGGTTTTTACAAGAAAAAAGTTCTAAAAGCCATCATTTCATCATTCGTTTTGTTGAGCTCTAGGAAGTCGAAATTGAACGAAACTAGTTTTAACCACGCTATATATAAAAGGTCGAAGTCAAGGTTCAAGTCGAACTCGACTTCTTTCATGATCTTCATATCCAGAGCCGCTTCACACGAAATACTTTGTGTCGCCACAAAAAGTGTTCGTTTTTAGCAGAACATTCATTACTATGGGAGTGTTCACACGAGACACCACCAACGGTTTTTTTTTTGCTCCTACAGTGTAGGGATGTCAATGTTTTTTAGAAAAAAAACACACCGGTTTTCGGTTAACCGGTTATTGAACAGCGGTTATTGGAATAAATAACCGGTTATTCGGTTAACTGGACCGGTTATTTTTAAAATTTAGTTATGATGTCTACTAGCCTGTCTCCATCGTACTATAGTAAAGTGGGGACGTTAAGTGCTTGAAAAAAAGGGTGCTATATTTCTATTTATTGTATTTCAGGCACATTAAAAATCCTGTAAATAAATAAATTAAGAAAAATCATCAATTTCGGCCCAAGTTCCAGTTGAAACTTGAAACAAAAGAGAACTTAGAGAAGTACCAAAAATATCGGGAAACAATATATCGAAATATCGATATTTCTTAATGATATGACATTATTGAATTACTAAAACGATATCTTTAATACGATATAAACAGAGTAACCGGTTTAACCGACCGGTTATTGACATGTAATTAGAAAACGGGATGAACTTAAGTTGGCTCCGCCCTTTTTATGACGACCGGCAACTTCTAATTGGTTTGTTGTATGGTTCGACGTTGACAAGGGCGGAGCATGTGATGGCAGACTACATAAACAACCAATTAGAAGTTGCCGGTCGTCATAAAAAAGGCGGAGCCAACTTCTGTTCATCCCGTTTTCTAATTGCCTGTGGCGATGAGTGTCCAGAGGAGTTCAGCCACGAATGGCGAACACCACCTGAGTATGTCACTGGAAATCAAGGTCGTTCTAGTGGATTTTAACCTGATTGTTAACCTTTATTCCATCTGTTTGCAGTTCTGATGTCTTTAATTAGATTAATTACATGTCGACAAAAGAATAGCCTAAATTACGTGAAATTCACTTTTTTTTAAAGAATTTTTTCATTTCTTCCAACATTTTACAGATAGAGGAGCATCATTAGAAGTAACATAAATGTAATTATAATTATTTTGTGTAAAAATAGTAAAAAAAAATGCAATAATTATTAAAAAATAACCCTGGCTATCGCTATGGGAACCTCACTCACTATACTTCAGACCAACTTCATATTTTTTTTCTTGCTATTTACAACGAAAATAGAAAAAATTTATTGAAAGTTTGTCGTTTTAGCCGAGAAAAAATTATATTTTTTTATACAGAAATCCTAATTTTTAATTGGCGTTATTTTGACGTTATAGCCGAATTGTCATTATAATCCGAGGTCGCTATAACCGAGTTTGACTGTATTTAAATTAGAGAGATTTTATTTTCAACTAGTGGGGTAACCCGTCATAAATGACGGGAGCAAAATTCACAGGCAATTGTGCCCAGCATTAGAATTGATTTTCCTCCGCCCTTTTATGACGTCAGACCAAGTAACAAACCCAATTAGAAATTGATGACGTTCATAAAAGGGCGGAGGAAAAGAAATTCTAATGCTGGGCACAATTGCCTGTGATAAACTTTAGTTTAATTTTGCTGCTATTATCCCCTCCCCTTTTTATATTTGAAAGAGAAAATGAGTTTTTCATTTTATCTGGTGTGCGCATGCGCGTCGTTTGTTCCTTTTTTTACTCCTTTCATTTCATTTCAATTTCAGTCACCCCCTCCCACTTTGTTCCCACTCCACGTTTCTCTCTCTCCCCTCTACACTTTCCAACCTTTTCCCCTCTCCAATTTAATATCACAGGGTTCTTGGATGGGGAGTGTGAAACATATAGTTGACCTAGAGAAAAAAGCCGTTCATTTATTCAAATTTATATAAATTCCGACGTGTTTCAAGGTTTGTACAGCGTTATCACAGACAGACAGATAGATAGATACCCACACACACACGCTTAATATATATATACTAGTGGGGTAACCCGTCATCAATGAATCAATGACGGGAGCAAAATTCACAGGCAATTGTGCGCATGCGCGTCGTTTGTTCCTTTTTTTACTCCTTTCTTTATAATTTCAGTCACCCCCTCCCACTTTCCCCCACTCCTCGATGTTTCTCTCTCCCCCCTCTACACTTTCCAACCTTTTCCCGTCTCCAATTTAATATCATGGGGTTCTTGGATGGGAAGGGTGCAACATATAGTTGACCTTGAGAAACAAAAAAGCTGTTCATTTCTTCATTTATTTAAATTTATATAAATTCCGATTTGCTTCAATGGTTGTACAGCGTTACTTCACAAATAGATAGATAGATAGATAGACACACAGACCTGGGATATTATATATATAATTTCTGAAAGACGTCTTCCTATTGGCTGATGGAATAGAATTCCAGAAATAATTTCACCTTTTATTTTTGTTGCCAAATTTTCTGCAAAATAAATGAAATACTTAAATTTAGACAAATTTAATTTCCAGTCTCTCAAAAATGTTTTCCTATTTTACTGATGAAATGTAATTCCAACAAATGACAAGAAGAAACAATTTCACGTTTTTTTTCTTCTGCCAAATAAATAAAATACACTTAATTTAGGCAAATTTTATTTTCAGTTTTACTTTGTGCATTTTTTCTGCATGTGGAACCTTTGGTCTTTTAAAAAAAAAATCTCCGCCTGTTTTCCTTCTATTCCCTTTTCTCGGCATTGATATTGGACCATTCCACGGTTATAATCATTTCGCCATCGAAATTTCTGTTCAGTTCAGTCGGGCTAAGATGTGTTTGAAAATGCGTGCGGATGACGAATAAGAAGAACAAAAAAAAGCTGAATAAGATGATGATGATGATGATGATTTTGTTGTCCCATCTTATTATCTCAGTAAAAGAGATGCTATATCTAAGTTACCTTTAAACCTCTTGTGTTAAATTCCTTTAGGAGGAGGAGGTTAAAACCATTCACCTATTTCATCTATTGCCTAATTTAAGTGTTAAGTTAGAGGGTTAGTAAAAAATAATGTTTGCATATTTTATTTTTAGTTTAGACTAGAAAAAAAAAATGACGTGAAAAAACCAGGTGAAGAAGAAGAAGAAAAAAGTGCGGATAAATTTGTTTATATAACAACATTTCTGGATTTTTTTTTCAACCCCCTCAAAGTGTGGAAGAAGGAAATTTTCATCTTTTAAACCAAAACATACATTTTTGTGTTTATGGTGGAGAACAAAAATATACACCTTATTTTGGTAAATTCTAGTTTTCATTTTTTTTTTTTTAAAAAATCGTTTTCATCGTGAGTAACAATTGTGGGTAAACATTATCAACATCTCAATTTACTGTGGTTTTTTTTTGTTGGGTATTTTCTGGAGCATATCGATTAAGTACAGATTTTTTTTGTTCCATCTTTATTCTTTTCGTGTTTGCGATTTTTCTATATTGTATTATACAGATATATTATATATATATATTATATATATATATATATATATATATATATATATATATATATATATATATATATATATATATATATATATATATATATATATATATAATACCTTAAAACTACAATTGTACAAGACACACACACAGTAGGGCTTCTTGTCCTTATTTGTGATTTTTGTTGTTGTCATTGTTGGTCCTTTTTGTTGTTGTTGTTGTTGTTGTTGATATTATTACTTATTTTTCTTTTATTTGGATTGTTATCTATTTTAGAAAAAAAGAGAGAAAAAATCAACCCAGCAAACAAAAAAAATTCAATTTTAAGTTGAATTTTGCGGTAGGCCACCCCGAAATACACTTAAAATTAATTGATTGAGTTTATTGTAGATATATGTTGTTATCAGTCATATTGAAATACAGTTAATTTTGCAAATTGTCTAGTCAGAAGACACTAAATCATCGGCTCAGACAATGTGCATAATGCCGGAAATAATTAACAAGCCAAATCTGGTTGTTAACCAGGTTTTAATGTGTAGTTTCTAAAACACTTTCAAGTTTTTTTCTTAATTTTACTACTAAAAGATAAAAGTTTAAATTGTATTTAGAAACTAGAAGGGTAGCTAAATCACTAAAGATTATTATCATTTTAAATTCATTTAATTAATTTAATTTAATTTATGTCATTATTTATTTCAATTTATTTTAAATTATGTTTATTAAGTCAGTTTGAAAATTTTAACTAACCTTTAATTTTTGTGTCAAATAAAAAGTGTATTTTGAAAGATATCAAAACATAAAAAAATACCCTTAAGCGATTTAGTTGCCATTCTAGTTTCTAACCTGCATCCACTTTTTGTTGTTTTTCTGAAAATACAAAATAACCAGAAATAGGAAAATCAACTGTTCATAAAACATCTGACGAAAAATTTGAAATTATTTTAGAAACTAGAAGGGTAGTTCAACCACTTAATGGTTATTTTTATGCTGAGATTTTTCAAAATAAGCTTTTTTGTTAACGTATGTGAGTTTGAAAAAAGGTTTATTTTGATAGATATCTAAAAAAATAGAAAATAAAAAATAGTATTAAATGATTCAACTACCCATTCTAGTTTCTAACACGCATTCAATTTCTTCTTAGTGTTGCTCTTCTGTAACTACGGAATAACCAGCAGAGTTAAGAAAATCAGCTATTTCATCGATTGGTTTGTTTGTTTTAAGCATTCTGCACATTGCCTAAAATGCTAGCTGAATAGCCACGGATTATATATTTGCAAATTGAACTGATTGTTTTGCACATTGACTACTAATTGTGCAAAATGACTTTGATTTTGTTTCTGCACTTATGGCTTATGCTGTAATATGTATTAATTAATATTTGATTGATTATGTTAGTGTTATGAATTGAAGGGGCGGAAAGGAGGCGATAAGTGAGGTTGGCATTTTTTTTTGGAGACTAGAAGGGTTGAAAGGGTTATAATATAATATAGTAAATAAGATAAGACACACAAACTGTAATGGTTTTTAGTTTATATGTCGCATCCATATTTGGTGTAATTGTCCCATTACACGAAATGTATGACCATTTCGCGTTTTGCATCTCAGGCGAAGCTTATGTGCATTTCGCGAAATGCGTATACATTTCGTGTATTGGGACAATTACACCGAATATGGATACGTCATCATCATATATATATAGGCCTAATGTAGTTGGGATTCACTTAATATTTGAATCATTTTTCATCTCATTTCACGATGATGATGATGAACTTTTATATGAAATAATGTCAGACAAACGATGAACTCATAGAAACGCAACAAAAGAAGAGGCTTTGATTTTTTTCATTCATTCAATCATCATGATAAGCCTTATATTACATTAGAGATTGAAATATATATAAATATAAATACATAGGGAGAGAGAGATAGATATAGAGAGATTGATAAGAAGAGAACGAGGCAATCCTCAAGTTGCCTGATTTCTATTAAGTTGATTGCTCATTGAATTCTTATAAGAAGGAGAAATTAAGAAGAAGAAAAAGAAAACCATCAATACTAAATCACATTAATTGAATTACTTGTCGTTAACTTATTTTAAACAGAAAATTGTTTTTTTCATTTAGCAAAATTAAGCTTTTATAATTAGTTTCGTTTTCTGATAAAAAATCAATTTTTTTTTATTAAAAGCTGATTTTCGAACGAATACAAACATTAAGAGAAACATGAATGTGTTTTTTTAGAAACTAGATGGGTAACTCTCAATCACTTGTGATACTTTTTAAAATATTTTTTTTTATAAACAGAAATTATAAAAAATATCGTAAGTTTAAAGTTTAGAGTCATTTTTCAAACTGACATAAAAAAAGCTTATTTTGAAAGATATCAAACATGAAAATATCCTTAAATGATTGAGCTGCCCATATAGTTTATAAAAAAAATACTTTAAAGTTTTTCTTAAATTTGGCTTTGGAAACAGAATAATACAGAAATGTCAAGTTTGTTAAAAACTAGAATGACATCAGAATCTCTTAAAAATATCTTCATGATGATATTTTTCAAAATAAACTTTTTATAGGCCAAGTGTTTAATTTTTACGATATTCATGCTAAAAGAAAGGATTTTTATACCGAAAATACATTTCGTGTTATCCGATTTCTCTTGTTAAATGGTTTCTCCACTGTGACAAGTTGGACATTTCGCAAAAAGGTTTGTAGGTTTTTATAGATCTATATATTTATTTAGGTAAAAACAAACAGCTTCAGGTGATAATGATGATTATTAGATTAAGGTAAATAGTAGATTGTTAGCCATTTTCTTAATGCTGGGAACACACTAACGTCTAATGCCGTTTATTGTCGCGTGTAGCCACGACTTAACGCGCTAATGTATTATCGGCAGTATTAATGGCGTTAGACGTTACGCGATAGCTCGGGTGGCGGTATTTTTTGACAGGCAATTAGAAATCGGGACAAACAGAAGTTGGCTCCGCCCTTTTTATCACGACTGGCAACTTGTAATTGGTTGGTTATGTAGTCTGACGTCACATGCTCTGACTTTTCAACGCCAACCAAAGTTGCCAGTCGTCATAAAAAGGGCGGAGCCAACGTCGGTTTGTCCCGATTTCTAATTGCCTATGTTTTTTTTGACACATCAAAGCGATGTATTGCGTCATTTACCGCGTAGTTTAATCTATATGTTTGACGCCTTAATTATTGCGATCATGGACGTTAACGTTAGTGTGGTCCCATCATAAGAAAAAATGTTCGAGATAATTTCGTGCATTGCGGTGTCAAAAATAATCACAATTAGGGGGGGGGGGTCCACCTTTTTAGAACATTTTTCTTGAAAATGCTAATTTTGAGAAGTTAATTAATTAATTATTTAATCAATTTTAAGATTTTTATAGGGATTCTTATACTTGTCAATATTCTAAATCACACTTTCAAGTTTTCTTTTTTTTTTCGAAATGCAAAAATGGCATATTTTTTGCAATTTTGCAGAGCTTAGAAAAAAATCTTTTAAATTGAAAACGTTAAAGTTAAAATTAAAATTGTGTTTTTGATTGAGATGTTTTATGAACAGCTGAATTATTGAACTTCTAGGTATTCTTGTATTTCAGAAGAGCAATAACAATAAGGGAAAATTGTGTGTGTGTAAGAAACTAGAATGGTACCTGAAACACTTTATAGTATTTTCCTGTCTATATTTTTCAAAATAAACTTTTAATAAGACAAAAATTAAATAATATAATCTGCTTAAATTTGAGTCATTTTCATATAAGACATAAAAAAAGCTTATTTTAAAAGATAATCAACAATAAAAAATACTATTAAATGATTTTGTTACCCTTCTAGTTAACAAAACACTTTCAAATGTATCTTATTAATATAATTATGTAGCTGAAAGACAGAATAAGAATATTTTAAGTATTTAATTTCTGTACGGTTTTGAAAAATATAGTGGAAACCATGAAGGAAATTGAAGGGATCCGACTATTTTTTCGTGTTAAACGAACAACATTACAAAAATAATTCAAAACTAGAATGGTAAAAGATTATGCTTTCATGAAAAACTATCTGCGCCTTTTTCAAACTGTTATGTGTATTTTGAAAGATATCATCATGAAAAAACCTTTAGCATTATCACCAACTATTCTAGTTTCTAAAACACTTAATTTTTGCGTTAATTGTTTTTCCTGAAAAACGGTTCGCTTGAAAAATATAAATTTTCTCTCCAAACTGCGGGTTTGAGAGGGAAAAGTAGACCTCCTATAGAACATAATGGCCACTGTAGTGGCGCCATCTGGTGGGACGAAAACATAATAAATATTCATCCTTCTAGTTTATAGTAAAAATAAACCACGTTCAATTTTGTTTTCTTGATGTTCCTTTTTTTCCTAAATAGAAAAATGTAGCTTCAATTTTCACGCATTTCTAGTTCCATTTCCGAGATGTCTCGATTTAAAATAAACGTGATTAAACACCTCAGTTAAATTTATTGATTATTATTGGAGAGATAACAAATTTGAGTTGGAAATTTTTAATTTTGTCATTGATCTTTTCAAATGAACACGTTAATTAAGCAAAAGAGGGTTCAGCCATCCATCCATTCAATATGTCTCTGTCTAGATATGAATTTATGGATTTAATATTCTCGTTTTTATGCAAACTTAGTGACTTTTAAGGTTCATATTCAAGAATGAAAACTTAACACTTGATCTTCAACTTTTGAAGTCTCTCTCGTTGAGTAGAGAATTGAATACAGTAGAATGTCGATTATCCGGACTTCCGGGTAATTCGGAACAGCTTTTATCATAATATAAATAGTTTTATTTTTTAAGTATATCAGTGTTTTTTTTTTTAACTTTTAAATTTTCCGATAGTGAAGGATTTTTCCGGATTATTTGAACTTTTGGTAATCCGGTAATCGAGATTCAATTTAAGGTGGCTGAATGTCCCTCCCCCTTACGGTGCCACTGTAGTGTCTAATGCTTATGCTCCATAGACGTTTTTTTTTTTAATTTGGACGCAAAAATGACGTTTTTGCGTTTTTAGAAACAATATTATAAAAAAATTAAAATTGTTTTTAAAACTAGAATGGTAAAAGATTATGGTAAAAGTTTTTTCATGAAAATATCTTAAAAAGTTAAACATTTTATAATTCATTTTGAAAAATGACCCGTTTTTTTGGTTTTTCAAGCTGTCATAAAAAGTTTATTTTTAAAGATATCCTCATGAAAATACTTTTAACATTATCGCCAACTATTCTAGTTTCTAAAACACTTTGAATTTTTTTTCATAATGTTTCTCCTGAAAAACGTTCACTTGAAAAATATAAATTTTCTCAAAACCGGGCTGGTTGGAGGGAAGAGAACTTGTATAGGGTTAGAAAACTACAATGGCGCCATTCGACGAGATAAAAACAAAATAAATATCTATTCAGCCACTTTTAAGACAGGAGAGATTTTTTAATATTAGAATTTTCTTCAAGAAAGGTTCAAATTTTAAGTTTCCTTCTTGAATATGAACCTCATATTTATAGTTTATTATTAGCTTAGATTTTTGTTCTCTCTTTCTGTCTATTGTTGGTCGCATTTCCGATTATTTTTCTTCCATCTTCCGTTCTTTTGCTTGTTGCCTGGTGACAATTGGATCGTTTTTTGAGAAAATTTCGAGTTTTTTTTATAATTTTATTTTAAAGCCATTCTGTGAAAAAAAAAGAAGAAAAAAGGAGAGGAGGAAATAAAATAGTCAATTTTTATTGAAAATGAAACGAAAATCTGAGTTTATATCTTCCATCACCTCAATTCATTTTTTTTTGTTCAAAAAAAAGTTATTTATGTTTTTTTTTTGGTATTTTGTTTCATCTATTTCTTCCTGACGCCTGAAAAATATGTATTTTTATATGCTGACTTTGGACGAATAGAATTTCTTTGTTGTTGAGGGTGGTAATGGGGGTGTAGTATTGAGGGTGGTAATGGGGAAATATTTTTCAGGCCTTTTTGGAAGTTCCACTTAGATCCGCATCTGAACTTGTGGTGCGTGAAATTGAAAAAAAAGTTACCCCATCATCCAATTGGTTATTTAGGTTTTTCTTTTCTTCCCATCCTTCCCCCTCAATCTGTTATATATTTTTCTTGTAGTTTAAGTCTCAACATGATGAAACAACAGGCAAGTAAAGACAGGAACACGCAGACGTTTGCTCCGCCTTTTTTGTGAGCGTCAGACTACATATCAACCAATTGGAAATTGAAAAGGGTGGGGCATGTGACGTCAGACTTCATAACAAATTAATTAGAAGTTGCCAGTCGTCATAAAAGGGGCGGAGCAAACGTCTGCGTGTTCCTGTCTTTACATGCCTGTGATAAAACATCATAAGAGAGTAGAAAATGGCCATTTCCTGCTTATATATATATATATCAACAACAGTGTAGTATAAACACATGTGTGTCTTTTTGGTTTGCCATTTTTCATTCTCTTTCACTTTCTCTTGAATGAATGAAATTGTTGTCAAAAGGTCAAAAGTTTGGTTCATATTTTTTTTAATAAACTCCATTCTTTTATACTTTGTACACACATGAGTTAAATGGATTCAAATTAAATGTATTTAGGTGAATCATACGGAATCCAGTTAAGGACATGAACCCAAATAAAAATTGACTTTATTGTTAATATTTTAAATTGAAATACTAAATCAATATTTTGTCAATAGTTTATATACTCATATTTAAGTAATTAACTCGAATATTTTCAGATTATTAACTGAATAAATTGAATTCGACATATTGTTTGTTTGTCCTTCACAGGGGGCTCTGTAGAACACGTTTATTATTTAAATGCATTTAAATTTTCAGGTGTGTACTAGGTATTACAGTTGTTTATATAAACAATTTCTGGTAATGACAAACAGTAAAAACCATCTTTAAATTAAAATATATTATTTCATTTCAAACTTCGTTACAAACTAGAAGAGTAATAAAAAATAATCAGGGTGAATAATAAAATATTTGTGTAATGTTAATCTATTATGACTTGTTTCCACTGTGGTGAAAAGTTGAACTTTTTGAAAATTTCAACTGGTGAAAAATAGAAGAAACATCGTCCACGTCTATGATAGTGAATGGGCATACGGGTCACGTGGGTTGTATTTTTTACCAGTTGAAATTTCCAAAAAAGTTCAAATAATTCACCTCAATGGAAACAAGGCCTTAAAGGGTAATTTCTTGCTGATATCTTTTAAAATAAGCTTTTTTTATATGAATTTGAAAATGATCTAACTTTTAAGTACATATTGTATTTTTTAATTTATGTCTGCAGTTTTTTCTTGAAAACAATAGCAGCTGCTGTCGAAAAAAATTAAATTGCTGTCCCAAGTTGACCATTTCGAGAAGATGTTTGTCTCATTTACAGAGAGAGAGAGAGAGAGAGAGAGAGAGAGAGAGAGAGAGAGAGAGAGAACTTTGTCCCCGATCACTTTGGGGGGCAAAATCTTAATAACACCACTTTTACTTTTCCATAAGGCCTTCTTTTACTGAACATTCTAGTTTTTATCAAACTTTGGATTTCTTCCAAGAATCTTTTTCAGAATAACTTCAATGTTGCGTTTATAGTCGGATTTCACGATAACGTTCTAGTAGAGTTGTATGTAAATTGTACACAGATTAGAGCTTAGCTTAAGTCTAAATTCATTTCTAGTTTGATTTTGGAGTTTGGAATACAGGCAATTAGAAATCGGGACGAACAGAGGTTGGCTCCGTCCTTTTTATGACGACTGGCAACTTCTTTTTGGTTTGTTGTGTGGTTCGACGTTGAAAAGGGCGGAGCATGTGACGTCAGACTACGTAACCAACCAATTAGAAGTTGCCGGTCGTCATAAAAAGGTCGGAACCAACTTCTGTTCATCCCGTTTTCTACTTGCCTGTGTTTTGAATTGTTTTAATTACTTGCTTTTTATTTAACTTCATAATTTGTTTGTTTGTCAAATGCCACCTTCTGAAATATTTGAAAATGTAATTCACACTGCACGGGGATTGAGAACCCATGGCCAACATAACCACGGGTTGAGAGTCTGAGACACTAACCACTACACCAACAAGACAAGACCAGGGGATTAGATCTTCTTTTTTCTTACTTTTTAGACCTTTTTTTGTTCATTTCTAAATTATATTAACAAACTAGTGGGGTAACCCGTCATAAATGACGGGAGCCAAATTCACAGGCAATTGTGCCCAGCATTAGAATTTCTTTTCCTCCGCCCTTTTATGACGTCAGACCAAGTAACAAACCAATTAGAAATTGATGACGTTCATAAAAGGGCGGAGGAAAAGAAATTCTAATGCTGGGCACAGTTGCCCGTGATAAATACTGGTTTAATTTTGCTACTATTATCCCCTCCCCTTTTTATATTTGAAAGAGAAAATGAGTTTTTCATTTTCTCTTGTGTGCGCATGCGCGTCGTTTGTTCCTTTTTTTACTCCTTTCATGTCACCCCTCCCACTTTTTTTCCCTCCACGTTTCTCTCTCTCCCCACTCTACACTTTCCAACCTTTTCCCCTCTCCAATTTAATATCATGGGGTTCTTGGATGGGAAGGGTGCAACATATAGCATGACCTTGAGAAAAAAAGCGGTTCATTCATTTAAATTTATATAAATTCCGACATGCTTCAAGGTTTTTGTCTTTGTTTGTCCAGTGTTAGGTCAGACAGACAGAAAGACGGGGCTTAGTATATATATAATTATAAGGGCAGAATTTAGTCTCACCTTGTACACTTTACAAAATAGACACACATTAAGCCTACTTTTTGTTTACGTTAATCCAGATTATATCTTTTTATACTGCTTTCATTTAGTTCTAAATTAACCCCAATGTACTTCCATATATTTAGCAGAAATGTATAGCTCTTCAGAAAACAGAGCTCGATTCTTTCAGATTTCTAGAAAGAAAAAAAGACAGAGCTACAGCTCTGTTTTGAGCTGTAAGTTTTAATTAAATTCATTCTCTGACCGCGAGCAGCAAGTCGTTCGAGCCAAGCTTGAAGAGCAGTAAAAGTTGAATTGAATTAACAAAATGCATCACCCATACATGGACTCATTATTGACAAGCCCATAAACGGATCGTATGTACCCATTTTAAAAGCTGAATTGAACAAAAACAAAATCTACTATACTCACAATTCAATTTTTGAATTGACAAGTCAGAATTGATCATCTGTATTCAACTTAAAGATCTTTTTCATTTGTTTTTTTTTTAAAATATTGGAATAAAATAAAAAAAAAATCTACTTGGCCTAGCTCAAAACATGTGGGGAAACAAAGCTGCAGCTAGAAATTCAAGCAAATTCAGCTGTAAATTTCTGAAGAGAGAGAGTGTATGAGAGAGAGAGTGTATGAGAGAGAGAGTGTATGAGAGAGAGAGTGTATGAGAGAGAGAGTGTATGAGAGAGAGAGAGAGAGAGAGAGAGAGAGAGAGAAAGTGTGTGTGAGAGAGAGAGAGAGAGAGAGAGAGAGAGAGAGTAACTTTTTCTACTACTGTAGGCCTATTGTTGTACTAGAGAGTAGATATGTCATCACCACGCGACGACCCTTAAGGGATTGTTTGTGTTGGTGTCTCATGACAACCACCACCAAAAGGGGATATAAGCTAGAAAATGTAGGTAAACTTGCATCGGCATCCATCCATCCATCCATATTTCATGATGATGTTATGTGTAGAGATCGTTAATATTTACGGAAATTGACAAGCATTTTTTTCTGACAATAACGACGACGGCGACAATGTCTATAGGAGAAACTAGTGATGATGATGATGCTTCAGTGCGTTTTGTGGTTTTTTATGCCAATGTTACGGTTAAGCAATTCGGTCGCCGTCGTGGCGCCTTTTCATATCTCTCTCTCTCTCTCTCTCTCTCTTTCACTCACTCACTTACTACAATTGTGTTAGCATTCTTCTCAAATCTTATATTATAATCCTAATTAATGAGGACGGTCATGTCATTGATATTATTATAACTATATCTATATAGATAGATAGATAGAGAGAGAGAGAGAGAGAGAGAGAGAGAGAGAGAGAGTTTTGTCGTAAAAATGACAGTTTGTGTGCTTTGATTTCAGTATTTGAGGTGAAGCCTTTTTGATTGAACACATGTGTTCTAAGGGGTGGCGCTGATTTAACGCCAAATTGAATAAGCGCCAAATTGATGCATCAAATTAAAAAAAAATAATAAGGGATTCAAGAAACCTATATAGACCTTTGTTGCATCATTAATTACATACGTCAATTAGCTTGTGTGAACATTAATATTCGTTGATGAATATCAGGGGTCTCATTACAGAAAAAAAAAGTCTAAAGGAGCATTCGCACCAGGCTGGTTTACAAGCCGCTGGTTGCTGCTGGCTATTAGCAGCAACAGCAAGCAGCGGCTGCTTTTGGGTTCACACATCTCCAGTCACTGCTGGTATTAGCAGCGCAAGTCATCCAATCACCGTCGTGCAAAAACACAAAATCTAACAACCAACCAACCCAACTACCTACTAGTGCCACTACTAACGACAAAGGGCTCACACTAGCTGGTAGCACACTGATAGCAGCAGGAAGGGAGTCACGTGACCAGCTGGTAGCTGCTAAAGTTGGACATGTTCAACTTCACCAGCTGCTGTTAAAATTACTAGCCTGCTGGAGAAAACAGCTCCTGGTAGCAGTTCACACTATGCTGCTAGAGGGCTACAACCAGCCAGCAGCAACTAGCAGCTGGTAAACCAGCCTAGTGTGAATGCGGCATAAAAATAGTAACAATCATTATCTTATGATGTTACTGTTTGTGTGCTGTTATTTTATGACTTGTCATATTATTTTCTACAACAGTCAGTACCAGTCATCATGTGACAGTATTTGTTATAATAATCTTTAGTAATTTGCTTTTGTGACTGTTATACAACTGAAGTGCAAACTGTGCATTCAATTCATTTTCGAGCTGTTGTTGCTAGTAGCCTCGAATGAGCAACGAGCGCAAAAAAGAGGCGTTTAGAAACTGAACGCACCCAAAGCGTTTTCCCAATTTTCCAACTGTGAAATGCAAGCTATGCATTGAATTTTTTATCAAGCGCTTATTGCGAGCAGCTTCAAACGAGCAACGATCACAAAATGAGAGGTGCTTAGAAACTGAACACATCCAAAAGGTTTTTTTTTTCTCTCCATTTTTCCAACTGTGAAATGCAAGCTATGCGTTCAGTTGATTTTCAAGCGCTTATTGCGAGCACTCCAGTGTACTTTTGAAAACAAGACACAATTTCTAGACACCGGTCTAAATGTATAATGCCGTTTGTTAGTCATATGATGAGAATATATATGTATATAGATAGATGTGCCTACTACATAATACACGCTTGTTTGTATACAAAATGTTTGTTTGTTTGTGTGAAATTTTGCTGTTTTAGTTCAGTGGAGCAGAAAACATTGTCACAGCAAGAAACTTATGAACTGAAGAAGAAGAAGAAGAAGAAGAAGAAGAAGAAAAAAACACATAGAATGAGATGAGTAAGATGATGAAGAAGAAGGGTTTTGAAATAATAATTTCAACTTATTCCTTTTTTATGATCTTGTTCAAGCCTTATTTTGTAGTAGAGGCACCCCTCCCCCCAATGTTAGTGCAAATTACCATTTCTACAAAATAAGAACAACACAACATTTAAAGAAATACTAAAAAAAAGAGAGAGAGAGAGAGAATCACAAAAATGGAAATTTCAACGATTCTTCTCATTTTTTTTCACTCTGTTTTTTCTATCTTCTTTAAGTCGTTTTTACTCACATTTGCAAATTTAAAAGATAACAGAAAAAGCGGATAAAAAGGGGGTTAAATTTGCAACGATTTTTTTGTTCTTTTTTTCTGTTCTTATCAAAGTCTTAAGGGTGAATTTCTTTAATCTAATTGAAGTAGAATTTAATGAGGTTATTAAGAGAGACATCCGAAACATGACAAAAAGTGATACTGATTTAATCCTTTTTTTGTGTGTGTAAATATTTTAACTTATTTATGTTACGTTTTTTTTTCTTATGCTGTGTTTATAGTTTGCTTTTTTTGTGATTATGTCTTCTAAGAGCGTTAAGTGGTCTAGATGGACTCGTAAAAGTTTTTGGTCGAAAGAAACAAAAAAACGGGCTGAAAAATGTAGCTCAAATAGAAATTATTTTCAATTTTTATCCCTTAAAATGGGCAATCACTGATAGCGCATTGTTTAAATGGCTCGAATTCAAGAAAAGGAATCTTTCCACTTGAACTTAAACCTTCTGAGACAACAAAGGTTTATAGAATTCTTTGAATTCCTTATTTTTAATATAGAGTAAGTACTCTATAAACAGTTTTGTATTATAGATCTCCTTTTCAGAGGGTTTAAGTGCCAAGTGTTAAATGTATTTATTGAATTTGGGCCGGTAAGTGCTGTGTTATCAGTGATTGCCTAATTGTAAGGGGTTAAGTAATAAAAATTATGAATAATTGCCACGTAAATTCTATTTGTTCTACATTTTCAGTTCGTTCGTAGGTTTGTTTTTTCGCAGCTGATTTCAAAACTTTGTTTATTTTGTGTTTTTCAGAAGCAAAACTAAAAAGAGACAAAAAACTAGAAAGTTTTTTAGAAACTAGAAGGGTAGCTAAACAATTTAAGGTTATTTTGATGCTGATGTCTTTCAAATTAAACATTTTATAAAAAAAAGTAAACGTAAAAGGTTTATTTTGAAATAAATCAACATTGAAAAATACTCTTATTGAGCTACCCTTCTAGTTTCTAAAACACATTCAAGTTTTTCTTCATTTTGCACCTGAAAAATCATATATAAAATAAAACTGGTGTTAAATTATGTTAACGGATGAGTAGATTCTATTTTTCTTTTCTTTTTTCTTTCTATTTAAATTTTTTAGATCTACTAAGTTAATAAAATGTAAACTCAATTTTGGAATTTCCTTTTTTAGATGCATTTTTAATTCCATACAATTGAGTGTTTTTTTTCTTCTTCTTCTAAAAAACAAACCTTTATATTCGCCATTTCAACTGAAAATTGAATGTTTATCTATGAGTTTATATTCAAATTAGTTTTACTTCTCTTGTCCTAAACAAAAATAAAATAAAATATAAGTGGGATGAAAAATAGGCTTTGAGGTAAAATGATGAAGATCGATATTATGATTTTTCACATTGTGAAAACTTCATAAATGGAACTTGCGTTGTCATGTCTTGTTTACAGAATGGAGGATTTTTTTTTATAAATATATATATATTTTTTTTTGCATGTTTATAAATAAGAGAAAGAAAAAAACGACGACGAAGAAAAAAAAACCCATCTCTCCTCTGAATTCTCTTATGTCTATAAGGCTCTTATATAAAGAAAAATCTTACAATGTAAACTTTAATAGGATGCATAATACAAAATGAGTTGTTTGACAACAGAAAATACGAGTTTCACTTGTCAGCCAATATGGCCTACAGTCAACAATTACAAATTAACTTGTAAAGAAGAAGAAGAAGAAGAAGAAAAAAACATCATTGAAAAGTTACACATTGGGTGCGTTCAGTTGCTAAGCGCTTTCTTTTTTTGGAAGCAAAACTTGTCAATGTCAAAGTTAGGTCAAATCAATAATTTGCAGTGTTGTTGTGTTAGAAATTACTTTGCAAAGTAATTTAATAGAATTAATGTAATTACATCGTTGACAAGTAAATTAATCAAGAGTTATAATTACTGCATTTTTTTTTTTAAAAAAACAGCAACTTTAGGTCTCATTAAAACGAAGTTCAAGGAGACAATCGACCAATGTTCTTAATATAAACAAACAAAATTAAGAGATAATTAATTTAAAGTTACTGCATTTCTCATTAAATAAATGCTACTGAATTATAATTATAAATTACTAAGTTTTAAATAAAATAATGTGGTAAACTACTTGAAAAAGTAATTTTAACTACAGTAATTCATTTCTTTTGGAAAATTATTTTCCAATATTCCCAGTTACTATTCTCAGTTAGTAAGACAGCCAGTGAGCTAGACAGGCATCTGTAGACAGCTCCAGAATTTCTTTGGCTCCGCCCTTTTATGAGCGTCATCAATTTCCAATTGGTTTGGTACTGGGTCTGATGTCATATGCCCCGCCCTTATTATTTCTTATTGGTTGATATTTGGTCTGACGCTCATACAAGGGCGGAGCCAAATAAATTCTGAAGCTGTCTACAGATGCCTGTGTCAGCTAGTAGGTCAGTCAGTCAGCTAGTAATCCAATCAGTCAGTCAGTTAGTAATTCAGTCAGTGATCCAGTAAGTTAGTAATTCAGTCAGTGATCCAGTAAGTTAGTAATTCAGTCAGTGATCCAGTCAGTTAGTAATTCAGTCAGTGACCCAGTCAGTTAGTAATTCAGTCAGTGACCCAGTAAGTTAGTAATTCAGTCAGTGATCCAGTAAGTTAGTAATTGAGTCAGTGATCCAGTCAGTTAGTAATTCAGTCAGTGATCCAGTCCGTTAGTAATTCAGTCAGTGATCCAGTCCGTTAGTAATTCAGTCAGTGATCCAGTCAGTTAGTAATTCAGTCAGTTAGTAATTCAGTCAGTGATCCAGTCAGTTAGTAATTTAGTCAGTGATCCAGTAAGTTAGTAATTCAGCCAGTAACCCACGTTAGTAAGCCTGTCATGTAAATATTCCAGTCAATTAGTAAATCAGTCAGTCAGTCAGTCACAGAGACAGACCTACATGAATCACATGGGCTTGTGTGTGCCTTTGAGCCCATCATGTCATGAGCTCTGTGGGCCTCAAGAATGTCAAAATGTGATTTAATTCACTATATTTTTATGGCGACGCCATTTTTTCTTATTAAATTATTTAAATCAATCTGCTGGCTGATAAATAGTGCTTAAGTTTATCGAACCGCTTAGAAACTGAACGCACCCATTGATTTCTTCAATTTGAGTTGGTTTTCTGAAAGAAAAAAAGAAATGATAAAACCTTGTTCAGACTAATAAAGATATTGAACAGAAAAAAAAAAAGAATTTTTCTCTTCGAATTTGAAAATGTCTTTGGTGTTAATCAAGTGTTAGAAACGTGAGGGGAATTGTATTTTTTCTTACATTCATTCCTTTTTTAAAAGGGAAAAATTAGCTCGAAAAAAAAAAGGAGAAAAAGGTGTTAAGTTAGGATGTTAGGGGGGCGTTAGGGGGGCGTTAGGTGTCAACAAAACATAAAATTGTTAAATTCTTCTTCCTACATTATATTTTATATTATATGGTTGTATTTTTTGTCTAAATGTTAGAAGCAATTGTTCTTTTTTTTTGTTTGGAAGCCCTCTTTTTTTTTTGGTTCATTTTTTTAGATCTAAAAGCTCTGTTTACATTTGTAGAAAATTCTAAAACTATGACAATTTCGACTGGAGAAAAATGCCAGTTTACTACATGGTGAAATGAGCTACTTGTCAGACAATGTAATGTGACTATTATGCCTTGTCTACACTTAACGAACGAATATGAACATATGGTGTTTGTGTTTCTGTTTCCTCTGTTCATTCATTAGTGTGGACAGGGCTATAGGAGTAAAGAAATTCGTTATGAAAGCACAAACGTGGCCCTTGCCTGTTTACTATAAGAATTTGCTTTAATACATTAGGTCAATTGAAGCTAGAAAACCCTGGTTGCCCTACCCGGTTGCCACTAAAGCGCAAATTGACATTTCTCATCATTATTTTACATTGAAATGTTGTTATTTTGAGCTAAAGGTATAGTTAAATTTAAATTACAACTAAATAAATTACATAACATTAAATGAAATGATAAATAATTGAAGAAAATGCTAAAATAAACTCAACCGCACAAGTTGTGCTTTTTTCAGTTAAAAACGCATTTTCATCCTTATTTTCACCTAGTGGAAACGGGGCCTAAAGGATTTTTTTTGTTGGACATTTTAGATAAAAGATTTTTGAGCTCTTTTCTTTTTTCTTTTCCAACTTTTATCTGTTTTTCAATTATTTACTTATCTTGTGTGTTTCTGAAGTTGAAAGGAGGCTTTTTCAAGGGATCGGTAATTCGGAAGTGTCACGTTATATTCGAACCCCAAACACCCACAAAATACCATTTTCGTTCTTTATTCTTTCTTCGTATCGTCTAGACTTAATACACTTGAAGCATTTTTAAACAATTTTTCGAAATATAGAATATTTTATTGTTTTTGGAGGAATTCTGATGGATGGATCCTTTAAGGGTTTAAAACAAAATTTAATATCGTGTTTTATAAGTTCAGTCGATATTTTACAATGACGTCATCTCAGGTATGTTTCCTAATTAAACAAAGATCCGGGTTGCTCGTATGCCGACTGTAAACGCGACGTAAGAAACTCCCATTTTCTAGGAATTCTAACAATTAAAAAAATCTGAACTAGCTTTGATTTTGGATTTTAGAAATCCACAAAATCAACTATAGAATTTTGATGTATTTTCTTTCAGAAGAGCAAATTAAGAGAAACTAGAAGGGTAGCTCATTCACTTAAAAGAGCAGAGTTCGAAAGGCATCATTTACACTTTAAAACAACCTCAATTTAAATGGCAATTATAACAATTAATTTCAATTTAAAAATTTAAATTCTTAATACTTTGAGTCCTATAGTCAAGTAAAGTATTAATTGTTTTTTTAATTAATTAAAATAATAAACAAGTATTTTTTTTATTTCTTTAAAATTTAAAATTAAATCAGGTTTTTTTTTCGCTCAATAAATTTGTAGCACGATGAAAACGGGGTTGGGTCATTTTTTTTGGTTAAAAGGAACAGCATTTAACAATTTTAAGTGTGTTATACCTAGTACACACCTGATATTTTAAATGCATTTAAATAATAAACGTGTTCTACGGAGCCCTGTGAAGAACAAACAAACAATATGTCAAATTCAATTTATTCAGTTAATAATCTCAAAATATTGAGTTAATACTTAAATATAAAATATATAAACTGTTGACATTAAAATATTGATTTAGTATTTCAATTTAAAATATTAATAATAAAGTCAATTTTTATTTGGTTCATGTGTCCTTAACAGGATTCCGTATAATTCACCTAAACACATTTAATTTGAATTCATTTCATTCAGGTGTGTACAAGGTATTAGTAAGTAACTACGTTTAAGTAATTGAATTATCGATTAATTTATCCTACTGTAAGTAAATCCACCCTTTTGAAACATTTTAATTGAACTTTCAAGAGAAATTCTCTTTTTACTAGACGTCTATATATTTTAATAGATTAATCAATATTTGCCTTTTACAATTTTATTTTAAAAATATATATAATACAGGATGTCTCAAAATCAACAGCCCCAATTTATCACCAAAGTATTTTCGTTTAAAGTTATTTTCCATAACAACGTATAAAACTGTAGTTATCAAAATGGCCTAGATTAAATTGGCTGACAATTAAATTCGTTGCAACAGATTATAATTCACTAAAATGAAAGGAAATGTCTTTTTTTCCCCTCGAGCTTATTCCGTATGATGTTAATGATTACTTTACAATTTGGCACTTGAGCCACACAAATTGAGAAACATTTGTTTGATATTTTGCATACAAATCCGAGCTTCCTGGGTATTACAAACTGAAACTATACAATGACTTTATGGACACCCTATATACTGTATAGACATCTATATAAATAAATATATACAAAGCATGTCTATCATGTTACAATTGGTTATCTAGTTTTATCATCATCATCATTCTATTTCTAAGATTCGTTATTTTTAGTCATAAATTGCAAACGAAATTCCCGGGAGTTCAGTTATGATGATTTTTGAAAAAAAGATTGAGAGAACTGGGGTTTTTTTTTTCTTTCTCTTTTGTTCTTTGTTACTCAGTTGAGTTTGTAGTTATGCTTTTTTTTCCTCTCTTTTTGTCTCATCTTCAGTTATGATCACATTGAAACAATGGTAGATGATGTTTGTTACTATGGTAACCACTCTTCCTGACCTTGTTCAATGTGCACACAATGTCTTTACTATTGAGATAAGGAGTTTTGAAAACGAATTTGAAGAAGATGATGATTATATATTGTTCAAGTCTTTTCCTCTTTTCTGTGGGGTTATTATTAAAATCAGTGCCCTTCTCTCTCTCTCTCTCTCTCTTTCCACTCTTCAAAATAAAAATAGCAAAATGGTCAATTATTTATGGATATAACATAACAGTGGTGTAGTAAAACGATTGAAAAGTTATCTTCTTCCTTTAAATTTATTCAGAAACGCTTCAACAGCAGGAAAACAACTGCAATTTTACCCCCCTAATATTTTTCCTTTAGAGCAAAAAAAAAAAATCATCTTTAGCCCTCTCACCCCCTATATAGACCTGTTTCCATTAGGTCAAAATAAAAGGTGAAAATGATTTTTGACTGGATTCATTTTTAAAGAATGCAAAAGGTTTTTTACGTGACATTCTTTAAAGATTTTTCTAATCAAAATTCATTTTAACCACCTCTTTTGACCTAATGGAAATAGGGCATAATAATGCCCTATTTTCAGAAAAGGGGCAAAATTAGCCAACTGGTTTGAACCTTATCTTTTTTCCTAATTTTTATACAGTATAACTGGTTTTCATTAGATCAAAATAGAAAGTGAAAATGATTTTGATCAGGTTCATTTTTTAAAAAAATCTTTCATAACGTTTATGTGATTTTATTTAAAAATTTACCTAATGGAAACAGGTCGCTTGGTTCATGCGGAAAAGTGGTAAAGTTGGCTAATTAATTTCAACGTTTCTTAACGCAGTTATCTTATTAATAACTAACTTTAACGTATCTATCTGACTAACCTGACTGACTTCGACTCAATCAATTTTAACCTGACTTCAACCTAATCAACTTTAAATTGACTTAAACCAAACTGACTTTTAAATTACTTGACTTTTAACCTTAAGACTAGTAATTTTTATAAAATAGACGGTATTTTTCACGACACAATTTAGACACAGTTTTTTTTTTCAAAAACTTAAGGTCCTTAGATTTTTGAGAAGCAACTTTTAAAAAGAAATATAATGTTTATTTTAAACTACACAAGTAAACTAATGCGACTAATAATTGCACAAACACACAAAACAGTTTATTTTGAAAGATATAGTCATGAAAAAAAACAAAAAAACAACCCATAATTACATTTTTACACTTGAAGAAAAAAAAGGTAGTATTTTAAAAGTTAACAAAGTTGTTTCGTTAACTTTATTATGTATGCAAACACACTCTTCTTCTTTTTACATTTGTTGGTTAACATTAATTAAATATGAAATTAGCTTATACTGTATATAGTAGGCCTATATAAATTTGGCACCCTTCCTTGTTTCGGGTGATATTTTTTTTTATTCAATCCCTGAGCTTGAAACAAGCTCTTTTGTGCACATGAAAATTGGCCCATTTTTCGCCCTCTTGTGTTATGTATGCATTTGTATCTCGTGGGAAATAAGTTAATTAATCGCGTGTTGTTGTGTCGGTAATATTTGTAGAAAATGTCACTCGTGTGTGTTTTCATGTGACCTGCAATTGTCTGTTTGTGTGTACTTAGCTACTTTCTCTTGTCGTTATTAAATTGAACGCAGGAAAGGGGCTTATCGGGCTCCGATGGGCCGCACTGTTTAAGGGCCGGATTTTTTAATTTTATTTTATGGCCGTTTTCATAGTGAAAACCGTTGAAACGCAATTGAAATTTTAAGTAAAGATAGGAAAATTGTAAAATATTTAAAGCAGAAAAATAATTTCGTCCCTTTTTTATTTTTTTACTCGCTACGCTTGCTAGTGTAAATTAGCAAAAGATGACACGTTTATTGTGGTCAACATTGGAAATAGAATTAAGATAGTTCGGGTTTTTTTAGATCCCGGGGCGTCTTCTTTTTCTCCCAGCCCGCTTTTGATTTAACATATACAGTACGTGTGTGTTTTGTCCAGTTCAGCTTGTCATCTGCTAGAGCAGGACTCAGCTGGCCCGTCCATCCATCTAACTTCTTTCGTGCGGATCTTGATCTTGTGTTTTTGCCCACTGTCTTCCGATGCCTCCATGTGTGCAATGAAACTAGCTCACCAGAGACAGTGGCACTGATTATTTAGGCCAAAAGTTTGCATAAAATGCACAAAACGAATAATAACGGTTCCAAACCACTTTTGAATAGGCCTACTTTGTCATACAATACGATGCGCAAAAATAATAATTTTAATTCAGAATAAAAATTCATAAAATTGCATATTTTTTCATAAATATGCATAAATTTGCAAAAAAAAAAAATCATTTCTTAAAAAAAACATTCTTGGTCGTTGGTCGTTTTGTTGTCATTTTGAATTTTCAGTGAATTTCTTCTAATGATTTTAGAAATCTAACGCTTCAGATATTTAATTAAATGTGCTTTTGTTATTAAGTAGAAATTTTTATTTGCACAAAATGAATTATTTTCTTGCAAATTTTTGTATTTTTCTACTTATTTGCATGAAACGCACATTTTCTAAAAAGAATTTGCGAATTTATAAATTTTAATTTGCATATAGATGGATTACCTTGGGGATAACGCTCATGTTTAGACTACATCCTTATATCATGTTCTAGTGATGACTAACCAAATGTTATGAAATTAGGACATTGTAGATTAGGCAAATGACTGCGACACTACATGAGCGTCTACTCCTTGATGTAAACTTTGTGACACTATGCTTTTGTGGTACCCTGGGGATCTTAATCACATGACCCTGGGGCTCTTAGGCACATGCCTGCCTCACAGACTCTTACTTCAGATGGTTGTGCACTTCATGGTGTGAATAGCCCTAAAGCCCTATGGGTGGGGGTGTTCCATAGTTACACTTGCAACACACATACATACTGGTCATTTGTTTTAGGATGGTAAGAAAATGGAACTCTCTTTACTTGCAGAGGATTTTATGCCTGAAAATAAACTTAATATTAATGGAGCTCTTTAATTTTCTGACAAATTGCAGCATTATTCAAGCCGCGCCAGAACACACTGCAATTGTTATTGGGTTTATTCTATTTTTGGGGTTTTTGACAGAACACTTCGAATGCTGAAATTAGACATTTGTCTCTCTGCCATAGGCCTTTTTTGGGTGCTTGCAGAGTCATTTTTCAAATTCAAATTGAAATAAACATTTGAGAAATGGTTCATAGATGGTTTACATTTACAATTGCATTCACGTTTTTTTTTCTGTTTCTAACACTAAGAGAGTTTTGAAATATTGTCACTGTTTTATTTATGTTCTTGTCACCACTGCATTTAGGAAAGGATCAACTTGTCAGTTTTACTCAGAAATTCATACACAAAAAAAAAACTTGATTTGTTTTTACATGAACTTATCTTTTTTTTTTAGAAACAACTTATAGAAGAAAAACAAAATTGAAAAGTTTCAACGATAATATTTTTTAAATTTCATTTGAGGTTTTGCACCAACTTAAATTTGTTACTACTTTTTATTTTACAACAACCCATAACAAAGGAAACTGTCCAAATCAACTTAAGAGGGCTCCATGAAAAAATACTTGTGTAAATACAAGGTAGATGGCGCCTGCAACTTCCACAGGTGGCAAACTACACTCGTCGCCAATTAGTTGAAATAGAATGCAGCCTTTTAGCTGTAAAAGCGTCCAAAACAACCTTAATTATCAGCACGTGACAAACTTATACCCAGAACATAATATAGGCGAAGAGAGCACGTGTAGAAATAGTGATGACGCAATTAAAAGTTTGCCACGTGCAAAAAGGAAGGAAGGAAGGTGAGTCAGAGTTGAAGAGTGTCGGTACATTTCTATGGGAGGGCTAGGGGCGCCATGAAACGCTACATGCACTGTAAAATAAATCGTCTATTTTCTGTCTTTCAGAAGAGCAAAATGAAGAGTCTTGAAAGTGTTTTAGAAACTTTTGATCTTGAAAGATCGAATAATTAGAGTTCGAAAACAAGCTGTTCATATAGTTTAAAATAAACTACTATTAAAGAGTAGTAATTGTTGTGAGGTAGTGCAAAATAAGAGACCTACATTGTGTAAAAATTTGAAGCCCAGCCCACCTGCAGGCCCACATAGCACACTATTCCCACAAAGCCCAATGGCTCATGGGCTTTATGTAGGTCTCTAGTGCAAAAACTCTTATATTATAATATTGACAACATCTTTGTATGTTTGAAACACATTGCAGCAATCAATGTTTCCATGGTGTCATCTCACTTTGTGTCATTTATCTCAGAACATATTGTATTATAATTTATAATTATAAAATTGACAATGCTCAATATTGGTAATGCTCATTTTGCACCATCTGGTCAGGTTCAGGCTCAACTAGCCTTTTTCTGGCAAGGATAAGCTAACTTGGCACTAGAACAGAGACGTTATTGGTCACTAATACCAAATTTATTCTACGAAACACTTATCTGCAGTTAAAAAGTTAACCACGGTTAAATTTTCTAGTAAAAATAAATGTAGTTACATTAATAATGAAATGAATGGAATTAACTGCACTGCATTTAACAAAATGTGGTTAGCCACATTATTGATTTGTTTAAATACGTCACTTCCTATGGTTCAAACAAATCTAGCCTACAAACAAACATGGCGGATAGTGAGAGTACTCCATTTTTGACTGAATAATGAGGAATGAAAAATTCACAAAATGCACAACAGGAAGTTGGAAACTTGGAAGCCAATCTAACTTGAAGTGACACAAAATCATTTAACCACTGTTAAGTGGGTGAAGTTAACTATACAGCTAATTTTTGTAGTGAAAACAAGATATAATGTGACTGATTCACTTTTAGCCAATGGGTGCCTTTTCTTCAGTCGATTTTGTTTTTGTTTTTTCCAATTTTTTTGTCTTTGTATGTTTGTGTTGTCAACGGAGATTAAACATGCTGAGAATTCATAATGACAAAAGAATCGAGGTTTGTATTTTTTTTATATTCCAGAGTGTGTCTTAGCGAACAGAGAGATATAAGTTTCGTTGCCAAAAAAATGGCCCCCCTTTTTATTATTAACTTAAGCTTTTTTTTTGTTCTTCTATGCTCCACTTTCTTCTAATAATTGAATCATTCCCCTCAACTGAAAACTGGAATAGAAATAATAGTTGAAGCATATTGTTTTTATTAGTCTAATAAGTTATATGAGAATTTAAGTAGCATCATTATTATTATTATAAAGCTAACTTTTTTTTAAAACCTTTTTTCTTTCAAAAATCTTGTACTGTTTTTTTTTTTTTTTTTTGGTAAGAAGGAGTAGGCCTAATTTAGAATAAACATCCTTCATGTGTGTGTTTTCTCCTTTAAGTATATATTTTTACAGGCCTTTTTATGACGAACGCAACTTCTAACTGGTCGGTTATGTAGTCTGACATCACATGCTCCGCCCCTTTTCAACGTCGAACCACACAACCAACCAATTAGAAGTTGCCGTGCGTCATAAAAAGGGCGGAGCCAACTGAAGTTCGTCCCGATTTCTAAATGCCTGTTCTGTAGACAGCTTCAGAATTTTTTTTGCTCCGACCTTTTATGAGCGTCATCCATTTCTAATTGGTTTGTTTACTGGGTTTGATGTCACATGCCCCGCCATTTTTATTTCTAATTGATTGATATGTGGTCTGACGCTCATGAAAAGGGCGGAGCCAAAAAAAATTTTGAAGCTGTCTACAGATGCCTGTATATTTTTTTTACAGTCGCCAGTGTTAGTTGGAATTTAGGACGTCAGAGGGAGAGGAAGTGGTTTGATAAAAAAAATGTTAGGCTTGCATCATAACAGGCAATTAGAAAACGGGATGAACAGAAGTTTGCTCCGCCCTTTTTTTAAGACGAATGGCAACTTCTAATTGGTTTGTTGTGTGGTTCGACATTGAAAAGGGCGGAGCATTTGACGTCAGTCTACATAACCAACCAATTAGAAGTTGCCAGTCGTCAAAAAAAAGAACGGAGCCAACTTCTGTTCATCCCGTTTTTTAATTGCCTGTTGCATCATATTGACTGCTAGAAAAGAGATTATGGGCAGGCAACCTTTTCTTTATCAGAACAAAATAAACACAGGCTACACATACACAGTTCACTTTTTAATCAACTCCATTTCAATTTGAATTTGGAAAATTACTCCTGCAAGCAGTCAAGAAGGCCGGTTGCAGAGAGACAAAAATGTAATTGTAGTATGTGAAATGTAATTGTCAAAACACCTCAAAATTTAAATTAATAACAATTACAATGTTTTCTGGTTTAGTTGAAATAATCTTGGTGGTTCTGAACTAATTTCTTTTAAAGGCCTTGCTACAGCTGAATGAAACACTCAGAAATGATAGTTTTTGGAAGTTTTTTCTTCCGAAAACTGCCGTTTCAGAGTGGAAAATCCGAATACTCTGAAATAATAATGTTTTTAACATTATTTCGAAGTGCTCCGAAAAAAAAGAGCTCTGAAATACAATAGGGAATCTAGGGAAGTACAACACTGCTATGGTCAGGGTGACAATGCATGTGCGGACAGCAGCATAAAGATTTACACATTTGCTTTTGTTTTCAGTTTTCATTATGTTATGGGCTGCAAAGGCCTTCGGGAAAACTTTTTTTTTTGGTCAGAAACAAATTCTTCGAATTGTTTTTGATTTTGCATTTTTTTTATTGTTTATTACTTTGATGACTTGAGGTATTAATTAATGGCCTCGAGAATTAAATTGTTCTTTTGCTATATAAATTACATTTTTTAATTAGCATTAAATTAACACTTTTCTTGAATATTTTGCATTTTTAATATTTATTTCATTTATAAGATTTATAAGAAACTGAATAAAAATAGTGAGTAGGACTACTTTTTTTTGTTGGCAAAAAATGTATTTTTTGAATTTAATGATTTCAGTTTCAGTGTTTGAGAGGAAACCGGTAGAAATATTTGTGTCTTTCTTTCGGAATTTTAAAATATGCATAGTTCCGTATATGTATAAGACAATGGCATAATGATCGTCTCTAGAAACACATTTTCCCTCGCTATATAAGTAATGTACACTTTTGTAACTATGTAGAACTTATATATGTGTATTGCGACAATACGATGGATCTTTACGATTCACAGCCAGCTGGTGCACGTTTCTGCCTATTTCGTCTATCTTTATGATCCCATAACTTAAAACTACCGAGGAATGGTGGGAGGGATGGTGGTGCTGTTGTATAATAAAAGAGTTGTTGCAAGGAGAGAGAGAGAAAAAAAAAAGCAAGCAGGGATAAACTCGTAAGGGGGGTTAGTGTTTAAGGTCTTTTCTCCATTTTGTATAAATATATGTGGTAGACAATACTGCTATCAAGAGATGTTGCTTATTGACTTTACTGATTCATAGTCTTTATGATTGTTGAGATCTGTGGACATTTTAGAGAGGAGACAAGACACTCAAGAAGGGGTTTTAGATGACACTTAAAAGCTTCATATACATTTGAGGAAACACGGATGCTTTTGTCTGTCCGCCAGTTTGGTGAACATCCATATTTGCAAATGAATAAAGTTTGTAGAATAACGGAGCCATATTCTTAACAGATGGATCGGCTGCCGGATTTGTTCGTTGGAACCTTTTACAAAGTGGGTTAAAGGTGACAAATGCTTGTTAAGGTGGGATTCTTTCGGCGCGTCTGCAGACGGTGTCTTGCGTCCTCGCAACCTGCGGCCAGACTGCTTTCAATAGTTCTTTATTTGAGCAGTTTCCTTTGATGCGTATGCGTCTGGCAACCAAGAGTGTGCGGCCGGCAGACGCAGTGGTAGAGTCAAATGTCGAGTTTGCTCTTTTTGTAGTCGGTGTTGGTTACTCATTGGCATTGAGCCTATAGGTAAGAGGCTAACTGTGTAGACCAAATAGGAATTTTTTTCTCCTTCTGATAGCTTGATTTTCTACCACATGTATTATTTTTTTTTGTTGGGAGGTGGGGTTTATTTTTTTCCCCCTCTTTTCTTTGTACATCCTATGTCAGGAAGTGAGTGTTTGCACAGCTTACCATTTTTAAGTAGTATTTGTGTACACTGAGTCTGTTCATTCCTGTGCACAATGGGTCTAACAGTATCTATCTATTTATTGATCGTGTGGATGGGTGAAGGATAGATGGAGAGAAAAGGGTGCAGTATTTTTCTCACCAGTTTATTCTGGTTTTCTAGTAAAGCTGTGTGTGTCAAGTAGCCAACTACACATTGGATGCCTATACAATTGGATTGTTCTCGAATTACACTTTTTTTTGTTTAACATTGGGTATCAAACATGTAACAAGTGGAATTTTATTTTTCTTGTGTTTTTCTATAGGTTGTTGCTTTTTGAAAATCACTATTCTTTCCCATAATGGCACGACCTTAGCTTGCTTGCTATTTATTAGTAGCTCAAGTCACTTGACTTTTCTTAAAGGTCGACGCCCCGGTGGCTGAGTGAAAATAGCCTCTGCTTGTGGTGCTGTACGTGAGTCCCGGAGGCGAATCTCGGTTAAGGGATTTTAACACGTAGAGAGAATTTACATACAGAAACTCACTGAAACCAAAGAAAAATCTAACATTATGAGGCTACATCGCAAAATTACTTCGATAAAACTCAGCAAAGAAGGCTAGCATCGTTTTGCTATTGAGCCCATAGACCTGATGTTAAAGAAAATACTTTAATTTTTAAAATACACAGTCGCGACGGCAATATGTTTATTTTTCATACTTAAAGTTGTCCAATATTTTGTTTTAAAAGTGCAACGTGCACCTTAAATATATGCTGATCGAGTGATAGAATGACAAAAAATTGGTAAGTGCGGTTCTATTTTTCAAAACTTATTTCAAAATCGCGAATTTCTAACTCGTATGTTAAACTCCGTTGAGTACGCCCAAATAAGAAAAAAACATCCATTAAAATGTTGGTAAAATTACGTAAAAATAATTTCAAAAAACCACAATTAAACGACAGTGAAGCCAACACATTGGCGCACGTACTGGTTTTTTTTTTAAAAAAAATATTTTTACGAGCATTTTAATGGGTGATTTTTTTTCTTATTTGGGCGTACTCAATGGAGTTTAACATACGAGTTAGAAATTCGCGATTTTGAAATAGTTTTTAAAAATAGAAGCACACTTACCAATTTTTTGTCATTCCTATCACTCGATCCGTATATATTTAAGGTGCACATTGAACTTTGAACCATCAAAATTGGACAACTTTAAATATGAAAAATAAACATATTGCCGCCGCGACTGTGTAAATTTTAAAAACTGACGTTTCTTCTTTAACATCGGGTCTATGGGATTAATAGAAAAACGATGCTAGCGCTCTTTGCGGAGCTTTTTCGAAGTGATTTTGCGATGTTAAAATGATGTTAAAAAAACGAATTCATCTAGTTAAAATTCGTCGACAATTTTTTTTTTAGCTTAAAATGGATTTTCATCTTTATTTTTGTCAAGTGAAAACAGGGCCTTTTGCTCTTCTAATTACTAACCACATTTCTTTTCAGAATCTATTTCATTCTTGAATGACTTTTTTTTTCTAAATTTAAGCAATTTAACTTTTAACAAATAATAAAATTATAGAAGTTGTAAAATTAGAGAAGAACAAAATTACGACTATAGCTTCAAAATGCTAATGAAGCCATACGTTTTGGAGCCACATTGAATCAAAGCACTAATAAATTAAACGTGGTTTTTTCTTTATTAGTGAGCTATTGCAGATGGCGCCAAATTAAGGCAGAAAAGACAATTATGGCTTCTTCTATTATTCTCTATTTAAAAGTTCTTCTTTTTTTGGGTGAAGAAGGTGGCAAATTTTATTATTGTTAAAGTTAAAATTGCTTAAAACGAGAAGCTAACACAAATTGACCTTTTTTTTTTTATATAAATACTGTTGTTAAAGTTATTGGGTCTTTTTGTCAAAACATATGTGGTCCAAGGGCCAATTTTGAAGTAACAATTCCGTTTAGATCAACTTGTTCTTTCCCTGGACCACGTCCCGCATAGAGCGTGGTCGGTAAATGTTAATAACGAGTGATGAGAGATGGAGCGCCAGAATGGGACGATGTGTTTTTACGACCGGCTGCCCTACCTGACGTCATCTGACGTCATTCCTGAGAAAGTATGAAAAACAAACAACAACAACCCTGCACCAACCAGGAATCGAACCGGGGGACCCAATCAGCCACCGGGGCGTCTGCATTTAAATCAACCAACAATTATGGGTTTTTCAATGAAAAACACAGATTAGAGGCTAGAACTCTAGTTGACAACTGATAATAACCAGACAATCTAGCCTCTAACCAGCCTTTTTGATTTTAAAACGCATAATATTATTGAAGTTATGTTCACAAATTGAGAAGCATTTGCTTGATATAGTGAATACAAATCCTTGACCCTATAAGTAGTGTTGTTTTAACTTCCCTTTGACATTTTTTTTTGCAGCTTTTTCTTTAGTTTCCAAATGCAAGCATTATTTGTGCCATTTGAAATTGCATTTTCTCTTTAAAACAAAAAAAGAAGAAAGGGTTACTGACCCAATTACAATTATTTCTATTTATTATGATTTTCAGAGGAGAGTGATGACGTAATTGAAGGAGAATAAAATGGATTACATCCGGGAATTTGATATCCGATTAGAAAAGGAGATGTACTATGCAGGAGAGACACTTGCTGGACACGTTGTATTGGACACTGTGGAGAATTTCAAACTCAGAGGTAATAATAATAATAATAATAATCATGTTGCTAATGAGGATAAAAAACAACAGCATAAAAAGGGGGGGGGGGGATGGGGGTCCCAGTGTGTATGTGTGTTGTGTTTTTTTTATTTCTCACTCTGTTGCTGTAGGCACATTAGGCAATTAGGCAAGGTAATTTAAACTACTTTTTTTGTTGTTGTTGGGTGTTATTGGAAATGGTACTTTGGTAAAGTTGGAAGCCTTAATGAAGTGTTGTGTGTGTGTGTGTGTGTGTGTGTGTGTGTGGCACTTTATTAGATATCACCCACCACCACCACCACCACCACCTTTTCGTAACCAACGAACCACTTCATCATTGATGTCATCATTTTCGAAAGTAATTGTGCTCAGATAACAAACACGCACACCAAAAAAAGACTACAAATAGGAGCTCAGATTGAAGACTTAATTTCAATGATTCTTTTTCTCTGTAAAAACTCTTCTTTTGTTACCAAATATATATACAAAGATTTGAAACATTGTAAAGAGGATCACTCAGAATGTTTTGCCAACAATTACATCTCTCGGTGAAGTGGCACCCACAGCCAGTGGCCAGCCGGTGGCATGATGGACAGTTTGCAAAAAGGAAAGATTAGTTTTTCATGAAATGTCAATGAAAAAAAAATCCTCTCAAAACAGGTCATTTTTGCGTCAACATTTTTACCAGAACAAAAAACGTCTGCAGAGCATAGCATTCAGCATAGCATTAAGCACTGCCGGGATGCCGTTCTGATAGAAACTCCAAGACCCCCCCAGAAGCCATTCTTTAATTTTTAATTTTTATAATTTAATTTTTAGATTTTCGGATTAAAAACCAGAAGAAAGCTAATGCTATTCTTGATACTAGTTTCAACTCTAAATTCTAGCCTCTAACAAAGTTCTTTGACTGTAAAACGCGTATTTTGGTTTATTTATGAATTTCTATATTATTTAAAAAAAAGTAATTTGGGGGGGGGGGGGGGGGGCTGACCCAGCCACCAAAAACCTAGCTACACCAATGGCCCACAGGATTAGCGGTCGGCATTCGGTTTCAGGTGACGGAGGAGGGCGAGTGATAAATGTCAAATTTTAAAATGACTACACCAGGCTTGGCCATCCATTCGTGAACTTCATGTCTTCATATCTCTGAACATACAGTTGTTTCACGCTATCGGTCAAGTTCTTAGCCACGCTTATGCTCTCGGGACACACACATTCATGGCCCGCATTCTCAGCTGAGAACTGACATTCATACTAACATGTAACTTATTTGGGAACACTTCTTTAGAGATAACCTAGGTGCCAGCACATATTAATTTTTTGGCTGTGAGGTTGCTCAGTTGATGGATATTGGTTTGGTGGATGTGCCATTGGACATGGGTGGTCTAAAGCCTAATGGCAGGTGGGCCGTAGTCATATTTCACATACTTATGGCCGGCTCCAAGGTAGTCACACCAACGCTCTCGTCTTGAGTCTAGATTTTAGTATTCTGGCCGATTTCCTCAAGTTCGAACGCTCAAACTATTCTCGGGGAAGATTACGGGCGGTCATTATGAGTGCGCGTGAGCGTGGCGTTCACTCCAATGTGAACGCTCCCTCAGATATCCATTTTTTCAATTTTAACCGTGAACATGAACCCAAAAAAAATATGTAAACGTTTCGAGTGACCCTTTGTATAGGTTTTTTGACTTTCCAATTATTGGCGGTCACTATTGTGAGTGAAAACCACTGTGTAAAATGGGTTCGTTCTCGATCGATTCAAACACAAAAAAAAAACCCCTCTGAACACACACAGAAAAAAAATCTTCCACCTTGGCCTATTTAAATGTTTAACTTACACCTAAATATACATACATTGAAATATATATAAAAATAACAAACACCCTCCCAAAAAAAAAAGTTGGTGTAATTTAGTAGTCAACTTCTTTTTTTACTCTTAAATGCACATGTTTTATTTATGATTATTGATTTTAACGCAGTAGAAATATAAAAAAAAGCATCCATTTCAGTATGTAATGGTTATGTTTTCTTTTATATATTATATATATAAAATATGGTGTGAAATCTGATTAATGTGATAGTTCGATACTTGGAACACATGTGGTCACCATTTGCGTCGTTTTTTAATGGCTAGTGCTGGCTTTGAAAAATGTCTCTATTCGTTTGGTTCACTCTGTTGCCAAGATAGAATAATAATATTTCTAGGTTTTTTTTCTTTCTTTTCTTAATTAAGAGAGTGTTTGACAGCTTTTTCAAAGTGTTATAAGTTCTTATAACCAAATAAAAAAAAAAAACTTAAGACCAGCTATTACGGACCACTTTGTGGCGACACATGAAGTGGTCGTTTTTAGGCTCAGATCATTGATTACATTAGATTATTAGAGAGGGCCTTCAAACGAGCCACTGTCACCGTAATTTTTTTACATATAACAGTCGCGATGAGTGGTTGAGTCTTGCCACACTCTTTGTGGCTAGCACTGAGGTCAGGCCATTGTTTTTTTTCACAACATTGTATTTTCCCACAATTTTTAAGGTAAATTTGTTCATAAACTAAAGTGCATTTTTTTTTTTGCAAAACAATTTATAAAATTATTTCAAGATTTACTTTTGAAACTAGAAGAGTTCGCAAAGGTTTATACAAGCGTATAGGTTGGTCTATATTATGGGAGCAAAATTCACAGGCAATTGTGCGCATGCGCGTCGTTTGTTCCTTTTTTACTCCTTTCATTTCAATTTCAGTCACCCCTCCCACTTTTTCCCCCTCCACGTTTCTCTCTCTTCCCCTCTACACTTTCCAACCTTTTCCCGTCTCCAATTTAATATCATGGGGTTCTTGGATGGGAAGGGTGCAACATATAGTTGACCTTGAGAGAGAAAAAGCTGTTCATTTATTCATTTATTTAAATTTATATAAATTCCGATGTGCTTCAATGGTTGTACAGCGTTACTTCAGACAGATACACAGACCTGGCATACATGTAATATTTAAATGACGTTATTTTTGAAAATAAATATTTTATATCATTTTTCTCAAAACGCAGTTTTCGTTTTTTTTTTCTTCTCACTTTAAAGTGGTTTTAAAGTGTAAACTGCTCTCGAAATCTGATTATTCGACTTTCAGAAGCAAAATTAAGAAGCACTTGGAAGTGCATTAGAAACTAGAAGGGTAGCACAAGCACTTACAAGAGTATTTTTTATGTTGATATCTTTCAAAATAAACTTTTTATATCAGTTTGAAAAATGACAACTTTTAAACAATATAAAAGGTTTATTTTCAAAGAAATCAGCATGAGAGTGAATACCTTTAAGTGGTTTAGTTGCCCTTCTAGTTTTTTAAAACACTTTCCAGTTTCTCTTTAATTTTTCTCTTCAGAAAGACAGAAAACAAAGTTCGAAAATCAGTTGTTCATAAACCATCTTAAAAGAGCCAATCACTGACCGTTGCTGACCACAAGTTATTATAAGAAGTAAATTTATTCAAAAACTAGAAATGCGGTTTTTTTTGGGGGGGGGGACGACTTAAAGAATTATTTCAAGATTTATTTTTGAAACTACAGTAGAATAGTTCACAAAGGTTTATACGAAGCATACATTATAATTTAATGACGTTATTTTTTTAAAAAATAAATAATTTATATCATTTTTAAAAGAAAGGCCATTTATTTTCACCTTTAAGTTGACAAATTAGCATTTTTTAAGGGTCATAAAAGTTAATTTTTAAATATTTAATCATCATAAAAATCATTTATGCAATTTTGTTTTCTCATTAAGATTCAAATTAATATAGAAATTTTGTTTTTGTAAGTTTGTCTAATTTGTCTTCAAAATGTCGAAAAATGAAAAGAAAAAAAAATGTGAATAGATTACAGGTTTAATGACATTTGGTCCCAAAAAATATGCCTTTTCATTGTATGTAGAGATTTTCTACGGACCAATTGAGTTGGATCTGAGAGTTTTAACAAACAGGTTTTTGTAACATTTTTTTAGTATTATAATCGCTCGTGTTACAAGCATCAGTAGTAGTGTAGTACTAGTACTGACACGGATCCATCATTTTGTTTCTATTTGAAAGCAGTTAAACCCCCCCCCCCCACCCCTGTGTGTCTGTATGTGTAAAACCCATTGAAATGTCCTTAATGGGTTTGCGTGGGTTGTTGTCCCCAAGTGCAACTTGCCTGACTTTTTTTTTATACACTACATCTGTAGTAAGTGAAGAAAATGTTGCATTTCTATCTTTCTAGACTGGTGATTTATTAAGAGACAAAATCCTGGCGCCATATTTAAACCCACCAAGTTTTCATTCAGAGCTATAGATCACGCATATACTGTATTACATATATAGGACTTGATCTTGCATATGATGATATGTGCATACATTATGCATATTTGGCTCAAAAGAGACTGTACCAATCTGAAACGTTTTCATCTTAAAGATGACAAAGGTTGGAGGTGGAGGCTAGTCACTATTAACCATTCTCAGTTTACTAAATAAACGGCTATACTTGTAGTGGTTGAGCTCAAAGTCCTAAAGGTTTAGCTCATATGGACGGTGACAGTCTCTAACACAGGCAGTTAGAAATAGGTCAGAACTTCAGTTGGCTCCGCCCTTGTTATGACAAAGGCAACTTCTAATTGGCTGGTTATGCAGTCTGACGTCACATGCTCCGCCCTTTTCAACGTCAGACTACATAACCAGCCAATTAGAAGTTGCCTGTCGTCATAACAAGGGCGGAGCCATCTGAAGTTCTGACCTACTTCTAACTGCCTGTGTTTCTAACCGCTTTGCCCAGAAACATTGCTAGCCTCCAACTCTAAACATTGTCTTCGTTTCAGATGGGAACTCACCCCCTCCCCTCATAGAAATGTCCCAAATCTATTGTTAAAATACATCACGCACTGCCCCCCCCCCTTGATAAAAAGTCTGTCATTTAAAAATTGAATATCTCAGAATTTCTAAAAAAAAAGAAACAATTGAAACTTAAATATAGTTATACATGAATTAAAATCAACTGGTAAGTATTTAAAGTTAAAAAAGTGAGGTTTAAGCCTTGTTTCCACTGAGGTGAAAATTTGAACTTTTTGAAAATTTCAACTAATGAAAAATAGAGGAAACGTGGCTCCCGCCCATACACTATCATAGGCGGTGACCGTGTTTCTACTATTTTTCACCAGTTGAAATTTTCAAAAAGTTCAAATTTTCACCCCAGTGGAAACTAGGCTTTAAAGTATAATTAATTTTTCCTCAAAGAAATGTAATTTTACAAGCTGGGAGTCATAGATTTTTGTGTGACAAGCATGTGACCTACACTTCAGAACTGTAGGTCACTGTGTGACCTGGTTAGGCTGGCGTCAGTTTGACTGACTAGCTTGGCCAGTCGGCCCTGGGACCGCCCACGCGACGCTGGTTTAGGCGCGCCAGTCAAGAAAAATGGTTATTGGAGAAAGCCACCTGACTTGACCAACTGCATGGCTCAAAATCTACTGCTTGGGTAAGTCGACCTGTCTGGCCAGGCCAGTCACAACCTGTCCGAAAAATCAGGCCTGTGCTGTCCACATGACGCGACTTTTAGCCGCGTTTACACGTGGCCAGTTGATTTCTAAGACAGTCTGTATATTTTTCATTTTAACATCTTTTAAAATAAAACTTTGAGAAGTAAATATTGATATATTATAATAGAAATTGGTGGATTAATTATTTCACATTATCTGTTGTCTACACATTTTTTTTTCTTCCGAAAGTATTTATCATAGTCTGGATTTTCTTTCATTTCTTTTCATCCTATAAAAGCAATTCGAGTGGGATTACGAGGAAAAGCTCACGCCGAATGGAAGGTTGTGGTCAGCGGTGATAGACGTAATGTCAAAGATGACCAATACTTTATAGATGACCGAGTCACTATATGGGGAAAAGGTAAATAATTTTTTTGTTAAAAAATCGATATTAATATGAAGAAGAAGAAGATGAAGAGGAGAATTGGGTTTGAATTGAATTTGATTTGATTTGATTTCTTTTTTCATGTTCCATATATATAAATTAGATAAACTGGAGGGTAACGTTCCTATTTTACCGAGAGGGATGCATACATTTCCTTTTCGATTTCAACTTCCCGAAAGTTCACTTCCATGTTCGTTCGAAAGTAAAGCGGGAACGATTCGTTATTATGTCCGTGTTACCATTGACATTCCATATGCCTCACCACCACAAGGAATGAAATATTTTACAATCATTGGACCTCATATCGACTGTATGGATGACCAATACTTGGTAAATTGAAATGGAGACGTTTAGGGCAAGGGGCGGACTGGGTCTATAAAGCATTTTCTTCGATGGGCCGGTTTTTCGTTTACAGGGCCGAATTTATGATAAAACGATATTAAAAGTTTAAAAATCGCTTATTACAAAATCCCCCAAAACAAAGAAAGGGCACATTTTTTTGCAGGGCTGTTTGCTGGTTGCAATCACGTTTTAGTAATTTTTTTTGCTCGTTATGCTCCTAAACAATTGTACAAAATAACAAACGAAATACGGCCATATTTAAAGCGGGTGGAATTTTAGCCATTTTTGGTTTTTCTTACTTGTTTGGGCCAGGTAAATAGTTTTTCAGAGCCGTTTTTTTCTCCCAGTTAACTCCGCTTTAGGGTGAGTTTATGGGGAGTAACCTTATCGAAGAATACGTCAACGTGAAATACCGACTATAAATGAGGGGGTTTTTTTTTCTTCAAAACGTCACATGTCCATATTTTGGCTTAACCTATTTTATTGTAGTTTTGTAATCAGTTTTCAGAGATGAATTGATATCCGTAATAAAATTCTACTAAAGTAGAACATATTCCATATTAAAAGCCGCTCCAAATTCATGTTTTCTATTTCTTTAGGTTTTTTTGCGTTTCCTAAAAAAATGTGAGTAACGGAACATGTGACGTTTTGAAGAAAGAAAAAAAAAGCTCCTCAAATGTACATGTAGCATAGGCCTAACGGTTTTTTCTTATTATTATTATTGAAATAGAAACCAATGTATGGCCAAGATAAAAGGGCCACCTGCTGCCTGTGTTGTAAAAGAGGTCCTGTGAATTTAAGGACCCAATTGGAGAGAAGTGCCTATTGCTGCGGTGAAAGCATTAAACTCAAAGCGGACATTGATAACCAAAGTGAAGAGAATGCACGAATAAAAATCAAATTGGTTCAGGTAATTCGATTAGAAAAAAACTTGTGGAATAAATTGAACAGTTTGAAGAAAACATTTTATTGGTTTTAATCTAGAATTCTGGATTAAATTTTAAAATGTACTGTTTTTTGATTGAATCATTTTATCAAAAGGATAAAATAGACCTGATTTAATTACTCTTATTTTGAAAGTGGCAAACAATAAGAAATATCAATATATTTTGGGTCCTTTTAAACTCTCTTTTGTGTTTTTGATTTGATTTCTGTGTTCCTAGTATATTTACAAGGTGACCCAATAAAAACGTGACAGTCTCACAGTACAGTCTTGTATAATTATATCAAATTTTGTTATGTTTTTTAAATACTTAAATAGTTTTATTGCTTATCAATTTAAACCTATGACGTTGTTATTTTGACATCTACGAGTAAGTCGCAGTTTTTAAATTAAAAACATTGTTTGGATATAAATCAGTCCTCACTTCCATGGTTCGTTTATTACGAGAATTGAAAAAATAACAGCAAGTGACCATATTTTCATTAATAACTTCGAGAATTGAAACGGAATGTTGAGAAATTCGGAAATCAAAAAAAAAAAAATAGCCAAGTTACTAAAGTTAGGGTAGACATTGGGAATTTGGAATTACACAGAAATCAGGAAAACTTTAAGAAAAAAATGGCAGTTTTCAGATTGGAATTTTTAAACTTATTTATTCAAATAATTTGCATAATTAAATTGAATAACAAATAGTTTTTTCAATGTTTTTCTGTCAGGAAAGTTGACATTTATGAAAAGCCCCGTTTTCACGATGATAGTTGTCAATTCTTACGTGATTGAGCCGCCCTTCTAGTTTCTAAAACACTTTTCAAGTTTCTTTTAACTTTGCACGTGAAAGACAGAATTATCAAGAGTTCTTGAACTCTCGATAATTCTGTCGCCTGTTTCCAGCTTTAAAACCACATTAACTTAATTATATGCTAATATTGTAATGTACTTTAATTTCCGGTAGTCTGAAAAAGTTTCCTAATTTCCCTCAGCCGTATTCACAACTGTGGATATGCGGATAAGTATCCGTATATCTAACTACAGACATAGAGTTAATAACCATTGATTTAGCTTAATACGGTGGCTTCTGATATGACATGAGTTTCTGAACAAAAAAGCTGAACAAATAAAAGATTCTCGTAAAATTGTCTCAATATTATTGGGACATGCTGTATATATAATAACATATAATGGTGTTTGTAAAAAAAAAAACCGTATTTCAACGAAATTCTGTCAGAATAAATAATCGTGTTTGAAGCTTGAATGGCTTTCTGTAATCTCTTCATTTTCTCTCTCTCCAAGCTTTAACAATATTTGGACGACAAAAGGGTTTTTTTTTACTCGTATTATTCTTAGAAAACTAGAAAGGACAGAATAATATATGTAAGGTGTTGTTGTTGTTGTTGTTGTTATGGCGCAAAATTTTTTATCGATCTTTTATCTATTACATCTTTTTTTCTTCACACATTTTGGAATACTGTCACTTATAATTAAACGTTGGACAGATTTCGCACAGAGTGAAAAATTTCTCTTTCATACTGACTTAGTATAAAAGTTAAACTGGTTTATTTTTGGTATGTTCATAGATTATACGAAGAAGAATATTAAGTGCGAGAGAGACTTTTTTTTTCTTTCACTCTTCACTTATTAAAGCTCTAAACTTATTAAATCCTTAAAAGATTGGAGGTTATTTGTAACTCAGCGCAACTCTTTTAATATAATTGCACAATTAAGGAATATCTTTCTCAATCAACTAAAGGGCTTTTAAGCTTAAAAAACAAGAGAAATGAAAAATTGGACTAGAAAGTTTTTTTTCTTTTTTCTCTCTTCTTTTGCAATCACAACGTTTATTAGATTTTCTTATTCTCTGAAGAAGATGATTTCAATTATTCATTATTTTTTTATTGTTGTTGTTGTTATTGTTGTAAAAATAGAATTCATTTTCTTTTGAAATACCGGCATATATATATTTTGTTGTTGTTGTGTTTTTTTTTTTGGTTTTAGTACGTGGAATATTTTATCGATCATGGTGTCTTGGGAATCAGTAAAGATCTAAGCCATGTGGTATTGGAATATCGTGGCGATCCAGTTCATCCACATACACGTTCAAAATTTGACAGCACTTCTAGTTTAGTAGTTCCTGTCATGCCTCCTACATTGGTCGGTGTATGCCGATTGGTTCATATCCACTACGTTCTCAAAGTAAATATATGTATATATACTGTATATATATATTTTTAAAGATTTCTTTTTTTTAGTGATTCTCTCTTGTTTGTTCTGAGTTTTCAGTAAAGCATCACTACAGAGAATGTTTTAAAGTGTGTTAAAAACTAGAACGTTAGCTGAATTACTCAATAGTATTTTTATGTTGATATCTTTCAAAATAAAACTTTTTACAAAGTTTCAAACTAACATTAAAAGGCTTATTTTTAAAACTATAATCAACATGAACGTTTTTTAAGTAATTGAGTTACCCTTCTAGTTTTTAACACACTGTCAAGTTTCTCTTAGTTTTTCTCTCAAGGAAGGGGGAGGTCGAATTTTGAACTAGCTTTAAAAAAAAAGAGATAATCAGTAGAGATCGGATTTGTTTGCACAAAAACTAATTATGCTTTCAAAATATGCTTAATTTATTTATCTAAATTGCGTATTTTATAAAATTGCACATGTTTTAACTTGTTTAACATGTTTTTCTTCGAAGATGAGTAATAAATATATGGAAATATTGCATAATAAGTTATAGTAGTTTTCAATTTTTTATTATTCGAATTTTGATTTTAATTACTAAAATATATATTTTTAATTTTTCAAGTTTTTCTTCTCAAAATATTTCTAAAATAATATTTCGTATTGTTTTTGTACAGTTTAATTGAACTGAAAAATAACTATAATTTTAGTTTATAAATACTATAAATATGCATTAATATGTTAAAACAAAAAAAGAACTAAATATACTTAATAATAAAATTTAATAATTAACGTATTTCTGTGTTTTGTGTATAGAATATATATTTAATTTCATATAAATCTGCTCTCTAATAATCAGCAAGGCAAAAAGAGTTGTGCGTTGTAATTTTAAGAAACTAGAGTTAGAGGCTAGAGTTTTTCTTAAAATTAAAACGCGGCTGATTACAGTTGTAGATTAACTCTAACCTCTAATCAGACTTTTTGATTGTAAAAAGCGTAATTCTTTTTATATTGATAATAGGACATTGATTCATAATATTATTGGAAAAAATGTTTATTCTTTAAGGTTTGTTTGGAGCTGGAAAGGTCAGGAGACGATTTAAGTATGAACTTTCCAATTACAATTGCCACTTGTCCATTTCGTATTCCCAATTCAAATCAACAACCTCATATTCAATATGGTAAGAAATCTAATTTCACTTTATTATTATTATTATTATTTGTGTTATCTGTTTGTTATCGGAGTTTGTTTCTAGGCACTTATACATTATTAGCATGTTTGTGCATTTTTGAGACTTTTTTTTAGTTTGCATAGTTTTGGTTTGCACTTTTTATGTATGTTGTTGCTTGGAATGTGAAAAATTAGCTCAGTGAAAATTTTGCATATTGGACTTAACTTATTAGTTGTTTTGTGTTTTATATTGGGTTTGTGTTGCTATATCTGAAACGACTACGAGTGTTGAAGGGAGAGGCTAACAATGTTTCTAGGTAATGTTGTCAAGGATGCCAACGATTGAGTATGTTAATTTGGTCTTTGGCACGTTCAACCCTCATCAGTTTTATATATTTTATTGGTAGAAAAACATCTTTTTCTGCCATTAGTAGTCATTTGTTTAATAAACTGGAGGTGAAGGATGTTAATTCGGTCTCTGACGTACTCGAAATTCTCATGTAGTTTCCGAATTATTACATGGGAGCCTGTGAGAATAATATGTGAAAAACGTACTTTTTTGTACGTTATAATAATTATTATCAAGGTTCCTTGATAATAGTTATTTAAACAGTGCGTGCTTTTTGAAGTACCCTGTATGTATGTATATAGTTACACATTTCACGTGATGACAGCCTGAAAGTAGGCAATCACTGCAAGCTGATGTTTTCAGTGATTGCCAACTTTTAGGCTGATTGAATCTTTTTTTTTTATTTCTTCTGTATAATATTCACAATTACACAATTTGAAATAACATTTATGAAACTTTTTTTTTGAATAGACACATACGAAACAAAGTCTCTATATAGAAATAGATATTTAGTTCATCATCATCATCATAGAAACTGAGCTTATTTTTCTTTCAATAAAAAAAGGGATATAATTTTGAAACGATAGTTGAATGTCTGCAAAATGCAGATCAATTGAATATCTATTGTCGATTGACTGAATTTAAAAAGCTTGCATTCATCGTAGTTAATTTTATGGAGGCACAACCAAAATATCTAGTGACGTGTAGAAAATTTTAAGTTCCGTTTCCTTGGTAACCGTTGTTGAGTTTTTCCTTAAAATGTAAGGTGGTTTTAGTAAAAATTCAAAAGAAAAGCTGCAGATAGCAACACGTAATTGCTTTTGACGCTGTTTTTTTTAAATATATATATATATATATATATATATATATATATATATATATATATATATATATATATATATATGTTGCTGTACGGATGGAAAACCCACTCACTCACTATCTTAAATGTACAGCTCATTTTACTGTGTATTTTTTTTCATTTGTTTATATTTATAGCAGTAGTAGAAAACCCATTAATGTATATACAGTAATACTAGTTGTTTTCATTTGTAGAAGATTCTTCTTTGTGTATTTTGAGTGTCTTAATACAAAAAGTAAGATCCCATCAGATGGGGATAACCATCTATTTATTTGGTGGTTCTCCACATTTTTTTGCTTTATTGTATTTTTCTTCTGTACTTCTCCTCCTTCTCCTTCTTCCTTTCTACTAAATTATTTGGTTGCCATGGAGGGTTTTTTTTTGCATCTCTTTTTTTTTTCTTTTGTGTGTTGTTTGCCTACATAATGTTCAGTTATGTATTTTTTAAAAATTAATTTATGCACTTGCATAATATTAAGTACACTTAAAACATAAAAACGTCACTCACTGAAACGCTCTCTCTCTCTTTCTGTCTTTCTAAGATACTTTTGCATTTTTGTCAAAAAATAAAAATCCCAACTTGACAAATTGAATTTTTGTTTTTGGCGTTGATCCTCACATATTTGCAAAAAAAAAATAGAAAGCTCTGAAAGTAGAAATAAGAAAATTAGAATAAAATTTCAGCTATTTCTAAATTTCTGCTTTCCTTCGCGTACAGACAAATTACAATTGAAAACTGTCTTTTAAAACTTTGAAATTTGGAAGTATTTATTTAAGAGTTCTGTTTCATTGTTTGCTTCTTCTATTTGTATATTTTTAAATGGCTGCTTCTACAATATTATGAAACCTTATTATATGTGAATGACAATAACAGTATTGTTAAATTCTACTCTATATATTTATTGTGGTTCTCACACTGCATGAAAATTTGCATTTTTAATATATCAAGATAAAACAATAAATAAAACAATGGCAAACATTGTGCATGATGATGGTTGGTTTTATTTTGCAAGATTGTTTCAAATTGTTTGTATGGTTTTTTTTTGTTTGATCTCGAGAAATCGATATTTTAATTTATTTATCGTGTTGAAGTGTCAACTATTTTATATTAAAAAACATTAAAAGAAAAGAAACTTGAACTGAACAAGAACTGAGCTTGTTTAAATCCTGTTCCGTTATATACTCAGTACTCATTTCTATGTTATTCAACAAAGTTCAGATGGGTTTCTAGTTCTAGTGTTTTCTTTTTTTTTTTGAATTTTGGAATTACGCCTGGATCACACATGCGTAAATCAAATAGAAAAAATAAATCAAAAATTAAAACAAAAAAGTTTCAGCCATATTTCTGCTTTCTTTTGCGGGAAAGTGTTATAAAGAATGATGTGACTGAAGGGTGTTTTCCTATTGGCAGATAACATGTAATTCTATGTGATAAGAAGAAATAATTTCATTGCAAAAAAAAATATAAAAAAAAACTCAAATTAAATTTCTTTTTTCAGTTGATATTTTCTGCATGTGTGATCTTGGTCTAAATCGCGGATGTAAGTAGGGGGTGCTTGCATCGGTAAAGATTATTGTCGCGTAGAAAACACGCTTTTAAAAATATTTTTAACATCTTAAGTTACAATAAAATATATCTATTAATTAAGAAAAGAAAATTAACCTACAATAAATCCATAATAATTGTCGTATTCCACTTGCACGCTCAGAAAAGGAGAAAAAGCCTTGATTGAACCGCCAACTGGTTTATTCATTTTTCCGTTAGTAATTAATCTGGCTGTAAAGCCCTTATCTTTTTGTTGCTATGCCAATGCTAACGGAAAAATGAAGAATCCAATTTGACAGTTGTGGGGGAAATCAAGGCTTTTTCTCCTTTTCTGAGCGTTCAAATGGAATACAACAAATTATGGAGATATCTTTATGTTATTTATTGTAATTAAGACGTTAAAAATATTTTTAAAAGCGGTTTCTCTAAGACGACAATAATAATTAACGATGCAAGCGCCCCTACTCACGACTGCCGCGTTTCACATTTATTTTCTTAAATGTTGTTGGAAGTTAAAAAAATAAATTGCAGTTGTGTGTTTTGAATGAAATTCCAGCAGCTTAGTTTCTTGACTTTTAGTGTCGATTCGGGGATGAAATTACTGTGATAAATAATTTGGGTCTTGTTCGCAGAAGTTGCTTGCGACCATGTAGAAGGTGGCATGTACATTGGACCTGAATTTCAATTGGGACAGGTATACGATGGAACTATGGAAACTGGTGAAACTGTTGTTCTTTACCGCCCAGTCTACATTTGTGTATTGAATCCAAAACTGAAAGAATTGAATCAGAACAGACGATCTTTTGCCAATGATGTTGGTAAAGCTGGATCAAGTGGTGGTGGTGGTGGTGGTGCCTGTGCTTTGGTACCACCATTTATGTCAAATAAATCCAGGTTGTCTCTTGCCGAAGAGACATCTTTAACTGTGGGCCAACCACCGCTTTCATCATCTTCAATGGCAGCAACAAATTCAAATATGATTTCTAAAAGGAACAGTATTGATAAACTCATCCCAGTGTGATCGATTTTCAAGTTTTTGTTTTTATATTTATTTTTACTCGGCTTTGTTGAAGAAAGACTTTTAATATGTGTTATTTATGTTTCAAAATTTAATGTGTGCTTGATTGTAAAAAAAAAATTACATGTTTACTACATAAACAATGGTTAATTATCTTTTTTTAAAAAAAGTTTTAAGTGTGAGAAAGAAGAATTTTAATTCATTTTTGTTATGCGGTAGTTTACCATTGTTGATGTGGTAATAGTTTTAGAGATTGTAGATTTTTTTATATATAGAGACCTAGTCATAGTTAGAAGATAAAAAGGAAACGACGAATAATGTTTTTCATCTTATTACTTATGAAAATGTGCTCACATTCTCAGTGACACTCGAACATCATTTTTAAGGTCCGAAATATATGAGGGAAACTTGGCACTTGAACACTCTTAAGTAAAGGTTTCATCATTGAAAAACACTATACAAATTTACTGGTTGTTCAGTGGGTTTAAAAGTGTAAATGCCACTTGAACTCTTGGTTATTATTATGTCTTTCAGGTTTAAAATCAAGAGAAAATTAATGTGTTTTAGAAACTAGAAGTGTAAATAAATCACTTAATGGTATTTTCATATTGATATCTTTCAAAATGAAATCCAACTATAAGCAGGTAATATTTTTAATTTTTGTGTATAAAAAGTTTATTTTGATATCAACATGAAAATACTTAAAGTGATTCGAGCATACCTTTCTAGTTTCTAAAACACTTTCAACTTTCACTTCATTTTAGAAACTAAAAAATTAGCTTCAAACACTCCTCCTTTTTTTTTTCTCCATGGACCATGATGATGAATGATGAAAGATTCGACATATGAGTCGGATTTGGCCTGACATTTACTCCGCAATGACGGAGAAATTACGAAAGACAAATACAACCATACCTTGACCGAGATTCGAACCTCGGGGATCCCGTAACACTACAATCGGAATCTATCTCCACTTCAATCTCTTCTATCCTTTATACAGAAATAGTGAGTTTTTCTAAAATCTAAGATCCGGACAACTTGATGATCCGAACTGGGTCGAACCCCAATTAGTCCGGATTATAAATGCTGTACTGTTTGTACTGTATAATATGACGTGTAAGCGTGGCTTACGCACTTTTATTTTCTTTTAAAATAAGAAATTAGACTTCGGAGGAAGGAAGGAGCTCATGATATTAAAATCCTGTTTAGAATTGGTTCAAGTTTTAAGTTTCCTTCTTGAAGTTGGACCTTATATGATGGTTACCAACATAGAATGTACATAGACAATGGCATTATAATTAATTATTCTACATAGAGGTATAGGCAATTAACTAATCTGATGATTCTGTCTCTTGAACATTGTTCTAATGATTTTCTAAGCATTCTTATAATAAGCCTACGAGACTTATTAATAATTATCGTTCTTATGTATAGTTCTATTGTAGTAGGCTGTATATACATTATATTGCACACACACACACACACGCATTTGTAGATTAGATTTTTTTTCTATTCAGTTATTATTATTATTGATAACGTGTGTGGGGCATTTAAATAAAACATATACATAATTTTTTAGGAGGGCCTATATTCACAACATTTTTTTTTTGACATTTGAAATGAAATTTTTTAGCAATTTTAGTTATTTGTGTAATTTTAATTTGAACCCGTGTACACACCTTAACAAATTGTTTGTGCATATATTTTTAATATCAATAATGTTCTTAAATACTTCTATGGATAATGACAGTTAATTACAACAAGCCTTATTTAATTACTTTGTATGTTGTGCAATTATTACTTTTCTTCAAACCAACAAGAATTTATACCTTACAAAATGAATTTACGTAAAATACCAAATATTTACTTGAGATTAATTTTCTTACGAGCAAGTTCGGTGTAATTTACATGCACTCATATATATTTAAGTATATATACAGTATATTCACTACTGCATTCAATCAACAACAACAACAACAACAAAAAAAAACCCGGGATCCTTAATTACAACCCTACATCGAGCTGTATTAACTCGATGATTAATTGATGATATAAACCCCTTTTCATTGTGAATGGGATAATTTTAGTTTGTAATTTAGTGAAACTAACTGGATATAAATTTATCCGAAGTGTATTTAATTACTAGTTTAGTACTAAGCCAACCAGAAAAATGCGTTTTTCAATAATAAAAAAAAGAACCTGGTTACAAACTTAAGACCTTAAGGCCGCATTCTAAAATGTTACCTAAAATAAAGATGGACTGAAAGCGTGATGCAATGGTGAGTCTATAGAAAAATGTGTAAATTTAACTTAGTTTAAGCTTAGCTTTAACTTAAGTAACGTTTTAAAATATAGCCATGAGTTCTAGAATAGATGCTAGTTTGAATTCTAGTCTCTAACTAGGTTCTTTTGTAAAAAAAATCGCATTTTTTTCTGTTTGCCTCTTTTATTACCGGTACTATCATTATTATTATTATTATTTTATATTATTTAATATATGATGTTATTCATACTTAATTGGAATAATAAGAATAGTAATAATAACTCAAATTGAACGAAGTAAGCTCAAAAAGTATATTGCAGTTTTATTCTAGTTTCTTATGTAAAGATAACTGAAAAGATAATACAGGGTGTCTCATAATTTAGGAATCGTAGAGATGGTGCGCCATTTGGAAAGATTGCATTATTGATGCTGTTTTAATGGAACAGTTACTTAAGGACGGTAGCAAATGAGGCATATCAATATTGATTGCACGTCATTTTAACGTCACATTATATACCAGCCAACAATTTGTATACCGAACAACTAGCAAATAAAGCAGCTTACTTTCAACAAGCATGCGCAGGTGAAGTTTTATCTTCTTTGCACATGCGCAGATTGTTCTGTTGTTTTTCAATTGCTGCCTGAATCGATCACATGTCGATTTAAGCAACAGAACATTTTCTGCCTGAAAGTGGTTGCTTTCAACTGCTTCCCATGTGCTGTAAGTAACATTGTATATCACATGCATATAAGTGATGATTTGTTACAACTGCTGCCTTATTTGTTACCGCCCTAAGACTGATAGGTATCATCATTGCTGGATTTGTGTATCATTAAGAAGGGTGCACAGATTGAGCAGGTTTTGTGCATAAAGACACTATCTGTATTGCCATTTATATAGTGTCTTTGATTCCAGACTTATGGAACACCCTGTATAATGCTCTGACTAACTATATTCTACATAAGTGAGAAGGCAAAATTTTAATTTATTATTATTATTATTATTAATACAGTGGCAAAAGGCATACATCAGTGACGCCAGTAAAGTTAACATTCCCTTTTCATGTATTCAAGTAATACTTAGCCAGAGCATTAATCGGGTTCTGTCACACACTGACATATTTTATATTTTTAAGTAAATGAGTCTTAATGACTTTTTTTTTTATTCGAACATTATAATTAAATTAATGTTCATAAAGATTATAATCCGAAGTAGTTAAGTATAAAATGTTTTAATTTTCGAAAACGTTTAAACACAAAATTGAAATTTTAAGTTTTCTTCGTCTTCTTTTTTCTGAATTAAGGTGATAACATTTTTTTTTTAATTATGACTTGCTAATAAGATTTTTTATTGTGAGATTTTTTGAGCTTTTTATTCCAAAGTACAAAAAAACAAATAAATAGTTAATTCCTTATTTTGATGGTAAATACCTTATTATATATGATTATGATTATAGTTAGTAATGAATTTTTTTTTTTCATTTGTAATAATTTTCTTATTTGATATTGAACCTGATTGGTATTAAAAGCACATAAAAATTGACTTTGTATTAATAAAAGGCCCCCCGATTGTGTTAAATTTACAAGTATTTAGTTTGTGTTTCAATTTTCTGTGTAAATTCAGTTTTTTTTTCTTCTCCTGATAATGATAATGACCGTGTAAAAAAACATCGTTGTGATATTTATCCAATTCGTACTCGTGAATACTGTGCCATTAATGCTGCTTCCAATTCGGCAGTGTGATCACGACCTCTTGTTTCGCATACAACTTTAACCTGTTAAAAGAAATTTTCAAGATAAATTATTGTGGATTTTGTATTTTTTGTTTGTTTTATGTTTATATAAGTATATTTCTAAACAACTACCGTTACCTCAACGCTATAAATGTCTGTCTGTAGCCATGCTCTTTCGTGAATAATGTCTTTAATACTGACGCCAAGACTCGCGATCAGTTTGGTGAGTTCGGCAATTCCACCCGGTCGATCGCTTACTGTGACCGTGTACTTTACGAGGCGACCATCGGCAGCTAGTCCACGTTCCAAGCAACGTCCCAATATAGTTGTATCAATGTTGCCACCACAAAGAGGAACGACCACTCTTGAAAAATTGGAAATTTAAAAGATTTCAATTGAATTAAAATTCTTTAAATTATATTATATCAGTATTGCCTGCATTTTAAGGTGGCTGAATAGATATTTATTTTGTTTTTGTCACCCAGATGCAGTGATTATATGTTTTATAGGAGGTCTCTTCCCCTCACCCGCAGTTTTGAGAAAATGCATATTTTTCAAGATTGTTTTCAGAAGAAACATTACGAAAAAAAAAAAAAAATCAAAGTTTTTTAGAAACTAGAATACTTGGTGATAATGTTAAAAGTTTATTTATGATGATATCTTTCAAAATAAACTTTTTATGACAAGTTTGAAAAAGGCGAAAATAATTTTTCATGAAAAGGAAAAACCAAAAAAACGGGTCATTTTCAAACTTAACTATAAAATGGTTTATTTTTTAAGTTTATTGCCCATGAAAAAAACCTTTAGCAAAATCTTCTCCCATTCTAGTTTTTAAAGCAATTTGAATTTTTTTTTCAGAATGAGGTTTCTATAAAAAGGTCGCTTGACGTTTTTGCGTCTAAATTTCCAATGGCGCATAGCAGAAGGGGGGGGGGGGGGGTAGAGACAAAAAAACAAAAGAAATATCTATTCAGCCGCCTTAAATATAATAATTGAATTACACTTGTGTTGTTATTCTTGTTAATATTTCAATATTCCAAGTGAAACAATTTTCACAATTATCACAAAATTGACGAATTTTGACTTGTGTGTCCACTAATCTCGCAAATGAGCAAAACATTGAAACAAACTCCATTGTGTTAGATACAATGTGCTAGAATTGGTTAATATTGTTGTAATACTGTATATTTTGTATGCTGCTTTTGGACTAAATTGTTTCTCTGTCATAAGCCCGCTGAGCTACATGCAGAGTAATTATTCAAAATACATTAATAATGTTGTAAAAGTATAAGTAGGTCCTAATTATGTATATATGTTTTACCGTTTGCCCTTCAGTTCCGGTAGTTTTCCAGCCAAAATAGCAGCTAAAGCAGCGGCGCCAGCACCTTCAACAACAGCTTTTTCAAGCTCAATCAATCTTAAGATTGCAATGGCCACCATTTCTTCACTGTAATTGTAAAATACACGATTATCAACAACAAAAAGGTAAGAAACAAATTTTATATATATATTTTTTTTTAAATTTAAACCTTACTTTACTGTGATTATTTTGTCGATAAGTGGTTGAGCTGTAACAAATGCATTTACTCCTACCATTGGCACAGACAATCCTACAATTAACAAAGTAAATTAGTTATTATATTCTTATTATGCAGTGTACATTTATCATGTTGTTGTTTTAATTATTTACCATCTGCCAATGTGGATGATACGGAAACTTTAACTGGTTTTCCCGCTTTTAAAGCTGCGCTGAAGCTCGGACATGTTTCTGCTTCAACTCCCTGTATGACAATTATTATTTAAGAAAGGGGGTTTCTTTAAATTATGACGATCGAGTCTGGCTTGTCAATGAAAAAATGGATCGTATATGTGTGTTGGATTTTGTTTTTAAATTCAATCTTGGCTTGAACTATCTGCTTGGCCAGATAATCACTTCAATTCTTGGATTGAGCTATGCCAATACAACTTATTTTAATCGCATTTAAAGCTTGGTGGCTTGTCAATTTTAGTTTTAACGTCTGTGGTGTTTTTTTAGAGACAATTCAGAACTGACAAGTTAGGATTGAGAAGCGAAAATCGATCCCCTGTACCCAGCTTTAAGGCTCGCATTTTTATGCAATTGATATTAAACAAACGTTTCTCAGTTTGTGGCCCAAGTGCCAATTTTACAGTACCTATCATCATTATCATTAGGGCAACTGCAGTTATGCTTTTTCTAATCAAAGAGGCTAGATGTCTGGTTACTATTAGTTAACTAGAATTCTAGCCTCTAAACAATGTTTTTTTTATTGAAAAAACAAAACATAATTTTTGGTTGATCTAAATTCGGGAAACTTCATAATTGGCTCCTGAGCTACACAGATTGAGAAACATTCACTTGATATTGCATATAAATCCGATCCCTACTCATCATTATGCATACAATGATTTTAACATCCGGTAAGAGTGATTTAATGGCAAGTGCTGTTCCTGCAATAAGTCCACCTCCACCCACAGGAATAACAACTGCATAAATATCGGGAATCTCTTCCACAATTTCTAATCCCATGGTTCCTTGACCAGCCAAAATATGCGGATGATCGTAACTTGTGATAATAATAAAATGAACAAAAATGAGATTCAAACTCCAATGGCGCTCAGTACGACTATTACAATTGTAGATTATGCTAATTACCCATTTATGTAAACTAGTCCAGTGTCGTTTGCGATGCGTGATGCTATTTCCTTGCACTGAAATTACACATTAATAATTAATTTTTTGCATGGTTAATTTATGCAAATCTATGGTTATTGTATGTACTTCTCCTATGTGTTGTCCTTTAACAATCACGTTAGCTCCATTGGAGCGACACAGTTGTACTTTCATGAGGGGAGCAACGATTGGCATGACAACCGTAACGGGGATACCCAAATCGTGTCCATGATAACTGAGAGCTAAAGCATGGTTCCCAGCTGATGCAGTTATCACACCTTTGCTTCTCTGTTGTTCGGGAAGCATAAGAAGAGTATAACGAGCTCCACGCTCCTTGAAACTTAATTAAAACACGTAATAATAATAATAATAATAATAATAATAAATGAAATTAAATGTGTGTCGACTGAAAATAAGCGGAAAATCGTTAAAGAGGATTTATATATAGGGAATAATTAATGTTTTTCTAGTGTTTTTACCTTCCTGTATGATGAAGATACTCTTTTTTAAGAAAAATATCCATTCCTGTCATGCTTGACATGTGTGATAGCTTTTAATAATAAATTATGATAATATTATGATATTGCAATATCACCTAAATATGTAAAGTTGTAATCACCACCTCTTTTTGAACTCTGGTTATTTTGTTTTTGACAGCAAAAAAAATATTTGAAATTTGAAAGTGTTTCAGAGACTAGAAGGTTAATTCAATCACTTAAGGTGGTTTTAACGTTAAAACATTAATTTTTTAATGATTTTTGTTTTTCAGGTGCAAAATGAAGTGAAAAACTTGTGAATGTGTTTTAGAAAAACTAGAAGGGTAATTACCTAGTACACACCTGATAATTTAAATGCATTTAAATAATAAACGTGTTCTACAGAGCCCTGTGAAGGACAAACGAACAATATCAGTTAATAATCTGAAAATATTCGAGTTAATTACTTAAATATGAGTATACAACCTATTTGACAAAATATTGATTTAAAATATTAATAATAAAGTCAATTTTTATTTGGTCTTCATGTCCTTAACTGGATTCCGTATAATTCACCTAAACACATATAATTTGAATTCATTTAACTCATGTGTGTACAAGGTATGACTCAATCACTTAAGGGTGTTTATTGTTTTTTTCAAAATAAGCTTTTTTATGTGAATTTGCTAATGACCCAATTTTACAAACATGAAAATACTCTTTAAGTGATTGAGATACCCATTCTAGTTTCTAACACACTTTCAATTTGTCTTTAGTGATGATGATGATTCTGAATAATCAGAGTTAGAAAATCAGTTGTTCATAAAAAAATATTTAATATATAACTTAGTGCAGTTACCGAACATGGCGTCCTAAGAATGCCATTTTTGATTTTGTAAGCTGCCATACTAATGTCTTGAAATCTTAATTTGACTGGATTGGCTGGATCACACCATGGATCGAATACGTCACTCTTACTGTTACCATTGTTACTCGGTGTTGGTTCACCGTTGTAACTGTCTTCTAAACCTGATCCAACGTCGCTCGCACTTTCCATAGAGTCTCCAATACCATTTTGGCTCTCGGTTTCCGAACTGTACTTGTTATGAATTGTTTTCATTTTTCTTTTTCTCTATAAAGTAAAAATTAGAAATGAAACTATTATACATTACTCACCATCGCAAGCTCTTAACTACACAAGGATCCAACTCCAACATACAAAAAAAAACTCTAATCAGAGTTAAAAAAAAAGGTAAAACAAATCCATCTGGCTCTGCCATTTGATATTCTCTTCTAGGTATCCGGGAGAGGATACCTCCCGACTTTGATTCCCATTTAGCGCTGAAAGTGCTTTATGGAAAGCCTGCATGGTTAGTACAGTAGGTTTATGCAGTAAGGCCTATAGGCCCTCGTTAATTATGTATCTGCTCCTCGAACTGAATCTTGGCTGAGAAAGCGAAGAAAGTGGTTCGGCACAGATTTGGAACTATATGTGCAAAGGGTGACAAGGACAGTCGTGGTGTGGAACCAGAGAACCTGCATTAATTAATGTTCTAAGCACTTGTTCAGACTATTAGGTTAATGGTAAAGTAAGGTAATTTCGCTCTTTACTGCGCATGTACATTATGCAGTCGATGAAATATGTAATTTAATTTTGGTTAATACATTTGAATGCTGCACATGCACAGTAGAGATCGACTTTAACTTAATTTCTAATTAACCTCATGTTCTAAACTGAAATGGTCTCTAAACTATAATTAGATCTTAAGCTATTTTACTACTCACTTGAATATGAAAAAAGCCTTTTCTTTATGTTCTGCTTATGATTTTTGCCGAAATTTTTACCAATTACACTGATGAAATATTGTCAATTGTTCATAAAGTAGAAGAAACAAAAATTACAACTTGGTACCGTTGTAGCACTTGTATAATGTATACTACTACCACTACATGTAAACATATATATACATGTTGTATATTCACATGAATATTATTAGCCTAACATTTTTTAATTCAATCAATAATGAGTTTTTGAAATTGTATTCCGAGGAAATTCTTTTCTTCCTGAAGAATCAAATTACATTTGCGTATTGTGAGAAACTTGAAATCTAGAAATTGTGTCGAATATTTCCTAGATTTTCAAATTATAAAAATCCAAATTGTATATTAGGCCAAGGATGGTAGAAACTGTCCTTTTTTCCCATTGGTTTTTACAGAATTTGTGTTTTGATTTTAAATTTCAAAGACGGTTTTTTATTGATTTTGATGACCAATGAACAAAAAAAAGTGGTGGTTGTGTTTTTAGACGATGGAACAAAGTTGAAATTACAGAGTCCATGCAGGTCAAAAGATCAGTCAAAATATACGCACAAGACTCCTTTAATAAACACTTTGATGTCAAGATCACAAGTTTAACCCATTCCCCACTTAATACTCTCAGAAATAAATTCCTAATTGTCTAAGTACCAATTTGCATTTAAACTAATAAAAGCTCTAATGGACCAAATTCCAGAAGAAAGCTTGGCACATACCTGGAACACACAAACCACATTTCGTGGTTGATTTCGACCGCGAAATGAAGTCGAATTGTCGCCAAAACCGACCACTTCGAATCTTTTCCATAAAAATACATTGCAACCACCTGCATCTTCATTTTGTAGTCGAAATCGACCACCAACATTCAAATTTATCCCCATTTAGCAGCTGAAAGACAGAATAGTCAAGATTTCGAGAGGCCCCGTTTACACTTAAAAAACGACCTTAACAATAATTACGAGGCCAGTCAACGAAATAGTGGTTTTCTGTACCAAGTTTTCACCTTAAATTCTAGTCTATAGATATCTTGTTCTCAGAAAACAAGAAATAAGTGAAATAACGAAAAATGGACTGAATTTTTAAAATGCTAAACTAAATTGTAAAAAAAAAATGCTAAAAAAACTCATAATTTAGTTTTATAAATGCTAATTATAGCATACTTGCAATTATTGAAAACAAATTATTTAATAATTATAAATATTTCAGTCAATTAATATATAAGTAATTAGATTTTATTAATAATTATAAATCAAAATAAAATATTGTATTGGTTATTTGAAATCACATATTTTCAAATTAGAATAGGGAATCATTAATCATAATGTGCTTCTGAGCTAATTATGACACTTATTATCGTATATTAAAAAAACATTTCTTTATAAATTAGTTTACTGTTTGGCAATAACAATATTCCAATAACTAACCACCTACATATTTGACCTGTATTTTATGTCATAATTTAGCTTTTTAATGATAAAAATATGAAGAAAAAAAAAGGAAACACACTTGTTAGCCAAAACAAAATGTGTAATTAACCCTCGACATTTGTGGAAACTAAACTGTATTGGGGAGTAGGAGGGTAAGAGAGACAGAGAGAGAGAGAGGAGGTGGAGGAGGGCTTAATCATTTTAATTAGTTTTATCATACTTAATCAAAGTAACAATTGGTGAGTCCATGGTCTACAAGTTATTTAGTTACTTTTTACTTCCATCAATTCTTGTATTTTCTATCATTTCCAAATAGGAATTCTTGATGTGACTTTTCAATGATTTCCAAGTAAATTTCAATTGCTTTTGTGTCAAGTACATAAAAACATTTAAAATATTTCCTTAAACTCAATTTTATTTGACTAAATATTAATATATGACGTAGCAGTATTTTTTGTTATTTTCTTGTACAAAAGTATAATTTTGTTATTGATTTTTTTTGTTCAAAAATGATATATTAGAGGCTATTTGTTGTTTTTTGAGCCTCATTCTGCCATCCAGTGGTTGTTTTTGCTAACAAAATGTTTATCACACGCCGCCGCCAAGTTACATAAACACCGAAGGCGTTTTTTTTTTCTTTTCTCCCTGTACATGTGGTCGAACCATTCGTAACCACTACAGAGAGAGCCATCCATTTATGGCGAATTTGCCGAATTTTGTCTATCCATATAATTCAATTACGGATATCCATAATTCAGTCATGAATATCTACAACTTTATTTCGAATATCCATGATTAAATATTGGAATTCTGGATATCCATAATTGGGATATTTTTAAATGTGGTTCGAACACAAGTGCAGAAAAAAAAAACTCAAAAGTTCTTGGTTTTTCACAATGCTTCTTTCTTTAAGGAAAAGGAAGTGCATATTATCAATTTTAAGCAAACTTCCTGTTTTATTCTTTTATTAATTATTACTTCTAATTATATTTTAAAAATTGAGCAAATAGATCAGTCAGATTGATTATGATCCAAATCTTGCAAGAAAGTGGAAATTACGTTAAAACACTTTCAATGTTTTCTTAATTATCCTAATGAAAGAAAGAATGCCCAGAATTTGAGATGCTTTTTTTACACTTTACATTTGGGGTTTAGTTTCTTAATTATGAATAAGGTTATGATTGACGTCATGTAATCTTGTTTAGTTGTTGTATTCCTTATGTTAGATTAATGCAAGAAATGAGTCAAAGTGCCTTGAAAAAAAAAGCCAACGTTTTTCTGTAAACCACTATGCAAAACCACCATAAGGGAAGAATCACACACGTTGAAAACCCACCAGAAAATAGAAATAAAAAATACTATGTTCTTTTGCACTGAAAAGTAAATATGGCGCTTTCTGCTAAATGTCTTACAAAGTAAAATTCAGTGGGATATTTTATTATGCGTGTGTGAAGAATTTTGTAATGACAACTTTTTATGGTCCTCGGAAGTATGTTTTGCCCTCCTGAGTTCATTTGAGTGCCTTTCATGGCATCTAGAAGACTAGAAGAATACTCTTGGAAGAAGTTCATTTTTGACAATTTTGACTTTTTTTAATTTATGGGTTTTTAATGACACACTCGTTTACATATGAATTATCTCAGGATGTTCATGCGCTTAAAAATAAACGCACACTTACACGTCAACCAGACAACAATGTCTTCATTCCCAGTGAATTATGCCTGTATCAGAAGTTTAGTTAATGCGATGAAGACGTGTAAAATGACACGTAGATTGTGAATGTAATAAAAATTGTAGTAAAAAAATAATGACAAAATATGATTTCGGCATAAATAAGTTTATTTCTTGTACTTTTATCAACGTGGGATTTGTGAACATTAAGAGGTTGTTTACAAATTGGTCAAACTTTACAGAAAACAAAATTATAACCTAAACACATTTATCATTTTAAAAAAAAAGCTCCCATCGTTGAAATTTCACAAGCATGCATCATCAGACTGGGAAAAACTTTATATTTCATCTATGTAATATTACAGCATGAGAAAAGGCCCTATTGTAGGTATTTACTTTTGGCACGATTGCGGAACGGAGATCGTTTCGTAAGCGTCAACTTTCTTGTTTGAAAGCTCGTTGAGAACTCGGTGTGCACTCGCCTTCTTCAGCTCGTCGGCTTTGGGATCATTCGGAGGAAGACAATGGAATCCAACTGTCTTGTCCTTAGAATTTCTTTCCTGGTTACGAGATTGACATTCAGGTTGAGGATTAACACTGAAGCAGACTTTTCCTTGTTTGTAAATCATTTTGTTTCGTTTTGAAATATCAGAACTGCTTCCTCTAAATGAAGATCTGCTCAACGAAGAACTGTCGTCATCATCATCATCGTTATCATCGTCGTTACTAATTCTTCGTCGTTGGTCGTTATTGTCGTCGTCGTCATCATCATCATCATCGGCGTTTTGATTTCTTCGTCGTTGGTCGTTATTATCGTCGTCATCATCATCATCATCGTCGTCGTTTTGATTTCTTCGTCGTTGGTCGTTATTATCGTCGTCATCATCGTCGTTGTTATTTCGTTGTCTGTTGTCATTGTCATCATCATCATTATCGTTATTGCCATTGTCATCATTATCTGTATCATATGTAAAATGTTTAGAAATTGCGATTTTGTGCGATATTAAAGAAAATTTACCATTATCACATTTCTTGTTGGGATTATGTGGTTTTGGTAGTTGGCACTGTGGCCCTGGGAGACCATAACTAAGACCGAAAGCGTTTTCATCGGGAACTTCGCATTGACCAGGATCGGTGAAAGTATTTTCTGGCTCTTCGCGGAATTCGCCACAGAGACCACACACTTTGCCACGCCATAAATTCGACACCTAACAAATGTTTGAATAAAATTACTATTTAGAGAAAATAAGTCAAGGTTCGATTTGTGTAAGAGTGCCTAGGATCTCGGCATCTTTAAAACATGACACTAGAAATAGTGAAGCAAAGACCAATTTTTTGTCTTCTGTATTAGATAAATTGTATTGTAAATCAAGGCAAATTGACGATGGTCTGTATTAGTTCTGGTTGTATTACTATTTTTGTTCTAATAAAGGTTATTTTTGTAATAATAATATAGCTTGAATTTAGATTGACTGCAATTGGAAGTGTACTTATACCGTAATTTGGGCATCTTCGCCGTCGAATTCCACTTGAAGCCCGTGATGTGGAGCTTGAACGTTGATGGAATCTCCTGTCGTGACAATCAGTGCAATAATATTGCCTTCGGCCTCACTATTGTGCGACTTGACGGCGATCACTTCATCATCGTTTGAAACTTGTACAGATTGACCGTCAATGTTCACGTCAAACTCTCCATCGCGGCTTTCTTGAGATTTGATTGCAATTTTGTGGTTCAGCAGGTGGACATGAAGGATCTGTAATAGAAGGAAACACATGTTATGCTTAATTTTGTGTTTGAGAAGAGCAACACTAAGGAGAAATTAAAAGTGCATGTTGATATCTTTCAAAATAAATAACCAGAGTTCGAAAGAAGTTTACACTTTTGAAACTTGCCTTCTTTTTGTTGCCGGCACTAGCCATGGTAACAGCATGAAGATCATTAGGTGAACAATCCTTGACCATAACATGGTGACAATTTGTCAAAGGAAATTTGTACGTGAAATTGTCGAAGGTGTTGATGTGTTTGCCCATGACTTCGCAAGATGCTGTATTGATAAAATTAAAACAGATGTATAAGTTACGTTACAGATGTGATTTGTCGAAATTGTATCGTAATAAACTTACGGCTTTCGTAGCCGTCCGTAAGATCGTCGATGAGATCTTCAGCGAAAGAGGACTGAGTTGAGATGGGGCTAACGTAAGGTAGATCGTCATCGTAGTAAACTTTGTTGAAAAAGGTATTCTCCTTTGGCTTGAAGATGAGTACATCGGCAGCTGGGACGTCGTCGTGGAATCGGACCACAACTTTAACTCGGCCTTCACCATTATTCACATTGACTGGATTGTTGCTCATTTGTTTGTAAAATGAGGCCTTGAGGTAAGTGTCCAGTTTGCTTGTAGCATTCTGCATCCACGATGGCAACTATGAGAAAGACAAAAAAAGGATATTCTTCACAAACTGTTTCGTGGATTTACGTTTCAACATTCTTCTTCTTACCTTGGAATATTCAGCAGTGACTGTAATTTTATTCAGATTTGTCAATTTGTTGATAGCCTCATCGCAGGCATCTGTTAGTTTCTTTCCTTGTTCACGATCTTCTTTGCATTGTTGGAAATACCATTCTTCTTGCTTATTTTCATTTTCTTTTTGTTCTTCACTTTTTTCAACCTTTGCCTAAATTTGTAAATGTAATTAATTAGGTGTGAATTGCTATAAAACGGTGGCTATTTTTTGAATGCAAGTTTTACTGCAAGAAATGAATCAAATTAAGCTGCAATTGCAAGAAGTGATTCGAATTTTGTTGCAACTACAAGTAAATCAGTGCTGCTGCGACTGCAAAAAAATGAGTCACATTTGGCTTGACACTTCAAGAAAATAAGTTAAATTTTGCTGCTAATTTTACAGATTTTATTGCAGCAACAAAAAACGAAAATTAGCATATTTCTGCAAGCCGGTGTGCCAAGATATCATTGCAAGTCTTGCAATGCAAGTCTTTGACAATTACAATTTATTCAAGAAGACATTGGCAGAGGTAAATATTGCCAATGTCATTGCAACTTAATGTTGGTCTTATATGAGTTTACGACACTTGTTAACTTACTTTGATGGAAATCTGAGGTGTCGAAGAGCATTGAGATCCCCAGCTGACTTGCATGTTAGCCGTAATCGGTTCTTGTTGGTTTTTCGAATCCAGAAGGTCTTCATCGTTGCATGGTAACTGTGGATATTTGGCTGTTCCAGTAGCACAAACCTTTTGTTTGTTAAAAGTATTTTTTTAAATTGATTTACAAAATGAGAGCTGTATAATGAAGATTACTTTATTGTCTCGCATACCTGAACCTGAGAGCTACTTAAAGCAGGAATATTGATCATGTCGATTACGAGGGACACGACATCGGTATTCTTTGTATCATCTCGCTTCAGAGAGAACGTTGAGAGGAACTTTGCTGCTGATGATCCTTTAGCTGCGGCCTTCAAACGGATCTCAATTGCAGACACTATAATAAACATAAAGCGTTGATTAAGGCTTGTGGCATAAGGACACAAGTCCAATTGCAGCTTGCGAAATGCATTGTCAAAACACAAAGATGTAATCGAAATAATAATTGCAATATGTTCCGATGGAGCTGAAACAAATGTTTTGGACAAGAACCTTCCATCATCTACCGATATTTATACGAAGATGAAATTACCTTCATTTTTACGGTTGAGTTTCTGAACGGAGACTCCAGAAGATCCCGAAGAAGATCCAGAAGAAGATGCACCTGATCTCAGGCTGCTGCTGTAAGGCCGGCTGCTGTAAGGCAGGCTGCTGCTGTAAGGAAAACCTCTGCGGCTGTTTGAGCTTTGGTCGTCATCATCGTTATCATTGTCATCATCGTCATTATCGTTATCATCGTCGTTGTTAGCTTGATCTCGGTTTTGGTTGAATCGTTTCGATGATTGGCTACTACTACGTTGATTTCTGCTGCTCGAACTGAAAGCTTGGCTGTCATCGTCATCATTGTTACCATTATCATCATCGTCGTCATCGTTATCATCTCTGTTATTGTCATCGTTATCGTTGTCCTCGCATTGGTCTGGTAGTTTTGCAAAGCCAGAGAGTACGGTCCAGAATCCTTTAAGTTGACGTTTGTTTTGCAACACAAGTTGTTCAGTCGGTGTCGGTGTGTACTTGAATTCGGCGCTCAATTCGATCTATTCGTCATATGCGATATTTCTATTAGGGTTCGTTAAATTAGTATTTATATAAATAACTCCACTTACTTCTTTGCTTGCCGAACTTTGACTGTCCAAGAATAGTTCGTATTGTCTTGGAGCAAATTCAGGTACAGTCCACCACATGTTGGCAAAGGACACGGCATCTTCGAAGTCATCGATGTCATCTAGGAATGTTCCAAGATCGTTCCAATCGTGTTCACTCTTACTTTTGAAGAGTAATGGAAGTCCAACTTTTTCTTTGCTTAGGTCAATCTCAACCTATCGTATTGATTTATCACCATGAAATTAATATTTGATTGAACTTTGGAAGCCAACAAGAATTATTTTGTCTTACCAAATCCGGATCAGAAGTGGCATGAATAGTTTTTGGCTTTTGGCAGTATTCATTAGGATTGTTCAATGGATAATGGCAAGTGTACGGATGCACCTTATGATGGAACAATTTGATGGGTCTTCCGGACGATGATGAAGAAGCAGCCGACGAGGGTTTCAAGTTCATCGAGAATTTACCAGCTAATGGGTTAAGGTTTGCATCGATGTTGATGGGAACAGCCGCATAACAGGATGTTTCGACTGCTGCCGACGAAACGACTTTGTCAAATGGGTTGTAAACACCCAATCGAGCTCCGAGACGAGAAGCGACTCTACATGTCACAATATATGTAAATCGTAATTGCCAAAAAACCATTTTGCGTACAAAAAAAGCTTACGATGCTCTTATGTCAGCCTGAACTCGTAAATTGCCTGGCAATAAAGAGCCACTGTGAGAAGCGGTAGTGTCAACACTAGCACTGACGTGACCTCTAACACTGATGATAGAAGGAGAGGCAATGGTAAGGACGATGGGCACACCGAGCATAGATGGAGTCTGATATCTGATCTCGTGAACCAGAGACAGCTTGTGATAGTGAATCGGGAATCCACTCTCGAGGTCCTTCAGTTTAGAAATACCAGCTGGAAAAAAAAAGTATTCTTCGTTAGAACCAGTTGCTTCACGTTTCGTAAAATACGGTTTTATACAAACGCTGACCTGATTGCAAGTATTTCACAATGGTCTTATGGTTGACATGGAAGGAACGTGCTTGAGTGCCCATGATCTTGACTTCGGCATTCACAAAGAAGGCATCTTCGGTGCGAGTGTCCAAGTTAAGCTATGAAAAGTATCGCAAGCATAAAATAGTAAATCATGCAAGCATCAAAGAATAGAAGTCTGCTAAACTGCTTAACAGTCATCTGCAGAATTGTAGAACTGAATTGATAAATGTCTCACTTTGCTGTTGATGTTTGTGTTTTGCCTGTCTTGTTCTTCCGCTTCGGGTTTAACGATATCGGCAATTGAGTTGATCTTTTTGAAAGCTGCGATCGGACCAATGGTGTTGTCGATAAGTGTCTGAAGTCCTTTGGTTTGGACGGAGAACTAGCAGAAAAACGGTGGTAATTAGGAGGACTTGATGGTGCCACTTAATAATTTAGGTAACTTCTAGTTATGGATATATATACCTTAATTGGCTGATACGATTGACCTCCAATAGTATTGTTAATGTGTCCATTGATGGTTTCTGGAATTATGGACGAGTTGCTACTGGTCCAACTTACGAGAGTTTGTGTACTGGCGCCTTGTTCCTCTACAAGTGAAATATTTTATTAAGAAATATATATTTGTCGTAAACAGACCGAGGCAGTCTCGAAATGCGTTGGACACTAAGAAAGGTGGACCGTTTATCCCACTTTACGAAAATACTTCGTTTTCATTCCACAAACGTTCCATTAGAGGGCCGATTTTATAATGAAACTAGCTAAAAAGTTTAACACTCGCGCAATAAAATTCCAAAAAAAAAAATGTAAATTGACACATTTTTGGGGGGAATAAACTACGAAAAATATTTTAGAAGATAAAATAATTTTGCTGGTTTCAGGCATTTTTTTTAAAATCTTTTTTTGCTCACTTAAAGTTTCTGCAAAATATAAAAATGACACTTATTATATGCAGAAATGAAAATACTGTATAAAAATGTGTCATTCTAGGCATTTTTGGAGGTTTTTTACTCTTTAGGGCTGAGCAAATAATTTTTTCAGGGCTGTTTTTGTCTTCCAGTCCGCTACTGATTTTCTTTTCGAGACCGCTGCGATATTGATGCTGAAAGCGCGCGCTTCTTGCGCCAAAGGCACTTACCAAAGTACTGGCTGCTTTCGAAAACATTTGAACCCTGAATGCCATTTTCATCTTCTTCATCGAGAAGGGATAGTAATTGCTGAGCATTGTTCGAACTACAAGGAATGAAGCATGGAATTATGAAATGGTACACATACCGAATGACTGAAGTATGTTTCGTTGTCTATGAAATTATCCGACTTACATTTCTTTTTCACATGGATGAGAAGAGTTTGCCATACTATCATAAACACTGAATATGTATCCAGATATATCGTCACTTGGTTCATTGTCGCTCCATGCAGCTAATCTTTGCATATCGGAGAAATCGGGTTGACTGTCCATCATTGCACGTAGAGCAGAAATACGGACGGAATCGCTGTTGTCCGTATCGTAGAAGACGGTTTCGGCAACATCCATAACCTATTCGTTTCCACATGAAAAATAACAGCACGCGTTACGGATTTTAGGAATGGCTTGTTATACATTTATTTACCTCATCTGGTTCGACTTGGCCGATGTTTCTGAGAGCACGAAGTGCTGCGGATCGAACGGAATCATCGCTGTTGTATCTGCCCTCGGCAAAATCCTTCAGATACGGAATGGCTGTCTGTGTCTGGGTCAATCCTAAACAACGGAGGAACAACAAAGTTTCTTCTTTGTTGGGTGCTGAGCGAAGGCGTTGGTTCAGTTCCTGCATATGCAAACCAATATTTCAACATGTTTTAGTGGTTCGACTACACTTTCGAAAGCCTTTACTTATTTTATGTCAATTACGGTTTACCTGAATGTATTTTCTCTCCACGTCTTGTGGGCAATAGGATTGAACGTGAGGTGCATCAGGCTTGGTAGGATTATCATCTTCTGGTCCATCACATGCCTGGTTCACTAAGATGGCAAATGTCAACCATGATGTTTTGTACAATTGCGAATCTTCTCTTGCAACTCTGCTTTTTGCCAAGTTCTAACAAATGAAATAAACCAAACCAAATAGTGTTATTACTCGTTAAAGTGGTTTTCAAGTCTAAACGCCCTTAAAAATCTGGTTATTCTGTCTTTTAGGTGCAAAATGAAGAGAATCTAGAAAATGTTTTAGAAACTAGAAGGATCGCCCAATCACTTAAGGTTATTTTCATGTTGATATTTTTTTTAAATTATCCAGATGATAGTTTGCAATTTTTGTCTGTAAAACGTTTATTTTGAAAGGTATCAACATGAAAATACTGTCAAGTGAGTAAGGTATCATTCTAGTTTCTAACACGCTTTCAATTCCTTCTTAGTGTTGCTCTTCTGAAACTGCATAATGACCAGAGTTCGAAAATCAGCTGTTCATAAAACATCTTAAAGACATGCTTTATGTCCGTAATATCAGTCACCTCGATTTCACTGACGATTTCGTACGTAGGTTCGAAGAGATTTGTAGCAATGGCCTGAACTGCCTGAGCTGCTTGTTCGCCCTTCAATTGTTGGCTTTCAATGAGGTACTTGGCATGAAGGATGGCTGGAGGATTGCCGGACATGATGCTTGCATCAACAAACACTTGCCTGTTTTGTTAATTATATTGTAGCAAAATCAATTGTTTATTTTCTAAAACATGCTTTGAAAAATGGTTGCTTACATCCTATCATTCTTTGAGGCTGAGGCTGAGGCTGAGGAGGAGGAGGAGGAAGAGGAGGAGGATTCTCGTTTCACAGTATCGGCATACAATTGTGCAACTTCATCGTAGCTGAGTTTTCTCACTTGTTGAATCAATTCGTAGACATCCAAAAGAATGTCTTCGGGACCTTGATCGTGAGTTGCTTCATTCACCATTTTCGTAACAACTTGTTCAAGGAATTGTTTAGCCTATATTATAGACGGAATGAAATTAGATTGTTGTCCGTCCGTACACAGTTTTGCACGTGTTCAACTTACTGCTGGAAGTGCATGGCTGTTGGCTTTGTCGTCACTCAAGAATTGGACCATTGGGCGCTTCAGGCTTTGAGGTCCTTGTTGAAGAGCTCGCTTTGAGGTTGGGAATTGGTATTCAAGAGATGTGTGCGTTTTGGCGTTTAATGGCGTTGGAGCGTTTTGTGAGGCCGGGCTCACTTTACGAAGTTTCAAAGTGACACTAAAAAATCCCACGAACATAATTGTTAATTTTGTAAAATGATTCAGCGACAATCTATTGATATTCATGTATGAAAGGGAAACTAACGTGTGATTTGCCTCCAGGGTGTCCGATTCGGAAGAGAATGGAGCAAAAATAGTTTTTCCTTCGGCTTCAATGGATTCGATGACCAATTCACGTCCATTATCCTCGATGTCGTATTCAACGACGGTGGCTGTCTCCAAGGGGTTCTTGAAAGAATATTTTTCATGTTTAAAAATCTCAATTCTTACATTTAAGGTTGAACTCTTGGTTATTCCTTCTTTCAGAAGCAAAATTTAGAAAAATGTGGTTAAGTTTAAGAAACTAGAAAGGTAGCTCTATCTTTAAGAAGTTTATTTTGAAAGATATCAATGTGAAAATACTACTTCAGCTACTGTTCTAGTTTCTAACACGCTTTCAAATTCTTAAATGTTGCTCCTAAAGTGCAGAATATCCAGAGTTCGAAAATCAGCTGTTCGTTAAAACAGCTTGATTGTAGTGTACACTCTTCTTAGACACTAAGGCTTGCTTCACACTGGCCACCGTATGGCGCAACATAAAGTAGTCGTTTTTCGCAGATCTTTCATTATATATAGGGATGTTCATACTAGCCACCGCCACTGATTTTTCAACTACAGTGGCGATGAGTGGTTGAGTCCTGCCACAGGTGGCGACCACCGCATGTTTGTCAGTAATCATCAAGGTTATACCAATGGCATGCACTGACAACAGGCCATTCTTTTCAACGGTGGTCCTTGTGAAACAAGCTACATCAACCACTTTGTGATACCACAAATTAGCGCCACGAAGTGATTCATGTGGATATACGTATGGTGGAGGTAGGCCTATGTTTATTGCAAATACTAACCGGGTTATCGGCCTGACAATCGCTACATTCGTTGGGAAGGTGCGTGGATCTGGCCCATTCAGCACGTCTGTTGCAGTTCTTGTAATTGGTCGATTTTGTTACATTGAGTACGTTGCGATTAGGATTTTCTGCACTTGGGTTCGATTGAACGGCATAGAAAGTCTCGCATTCTCCTTGGATGCTGTCCTTGAATTTACAAAAGTTGTTGTCAAAATGTGAGGTTTCCAGCTTGTTTTTTAAAAAGAAGTTTGTAAGATTTTCTTGCTCAGCTTACTTCCATTGTTTGATAACTGGTAACTTCATCATTGTTAGGACTCAGCGAGTTGCGTTTTGACGACGACGACGAAGATGACGATTCAGAAGCATCTTGAAGGTTCACTTGGAACAAACTGAGAATGCCAAATTTCAAATTGAGCGATTCGATAGGTTCATCTGAAGATGCATCAACGCTTTTAATCTATGAAAACATTTGGAATGTTTTTATTTTAATAATTGCAATTAATATGGTGATACATTTTATCAAGAACCTACTTGGCCATTTGCGTAATGGACACGAAGTGGACGATGCAAATGCGTTGTCAATGGAGTTGCACTCTCTTGGAAGTTCCATGGAATGACATCCTCATCGACATGTCGCAACCTCTGGTTTAACGAAGCCGTCTGAACTTGATCCATCTATTACGGATATAGTGATTAGGTGGGGATGACCGTTAAAAATGTCCACGGTTTCATTACTTAAACCCAACGAAGGTTGTTTTACCTTGAATATTACGGTCTCATGTGAGACTGCTTGAATGGTCACTTTACCCTGGATACCCATACCAATGTATTGATTGGCCACATCTGGAGCACTGGCCAAAAAGTGGCCATAGTAGTCGTATTTGTATTGCTGGTTGCTTGCAAAAGCTACAATTATAGTAGAAATACAACGATTACTCTTAAATATTATCTTTCATTATTTAGGTTTTAGACTTACGAGATGTTTGCTGCCTGGCTTCCACATTGGCCACTGCAAAGAGAAGGTGGATATTTTTTTTTAGGAAAAAATTTAAATTCTAAGTTAAGTTGGTTTTGGAAGCAAAATTAAAAGAAGCTAGAAAGTGTTTTAAAAACTAGAAGGGTAGCTTAATCACTTAAGCGCAATTTCATGTTGATATCTTTTAAAATAAGCTTTTCATGTTGAGTTTGAAAATCACTCAACTTTTAACCAAGACGATATTTTTTAATTTTCGTCTGTAAAAAGTTTATTTTGAAAGATATCGAACGTGAAATTACTATTATGTCATTCAGCTACCCGTTCTAGTTTCTATCACAATTTCAATTTCTCTTTAATGTTGCTTTTAGAAAACTGCTGAATAATCAGGATGCTCATTACAGAAATATAAGATTTTCATATGACAGTAAATTGTCATATCTAACTCATAATCTTGTACACAAAAGCAAATTGAAAAATATTATTATGACAGATATTGTCATATGACTGCCATTCACTGATTTACAAGATAATATGTCATAAAATAATAGTGCACAAGCAGTGACATCATAAGGTGTCACAAACATATGACTTTTTCTGTAATGAGGCTCCCAGAGTTTGGAAATCAGCTATTCATGAAATATTCCAGATGATTAATTTTCCAACATAATATACTGTATTATACTTACGCAAAATGATAGTTATGGCAATGCCAATGAGCTGCCTCATTGTGATTGCATGTATTGACTTCTCAATTAAAGTAATTGGTGGTCAAGTGAGTTAAAACCCCAGTTCCAATAGAGAAAGAGAGAGATATTTGATGGCTATTCAAGCAGATGATAGCCCTTTAGTAAATGGTATTGGTGCTGTGATTCTCCTTTAAATACTTGGTCCATTGGATGTTCTTGTTATGTGTTTCGATTCGACCTTCGAGTTCACGGCTCCAAACAGTCTTAAGTTCGCCATTGAAATCTAACATTGTTTATACTTAAATTGTTATAAAATGTGTATAGAAAAGTAGTAGTGCCATTGTTATTAATAGTTGATTGGGGAATATCTTTTTTTTTAATATCAAATGGTTGTTTTAAAAAGCAAAGTCAACTAATTTTTCGGATGGTGAAGAAGCAATATTACTAAACAATTTTTCAACAAAAAATAATTTTGAAGGTCGGTTCTTTCTCTGATGAGAAATTGACTTATGGGAAGTTATGGAACCATCCTCAAAAGAATGGTTCTGTGCTCTTCCCATAAATCTAGTAATTAAATTTTGGAGCTTTTTGGTTGATAAGTGATTGCATTATTGAAAATGATGGAAACTACAATAAGTTTCCATGCACTGGACATTTTCATGAGGTTTACAAGTTTTATTTCAGTTTCTGGGGAAGGGCATTATGGTACGGTTCGCCGCACTGTAGTTTGAAGCTTGTGACATCCTAGGGTTCACCAAAAAGCTAGGCTTGTGTGATTTTTGTCTGATGGAATCATGGAAAACGGGTAATAACAAAAGTACCCATTACTGTCATACAAAAGAACTTCGTCTGTAACATTTTGATCTACCCCTCTGACGTCACATGCTTCCAATTAAAAGGGCGGCGACTATAAACATGATTTTTCATTAGCAACACACATCATATTTCTTAGCCATTATTTTAATATTAGTTATTTGTAGATAGTTAAAAATGACTATTCAGATTTTTTTAAAGAATAAAATGTTTTGAAACCTGATATTTAAGGTTTAAATAGAAACTTAACATAATTTTTTGCTTCAAAGTTCTTCAACGATTGCTTATACATTGAGTGAAAAATACGAGTAGTTAATGTGAATTTTATTTTACTAGTTATGTTCTGTTAAATTTCTTAGCAAGTTAAGATTTTTTTTTCTTTCGTTCTGTTTGATATGAAATGAATTTTTGATAAACAAGTGTCATTAATAAGATTGTTGCAATCCAGATTTTTTTCTTTATTTTTGTAAAGCAAGGTTTCTTTTAACATTTTTCAGTTCATTCAGCTAAATAATTTCTAAATGAATCCTCAAATCATTTTGAATTTTGGAATTGCATGGTCTACCAAGTTTATAATTTGTATTCATATAGTAGGAATCATCTTGTGTTTATAAAGCTTTGTATACATTTGAGCACGAATGCACACGAATGAGGAAGGGCGAGGACACACGTATATGCTTCATTAGGTGAAAAATGTTCATTCCAAATGTTAACAACGAAAGAGACACCATGAGGCGCCGTTCGAGTATCTCGAATTCGCAGCAAATCCACATGCTCCGAGGCCGTTCGGATCGACATACGCACGAAAGCATTTATGTATCTAGCTCACCCTCTCTCGTTCGCGTTTTTGCTCAAATGGAGACGAAGCTTTTGACTGCATGTGACATTATTGGATCTGAATAAATTCATTACAGTCGCTGTACTGTAACTAGTAGCAAGTGACGTCAGAGAAGGAGTTTGTCAAAAAGTAAGGTTTGTGTCATTTTGTCTGATAGAAATGGGGATTTTAAGCAAACGTTTTCAACTATTTAAAACATGTTTCTTTAGTATTTTTGTTCCTATTTCTTTTCTATCCGACAAAATGACACAAGCCTAACTTTCGAGTCAACCCTTTCTGACGTCACAAATCTCTAAGTTACAGTGCAGGAAGCACAGGCTCGGACTGAGCCACATGGAAATGGGAAAATTCCGGGTGTGCCCCCTCAAAAAAAAATCTAAACTATACATGTGCAACGTATGGCCGCGGGCCGCATCGGGCCCGCCTTGATTTTATAAGGCTCATTAGGAGTTCTCTAAATTCACTGAATCTGGCCCGCCAGCATATTTCCAGAACCTACCCCCTATCAGCAATAGAACAAATGAACCAGTGATCCTCTGCTGAAAATGATTTGTGAAGATTCTTTGGCTTTTTTTCAAAAAACGACCAAAAGTCAAAAATTGTTTAAATGCTCTAAAAGCTCTAAAAGGCCTCAGTAGTGCTCAACTGGTCCCAGAAGTCCCGAAAAGCTAAAAAAACACAAGGATTCAAGAATGTTTCAAATTCGAAAAAATGGGTCAAAAACGGCCAAAAATCGAAAAATATTTAAATGCTCTAAAAGCTCTAAAAATGCCTCAGGAGCGCTCAACTGGCCCCAGAAGTCCCTTTTTTCTTGTCGACTTGGGTATGAGAGTTTGCACAATGGCGCCTTATACCCACGCTTTGGCACTGATCATATGGTATTATTGCCCAGGGATATATTTAAAATTCGCTATCAGGCCCTCACTCTTAAAAAGTTGCCTAGTTTAAACTTTTTTTTTCATTTGTAACTCTAAATATTGTCATTTCATAGAAAAATGTGAGTGCCTGTTTGGTGATATTTGCGATTACGAAATTGGCAACTCGTCATAAATGACGGGAGCACCACAAGCCAGTTCATTTATTTAAATTTAAATAAATGCCGACGTTTGTTCTTGGTACAGCGTTATACACAAACAGAGTAAGCTTAATACATAAACTAATTCCATTCCCGCTCTTCTGGTTCACTTGAATGAATTTCGAAGTTATATAAATATTCCATGAATATTTTTAAAAATGGCAAGAAATTAGTCTTCCAGATGCCCTAAAAGCACTGAAATGAACTCAGGACGGCCCAACAGACTTCCGAAGACCATAAAACCCCATAAATTCAAAAAAGTAAAAAGTGTCAAAAAATGAAATTCTTCCAATTCTTCCTTTTGGAAGTTTATCAAAAAACGGCCAAAAATGAAAGTCTTCTAGAAGCCTTGAAAAGCACTGAAATGAAGTCAGGGGGCCCCAACAGACTTCGGAGGACCATAAAAAGCGATAAATTGAAAGAATGCAAATTGCAATGAATTTTCGAAGTTAAAATTTCAATGAATTTTCGAAGTTAAAATTTCATGGGGAACCATAGTTACCCTTCAAATTCATACATATACTTAGCTCAACTCCATCTTAGAGAATAAACATGTTTGTGTGAGTGAGCTTTAATTGTCTAGCCTTTCACCACTTTCATTAATTAACTATGGTATATAGCTAGGTGCAAGGGCTATTTTTATGAGGATATTTTTAAGATATTAAACTTTTTATTAATTTTTTTAAGGGCAGTCATCACAATTGTTCCATGTTTTACAATATACGAAAAAATGTAAGATTTGATCGTTGTGGCTGTTTATTCTGAAGAAATATTGTGGAGTTTGTCTTTTAAACTTCGGTTGCTCTTGTTGTTTCGAATGAATCTTGAAATTCACTGACAAGTCAAATCAAACTTGACTTCAAATTGTTTTGTTGCACACATCATCATAATTTATAGAAAACATTCGTTTTGGAAAATCTCCATCAGAGGTTCCCAAAGTTTTTTTCCTCATGGCACAGTACCAAAATTTACCAAAACTCACAGTACACTCTGTGGAAACCACTGGTTTAGTTCGAACGTGTAATCACCTCGTTTCCACTACAAAAATTACCTGCAGTTAATTTTCTAGTGGAAACAAATCTGGTGACATTAACCTTGGTTAAATTTCTGAGCAATGATGTTAACTCAACTGCATTGACACAGTGTGGTTAACCACATTATTGAATTGGTTAAATAAGTCACTTCCAGCCTACAAACAAACATGGCGAATAGTGAGCGAGCTTAATTTTTTTTTTACTGAATAAAGAGTGAAAATTTCATAAAATGCACAATTGTTTAACAGGAAGTGAAACCGAACAACGAAGTAACACAAAATTGTTTAACCACATTTAAATGTTTTAAAAAATGGAAACAGTCTGCAGTTAAATATAACCTTCATTAGGTAACTGCAGTTAATTTTTGTAGTTTAAACGAAGTATAATTGGAAAGCTTTGTTAACCTTTTTACAGTAAATGTAAAGATTATTAAAATATTAAATTAATTCAATATAACATCTAAAATTTCGCGGCATACCTAGCCCACACCCTTTGAGAACCAGTGATCTACATAATTATTAATTACACACTAAAAACGTTTATTGAAACAAAAATCAAATATACATTTTGGTTTTCAAAAAAAATTTTATTTTCTGTCATTTTTTTTTTTCATTTTAAATTAGTAAATTTGATCTTTTTCTTTTTGATAAAGAACAACATTAATTCGTTTATTTGGTGCATAAATAATTTTTTTTCTATCATTTTGGTTTTCTTAAATACAAAGGTGTTGAACAACACAAATTAATTCTTATGAAGGTGATTAAAATTATCACAAGTACAAACCACCATCATTTTTAACATTTGCAAAATTAAAAGCTTCTTTCTTGTTATTTGAGCTACTTGAAGATTTTTTAATTTTTGCGACAACTTTTTGGAATTTCAACCATTTCTGTAAAATCGGTACTGGAAGAGGATTGGAGTTCTCGCAATGGACGCTGATTGCGGTTGGATTGCAACGATTGTCCCATTTGAGACGATTCGTTGTAACATTTGAATGCAAGAGGACGAGATTCGGTTTGTGCTGGATGAGATCCTGATTTGCATTCTGGAACTGGGTTCTTAGAGAAGCAAAGGCGACCTGAACGGTGTCTCAAGACGTTTCTTTGGACGGTGTTGGAATTGGAGCTGTAGTCATCATCGTCGTCATCATTATTGTCGTCGTCGTCGTCATCGTTATCATCGTTATTATCATTATTGCTATCACCATTATAGTCATCATCTTCGTTGTTGTTCGATGATGATCGGCGTGCCGAACTCTTCCAGGAAGACGAGAAACGGCTCGGTGCATCACTCTGACGGTTCTTTGATGACCAACTGCTACTGCGTCCGTTTCGGAGGCTGTCGTTATCTGTTTTCAATGTTTAAAATATCGTGAAAAAACGTCTCGATAAATATGCTGTAGATGATGTTACCGTCATTTTCATCGTCGTTATCATCGTCATCGTTGTTATCGTCCCTGTTGTCGTTGTTGTTGTTGTTGTTGTTGTTATCATCGTCTGGACAGATTTTTTTATCTGATGGTTTTGGTGCTGAGCACTGGTTGCTTGGTACGGCATAAGCATTTGCAAAGTCCTTTTCGTCAGCGTAAACGCATTGAGCAGGTCCCGTGAGTGGCTCGTTACTGTCACCGGTCATATCGCCGCACATTCCGCATACTTCACCTCTCCATTGGTTGGACAACTTCAGAGAAAAGTTATTAAATATTTAAACCTGTTTATAAACTGTAAACGACCATCGAACTCTGATTATTCTGTCTTTCAGAAGCAAAGTTAAGAGAAACTTAAGGGTATTTTCATTTTTGTTATTTTTTAAAATAAGCTTTTTATATCACTTTAAGTGTTGCTTTTTGAAACTGCAGAATGACCAAAAGTACGAAAATCATCTGTTTTCATAATAAAACAATTATTTGTTTACCTTAATCATTGCATTCTGACCATCAAATTTGATCCACATGAGATGGTGAGGTGCTCGGATATGAAGGAATTCACCGACGACCATTACGGAAGCAACCGCTTTGCCTTGTCCTTCTCGAGCGTTCGATTTGACAACCAATGGTTGGTTCTCTTGGACTGATTGTTTCTGTCCATCGATGGTCACTTCGAATTGACCGTGATGAGATTGACCGTTCGATTGAGCCACAATTCTGTGTTGCAACAATTGGACTTCCAGTTCCTGTACACATTTCATAATTTTAAATATCACATAGTAAAGGAATTTTTAATATTTTTATACAGTATATAATGGTAGTCTTACCTTATCGTTTCCATTTCCGGTTTTGCTCATAAGAACTGAGAAAAGGTCACTTGGAGAACAATCTTTGGTTATCACGTGTTTGCAGTTGGTGAGTGGTGCTTTGTATGTGACATTTTCAAAGCTTTCGATATAGTTGCTCATCACTTTACACGTGGCTGCACCGCAACAAAAAAAAAATAACCAGAAACAATGTTATTTACGAGACTAGAATGGTAAACCACTCCACTTTTCGACTGTAAAATGAACTCGAAGGTGGCTGGGTTGTGGCTGTAATGTATTTTCTATGGAAAAACTCAAGGTGGTCGGTTTTCGGCAACAGCCAGACTTCATTTTGCAGTTGAAAAGTGACTTGTGTACCAAGAGCCTTAATCTTTATTTGAACTTACGTGGTGCATCTCCGTTAAATAGATCATCCGCAATCCGATTAATCATCGATTGACGTGCATTCATCGGTGCTAAGTATTCACTGATGTCATCGACAAACACGTTCTCAAAGAAAGTGTTTTCGTTTGCCTTGAAAACCTTGACGTCAACGGTTGGATTTTCATTGTCGAAGGTGGTGACGATTTTAAGGTGTCCTTCACCGTTATGAACATTGACTGGGTTGTTTGTCATTTGATTGTAAAAGTAAAACTTGAAGAAATTATCAATCTTGTGTGAAGCATTCACCATAAAATCTGGAACCTATTTCGGTAAAAAAAACTCGGAAAGTTAGTTTACGAAAACTTCTAACAAGGTTTCTGGGCGATAATTATTCTTACGTTGTTGTACTGGATGTCGTAGGTTGCTTTGTTGAGGTTTCCGACGGCTTGCACAGCTTCGATACAAGCTTCACTGATTCGGCGGCCGGCACGATAGTCCGATTCGCATTGTTTGAAAAACCATTCCTTACCTTGACGTTCATCATCCTTTTGCTCTTTTGTTTTCGAGTAAACGGCCTGTAACGAAGGAAAAAAAAAAAATAAATACATTTGCCGCTGTAGATGTATTCTTCGTATATTTTACGACGGAAAGTAAAACAACGTACATCGATTTTAATTTGCCCAGATGAGGAAGAGCATGATTGTCCATAGGTAATTCCCAAGTGTCCCTTGATTGGTTCAACGCTGTCTGGATTCAAACTGTTTGCAATATCGCATGGAAGTTTTGGATAACTAACGCTGGCAGAAGCGCAGACCTTAAGGCATAATGAAAAATTAGTATTCGTACTTTCTTAGTGTTTATTTTCATTTAAGGTTGTTTATGAGAACAGCTGATTTTCTAACTCTGATTCTATTATTCTGTCTTTCAGAAGAACAAAATTAAGAGAAATCAGCGTTTACACTTTATAGCCACCTTAAGCATACCTGGAGTTTGTTGTTTGACGTGTAGGGTGGATTGTCGATGTCCACTTTAACGTCTAGTTTGTCGGTCATGCGTTGTGCGTTGCGCGAAAGCGTGGTGGTAGAATGCATCGATCTTGATACTGGACCACGAAGAGCAACATCAACCTTCACCTTCAGTTCACTAACTGAAATTTCGAAAAAAAGTTTTATTGTATCGAAAGACACAATTGTCGATTAATTGACAAATTACCGGTATCTTCACTGCTCAGGTTGATCTTCTCGACACTCGAAGAAGCAGCCTGCGAGGAGGAGGAGGACGATGACGATGACCACGAAGAAGAAGACGAAGATCTGGATTGTCTTTCTTGATCTCTTGCTTCACGTTGTCGTTGGTTATCGTTATTGTTGTCGTCATTGTCGTTAACGTCATCATCATCATCATCGTTGTCATTATCATCATCGGCGTCATCGTCGTTGTTGTTGCGGTTGTTTCTTTGCTGTTCTTGTTGGTGGCCATCCTGATATTTCGGTAGTTTAGAAGCATCGTGGCTCTTAGGTTCGCATTGCATCGGTGATTTTCCCCATCCGAGTGCAAATCCCAAGATGCCCTTCAGGCTGTTTTGTCCTTGTTGCATTAGTTGTTGAAAGCGAGATGGTAGATAGTCCAGGTCTACAGTGGTGGTGACCTTTGGGGAAAAAACAATTTCTGTTAAATCACTGTTGCGAGCAGTGGCGGACTGTGGCCCATCAGGAAAATGTCCGATTGCCCCGATTCGGACAGTCCGCCCCTACATAAGAGCAGACAACGATTTGTTTTGTACCTCAGCCGAACTTGCAGCGTTTGAATCTACGGTCAATTGATATTCACGATACTTGAAGTCTGGAGTTGCCCACCAAAGCATTGCATGTGACAATGGGCTGTTGTCTTCAAAGAGATATTCCAAGAACGATCCTTGATCTTGCCAAAACATATCTGATTTAACAGTCAATTGTGCTGGAACTCCAGTAACTTCCTTTCCAATGTTGAATTGGTACTAAGTTTTTTTTAAAACCACATTAGATAAGTTATGTTTCCTAACATAAGAATATATTTTTTTACATTAGATTTACCTGTTCTGGTTTATCGTTGGTCATAATGCGTTTAGCATTTTTGGAAAATGGTTGGAATTCGTCATATTTGTTGAGAACTGTGAACGGTTCCACTTTGTGGCTGAAAATCTTTGCATTGTTGGATGCAGATGACGAAAGCAATGGCTTGACTTTTGTGGTCAATTTTGCTTCTCGTGGTTCGATATGTACATTGATTTCGACAGGAAGAGTTAGGAATGTTTTACTAGTGACACCAGCTGCTGCAAACGTTTTCTTGAATGGATCAACGACTCCCATGCTGGTTGTGACATGCATTGAAATTCTGTGCCAAATAAAAACAATAATTATTACACTTGTGTGAGGCATTTATTAATTGGTGGCATTTGGTGTATTGAGACGTTGGCTTAAGAGTGGCGTGAACGGAAGCTTGACTGGGTAGTCCAGATAGTTGAGCAGAGATTTTCCCCTTTACGTCAATAACGGCCGGAGATTGGACGTTAACGACGATGGGCATACCGAGGGAAGAAGGAAATTGGTGTCGAACTGAACCGAAATTAGTGATTTGTTGAAAGTTGATCTTAATGCCATTGGACAATTCACTGAAGTCTTTTCTTAACATAGCTGTTTAAGCAAATGGGAGTTGTATTAAATGATATTCTTAAGATGGTTTAGGAACAGTCTCTGAGACTGTTAACTTTAAATGCGATTTTTTTACCTCCTTCTACGGCACTAGCCACCTTCTGAGCATCAATGTGGAACATCCTAAAGGACGTAGTTTTGGTTTGAACTGCGACGTTTATGGATAGTGGCTCATCGTCACGAGGTTCAATGTTCAACTGTTAAAAATATTGGGGTTGTTTGAATTAGCACTAACAGTTGTAATAAACATAAACCACTTTTGGTGGTCGACTGATGAATAAAAGTCAGGTTGTCGCCAAAAATGACCAGTTCGAATCTTTCCATAAAAAAATATATATTGCAACCACAACCCGACCACCACACGCAACTTTATTTTGCAGTCGAAGTCGACCACCAAAAGTGGTCTGTGTGTTTAGGCCCTAAACCTTTATGAGATCATTGTCATTTTTTACGCATCGAGAACGTTATTTTACCTTCTTAAAAAGGTTGTGGTAGTTTTGTGGTTGTTCATCGTAAGAATTGCTCAAGACGTCCTGCACTCTCAAATTTGAGAAAGCTGCTTTTGGTCCAAGCGTACGATCGATGACACTCTGTGCTCCTGCAATATGAGCCGTGATCTATATAAAGGAAGCAAAAATAAATTTTAAACGTTGGACACTTGTGATTTAAAATAAAAATTCAGAAGAAGACGAAAAAAACACGTTACTCTTAAAGGTTTTTGAGTAAATCCTGCGAGTGTTCGCTTGAGAGACAAATGAGCCACTCTTGGAATCAAAGAGTCGTTACTAGCAACCCACGCCAACTTGAGAATAGCTCCGGTATCCGTGTCCTCTGAACATTTGAAAATGAGAAAAAAATGCTATCAGATCAGAAGTGTTGGACTTTTTAAGGCCAAATTGCATACTTGTTTTCTACAGCATTAAAGCTAAGCTTTGCGTTTGCTTTTTGTAGCTTTAAATCTAAACTGCATATTTGCTTTCTACAGTTTTAAAGCTAAGCTTTGCGTTGCTTTTTGAATATTTTCAATTTACTGCATATTTGCGTTTTAAAACGTCTCTAAAAAGCAAACTACTGTTGCTTGCCTTTTGAACGTTCCATTTGGCAAATATTCAGTATTAACTTCGTTGCTTTAAATTTGGCTGCCAAAGAAATCAGTAGCAAGCCGTAGCTTTAAAGATGCCAGAAAGCAAATATCAGTCTTGCCTTTACTAATTGAATTTGCGCTTACCATCGTAATCGTCGATAAGATTGATCTGTGAATCTTGGATTCCGTATTCGAAATCTTCAGCAAAGCTAAGAGCTTGTGTCGCAATCGAAGATCTGAAAGAAATTCGTTTTAAAGGCACCGTTTCGAGAGTACGGTGGAGTGGCGAACTGAAAGTATTCTTACGATTCACGGTTGCATGGATGAGTTGCATTAGCGAATTGTTCAAAGACGGAATAAATGTAACTGGCTACTTGATCGTCTTCACTGCTGCTTAACAAAGCACCCAATTCGTTAAGATTCTCCTTGTTTTCTAGTGAAGAACTTGCTTGGAAAGCAATAATAGAAGCTGCCACTCTGACTGCACTGGGTTCATTAGAATTGAACATGATGGGACGTGTCAACTCAATAGACTGATGAAAGATAAAAGTATATATTACATTTACGTTACGGTTTCGAACAGTAAGTGTCGTACGAACCTCTTTTGGTGGCATGTCTTTTAAGGCAAGGATGGCCTTGACACGGACATCTTCTGAAACACGGCGGTTGCCATTTGCGTATGGGCGCAAAACTTCGAGAACTTCGGGACGAGTCGATATTGCCAATGCTTCAACAAAAAGCATTTGGTCTTCTTTGCGATTTGCATTGTTTAGATGACTTGCCAAAGGCTAAACGTTTTTATTTTGAAATAAAACAGTTTGTTACAAGATGAGATTCTTATTGATATTTGCAATGCAAACTCAATGGTCAAAGAATACATACCTGAATAAATCGTCTAGCTTGTTGGTCATTGCAGTATGTTTCGAGTTCTGGACTAACTGGTAAAGTCGAGTCGTCGTTATCACCACACGATTGTTCCATTACGGATGCATACGTTAACCAACATGTTGCTTTATTTTGTTTGTTCTGGTTCATTGCAGGAATTTCACACAATTGCTATTTTTTTTAAAAAAAAGACATTGTGTTAAATTGATGTACACACTGGCTTCTTTTTTTCGTGTTATCTTGGAAGTTTTATTTGTAACAATCGACAACTTCATTTATTAAAACGTCCGACGAAAGCACCAGAAACAACCGTTTCTGCTGCGTGGATGTTTTAGTAGCATTGTTACAATTGGTGGAGGTACGGAGTATTACAACAACCAGCTACTCGAGCTGTCAAGGTGTCCGTTCTACAACTGAACGAACATCTTACGGACTGTAGAAGCAGGCCGTTTCTATCAGTATTCCTTTTATTGCAGTTGTGTAGAACGTATATTGTGGCAGTTCGATTAGTAAGTTGTCAAAATTTTGAAGTACCTGAAGTTTGGTGATGAAAGGTGCAGTTGGTCGACGTATATTTTGGGCAATACCCATGAGAGCCTGATTAGCCTCTTCTCCTTGGATTTCTTGTTTCTCCATTTGAGACACGGCAAAACTCAATGCTGGTAAGGTGCCACTCATAAGGAGTGAATCCAACACAACTCGCCTACGAAACAAAAGTGTTTTTGAGCTTTTTGAAGGCAATCATTTGTTGTCATTATTTGGATACCTTTTAGTCTGAGCTTCTTCGCTAGATGAATCGTGTTTTCCCGATGTAGCTAGTTCATTGTAAATTTGAGCAACATCAGCTCTAGATAAAGTAGCCCAGGCTCTGCTTAACTGTAGCACTTTGCCAGGTGTGTCCACCATTGGATTGTTGGCATTGTGGCGAATATCTTGAGCGACTTCTTCGACCAGTCTTCGTACTTCCTGTGGGTACCTCTTTCCATCGAGTGGAACGAATTCCAAGGGTCTGTGTTGAAGTTCTTCTTCAGTGGGTTCCTTTCCGTGATCACCGGGGAAGTCGTATTCCAGTTCTTCGTGTCGCTCTGGATTCACTGGGCTGGGCATTGGGCTCGAGATGGACTTAACTTCTTTCAAGACTAAAATTTGGCTATTAATTTGAAAACATCCAATTTGTTGTTAATGATTGGTTTATTGACATAGAATGTGGATATTTGTTTTACGTGTGATTCGTGTGGATTTCGTCGGAGTTGGACGTCAATGGGGTGTAGACTGTTTCGGCGACACTTTCCATTCGCTCGATCACTAAGTTGCCTTGTTCGATCTTAATATCGTACTGGCTTATTTTAACAGTATTCAAAGGATCCTGTTTTATAAATATAATACAAGTAACCGTTAATTAATAAAAGCAAGAAACGGGAGAGTTAGGGTGTTAACAGACGAGCGACTTTTAGTGGTCGAACCGACTAAACGAATGAACTGCAGATAGTGGTCATCGTGTGGCTGAAACGGAGCACTCGAAATTGTCCTAGTGAACACTCGAGGTTGTGCCTGTGTACATTCGAAGTGGTCCAAGTGTACATTCGAACTGGTCCAAGTGTACACTCGAAGTGGTCCTAGTGTACGTTCCAAGTGCCCAAAGATACACTCGAAGTGGTCCATGTGTAGTTGAGTGAATTCCAAAAAGTGGTCGTTTAGAATCAACTGGAGAGAGCGGTTTTGGCCACACGCCGACTACTTATTGCAATGCAGCTCAACCACTAAACGTGGCTCGTCTATTAACACCCGAATATTATGTTTTCTTTCTGATGTAAATCGTACGATATCATCTGCATCACATTGCGAGCAATTGTTGGGAGGTTGGGTAGAAATGGTCCACTGTGGCGTGTCGTCGTCTTCGCAATCTTCGTAGTCGTCGATGGTGGTGACATTAAGAACGTTGCCATTAGGATTACCAGCCCATGGATCTTTACTGACGATATAGGTTGTCTTGCAGTTACCAGCAACATCATCCTTTAGAAAGAAGAAGAAAAAAAAAATGTTCCATCAATAATTAATTTGAATTAAATTATTTAATTGACTTGGTGTGTACTGACTTCCATGACATCGTATAGAGCATAATCGTTATTGTCGCTTTTAATTTCTTCGTCGACTTGCGATTTGTAAGCGGCCATCGACGCATATTTGCCTCGGGAATAAGGTGACATCTTCGAAGATGCTGTAGAAGCCGATTGAGGAGGCCTTTTAACTTGCAGCTGTAAAGCTGTTAGAATTGCCTTTTTGATATTTGTTACTGTGTCGGGTTCGTCGGCCGATGTTTCGAAATCGGTCACCTAATCGATTCATTTCACAATTTAAATGGTTTCTCACGTTCTATTGATTAAAGTGTAAAACGCTTCTTCAAACTCTGGTTACATTCTGTTTGTTTAGAGAAACTTTAAAAGTGTTTTAGAAACTAGAAAGAGCTTTTTATGTCAAGTTTGAAAATAAACCAACTTTAAGGAGACGATATTTTTTAATTTATTATTTATGAAAATTTGAGCTATCCGTCTAGTTTTTAAAACACATTTCGATTTATTTTACTTTTGCATCTGAAAAATAGAATAATCAGAGTTCAAGACCTGAGCGTTTACACTTTCAAACCAAGTTAAGAATTAAAATAGTGGAGGTTTGTTTTTTCCTAACCTCTCCTTGTTTCATGTTCACTTTGATCGGAGCTGTGATGAAATGTTCATCTTTTCCAATACTTTGCCATTGGTACTTGAGACTTTCCAAATCAACTGTGTCCAGTTCTTCGTTGATATGAGCCGTCTGCAGTCTGTCGATCTAATCAAATGTTTTCAATGAAAATTTTTGTTGGTTTTTGGTCTCAGTTAGTTTTTGGTCTCATTGTTAGGCATAGGCCTACTATTTGCAGGCATGCATACCTTGACTTTAAGAGAGTTTTGTTGAGCCTGAACAAGAACTGATCCTTTCATTGCAATTCCAGCCTGTTGATTGGAATTGTCAGGTAGTCCACTGATGGCATGAGCCAGGTATTCATAATGATATTCCTTTCCAGGAGTAAACACTAAGGAAATTCCATCCCAAAATAATTATATTACATTGAAATACAAAGAATCGGATAACACGAAATGTATTTTCAGTTTAGTTTCTTAGAATAAATAGCATTGCCATTTTGTTTTCTTTTAACATGAATTTCGTTTATGATGGTGTTTAGGAATAGTCTCATTTTCAAATTTTGATTATTCTGTTTTTCAGAAGGAAAATTAAGAGAAAATATAAAGAGTAGCTCCATCACTTATTGTATTTTCATGCTGATATCTTTCAAAATAAGACAGAAAAATTTAAAAATATTGAGTTACCCATCTAGTTTTTAAAACACTTTCAATTTCTTCTTAAAATGTTTTATTATCATTTTATTCTGCGTTTCAAGTTGACATTTTTAAAATAAACGTTTTACAGACAATAATTAAAAATGTATCGTCTGATCAAACTCACATTAAAAGCTTATTTGAAAAGATATCAACAGGAAAATACCCTGAAGTGATTGAGCTACCCTTCTAGTTTCTAACACTCAAGTTTATCTTCATTTTGAACCTAAAAGACAGAATAATCAGAGTTCGAGTGGCGCCGTTTACATTTTAAAACCACCTTAACACGAATAAATATTCCTGTCTCTTCCATTTCGTGTTAAACGGTTTCTCAAGTGTATTGTATTAATTTTCTTGTCTTGAAGAAATATTTTCAGAGGTTTTTTTAAGCCTATACTTACAATTGTATTTCTGTCCATAGGATTGCCCTATTAATATTAAAATAGACAAAATGTAAATTATTATTTTCAAAGTTCCTTTTTTTTTAAAAAAAAAAAGATAATTGCATTTTGATGTTTGAGGAAAAGGGGTTTGAATCTTACCGAGGCACAGAAGGATGGCTGCGGCAGCCAACACCAACTTCATGGTTAAGCTGTAATTTTTCTTATTTTTCCAGAATTAACTTTCTGATTTTCGTTGAAATTTATTTTACTTTATATAGTCCCATTTTATTTTCTGTTATTTCTTTTAGACCTTGATCTAAAGAAATTATAAATAACGATGGTCCATTATTGGACACTTATTGGTTAAGTTAGTTATTATATTAGATTGTTTTATTGAATGTGAAACATATCTTTTTTTTTAAAAAAAATGAAACAATTCATTGTTTTATGGTCTTCAAAGGAGAATATTTTGAAACAAAGTCGAAAAAAACCTCTTCAAAGGTCTAAAGTGCTTGACTATTAACTTTCTAACTTTGAATATTGTTTTTTTCTAGTTTTTGTTGCCATCAATTTCTATATTGGTACTCTTGGTATTAAGCCCTGTCCACATAGAGGCAATAAGAGTGGCAACAGGGTTTTGAAACAAAGTCACCACTGGTTGATGCATGATGCTAGTTGCTATTAGTTTCATTTTGAGTGGCAAACTTCAAAGAGAAAATGGCAACAAGTTGGAACTGTGACCAGTTGCTATTCTAGTGTGGATAGTTACCACTAGTTAGGCTTGTTGACTATTGCCAGTGCCAATTGCTTTTTGAGTCAATTGCCTTTTTTAGAGCTTACATTATTGCCCTTATGTAGACATGTGTTTTGAGAAATATGGAGCAACTAGTGCCAGCCAGGTGTTTCACTAGTAGGGATAGTTGCCACTAGTCAGACTTGTTGACTATTGCCGGTGGCGTTTTGAGTATTTTTTTAGATGTCTTTGTTGCCTCTATGTTTACACGTGGTTTGAGAAACAAAGAGCAACTAGTTGCTGATTCAGCAAATATGTTGATGACACAAAGAGTACAGCAATGCTGAACTCTTTGTGTCAGCAACATATTTACTCCTGGGTGGACGTAACTTCTCAACTTTTTTTTTAACATAGGGGCAACCGAAATGTTGCCATTTGTCGCCTCTGTGTAGGCATGGTTTAAGGAGATAATAATTAATTTGCTCTTTTTTTTTGCAACTTTATTATTTTTAATTATTTTAATTATAATTGTTATTATGTTATTCGAACAGCTGATCTTCGAGCTCTGGTTATATTTTGCAGTTGCAGAAGCAACACTAATCGAAAGTGTGTTAGAAACTAGAACCGTAGCTAAATTCCTTAATAGCATTTTCATGTTGATATCTTTCAAAATAAACGATATATAGACAAACTCATATAAAAAGCTTTTTTTGAAAGATATCAACATGAAAATGCTATTAAGGGATTTAGCTACCGTTCTAATTTCTAAAACACTTTCTCATTTTCCTCCTGATGAAAGAGATTAATCAAAGTTTAAGGGGCGTTTACACTTTCAAACCACCTCAATAATTTAACAAGGGTTATGGCCCCTAAAAGAGGCTAACAATATATGCAATGTAATTCTACAGAATTTAAAATAGTTATCATTTTAAAAATTCTACACTGATTAATGTCATTTCTAGTTTACGCAAAATACCAGAATCGAGAATGAATCTGGTTCTTTAGCAACAGACCTTTGAAATGGTTATTGCACAAATTTCAATGATATTTTCTTTTCTTTAAACGTTATCGCTGATATTTCAAGAAAGGTTTGTTTAAAAACAACAAAACTCTAAATTGAATGAAGAAAGGGCACAAGTCAATGTATACAAATGACCATTGATGTATCAACTTCTTTATTAAATTTTATATTTGCTTTCAATTTCAACAATTTATTTAAAAAAACAAAAATGTATGTCGTGTTGATAACTGTACCGACCTCATGTGGTGAAATTTTCGTTATTTTTGAGACCTAATTTCATTTTGAAAGGTCCTCCTATTTTTTTTTGGGAAATATGTTACATCTAATTATAGTTAGAGAAAGATGTAATTTATTTAATTAATGTGACACATTGATTTTAAAACAGCAGCTAGCTGCATTTTCATAAACTGTGGTGCTTTGTGTTAATTTGCCTATTACTTAAAGTGGTTAGGTTTTGTAATTAAGTATAGTGAAAGTTAGTTATTACTATGTCGTTCTACATGAATCGAATCATTTGTAAGTGTGAATAACTCTCATTTACCCACTAGAATGCCATTCGAAGTCAGTCTCACTCTGGGTAAGTTTGCCCATCTAACTTTGCCCAAAAGTGTGCTTTTTCTCTAGTTTTGCCCAAAAAAAATATTCCAGTCAGCTCCAGTACATCTGCAATCAGCTCAAGAGCCATGTGACAGAAGGAAACAATTACTCCCAATAATAAGTACTTTGTAATTTAGACAAGGTTTAGACATCAAAATCGTCAAATGGAGTTCATCCTAAAACATAATAACTAAGGTGCTGGAAGAGAATTCCGTAGTTTAAAATTCTAAATACATTTGGTAAGAAAGACGAAAAATATATGCCTCAGTTTCTAGCTGTTATTTCTTTAATTAATAAGCACATTGGATGGCCTCGTCTACGTATAAAGGGATTTCTAGTAATCAAAGTTGAAAAAAACATTTTTTTTTTATTAAAAAAATCAAAATAATTGGATTTTTTAAAATTTAAATCATGATTTAAGTCACGAGTTAGATAAAATAGTACTTTACATTAAGCATTTAAAATCTAAATATATACGAGCGTATTACATTATGCACGCACAACACAAACAATATGAAACAATTAACGTGCCATTTAATTGTTTATTAACTTTTTAGTTTAAAAAATTTATTAAGTTATTAATTTAAAAAAATAAAAAATCTGCTTTTTTGATTTTTATTAAAAAAATCAGTTGATTGAAATCATTAATCAAGTGTTTTAAAACAATCCACTCTGGTGGTAATAAACTAAGGTCCGCTTCACACGGGAGCACAGTGAAGAAGAGTGTTCGCACTCAGACACGAGTGGCATGCACCGCCTGTTTGAAGGTGAAATCCACTTTCAACGGTGGTCAGTGTGAATGAAGCACGCCGCGTCTACCACTACGTGGTGACACAAAGTGGCGACACACTGTCTCGTGTGAAGCCAGCCTAACACTTCAATGTCAAAATAAACTGTTTATAGAAAATTTTTTTTAAAAAATGGTTGGTTAATTTTCAAACTGGCACAAAAAGCTTATTTTAAAACAGGCCTACACAACTCAGTTAAGATGATGGTTTTATGAACAGCCGATTATTTTGTTTTTCATGATCGAATGTGTTTTATATAATATTGTAGAAGGGTAACTCAATCACTTCTGGGTACTTTAAAGTTGATATAATTCAAAAAATATTTTTATAGACAAAATTGACGTCTATTTAAAGTTGGATCAGTTTTAAACGTACTCAAAAAACTTATTTTAAAAGATATCAACATAAAAAATACCCTTAAGTGATTGAGCTGTCCTTCTAGTTTCTAAAACACATTCAAGTTTCTCTTCATATTGCACCTGAAAGACAGAATAACGAGAGTTCGCAAGGCCGCGTTTACACTTTAAAAAACACCTTAAATCTAGGTACGTACAAGTTTTTTTTTATTCAAAATTGAAAATACATTACTGAATATATAATTAAAAACTAACCACATGATTACATTTTGAAGTACAAATACAATAATCGTATAGTTAAAAGAAAAAAATACAAAAGAAAATGAGGAGAAGTTGAACTAATTTTTAGGTGTGCATTTCTGTGGTATCATAATCTGTTCTTCGAAATCAGGTTCTTTTATCGGTAGTTCCGTAAGAGGTCTTTCTTCGACGACGGCCAACAGTTGACTGCCCAAAGACGATGTTTCGTCGTAACATTGGAATTTAACATTGACAGACAAGTGATCGTATCCGACACAAGACTGTCGGCATTGACGAAGAGCTTCCGATGAGAAGCAAACTTTGTTGACTTTTCTTAACAGGCTAGTAATTTGACGTGAAGACTGGCGTTTCAATTGGTTCCTTCTGACGTAACAGTCACCTTCCGTAAATCCAATGCCTTGAGTTTGTGTTGGGTAAGACGTATCGTAAGGAGGGGCTGTCGAAAGTGAGAAAAAGAGACGAGGGATTACGAGATACTTTCTGGTAAAATAGTTATTAAAGACTGTGGTTACGTTTATAAGAGTCGATTCCACCAGATTCTCCGTAGCCTCTGTTTCCCGTATTTGGTGGCAGATAGTGTGAAGAAGTGGGATATCCGGAAGGTGAGAGTGATTGATAGATTGGTGGTTGTTGTATGCACGGTTTCTGGCTGCCGTAAACGTCCGGCGAAGCCAAACAACCTTTCAGGAGGTAACTTCTGGCAAACGCTTCCGGCTCAGCGTACAAGCAGCGCGTCGGTCCCAGGAATGTTTTCTGAGTATCGCTGACATCTTCACCACAAATGCCACAAACTTTTCCTTTCCAGAATTGCGATACCTACAGGAATATGAAAGAAAAATGGATTGACATTAAATTGCGATAGTCGATTAATCACGTGTATCGGTAACGATTGTTCGATATAATCTAACCACGATAGTCAACGATGTTTTCGTGAATGTTACGATAAGTCCCATTGGTGGTGATTTAATCGTAACGCTTTCACCGTTCGCCGAAAGCGATGCTACGAAGATATCTTCTTCGCCTTGCGATCTGACAATCGATATTTCCGATTCTTTTATTTGTTCCACTTTTCCATCGACCAAAACCTCAGGGTAGTTTTGATTAGGTTGACCGAACTCTGGCGACGACTCGATTCTGTGTCCGTAAATATCCACTGTGACTTTCTGTAAATTGGCACCGAGGTATTAGAATTGGTGACAATAGACGGTCACAGCTATACAATCTGATCTTGCAAATTTACCGAATCGGATGCAGTAATTGTAAAGAGATTTGTCGAGGAACAATCCTTTGCCACGATAAGGGGACACGATTGCAGGGTGTAGTTGTAGTTGATACCACTGAATGTACTGACAGTGTCGAGATTGACTACACAGGTTGCTAGATACATGAATCAAATAAATAAATTAAATGTTGTTCTAAAGCCCCATCCACACAGAGGCAACATTTTGAGCTTTTGACAGGTTTCCAAAACAAAGTTGCCACAGCTTGACACATTTTGCCAGATGTTTCTCAAATGTTTCTGAATTGCTATTTGTAGAATGTTCCACCTTGCGTTTGTATTATCATTCTAGTTAATTTGCGTCACTATTTTCGCGCCCGAGGCAGTTGCCTAACTCGTCTCGTCCTATTTATGGCTTTGATGTTGACACTAATTTTGAGAAACATGAAGCAACATGTTGCTAATTGCTTTGTGGCAGTAACATGTTTTTTTTTCAGCATGGACAAATTGTTTCTTCGTGTTGTTTCATGTTTTATATTTATGGAAACATCTGACAACGTCAGATGTCAATATAAGTCGGCATAAATCTTGACACTTGTTGCCTCTGGTGTGGACACAAGAGCCCTTAATACTGACTAGCAATTTCTCCATTTGCTAAATCATTTCCCAGTTGATGTATGACTGAAGTTGCTCTGTTTCTTGGTCCCAAAAGTCCCGAGTAGTCTTCATAAGGAATTCTTTCAAATGCCACGTATCCCCGTGGTATTCTTGCAGACAATTCAAGCAGTTTGGTTTCCAGGTTGTACTGTGCTTCGAATATTCCGTAACCATCGTCGGTTTTTTGTCTTAAGTCGTATTCTTTCACAATGAAATCTGGATGTTCTCGCATAATGTGCATTATAATTTGATCCATGTAGTCGTTAACTTTAGACTGTTGGGTTTTTTTGAAAGATAAAAAAATGATTATTAAAATTCGGCTTTCGTTATTGTCAATATTTCTATTTGGCTTAAATGTCATTACCTCAGTGTATCTAAGTTCATAAACGGCCTTAGTCAATGTCGTGGCTTTGTTAAATGCTTCTAAGCATTTGGGTGACTTCTTATCATCTCCACACAAATACTTGTAGTTGTTCCAGTGGTTTTTGTCTTCGTCTCTCACACTGTAAGTTCCCTGAAATATTTACAATTTCACCACACGAAGTTCCAAAGCATTTACAAATTTCAAAAAGAAAACTTGGTACTTGAAGTTCAATTTGAACTCTCTGGACCAAGGTTTGAGCATTGTAACAAAAATCCAGTTCAACAAAGTAGCTTTTTCGATGTTTGAACTCTTGCTCAGAGGGTTCAAGTTGAAGTTACAAATGTTAAGGCTCATATTCAAGAAGAAAACTTACTACTTGAACACTAACTTGAAACCTCTGTGCTATGTTTCCAAAATAGAAAACACTGTTCAATAATATTTAATAAGATTTTCTATATTGAAGTCCTTTTCATAGGATTCAAGTTTAAGTTTGCCAGTTTTTTCTTCAATTTGGGCATTTGAACTTCAACTTGAACCCTCAGAACAAGGGTTATTTATTGAGTATCTTTTGATCAGTTTTTTTTTTCCTTGTTGGAATTCTACTCAGAGAATTCAAGAGAAATTTAGTACTTGAACATCTGTGCCAGGTTTCTGCCATAACACAGAAAAAAACACTGAATAGTAAACTAAAAAACACAAAATAGAGGTCTTTGGAAGGTCTTTGTTCAGAGGATTCAAGGTGAAGTTCAAGTATCTAGTTTTCTTTATTTGATTTTTTGCGTAAAATGTGTTGTCCTAATTAATACCTTTAATGATAAAAAGTTCTTTGCTTCATTGCATTTTGATTCTCCCCAACTGAGTTTCATATCGAAGGAGGGTGTCGTCGTATCTTGATGTTGACATTCCTTATATCCATGTAAGAATTGTCCATTAAGGCAAACCTGGTTAAAATAAACCAAAATGGGATTATTGGTTAACAAAAAAAATTTTCAAAAACAGTTTAATTAATTAATTATCGATTTATTTACCTTAGTATTTATCTTTCGGTTTTTCTCACTCAAAGAAAAGTCGAGGTTGGCATTGATTCTTTTGGAAGCCTGTGCCACATTATTGGAAAATGTAATTTCCATATTTGCTTTCATTTCTTCTGATGATTTTTTTGCTTTCATCTGAACAATAACAACTGTCTGAGAAGCTGAGAAAAAACAATTTTAGAAAATTAGCTTTTTATATCGGTTTACAAAAAATTGCACAATGCCTATATTTAACATGGTTTAGGAAAAGCTGATTTTATAGCTCGGATTATTCTGTCTTTCAGAAGAGTAAAATTTATGAAAATTTGAAAATATTTTTTGAAACTAGAAGGGTAGCTCACTCACTTAAGGATATTTTCCTGTTGATATCTTTCAAAATAAACTTTTTATAGACGGAAATATTTAAAACAAAATATCGTCCGCCTCCGGGCTTCGTAGCAACAACATTTTTTAATTCCCTCCTGCAACAATATTGGCAGCTCCGGTTCACATTAATTTTAAATTTAACATTAACATAAATAGCACCATCTAGTGCCACCATTACAACTCAAGCAAATGACTAACATGCAGTGAAATCTATTAAATAAATTGGTAAACTAAATTGTAATTTATTTTTGACCTGCACGCTAGATTTCAGTAATTTTCTCTTGAAATGGAAATTTAATAAAAAAAAACTGGAGCAATGGAGCAGTGAAAAATATTAGTGCTCCGAGCTCGAACTCCGGGTTCCGCTTCAAAGCTTTGGTCTGCTTACAGTTGGGTCATTTTCAAACTAACATAAAAAGTTTATTTCGGATTTTATTCTTGTGTGAATTAAGCTACCCTTCTAGTTTCTAAAACACCTTCAAGTTTCTCTTCATTTTGCACCTGAAAGACATAATAATCAGAGTTTCAGGGCGCCTTTTACTATTTAAAACCACCTTAAGAATTTACCTTCGTTAGCTGACTTTAATCTGTTAATTGTGCTCTTCTTCTGATTGATGACTCTTGATTTTGGAGAGCCTCCGGATTGCCCTTGCCCTTGTCCTTGCAAGTGCCCGGGGCCTTGCCATTGTCCTTGTCCTTGTCCTCCAACTCCTCCTTTGCCGTCGAATGATTTTTGTGTGAAAATATCTTGGTTATCATTCTTTCCGGTCCTCTGAACCCATTGTTCTTCGCCGGTTCCTCCATATGTTTGTGATATTCCGTGCTGGCTACCAGTGCCGACACCGTACTCTCCTCGAGATTGCGAGAAGGCGCCTCCACTGAGATCACCATATTGTGAAGTAGTCTGTCCACTGTGTGACGTTTGTCCACTATAGCTGACTTGTCCAGTGAATTGACCACTAATGCCAACGGAAGACTGTCCTTCGTAATTTGATCTGATCGAACCATGAGAGGACGAATGCGTTTGTCCATCATAGTCCGATCCAGAATCAGTTTCTCCTTCAATATGATGAGGATGTAGACCTCTTCCTCTATCCTCTTCCTCATTGGTATCTTCATTGGTATTGTCACTGTCTCTTTGGTAACCTTCTTGGTCTCCGTCTTCCGAACCTCCACTCCTTCCCCAGCTTTTTACTTTGTCTTTAATACGGCCGAACCATCCTTTCTTAGGTGCTTGTCCCTCATTACTTTCCAATCTACCTCTCGGATCGATGGGGCTGCAAGTGACTGGACCTTCCTTCCATTCTGGAATAAAGTTCCACGGTCGCAACTGTTGTAATGGACTTTTGTCTTTCCATAGTTCTGCTTCGTAAGGTGACGGTGTGTGTTTCCAGTTGATTTTTACCTCTAACTGAGGGAAAAAGACACATATTATTATTTAGAATAAAGACGTGGCAAACAACACGTGCACTGATTAAATGTATACTTCGTTGTTTAGTAACATGCTATCTCCGTAGGTGACTTCTTCGTAAGAGAAATGCCGAGGAACCCACGAAAGTGTGGAATATTCTAAGTAGTTTTGAGGTTTTTGTTTCAGTTTCCGATCGGTTCTTTCTCGCTCGTTCGTATCTTGGGTTAGTGACCACGTCCCCATGTATTCATTAGATTTCTGTTTATACTGAAATATTTTTGATAAGAAAAATACATTTCAGTTAACGAGCACCATGTATTATCGATTTTATGCAAATAAAAATGCGGAAATGTTCAAATTACTTTTTTTTTAAATTAGGCATTTTATGCAAATAAGTAAATTTTAAAATATGCAAGATAGTTGCTAATTTTTGACACTCATATGTTATCGAAAATGGGTTGTAAAACCCTCATTATGCGTTTTGTACATTTTATGCAAATTTTTCGCCTTGATGATGGTGCTCTACAAACCAGGTCGCTGTTGGTCTGCAGTGGGTGGACATCGTGATGTCCCGTTTCTTGATCGTAGCTCGATAACAAAGGCATCACTTTCCAATTGAATGGGCTTCGAGGTTTATTTTGATCGGTCGGATAACTCGGATTTGCTTGTTGCTGACTTTGAAGGTTGAGACTCAATGTCTGTTGTAACAGATCGGCATGTACTTCTCCGTGGAGGGGAACTTCGAGAAACATTTTCGAAGCGACTCCAGCCGATTTAACCGTTTTATCGAAAATGTCTTCCATGTGTATTCCTGCCCACATACTTAAACCAATCCTGTAAACAGTTTTTAAAAAAATTAAACATAATTTCTTAACTGTGATTTACTTCAATTAAAAAGTGTAAAACGGCGCCTCTCGAACTCTTTGTTATTCTGTCTTTCAGGACAAAATGAAGAGAATCTAGAAAGTCTTTTAGAAACTAGAAGGGTATCTAAATCACTCAAGGGTATTTTCGTGTTTGTTAGCTTTCAAAATAAGCTTTTTATGTAAGTTTGAAAATGATCCCAACTTTAAGCAGGTGATATTTTCTTCTCTACCCTTCTAGTTTCTTAAGCACTTTCTATTTCTCTTAATTTTGCTCTTCAGAGTTCGAGAGTTTCGATTTAACGTTTTTTTTTTTTTAAATAAGTCACTCACGTGGTTGTAATTTGTGGCTTAATGATAAAATTACTAAGCGCCTCTTTAATTCCCATCTTAGTGGCTTCGGCACTGATTGCGCCCTCGATGTTAATCAATGCGGGCATTTTGGCAGTTATCGTCATCGGTGTTCCGATCATCGAAGAGAACTTTATCTGATTGTCCAGTATGAGCAAATGTTTTTTGTAGTCGATCGGAATGCCATCTCGAAGGCTGCTCATCACGTCTTTGTTGGGTGGGAATATTTCTAAATTCAACAATTTAACACTCGATTATAGGTGGATGGATAGTTGAAATCCATCCCGCAATCATTCTTGCAAACCTTATTCAGGAGAGATATTACGAAAAAAATTCAAATTATTTTAGAAACTAGAATAGTTGTTGATATTACTAAGTTTTTTTTTCGTGATGATATGTAAAAGTAAACTTCTTATGACAGTTTGAAAAAGGTGAAAATATTTTCAAACTGAAATATAAAATGTTCATTTTTTAAGTTATTGCCACAAAAAAAAACTTAGCATAATTCTTCTACCATTCTAGTTTTACAGTCACTTTGAATTTTGTCATAATCTTCCTCAAAAAAAAATGTGCGAACTAAAACAACTCTCCATTAGCCAAGACAAACTTCAAGGTGTTTTAGAAAGCTGGGTAGTTCAATCACTTAAGGGAATTTATCATATTTAATATATTTTAAAATAAGCTTTTTTATGTTAGTTTGAAAATGTCCCAATTTTAAATAAGCGATATTACTGTATGTTGAATTTTCGTGCATAAAAAGTTTATTTTGAAAGATAACAACATGGAAATATTACTAAGTGATTGAACTTGCCTTCTAGTTTCTAAAACACTTTCAAGTTTCTCTTAATTTTTTTCCCAATGAAATACAGAGTAAACAGAGTTCGAAAATGAACTGTCCATTAACATTTAAATCTAATTAAGTATATTAAATGATTAATTATATTTATGGTAGACATCGTAGACTTACGTGACTCTTTGATGTCATCCAAAATGTATTTATCCAAAAAGAAAAGACGATGTCTGTCTTGCAGATAAGTGAGAGCAACTCTTGAATAAAGTTGTTCTTCGTTCCTCGGTGTTACCAATGTCTTTAATAGAAACGTTGCGTTACGGTCTTTTTGATTTTATAACCATATAACACGAGAAATCGGATAACACGAAATATATGTTTGGTCTAGTTCCTTAGAATAAATTTTCTTTTCCATATGCGCGGTTTTATAAATGTTTTTGGACGCAAGAAACGCCAAGCGAACTTTGTTTAGGAACAATATTACGATAAAATTCTAAAATGTTCCGACTTTAGGTTTTTTTCATGAAAATTTCACGAAAATTCACAAAAAGTTGTCTAAAAAGTTTTATTTTGAAGGATAATCATGACGAAAAAAATACTTCTAATATTCTACTTTTCTAGTTTATAAATGGTATTGTTGTTTGTACCAGTGTATTTTAGAGTTTCTTTTAGAAGCTGTTTGTTAGGTCCTTCGTAACACGAAAAAAATATTTCGACAACTTTTCATTTTGTGTTAAACGGTTTCCACTGTTACTTATTTAAGCCTTGTTTCTATTTAAAAAAAAAAAACTTACATCATCCGTATTTCTATTGTACTCATTTGCAGTTTGCGAATCTTCTTTGAAGATGTCACTGAATCGTACTTGACCTGTAAAATCAGCTTTAGGTCCAATCAGATTATCGAGTACTTTTTGTAGGCCGTCATTCAAAGTATACAACTGAAAAGTTAAAAAATAAATCATTCTGCTGCAAAAAATACTTGCTGAAAGTGAAATATATAACATTTGATTATACTGTACCTCGAACAATGAGTAGTAGTAACCACCCACTTCTTGCATAAGATTTGCTAATGTAACACGTGGTGCTAAAGAGTTACTCGACCTCACCATTCCGTGCGCAAAAGTGCTATGAAGTCCCCATTTTTCTAAACGGAAAAAATTATTACATGTTGTTTTATGAACTTTCGGCTGTTCTGCGTTTCAGAAGAAAAACAGCAAGAAACAAAAATTAAAAGTGCGTTAGAAACTAGAACGGGTAGTTGAATCACCTTAATAGTCATGTTGCTATCTTTCAAAATAAACTTTTTTTATGGAGAAAACTTAAAAAATGTTTTGCTTAAAGTTGAGTCATTTTTAAAATCACTATAAAAAGCTTTATTTTGAAAGATATCAACATAAAAACACCCTTAGGTGATTGAGCTATACCCTTCTGTGTTTCTAAAACACCTTCAAGTTTCTCTTAATTTTGCACCTGTAAGACAGAATAACAAGATTTTTTGAGTGGAGTTTGCACTTTAAAATTAACATAAGGATATACAAATGAATATTGCAAACCTGATTCTGCAAGATGCACATGAAACCCTGAATCTAAATATCCTACTTGGACTGGTTTGGCCAAAAGCAAAGCCTTTTCACTCCTCAATGCCCTTTTATTTGTAATTAAAATTTATCGTTAATATTAATTGATTTTCGTTTATTTCAGTTATCTCACATTGGTTTCCAGCATGGAGTTTTCAATGTGGCGACGTTTTTGAAGTAGTTATAGACGTAAGACGCAACCTGACTACTTGGTTCTTCCCACGTTGATAACGCAAGTTCATTCATGAGATCCTGAGATGTTGTGATGTAGGCGAGGACGTCGAAAGCGATGATTCGCTCTTCCGAACTCAACGTTTTGTTATGGAAGATGGGAAGGATGTATTCGACCACCTGAAACAATGGATGATGGTTCGTAACCACGTTAAGAATACGAGTGCTGGTCGGTTTGATAATTAATTATTACACCGTAGTTGAATTACCTCTTTTTGTCTCGAAGGTCCGATATCGAAGAGAGCCAACATTATTTCTATTCGGTGTCCTATCGGTAGAGTGAATATCTTGGACTGGAAGTACGGACCAAGGTAATCCAACGATTGGTTCATTCCCATTTTGGAGATTGCAAACATGACCGTGGTCTTCTGCCATGGTTCAGTGCTGCTTTCGTACATTGCCATCAGTTCCTATTATTTTACCCCAAATCAAAAATTATGCTCAGTAGATATTTATTTTGTTTTTGTCTCTTTGGCCATCTTAAACCCGCTCAGCAGGGTTCCAATATACTAAAGTACTCGTACACAAAACTCAGGGGCGCAGCTATAGAGGCTCAAAATAACTAACTAGATTACCTCGAATGCAAAATTAGCTAGTCACAGCTCTGTAGTTGACCAAGAGCTTTGATGTAATATTCGTTATTATTAAAGTTACTCCACCTGTAGGTATTTATTGACGAGAGATGATGGACATCCTTTGAGTCGTACGACGTAAGGTACGATCGTTTTGGGTGATTGTTTAGGAGCACATGCTTGGTTTGTCATTTCTCCGAAAGCTAACATTGTCGTTACGAATAACTGACGACTTTGTGACATCAATTGATCTTTGCATAGAGCCTTTATTTCGTTGACGAAAAAAAGATAATTAATAACAGGTCCCCATATTAGTTCATAATTAGTTAAGTAACTTTACCCAGAGTTCTTCAAGAATAGCTGGTTGTGGATCGAGTGCATAAGCGGGCAATGACGAAATCACTTGTACCGCCGTTTCACCGGTCAGTTTACGCTCTTCGATCAGTTTCTTAATTACTAGAATTGAATGGGTTGTTCCGGTCATTGCCAGTGCATCGATGACCATTTTTCTGATATTAAAAAATATGCATGAAAAGTTATTTTCTGAAATGAATTTGCATTATTTCGTACCGTTTCGATTCGTCATTTATATTTGTCGTATAAAACTGTCGTAATTCGTTGAAGTCGCATCTTCGTAGTTGGTCAACGACATTGGTCACTTTATATAATCCTACTCCTATGGTGCAGTTGTATAGATCGCGACAATCTGCTAGGGTACTGTCCAATATGGTCTGGGCCTGTGGATAACGAATTAATACTCGGGTATTTTCTTATGTTAGTTATGGTCGTTCTGCTTCTTTTACTCTTTGTAATGGCGTTTGTGGTTTGGTTTGTTTGTAAATCTTCTGCTTGACTGAAGAAAAAACTTCCGTCATTTGCTTTTTGGTCTTTAGGTTTTCTACGTCTCTTCGGTATCGAGCCTTTAGGTCTATTTCCGCTGCTACGATGCCTAGGTTTCGGCGCTGAGTTCCAGCTGATGTTAAGCTGATTCTTCTCGATGATTGACCAATTCCCAACAATCTTAGTTTTTGACTAGAAAAAAAATTTTTAAATTATTTTTGTTCAGTAAAACAAATTATATTTCCTAGATTATGGTTGGTTGAAAGTGTAAATGTTGTTCCTCGAACTCTGGTTAGTCTGTCTTTTCAGACGCAAAATTAAGAGAAACTTGAAAAGTGTTTTAGAAACTGGAATGGTAGCTCAATCACTTAATGATATGTTTCAGATTGAGTGACAGTTCTAGTTTCTAACACACTTTCAATTTCTCCTTATAGTGGTTCTTCTGAAATGCAGAATGACCAGAGTTTGAAAATCACTTGTTCATAAAAACATCTTATATAGGGCCTATCTTACTATTGTTTTGTCTTAATGGATTCTCCTTTGGGTGGAAATGGAGTATAAGCTGCACGGCCGAAGGCAACTGCAGTCTCGAGCACGAATCTACCTCCTTCCTCGAGTAGATTATATTGCGTTTGATGTCCATGATTTATAAAACTCTTCGATGGATTAATGAAAATTACACTAATCATTAATTTTGTCCAAATTTTAGCTTATTTTGTATAAATTGACATCGCACCAAGCTTTCCGACCGGCAACCAACACATTTTTTAGGTTCATTAATGCTGATTTTGTAAGTCGTTTGTTCTCTGCAATTCTCATGTTTTTTCGTTACGTTCAACACTTGAGAATATGGTTTTCCGGGCCACCGAAGGTTCTCGTAAGTGTATCTGGATATACATCGTCCCTCGTAACCATCCTGTGAATTAGATCGTACTATTTATTTATTCTGAAAATGTACGAGTGTATTTAGTAAGTATTTTGAAATTCATACGAGATACCTCTTCGACTTGGAAAACTTGTTTTGGTCCTTTGTCTTTCTGATTTGGGTCATAACTTTGTCTGTTTTGAGCATATTGGTCTAATCTTATAGTGAGGAACACAGCCAATGCCCTTTTGATATTCACTGATTCTGGAATGTCGTTGTTGGCCATTTCGATGTCGTTTAACTAATTACAAAGATAATTTTTTATGATCAAATCGGAAATTTTTATTAACATATTTGCCAGTGTTGGGAAGTAGTTTGTCAAAAATGACGAATTACTCTAATGCAATTACTTTTTTAAGTAATTAGTAATTCATCACATTACTTTTGAAATTTTGTAATCCCAACACTTGGTATTTTTCTAGTGTCAACATTTAGGGCATTGGCACGCAGACCACTTTTGGTGAAATTGCAGATGGTTGGGCTGTGATTACAAAGTGGTTTGTGTGTTCCATCCCTTATACGTGCCTGATCGCCATTATAAGACATTTTAAATGGATATTCCAGTTCTTTGAAAGACTGTGGCCTGTAGTCCATTGGCACTTCCACTGATGTGTTACTGTCCACGGTGACACCAGAAAACGAGTGGATATTGGACAACTTTTAAAATAACAAAGTTTCATATTGTCATACTTTTAATTCAGTTTTATTTCTTGACCATTTATTTGTGTTTAATACAAACCTGAACTGTGATATCATTTGTGTCAGCTTGAATGATGACATCACATTTGATGCCCACTCCATTAACTTCATTATTAACTGAAGGAATACCAGCTGTTACCTGACCGGTATATTCATACTTGTATTCCGTCTGAGGATAAAATACTACAAAAGAGATTAATTTTCAATTAATTTAGTTCAATTCTAATTTAGTTAATTAATCAGTTATGGTTCAATTTGTTATTTTTCCAAATTAAACGCACTTACCATTTCTCCCCAAAGTTCCTTCCACTGAAATCGAGAGAGAGAGAGAGAGAGAGAAATTAAAAGATGTATCAGATTGATAATATACAAGAGATCATCATAAACACAATATTGTAAAGTGACAAGAAAACACTTTAATGGATGATAAACACATATAGGTTTTGGGTACACAGTCCATTATTTTGGGCATCATGTTTGTTAGTTACCAACTCGATTCGATGCTTTATTTAGTTGTAATCTTTTCTCCATTAAAATGATAATTAGGAAAAAATGAGAAATTTTCATTATCAAAGTCATGGTAGAAATTGTCGTATTCTTTATATATTTAATTTTGAATAATTACTCTGCAAGCTACCCAGAAGGCCTGTGACAGAGTGATTTTTAACATTTCTATCACCTACTATAACAGTTCTCCATGCAAAAATAATATTTAGTTGAATGGCAGCATAATATATTTTATCATGAAAATTACATCAATGCAGTTAAAATAAGTGTAATTTGTTATTTTAACAATTTTTATGTGGACTAAAGAGAGAACATTACAGAATTAACCTCACCAACATGTTACATATGATTAATTTTTTTTATTAACTATAAAACATAGCAGATTTTTTACATTTTACACAAACATTATAAAGTTTAGCCTTGATAATGACTGTTACCTAGTACACACCTGATAAGTTAAATGCATTTAAATAATAATATATATGTTTTACAAAGCCCTGTTAAGGAAGTTAATATTAAAATTAATATTATAATTGTGTTTGTGTTTGTGTAGCAAATTATTGATTTAATATTTCAATGTATTCTGGTATTAAGTAATGATGTACATTTTAAATTTTTCATGTCTTTAACTGTAATGTGTATAATTTAACTAAACACAATTAATTTGAATACATTTGGATCTCAAGTGTGTACTAGGTATTAGAAACAATTTATTATATTTATGCATACCTGGATGCTAATTATATCAACACAGCATTTACATTCACATTTATGGTTTATCATTGATTATTGATGATATACTTAATTTAAATAAATAATTCAATATGAAATAGAAAGGAAATGAAAAATGTGCCATACCCAGTATAAGAATTATAAATGTCCAGAAGACATTAGCAGCTTTGTGCTGCAATGTTCCCATCTTGAAGCACAAGTTAATAATAAGTAATTTTACAATTTGTGTATATTATATTATGATAGATGATTGATTATTTTGTTTTACGCTTCATCCAAATCTAGCTAAACTTTGGTCAATCTAGTAATCGTTTTTTTTATATGTCAACTTGTTATAACATATTTGAATATGGTAGAATATCCTTAGTTGTTATAACCAACCAGTGGTGTATATGTGAGAGAATGTATTTTGTTACTCTAGGTCCATTGAGGTTGTATTTTTATAGCCAATAAGCGTACTGATGGAACTGTAATTTGAGCATATCATTTCTGCAAAACAATATTTTTATATAGGTTAGGTCTACTTCAAAGAATTAGTTTATTTTTTTAGATTTTTTTTTTCTATTAGATATATTATAACAGAAATTAGGTTTCATCTTAATCAATCCAGTATTGGGAATGAGAATTGACGTCAGTTCATAAGAAATACAAACCTGCTTTTACTAGTTTAGATTAGGTCCTGCACAACTGCACTTATTGCATATTTTGTTTTCCTTATTTTTATAGTAAACTACTAATATGTTTATAACAAATAGGCTATCTTCATTAAACAATTAAAAACATTTGCAGATTTCTATGAAATTATAAAATTATTGACAATTTCGGAATACATTTCATTGTTTTTTAATCTGTGATCATGGATTTCTTGTTGCATTCTATTAATTTTAGTTGCCAAGAACTGATATCTTTAATATGGATTCTAGTTATAGTTTTGGTACAGGTTATTAGTTCGCAATGTTGACTTCAGGGCTCAGCATTCTGAAAAGAAATGTTATAGGGGTCTTGTCCGAAGTGATCCGCTACTTAACTTTGCAGTGTTGTTAATGTGTTTAGTGTGTGACCATTCTATAAAATTAAGAATATGTTTCAAGAACAGTCTAGTATTTTTGGTCATTTGTACTGGTGTATTCCACCTGAAATGATTTGATCTCAAACAGAGATAGATGTCAAATTGCTTTTTTATAGGTAAGGTGATTGAAGAATGCTGGTGGAGGAGTATATTAATTTGGTCTTCATTGCAAAGTGCCGCGGCATTCTCGTTCCTAATCAGTTCCCTCCAGTGTATGGTGAAAAAGCATATTCCTTTTGTTGTTTAGTTAACTGGGAATGGAGGCGGTTAATTTGGTTTTTGGCGTAAGTCTTGCAAGACACTGGCATACTCTATGCTCGACTGTAATTCCTTAATAGCTAGCCTCCTACTCCAACCCTCGTAGACATTTGAGATGGAATCGTTTGAGATGGAATTGTTTTAGATGAATACAGCCTTTGTACTTAGGGTCATTCAAGATTGAATTTACTTTCAGAAAATGTTATGAATGGGGGAACGTATATATTTTGGGGATCACAAAACTGTAGTTAGTGCTACACTTACAACGCTTTGACTAATTCAGATTGAACTTCTTATAAATTTAAAGATAAATTAGCGGGCTTTTTTGTATTTTAGAAGATAGAATATCAATTTTAGTTTGCCAGTGATGTGACGGTGTCAATTCTTCTGTATAGTATACAAATAATATATAATTTTTAAATATCGCCGGTTTTATTCTATTAAAATTGTTTTAGTTGCTTTACATTTGATTGATTGCCAGGCAAATGGTTATTTATGTCCCATATTTAGCTTACAAATAATATTCTTGAGCTATTTGTCCAAAGTGTGCTTTTTTTGTCTTTTTTGGTTCAACGTTCTTAAGAGTGGTCCGAGCGGACAATTAAAAGTAGAATAAAGTTCATAAACCTTTCACCTCATTTTTTTTTAAATTTAGAAGCAGATATTTAAAATGTAATTGCAACATAATTAGCAGTTAATAATTTAGCAAGAATATTACTCTAATAATCGTATTTAGTTAAGTTGTTTATTTGGTCTTTGTAGTTTGACTCTCAGTACAGTCAACCTGGGTAACTTTGCCTCTTGAGGCAACTTTGATCTACTTTTCTAAAAATATTCTGTAATGAACTTTTATAGATTTGAGTAGTGTTTTTAGTGAAGATCTAGGTTTCATCTATTTTAAATTTAAATTTGAATAAGTATTCTGCAAGCAGCCCAGAAAGAGTATGGCAGAGGGGCAGTTTAGTCCAACAACTGCATAGGAAATGCCTTGTCAAAATAATCTATTAACACATGCCATAAAAAGCAGCTTATTTATTAAGAACGGTATAAATTTAGTTAAAAGCTCCTACACAAATTTTCTAAGTTAGATCCATTCAAATAAAATGTTGATATGTTTGCCATTGGCTTTATATGGATTTTAAGAAAGTGGTACACCTTTTAGTGGTAAACCCTAAGACACACTTGGACACAAATTTATGCAACAATGTTTTCAGGACTGTCTAGCGACTGTCGACATACAGTCGCGAGGCTTTGTATCTATACAGTGTCTATATATTATCACGCGTCCATTTATGATCTCTGTTGCACAATAATATTGTATCATGTTTTCCATTTTTGGTGAGTTACAAAAGACACGGGAAATTTGTCTCGCAACAGTCTCAAGATTTTGGAACATTGTTTCTACACAGTCTAGCAACTGTATCTCGACAGTCCCTAGACAAGGCCAGATAGTAGTGTCGCGAGACTTTTTATTCAAGCGTACCCAAGTCTTACCTTTGAGACACATGTTCTTATTTCTTTTAATATTTTTATGAGTGTATTTTAATAATTAAATTATGTGTAATATTTACTTTAAGTCTATACTTTTTGTAACAATTTAAAGTATTTACGAGTAAACGAAGAAAGTTGCGAACAAAAAAGTATACACAAGTGAGGCAAAGTTACTTCAGCTGACATAAATGTAGGAACTTTGCTTAACGCTTACCAGTTGACTAGATTAATAATGAATTTATGGGTCTATATAAGTAAAACAAGTTTGTTAACTAATTTCAATTAATGTCTTCCGTTCACTTTCTTCTATGTCCATAAAACTTTATCATAGTTTATTCTCTTAATCTAGTAAGGGAATAATTAATTGAACACTTTTTTATGCTTTTTAATTATGCTTAAAAGTCTGTGTTCTTTTTATTGACAGACTTAGTAGTAATATTATACTTAATTTTGACCTCTTTTTATCATTTTTTTTCTAAAAGAGCAATCGTTCAACTTTCTAAATTTCAAAATGATCATTGATAATTAGTTAAGTTATTAATTGAGTTATATTTATATTGTTCATCAGGTTTAAAGTTTGGATTTTGGTTGGAATTAACTTGGAAAAGTTATCCAAGTAGTTTTCTAATTTTAATTTGTTTAATGTTGAAATTAGTAAAAAATTTTGTAGCTGTTTTCTAGTTTGTGTTGTAATAATGGTTGTTACATAAGTAGGAAAGTTTTTAAGTTGATGTTAAGTTGTCTATTTTGACTTTGATTGCAGTTGTTTTTCAAAACTTTGCTTTATACAATGGGCCAGGTTAAGAGATAAGGTCAGGGCCACTATCAAATATGACTATAGCCCTATCATGTAGCCTTACTTAATATTCTTTAATTTTCTTTTTCTTATTTTCCATTGAGGCAATTTTTGTAATGATCTAATAAATTGGTTTTAATGTGAATTTTTTTTTCAAAATCTTAAAGCAGAAAATTAAAGAAGCTTAGAAGTTAAACTTTAACTTGAACCCTCTGACCAGGTCTCTAATATGAAAGGAAGTTTTCGATTAACATGTTGAAGTTCAAGTGCCAAGTGTTCCTCTTGAATTTGAGCTGAAGAAAATTAGTCTAATAAAATTAAGTGTTGGGACAAATGAAAGTAATTAAAATGACTAACTAATTACAATTTATACAAAGAAAAACTGTGGCATCATGCAAATCATCAGGAATAGCTAACTCAAGTTCTGAGTAATCTAAGAACCAAAAATAGTTTAAAACACAAAAACAAAAGTAGCGTTTAAAATAATTAAAAAGTAATTCGAAAAGTAATTTGAAGAGTTATTAAATAGAATGCATTTTTCATAAGAAACAGTTATTACAATAATTGCAAATTGAAAAGTTTCAAAAGTAATATTTTGAATTCCTAATTATTTTAAATTAATTTAATTACAGGCGTTCAATACTTTTGGTAAATGTTGAAATTTCTAATTTTATTAAAAAAATTATATATAAAAATTTGTTTACTGTCTAAAAATGACATATAATTGACAAGTTTTTTTCCATCGAGATATGACTTGTAACTTGTAAAATTTAGATTTCAAATTATTCTGTGTCTGAATTTATACTGATTAAATTAATTGATGTTTATTAAAAAAAATTATTATGTCTCTATTTTTTTGATTTGTGTAGGTGTTAGGACATAACTATATTTTTTGGATCAAAGATTGCAATTTAAAAAAATATCGGATGTTTTTAACCATGGAAGGATGTTTATTAATTTGTACATATTCTATTGGACGTTTACGAATCTTTTTCCCTAATTTCGAATTTATTAATTTACAATAATCTCTCGTAATGATTGTCAAGGCCAAAATGTAAAATCTTAATTAGTTTATAATTTCATCTCTTGTTTCCAAGAGTACGAAATCCATATCTAAAAATAACTCTTGTATCGTATTTGGTACCATGGGTCTACTTTTGGGTCTTCTTTTCTATATAAGGGTACTAAAAAGTGTCTTCGAAGTGACAGTTTCGGGTTTACACTTTAGAAACCCACAATGAAGTTCTATCTTTCCATTTTCCTGCTCACTGGTTTGCTTGGTAAGATTTAATTACTATTACTAGTGCTCGGGATTTTATGCAAAATATCAAAGCAAATGCTTCTCAATTTGTGCTTCAAGTGCAAATTGTGAAGAATCATCCCCATCGTTAGAGTAACTGCAATTATGCTTTTTTTTCTAATCAAAAAGGCTAGTTAGAGGCTAGATCTCTGGTAACTATCAGTTGTCAAATAAGAGTTCTAGCCTCTAACCAGTGTTTTGAGTAAAAAAAACCATAATTGTTGGTTGATCTCTGAATGGAATTCTTGCTTCACAATTGATGGCATTTGGGCCACAAATTGAGAAACATTTGCTGGATATTGCATACAAATCCGAGCCCTAACTATAACTATTTTTGAAAACATGAATTAACTTTAAAAAACCTTCAATGAGATCATACAATTTAATTACTGTTTTATTTATTATTATTATTATTATTTTTCAGCATACCAGAGCAGTGCTGATGGTAAGTTCATTTTGAATGTCATTTTGTTTTGTTTTTGCAAAAGTCATTAATTTGTAGTAATATTTTTTTTAAAAAAGTTTGCACATTAATTTAATGATCAATTTTCCATTCATAAAAATAGTTCCTGCATTTCCCATTGATCGACAATACACATATCAGTATGAATCTCGTGTTGCAACTGGTATTGCTGCAAACATCAAACAATTTGCCGGTCTTGGCATCAAAGGCAATGTCATTATTCAAAATCAAGGAAACTACTTGTATATGAAGGTAATAGAACAGCGGCATTAATCATCATTAAGATAATTTATGTACAGCTGATTTTCGAACTCTCATCAGTTTGTCTTTCAGGATCAAAATTAAATGAAAGTAGAAAGTGTTTTAGAAACTAGACTAGCTACCCGTTTTGTTTTTGAAACACTTTCAAGTTACTCTTAATTTTGCTCCAGAAAGCACAGAATAACCAGAGTTCGAGAGGCATTTAGACTTCAAAATCTAGGGACACTTTAACACTACCTTAATTTATATTTTTTATATTTAGTTTGACAACATTTTGTATGGGCAATTCAACGACAGAGTGAATGTGAGCTTAAAAGAAGAATTCCAGATGCCTTACACTCCGATCGTCGGACCTCACACATTCGTAAAGGAGGCTCTGAACAAACCAGTTCGAGTGAGCATCGAAAAGGGTCTCGTTAAAAAGTTTTACGTTCATTCCGATGATCCGGAGTGGTCAGTGAATGTGAAGCGAGCTATTCTTTCTCTCTTCCAACTGAACTTCGATCGTATCAACAGAATTAGATTCAGCAAGAGCAACTATCTGAAACAAGATGACGATAACGAAGACTTTTACCGTGTTATGGAGGTGAGTCCTTCGTAATAATAATGATGATTTTTTTGGTTGCCGTATAATTAACGTAACTTTATGATGTTGCAGGATGGTATCGGAGGTAATTGCGAGACGACATACGAAATTAATTCTCATCCGTACTACAAACATCCTTACGAGCGTGTTCTAAACGTGACCAAACACAGATTTTATAATCACTGCGCAAATCGTCCAGTTCATTTCTTCTCCACTCATCAAGGATACAAATGTGACAGTTGCAAGACACAAGTAATTTTTATTTTAACATGTTCTATGAACAACTCTTGATTATTTTCTGCAGCCAGAAGAGGACCACTAAGAAGAAATCGAAAGTGTTTTAGAAACTAGAAGGGTAGCTTAATCAAGAAAGGGTGCTTACATGTTGATAGCTTTCAAAAGAAGCTTTTTAAGGACGAAAATTGAAAAAATATTGTCTGCTTTAAGTTGAGTCATTTTCAAACTGACATAAAAAGCTTATTTTAAAAGACACCAAAATAAAAACACCCTTAAGTACAATAGAGCTACCCTTCTAATTTATAAAACTTTCAAGTTTCTCATAATTTTGTTTTCCTGAAAGACAGAATTTTAAATTAATTTTTTCGTAAAATTCGGGCCGTAAATTTGAAGTTTTTGTTTACAATTTGTAGGACCCTTTGCAAGTTACCAGTACAACTGACTATCAAATCAATGGAGATCGTCGTTACCATGTCATCGAAAAGATCTACAACACAGGCAAATACATGTTCACTCCATTCGGCACGAATAGTGAAACTGTGATCTCTGGTGTTAAGTAAGTTTTGATTTGTACCTTTATACATTAATCTAAAACTTCAAAGCTAATTATGATTTCTTCATATTTAGTCAGACTTTGTTTTTGACCGAGTCATCGGCAATCAAGGAGGCCATAACTTTTCCCGAAACGTTTCTCACTTACAATTCTCTCACTTACACAACCAACGAAGTTAAACGCGAAACCAACGAAATTGATCTCGACGATGCAAATTACTACAATAGGCACTTTTATCACCAATACAACAGTTACACCGAGAAAGTGCGTTAGAATCATTTCTTAAGGTGGCTGAATAGAATTTATTTTGTTTTTATCCCCACCGGACGACGCCACTACAGTGGCTAATAAAAGCTCCATAGGCTTTTTTATTTTGTAAAATTTGGACGTAAAAACGTCAAGCGAACGTTTTTTTTTTAGAAACAACATTGAGAAAAAATTCAAATTGTTATCAAAACTAAAATGGTAGAAGATTTTGCTAAAAGTTCTTAAATCTTAAATTTAAAAAATAAACATTTTATAGCAGTTTGAAAATTGCCCGTTTTTTGGTTTTTTCATTGATATTTCCTAAAAACAATGTTCACCTTTTTCAAACTGTCATAAAAAAGTTTTATTTTTAAAGATATTATCATGAAAAACTTTTAGCAGTATCATCACCAACTATTCTAGCTTTTAAAACATTTTGAATTTTTCTCATAATGTTTTTCGCATTTTCGCTTGAAAAATATAATTTTTTTCCCCTCCTATATAACATGTATAGCCACTGCGGTGGCGCCATCCGAGAAGCCAAAAATAAATTAAATATTTATTCAACCACCTTAAATTAATTTTCTAAAACAAATTTCAAATTCATATTATTTTTTATTGTTTGTCAAATAGGTTAATGAGTATCTAGATCAGTTGTCGCAAGATCGTAAAGTTACCGACAACTTCACCGAGAACAACTATCCCGAAAAAATTGCTCAGCTCGTGAAGATTTTCGGCACTCTTAGTTTCGACGAACTCAAACAATTGTACAAGGTTCATATGGATTACAAATACGCCACAGCCACACCAGAAGAACAGCGAAAAAAGTAAAGATTGTGATTCTCAGTGTCACGTAATGAATCATTTTTAATCATTTCATTTTTCTAATATTTTCAGAAATGTCTTTTACGATATTGTTACCATCGTCGGCACGAACCCATCTGTGAAGTTTATTATTTATGCTTTGGAGAACAATTATTTGCCATCTTATGTTGGTGCTACATTATTCAACCATTTTCCTTTTTACGTCAAGGATCACAGCGAGTCGCTCACGGAATACGTCTATGTACGTTCTTTAATTGATGTTTTCGACATTAGTGCCAGTCTTGAGCTTTTGCCTCCTTATTCCAATACGTTGCTTGCTTACTAGTGAAACTCTTTGCTACAAAAAGCTAAGCTTGAAACATGATACAAGATTAGTTTAGCTTTGTTTAAGCTTGTCTTTACTTTAAGCCAACGTCTTATATAGAAATATCTTTTATTTTATGAACAGGTGATTTTTGAACTCTAGTTATTCTGCCTTTCAGAAGAACAACGCGAAGGAGAAATTGAAAGTGTGTTAGAAACTAGAACGGTAGCTGAATTACATTTAATAGTTATTTTCATGTTGATATCTTTCAAAATGAACTTTTCATAGACAAACATTTAAAAAGCTGGGTCACTTTCAAACTGACATCAGAAGCTTATTTTACAAAATATCAAATTGAAAGCTCTCTTAAGTAATTGAGCTGCCCGTCTAGTTTCTAAAACGCTTATTAGTTTCTCTTAATTTTGCTCCTGAAAGACAGAATAACCAGAGTTCAAGGGGCATTTACATTTTAAACCCAGCTTAAAGTGAAAAAAGAAATTTTTTTTAAGTTTGAATTTGGACCATTGCTTTGTAAACAGCCCAGATGGCCTGTGACAGAGGGATAATTTAGTTCAAAAGTGGTATACAAAATATTAACAAATATATCATTATAGCATTCTGTAATTTCACATAGATTTAGAATTTTTTTAAAAGTAGCTTTTACATTTGCACCAAAAAGAAACTAATCTTTTTACCTCTTGTTTTTTTTTTACTAATTTTCTAATTGTTAATTTAATCATATCGAATTTTTATTGCCGATGTAGAATTACACGAGAAATATCAACAAAAATACACAGAGGAGTCTCTACAGAACCTTTTGGTTGGCTTTTGGTACTTTGGTGAACCACGGCTGCAATCACGACGACGGACATTATTACAACACTCATCACATTCGACCGGTGACGTGCAACCGTTATCTCAAGGAAGTTTTCAACAACTTCGAAACGGCGACGGAAAAATGGGAAAAGGTTCTTTATTTGAGAACCATTCAAAACATGGGTCTTCCTGAGAGTTACAGTTACGTCAAGCCGATAGCCACTGGAGAAAAACAGTATGGCCACGAGATTCGTATGAACGCATTGAATGTTTTTTACGCTTTCACCGAGGAGCTCCGAGAAGAGGTGTCGTAGTACACTTTTCATAATTTATTGTGGCAGTATTTGCTGAGTTTTCTTATTTTCCTTTATCGTTACCATACTAAAGGTTCTTTCCGTGGTTGTGCCGACTTTCTACAATTACTCTGAACCAACCATTGTGCGTTTGAACGCCTTTGACTTGATCCTTTACACAAACCCTACTCAGCATGCATTACAAAGTATTGCCGATCGTCTTTACGAGGATCCCAGTAACCAGATTGTCAGCTACGTTTACAGCAATTACAGAGCTCTGGCGAACAGTACCAACCCTTGCCATCGAGAGATGTATGTTAATGTGTTTGCAAACAAATGAAACATCATAAATTTAATGCGATAAATTGTTTTATTTTTTAGCGGTGAAAAGACTCGTAGAGTTGTACAAAATATGCCAATTTACAAATTTGGACATACTTATGCTCACAAGTATCTCTACAATTACTACAATGGTAAATGTTTAAAAATTTATTACTCAAGTGTAAACGCCCTTCAAACTCTGGTTATTCTGTTTTTTTTTTCCGGAACAAATTTAAGAGGAACTTGAAAGTGTTTTAGAAACTAGAAGGGTCACTTATGGGTCTTTTTATGTTGATATCTTTTAAAATAAAACTTTTTTGTCAGTTTGAAAATGAACAAATTAAACGGATATTTTTTGTAATTTTTGTATGCAAGCAGTTTATTTTGAAAGATCTATCAATATGAAAATACTATTTGGCTACCTTTCTGGTTTCTAACACATTTTCTATTTCGCTTTAGTTTTCTTTTTCTGAAATAGCAGAATAATCAGAGTTCGAAAATCACCTGTTAATAAAACATTTTAAAGGAGTTTTTTTTAATACATAAACAATTTAATTATGTAACAGCAGCTTTTAAAGAAACTTTAAAATTTGTTTGAAACTAGAAGAGTAAAAATAGTAATCATATTTTCATGATTATATCTTTAAAAATAAACGCTCTAAAAATCCAAAAGGCTCAATTTCTACACAATATTCAATTAATATTTATTTTATAACATTTTTAATTAAACAGATAAGTATAACATTGGTAGACAAACAATGTTTGCACACAGTGGATCCAACGAATCCAACATTCCCGAACATATGTACCTGGAACAATCTGGCAATATTCTCGGCTACAACATAGATTACGCTGCTGTAGGTTTTTCATCGAGCTGTTAATTTGCATAATTAAGGCCTCGTTTGATAAAAGATTTTAATTTTTTTCAATTAACTATTTACAGGTAAGTTTTGATGGTGTTGGGTTTAGCAAATTTTACAAGCAGATCTTCGGCAAAGATGGTTTATTTACATCTCGAGATTCAAACAAGTCTCTCTTGAACTTGTTCCGTCGTCATCCGCGAAATGTCGACACGAACAAAAAAGAATTGGATGAAATCGAATCCAAAGTGAGAATTTTTTTTATTATCTATAGGTTTTATAATTTTTTTAAAAAAAATATATTAATTGACATTTTACATCTTTAGTTAAACATTGCCACTCGTGAAGCGCAACCTATCGAAGGTGGACTTACATTCTGGATGTTTAACCAGCAGTTTCATTATTTGCAATTTGATGAAGCGATGATTCCATCGTATAAAGAAAATGGTACAAAGTTTTGTTAATTTTTGAATAACAAATCGATACTTGAGTGATTTGAAGTTTTATATTTTTTTGCGTTGTAAATTTGCAGGTTATTTTTCTTTGCCTAAGGAGTTGCCCAAAATTTTAGAAAATGGATGGAATTTTAATGTTCAAAAATCTTTAATGCTTGCCGATATCACTTACGAAGTTCCAACCGAAATTGGTTTTCCTCTCAGTTTAAGCTTGCAATATCCGGGTTATGCTTCTCTTACCGGTGGATTCAAACTTAAATTTCAACCCGGATTCTTTCCCGAAGATCGTGATTTCAAGAAACCGACTACAGTCGAACTCGAATTGGACATAAAGAATTTGTGAGTCAACTTTGCTAAAATTTAAATCGTTTTTTTTTAAATTAGGTGCAAAAATTGATTAAGATAATTTAAGCTCGTTTTAAAGTGTAAACGCCCTTCGAACTCAGAATATTTTGACGTTTCAGAAACAAATTTAAGAGCAACTTGGAAGTGTTTTAAAAACTAGAAGGGTAGTTCAATCAATTAAGGGTAGTTTCATGCTGTAGTCGAATGCTAAAAGTGCAATTGTATTATTGAGAAGAAATTAACAGAGTTTTAGAAACTAGAAGAGTAAATAAATCACCTAAGAAGAAATTCAAAGGGTTTTAGAAAATAGAAAAGTAAATTGTTTTCTTAAAAAGAAACTGAAAGGGTATAAAACTAGAATATCCTTTAAGCAGACACTGTTTTTAATTGTTTGTTTATAAAAAAAATGTTTATTTTGAATGATATCAACATGAAAATACTATATTAAGTAATTCAGCTACCAGTCTAGTTTCTAACTCACTTTCAATTTACTATTAGGGTTTCTCTTCTGAAACGTATAAATAACGACAGTTCGAATATCTGCTGTTCATGTAAAATCTTAAAAATGTCATTTAAAACTAGAAGGTTAAAAGATTGCAGTAAGTGCATTTTTTAACAATATTTTTTAAAATTTACTTTCTGTGGCAGTTTTTGTGTTTTTTAAAAAGATGATTTTTGTTTTTCAATTTGTATTTTTTTTTTCATACTGCCATGAAAAGTTTCCTTTTGAAAATATCAAAATAATATAAATCTTTTAATTTAATAGTTTCAAATAAACTTTGAATTTCAGTTTGAAGTTATTTTTTAAAAATGCACCTAATGTATGTCAAAGTAAAAAATTAAACCGTAAACCTTTCTAACATTAGCACATTAATATTAATTTAATTTGTAATATGGTTCATGTTTCTTCCATTAGCGGCCATATTCAAGCTATTGCTCAAGCTGCCATCAAGACACCCATTTTGAATTCGTATGGCTTCGGTATCACGCACGACATCTCGATGAAATATCCATTGAAATTGAGTGCCACTTACAACACCAAAGAAAACAAGTTCAACTTTGTTTACAAACCGACACAATCTGAATACGAAATGTTTAACATGAAGACTCGTCCGTTCACCTTCATTGACAAGAGGACCAATTACGTTGCCGCTGTTAATGAACCGTTGACGAAGCCAGTTCACATCCGAGAACCGCACGAGGTTCGACTCTCGTTGGAAAGTAGACGTTTGTTTGTTTCGTTATTAAAATCATTTTATTATTAATGCGCATCCAGGTAACTCACAAACTGGGAAAAGTGACTGGAATTTCTCTGAAATACTATGAAAAACACGAACATTCAAGAAAATCTAGTTCCACCGTTCACGACTTCTTTACAAACTTCGTCATGAAGAAGACGGTTCGTACAAATGCGGAAGGAACGTCTTTGGCTTCTGGCTACTTGTACCTTAACGATATGATGTGCTTGGCTCAGAGGATTGTTCCCGTCGATATGAAGGTTATCGTTTCGCCGAATAAAGATAAACCTACCTCCGAAGTAATTAGGCCTATGTCATTTTTTTACACTTAAAATGTTTTTTGAACAGCTGTTTTTCGAACTCGTGTTATTCTGCATTTCAGAAAGAAGAACAGTAGAAAGTGTGGTAGAAACTAGAACGAGTAGCTCAATCACTGAATAGAATTTTCATGTTGATATCTTTCAAAATAAATTTTTACGCTTTCAAGTTTCGCGTAATATTACTTCCAAAAAACAGATTAACTATTGAGTTCGAGAGGTGTTCAATGCACTTTAAAGCTAGCTTAAGCTTGTGATTTGGTTTTTAATTCGACTTGTGTTTTTTTTTCAATTAGTATCGTACTACCGTATCCTTTGAGGAATATTACAAGACAGCAACTCAAAACCCATTGCCGAATTTGTCTTCCGAGACTGTTGTTCCCTGTAAGGCTCGAAGAGTAACCACGACTTAATTTAAATTGAAGTTAAATATTCATTTATTTGCCGTTTCAGCGGATCCGACATTCAGAAAACATTCTGCCGTACACGTTACCGTGGTTGCTGACAGTCAACCGGAAAGGACATATCAATTCGACTCTACAGCTAGCCAAGATTATAATAGAATGTTGAGGAAAGTGACCTTCGACTACAGTCGATCAGCGGTTCCTGGTTACGACGACGAACCATTCAAAGTACGTGCACTGCGGTTGCGAATTTAGTATAAACTTAACATGAATTGGGAGGGACTGGAATATCTTTTCTTGTTAAAAGAAAAAAAATTTCATACAGGGAACCAAAGGGAACCAAACTGAAAATATATTTTGTGTTATATACTTTTGTATTAAACATTATACATATACAGTGCAAACCATTTAACACGAAATGGAAGAGACTGGAATAATTTTTATGTTAAATGAACTTCGTGTTAAGAGAAAGAATTTTATGCTATTCTAAATTAGCGGACTAAAAATATATTTCTTTTTATCCGTTTTCGCGTTAAGATGCATTATGAACAGTTGATTTTCGAACTCTTATTTAATTCTGCATTTCAGAATCAACACTGTTTTAAAAACTAGAACAGTAGCGGAATTACTTAATAGTATTTTTCTATGTAGATATTTTTCAAAGTAAACTTTTCATAGAAAAAACATTGTCATTTATTTTGATGTTTGTCTTTGTAGTTGTGCTATCAATCAAGCGTAAAGTTACCCACTCACCACAATTGGTATAGTTTGGACAGTGACATCGAAAAGAAGGCCGAGATGGATACGAGCATAAACTTCGGAAAAGATTGCACGTCTGGCGCCAAGATCGACATAAAAAATGTCATCGAGAGGACAGACGAAGAGAAGAAATATGATGCCAATCCCGAATTATATTCCACGTACAGCCAATGCCAAGAGGATAAGAAACAGGGCTACAACATTAGCAATGCTTGTCATAAAATGTTTTACGATTACTACAATCTGAGAAAGTACACGTCTGACATTCACTACGAAAACGTACACAATGATTTTAAAAAGAGCTTAGTGTTTATAGAATGAGAATGCGCATTTGTGATGGTGTTTTTTTTGCGTTATTTTCAGTTGCCCGATTGGTTCTTAGCTTACGGCGAAACAATTAAATTATGGCTGGGAAAGTATTTGGGATCGAATGTCGAATATGTGGAAAAGAATCCTAAGAATCCTGTCGTCACTGGTGCCAACATCAGACTTGTTACTAACTTCTCGATCAAGGAGCCGAAATTTGACATTCATGTTTACACTCCCGAGAAAAATACGGTCTTCTCTGATATCTTTTATCCGAGTTACTCGGACATGAATACACCTTTTAATCTTCGTGTCGAAAAACACAGAAGATTAATGAAAAAACATTATCCGTGGACAAAACAGCGTAAGTTAAGATATTTTATGAACAGCTGACTTTAGAAGAAATTAGTGTTAGAAGAAACACTAACGAGTAATTGAAAGTGAGGTTAAAAACTGGAACGGCAGCTGCATCCCTTAGGTTGGAACACACACGCGACTTTTGAAACACTTTTCGGCGACAAAATGAAGTCGAAGGTCGCTGGGCTGTCGTCGCAATGTATTTTATATAGAAGGACGGTAATCTTGGCACACATACTGCGTGCCAAGGTTGGCCTCTTTCCAGCGACTTGCTACTTCATTTTGTCGCCATATGGGCCTTAATAGTATTTTTAATGTTGATATCTTTCGAAATAAACTGTTCATAGACAAAATTTAAAAAATATTTTCTGCTTAAAAATGGTTCATTTTCAAACTGATATAAGTTTATTTTGAAAGACATCAACACTAAAAGTGATTGAAAAAGTGAACGCCCTTAAGTGACTGAGCTACGCTTCTAGAACTCTGCTTATTTTGTCTTTTAGTAACAAAATTAAAAGATACTGGAAAGTACTTTAGAAACTAGAAGGATATAATTCAATCATTTAAGGGTATTAAGTTTTAAAGAGAAAAATTAAAAAAAATATTGTCTGCTTTAAAGTTGCGTTATTTCCAACTCACATGTAATCACGTTTAAGCAATTGAGCCACCCTTCCAGTTTCTAAAACACTTTCCAGTTTCTCTTAATTTTGCTCCTGAAAGACAGAATAACCAGAGTTTGAGGTGTATTTACACTTTTAGATTACCCGAAATGAATTCTAATTATAATATTAGTAACATTGATCGATTTATTAAAACCAAAATTTGTTTACAGCATTTTGCCGAGCTCAGAGTAACCACTTCAACACTTTCGATTTGGTTCACTACACATTTGATGCTCCAAAGAATTGTTATTTTGTTCTGGCAAAGGATTGCTCCAAGTACGATAAATTCACAATCTTAACCAAAAATGTGGAACATGCCACCGTTAAAAAGGTCTTGCTAAATAATTGATTTTGTAGGATATTTGCGGTTCGTGTGTCGATCACGGCTCTAACACTAGGAACCATTTTTTTAATAATTTCAGGCGCTGAAAGTGTTTATGTTAAACCATAAAATTGAAATTTTGCCATTGGATTCATCTTCTCCTCTTGTCGTTCGTATTGATGACGTCCTCAAGACTATTGCACCTCATTCTGTCTATTTGCTTCCCGATCCCGAAAATGCCGATCAGGGCAAACTGTTATTTAAGATTGTCCACACTGATGGCTTATACCACATTCAAGCACAATCGTCAGGACTCAATATCATATTTAACGGCGATGCCACTTTGATTTGGGTACGATCTTAGAGACAATCGACACAAACGATGAATATATGATAAATATATATGACTGGACTTCTTTTTTTCTCTTGTATGTTTTCAGGTTCATAATATGTATCGTGGTCGTGTATGTGGTTTGTGTGGCGATTTAAACGGCGAATCCTCAAACGAATTTGTCGGACCGAAGGGTTGTGTTTACAACAATAACAACGCTTTTGGCTACAGCTACGTCCTTCCGGATCAAACTTGCACTGTACCCGAGAACATTGATCACTCTTGCTTCTACCCTTATGCACCCAAATGTAAGTCGACCTTAAAGTGGCCTAGGATAAGTTTTATACAAAAAGACTCCTCCGAAAATATTTTTTTAGTTATGGCCTTGCTTTTGTGTATTAGTATTTTTATGGTATGTTAACGTCTTTTTTTTATTCAGACAAGGGAAAATGTACAATTCGTCGTAATAAAGTGATTCACAATGTTGCTACGGACAGCACCGGCATTCAAGCGAGCAACGTGTGCTTCTCCACTGTTTCGATTCCTCAGTGTGCTCCCGGCTGCAAAGTTGCCGATGGAGGCCAATATGTTAAGCGAAGAATGGGTTTCCATTGCCTGGAAACCAAAAATCTTTCCACTAAGGAGTTGATCAGCCGTAGTAAAACAGCCGAGCTCGATTTAACAAATAAGAGCGAAGACTATTACGAAGTTATCGAGTATCCTGAGAGATGCGTCAAAGCTTAGATTCCGATTCGAATACTCATATCATGAGTATTGTTGTTGTCCGTCATCACTTTTCTGTTAGATCGTAGAAAAAAATCACGCTTATTTAGGCTTTTTTTATACTATTTTTGATGGTTAGTTTAGAAAATAAATTTGGTGTTTTGTTTTTTTTTTTTTTTGCTACTGAAATATGTATGTGTTTAAAAATGACCCGGTTTTTTTTACTATAATTATTTCTGCCTTTTTGGTAGATCTTGAAAACTATGACCTCGGTTGTCTTGCAAGTACCCATCATTATGTGCATCACATATTCATTTTTTTTTTTCAAAAAAGAAATTTTCATAAATTCTATAATTATTATATATAAATATTGGTTTGTTGTAATGATGTAATAAAAGCAAAACAAACAAAATAAATGCAAGATTCAACTGTAGGTACAATAGTAATTTAGCTATAGTGCTTCCAAATAAAATTTTTTTTACAAGTGTGTACTATGTGTTTGAATTTTTAATTTCAATTTGAAAATTTACCCTACAAGCAGTCAAGAAGGCCTGTGGTAGAGGTACAACAGTTCAATTGCTTCATGTGAAATGCATTGTTTTAGTTAACTAATAGTTGTCTAAAACGTTTTAGTCAACTATTTTTCAACATTTAGTCACCTGAATTTTTAGTAAACTATATTATTTGAGCAAACAAAAAACTGCCTTTTACTAGCGTAGTTCTAATTATTTTTACAAGAGGAATATTGTGTGATGAGGAAATTAAGTCATTTTGGGCGATATACGAGCTCGTACATTATACAAAATTGAAACTTGTGTGGACAGTACTAAAAAATGAAAGTTATGTTTTAGTTTTTTAGTCAAAAAAGTTTTTAATCGACTAAATATTTTAGTGAACTAAATTTTTTATTCCAATAAACCTCTTACATTTTAGTTTTAGGTATGCCTTATATGAGTATGTTAGAAGGAGTTATTTGCTTTTGTTTGATTAAATTTTATTCAAAAGTAAATATGTCAAAACCCAAAAAATATTAAACCAATAATAAGTGCAGATGAAATAATGCATTGTCAGAAAATTAAGAGCCCCATAAGAGAAGTTTATTTTCATGCATAAAATCCGTTGCGAAACAATGTTGTGTGCATCAATTTAATTCAAATCAGTACGCATGCAAGGAGCAGGAGGAACAACACCCAATCTTATATGGTTGTCAGTTAGACAAAGTTCAGATATTATCGCCAAATTTAAATCGTCCTAACACAAAGAACTATGTACAGGAAGAGAATTCGATAGTCTAAGTATACATTTGGAAAGAAAGACCACAAATATGCATCAGTTTTAGCTCTTATTTTTTTATCCATGGTGTAAACTGGTGATCACTCTGGCCAGTGCCAGATTTGTATTATTATCGCCTTAATATGTTATCTACACTTGAGCTAAATTCAATCAAGTTAAATGTGTTTAGTTGAATTATACAGACTCCAGTTAAGAACATGAACGAAATAAAACTGACTTAACTACTTAATATCCGAACAAATTGAAATACTAAATCAATTTTTTTTAATTAACCCTATTATATTGAAATACAAATTTAATATATTTAAATATTAACTCAATATAGAAGATTTTCAATGAATAAATTGAATTCGACATATTGTTTGTATGAAGGGCCGATATACAGGTATGTCTTCCTATACAGGCTCCACATCCCTTTATTTTAAATTGTCTTGTGATGTGACATCCAATATGCATTAGGTGTGGACTCCTGTGGAGCCTGTGTTGGGGGATATTATCTCGGGATATATCTATCTATCGGGATAAGTAGTACTTCATAATAAGCCCCAATGTGATCGCAGATTTATGTTTTAAATTTTCAACATTCAAAATGCTTAAAGTATAAGGATTTATTAATAATTATTTAATGGAGACAAATTGCATGAAAAATTTGTTTTGATTAAATAAACTTTAGACAAGCATATCTAACAAATATTAAGACCACGATTGATTCCCTTCAGACTCAACAACAAGGTCATCAATCTGTTCATTCCAAGGTCAGTTTGTCTGAATATTTTTTTTTAAAAAAACAAACAAATTAATATGACAGTTCCATTGGTCAATCTTTGACTAACGAAGATATATTACATCTGGAACCATATCCTAATAATTATACCAATATATCTATATAAAGCAGACTTTTTTTCAACAAACTTGTTATTATAATGTAGAGGTTCTTCGTCACAATTATAGCTTATATATTATTTGCAATAATGAAGTTATTTTTTGGACTAATAGTGTGTATCTTGACCAGTAAGTGCATTTAATTATTTTAGACTAATTGTTAATTGTCATTGTTGTTGTATTACATTGTTACATCCTCAAGTCTTTTGATCATTATAATTAATTATTAATAAAATTCTTTTTTTTTCAGTAACTCGATGGGTTTATGGTGACAATGGTAATAAGTTGTTTTTTGTAATTTTATGATTATTATTATGGCTCACTTTTTTATGAAAAATCAAGCAAATGTTTCTCAATCTGTGGCCCAAAGGGGCAACAAGTATGATATGTTTTAATCAAAAACACTGGTTAGAGGCTAGAACTCTAGTTAACAACTTATACTGTAGTAACCTCTAGTAGCCTCTAAACAACCTTTTTGGTTAGAAAATGCTTAATTGCAGTTGCTCAAATGATGTTGGTAATTACTCCACAATTGGTTCTTGGCCACAAATTGAGAAACATTTGCTTGATATTTTTCATAAAAATCTGAGCCCTAATTATTATTGATTGTAATGAACATGACATTGATGGATAAACTATATACATGTGTAGTTCCAGGTTTTAAGGCTGGACAAGAATACGAGTACGGTTACAGTTCAAGTATTTTAACTGGTGTTGCTAATCAAGTCAATCAATATGCTGGCATAAAAACAAAAGGCACAGTTATAGTTCAACGTCAGGATGATGATTACCTCTATTTTAAGGTTTGTATTATTAAGGTGGCTGAATAGATATTTATTTTGTTTTTGTCCCCAGTCACTGCAGTGGCTATTATGTTGTATAGGAGATCTCTTCCCCTCCACTTGCGGTTTTGAGAAAATTTATATTTCTCAAGCGAACGATTTTCAGGAGAAACATTAAAAAAATTCAACGTGTTTTAGAAACTAGAATAGTTGTTGATAATGCTAAAAGTTTTTTCATGTTGATATCTTTCAAAATAAACGTTTTATGACAGTTTGAAAAAGGCGAAAGTAGTTTTTCATAAAATGTTAATGAAAAAAACCTAAAATGAGTAATTTTAAAACTGAAATAAAAAACGTTTATTTTTTAAGATATTGCCATAACAAAACTTTTAACATAATCTTCTACCATTCTAGTTTTCAAAACAATTTGAATTTTTTTTTGTTTTCATAATGTTTTTTCTAAAAAAAAAGTTCGTCGGCTGACGTTTTTGCGACCAAATTTTCGAAAAAACATCTATGAAGCTTAGCATTAGCCACTGCATTGGCGTCATCAAGATGGGAACAAAAACAAAATAAATGTCTATTCAGCCCCCTTAATTTAATAAATTGTAAATTTATCTTTAAGGCACAATTTTAAACATTATAATTTTACTTTTAATTTAGTTAAAAGATTTTTCGCAAAAAGGTGTGAACGAAAAGACTAAATTGGCAGCAATATTATCGAATGATACAGATTACTTTGGCATCGTGCCGGATGAAGGTTTTAAAGCACCTTTCAGGGCCAAGATCAAAAATGGTCTTGTGGTGGCCTTTGACACTGTTTCTCAAAATGACGGCTGGCAATTTCAATCTATGAAGCAAGCTATTCTATCTTTGCTTCAGTTGAATATTACCTCAGATGAAAAATTATATCGAAACTACGAGGTAAGAACCTAACAAATATGCATAATTGAATTTTTTTATATAATATTTTTCAACTTGCGATATTTAGAATGGTGTTGGAGGTGATTGTATGGTTCAATACAACATTCAGTCAAATGGTTATCTTGGACGTCCGGATGGAAAAGTATTGAATGTTACGAAACAGCGTTTCGATGAAATGTGCAAGAACCGAATTACTCCATTTTTTTCATTTCATCGTGCTCACAATTGTAAAATTTGCGAGGTTCGATGATCTTGTTATATTTTTTCTTCATGGTTTGTAAATTTGTAATGATAATTTTAAATTTAATATTAAATGTTTGCTTTAAAATAGTTTCCTTTGGATGTTGTGAGCACCACAGAATATTCGCTTGATGGTAACAGTAGTTCTTATACTATTGAAAAGGTCGTCAATAATGGCAAATACATTTTCACTCCATTTGGAACTAATAGTGAAATTATCACTTCTGTTATCGAGTAAGTTAGACATTATTAGGATGTTTTATGAACACTTGGTAATTCTGCGTTTCGGAAGAGAAACATTAAGAAGAAATTGAAAGTTTGTTAAAAACTAGAATGACAGCTGAAACACTTAATAATAATTTATCTTTCAAAATAACCTTTATATAGACAAAATTTTAAAAATATCATCTTATAGAAAGTTGGGTCATTTTTTTTTCAAACTGACATAAAAAGCTTTTTTTTAAAAAAATATATCTTCATGTCTCAATCACCTTTAAGTTATTGAGCTACCTTTCTAATTTCTAAAACACTTTCAATTTCTTCTTTCTGCATTTTATAAACAGCATTAATGAGAAATTAAAAGTGTGTTATAAACTAGAAGGGTAGATGAATCACGTAGATGAGTATTTTCATGTTGGTATCTTTCAAAATAAAATTTTATAGTAAAAATGTTGTCTGATATAATGTTTGGTCATTATTTTCAAACTGACCTAAAAAGACATGATTTTGATATGACCCTTAAGTGATTGAGTTGTCCTTCAAGTTTCTAAAACACTTTTCAGTTTTTCTACATTTGCTCTTCAAAAATAGAATGGCCGAAGTTCAAGGAGCGTTACAGTTTATGCTACAAATAATTTCATTGTAAGATATTTTATTTACGTATAGGCAAAATTTAAATCTCGTAAGCGTATCTCCGATCAACAACAAAATGGAAATCTCTGATGTTGCTAAATATTCAACATTTACTTCTTTGTCTTCTAATATAATTGCAAATGATAAAAAAACAAAAGTCGATTTAAGGGTACCTAACTATTATAATCGTCTTTATTCTTCTCGGAATAATACGGACTACAAGGAAAAAGTAAACTGAAATTGTTCACTTTATATTATATTTTAAAAATAATTTAATTTTGCTATTTTTTAATTAAAAAAAGATTTACAGTTATCTTCAAGAACTCTCGAGGGACCATAATGACACCGAGGATCTCCTTGAGAGAAATGATCCTTACAAATTACGAGAGTTGATAATTTCTATCGGCATGTTAAATTTTGATCAACTTATGTCTTTCTACAAAAGCCACATGGATTACAGTTATTACGATGCTTCTCCTAATTTGCAAAAACAAAAGTATGATATGTATGTTTTGCTCCGATTTGTATGCAATATCAAGCAAATGTTTCTCAATCTGTGGTCCAAGAGCCAATTGTGAAGTAACAATTCCGTTTTTTCAATCAAAAACACCTGGTTAAAGGCTAAAACTCTAGTTGACAACTGATATTAACCAGACATCTAGCCTCACTAACCAGCCTTTTTGATTAGAAAAAGCATAATTGCAGTTACTCTAATAATGATGATGATTACTTCACAATTGGCACTTGGGCCACAATTCGAGAACCATTGCTTGATATTGCATAAAAATCCGAGCTCTTAACTATTAATTATTGTGATTTTTGTTACTTTACTAATATTTAATTGTTTTTTTGGGAGATAGGGAGATCTTCTATCAGTCATTGACCCTATGTGGCACCAACCCTGTAGTTGCATTCATATTATATCATTTAGAGAACGAACACCTGCCGCATCAACTTGGAGGAAAATACTTCCAATTGCTACCTTTTTACCTTAAGGATCACAGTGAATCTCTGGTCAAGCATATTCACGTAAGCGCATTTTATTGTGTTATAGAGTGAGTTTCAGGAAAAAAATCGTTCTATAATTTTAATAATATATAAGGCTCGGATGTTTATGCAATATCAAGCAAATGTTTCTCAGTCTGTGGCGCAAGTGCCAATTGGGAAGTAATCATCACAAGCTTCATTAAAGCACTTGCAATTATGTTTTTTTCCAATCAAAGAAGCTGATTAGAGGATAGATTTCTGGTTACGATTTGTTTTCAACTAGAGGTCTAGTCTCTAACTAATGTTTTTTTTTATTAAGCCAACCATAATTGTTGTTTGATCTAAACGGGATTGTTACTTCACAATTGGCTCTTGGGCCACAAATTTCGAAAGATTTACTTGATATTGCATAAAAATCTAAGCCCTAATAATATGATTAAAATTCTCGAGGTGGTTTTGAAATAAAAACTACTTTCGAACACGCAGAAGCAAAATTGAAAAAAACTTGAATCTGTTAAAAAACTGGAATCATTAGTTTCAATCACTTCAGAGAATTTTCATGTTTGCTATCTTTAAGATATGGTTAGCTTTTTAAGTAAGTTTGAAAATGACCCAAATTTCAGTTTTTAAAAAATGTTGTCTATGAAAGGTTTATTTTGAGAGATATCAACATGAAAATATCATGAAGTGATTCAGCTACCCTTCTAGTTTCTAAAACAGTCAAGTTCCTCTTGATTTTGCTCCTGAAAAACAGAATAAATTCTTTATAATTTTACTTTATTGTTATGGTTTTATTTCAACTTTTCTTAGGAATTCGTAAAGAAAATAGATAAAGATGAAAAGAACACTCTTTACATTGCATTTTGGCAACTTTTTGGAACTGTAGTTCACGACGGTTGTCACAAAAGTAGTAGTGATGTTGATGAAGGTGTTAATTACGTCAGTCTTGCAACATGCAACAAGTATGCTACCGAAGCTCGAACACGGTTTCATCAAGCAACAGAAGTTTGGGAACAATTGCTCTTCATGAAGGTTATTTCGAACATGGGCCTGGATGGTTCTTTCGAACAACTCAAACAGATTATCAGCTCACGATATTCAACAACTGTGCGCGTTCAAGCATTATTTAACTTGATTTTGTATTCTAAAGACAAGGAAACATTTGGACAGGAGGTAAATGCTCATAAAAATGTAATGTTTTGTTATTTTCATGTTGGCGCTGATCTGACGCCAAATTAAACAAGCACCAGACTAAATAACAGCTAAAAAGTAGTGATTGTTTAACCTCCAAACTTTAACTACAGAGTTGTTATGTAGATCTACTTGTGGCACGTCAACGCTACTGCGCCGAAGATAGAGGCTACAATGAACCAAGATCTTTTCGGACATACATGACTCCATGAAAATTGAACAAACGCCAAACTAAACGATTACTCAGTTTGGCGTTTTTTCACTTTGACGTTTGTTACTTTTGGCGTTTATTCAGTTTGTCGTTTGTCGCTTTGGCGTTTATTCAGATTGCCGTTTGTTCAGTTTTTTGTTTGTTCGATTTAGCGCTTAATCAGCTAGTCGCCTCATTTCCAGTGTATGTTTTTTTCATAGGTGCTGGACTTAGTACTGCCAATATTCTACAACCATTCTGAACCCGTTATTATTACGATTGCCGCATTCGAAAATATTATTAATTCCAACCCAAGTTATGATATCGTCCAAGGTATCGGTGAATATTTGAGTAAAGCACCGAGTCGTCAAGTGGCCAGTTATGTGTACAGCACGTTTAAGGCGTTTGCTAACACCACTAATCCATGCCACCGACATTTGTAAGTGCCTCCTGTATCATGCGTTTTTTTATTTGATGGTTTGTGCCAGAGGGACAAGACTCTTAAGTGTAGAATGAAAAATGCATTCTTAAAACTCAACAGAAAGTCCTCAACGTGTCCTGAGCTGTAATTTTATTAACATATTACATATTTTTCTTTTATTTAGTTCCGACCAAGCTAAACTGGTTCTTCGAACCATTCCCGAATACTTTTATGGTTATCATTATTCTCAAAAATTAAGTTTTTCATATTTCAATGGTTGGTTTTTTTCTGAGTTTATCGGAAAAAATGTAATTGACATTATTAGTAATTATTTTTTTTGTCTGTTTGCATCATTTAATTCTTCTAGACAAGTACAACTTTGGCGGTGAAACTGTTGTGTCGTTTGTTGGTTCCAATGAAACACTCATTCCAGAATATGTTTATATTCAAAACTCTGCCTTCATGCTTAGTCGAAATTACGAATCGTCCGTAAGTTACCTTTTTTTTCTATTAGAATATATCTGACAAGGTTTACAACAAATACGTCAATATCTCAGTCATTCAGCTGCAAAAAATGTTATAAATTCTCATGTAATTGTAAATGCATATCAACACACTTCGCCTAAAGTTGTTCACCTAAAACTCACTTAACATAATCAAGTATGCCTAAAGCAAATACTCTAAATGTTTTTCACCTAAATGACAGTATGCCGATTTTTTAACTAATGAACACTAACCTATAGGGATTTGGGGAGAAAATGTTTCAGGTGTAATATACTTTATTTGAACTAAATTAGAAGTATTCCTTTAGGTTAATGTTCATTAGGTGAAGATGTTTAGGTGTATTGCCATTTAGGTGAAAAAACATTTAGATTATTGGGTTTAGACGTAATTGTGTAGGTGACCAACACTAGGTTAAGTGTCCTAGAACCTTGTAGATTGTAAAGAAGAGAACTCAATAAAGTTATCAATTCCAACTAATATGAATGAAATAGCTAATGAATGATAGCACCTAACACTGTAGCACAGAGTATTACTTATTTATTGCATATTTGATATATATTGTTAGAAGATATAAAATAATTTCTAAAAATGAATCAAGGTTTTATTTATTCAATCTGTTAATAATTTTACTAAGCATGAATAAATCTATTAATATTTGTTTCAGATATTAATTCAAGCAGTCGGCTTCAGTGACGTATTACGAATGCTTTACAGTACCGACAATCCAAACGAGTCTTTTAAGAAGCTTCGAAATATATATAATCATTATGGAACAGAACTTGATGCACTTAAAGAAGTTGTACGTTCATATTATTTAATAACACCATATAGTCTATGCCATCAATATATTAAAATAAAACATGTTTGTGTTTGGTATTTCTTTAGCTTAATATTCTCGATCGTACGACACAAACGGCGGAAGCGTCGATGTCAACAACACTCTTCGGCAAGAATTTGTTTTTCTTTCATACAAGTCCAACTGAGTACATAAACCGGTTGCTAATGGGTAATGATATATAGCTTAAATTTAATTAGCATTCTCATTATCTAATCGGTTTTGTATTCATATTCATTAATCATTATATATATAATGAAATAAAGGTGATAAGCTGTTACCCTTCTTGCCTGGCGCCAAATTCAATTTTGAGCCAAACAGTTGTTTACCACTTATGTATGCGGACAATACCTACGAAGTTCCCACCGACATTGGGTACCCACTAAGTCTGAGCTTGCAGGCTCCGGCTTATATATCCACGAAGGGACGTTACTCATTTGAATATAAAAAAGAGACAACATTCTCGGTGCATCTAACACCCGTGTAAGGATTTTCAACATGGGCAACGAATGATAACTGTTTTCAAAAATGTGTACCCGATCGTGAGTCAAAAACGATAAGGTGGTGGAAAAAATAGCAAAATAAAATTCATTAGATTTTCTTTATAGAGATACGGTGGTTTTCGTCAAATGGATAATTATTAACTTCATAATTACTATTTGCTTCAATCATCGCTTACTTTGTGTTTTATTTATTTTTGCGTCTCTCGTTTCTGCAAGACGCTAATTGCCGTGTTAATAATTATTCATTTTGCAAAACCAAAGTATACTATAAAGAGAATTGAATGAACTTTATTTTCGGATTTTTTTCCCATATTACCGTAGCTTTATTAATTTAGTAAGATACGATTTTCTAAAAAAAACAGGTATCGGTTTGTTTGCCTACCTCTTATAACTAGTGTATTTAAAACAACCAACTTAACTATCTTTACTAATAGGTTTCATATGCAAGGAGTTGGCCACATGGCTCTGAAGTCTCCTTCTTTCACTTATGCCGGTTACGGTGTCTTGCACGACGTTGCTCTCAAGTTACCTATTAATGTAAGCCTTTCGTTGATTGCCGGAGAGAACCAGTTCAAATTTCATTACGTACCACCGGCAACAAAAACCAACGTTCTTAGTGTCAGAACGGCACCCTTCACTTTCATTGGAACGGACAATGGTCACACTTCAGTGGCAGTGGAGAGCAATAGGACTCATCTTATCCATTACAGAAAAGTGCCTTTTGAGGTATGAGTTTTTTTGTTATTCATATATAGCATGATCTAAAACGATACCAGGACACTTCACCTATATTTTTTTAGGTGAAATGTAGGGGCAAATTTATTATGTGAAATGGTTTAGAAAAAAATGTTTGAGGTGAACGAATTTAGGTAAAATAGGTTAAATATTTTTAGATGAAACTGTATTAGAATTTAATTTATTTTTGAATTTTTCCCTACAAAAAGTTTATTCTCAAAGAAACTAATATGAAAATGTGATTAAGAGAATTGAGTCACCCTTCTAGTTTCTAAAACACTTTTAGTTTCTCTTGATTTCGCTCCTCGCAATATGATCTTTCTAGTAATTAATAACTTTGTATAATATTCTATTAAAAAAAAAAGAGTACTGACAAGATTGGCCAGAAATACTTTGGATTTGGACTGTCTCTTCGTAAAAAGCACGAATATACATGGAATGGAATTGGTCACGCGTACAAATTTTTCAATAGTTTCTTCAAGACGAAGAGTAGAACGTTTGATTCATACGACTACTCTTACTCCGTTACGCAACGTATCGTTTCCGCATTAAACCATGTACAACACTACTTCCTAATCATACCAGAACCGAAACCATTGGAATTGGTTTTGAGTTACGAGCCCGACAAGGAACATCCGACCACCGAGGTATTTAATTTTATTTTTCTCGATAACTCCAAACTTAATAACCTTACCAATAATTATGTCGTTTGTTTCTACCATTGCGAATAGTTTAATTGGAATGTTTCTGCTGAAATCAACGATGATATGAAAGCAAGCATGCCATTTCCTATCGATAAAACGGCCAACGTGGAAATAACCGTTCTTCGTGCGTTATAAAGTGGCATATAATACAGGGTGTACCTAATGGGCCGATTCATTTTGGCAAAAAACATTATATTTTGGAGAAAAAAATGTCTACAACGCATTTTTAAAACAAATCAACGTGACGCCCTCCATTTCCAAACACGGATGTCTAAGCTCCACAGTAGGCCTACTTAGCTCGAAAAACAATTTGCAACACTTTTGAATTTGAATAATTACTCTGCAAGCAGCCTATAGGGCCTGTGGCAGATGGACTATTTTGTCCAAAAATAGCATAGAAATGTATTGTCAAAATAAACATAATAAACATTTATTCCTTGCGATATTAATCCCCCCCCCTCTTCTTATACTGTATAATGCTGACGACTACAATTAGAATTCGATTTTAAGATCTTGAAGGTTATTCACTTTTAGTTGATAAACGTTTGCGTTCTCCATCTTTGACACGTCCTGTTCGCTGAAGTTTATTCATAAGAAAGCGAATATTAGCCCTTGTAGGTACAGGTTTTTTAAATTTATGCTTAAGCTCGGCTCTAACTTTTTCGTATGATAATCCTCTTAGGACCTCTTATAAACGTGTGCTGACGACAGCTATTTGCTCCACTAAGGTTAATGTTGGTCTACTCATTTCCAACACCTTAAAAAAGACAATTATTAACGCTTTCTTTAAAATGAATCGAGTCTTTATGGGCACTCTGTATAATGTGACAATTATACGTTGTTATTAATATTTATTATTATTATTAAACTCCGTAGTGAATTACTCGCACTGTGTTAATTACGGCATCAAAGTTGATCTGGAAGCAAAAGGCAAGACAGATACTAGGCATTATCACCTGGATATGCTTGCCAGCTACAATAAGAGGGACAACATGCCACGAAAAGCAATCATTAACTACGAACGGTCTCCCATTCCTGGTTATGATTCCGATCCATTCAAAGTGAGAATTAATCATTTTTTGCGTGTGAATTTGGATTTGAATTGCATGAAGCTCAGAGGGTCTATGGAATAGGAACAATTTAGTCCAGCATCCTCCATTTGCAATATCATCTAACAGAAAATTCCATTGTCGAGTGACTCCTAATTAATTTTTTTGTTTTTGTAGTTTTGTTATCACGAAGTTCTACACATACCGCAGTACCAAGAAATGTACAGTTTCGACGAACACACTGCAAAGAAAGCGAACGATACGATTCGTATCCGTTTCGGCAAGGATTGCGAGTCTCACCACAAAATCGACATAACGATGACAATCGAGAAGACCGATGAGGAAAAAGTTTACGATGAAGATCCAGGGTTGTATTCAGAATATAAAGCATTTAAAAATTATATCAATCAAGGGTATAACATCTCTATCGAAGAATGCTGGAAATTATTCGTTGAATATTACACTTTGCGGAAGTACACAGCAGACATTCATTATGAAAATGTAAGAAAAGGGAATAAACTACGTAAAGTCTTCTGTGTAGGAGCCACAGGAGCTCTATCGCCTTCGACGCAACCTATTAACAATTTTGCAGCCTTGGCTTAGGCTCTTGACACACAAACCACTTTTGGTAGTCGATTTCGACTGCAAAATAAAGTTGCCGGCGGTTGGGCGGTGGTTGTAATGTATTTTTCATGGAAAGATTTGAAGTAATCGGTTTTCGGTGATAACCCGACTTTATCGCAGTCGATATATCGACCACCAAAAGTGGTCTGTGTGTATCAACCCTTAAAGTTTAGTGGCTTCCTGACAAAAAAAAAAGCCCAGATGATGATCTACTTGCCTCCAAGTTAAAGCTGTGGATTTGTTATCTAGGTTGCGCTAAACGCAAGCAATAAAGCGATAAATCTGTACAAGCTCGTACATTGAGGCTAAGCGCCTCCAAATCGAAGGAATTTTCTATACTGTAATATTTTTTTAAATAATTATTTAATGTTTTACACTTTGATTTTTTTTTCAGTTGCCAGATTATTTTTTAACTAAAGTTGATAAGGTGACCAGTGCGATGGAGCATTACTTGCTCACTAATGTCGAGCACATCGACACGAACGTTAAAAATCTTAACAACCACCTGAAAATTGTCAGTAATTACTCCATGTTTGAGCCAAAACTGGACATTCAAGTGTACGCTCCCGAGAGGAATTTGTTTTACACTGAAATCTACTATCCAAATTTGATGCCTTCTGTCAAACATTTCAATCTTCGCCTCGATCAAATGACGCATATGTGGAACCAGTTGTTTAACTGGGAACTGGACAGTGTGTATTTTACTGTATATACGTATATGTTTTGATAGAGTTCGAAAATCATTTCGGTTTTCTTTTCTATTTTTGACATGGTGCAGAAAATAACTTAAGTTGCTTTTAAAGCGTAAACGCATAAGATCACATAAAAAAATACTTTATAGTGAAAAAAAGTTTTGAAATTACCTTAAAAGCTTTAATTTTAAATCTATCATCATGATGAAAGTTGTCTGTGCCACTTTAGATTATTTTTCTAGTTTTTTTAAATTAAAGTGGTTCCATGGGTGTATTCTATCCTCCCCCCCCCCCCCAAGGTTAAACTAGAATAGTTGGTAATATTTTCATGAAGTTTGAAAAAAAGCGAAAATATTTTTGACTTTTAGCATAATCTTTTAACATTTTAGTTTTGAAAACAATTTGAATTTTTTCATAATGTTGTTTCTAAAAACAGTTTGCTTGACGTTTTTGTGTCCAAAAACATCGCTGGATCCTTCATAGATTTTTCATAACTTGCATTTTGTCGAATAATGAAGAAAAAAACTGAAACAATTTCTTCTCATTATTATTATTATTAGTTCCATTAATTATGTTTTTTAAATATTATTTAGGGTTTTGCAGTTTTCAAAAGGATCGAGTGACTACTTTTGATTACGTCCCATACACCTTTAACGTGACTAACGATGTCTATTATGTGTTAGCTAAAGACTGTACGAATCGAGACAGATTCACTGTTCTGTTTCGACAAATCGACCATAAACTTAACAAAATGGTTCCAATTTAATCAAATTTAAATTTAAATGTGTCTTTAATTTATCCTTGTTTTATTTATAATGTCTGTAGGCGTTGAAGGTGTATTTGTTAAATCACAAAATTGAGATTCTTCCCGTGATGGATCGGAGTTCCAATTTTACCGTGCAAGTGGACGGTGTCATACAGAAAGACTGGCACCCTTCTGGTACGGTGTATCTCTATTACGATGTGCACATCCCGAATAATTTCGCTTTTACGATTACACATAACCGAATATCGTATGAGATCAAATCACCTATAGTCAACCTTAACATCATGTTTAATGGAGATTATGTAGTTGTGCAGGTATTTGTCAAAATATACAAGTATGTCATAAAACCAACGTGCCAAATACAATATATTACTAAAGTATAAAGAGTGGCACAGCTAAGTGATTGAGCTATCCTTCTAGTTTCTAAAAACATTCAAGTTTGTCTTCATTTTGCTCTCCTTAAAGACAGGATGATCGGAGTTCCACCTTAGGTTTCAAATGTGTAGCTTTCATTGTTTCTGAGATATTAAATTTTAAACGATTTAGCTTAGCCAATCTTTATACTTTGATACTAGACTGCCAGGGACATACTGTATTAATTGATGAAATTTGTTTTCAGACTACAAACGAATATCGTAGTCGTGCTTGCGGCCTCTGTGGCGACATGAACAGCGAATCCACTGACGAATTTGTTGGACCCACAAAATGTTCGTTCGTCGACAGTCAAAAATTCGCTAATAGTTATCTGATACCTAATAATCTCACGGACAAACTATTTGAAGACGATGTCAGTACGATGTGTTTTTTTAAATAAATACCACTCGAAGTTTCTTTAAAACTGCAAGTAAGTATCTTATTTTTTCAACAGAGGTCTAGTTTATGACCAGATGTTAATTAATAATTAATTTTCAGGTAATTTTTTTTAACTAGACATGTTTGAAACACGTTGTATTTTGAGTAAATAAGGCCCAACTTTATGCTTCAATGTTAATCTGAGTAGAGGTCAACCATCAAAAAAACCTATAGTTCAATTATAATATACTCAATAAAATAAGAGTTTCTATGCTTTTGTACCTTGTTCAGTGGGTTCAAGCGTCAATTTTCCTTTTTTTTTTAATTTATGCCTGGTGAGTTTATTTCCTATGTATTTTTCGATATTTTTGAAGCTGTTCGATATAGATACCATAATATATATATTATGGTTCAGCTTTTTGAATCACCCTGTAAAGATTTCTCATTATTTGAATTAAAAATATTTAATTTTCTTTTAATATTTTAGATTTGTTTTGAATAAACCTGATATCTCATAATTATATTGAATGAATGAATTTAGAATTTAATCCAATTATATTATACTTAGCAAAAGGTTCAATTTTGACCATCAGACCATTCATTCACAAAGCAAACACAAAACAAGTTTTTGTAAAAAAAAATTAATTATGCATTTTTATTGTATTTTTGTAAAAATAAATAAGATTTACATATGTAATAACTTTACTCTATGCAATTTCGAAAACATTTCTATTTTCTGTTAAATTGAAATATGATTTTTATGGCTTAGTGTCCCCCCCTTTCAAAACAACTCTCCAGCCTAATTAAATAATACAATCAGTAATCTTTGAATTTGAATTTGAAAAATGACTCTGTTTCAGCAGTGAAGAAGGCCTTTGGCAGAGGGACAAAAGTCCAATTGCAGCATGCAAAAATGCATTGTCAAAACCCACAAGATATATAATAAACCCAATTGCAATGTGTTCTGGTGCAGCTGAATTAATGCATTGTCGGAAAATTAAGATCCCTTTTAAGTTGACGAAAAGAGATAGTGGTCAGTGGTCACTTTTAGTAAGTTTTGCTTCCGTGTGGTTGATGTTGCACTTCGGCTCTAAATCCATAATCATCTGCAATGTAGTTGACCACACGAAGTTCTCCGGTTGGTTCCAGTACTGTGTACTGTCCAGTCACAGTTTTGCCGTACTTGTTTTCATTTCTCGTTTGATGGTTATAAGTGTAATCGTCATTAATTGCATAATTGAAACGATAATCTCGCGGTTCACTATACTATAAATATAAATAACCAAAACATATAAATATTAATATCAAACAAACAAAATTTAAACGTGAAATGCATTCAAAGATATTTAATGTCTAAAAGAGGTGATTGACCTACATCAGGTTTTATTTTATTGATTATTTAAAAATACAAGTCTAATTAGTTAAAAGGTGTTGAATGTGTTTATTTATATTTGTTAAATAACTTGTCATATGGTATTTACTTACGTCATTATGATAAGGTTGGTAACCATAACCACCTCCACCGCCACCTCCATAAGAGTCTGTTGGTGCTGAATTGCAAGACACAATCATAACCACCACAATCACAGTCAAAATCTGTTTGGTATTTTAAATTAGAAAAGAAAACTATTTAATTAAGATGTTTTATGAACAGGTTTCAAATAGCAAGCAACACTAAGAAAAATTTGAAAGTGTGTTAGAAACTAGTATTGGTAGTATTTTCAAGCTTTAAAGTTAGGTTATTTTAAAACTTACATAAAAATTATAATGAAAGGTATCAACATCAAAGTACTTTTTAGTGATTGAGTTACTTTTCTAGTTTCTAAAACACTTTCAAGTTATATGTTGCTTCTGAAAGATAAAGTAATCAAGAGTCCGAGGGACTCAACTTAAAAACATTGCATGTGAGTATATTAACCTGAGAATTTAAAACATGCTTTTTATACACGACAATTTGCATGCTTAAAATGTTTAACGCACGAATTGTCATTCATAATTTAATAATAAAAAAATATGTCTTAAGACTCATATTTTTGTGAGGAATTTAATTTTACTCTTTAATATATTCAACGGTCAGTGATATTTTGTGTTCAATGTGAAAACACGCATCCGGAGACTTGAATAATTAGTAAACTCGATGCAAATTTAATTAATTTATATATAAAAAAACATTTGACGAAGAAAAATTGACTGTCTTCAGAAACTAAAAGCCTATTTCATTATGCTGAAAAAAAATATACAAGACAATTGTTTTAAAGAAAAGAATTTCCGAATGTGTTTGCTTTTGCCATTTTCTTCTCAAATGACAATTTTATTGCAATTTTCCTCTTCTGCATTTCCTTCTCCTCTTACATTTTGACCTTTCACACTGAAACTCGCCGTATTCGATATAATCTTCTCCAGGAAACAAGTATGTGAATTCAATGCTTGCTTTCTTGAGAAGAGTAGGAGGAGCTAGCACAATTTTAATCCATTGCAACTGTAAAATAACAAGTTAACTAAGCAAGTAAAATACTCAACAAGTTAAAAAGTAATCTAAAAAGTTGTTTTAATCATATAGTAAAAATAAGTTATTTTTTTTTACTATTAATTTATAATTTCATTTATTTTTACTACTTTTATGTTTGTCATAAATCAGAATTTCCAATTTACTGGATTCTGCAATTTGCTTAAGTTAAAAAAAATTCTGATTCATAAACAGATTAAATTTCTGGTCGACTCTGACGTCACAAGCTTAAAGTTACAGTATTGCGACTATATTGCAAGTTTTTTTCATTCATTAAGAAAACTAAAGATTACCAAACACGGTTAAACTACAATTTAAGATTGAGAGCATTTTAAAAGATGATTAAACTACAAGATTGAGTGCATTTTAAAAATATTGTTATATTTACTTTAAGAATGTAGTTAAAGTTTATGCAGATTATTAAATTCAAAAAGTTAAATATCAAAATATAAAAACTTAATTAAATACACCGAAAGTAGTTCAAAATACATTTAATTGTATTCAAAAAAGAAGTTTATCTTTGTTGATTTTTCCCACAAAATGCTTAAACATGTTTGAAATAAAAAATAACTTTTTAAAATTATTGTGAGAAATAAAACTTACCTTGATAAATGCCATTTTTTGATATACAGAGCGTATATATTTCTATAATAATCCAAAGAGGATTGAGATTTTTGCTCAAATGTAAACTCTGTTTCTCTCTCTTTCTAAGTATATAGACAAATGTTTCAAATTGAAGTGATTTGAAAAGTGGAATTTAAATGGCTTTTATATATAACTGGACACCGAATCGTTGTTTTTATTTTTCAATACAAAAAAAAAAACTTTTCTCACCCTCACCACACCCCACCCCACAAATACAATGCTCACCTATTGAAACCTACAATAGGATGTGAATCATATTTGACCAATAGTTGCATTTGTTACATGTTCATGTTACTTTTTTTTTGGCCCACTAACCAACTTTCAATCATTTACTAACATAACATTTCTGATGATGATTATGATGATGATGATGATGATGATTTTTTTTTCATCTTCTATTGTATATTTTGAAAGTTAGAGGCGTGGTTCTCCTTCATTGAGGGACCCTATTGTTGAAAAAAAAAAACTTTTTAAAATTTAAAATAAAAATATACCAAAAAAACTTTTAATAAAAAAATGTGGTTCCCACTTTTTTAATTCTTGAGGCTTGGGAGTGGTAAATAATACAATTCTACCTATATTTTATTATTATATTCTACTTTTCTTATATTTTATCAATTGTTTTATATTTTTTTTTAATAAAAAAAGTCATGAAGAATCTTTTTTTTCTTCTTCTGAATTCCTTTTTAATTAGTAGGTGTGATTATATCTCACATTTTTATTGTGCACAATTTTTTGTAAAGTTATATATTATATTTTTTTCTTTTCTATTACTTTTGTTTTTGTTTAAAATTTTAAAAATTTCTCCTTTTGATGATATTCTATACAATTAAAAGATGTGAATGTGCTGAAAATCTCCGCCTTTTCTAGTTTTTTCTTCGGCTTCTTCTTCGTTTTCATTTCACTCATGATTTAGATTTTTTGTGATAAATTTAAATGAAGTTTTTTTTTTAGGTAAAAAAATTAATTTACTTCCGCTGCTTTTTAATATTTTACGGAAATGACGATAAAATTGCAAAATTGAATTTCTTTCTCATTTTTAAATGGCAATCATTTTAACCCACTACATTAATAAGCGTAGAGAGATTTCAATTGCCGCCTATACAAAAAAAATAAACTTCCGCCACACCGTACATAACAAAATTGAAGGTCTCCATCTGATCTACATGAAAACACTAGAGAAAAGTCCCGAAAAAATTGTAAAAGTCATAAAAAAACGTAAAAAAAAACTCCACCTCTATACATTTTAATTAAAAACAAAATGAAGATACAGTATGTAGGCCCTACTGTACCTCATTAAAGAATAAAAATTAGGAAACATAGCCAGCCTGAGGTTTTCTTTGCATAATTTAGGCGAACCATTATGGCGTCTAAACACTGTGCATATTATAGTGTTAGACGTCATTTATGTACACTTAATTACTTAATCTTAATTAATCTTTCGGCCTTATACGTGCATTCACTATATGCATAGCAAGTCCTCTATAGTAGCCCTAGCATATGGCCCAGTTTACAACTCTTTCCTTAAGTTATAGTCCGTTTCTTTTCGTGCAAGTTGCACGACGGGTTTACTAGTTATTACATATTATGAACAGGTGATTTTTGAACTCAGGTTATTCTGCAGTTTCAAAAAAGCAGAACTAAAGAAAAATTACAAGCGTGATGGAATAACAGATGGATTGACGACTAATAACTTTTCTATCTGATAAAATGACATAATGCTTTAATTTTTTGGTCAACTCATCTGATGTCACAAGCTTCAAGTTAAGGCGAAAATAAAGCTAAGCTGAAGAAGAGACAAAAGAAGCTGAAGATGTAATTTTAATAAAAGTTTTGCCATTTGAAATGTTTGAGCTTTTGCTGAAATTTTCAACTGAAATTCATTTTCAACTTCTATCAGACTTGGTCATTACAGTAAGAATTGGTTGTTTTGCACATTGACTAGATATTTTTTGCCAAGTGACTCATTTTCTACTTTGTTGGTCACATGTATACAAAATTACACTTTATTCCAGTTTTGAAGATGATTCTTCCGTGTCGTCCTTTTCTTTTTTTTCAAATATATTCACAAATGAGTGACCAAATTGAATAAACTTGTATTAATTTGCATAAGTTAATCATGCATTCCTCCTCACGCATTACTTATCACACATTTATTCTAACAAATAAACTTATGAAAGTGTTTTTAAAAATGCTGACAGATAATAAAATAGAAAACGTGGTCCAGATGTTGATTGAAGAATGTGGTCAAGCTTTTTTTTTTCTTCTTTCTGAATGAAAAAAGCTGATGACAAGTGATTTGATTTTGGCAATAATTAATGACACCATTTCCTTATTAGTTTTTTTTTTCTTAATTAAAAATGATTTTTAAGATGGATGATTTAATTAAATTCTACAACTAATTTATTAGAACACATCGCAACTTTATTATTTATATGTGAAACTACAACATGGGGCTCAGAATAGAATTTCAAGATAAATTTGAAACTAGAAGAGTAAACGAAGGTTGTTCACTGTTCAGACAAAATGCAGAATGTTATCTTTTAAAATAAACTTTTTGTGGCAGTTTGAAAAGGATTAAAGTTTTAAATTTGTTTGGAGCAAAAAAAAACATGTGAAAACACTATAAAATTCAAATTATTAAAAAATTCAATAAAAAAGTTCATTTTTAAAGATATCGTCATAAAAATATCTCTTGCATCTAGATATGCAACATAGTGAGATACTGGAAGAGATTCTTGAATTTTAAACATTAGCATTAATGCGTTTTGTCTATTTTTTTAAAAAAATTGAAAATGATTTAAATTAATTATAAAAAAAAATCTTTGCACCTTTGTTTATTTTTGGTGAAAAAAGACCCAAACACAAGTCGATTTCAGACTAATTTAATTAAAGCGAAATTCTAAACTAGCCAGACACATTTCATTTTTAATTATTTATATATTTTTATTTGACTAAATTGTCTTTTCAATGATTAATTATGTTAGTATAAATTTTTAACATTTGCACTCAAATCAATAATTAATATTAAAGATAAGTGCGGAAACTGTGGCCAGTTATAAGATTAAAATTTATATCCCTACATTTGTTTTTTTTTAAATTAATGGTTGTTGTCATTTGCATTACATATGTATATGATATCTAATACAACAGAAGATTATTAATTTTTTTTTAACTATTTATGAAAAGAATTCTCAATTAGAAGAGTCACAATAACTTGTTATTAACAATGGGTTTAAGTATTAAATAATAAAAAAAATCATCATCATGTTTTGAGATTGATTTTGACACAATTTCAATGATCCGTAACGCACCTTCTTTAATTTAAATTTACTGGCTCACATAAAAAATCATGTCTAATTATTGTATTATTCTACTTGTTTAGATATTTATAAATGCTAGAAAAGATCATATAGGTGTTTGTTGATGAGTGTGATGACCACCACAAGCCAAATAGAATAATACAGGTTGTCCCAAAAAATGTATACACACGTTGGTTGTTAATAACTGTCATGTTTATTTTCTTAAATTTAATTTAATAATGTTAATAATTAGAGTAAATGTTACAATGAAGATTAGGTATAACAGCATTAATACGTGTTTTATGTTTAAATGAGGCATTATCTCAAAATCTTCAAAATGTCCTCCATTTTCATCTAAGCATTGCTAACATCGGTAAGGTACTGATCTGAAAACATCATTTAACGTATTTCTTGTAATTGTGAGACACTTCTCTTTTATAAACGGGCTAGAAATCGAAGAGAATTGTCGCACAATTTGACGCTTTCATTTTCATTGATGTTTTCAGTTCACTTTCTTACCGATGTTTAGCAATCGTTGTTTGTGTGACATTTTGAACACTTTGAATAATGCATTATTTAAACATAAAACATTTAATGCTGTTAATATCTACTTTTTATTGTAATATTTAGGGTTGGAACACACAGAATACTTCTTAACCACTTTTTGACTGCTAAATGAATTCAAAGACAATGGAATGCTCTTCCTAAACAGGCTATTGATGATGTCATTAATAAATTGTGGGTTTAAAATTTTCATGACTGCATTTATATTTTTTTATATTTGCAATGCAGGTTATTTTTTGTAGTTTATTATACTGTACATTATATTGACAATGCATCTTGCAGCACTTGGATCTTAAGGTCCCTCTACCATAGGCCAACCAGCTGCTTGCAGAGTATTTTTTGTAATTGTAATTTGAAAGATATTTGAGCTGTGTTTTCAATGTATTTTCTGTGGAAAGACTCAAGGTATTCGGTTTTGGCAACAACCTGATTTCATTTTGCAGTCGAAAAGTGTTGCAAAGTGTAGTCTGTGTGACAAGGGTTTTACACTTAATTATAAAATTACAAAATTAAATTTAAGAAAATAAACATGGCAGTTATTAACAACCAAAGTATGTATACAAGTTTTGGTACACCCTGTACTATTGAATAAGGAAGTGGACGAATATTTTTTGGCAGCCATTTTGTTTAGTATTTTTCGATATTTATTTAAATAAAATTTCTTGTGTTTAAATTGTGTTATGAATTCATGAATTCGTGTGAGTTGTATTCCAAATTTCAGTAGTAGCTTTTGTGTGTCTCAGGTAGAAAGTAGTATTTATTGTTCTATAATAATATAAGAGGGGAGGGGGTTCATCATGTTAATAAATTAGTACTTATTTAAAAGAGGAAGAAGGCGTATTTATTTTGATGTTGTACAGTATTATTATTATTGTTACTATTTTAATATATAAAAAAGCACATTTTGAATTGCTTTAGGTGTGTGAGAGTAAAGAGAGAGTATTTTTTTTATTTGCAGTTAAATCTTTTATGATCTAGATATAAAAAACATATTGGTTATATAATAGACCTTTAATAATAACGCCATACATGAAATAAGAATGTGAAAGTCGTAAAGTGACTTTTAATGATTGAGAAAAGTGCCTTTGGGCCTCGAAATATCTTCAGGTTGAATTTGGTGCTCGACCACGCCCAATGTACCCACTTGTGTACACTTTTGCTTCTGGTTTTTTGTGTTGTTGTTGTTGCTGTTGTTTTCTATTTATTTGTTAATGTTTGCAGATTCCATGTCTAATCGTACATTGTACAGGATAATTTAAAAAAAAATAACCCGTGAAAATTTGAAAAAATGTTTCGTAGTTATGATAGTTGTCACTCATGGAAAAAAATACCTTCATAATTTGTATATGGTGCACCAGGGTGCAGACGGGGGTAACCGCATTAGATATAATTTATGCCATTAAGAAAAACTTTAGTAATATCTTACAAGAAATTTACAGCTTTAAGAAACTAGAAGAGTTAAGAAACAACCACCGGCATTGGATTTTTTTATGAATTTAATAATAATAATATAGAACTTTAATGATAAAAAATTAAAAACTAATAATTAAAATTTAATAATAAAATTTCAAAAAACACTTTTTATTGTTGATTGTTGATTATGCTCCATCTGTCACAGGCCCAATGTGATGCTTGCAAAGTATTCAAATTCAAATCTTTATTTTTAACATAACATTTAGAAAAATAGTAGCTTCTTTTAATTTTAAACACTTTCAATTTTATCTTAATTTTGCTTTCGAAATGCTACTGAAAAGAAATCATCTAAAATTTGGAAGACCCAAATAAAGACTCATTTATGAAAAGGTCAAATTAGTATTTTATTAGAACTGTTTTGGTATGGGGAGTTTTATTTTGTACACACCCTGTATGGATACAATGATCACAATAACATGCCTCATACACATTGATACACACATAGTAATACAAAAAAATATTTTATGCATATTGCAGGACTAGACTAAATAGACACAAAAAAAAACCGCACAAAAAATAATCAGGCCACAAATAAAAGTGAGCTGAAAAATGGCATCTATCAATATATTAGTTGAACGTGTGCTCTACGTGCATATGCAATGTAATGGACTTAACTTCCGTTGTATTGTGTCAAAATCAATTTGATCAACAAAGTTTAATAACTAGAAAAAAAGTTGACAAGTGAAATTTTGCACGATTTGCATCCGAGTTGATCATCAATACATAGCTTATAGGATGTTATAACATTAGAGCAAATAAGGACTAAAATATCAAAGCTTCAAAATATATAGTTGGCAACCACATGCATTTGTAATTAAGTAAATTAAACAAGCGCAGACACCGCTAGCAGGAAGTGAAGACATTGTTGTCTTGCAAACTTCACTAAAAGAATATTCCAGAAAATATGTGTATGTACTTCTTAGAGGTCCATTAAATTCAACTTGGCCTGTAGAAGACAGCATTGTCTTTCATTTCCGGGATAGAATCTCTTATTCGAAAGGTGTACGTTTTCTGCTCAATCTGGAAAACTTAGAAACCTGGTAATATCACAAAAATTACCAAAAAACCATGAAAAAAAAAATTCAGTCCAATACTTTTGACAATTTGCAAAATATGTTTATGAAACTACCTGAAATGTATGCATATTTAGCACAGGCGCACTAGGCGCGTGCCAAGGACCTCCAATTTATAGAGACCACACATGGAGAAAAATTGTCAAACACCAGGAGCCCAGAAATCCCATTGCGCCTAGGGCCCTCACTGATTTAGCTTGGAAAAACGTGACAAAAAGTGAAGGAATTCCAAAATAAAAAAAAATTGTGGTAACCTCTGAGCCACTTAGAAAAAATATTTGTGGTTTGTCGTTTTATGCCGCGTTTATAATCGAGTATTTTACATTCACGTTCTTAACGTTCAGTGTACAATTTGAATACAATTATTCTAAGAAAACGTTGCTTGTGAATTGCCCACTATAAACCTAGCATGAGAAATGTTTTTTTTTTAAAAAAATAAAACTTAATTGTCTTTCGAGGTGTCAATCAAAAATCAATTGTCTCCGCCTCCATCCATTTCGATGGAATTTTTTCTAACTTCGTGATTCAAACTTTTATTCTTTTCTTGTTTTAATTACTATTCTACTTTATAAAACTACAAACTCTCTTACTCTAAATAGATAGAATGACCTAAAAAAAACGAGCAGAGTTTTGAATGCGTTTATGGTTTTGCGTGACTTTCAAATGATGACATCACTTAAGTTTAATTGTCGCCATTTTTAATTAAACGTAGTTCACTGTCATTTGAATGAAGTTATTTTTTTCTTTCTTGGTTTTCAGATTATTATAATTAAAACATTTTATCATAGTCCTTGACTTCGAAATTTAGTCTCATTTTTCAAACGTGTTAATAATTAATCTTTTTTATGTGTGAATTTTATCTTATTTTTAATTAAAACAGCTTTGCTCATTTTTTAATCTATTTTAATAACAATTTTTTAAATGAAAATGTTTTATTAAGGTCAAAAGTTTGCATAAAATGCACAAAACGCATAATGACAGTTCCCAACCAATTTTGTGTACATTAATACTGTAGTACCAAATGAGTTTCATACTTAAAAATTTGCATAAAATTGCATAACATTTTTTAAAAAATACACTTTTATGGACAGACAGGAAAAAAATTATACAAAAGGTTAAATGAAATCATTTTAGTTTGCAATTTTATTTGTACAAAATGTGCAAATTTTTTTTAATATTTTGCATTTTTCAGTTTATGTTGAAAAAAAAAACCGCTTCATTTCTAAAATCAATTTTGCATATTTTTGAATTTTTGTTTGCATAAACGTTTCACCCATAATCATTATTTTTTAAAATGTTGTTTGTGCTGATGTTTCGTTAATGATAATTAATAATTATTAGAACTCGAATTTTTCTGTAAATATCAAACAAATGTTTCTCAATTTGTGGCCCCCCAAAAAAGTAACAATCCCATTTCGAACAACCAACAATTACGGTTTTTTCAATCCAAAACACTGGTTAGAGGCTTTTGTAACCAGGGATGTCAATTGGGGAAAAATATAAATTCCGATTCTAATTCCAATATCAATAAATTGAGTGTTTTCGATTTCGATTCCAATTGTAATCCCAAAATGGTTTCGATATAAATTTCGATTCAAATACCAAAAAAAAATCGATTAAATTCCAATTCCGATTCTAATACTTATCCCTGTTAGTAATAGAGATAGTAGATAGAGATAGTAGCCTCTAATTAGCCTTTTTGATTAGAAACAGCATAATTGCAGTTGCTCCACTGTTGATGTTGATTACTTCACGATTGGCCCTTGGGCCACAGATTGAGAAACCTTTGCTTGCTTTTGCATACAAATCTGAGCTCTAATAATTATAATTTTAATTTCTTGGTCTTTTGTTGATGTGTTTTCTTTTTTTGTTATTTTTTAATTTCAGAACTTACTAAAAACAAAGGAACTAAAACAAACAAAATAAAGAATCATGATGATGTCATACTGAGACATAAAGAAAATATAATTGTAATTATTTTTGTTGATATTTTTATTCAGAATTTTTTCTTCGTCATTTTTCAAATTTTTTTTGCAACAAAAAAAAATGGAAATTTAACAACAATAAATACAAAATACATAAAGATAACACATTAAAAGACGTTTAAAAACGTTTTTTTTTTTGCTTTAAACAACAGACTTCTAAAACGATACATTTGTATAAAAAATTGAAATGAAATTATATTAAACCAGACCCATATTTTCTTTAAAAAAAATGAAGGTGACCTCCTCCTCTTATTGAATTTCAGAACCGTCCACCTGTGTGCAGCAGCAGAGCAAAAAAAAATTCTATTCCTAAATTTGATTCCCCAGATTTTAAAGTTCAAATTCTAAAAGAAAACTTAACATCTCAACTTTTAAACCCTTCCAACATAAGAAAAATCTTATTTTTAAAAAGGGTACTCAGAATAAAATCGGGTTTTTCTATGTTGGAACCTCTGAGAACTTCACAAGAAGAAGTTGGTAGAAGTTCTAAGGGTTGGAATACACAGACCACTTCGGTGGTTGATTTCGACTTCAAAATAATGAGTCCGATTGAACCTAAAACCGACCACTTTGCACGCATGTGGCAGCCACAGCTGCAACTTAATTTTGTAGTTGAAATCGACCGCCAAAAGTGGTCTGCGTGCGAAGTTCCTAAGTGTTAAGTTTCCATGTTGAGAATTTGAAACTTTAAATTACTTCTTTTAAATTAACCTAATTAATATTCATCATCATAAGAGTAAATGGCTGGTTTGTTGTAATGTGATGAAGGTGGTGGTGGTCCATAAGGATCATGAGATTTGTAAGATGGAACTGGATATGGAGCTTTGTAAGCTGGTGGTGTGTAACTGGATGGACTTTTGTACTTTGGTGCCAATTTAGGTTGTGAGTAAATTGGTGCTGGAACGGATTTATAAACTGGAGCTGATTTATAAACGGGTGCCGCCTTGTATGCTGGATATGCTGGTGGTGCCTTATAGGATGGAGGTGGAGCCTTATACGATGGAGATGGATAAGCAGGTGCTGCAGGACCAGAAGGATATCCTTCACGGTCAACAGTTGCACGGAAACCGTAGTCATCGGCCTCGTATTTCACCACACGTAAGTTACCGTCGGGTTCAACCACTGTGTACGATCCGTACACTGTGTTACCTTTCTTTACTTCATCTCTCGTTTGATAGTTGTATGTGTAATCGTCTTTAACTCCATAGTTGAAACTGTAGTCACGGTCGTACGATGGGTAATCCTGTGTCATGCATAACCATTTAAAAAAATGAAATTATTTATATTATAATTAATATTATTCAAAAATATTAAATATTTAAAATTTGCAACACATTACCTCGTATTTGTTTTGCGGAGCATATGAAGAGTAGGGTGATGGTGGTGGACCATAACCATAACTTTCAGCATAGACAACAGCCAATGTGGCCACCATCAATGCACACAACTAAACAATTATCGTAAAAAAATAAAATATTAACTTAGTTTTATGAAAGAAATTGAAACAGTTTTAAAAACTAGAACAGTGACTGACTCATTTAAGATGGTTTAAAGTGTAAATTCATTGTGAACTCTTTGATTATTCTATCTTTTCAGGTGCTATTTTAAATAAACAGAAACTAAAAAAAGTGTTTTAGAAACTAGAAGGGTATTTTCGTGTTGATATCAAAATGAGCTTTTTTTATTGAGTGTTTGAAATTTACCCAACTTTATAAGCAGATGATACTTTTTGGTCTATACTGTATAAAAAGTTTATTTTGAAAGATATCAACATGAAATTATCTTTCTAGTTTCTAAAACACTTTCTAATTCTTCTCAAATTTGTATTCTTAAAAATAGAATAATCAGCTGTTCAAACCCCCATCTTAATGGTATTTTCATGTTGATATCTTTCAAAATAAAACATTTTTGTAGCCTAAATTTAATACAAAAAAATATCTGCTTAAAGGTTAGGTCATTTCCAAACTGAAAATAAAAAGCTCATTTGAAAACATAACAACATAAAAATACCTGAATTCGTTGAGGTTCCCTTCTAGTTTCTAATTTCTATATTTAAGTGAATTTTTTCAGGTTTTTTTTTTTCATTCAATCAACAAAAATAAAATAAGCAACTTTTAGAAATTTAATTTGATATTTCTAATTGAAATTTAGCAAACAAATTAAAACAATTTTTAAATAAAATCAAATGATTTCAAATTATATGATTTGAATTCACCATTCACTCTAATTATGTGCATTGCATGTCTGAAAAGTTTTTAAAAAATTTCAAAAGTTTTGCATAATAATTGAAAATAAATTATAAAGTAAACTTTTGAACATCTCACCTGCCAAATAGCCATCGATAATTGTTTTTAAAAAAATTATATAGAGTAAAAAAAAGGTAATCCACTGTTTAAAGAGAAATTTTCAAGTCTGTAAAATTATTCTGTTGAGTCTAACTTTCTTCCAACACCAATTGGTCTTTATATACAGGTGAACTACTGAAGTTTTTGAATTTACAGCATCATTTGAGCATGCGCAGTACGGGCGTGGTCTTGTTAAAGGGGGGTTTAAGGGGATGATTGTTATCAGAGGAAGGGGGAGGGGGGTGTTACAGTTCTCAATTTTCGTGTTCAAGGGGGTGGGTTTGTTGTGGATTCGTCCTCGAAAAAATTTTGTTACCTGAAGAGCCCCCCTTTAAGTCCACTCAGTACTTACCTTTATGGTAAAACCACCCTCACCTTATTTTTTTAGCCCCCCTCCCTCCCCCTTTCAAAATCTATCCATTGTTACTCTATTCACTCACTTGTCTCTATGTAAAATAAAACATAAAAGAAATTTTAGTCGAAAAAAAAAACAATGGAGAAAGGGCAAGCCACTGGTGGCATGCTTCACTCCATTTAGCCTACTTTCTACTTTTTTTAAAAAAAAATTCCATTTTCTCTTTTCATCCAATTGCTTCTTCTTATGCTTTTCAAACAAACACAAATAAAGATCCCGAAATGGTTGGTGCAACTAAAACGCGTCCTTCACTATAATTGAGAAACTATTATTTAAATTTTCTAGTTAATTGTTAAAATGGTTTTTAAGGTGTAAAACGCCCCTCGACCTCTCATTATTTGTGTCTTTCAAGTGCAAAAAAAAAATGAAGAGAAACTTGAATGCGATTTAGAAACTAGACGGGTTAGGATATTTTCATGTTGATATCTTTTAAAATAAGCTTTTTTATGGCAGTTTGAAAATGATCAGACGATATTTTTTTTAATTATTGTTTATTCCGAAAGATATCAAAATGAAATACCCTTAAATGATTGAGCTACTCTTCTAGTTTTTAACACCCTTTCAATTTCTCATTAATATTGCTCTCCTGAAACGTGGAATAATCGGATTTTAAAAATCATCTCTTGCAACAAAAAAAACTTGTTACCAAAATTGAAGCAGGATGATAAAAAAAATTATTAAACAAAAGTTAATGAATTTTGAAAACAATGGTTTTTCTTTTGTTTCTGAAGGTGTTCCAAAACGTGTATGCAAATAAAAATTAAAAATGTCCATTGTTTTTTTTTTTACAAAAAAATTGTACATTTTATGCAAATAAAATTATGTACAACGTGACAATCAATTAAATTTCCTTAGCGGCGATCAAATTGGCAATATTCATAGGCAAATTCCTTACTGAATTAATTATAATTGCTGATTAGTACTTTTGCAAGACTTGAAGTTGTTTTCTTGCACATTGGTTTTTAGTAAAACGCTAATCTTTGGTTTTTTTTTTTGCAAGACATTGTGTAATATTTATTGCAACATTTGACTTCGTTTTTGCAGTAAATTTTGCATGAAAAATAGTCATTTATTAAGCAATTTATTGTCATTAGACATAAGACATAAGACATAAAATTTTATGACAAATAAGCCTGTTTTTTTAATAAATGAAATTATTTAATTTTCTTCAAATTTTCAAAAAAAAAAATTATACGTTTTCTCTATTTGGTGCGAAACTTTTAGCAAAATTACAAAATTCCTTTTCCTTAAAAACAAAAAACTCGCCATTTTCAAATTCCCATCAATTTCAGCAAATTTTTTTATTAATATATTTCAGTTTCTCTACAAATAATTTTTGTTAATGTTGTTAATAACTATACCTATCTCATCCTAAGAAGAAGCTTGTAACATCGTAAAGATTGACGTAAATATTACGTCATTTTGTCCTTTTGTTTAAATTATTAAAAATATTTATTACCCTTTTTTATCAGACTAAATGACACCATTTTTAATTTTTTTTGGTCAGTGCTTATGACGTCACAAGCTTTATCGTAGGATGAGGCAGCTATAACCAAATGATAAGACTTTCTTAATTTCCTGGTAAGAATTGAATTTTAAAGCATAATGTTCAGCGTTTTACTTGCGCCACCTGATACATGAGTAGATCTGGTAAACTGATAAAAGTATTTAAAAAAAAACTATCGTTCCAAAAAAAGGGGTTACTGGCTAGTGAAAGTGTAAAGATAGGACGGAGGGGAGGGGGGGGGGGGGGAAGGAGGGTAATGTACGGTGTATATTTTTTTTTCAGGTAACTCACGAATGAATTGAACCCACGTTTATTATTATAACATTAGATTGATATATTCTCTTAATCATACAGAAGAGAAAGAGAGAGTGAATGAGTGAGATTATCCCAAGTGAGGATTTATTCTTGAAATGATTGTTCTCCATATTACACACAAGGCCAGAGGTATCACGATTTTACCTGAAAACAAGTTCGTTAAAAAAAAAGTTCTGACTCAATAAATGGTTATATTAGTCAATTTTTTTGAGGTCTATTATAATGAGCCTGTGTTATCTCATTTTTTTTTTTACATGTTAACTTGGTCGTGATTTTTATATAAAAAAAATCGATGTTACTTTTTTTTTTAATGATGTGTGATGAAGTTTATAAAATTTTATATATAATTTTTACGTGAACTAAAAAAAAAATATTGCACTTTCTTATCTTTTCAAATCGTAAACTTTGACCCTGGTTGTTTATGCTTTTTTTGTTGTTGGAAGAAATCATTAAGTTTCCAAATGTCTTAAATAATTATTGATGAGGTGATAATATCTGTAAAAACACCTTTTAATTAATTAATTACGTAAATAGTGTGACATGAGCAACTTTTGAGCATGTTCATTTGGTGGCGGGGGGGAATAAGTGCCCAAATGGAACAAACGTTACTTTTGCACTTGCGTTACTCCTTGATAAGACTTGACTGATTTTAGTGGCGTGATGTCACATTGTTGGTTAAAAAGGTGAATTACCGAATGTGGAGCCAAGTTTGTTGTTTATTTAATTTGGCGCTAGTTCAGCGCCACATATATTAGAAATGGCCCCTTATTGGTGGTCAACTTCATTCTACCCTTCATATAAACAAAAATGACCTGCAAACTAAGATTCTTTGTTGCGATGCAATGTTGCTGGGCAGAATCGCAACTGACGCGATTCAGACCCACAACATAGTTCCGTGTCCATACCTTTCTCTCCACCCTTTTGGCTTTCACAGTGTCATTAACAGGTGTGAGACATTTGCCCTACGGACACTTGCTCTAAAAAGGGCTATAGGGAAAGTGTCTGTGTGACAAGTGTCTTTAGGGCAAAGGTCTATATCCCGTCATCTGTGGAAGCGGCCCTTGCAATATGTGCCTACGCAGTGATTCGTCAAGAGGGGCGGTTAAAGCAGAAATGGCGGCGGACACACAAGCTTTTCTCAGCTCCAAAAGCACATTCGGTTTTTAAGCCTTTTGGACACCCTGAAATTGGAAGAAATGAGGCAGGATTTCGAAATTTCATTTTCTTTTATCTGTCTTTGTAGTCAGAAGATGTAATTTTCCCAGAAACACAATTTACACCATAAGGTCCTCAATTAGTTTAATAGTATTTTCAGTGGTCCACATCATTTAAAAGTGTAGTCTTTAATAATATTAAAAGCAAACTAAGCTCTCTCAGTCTTTGTTCGTGTTTCAAAAAAAAAAAAAAACCGTCCACACTATGAAATGTTTCGCAACAATGTATCAAAGTATCAAGAAACATGAATCTGAGCTGACGAGATTCAGTCAGGCCCGGACTGGCCCAGCCGGCTGACCGGCGAGTGCCGGTCAATTGAGGGCCAAAAGAAAATGGGGGCCAAAAATAAATAAATTAAAAAATGGGGCCAATCACTAGCCAGTCCGTCCCTGGATTCAGTCCCAAAACAGTTCAACATTGTTGCAGGTCTGAATCTCAACTGACGCGATTCAGACCTGCAACATTGTATCGCAATAAAGAATCCTAGTGTGTAGTACTAACGTTTATCGTGACAAATTCACTTAATTACATGTATGTTAAAACGGTAGTTAAGTGAAACAATATAAGTAAAATGATAATATAAAAATGGAATAGTAATTTTTCTTTTCATGCAATATTTTGAATGAATGGATGTCGTGTAAATTTGGATGTTTAATTCAGATGAATTTTGATTGAGGCATTGCCCCCCTTTTTTTGAGAGTAAAATTTCAACAAAAGTTCTATGTCATAACACTGGAATGTCATTTAAAAAAAATTGTTTTCTAGTTTACCAACCTCAAATATTATTTTATATCATCTTAGGTCAATGCAACGATTTTATGACTTTAATAATTTAATAGTTTAATTTTTATATTTGGGTTTTAAATTTGTGATGCAATTTAAATCATGTGATTTTTTTTTAATTTAAACTTTTATGAAATCCCCAGTTTTTGACGGTTTTATTTTCTATTCTAGTTGCATGTAAAAGCTCTTCAACAGTTTTTACACAGTCATTTCGTGATTTTTGTCAAACTTTTCTGTTTTCAATTGACAAACATTATTAAACTGTGAAAATTTCAACTGGAGAAAAATTCATCTACATCATCATCTACAAATAATATGCCCAAGTATATTATGCTAGAGAGCTAACCTAGACTTCTAAATAAGCTGTAGTTTATTTCTAAAAAAAATTCTAGCCTCTAAGCAGCCTCTTCGATTGTGAAAAGCATAATTCTTTTTGCTTTACTTATTAAGTTTTTAAAAAAGGAATTCGACATGAGAGCGCAAATGTGGCTTCCGCCTATTTACCTGTAATGGTTTTAGTTTTATTATGTTATGTCAATTGACATGAGAAAACTCCTTTTGGACTAAAACTTTAACCAAAACATAAATCTTCAGTTTCTCATCAATATTTACATTAATTATTTTTATTTTTGATGTAAAACTATAGTTAAATCTAACCTTGTTGTAATTAAAATACATTGCATTGCCTAAAATGATGAATAATTAAAAAAAAACTAAAATTGAAACTCGTGAAAATCAAAGAGAAAGGTGACAATTACAACCAGAATTATTAAAATCAAAAGTTATAAAGAGATTCAACTAGTTGAAATTTAATTATTCAACTTTCCTTTTAAAAATACCATTTGAGGAATTATTTTGTTTTTTTCCTGTTTAAAACGCATTTTCACTAATTATTTTCGTCAAGTGGAAACAGGGTTTCGTCTGTTTTATTTACTTAAAAATTCAGTAAAATACATATAAAAATTAAATTTATACAGTGAATGTTAGAAAAAGGCCCAAAAAATTATCGACACAAATGTTATTCGTTTCTGAGAATGGTGGACTTAAAAGATTTTTCTTGTGATTTGGATAAAGTTTGAGTAGAATTCTAATTAGAAAAACACTTGTTTTTTAATTTTTTAAGTTTCTACTTTTTATGTCAGACCCACCTGCAGTGATTTTTTATATAACTTTTTTTTTAAAAAAACATGTATTTATATAAAAAAAATATTTTTGCAGTTATCTTTTTTTTTTTGAACATTTCAAACAAAACAAAAGTTAGGAATTTATTATTTATTTTGATGATGATTAAAATCTCTTGTTTTTTTAAATGGTCCAAATCGTTACAAAGTCCACTTCATTCTATATTTTAAATATACAACAAAAAAAGTGAGGTTAAATATTTTTTTGTTAATATTTTTTTCTGAACCTCATAAAAAGATTTTTTTTAATTACTAAACATATTTAATTAACAGAAAAAAGCGGTCACTGACCAAACTGAATGGATATTATAAAAGTGAAAACACAATTTACTTACTTTTTGTGACCATTTTTTTAAATATTAAAATAAGTAGCTTTCACTTTTTAATTGTGCGTTTTCAATAATTTCAAGACTTTAGTCTTTGGCCGTGATTTACATAAAATTCTTTGCTTAGCCTAGATTGTGAGATTTATCTTTAAAAAATATCATTTATTTTGCAATACACCTCCACTACAATAGTTATTTTTTTTTTCTTAGCTGTAATCATCACGAACGACTCCATCGTTTAGGAACAGCTCATTTTAGAACTATGATTATTCTGTCTATCAGTAGAGCAAAATGAACAAAAACGAGATAGAAAGTCTTTTAGAAACTAGAAGGGTAACTCAATCACTTAAGCTAGATATTTTTATGTTGGATTATCTTTCAAAATAAACTTTTTATAAACACAAATTAAAAAAATAATTGCCTGCTTAAAGTTGGGGTCATTTTCAAACTCGCATAAAAAGCTTATTTTGAAAGATTCTAAAGATATCCACATGGAAATACCGTTAAGTGATTTAACTACCCTTCTAGTTTCTAACACATGTTCAAATTTCTATTAATTTTGCAACACGATCAGAGTCCAAATCCATCTAGGGTGGTAGTATAATGGAATGTAGTAGTTGAATGTGAAACGACATATTCAACCAATCAGCAATTTTTATTCAGCATGTTGCTAATTGAACTTTGAGCAAAGGAAGCAGCCTAATTTCAATAAATAGTTGACTATTATTTACCCTTTTTGACATTATGGTCAAAAAAATTTTTTTAAGTATATGAACAGGTGAAGGCCATCTTTTGATTGTAAATTTACACCTGCTCAAATTGGTCTATTGCTTCAATTGTCTGCTTGGATCAGGCAATCTCATGTCAAGCCAAGCAATGCTGCAATCAATAATTGCTACCTCGCAGTGGTTACTTTTAATTGTTGGACATTCCTGCTGCAAAGTGACGTTGAACATCACATTCAGCCATTGCAAGCAACGATTTCAGGCAACTGCTGTTTCTTTTGCTACCGGCCTTAGGTCACCTCGCATAATGGTGGTGAAAAGAAATGCCAAAAAAAAAAGGTAAATAAATTTGACTCCACCCGCGCTTAAAATTTAAAAAATAAATATGGAACAGTGATAATAGATTTTAATAAATGTCGAGGGTGGTTTCATTTTAGGAGGCAGACTTTTTGACGCTGACCTCACCATTTTACACAAAAAAATAAAGCTTAAATTGAGAAGTTAAAAATAAATAACTTGCATTTTTGTTATATATTTACTAGATTAGGTCACCATTAAATTAAGGGTAAAAACAAATTTATTTCATAATGAGATTGCATTTATTTTTGAACACAATTTTATTCTTTCTGCTTTTTTTTTTCTTCAAAAAGATATTATTGGTGGTTGGTTACTTTTTTTTTTTTTTCTAAAATGAAAAACTTACAAATTGAAAGTTTTCATCTCATTACTTTGTGTGTCCATTTCACTATTTGTTTTGAGCTTTTGTTTGTGTTGTATATTGAGTCGTGGAATGAAAGGGTTATTTATTTAAAATTTACTATTATATGTTAGTAGGAAATCGACTGTGAATAATGAATAAACCCAATGCAAATATGAGGTAATCAATCAATAATGAAATTTTTAGAATTACATCGAAAATAAATCTGAAAAAAACACGCCTATTTTTTTTTTGATACCAACTTTACAATTTATAAAAGTTTTCAAACACTGATTTCTTTGTGTGTTTTGAAATCAATAATAAGTAAAAGCTTAAAGTTTTCTTAGAAACTGAAAGATAAAAGACAAAATGACATTATGCTTCAATTTGTGGTCAATTCATCCGATGTTACGAGCTTCAAGTTACAATGCAAATCCCTTATTTCACCCATTTTGCACAGTGACACACAATTTTTCAAAATCGCTTAATTTTCTACTTTGTCTGTAGAAATTCAAACAGGAAAAAAAAAAGCTTGATGACGTTTTCTATTTATTATCTGTCAACAATCATCAAACACTTTGATATTTCTATTTATCCAAAATTGAATGTGTGAATTAATACGAGTTTATTCAAATTTGGTCAGTCATTTGTGAATATATTTTGCAACAAAAACTCGAAATCAAACGACTCATCTTTAAAAAACTGGAATACTTGAGTTATTTTGAATATATGTAACCGACAAAGTGTAAAATGGTTGACTTTCCAAAATTATTTAGTTAGAAAAGGGATAATTGCAATAGTTCCTCAAAAAGGTTCTTTTGTACTTTTGTTTATTACTCCTTTTATATCAGAAACAATGACACAAGACATACTTTTTGGTCATCCCCTATGTCCTCTTGACGTCATAAACGTCAATTAATAATAAATTTACTCTTCTAGTGTTTTAGAATGTTTCTTCTCCATCTGCAGAATAACCAGGGGCCTCATCGTAGAAAGAAAATAAGACTTGTTATATGATAGCAAATTGTCACATCTAGCTCATAACCTTATAATAATTACAAAAGGAAATTTACAAAATATTATGATAAATATTGTCATATGATTGCCACTAACTGGTGTACTGAATAATAATAATTGCGTATAAGCACTTATGCAGTGACGTTGTTTGATTGTCACAATTTTATGATTTTTTTTCTTCTATTTTAAAGCCCCAATATGACAGTAAATTGTCATATCTAGCTGATAACCTTATAGCAGTCACAAATGCCAGATACAGAATGACAAAATAGTGTCTTATGATTGCCATTGACTGATGCACAGAATAATGTAACAATGATAATTTGTTAGAATTTGCATTGTGTGGAAAAGCAGTGGTATCATACGATATAACTATCATAATTTTATGTCTTTTTTGTAATGTTACCCTGGAGTTTTTTTTGTGTGCATATTATTGCAATGGCTCCTTATAAAAACATGTTTAATGATTATTTTTTATGGCACATTAAAAATATGATAATTTTAACTTTGTTGACCAGTAGTATTAAAAATGACGGAAGTGATGATACTAAATAATCGATAATTACATTAAATTAGCTTAAATTTGTTGGTTCATTTAAGTATTCTGTAAAGCAATTAAAAGGCCATTTATGTATATATTTTGTCTAATTCTTTTTTCTGCCCTCAAGTAATAAACAATTTTCTATTTGAAAGATGATTTATTATGAAAAGACAAAACAAACACATTACAAATCAACAGATTATCTAAAATGCAAGAGGGGAGGAATGAAATGTTAACTATAATATATAGGACATTTTTGACTGGAGTTCATCTTTCATAGTTTAAAGACTAGAACAGTAAATCTACCACCCGGTGATGAATGATCCATCCATCCATCTTTTTTCCCCACTGTGATTTCTCCCCTGACCCACATCTTTTATAAAATGTATGAAAAAAATATATTGAGAGTAAGGGCGTTTTTTTGTGTTCATTGGCCCTTGAAAGATCTTCATCTGATTTCAATCTTTCATGGATTTCTCTTAGGTTTTTTTTACAACAATGATATATAACCTATAATTTAATTCTTTTTATTACTTATTATATTTCAAACTAGTTTTCACTTGGTTTAATTCTATTACTAGGATTCCCACGTTTTAAAATACAATTGGCTGTTTATTTATTTTATATTGTAATCTTTTAATTAGAAAAATTAAGTCACTGCAATTATTTTTATTTTTAAGTTTTTAAGAAAAAATAACTTGAGTGTTTTATAAACTAGAAGAGTAACTTTAATCACCAGCTTGTCCATTTTCATGTTGTATAATTTTTAAATAAGCTTTTTATGGCAGTTTGAGAAGACAGGCAATTAGAAATCGGGACAAACAAAATGTTGGCTCCGGTCCTTTTTATGACGAACGGCAACATCTAATTGGTTGGTTATGTAGTCTGACGTCACATGCTCCGCCCTTTTCAACGTCGAACCACACAACAAACCATTTAGAAGTTGCCACTCGTCATAAAAAGGGCGGAGCAAACTTCTGTTTGTCCCGATTTCTAATTGCCTCTTTTGAGAAGTGGCACGTTTTTAGACGACAACTTTTTTTCTCGTAGTATTTTTGCTCAATTTGAAGTGAAAAACAAAAAATAAACAATTTGAAACTGTCATACAATATTTTTTTTTGATTCCGTTTAAAACTCGTCTAGATTCTAAAACGCGTTCAATTTCTTTTTAAAATGCCAGTTAACAATATTTTTGTGTATTCTTTGATTTTAATATTTTTAATGGATATAATTTTGTGTAATCAGCAGTTAACAGTCGCGTAGCCAGGCTTGGTTGTGCCCTCCCCCCCCCCCCGCCACTTAAAACTTTGCTCCCCCTTACCTTTCTCTCCACATAGCTCTCATACTGGGTGGGGTGCTATTTTGATGAACGGCGGAACAGGTGTGAACAACAGTAGGAACAGTCGGAAGGTTAGGAAAGGTTAGGAAATTAAGCTTGTTGCAGGGGGTCTGTGGGGCGCAGCCCCCCATTTTTTAAAGAATTATTAAAACAAATTTGTCCATTGTTCCAACCGTTCCTCCTGTTAATCAAATAAGGGACCAGTCGAACAATGGACTAGTTTGATTTAATAAGAATTAACTCTTTAAAAACTGGAGGCTGCGCCCCCAACCCCCCTGCAACAAGCTTAATTTAACTAAACCGAACCTTCCGACTGTTCCTACTATTTTTCCGACTATTTCTCCGACTATTTCTACCGTTGTTCCGACCGTTCCTCTGCCGTGCCCATTGATCACTATGAACATTTACTGATGCAAGTATGTAATTTTTTAAAGTAAATATTAAATGAAAGTCGATTTATTTTCGAAATTAACTGAATAAATTAAGCGAGCGATTCGGAATAACTCGCTTAATTTATTCAATTATTTTTGAAAATAACCTGACTTTCATTTCGTTTTTTGCGCCCGCAAACCTCCTGCCCCCCCCCCCCACCCGCCCGCAGTTGCAGGTCTGGCGGTTTCCTAGCTACGCCCCTGGCAGTTAATTATTCTAAAACCAACCTGTAAATTAAAGCCCAAATTCAAGAAGAAAAGTTTAGTTCTTGTAAAATGTAAAAGTTGATGCATTTAGCATTAGCTTTGACTTAGCAGTCATTAAGGGTCGTATTTTTAAGATTTATTAAATCAAAGCTAGTGCTAAAATCTTTAACTTTTACAAAAAAAAACTTTCCTATCTAAAGTTGATGAGTTTAGCATTAACTTTGACTTAGAAGTCATTAAAAATAATACCACCCTCTATGCACTAAGTAAATTGTGTTTCGAGCTGCTTTCTGAGTGAAATACTTTTTGGTGCCATTGTGCCCCACATAAGCCTAACAGGAAGAGAAGTTTTTAAATTCTTAAAAGTAGAAATTCTCACCCAATTACATAGTTGTCAGTCTTAAATTTATTGTAAATACTGGACCGAAATTTCTCCCCCCCCCCACCTCCCCCCTCCTTTTTTTTGCTTTTATTGAACGTTGTTTTTACAGTAGTATATGTGAAGTTACATCTAATTATAAGTTTCATTTCATTATTTTTTTATAATGTGTATGTGGGGTCCATTTCTGAATGGAATAGTAGTTGTAATAATATTGTTAAAGTTCATGACCTTTTTTTAACTTTATATCTAGTGTAGCCTATGTATGTAACCTATTCATGATGAAAATTTTCATTATTTATGATGCTATATTTATAAGTCTTTCACTATATAATAATTTTTTTTTGACCAGGTGCAATTTACCAGGTAGGTAGATGTGAATTTCTTAGAATCAAAAGAAAAATGACCAATTAGAAGAATTAAATGGTGCAACTTTTTTTTCAAATGAGGACACATGAAACTCATTTAAAGTATTATAAAAAAAAATACTATAAGGGTTTTGATAAATAATGAAGAAAAGCCATTATTAGGAATCGGATTTCTATGCCATATCAAGCAACTGATTCTCAATTTGTGGCCCAAATGCCAATTGTGAAGTAATCATCATCATTAAATCAACTCGAAATTTGCTTTTTCTAATCAAAAAATGGCTGATTATAGATGGCTATAGATGTCTGATTAATAACACTTGTCAGGATGCCTCTAACCAGTGTTTTTGTTTGAAAATACCATAATTATTGGTTGATTCTAAAACAGGATTGTTACTTCAACAAATTGGCACTTTGGCCTATGTGCATTGGGAAACATTTGCTTGATATTGCATAAAAATCCGAGCCCTAGTTATTATATTGTTTGAGAGCACTATTCTTTTATTCTTAACTTTTAAACTTTTATAAACTGTTTTATGAGATTTATTAAGTTGTTAATTTTAAATCATTTCTTAAGGGGGGGTGACCTCCTCCCCTTTTCCTTCCTCCCCTTCCTGCAACTAATTTCACTTTTTTCTTTTCTTTGCAAATTGTGTTTTTTTTTTCAAAAGATCATTTTAGGGTTACTTTAATTGTTCTTTGAATTAACTTGTTACAAAAAAATTGTGGTGGCAAGTTTAATTTTTGCCAATTTGTCTCGCATGCTTTTTTTTACTCTCCTTTTCTTGGTTCATTTTCTTTTTCTAACTACATTTTTTTTTGTAGGATTTTGTTGTTACTTTAATCCTAACGAGAGAATTTTTAATCGTTTTTATAGTTGTTTAATGAATGCAAGACTAGGCTTAGACAATTGCACCTGAAGCAATGTTAATTATTAATGAAAGTAATGAGAAACTGTGTTGATGCCATACACTTAAAAGTACGTTTATTCAAGACTACAGAGAACTCAAATCTACATATCTGCACAACAGCAGAAACTTTCGAATTTGCATTACTGCAAAAGTAGATACTTGCAAATCTTTAAAATTGTATTTTGCAAAACGGCATATTGTAAATTTGCAGACCTTGCAAAGTTTCATCTTCAGACCATTACATGCTATATTACAAAACTGCAAAACTGCAAAAGTATTGAACTCCAATATGCAGCAAATCAATCTTTTGAACTGCAGAAATGAATTTCACAAATAAAAGTTGCATACCTCCAATTATTAGCACGAAATTGACTTTTACAAGTTCAAATACGATTTTATCGAAATCTTTTTTAATTATCGTTTAGGTCAAGGGGTCAGTTAGTTTGTTTATCCATTGTTTTCGCTTTTATAAATTATAAAATTAACCTGTAGTTTAAAATTCGTTAATTTCTACTTGGTATCTACTTGTAGATTATTTCCAGGATTATTTTCCTGAATTAAGTAAATATTAGTTTTTAAAACGTGAAAACATTTTATATGAGTAACATAATTGTTAAATTTCATTTTTTTGTTTACAAATTGTAGCAATCTTGGAGTTTCCTCGTATTAAGATAGTTTATTAACAGCTGATTTCCAAATTCTAAAGAGCAAAATTAATATAAATTAGGACGTGTTTTAAAAACTAGAAGGGTAAAAAATATTGTCTGCTTAAAGTTGGGTCATTTTCAAACTCGCATAATAAGCTTAACTTTTAAGAAATCCACGTGAAGATACCCTCAAGTGATTGAGCTACACTTCTAGTTTCTAAAACACTTTCAAGTTTGTTTTTCATTTTCTACCTGAAAGATAGAATAACTAGAACTCGAGAGGCGTTTACACATTAAAACCACGTCAAGTTACAATTATCGTTATATTTATGCAAATTACTCAACTTATTTTAAACTTCTGTTTAAAGTGTTATGCAAAAAAATTGTTATAATTTGCGAAAAGTCACACCTTTTGTGAGATTCTTGTATTCAAATTAGCTGATAGAAAGAAAGGAACCATTTTGGACTTAAAACTGTGAAGTTTTTTTTTTTTAAAAAAAAAACAATAATAATAATCTGTCGAGTTTTAAATTTTGCTTCCCATTCTTTTTTTTTTTATATCTTTGTTTTAGAAACCCGGAAACAAACAAAATCAATTATACAACTTTCTCATGAAATAGATACTAACATTGACATTTTTAATACAATTAAAATGAAACACGTTTGTTTTGATTACAATCGTTGAAACATTTTTATTATTATTTTCTTTAAACTGGTCATTTTTCCAATTTGTGTTTTTCTTTTCATTTGAATTAGGTCTAGTGGTTTTTTCGCAAAAAAAAAAATGGGGAAATTAGTTCAGTAGATTTTGAGAATGTAATTTTCTATTGTTTTTTCTCATTGTATTTTGTTGATAAATCCATTATGGCTGGCTATCTTGAATATTTTCTTCTTCTTCTTTACTTGTGGTCAGTTTAGATCCGTTGTTGTTGTTGTGGTGTATTGGTCAAGCAAAGAATCACATTGAACACAACAATTCGACTTCATTTTCACGTTTCATTTAATTTATTTGTTCAAAGTGTTTTTATTAGAACATTTTAATTATTTGTCAGAAATTTTTTTTATATTAGCTATTGTTATCAATTCAACGTTGAGGTTTATTATTACAATTAATTAATAAAAAGTTGTTACAAAATGCGTTTATTTAAAGCAGAAAAAAAAAATCTGAAAAAAAAATCTGATTAAAACACATTGCTAGGTTTGTATTGATTTATGATCAAGAGTAGGGTCATTGCAGGTTATATGACAGTAGATTGTCATGTTATAGCTCATAAGTTCATAACCTTTGTAACAATCACAAAAGCAAATTACAAAACCAAGATTATAGGACAAATACAGTCTTGTATGTATCATATCTTTATGACTGCCAATTGAGTGATGTACAGTATGGACCTCATTACAAAAAGAAAATACGAGCCTCATAAGACTGTCAAATGACAATAAATTGTCATATCTGGCCGTTAACTTTGTATCTGTCATAAAAGCAAATTACAAAATACTATTGTGACTAATATTGTCATATTAACTGCAATTAACTGGTGAAACAGGGTAATATGACAGTCATCAATTAATAGCTCACACTTAGTGACATAATAAGGTACGAGTGTCACAATTTACTGACTTATTCTGTAATATGATGTCCAGTAATGTGATAATTACAAAATGGTGTACTTCGTATGACTGTGATAACGTTTTTTTCTTTCTGTAATGAGGTTCCAGGTTATTATTACAAAATTAATAAATAAAAACATTTAAATTTAAGATGTTTTATGAACAGCTGATTTTCAAAGCTATTGGTTATTCTGAAATTTAGGAGCAGGAACACTAAGGAGAAATCGAAACTGTTAGAAACTAGAATGGTAGCTGAATTAGTAATTTCATGTTACTATCTTTTAAAATAAACTTTCTGTAGACAAAAATTAAAAAAAACTGTTGTCTGCTTAAGAGTTTGGTCAATTTCAAACTCAAATAAAAAGCTTATTTTAAAAGATATCATCAGCATGAGATTGCTCTTAAGCGATTGAATTACCCTTCTAGTTTCTAAAACATTTTCAAATTTCGCCTAATTTTACTCCTGAGAGACAAAATAATCAAAGTTTTGAGTTTAAAAACCACCTTATTAATAATAATAATGTTCAAAATGTATTTTCTATTTGTCACAATATAAAAATGTAGCAAAGTGAGTGATATTACAACCTGCAATAATTGAATTGTTTTTTAAATATCTGTGCATTTTTTTAATAATTTTTTTTAGAATAAATTAACAATTTCCGTATTTACATTTCGTATGAAACAATTCAGTAGTTACTTATTTAACTTTTTTTTATTTGATAGCAAATATTCTAATCTAACAAATTCTATTGAGGTAAAGGGACATTCTACAGTTTTATTTTTTATTTTAAACAATTAGTTGTCACTTTGTAATTAAATTATTATTCTAATAATGTAATTAAAAGCTACATATTTTTTTGTGTGAGCTCTTTTCTAATTACATTTACTGTTTCATTTATTAACATTTACGTTTCTGCATAATTCTCTACAAAAAAGTTAATTTTTTTCTGCACAAATGCAATGACAACAATTATGTACAAATATGTGTTGACAATTATATTTAAAGCTCGGATCTTTATGCAATGTCAAGCAAATTTTTCTCAATCTGTGGTCCAAGACCCAATTGTAAAGTAAAAATCTCGGTTAGATAAATCAACAATTATAGTTTTGTTCAATGAAGAACACTTGTTAGAGGCCAGAATGTTTAGTTTACAACTGATATGGTAACCAGGCATCTAGCCTCTAACTAGCCTTTTTGATTAGAAAAAAAGCATGATTGCAGTTGCTCTAATGATGATTACCTCACAATTGGCACTTGGGCCACAAATTGAGAAACATTTGCTTGATATTGCATAAAAATCCGCACCCTTGTGATTGTGGGTTTTATTTATTTAGGCCTTTCGAGGACTTCGTATATTAAAATATGAAACTTGATGATGAAAAATGACTTGAGAAATAAAAAATAAAATATTGGCCTGCATTTTTAGAAACTAAAAAAAGTTCTTATCTGTAAAGAAAACCAGAAAAGCTATGTCCGGAAACAAAATATAAGCAAGAGGCGTATTTAATGAAAAAAATGTCCGGGAACTATGCTAGGTACCCCTAGGTACCCCCTCTTCTCAAGAAAGCAATAATCTATAGAATTCACATAATTGCCTCCTGTAGAAGATTAAATTGAATATGAATGTAGATTGTTATGTTTTGCAATATAGCCTCCTCCTATGAGGCTTTCTAAGGCCTCATATTTTAGATAAAAATGGCAAAAGCAAGCAAATTTCTAGAGGGTGGAGCAATTACCCTTCAAGATTCTTTACAGCATAAGTATAATTTTGTTTCCAGATGCAGATATTCATTTTCTGATGAACAATAGGGGTTTTGCACCCCGCTTACAAAAACTACTTGTATAACAACTACTTTTAATTATTTTCTTGTTTTTATGTGAAAAAGAAGTTGTTGTAAGCTTTCCTTTTTGCGCAGTTTATTTATACAAGGATGTCCATAAAATTCTTGTACTCTTTTTAATAACTACACTTCTACATATAAGATAGAAACAGTCTGTAAAATGCAACTGAAAGGAAATTTATTCAAGATTTAACATATTTAATTATAGAAATGTTCTCAAGTAGCACAACATGTTGGTCCAAAGTAGCAATTTCTGTTGGCAATGTTGACCCAATGTTGGAAAAAATACACATGACCCAACAATGGCCCACTTAATGTTGGGCCCTCAAATGATGACAGGCTCAGCTATCAGTGGGCCATCGAGTACAGTCAAGTGTTATCAACTGCCAAACAATGTTGGATGGATCATTATATAAACACCAATAGTGGGCATTACACTGGTTCCTTGTTGGCAATGCTGCCTTGATCAATTTTCGACATATCCATTATTTTTTTGGATACAAAGGATAACACGTTTGCTGAAGTTAACTTTGGAACACATTCTGCAGTTGTGTTTTGAGTTATATAGCACTGATCATATTTGCTATCCTATCACAAAGAGTATTTACAGATTGTTTATATCTTATATGTACATAATATTATTATAAATTAAAATTGCACAAGAACTTTCTGGACACCCTACAAACGAACCTTGCGACGGACAACTTTTTGCATTTTATTTACTCTAGTAGTAAGAAATCTATATTGGTGCAAAACCCTTAATGTATGTCGCCACAATAAAATATTCAATTGCATTATTGATAATCAATAAATCGTGTGATCTATATTTTATCTCATTGTGTGTCAATACAGAAAGAAAATAAGACTGTCAAATGACAGTAAGGGAAGATTCACAAACATACTGAAAAAATCCCACTGAATTTCACTCTGTACTGCGCCATATACCGTTCAGTGCAAAGGAACACAGAAAGTTATTTCTAATTTTATTTTCTAGTGGGTTTTCAGCATATGTGATTCTTCCCTAAATTGTCGTGACTAGCTTATAACCTTGTAATAATCACAAAAGCAAATAACAAAAAAAAAAATATGACAATTGATTGCCATTGATTGGTGTACAACATAATATGACAGTCATAAAATAATAGTGCACAAGCCGTGATATCTTAAGAAATGACTGTCACAATTTTGATTTTTTTCTGCAATGAGGCTCCAGTTTCTTGTCAGTAGAAACCATCTTTAAGAAAAGTACACATACACTGTAAGGAAACTTTGTTTGGAAACTGTTTGCAAATAGTTTCTAAACAGTTTAAACATTTGCAAACAAAATTTGGTGTTTTCAGTTTTTCCATCTAAAACGTGTCCGACACGAAAAAAATGAAACATACAAAAACGCACGAAAATATTTAATAGGCAAAGTAAGGTAAAAAAAAAGCTTTGAAGAAAACATTTTTCCATGGTCTTTTCCAAGCGTCTTTGTCTGCATTCACGTGTTATCTATGCTTTTCAATGCATTTCTGTGTTTTAGACTGGCATTACCTATGCTTCTGAATAGAAACGAGGTCTGGATGGGAAACATTGCTTGCAAAACAGTTTGCAAACAAATTTTCCTGGTGTGTACTTAGCTTAAAAACATTTTTTTTCTCCCTACATAATATAAGTTCATAGTTTAAAGATTTCACACTTATTTTTACAATAATGTGTCACCTTGTCCACTTTTAATTTAAATAAGTACTGTTGAAGTTGAATATTTTCATTGTAACAAACAACAACAAAAAATACCATTAGTGGAAGTCATAAACATAATTTGCTGCTGTTGTCTCTTGTATTTGATAATAATAATATAAACTAGTTTTAACATTAGCTTCTTATCTATAAATTATAACACATATATATGAACCCCTTTTTATGCAAATGAGGGAGAGGAGGAGGGGGGAGTTAGCTTATTTCGTCGTCTTTGAATTTCACGATTTAGAATGTGGCTGCATAAATATAGCTAATATATGCTAATTTAACTCTAGAGAGCTTTTTTTTCAAAGGGTGGTTGGTTGGTTGGTGGTATTATATATTTGTATAATATATATAATCTATGCAAATTTATCATTAAGTTGAGGAAAACAATAATATTACAAAAGGCTTTTTGTGTGCTGTTGTTTTCTTCTATTTATTTGTACAAAGTGAAACGATTTCATCAAAATGATCATTATTATTATTATTACTACTAATAACTATTAGGCAGACATAGATAATGTACAATTTATATACACAATAATTATTTTATTTGAGCTAAAGTTTTATTTATTTAATTTATTGCCACCATCACTTTTTTTGTCAGATTTTAGTAGTTTTCATATTTTGCTTCAGAAATGCAAAGTTTTAATTTGATGTGTGTATCAATCACAATCAAAAAATGGCATCAACTAGAGACAAAAAGAATTCCTTCTTAAAATATTAGATTAATAGTTTGCTAAATTAAATTTTCATTTTATGCCAAATTATATACTCTAAGCATGTTTATTATTAAACTGGTTTATTCTCGCGTTTATATATTTAAATTGGAATTTCTGTCAGCAAATAAAGAGTATCGAAAGAAGATATAGGTGGCTAGGCCTATTATTATTATTTGTCGATAATGATGTAGTTTATTATTTAATGTAATAAGTACTAATAACTAATGAAGCCTTGAAGGTGATTACATGCAAACTTTTTTTTGACAATGTTTGTATGCACCTTAATCAATAAAAGAAGCTGTTATTTAAATATAATGTAAAACTATTAATGGTTCTAATGGTTAGAGATAGTCAGTGCAATGGTGTTTATATTGTATATACACGGTGCTTCAAAAAATGTTAACACTTTACATTATTTTTCTCATTTTTCATGCCTTTTGACTGACTGACATGGCAACAAGATTAAATTACATATTTTTGCACTAACAGATTCATATGTACTGGTCATTTCTTGCTAAAATAACTCGACAATGGGAATCTTTTTTTTTTAATTTTAATTTGAAATATTATTCTGCAAGTAGCCAAGAAGGGTCTGTGGCAGAAGAACAAAAGTCCAATTGCATCAAGTTTAAAATGCATTGAATTTAAACCCCAAAGATATAATAAACACAATGACAACTGCAATGTGTTCTGGTGCATCTGAAACTCTTGTGTGGGATTTTGTGCATGAAAATCAAATTGCATTATGGGGCATGTAATTTAAGGCAATATTCACTGCAATGCGTCCTTTAATTAATTGCAATTGCTAATGTGATAACATTTTTGCAAGACTTAAAAGTGGTTTCTTGCAAACCATCTAACAGAAAACGCTGATCTTTGTTTTTTTTTTTGCAAGAAACTGTACAAGATTAACAGCAATATTTGACTTGATATCTTGCGACAAAAATAATGTGATCGTTACTTTAGCTTCACCAGAGCATGTTGCAATTGTTGTTTGTTTTGGATTATATCTTTGAGTTTTGACAATGCATTTCACATGTTGCAAATGGACTCTTGTCACTCTGCCACCGGGTTTCTTAGCTGCTTCTGTAGTAGTTTTTCAAGTTCAAATTCGAGTTGTTTTTTGAAGCACAAAAAAGTTGTGTCTCAAGTGGACATCTTTTTTGACATTTTGAAGCTATTAACAAAATTGTTGCAGTATACAGAATGCAGTGCTAACATTTTTGAAGCACATTTGTATTCTACGTGAAACAATTTAACAAAGGGAGAACAACATACAAATTATTTTTTTCTCCTAAGCAAAGTTACAATAGCATTTTGTTTGTACACCCTACTTAAAATTCTAAAACAAAGATTATTATGCCATGTACATGTATACATTTATAACGAATGGCATAATATATATTATATAAATCATAACGTGGCCTAATATAGGCTGTTTTGTCGATTTGCATAATTCTCAAGATAGTGAAAGAGAGGCAATGACGTCATCACTTTCAATGGAGGGAAATAGGAAACAGTAGGCAGGAAGAGTGGTGCGGTGTTTGGGTAATTTTTTTTTTGTCTTCGTTTTTTTTTTTGCTTTAAAGTGCTGAGCAGATTATTTATATATACATTTTTATACGTGTTTTGTGTATGAGTAAATATTTGCGCGTAAATATAGTTTTATTTTTTCGTAAGTAATGTGAATAGGCACTTTTTTGTAGCCTCAGAATGCTGCAATTTTATTTTCTTCAAGCGATTTTTTTTCTTTCTAAAAAATTCTTCTTTCTAACTTGTTTTTATTCGCATTGGTATTATTTAAAGCAAGATTCACTGCAATGTGTCTTTGAATTAACTGCAATTGCCGATGTGATAATATTCTTGCAAGATTTTAAAGTGGTTTCTTGCGCATCATCTTAAGCGGCGATCACACTGGATAATTTTTTTCTTAAGATTCCGTGCAAGAATTAAGCCAAATATTGCTGTGGATCTTGCACAGTTTCTTGCAAAAAAAAAACCAAAGATCACCGTTTTCTGTAAGACGTTGTGCAAGAAACCACTTTAAAGACTTGCAAAAGTATTAACCACAATGCCAATTGCAATTAATTCAAGAACTTGCTTAGTCACTGCTTTATTAAAAACAAACTGCAAAATTCACTGCAATGTTTGACTTATTTCTTGCACAGAATCTAGAAAGTGTGATCCCCGCTTTAGAGGGACACCATCTTTACACATTGATATTGTGTGAATTTATTTGAGCCTGTATCGAGAGTAGCCACATGATATAAACACGCTTTTAATCATACATAGAGGTAGCTCAATGTTAGAAGAAGAAAAAAAAACGGCCATGAGTGAGTGAGCTTTTAAAGGTTCTCTTTATTCCTCTTTACCTCGTTCTTACATATCTTAATAGAGAGAAGATTGGTTATCTTTTTTTGCACTATTTGCATAATAATTTAATTATGAGGTTAATAATAATTTTACTACAAATGGCAATTATATTTAAGAAAAAGTTTCAAATGAAATATTTTCTACGATAAAGGCAATGCGATTGAACGAATTTCACTAGAACTGCTAATCCTTTCTACAAACGAAAATGACGGAAATTGCTTTTAACGTTACGTCTATGTAAATGCCTACAAAGAAAACTTTTTTTTTTTAGCTCTAGGTAGAGGTGACGCCATCTATTGGCTACATTCGACTATGACATGGAATGCCTCCTAGGCATTTCCTAGGCATTAGTTGAGCTACCTTTATGTATATAACCTTATTTGTTTTGTTTTACGAAGAGCTGATTTTCGAACTCTAGTAATTCAGCAGTTTTATAAGAACAACATTAATGAGAATTTGAAAATGTGTTAGAAACTAGAATGGGTAGCCGAATAACTTAATAATATTTTCATGTTTGATATATCTATCAAGATAAACTTTTTACAGACAAAAGATTAAAAATATCAACATGAAAAATATTCTGAAGTGATTGAGCTAACTTTTCTAGTTTTTAAAATACTTTTCAAGTTTCTCTTAAAAACAGCTTAACCCAACATCTATATTTTAAGTGCTTATTGTTTAAGGGCTTATTGTTATAGTGTTAAGAGGATGGCAAAAATAATAAGGGACAGTGTTGAAATGAGAGATGTACTCTGATGGTGTCCCATACTTGGTGTTCGAACATGGACTTCAACTTCTGCCAATTTAAAGACTGACATGATCACATCTTTTTTTATGTGTGGGTCATTGTTGTTGATCAGATCGCTCAGATTTTTTAACTGTGTATAACAACGTTCCTATAATTAAAAAAAAAACAAGTTTCAAAAAAGATATTAAATTAGATCGATTGTTTTAATAATTAATTATTGGTTTATATTAAAACTGACCTTTTCTTTGGTTACCATACTTTCTGTAATGCTATTATTTTCTCGATCCTCTGCAAATTCTTCCAGGTATGCTTGTAAAACAATGTTATCATTGATATGTTCGAATATTTGGAGTTTGCAGCCACCCTGTAATAATTAATTCAATTAGGTTTTTTTAAAAAATTAAAAAAAATTATTTTTAAATCTAGCATTTAATTTTTTCTAAATATTTATAATTATGTTTAAGTTTTAGAAGTTTGGATTTCTACATGTAAAAAAAATAAAAACGAAAACATTATTATTGAAAATTGTTTTAAATTTAAAATATAAGAGTGTAAGTAGGACCTCGAACTCTGGTTATCTCGTCTTTCAGAAGCAAATTTAAGAGAAACTAGAAAGTGTTTTAGAAATTAGAAGGGTAATTCAATCACGTAAAGTTAGATGATTTTCAAGCTAACATAAAAAGCTTATTTTAAAAGTTATGATCATGAAATTTTATTTTGAAAGATATTGGGGGTTGTAAACTAAAATCATTGTGGGTTTTTTTTGCACAATTTTTATTAAAAATTTACGATGAATGCTTTTTCTTAAATGTGAAAAGACAAATGAGAAAAAGCATTATTCATTTTAAACTTTTACATGCAGTTTAGTTTGTGCAACGGAAAAACTGCAATGTTTTAGTTTACAACCTTAATATTAACAGGAAAATGCGAATCACAAGTGATTCAGCTACACATTCTAGTTTCTAACACACTTTCAATTTCTCCTTAATATTTGCTCTTCAGAAACTGCACAGTAATATGAGTGTTATAGAAAATCAGCTGTTCATAAAACATTTTGAAACAATATTTCAAGTTTTTTTCTTAATCTTAAACACAAACATAGCAACTAAAAATTCTAGAGATGTCTTCACTTCTAATTGAATTTAATATACAGTAATAATAATTATTTAAGAATTTAATTAAGTTTAATGAGTTACTTAATACATTATTAATATTAAAAACTAACAAAAACAAATTATGAAAATATGGAATTAGATTTTTTTTAGGATTTTTTTTTACATTTTAATTTTAATTAAATAAGACTTGCTGTCATTTTCTAATAAATAATCTTTCTAGTTTGTAAAAAGAAACTCACTTCGTCATTTGGATTTTCAACAACATCTTGAAGATGTTGAACTGAATCTATGATGTTCTTATGAGTGTAACGACTTAACATGTTTTCTTCTAATTCACTGTAGCCCAAAAAGAGAAAAATACCTGGAGGCAAAAAATAACAATAGAAGTTTGATTGGATTTTCATTAATTATTAATTTTATGAGAAAATTGAAAAAAAAAAATCATGTTTATATGTATGTTTACCTTGTCGTAAAGAATACAGTGAAGGTTGGGGTTTCATACAAATGAATTTTCCTGAGTAGCAAATACAGCGTCCTCTATACGCTTGATAAGCAGGTGAGGCATGGCCTAATTAGAAATTGGCGGCGGTAATTTTATGTTTAAAAATGCTAATGCTACTATATTTTTAAATGGAGACCGGATTTATATATAAATGCATTATGCAAATGTCATCTGCTTATATGCAGATATAAATTACTAAATTCTATACTGAGCATATAAATGCATATTTCACAGAATATTGCATATTTATTAAATATGAATGTATTTTAAGTAAAATTGTAGTTTATTTTATTTATGTAATTTATATTTTACACATATTACATAATAGATAATTTAAAAAGAATTCAAAATTTAACAAAAATTGAGGAACCAAAAACAAATTAAGAAATTAAAACACAACATTGTAAACTTAATTAATACAAGCTTCATAAACAATTATATTTAAAACATATTATTTTAATTTTAATTTGTATGTGAATTATTTACTCTGTAAACAGCCTCGAGTGCCTACGACAGAAGGCCAATTTAGTCCAAAATTAACGTGAAAAATGCATTGTCAAAATATCTTTCAATAATATCCTATTTGCAATCATATTTTTGTAAATTTTTAATGTATATTTTGAAGAGTTTTAGTGCATATAAATCCGCTCTTAGTGCTCGGGTCTTCATGCAATATCAAACAAATGTTTCTCAATTTGTGACCCAAGTGTAAATTGTGAAGTACTAATTATTATCATCGATTCATCATTAAGGACAACTGCAATCATGCTTTTTCTAATCAAAATAGCTAATTAGAGGCTAATGTCTGGTTTACCATCAGTTTTTAACTATAGGTCTAGCCTCTAACTAGTGTTCTTGATTGAATAAACCATAATTATAAACGGGGATTGTTACTTCACAATTCGGCATTTGGTTGATATTGCATAAAAATCCGCTCTACTATAGACTTATTTTTATTAAATATACTGACTGTAAACGGCAAAAGTTGTCTGACATGGTAAACGTTCCACACAAGGGAGCTTTTCACACACCAATTGAGAAAGGTCCTTACACATACACACATAGGAGCAATCTGGTTCATTTTTATGGTACACCTACAATCAGATAAACAGATAAATTGCAGATAGAATCTTTTTGCCACTTATTATATGGAATTATGTTTGTTGAGACAAGTATGTTAACGCCAAAGTAGAAAATCACTATAATCAGTTAATTTGCAAATTGACTAGTCAATTTGTTAATACCATCAATAATTCCGTAAAGAAATTCGCACATTGACCAGCATTTTCAGGCTTATCAATGTAGATAATACCTTAAAGTTGATTCAGAAGCAACTGTTTTAGAAACTAGAAGAGTAACTTTAATCACACTAAGAATTATTTTTTGAGTTGCTATATTTTAAAATAACCTTTTTTATTGCAATTTTTTTCGAAATTAATGTTTTTCTCTCTTTTCACTTTTGATTAAAATTGAAGCACTTGGAAAAATGAAATTCGAGAATTTGAAATTGCCACAAAAAGTAAAAATCTATAAATAGAAACGCAGCTCAATCACTTAAGGGTATTTTCACGTTGATACGCTCATATCTTTTAAAATAAGTAAATATGTCGGTATTAAAGTGACAACTTTAATCGGACGATTTTTTTTTATTTTTATCAATAAAAAGTTTAATTTGAAAAATAATAACATAAAAATATTATTAAAATGACTCAACAACAATTCTAGTTTCTTAAAAATATGCACGCTTGTAGAATATTTGGCAATTGTCACTTGAACAACACAAGTGACCAAATGTATGAACATTTTTTTTTTACTTTTGGACGTGTGGACTTTTCTAATTTAAAAACGTCCATAGCCAAACGTCCACCATTTTGAAGACTTAATTGTTTTAGCCATTTTCCACACAAGTTTTCTAAAATGCTAGTAACTTTTCATAGAGATAATTTTGCAAATTGTCTAGTGAATTTGCAAAACATTTTTTCAGTAATAAATTAACAATAAAAAGAAAGGATTTTTGTTTTTACTCGAGTTCCTGTTTCTCTTGAAATGGTAATGTTTCCACTTCTGTCTGGTTTTTTTAAGATGCAATAGTCTGCAAATAAGAATAAAAAATGCATCAAGTAAATATGAAGAAAAAAAAAAACCCAACTAAGGCAAAGATAATTGGTTTCAAGAAATCCATATTAAAAATTACCATCTTTTATTTTTTTCATGGTTCATTTTTAAAGATTGGGGGGGAAAAGGGGGGGGGGGGGTAGAGAGGGTTCAAGAAGAGAGTGTGTTCAATTTTTATTTTAACAAATATGTGTTTTATGTGTGAAGTTGTTTTTTCTACTTTATAAAAACAAAATGAGGAAATTTCTTATCGATATTTTTTTTCTTCCTGCTGTTTGATAAATGATTAAATTTGTCAGGTGGTTAAGAAAAAAAAAACAATACATTGGGAGGAGTTTGCTATTCAAAAAACAAAAAAAAAATCTACCTTGTGTGTTACCCTCTTTATAAGAAAACTCCATACTGTGTTAATAATAATCATAATAATAATTTATAATAATAATAATAATAATAATAATAATAAAGTAGTATGTACATGTATGTGTGTGTGTGTAGGGTGGAAAAAAATACATTCATTGTAAGGACCTACTGTTGTCTAATGGAATGAAAGTGTGTCCCTGTGTGTGTTTTGAAATTATTATTGGTAAAGGCACGTAAAAGTAGGCCTACATTGCTGGCATCTACCCTTAATTAGGTTCTGTCTCTTAGGAAAAGGTGAACAAAAAATGTATACATACTGAGTTGATTGTAAATTATCTTTATTTTATATATCTACATGTATATGTAGATATAATCAAAAAAGAGAAACACTGCAAATATAATTGCATTTAAATAACGACGTCAATTCTTTACTTTTTTTAGCGAATAAGTTGGATTCAAAGTTTATTAAAATACTAGAATAGTAGATCAGCCTACGAAAACTGATTTTAAAGTGTAAACGCAACCCTCAAATTGTTTCAGGCAATTTGGTTACATCAATATTTATTGAGAACTGATTTTCAAATTGCGTTTAACAATTCATTTTTTGTTTTAAATTTATGAATCTAGTTTTTTTTTTTTTTAGAAAGAATCACCTACTTTTTTAGTTTTTAATGAACTTTATATTTTTTTTAAAAAAAATTTTCTAACGAAAAAATGTATATTCATTATAACGTGGTAAATTTACTTTTAAAACCACATTGAATGATTAAGGCCCTTGGCACACATGGTCCACTTTTCGACTGCGAAATGTGAAGTCAGGTTGTCGCCAAAACCGGTCAACAATGAAAAATTGAACCATTGAAAATCCATTGCAATCACAGACCACAACCACCTTCGACTTCATTTTGTAGTCGAAAAGTAACTTGTGTGTTGTTCCAAAACTAACTTCAATATTTTCTGAAACTTTATTAGTAAATTTAAGTGTAAACCTATTTCATAATTAATTAATTTATCTTTTAAACAAATATAGTTTGATACCTGTTGAGGGTGTTGTCGTCGTTTTTGTTGTTATTGTGGTCGTTCTTTGAGTTGTTGTCGTTGTGGTCATCACTCTGGGTTTAAATGGCTCATGAAAGACGGTGGTCGTTGATGGAGTCGTTGAAACCACGTCCACAGGAAGTGCCACATTTGTTTCTTGTCTTGGCAACATTGGAACGGAATTTACCCGATTTTCCAGAAAATCTTTTTGAGCTTGCACTTTGTCATTTAACAATAAAAAAGGGAAAGAAATGAACCAAAAAAAACGTAGGCATTAGTGAACTGCCATTAGTTTTGTAATTTAATGATTTCCAATTGGCCAAGTGACATGCAATGTGCGGAAGTTAAGGTTGCCAAAAAATTGGAAGCCCTTCTTGCGGCTTTTTCAAGTGATCAATTATTTTTTTTTTCATCTTCTACTTCTTTGCGTGTATTCCAATAATTCAATTCAAATCAGGAAAACAATTTTTTCTTTTCATTTTTGGTTATAAATATCAAATTTGACGTTATCTTTCATCCATTTGTCTTTGAAATTGTTTCAACATCTATATAATTAATTAGTAAAAACGCCATTATGGCAATTAATTAATATTGCTAATGAATAACGGATTTAACTGTTATGAGATCACGTGTCTGTTGTTGGTGTTGAATCAGTTTCATGCAAAAATATTTAGACTGGATTTATGTTCTACATAGAGCTTCTTAAAGAGGGCAATTACTGCTAACTTCTAAGCATAATGGGAAAAGCCTCTTATAGGGGGAACTTTTACTTATAATAATATTATTATTATTATTACTAGTGGGGTAACCCGTCATAAATGACGGGAGCAATATTCACAGGCAATTGTGCACATGCGCGTCGTTTTTTCCTTTTTTTACTCCTTTCATTTCAATTTCAGTCACCCCTTCCCACTTTTCTCTCTCTCTCCCCCTTCTACACTTTCCAACCTCTTCCCCTCACCCCCTCCCACTTTTCTCTCTCTCCCTTCTACACTTTCCAAAAGAAGAGTTCAACATATAGTTGACCTTGAGAAAAAAAAACGGTTCATTTATTCAAATTTATATAAATTCCGACGTGCTTCAATGGTTTTGTTACTCCACACACACACACAGACTAGGGATATTATATATATATAATGTTTCTCTAGTTGTGGCCCAAGAGTCAATTGTGAAGTAATCATCATTATTATTAGAGCAACTGCAAATTCTGCAATTATACTTTTTCTAATAAAAAAAAGCTGGTTATAAGCTATATGTCTGATTACCATCAGTTGCAAACTAGAGTTCTAGCCTCTAACTAGTGTTTTTGATTAAAAAAAAGCATAATTGTTGGTTGTTCTAAACTAAGGATTGTTACTTCCCAATTGTGCACTTGGGCTGCAGATTGAGAAACATTTGTTTGATATTGCATAACCATCCGAGCCATTATTATTATTTTAACTTGTGTTTATTTCTGCTTAGTTTTGTCTCGAATACCCATAACTGTAAATCAATTTTACTGCTCTAGTCAAGTATAATGAAAGTTGTTTATAATTTGAAAGAATCGGTTCAGAGATGAATCTAGATTCTCGACTGTTTTGCATAATAAAACAGTTTGTTTTTGATGCCAAGAAATTTAAACATAGCCTGGTCCATATAAATTCTACTACTGAATATGAACCCACATGATACATTATTATTATGAACTATGGGAACATGGTTTTTATTATTATTATTATAATATGGCTAAATAAATTAGAAGCCGCCTATGACAGTTAACTTTAATCAGTTGTAGGGAACATTTTTTTGGGGGAAAGTGGAAAGGGGAGGGTTCATAACCTAAAGGGCAGATATGACATTTTCAATTAAAGTGGCTCTATAAACAAATAGAGCGATCTAAGGTCAAAATTCAAAGATTAAAACTCGACACTTGAACTTTAATTTTGAAGCCTCTTATTTGGAACTCTCTCTAAACGTAGGCAATTAGAAATCGGGACATACAGAAGTTGGCTCCGCCGTTTTTATGACGACCAGCAACTTCTAATTGGTTGGTTATGTAGTTTGACGTCACATGCTCCGCCCCTTTTCAACGTCGAACCGCACAACAAACCAACTAGAAGTTGCCTGTCGTCATAAAAAGGGCGGAGCCAACTTCTGTATGTCCCGATTTCTAATTGCCTGTCTCTAAACAGGGTAACCAAGCCCCAGGAGGAGTTTTGCATCCGAGGCAATAATAAAATTGGCGGTGGCCGTGAACTTTGCTGAACTTTAATTATATATTTAATTAATAATAATCTATGTTGGATCGTTGCTCAGAGGGTTCAAGTACATGTTGTAAGCATTCTTTTTGAATTTGGGCCTTTTTAATACAAATTTAAAATGAATAATAGATGTAGACAGAGAGCATGACCTTTACCTACACATGGGTTCAGCCAGACGACCCTTTGCCAGTCAATGCATCTATACAGAGAAATGATATTTTTTCCTGAGCAACCACAAGTTGTTCGAAGTGGAGTGCCAAGAATGCCGACCAAAGCTTCTTGGCAAGCACGGCTCGAACTGGAACATCGAAGAGTTGTTCTGTCGACCGCACAAGACTCAACAAAACGTTGTAGGCGATACCTGACGATAGTAGGGGGAAAAATATTAATATAAGATTTCTGTATAAGGAAATTAAACACTATTTTTTAACAATTCTTGACATTTTTTGACAATTATTTAAAAGAATTGAATTTCCGGATATGCCTCAGGTTACCATTTTCTTCTCTAATATGAGGCCATAGAAAGACTGATATGAAGGAGGCCATATAAACATCCTTTACATTCTGATTTTCACACTGAAGGTTCTCTAATTTTCTCAAGAAAACTAGCATGTACATAAGAAATTTTCTTTCTTGAAATTTGTAGGAGGAGCTATAGTATAGTTCCCGAACACTTTCTCTTTAAAGAAGTCTGTTTTCTGTACAGATAATAGCTTTTCCTTTAGTTTCCAGACCCCAGCCAATATATAGATGATGATTTAGAAATTGTTTAAGGTGGCGGAATAGATATTTATTTTGTTTTCGTTCCTCCGGATGGCGTGCCTGCGTGGCTATTATGTTCTAAAGGCGGTCTCTTCCCTCCATCCGTGGTTTTGAGAAAATTTATATTTTTCAAGCGAGCGTTTTTAAGAGATATTACAAAAACAGAAATTGTTTTAGAAACTAGAATAGTTGGTGATAATGCTTTTCTCATGATGATATGATATCTTTCAAAATAAACTTTTTATGACAGCTTGAAAAATCAATAAAGGTCATTTTCAAACTGCAATAAAATGTTTATTAATTAAGATATTGCCATGAAAAATCTTTTAGCATAATCTTTAACCATTCTAGTTTTTAAAACAATTTGAATTTTTTCTTAATAATGTTTCTAAAAAACGTTTGCTTGACATTTTAGCATTCAAATTTTGTAAAGTCTATGGAACATAGCATTAGCTACTGCAGTGGCGCCAGCTGGAGGAACAAAATCAAAATAAATACATATAGAGCCACCTTGAAAATATTTCTCTTGCGTATAAGTATAAACTTAATATACTGCTTTAATTTGAAATGTGAAGGTTGTTGTTTTAACAAAGTGATCATGTAAATTATTATTCCAATTATATTTAGCTTAATTATATAATTGTATTGATTATTTTTTTTTTTCGAAAGTCGTGATTTGGAGCAATAACTCAACAGGAAATGAAAAAAAAAAACAGTGTAAACTTACTTGCAATCTCCTTTTGTTTCACATAGTTCTGTAATGTCAGTACATTCTAAAATTTGATTGCCTGAAACACTTTGAGCGCAAGCTGGATGTAATTGCCGTTGTGATGCAATACACACCTCATCGTCTGACCTGACCAATCAAAATCCAAGAAACAAAAATAAATTCAAACATGGTTGAGTAGCTTGTATATCAGGTGGCGCACATAAAACGTCTCCCTTTTGAAGAAGCAACTTTGAAAAAGTTTAAAAAGCTACACACATTTTAAACTTGAGTTACTTATTATGTTAAAAACTAGAAGGGTGGCTCAATCCCTTAACGTGAATATCAGTCCTAAACTCCTGTTAAAATGTAAACACCTCTCGAACTCTGATTATTCTGTTTTAGGTGCAAAATTAAGATAAACTTGAATGGATTTTATAAACTAGAAGGGTAGGTATAGTAGCTAAATCATTTAATAGGATTTTTATGCTGGTATCTTTTAAAATAAACTTTTAATGCAAGTTTGAACTTTAAGCAGACATTATTTTTTTAATTTTTGTCTATAAAAAGTTTATTTTCAACGAAATCCACATTAAACTATCCTTAAGTGATTGAGCTGCCCTTCTAGTTGATTATTCTGTGTTTCGGAAGAGCAAAATTAAAAGAAGTTAGAAACTAGAAGGGCAGCTTAATCTCCATAAGGGGTATTTTCATTTTTTGATATCTTTCAAAATAAGGTTTTTAAGTGAGTTTAAAAATCACCCTAATTTTTAAGCAGATGATATTTTTTACATTAAATTTTTGCTTATTTTGTAAGATATTAACCTAAAATAATTACATAGATGTATCTAAATAATATAAGCTTATTATAGAGTTAGGTTGAGATATTAAATCTTTAAAGAGGGGTTGCAATTCACCTGCGCCACCTTACAATGTAGGCCTAATGTAAGTTGCCAGATTTTCATTTTTTTTTTTCTTCTTCGTTTTACCTGCAGCTGCAAAAAGCAATGTCGAAAGTTTTATCTGGATTTCCCAAGTGATAGAAATTTCGAATAGCTGCCATACATTCTGTTTGATTGCAAGTGGCGCCATTTTCATCACATGTTAAGTAGACATTTTCAAGTAGTAAGTGGCAAGCAGAGTCTCGCTCGCAAGCGTCCTGAGCCCGGGCACAGGTACTGCTGCTCACTGAAACAAACAAAAAAAAAGAAACATTTGAAATTTGAATAAGGCCCAGATCACACATGCAGAAGAAAAAAAAAATTGAAAATGGAATTTATCTAATTTAAATAATTCTATTCTATGTATATGGCTGAACGTATTGCAGAAAAATGCTTCTTCCTACCATGTAAAATTACATATGTTATCGGCCAATAGGAAGGCGTCTTTCAGTAGCATAATTGAAAGAATTTTGAGTTTGCCCTTAAACTGAGGAAATGTATGGAAAATCATGAATTGTATTGGACTTTAATCATTTTTGTGTCATTTTCTCATAAAAAAAATTAACTCATTCCCTAAATTCGTAAAATTGAGCGATTTTATGGGAAATTGTTCTCTAGGGGGGGGGGAATTCCGGAAGTTACCATTTATTTCCCATTCTCCTCTCTTTTTTAAAGTAATAAATGTCATTGGAACTTTTTTTTTGTAATGTGTCAGAACCTTTGAATGCGAAGGAAAGCAGAAATATATAGCTGAAACATTATTCTGATTTTTATTATTTCCATTTCTACTTTCTGCTTGTTTTTACGCATGTGAGATCCAGGCCTTATATACAGTATGCATTTTTATGCAATAATTCGGAAGAAAAAAAATTACATTAGTTGTTTTCTCCTTAATTTCTTATTTCAGTATTTTATAATAAACCTAATCTAATTATCTGTAAATGCGTTTTTTTAACTTTATTATCAGCATTGATTATTATTTTATTTTTTAGAAGTTATTTTAAAAAAAAATTAGAGAGTGGAGGAGCTATCATTCTAATTAATGTGTAAGAAAAGGTTCGAGATTTCTTAAGAGATCAGTTATTATTATGAAGTGTTGTTTTCTTAGCGCAAAAAAAAAATATTTGTTACATTATAATAAACTGCTGAACCCTCCATACATTAATTAACATTCATTAAAGTTAACAGTCTGTAAACAAATATGTGCCAGTCACGTTAGACCTATTAGAAAAGAAAAGGAAACCGGGAACAACAACAACAACAAAAAATGCTGGTGGCGCCGAATTGGCATTTGTGGGCGCCACTTTAGTAATGAACACAGCAAAAATTTAATTTTACCCCAAGAAGATTGTTCTTGTATTGGAGGGTGAGGGTGTTGGTGGGTTGGGGGTATATTTGTCTTGTATATGACTAGAAGGGGCTTCTGTAGGCCCTTAGAAATAGCTGGGGGGCTGGAGGGGTTGGGGGGGTTGCTATTGCTTCTATTGCCTGAAGAAGAAAAGATTTGCATCGAATTGTTAAAGGGCATAAAAAGAAATTGCAATGAGTGGTTTCAGCTAATTTTGCAGATTAGAAAATTTTTTTCCAGGCGATTTTTGCATTTTTATTGTTCTCCTGAGAGTATTTTGATTATATAGAAAGAAGCCTTATAAAATATATACTGTTATAATATGAGCTAAACATCTTGTAAGAATTGAAAATTGTGTTTCCAAACCGTTAAATTCATGTGGATTTATGTATTTATTTCAAAAGTGGCATTAACATTTTTAAATTGAAACAATTGATTATATATTAATTTAAAATTGTGACATCTTATGGTTTATGAATTCTTTTAATTATTTTTGTCTTTCACGTGAAAAAAAAAATTAAAAGAAACTAGAAAGTGTTTTAGAAACTAGAAGTAAAGAGCCTACTCTTCTAGTTTCTAAAACATATTAAAGTGTCTCTTCATTTTGCACGTGAAAGACAGAATAAAACTGAATAATCAAGAGTTCGATTGGCGTTTATACTTAAAGTTTTATGTTTGGAGTACGCTGACCACTTTTCGTGGTTGATTTTGACTGCAAAATGAAGTCGGGTTGTCGCCAAAACCGACCACTTCGAATCTTTCCAAAAAAAAAAAATGTATTGCAACCACAAATCAGCCACCTGCAACTTTTATTTTGCAGTCGAAATCGACCACCAAAAGTGGTCTGTGTGTTTCAACTCTAAAACTTAAGGTGGTTTAAAAATGTCAAAGGGTCTAAAATTAAGTGTTTACCTGTGGGTACTTTTGCTGAATCCTGAGGTGACATAAAGTTTCTTTCTTCTGAAGTCAATGATGGTTGTTGGACGGTGGAATCGGTCGAAGTTGACCAGTTGAATTGACGTTGACGTTGATGTTGTCGGTGGCGATGATGACCACCATCACTACCGTGGTGGTGTTTATGTTTTTGGTTATTATTATTATGGTGATGGAGGTATTGGGTAGAAGATGGAGTTGGACGTGACAATTGAGTTTCGGAGGGATTGTCTTGTATTTTTTCTTCTTCTTGGTGGACAGTGTTGCGATCTTGGACGTTGTCCGAATGGACGATGGACGTGTCGGACTTGTCCGAAGGAGGGCGACGTAAATTGGTTTGCAACCTTAAGGCCTCTTTTTTTTATTAAAAATAATAAATCATAATATCAAATTAATAATTACGACATACTTTCTAGTTAATACGGATTTTGCTACTTTGCACAAACGTTTAGCGAGCGTAGCGAGCAAAAATGTGTTTATTTTTAAAACAAAACAGTCTTGAAACCAGCAAAATTATTTTTTCTATCTTACAATATTTTTTTCTAATTTGTATTTCGCCCCCCCCCCCCTAATCCAAAATGTGTGTCTGTCATTCTACTTTTTTGTGATTTTCTATTTTTATAAAACGTCAACTTTCTGATCGGTTTTTTGTTTGATTTTTAAACTTAACAGTCATAAAATCGGTCCTATAATAGAAAAAAAAACCGGCCCACAACTTATGTGGGAAAAATGCCGGATACACTTGAGAAAACCTGCGAACATTTTTGATGGATGTCAGACTATAGATACGTTCGTAGATGGATCGCGAACTTTTTGAGTGAAATAACCTGAGAACGGGACTATCAACGATAAAGTGTCAAGTGATCTAAAATCATTGACACATTTCACTAATGCTATTTGTTTAATTTCAGATTTCTAGTTTGAGGGTTTAACTAGTTAAATATCGATTAAGGTGCAACAAAAGTCTATAGGTTTTCTTGAATTTCTTGGTTTTTGTTATTATTAGTTATTCAAATAGTTACTTATTTATATTAACATTCTTATTTTTTTTTTTTGAAAAACTTCGAAACTTTGTTGAGTTTTTGTTTTCTCTTCACTTTTTATTTGAAACATCCTTCGTTTGTTGTTGTGTGTGTGTCTATCTGTCTGTCTGTCTGTCCCTTCTTCCATTTCCAAGTCTTTTTTTGTTCTTTTTTTCCTACTTCTTCCCAGTGGAATATCAATAGTCTATAGATAACACGTCCTGGGTTGAAATCTTAGACTTGTAATATATATCTTATGTTGTATATATATATATATATATATTGTATATATTGTATATATATATATATATATATATATATATATATATATATATATATATATATATATATAATCTGTGTGTGTGTCTGTAGAGTGAAATGCATCTGATTCTAAAAAAAAGTACTCGTTTGTATCTGCAAATCACAACAACTCTGTTGGATGCCATAGACTCCAATGTGGAGAAGAAAAAATAAACCTTATGATAGGGATATAAATGCATCTGTCATGTTTTTCCTTTCTGTTTGTTGTTGTTTTTTGCACTGATTTTGTTCAAAATGTCTATCTTAAAATGTTTTTTTTTTGTTGTTGTTGTTGTTGCACTCTTCCAATATATATATATATCTTTTTTTTCTCCATATCATCACGATATAAGCTTTTTTTTTCTCTCTTTCAAAGTTTGAAATGCAATTGGGTGACATTTTTTTTCCATTTCGTGTTATATTTTATTAATCGAATGATATTGATTTAAAGTTGGAAAATGTTTTTTTTTTTATATATTTTTCATTTTCTTCTTTTTTGCATTCACTTTTATCTATGACAAATATAGCCTACTGTTTTCTTTTTTTTCTTTGGTTCATAATAATTGCATATTTTATTTATGTATTTTATTTTCTATCTCTACTTTGTTGTTGTTGAGTAATTTTATGAAATTTTTGTTTCAGTATTTTATTTTGTGGATGTTTCAGTTTATTCTTTAAAAAGTATAAATTCAATGTCATAATTTTTCATCTTGTGACAAAGTGAAAAGAAAACATTGTAGTTTTCATTTATACAAATACAGTATATTCCAGTGATTCTCAAACAGGGTGTGCTGCGGATCGCTAGGGTGCCCACGAGTCTTGCTTTAAGTGTGCCGCGAACTTTCGGATGTTACATTCACTGTGCTTATATAATTTAATATTTTCAATTAAATTTTCACTTTGATTAGGAAAAGCAAAATAAAAGGGAAAACGGCCTGTAAGACTCGGTGCCTATATGCACTCAGGCAACTTTTGAAAAACTTTTCCACATCAAAAAGAAGTCGAATGTTGCGGGGATGTCGTCGCAATGTATTTTCTATTGAAATACGCCAACCTTGGCATACAGGCGACTTTAAAAACACCAGCGGTCGGTTTTGGTGACAAGTCGATTTCATTTTGTCGCCAAAAAAGTTTTAAAAGTCGCCTTTTCATAGAAAATACAATACGACTTTCGACTTCATTTTGTCGCCAAAGTCTTATCAAAAGTCGCGAGAGTGCCAAGGCCCCACCAGTAGTTTCCAAAGGTTGCACCAGGGTAAACTAGTGTGCCTCCAGTTTTGCTTAGGTGTTCCGCTATTTCTCTGGACATAAAATACTGTGCCATGAGACCCACGTGTAAAAAGAGTTTGGGAACCACAAGTGTGTATCTATTAGTATAGGGATCTCAAACTTAATTTACGTGAGGACCACATTGATAAAATTAAAATTTATTGTTTAAATAATTATCATTTAGGCAAGTCCATACTAGGAAACCTTGTATGCAAATTTGTTTGCAAATGGTTTACAACTGCTTTAGTTCAAATGTTTAAAGTTGAAACATTTTCTATTCTGATACAGAAGAAGAAAAAAAAAAGAAACTAGAATATTATCTTTAAAAAAATTGAAAGTAAACTTTTTTTCTCAGCTTTTTTCTTCTTATTGATGTTTTATTGTTAGTTTTGGAAAAAGGTTTTTTTTGTGGTAACCACTGCAATTCTGAAAATACTGTGTTACTTTTGATAATGTATCAGGATGTTTGAACTAGATTCCAAGGGCTACTTGTAAATGTACCAAAAAAAAAAACCTAACAGTTCTTATGTAGATTTATATAAACGCTTTAAGAAAGAATTTTGAGATAAAAGTTTGCTATTTTTTTGTATTTCCCAAGTGATTTCAAACATCTTCAACACCTTTACTGTATATCTTATACAAATAGCTTTGATATAAATTTTTGCTAAAAGTAGACAAAAGGAAAATATGAAAAATGCATCATTTTTCTTCTTACATACTTTTATTTAATCAAGTGATTTTTTTTTTATTACTTGGATGTTATTTTTTAGATTTTGCATAAAATATATTTAATGTATTGTTTAATTAAACTTTGTCTTATAGACAAATATGTAGTTAATTAAATTGCTCAAAAGTTCGCATTCGAACATTTGAAAAATTGTTATTTAATTTAAGGGGAAAAAAATTGCATTTTAAAATTGAAAACTGCATTTATAAAACTAAATTTCCCCACTTACAAAAATTATAGGAAATATGATAAACAAAATAAGACACTTGGAGAAATTGCTCAAAAGTGTGTTGTGTGTGTTATAATATGTGTCGCAACCGTGACATAAAACAAACGTCAAAGTAGAGAGTGACAATGGAAACAACATTAAGGAACTTGTAAGGCCTAGCGTCCACCGAAATAGCAAAGTAATACGTACGTAACGCGTAGCAAGAAACATGTGACGTGACATTTTTTCAAATGTAACAGGTCAAAGTGCGCCCACCGATCTGGTATGACACATGTTTTGCCAGGTCAGTGCTATACGAATGCTGCATGCTCCAATTCTGTGTTACGTGTTACTCCACAGATAGGTGACATATGGGTGACTGGAACAGGGAGTTTGTCACCTTGGTGGGTGTTGAATCAGATCACAACCATCTCACATGTCATAAGTTACGTGTTACTTGTCAATACTTGTTTTAAGAGTAACTAAATTTTTAAGAGAATTTCTATGTAAAAACACAGTGTGGACAAGTATCACACAAAAAAATTCAAAAGCACAAATTTACATTTTGTTGCAAACTTTTGTATCGAAATTGCATTCTATTGTGGAATATTGTATAAAGATTGCATTTTATTGCCAAATGTTGCACTGAGATTGTATTTTATTACATTTCTTGCAAATTAAAATTAACATTTTTCCAAAATTTTGTAACTTTTGATTTCCAATCACAGTTAAGGGCGCGCACGATTTCTATTGCAAACGTTGCAATTGTTGCAATTTGTTTGCGTTATTCCTTATATGTCACAGACAGAATAAAAATAAAGGCGGATTTCTATTTTTTTTTTGCTTCTTTTGAATCTTCCGTCTAAATTGTTACATATATAGTCTATTTCTCTATCATTCGTACTTCTCTTTTAAGTCTCTCAGGTGAAAATAAATCGATAATTCGTTTTCATGTTGTGTGTTATGGTTGGTGTCCTATATTCTAGTACGGTAGTGATGTTTCAAAGTCACGACGACGTTTGTTTGAGTGGGCCTCACAAAAAAAAATTCAGATCATGTATTGTAGTTGTGTGTAACAGACATCTATCTATATATGTACCTGATATACAGGTGTCACATACAACATGTCACATATATGTATTTATCCATCAAAACGTGAAAGCCCTCTCAATCTTTATTTCTCTCTCAATACACTGAAATGATTCTTTTTTTGAGTTCTTCTTTTTTTATGTATCTTTTTTTTTTAGGTGGAGATACCAGAAAATACAGCAAATGTTATGTTAACGTCAAAATGGAAAATCAGTTATTTTTGCTCAGTCACTTTACTAATGGGGCGACTGGTTAAGGTGGTTTCAAAGTGTAAACCTCTCTCCAACTCTTGATTATTCTGTCTTTTAGGTGCAAAATGAACGAGAACCTTGAAAGTGTTTAAGGAACTAGAATGGCAGCTCAATCACGTTGATTATTGATTGTCAATGAAAAAAGTTTATTTTGAAAGATATCAACAGGAAAATACTCTAAATGACTTA